>CM058168.1:15282500-17682500 GCA_030254885.1 Vitis rotundifolia
ACTCCTATTACAATGAGTGCCTCCTATTTATATGTCAAAACATGCTAAATATTAAAACCCTAAATAAAAGTTGATTTGGTCTGAAATTAGCAGATCCAAATTAAGAAAGTAGCTAAAAAAGCTTTCTAAATAATAAAAGCCTAAAACTTTCTAAATAATAAAAGCCTAAAATTAAGGTAGATTTTGGCCTGAAATTAGAAGCTCTAGAATAGGAAAATAACTGATATGGAACTGGAAAGTCAATTAGTCATTATTCCATGCCATAAATCACGCCCAATCAAGCCAGACTAACCCTTAATAGCTTGGATTAAATTTATTACGCCTTCATCTTCCTTTGGGTCAAACTTGGAATGTCCTGCGTTAGAATCAACCAAATCTCTTGAATTAGCCCATTAAGTGCTTCTTTGATCTTTTTGGATCTTGCTTTAGTAATTGGCCAAACTGGAACATGCAATGGATCCTTGAATGCTTGTTGATTCTCATCACTAACTCCCTCAAAATCCAATTTTAAAGTTAACTAATCATCCTACTACTAAGACTCGACCTGTGCTCCAATCTTCCATGAACTAGTGTTTGTGATTTAATAAGATGAAAACTATCAGCCTCTCAAGACTACCTCTACCATCCTTGAGTTCCAAATCCTCTTATATTGTGATCAATTGACATTTCTTAGCTCACAAAAAGCTTATTTCCACTTAAGGAACTACTATGACCATAGTTTATTTGAACACATGTCCTTAGGATCACCTAAGGAAACACACATGTGGACTTGTATTTTTCACATGCTTTCTCACTCAATAGTGAGTGAGACTCTCTTTTTATTATATAAAAAAAAAAATGATTTTTGAAAAAGGTGGAGTCACCATTTATTTTTATTTTTTTTTAAGGGAAAAAAAAAAATAGAACCTTACGAGTGACTCCTTTTGGAAGGAAAAGTATAGTCTAAGAAAATCAAGTCTAAGTTTGGGATTTAAGTTAACTATCGAGAAGGTATGATAAGGTAGCACCCCTCTAAACCCTATAACAAATCTCTACTAATCAAGTTGAGGTAATTATGACAATTGCTCAATAAATCATAGATACTAAGAAACAAAGAATGTAGCGAATCAAAAGGACACTCAAACAAGGCATGTATATCAAGTAAAATCAAGCATATAAGAAAAGGAAAAAAACTTGTCTCAATAGCAATCCAAAGCACTTCCATAAAATAATAAGTTTAGTTCAACAAGTATAACATAGGAAATGTCCTATAATACACACAACATGCATTTCACTCAAATAAAAAATCAAAGAAGTAATTAAGGCATAACAAGATATAATCAAGCATGAGAATATATAAAAATAAGGCATAAATATCCATGAAATTAAGTAAATATGGGATATAAGATAAAACACTTTAATAAGATCAAAGAGATTAGCTTAATGAATGAAATAATGAATATAATATCATAGACAATGTCTAATATTATATATAATCAAATCCAAAATAAAGGGTAACGAAGTAAAACAAAATGAAATAATGCACAACAATCAGGTTAAAGAATAAAACATATATTCATTCACAAAATAATTCTAAATAACACGTTAAAAAAAGTATAAGGATATGAAAGAGAACTCATCTAGTATATGTAATATATCTACAATATATAACAAAAGTCAAAACAACCTAAAAGCATGCCTAAAGAAGTTAAATTATTAACAACAAATAAGACTTCAGTAGTAGGACATATGAACAAAGCAAAGGAACTTGTAAAATAAATCTTAAAAAAAAATGTCTAGAAAAGGAATTTTTTCATAAACAAAATTGGACAATATCTCCAGTGTCTAGATTACAACCCAAAGGGTCAAATTATTTAATTATGTCTTGTTTAATACCAAATTTAATCACAATTACATTGGTAAAAACCTAAGAAAATTTCAATAATATATTAAAATGAATTTATTTGACTAACCTAGAAGCATGGTAAAATCAAGAAAAAACATTGTACAATACATTAAATATGTTTATTTTAAAGGAAAAATAGCAACATGATCAAATTGCAAAAGGAGAATATTTAAATTAAGCCAAATTGTTGTTAACTATAGAATACGGTCAGTGCGGTAAGTATAGGAAAAAGAATTTATTTCTCCAACTTGGGAAATTTATTTTCAACAAAAAAGATCCTAAAATTAACTTCCAGAAATGCAGATTAAGAGAAAAATAAGAAAAATAATCAAGGAAGTCAAAAATTAATTTAATGTTGCAAAATCAATTTGGGCATCCAAAATAGGGTTAAAATTGGACTTGTGTAAAAATTGAATTAAATCTCTTAATTGAAAAATGATTTTAAGCCCAAATTAAATTTGTTTGACAAGTTAAGGAAGTTAGGAACATTATAAAAATATCAAAATAATTTTAGGAAAATTCTAACTATGCTAATTTTAATTTTTTATTTCAAAAGTCAGTGAGTTTAACAAAGTGGTAGTAGGCTTTTGTTTGGAAAAGTTGAATATATGTTAGACTTCACCAAGGTCCAATTTAATGTGCACAAATTTAATCCATGCTTCCCAATCCACCATAATCACGGTAAAAATTATGAGAACCTGGAATTACTCCATTATTTAGAGCCATGGATTTTATTCATGTAAGAAAAACAAAAGTCAATGAAGTCCATAAGAAAAGTGCATATCGATTGAAACATGACTGTGTTTTTTTCAAAAAAGATTTTTTTTTTTTTTTTTAGAATCTAGAGATTTAAGATGAATTTGGAAAACAAAGAATCAAACTTTTATAGAAAAACTTGAAAAATATTTTAAAACAATTGATTCACATAAGATCTCAAGATGATAACAAGATAAAAAAACCTCAAACAAAGAGAAGGTATGTGTATGACCCTTCTATGGTGATCTTAATGGTTTGTGTGAATGTGAGAGTGGCAGTAGTTAAACCTAAACTCAAACATCTTAAAGAAACAATTGAATAAATGGAATCAAAAGCAAAGATATCAAAGAGGCTTAAACTAAGTGAGAAAAACTAAGACAAACAATGAGTAAAATAAATCTAAGCATAAACAATCAATCATTCTCAACAATCATCCGATCAATGAATACTAATAATTTATGTGGCTTATGATCCACACAAACCAAAGAGATTTCCCATATCTAAGCAAGATGGAAGAAGAAAAGAGAGATGAAATGATCATTAACAAAATATGTAGAAAATTCAAGAGATCATACCTCTTCTCTAAAAAAAGATGAAACTTGTTTCTCCTTCTTGTTTCCCTTTACCATGACTCGTCTTTCAAGACTTCACCTTTTTCTCGTCCCTCAACTTTTTTGGTAGTTCTGTATATAGAGGAGTTCCCCAAACCTTTAACTCTCAAGCCTTCAATCTCCTCTTCGATGCCATGTCTTCCAAACAAAGTCATCTTCTCTCTAAACTCTCAATGTCATGCTTCTCAATCTCCATATGGTAGTCGTAAGTTTTCTATCCTCCCCAATGTTGTCAATCTTTAAGAAACTTATTTCCTATCTCAAACTCTCAATGTTGTGCCTCCCTAAAGAGTCTTCTCTCATCTCAAAGTCTTAATTTTATGTCTTCCCATAATGAATCCTACTTAATCTCCAAAATCTCAATGCCAATCCAAGAGGGTCCTCCCCTCTAAAATTTAGCGAAGCTGCACCAAATAGAGTCTACCTTCCAAAAGAGTCCTCACTCTCTAAAATTTAGTAATGTCGCACCAAAAGGAGTCTTTCATCCAAAAGAGTCCTCCTCTTCCTAAAATTTAGTGATGTCGCACCAAAGAGAGTCATTCTTCCAAAAAACAAAAAAGTGCTCTTTCTAAATCCCCATGCTATGAATATTTCTTTCCTTCCTAAATCTTCTTTCCTTATATTCTCCCTATGGCAACCGTGTATATCCTCATTCCTTCCCAAATCTACTTCTTTTCTTATTTTCTCCTCAATGTCATGTATATCTTTCTCAAATCTCAAGGACCTTGCTTTCCTTATCCTTTTTTCATGTGACAATCGTATCTTCCATTTCAAAGACTCCTCAAATTTCCTTGTTTTCCCAAACAATCCCTATACACATGTCATGCAAGGTGACAATGAAATGCAACCTGAAAGTGCAACTAAGAATTTTCCTCAAATGTCCCTAAATGAAATGAATTAAGAATGCATATTGATGAACTATCCTAAAGTGCACCTAAATAGAATGACCTAAAATGCATCTAGATGAACTATACTAAAATGAACCGAAATGAAATGAACTAAGAATGCATCTAGATGAAATATCCTAAAGTGCACCTAAATGAAGGCGCAATTAAGCGAACTAAACCTAAAATGTAATTAAGTGACCTAGACAAAGAATGCAACTAAATGAACTAAACTAAGAATTAGATTTTTGATATCTTAATAAATGTACAATTGTATCTCATAGGATTGATATAATGTGTCCTCTTGATGATCTTAAGAATTTGTGATCTTGAAATTTATGGTACCATAGTAATTCCTTAAGTAGAATTGAACATATGCTTTTGTGAAGTAGAGTATGTCATTTGATTATATAATAGGAAGATTTATAACTCAAGGATCAGAAAGGTAATCTTGAAAGGTTGATAACACATACTTCATTAGATTATAAACACATATTCATGGGGAGTCTACATGTGTGGATGGTAGGTTGTAGACCTAAGTTGAATCTTTGTAGTAGGATGCTTAGTGAACATCATAATTGGATTATAAGGGAGTTAATATTTTCCTTGTTGGGATTAAGCCCCTAAAAGCAAGACATGATGTGACAAAGTTAGACTTAACTATCTTCTTACTTTTCATTTGATGTATTGACATTAATTTGAACATTCAATTCATATCTCTTACATTGTACATGACTTGTGTGCATTAGCAGTTGCATAGAAAAGATAAGTTGTCCACAGTTGACTCATGGATATAGACAATCTAATAGAAATTATAGTGCATCACCACCTAATTAGAGGAATGGCTTGTCTAGGCTATTAGGATGGGTTTCCCATGGTGAGTACACTAGTGTATATGATGCACACTGGACAGGACTTATGGTGAATCATAACGTAAGGCTATTAATTGTCATGATTCACAAAACTACTATACTCCATGGATTCTCAACCTTGAGAGTATATTGAGTTTATGTCAAAATCAACAGGAGGCTTTGACCTATGGGTGAAGCACTGAAGTGGTCATATATCCCTATGGATTAGGTCACTGTTGATAAAGGTTGGTGGAAATAGGTATTCTCAGTTGCGGCACCATGATATCTCATGGGATTGAGATAATGTGTCCTCTAGGGTGATTTAAAGGAAATGTGATAATGAAATTTGTGGCCACAGTAATTCCTTTAATAGAATTTGACATATGCTTCTTGAAGGTAGAGTATGTCATTTGATCACAAAATAAGTGGGATTTGTAACTCATGGATTTGAGAAGTAATCTTGATAGTTGATAGCACTACCTTATTAGATTATGGATACCAATTCATGAGGAGTCTGCATGCAGTGGATAGTACGTCACTGACCTGAGCACTTGGTGTCTCATTGTAATATACATAGGGTATTGGAGTGCAGTTGACTCTCTATAGTAGGATGTTGAGTCAACTTCAAAATTTGATTTTATGAGAGCCAGTACTCCTATGGGTCCTAGTGGTCTCCACGCTGAGCTCATATTCCTTTATGACTGGTTTATAAGGGTTGGATGGGTTTTTAGTTCACTTTTGTGCATAAGGGCATTTTGGTAATTACACAAGGTTGCACAAGGATAAGTGAGTAGTATCTTTTACTAGGCTAATTGATTAATTAGGGTCATGTATGGTTAATTAATCAATTAGCAACTATTTTGGGTTAGATTAAGTTACCTAAACCCATGGTGGGCTTAAGTCACTTAAGACCAGTAGGAAGCCTATAAATACCCCTTTAGGGGTTAGGGTTTCTATATCTTGCCCTTTTTCTTCTATAGTCCAAAGATAGAACTCTAGCCTCTATCTTTGAGATTTCCACCATCTTAGTGCCTAAACACAAGGAAAAGTCATCGAGCAAAAGATTATGGTGTTAATAAGATGTATCACGACTTTGGAGTTGTCTACGTCGATTGGAATTGATTCGGGAACATCTGGATCAAAGGTATGTGACTTTATTCTCTAAATCTATGATTTATGTGGTATCCATGTTATTTTTTAATACTTGTTTATTTGTTACGATAGATTTAGAGAGCCTAAGATAGATTTGCATGCACCTTACACAATCCAAGGCATGGGAATGGAGTTATCCAAGGTTCCCAACAACTAGTATCAAAGTCCTAGGGTAGGTTTTGACTTTAGATATATTCTAGGGTGTGCTGACTCTGTTTTTCAGGGTTGTTTTATTCATCCCATGACCCTAAAGGATGAATGAATGAAATGTTTTTATTCATTCAATTAAATATATCAATTTATTTGGATTGATTGATTAATTAAAATTGTGGTATCATCTTTGCCCTTTGATTCTCTAGATTGGGTTGTACACCCCATAGGGGTATAGGATTTTTATTTGGTTATAAAAATATTTTCTTTTCAATAGATGGGTTGTAAGTTCCATTATAAAGGATAGGAATTTTTTATTATTGAAAATTTTTAAATTTTTTTCTATCCATCTAAGGTGACCTAAGAGAAAAGAAAGAATTGTGAAGGTTCTTTTTGATATTCTATGGTGGTTAAAGAAAAAAGAAGCATTCTTGGAAGTTTTTAGTTTGAGATCCATAGTTGCATAGTGATGTCAAATTAAACTCAAAATTGGGACAATCTCCTAGTAGTTTCTTAGATTAAGCCACATATGGATTTGAATCTTAAGAAGTCATGAATCCAATGGGTCAAGCAAATTGCAATTCAAAGTTGAAATGAGGGAAATATGGCCAATTGAAGTAAGGCTACACAAAGTGCATGAGAGCATAATGACATCAACTTTGATCCAAATATAGGACCACTTACACTAATTTTCCAAGGGAAAATCACCTATTATTTTGAAGCTTAGGAATTCTGGAATCCAATGCTTCAAATGGATCACAATTTGAAGTTGAAATGAGGGAAATATGGTAAATCGAAGCAATGTTGCACAAAGAGCATGCTATTACGAGATTACATACGGGTCCAATCCCTTTTGGTTGTTTAGGCCCATTTTAGTGGAAATTGGGCCCTTTGGGTTTTCAATTTTCACTAACCTTATTTTTGGTTGCAAGGCAATTTTTTGTAATTTGGATTTTATCTAATTTTTAATTACCAAATATGCAACAGGATCCCTAAAGGCCATGATAAATAATTTATGATAAGAGGGGTTACCAAAATAACTTTGGAAAGTTTTAGTAATTTAATGGAGATATAAAATATTTTGAAAATACTTTCCAAAATGGATTGTTTATTTTTTTTCTAGAAATAAACATTTTTTGGATTTTTTCATAAAGAATATTTTATCTATTAAGGAATTACGAAAAGGTTATATTTTTGGTAGTATTTAATGGAATAAATTATTATGAAATTTTCATGGAAATAGTTATTAAGTTGGAAAAGTGTAAGGAAAAAGGAAATTAAATCTTATGAGGATTTTTTAATATAAGAAGCAAAAATTCATTTCTTGGATAAGGTGTTCTCAAGATTATTCAAAATTTCATAAATTGGTAACTGCCTTATTGCACAAGAGTTTCCAATTTGGAAAACAAACATTTTGGAAATTTTCATCAGAGATAATTTATCATTAAAAGATTATAACCAAAAGGCTTAGTAATTTGATGAAAATAAATTTCTTTGAAATATTTCCTGGATAAAATATTTATTAATTGAAATTGTGCATAGAAGGAGAATTGTCTAAAAATAGTTTTTAAAATTTTGAAAGTAGATATTTTATCAAAATTCTTTGTAAAAATTACTCTCAGGGAAATTTTAAAATTTTCATGTCATATTCCCCTATTACATTAGGTATCTAATTAGGAAATAAATCTTTTTGGAAATTTTCAAAGTAGATAATTTATTCATGAAGGAAATTACTAATGGTTTTAAAATGATCTTATTTATGTCAAAAGATTAAGTGGGAGAGGACTTTAGGCAAGCCCATGGCCTCCATTGTTGAGTTCATCTTGATTTGGGTTCATCACCACCCCACCAGTGGGTTGGGCCTTGAGAATCAAAGGATATGGACTCTCCATTAGGACAAGACTAGACATATCTATAGTGGGAGAAACCACCTCATCGGTGGGGTTTCTTATTTGGTGATATTGATAGTTCAAGGACAATGGTTATACACTTATCATTGGATTTGAAGTGGTCGAATTGTCCACCATGGCATAAATAAAAGGAATGTTGATCTTGCCAAATAAAAAGTATGTTGATAGTCATGACCTACGCACCCTAGGCTTGATTCTTATGATACTAGAATACCTTGCAAAAAGATATGTAGTTTGAGAGCACTACATTTTTTCTAAATTAATTATTAGATGTCTTGAATGCTCAATTATGTCATATGTTTGGTTATATTCTTTGTTGCAGATATCATGTTGGTTTTATTATCATTCTCTTTCTCACAATAGACCAAGTCCAACGAATCACTTAGACTAATTTTATTCTAGATATAGTAACTAATTGTATAAAGGCTAGTTTAGGAAGAGCTAGCTATTCCATATGAGCTAACCTAGCAAAAGAAAAGAGTGGTATATCAAGGTGGTATTAGATGGATCAGAAGACCAAGTGTCTAATACTTGGTTCTTTGGATAATGAGTTGCAATAGCAACACATGTCTATTACTAGAGACTTTGATATTCTCTTTCTAGTTTGCAATGGTTATTTGGTGATAAAGGTAGGTAAGGTTTGACAAGCTACTCTTAGAATTGTTATGAACACCAATATTCATATGATCTTAAAGACCTTTTCGTTTTCCTTTGGAATGGCTAAGAGGATTCTTAAAGATTATAGGATTTTCATATGGAAGTCAAAGGTTCTTCAAGTTCTTTTGTTAAGAAGAAGAACAACAACACCAAATAAGAAAAGTTCAAGACAGAGAATAAAAGAACAAGCTTAAGGGCAAGTGATTCCTTTGTGACTTTTTAGGACACTAGAAAAGGAATGCCTAGTTTACCTAAAGGAAAAAGGAAAGTATACATCATTTTCTCATATTTGAATATTTAGTGGTGGATTTCACCATTAATGGTGGATAGATTCCAAACCCACTGTTTGTAAGTCCTTATAGGATATTCAACAATTGAGAAGGTTAAATGATGGGATTATATTTACCTTAGCTTCAAATGCAAGGTTAGTTATGCAAGTTAGTAGGAAGTAATATCATCTTCGTTTTATAAGTATTCCATTATCACTTTGCCAAGTGATGAGAATAGTCAGATCTCAGGATTGAACTTGGCATTAATTAAACATTTGGTATCTAGACATAGGTCATATTAATCTAAATTGGATCCAAAGACTGGTAAAGTTTGGACTCTTTGATTCCATAAAATCTTCCAGTCTACGAATCTTGTATAGATGGTAAAATGATTAAGAGGAGTAGAGTTAATAAATGTTTGGAATTAGTGCATACTAACATTTATGGAACTTTTAGTGTCCATGCATGGGGAGGGTATGGGTATTTCACCACTTTTACTAATAATTACTCTAGGTTTGGATATGCACATAGGAAATCTAATGCCTTGGATACATTAATTGAATTTAAGGTGGGATCGGATAACCTAGTGAGTATACATACCAAGTCACTTTGATTAGATCAAGGTGATATGTCTAGTAAGTTTGATTTTTTCTGTTGTAGCACAGGATTATTTCCCAATTATGTGCACCAGGGTATATTTGGCAAAATAGAGAAGCGGAAAGAAGATATCAGACTTGGATGGACATAGTGAGATCATGGATAGGTTTCTCATTTTTTTTTCCCAGATTCTTTTAGGGATATGTCTTATATACTGTGTGATACCTCTTTTTCTTAAGAGGTATATCAGTTTATAGGATATATAAGAGGATTTTAAGGTTATTACCATTATAGTCAAGATCATCAGAAGATATTTGTTAACACAAATGTCATATTTTTTATGAAGACTATATGATAGGGAGTAAGTCAAAGAGTGATATAGATTGGAGAATATATTAGAAGATAGTCCCACATTGCATATGATACTATGGATCTAGAGGGTTAAAGGCATACCATTCCTATGATTTCTAGTACACTAGTGCCTCATTGTAGTAGGAGGTTTATATCCCATAGATTATGTTGAAGCAGTGAGCAAGTGTTTGTGCTCACTTAAGGCAAGAAGCTATAGTTTAGGATCCTGTAGAAGCACCTAAAAAGATAAAACTCATAGGTGTAAGTTGGTCTACAAGAGAAACACGGGAGTAGATGGAAAACTCGAGTTTTAAGTGGCTAAGACTGTAGCTAAAGGTTATAGTTGGAAGCTTTGTTTCAATTGTGGAAAACATTTTCAACAGTGGTCATACTCAAATCCATCAGATTACTCATATATTGCAGTGTGTCTCATTTATAAGATACAACAATCAAACATTTTCATAGCAAAGAGCCTTGTTTGTACAAGAAGGCATAGAGAAGCGTGGTGATGCTCTAAGATCTTATAGGTAGATGATAATATACTCATTGGATATGATGTAGGGATATTCTCATCAGTAAAGATCTAGTAGTTTATTCAGTTCTAGATGAAAATCTAGAGAAAGACACAATATGTTCTTAGGGTTAAGGTCCTTTAGGAGACATGTCATCTACATTGATGAGCATTTGGTCAAGTACATGATGCAAAACTTCAAGAAGGGTTTGTTACCCTTTGGTTTAGGGGTTGTCTTTCCCAAGATCAATGTCCTTGGATATGATGTAGAGAAGCGTGGTGATGCGCTAAGATCTTATAAGTTGATGATAATGTACTCATTGGATATGATGTAAGGATATTGTCATCAGTTAAGATCTAGTAGTTTACTCAGTTCTAAATGAAAATCTAGAGGAAGACACAATATATTCTTGGGGTTAAGGTCCTTTAGGAGCCATGTCGCCTACATTGATGAGCATTTGGTCAAGTACATGATGCAAAACCTCAAGAAGGGTTTGTTACCCTTTGGGTTTGGGGTTGCCTTTCCCAGGATCAACGCCCTTGGACATCCATGGAGAGAGATTACATTAAGGTGATATCTTATGACTCTACAATAGATAGTCTTAAGTATGTGATGTTATGTGCTAGACCAGATATTTGCTTTATTGTAGGAATAATGAGTGGATATTAGTCCATTTTCTTTTTAGAGCTTTGGGCAGATGTCAAGCATATACTCAAGTATTTTTAGAGAATGAGGGATTATATGCTTTTGAATCTTTGTAATAAGTTGGTACACTTTTCATACTAGGAATTGGACTTCTAAGTATATATACTAAGTGGTTTTTGTTACTTCTATAACAACAAAAGAAGTCTTTTGCCTTATGGGTAGTTCCTTAGGCTATATCATCTAAGATACTGTTATGTGATAAAAGTAGGATGGTGGCATAGTCTAAAGAACTACAGTACCACTAGAAGATGAAAAACATAGAGAGCTAGTGATAACTTGTTGTGAGATAGTATAAAGAGATGAAGTGATTGTGGAGTAGATTCTTTCTGTAGTACCTAGTCTACTTTTAGGGTTAGTAAGAGTTTGTTGGGATTGGACCCCTAAAAGCAAGATGTAAGACCTCAGGCGCTACCAACTCTCCTAAAAGCAATTATTGTTAGGAAATGCGCATACCCTAACCTTATAGTGCATTCAATCAAGGGCCCACGACAAACACAAGGGAAGTTGATGGACGTGGCCAACCCTCTGATCTGCCAACAATCTCCCCTCCAACAATACCCCTGGGGTTCAAACCCGTGACCTCGGCTCTGATACCACTTGTAGGACCTCAAGCGTTACTAACTTTTCTAAAAGCAATTGCTGCCAAAAAAAGCGCATACCCTAGCCTTATAGTGCATTCACCCAAGCACCCATGGCGAACACAAGGGGAGTTGATGGACGTGGCCAACCCTTCGATTTTCCAACACAAGATATGACGTAACGAAGTTAAACTTAACTATCCTTTTACTAGCCCTTTGGTGTATTGATATTGATTTGAGCATTCAACCCATGTCTCTTACATTAGAAGTTGCATAAAAGATACAAGTCATGGTGTGGACCTGCATTTTTCACGTGCATCCCCACTCAATGGGTGAGACTCGCTTTTGTTAATGAAAAATTAGTTTTGAAAAAGTTAGAGTCACCACTTATTTTATTTTAATTTTAAAAGGGGAAAATAAAAGAAGAAAGAAAACCTTAAAGAAGTGATCCCATAGTTTTTGGAAAAGCTTGTCTTTGAGAAACCCGAGTCTAAGTCTAGGGATCAGGTTACCCATTGGAAAGGTACCTCTAAAAAGGTAGCACCCCTTTAAGTCCTACAAAGGTCTCTACTGACTAAGTTGAGGGAAACATGACAATTAATTGGTTGATTATAGATACCTAGGTAGGCTAGGTGATTTCAAAAATTACATGCCAAACAAGAAAACCAGTCATAATCATAGAAAAGATTTAGGGCGTGTACCCAGACTACTTCTTAAGCGCTATCATAAGATATCAATGGTTAGTTTGGAAAATAAAACACATGTATTTTACCCTAGTCTCTTAATCAAACATGGCAAGCTAAACAAACAATCAAAAAGATATGCTGAATAGTTTGAGAATCGCATACGAAACAATACATAATGATCATGTATAAAGCAATAAATAATTTATGGAATTAAAATACAAAGGTAAGAAGCATACCTGAATAGTATAGGTAACTTGTAATGTGCTTCCACAAGACATGAGGGGTTAGATAATAAATAATAAAATAAAGAAATCTTAGCATGCTTAATATCTCATTAGCATAGCAAAAATGATCAAAGTATACGAAATAATCAATTATCACATACATCTTGTATATAATTCCTAAAACAATATATAGATATAATTACAAAAAGTAGCAAAAGTAGCAACAAAGATGAGTTTTGAAAATATTCTTTTATGAAGGGGTTTCACCAATTCCCCAATAGATATACACAAATCTAGCCTAAAATTATCCCATTTATTTAGGACCACAAGCTTGGATTCATGTCTTATTCAAAAGCGTAATTTTTATTAAAAACTGAGAAAGATGCGAATCGATCAAGACATGGTTGCATATTATTTAAGAAAACGAGATTTTGATTCCAAGGACTCTAAATGAGTTTTTGAAATAGATTTTCAAAGGGATTTTTTTTTTTTTTTTTTTTTAGAAAAGAATTTTATTTTAAAATAAAATAAATTAATTTGAAAACAACAAAATGTATGAGACAAAATACTAGGCAAAACAAAATCACCAAGTAATTTTTTTTTACAACTAAGCAAACTAAAGTTGTGAGACGAGGACCAATCATCATTATTTTCCGATGGCCTCAAGCAAGATCATAAGATATAGATCAAGAACCAACCACTGAAACTTTAAAAGCATTTAAACTTAAGATAAATCAATCAAGAGCTAATAAAAGAGTTTTAAAATGAAACTAATAATATGGGATTATCACAAATTATCAACTAAGTTTCAAAGAATAATAAACGTCATCAAGATCATCAAAACAACATCTAATAATTTAAAAAGCAACATAAATTGGCATTGATCATCAAAAATCAATAACCAACTACTCAGAGACAAATATAAATTAACACGGATCTTTAAAATCAACGACTAAGGATTCTGAGAAAACTGAAAATCAACATGGATCGATCAAAATAACAATTAATAATTTTAAGGACAACACAAATTTATGGATCAATCAGAACCAAAAACTAATAATTTAAGGAGCAATATAAATTAATATGGATATTCAAAGTTATTAACAAATGATTTTATGAAATGCACACACCAACCTAGGTATTCAAAATTCACAACAATTAATTTTATAAAAAAAAGAGATTAAATTATTAACTAAATAGAAAAATAAAAAAAATGACCATTCAGCTCTTCTCAATATACTTAATATTTTTATTTTTAAAATGCTAACACAAAATACTCATTACATGGCTGCATATATTCATTCCAATTAACTTTGTTTTATTCAAGCATACATCCAAGCATTTCTTTACATGCGTAATTTCATTATTTCAGTTTATAAATTTTTATTTATTATTCAATCAAACTAAGGCCACCAACACCAAGCTATCCATGGTGGCACGCATTGTTTCAATTCAAGGATTTTTTATTTTTTATTCAAACCACTAAGTTAACATCTAACAACAATTATGCTTACTTATTATTATTTTTTTATTATTATTTTTAAATCCAAGCCAGTATATCTCATAATATGTAACATTTCACATACCTAATTGAATTCTTAAAGTTCACAAAGAAATTTATCAACTTATTCACAAGGAAACAAATAACCTAATAAACTAAGAAAAAAACCTCAAAACTTTTGAACTAAGTAAATCAATCAAAACTAAATTTAATGACTTGGAAACACGAATATAACCACATAGATTAATTAAACTAAAAAAAATTAAAAATTTTAAAGCACATAGGCTAAATGGGAATAATTTAAAACTAAACTTAACAACTTGACAACACGAATATATTGACATTGGAATTAATTAAATTAAATAACTAAAATTCTAAAACAACTACGAATTAATTAATTAAACCACATTGACTTATCCTTTCATCACCTCTCCTTATCAGCTCCTCTTTCTTTCCTTCTTCATATCTATATAATAATAATAATAATAATAATAATACTAATAATAATAATTATAATAATAATAATAATAATACTAATAATAATAATAATAATAATAATAATAATAATACTAATAATAATAGTAATAATAATAATAATAGTAATAATAAAACATTTAAACAAACTTATTAAATTAAAATAGATTAGTAAGGACAAATATTACGGAAAAGTGACAAAATAATAGGAAAATAAAATAAAGGAAGAAATAAACAAGACAGTAAATAAAATAAACAAAAAATAAAATAATAAAAAGTCAAATCATGCAACTTTATGATAAACGAGTCATGCAAGTCATACAAGCCATGTGTGACATGCAAGATATGCCAAAAAGGTGACCTAATCAAAACAAGGTAAACCTAAGTGGGCTCAAGATGGTGCCTAATGGGTCAAGTGCATCTAAATGGGCCTAAGGTGCCTAAGTGAGCCTAAGGTGGTGCCTAATGCAAGGTGATAAGGTGATAATAGCAAGGATGAGGAAGATAAACCTATAAGTCCAAAGCTCATGAGACTTTCCTAGCAAAGCGTAACTATACATCAAAGGGTCCCAACCTAGGTGTAGAAATGATAAGCAAGGCTATAGAAAAGGAAAGGTTATAGCATACTATGGACCCCGTATTTCGGCTCGATGCGTTCCCACTCGATGGCGCAACTTGCTTTTTTATTTGTTTGGTGAAAAAACATGATTTTTTATAGAAAAGACTTGGAGTCGCCACTTATTTTTGTTTTATTTTTAAAGGGTAAACAAAATAAGAAAGAAAACCCTAAGTGTGACTCCTTATTTGGAAAAAGTGGTATGTGAAAAATCAAATCTGGGATCGGGGATCAGGTTACTTATCGGGAAGGTACGATAAAGACCGTAGAACCCCTCTAAGTCCCTAAAAACGGGTCTCTACTAATGAGATGAAGCAAATATGGCAATTGATGAGTAAATCGAGAGATACCAAATGAAAATTGAAATAAAATATCCAAATGAACAAGGAAGTCAAAGAGTGTACCTAAGTGATGAGCTGGTTGCTTCATGAAAGACAAAGGTTAGTGAGTAAACACAGAATAATCTCTTGCATGCCATAGAATGGAATAAATCAATCATGTATAGAAATCAAACCAATCGATTAATCAATCAATTATAAAGTCACACATGTTAGGTCCCCACCAAAACCCGATCTATCTTGCACGAATTAGTCTCACAAATTCCATTATTCTGGAATTATGAAAATTGCATTCATGCTTGTGTAAAATCAAGAGAAATAGAAGGTTATTTGAAAGCCAGAGTGGAATTAAAACTGTTCGAGAGAAAATTGGATTTTTGAAATTTATTTGAAAATTGGAGTCTCAAAAATTATTTGAAAATTGGAGTCTTGGGAATAAAATTTAAGAATTGAAATTTTGGAATTGAAAGAAATTGAAAATTTTAAAATTATTTGAATATTAGAGTTTTGAAAATTAAACTTAGGAATTGGAACTTTGGAAATTAAACCTGAAAGAAATTAGCAAAATTATTTGGGAATTGGAGTTTTGAAAATTAAATTTAAAAATTTGAATTTTGGAGATTAAATTTGAAAGAAATTAGAATTTTGAAAATTATTTTGAGAAGTAGAAACTATGCAAATTAAATTATAAAAATTGAAATCTTGGAAATCATTCAAAGGTGGAATTTTAATAAATAAATAAATAAAATGATAATAATAATAATAATAATAATAAATAATAATAAATAAATAAATAAATGAAAGTGAGAATTAGAGTTTTGGAAATTGGAGATTAAGTTCGGAAATTGGAAAATTGGAATTTCAAAAATTGAGAACTAAATTTGGGAATCGGAATTTTGAAGAATTATCTAAAGATGGAATTTTTAAAAATAAAAAAATAAATAAAATAATAATAATGATTAAATAAATAAATTAACGTGAATATTGGAATTTTTGAAATTGGAAATTAAATTTAAAGGTCGGAATTTTGAAGAATTGAACTTTAAAGATGGAATTTTAAAAAATAAATAGAATAGAATAATAATAATAACGAAAATAATAATTGAATAAACGAACGTGAATATTGGAATTTTGGAAATTGGAAATCAAATTTGAAAAAGGAATTTTAAAGAATTATACTTTAATATCAAAATATGAAGGAATAAATAAATAAGTAAATAAAATGATGAGTGGTGGTGATGGATTGCATGCCAAGATGGCCATGTAACATGTGGCCCAAGTGCAAAGTGGTAGGTTTAGTTGGAAAGTGAATTAAAACACTAGCTGCCGACCAATTGCATATCCCAAAATGGCATTATATATATTTTTGTGCTCTTTAGTAGCCGAAGGTTTATATCTAAGGGGATTCATAATTTTTCTATGATTAAAATAGGGAACTAAAGTCAAAGCATGGCAGGAAGAGCCAGTGCATGGAAATCCCAAAGTGGGTTCAAAATGTGAGTGTAAATAATATCCCCAAGTGTCGCACAGTGAGTATAAAACAGAGCTAAGGAAGAGAGAACATAACCCTAACTATGGAAGCATGAAAAACAATCTTATTCTCAATAAAATATGACGATTTCTAACACACTCAATCGGCAAAATGAAACATAGAAACCAACATGAAATAGTGTTTAACAGAGTGAAAAAAAAAAATTAAGAAAACATGGAGCTTGCAGTGATCAAACCTTGACCAACTCCCCCTTTGCTTCCCCCTATGTCCCTTGGGTTGTATATCCAGAAATAGCTCACAGCAACATACCAAAACCTGAAAATGGAGAGCCTGGAAACCATTTTTTGAGGCGAGAAGGTGAGATCATGCCATAGGGGTGAGAGAAACTATGGTGATATGTGATGAAGATGAGTTTCCCATCAGAACAGCGGCGGTGGAAAGGCTCCAACTCCAGCCATTGTCTTTCGTCTTTGTGAAAAATTCACGGCTGCCAGCAAAGCATTGGATCGATCCGCAGGCCAAAATGATCCAATCTAAGGAGCTTTGTTCTCAGAGGAAGCGTATAGGAGTTGACCAAAAATGACAGAAAATGAGGTCATAGTTAAGCTTTCTCTCTCTACAAACTGAAAATTCTCCTATTAATCCTCTTCTTCATTTTTTCTCTCCGTTTTTCTAATTTCTCACCTCTCCAGAATATCTCCCCCCCCTCACTTTCCTCTTGCTCTATTTCTCTCCAGTTAATCCCCCCTTCCTTTTTTTTTTTTTTTTTTTGTTCTTTTCTTCCAAGCTCCTCAGCAATGACCCCTACCCCCCCTTGCTCTGTTTTTCTTCCAACTGGTTTTCTTCTCCCCCAGACTGCTACCAACCCTCTGCTCTTGGTCAAAGACGTGCTTCCACCAGCTCCCTGCTCCTGCCATCCCATCCAGCCGCCCAGAATGGCTCCTTTTTTGGTGGCCAGAAAAATAACAATAAAAATATTTGAGAATGGTCTACTAAGAGGGGTTTACAAATATGCCCTTCTTCGATAGAGTTCACGAGTGTAAGGATATGAACACTAGAGTGAAAAGAAAGTGTGAATAGTGAGTGGAATGAAGTGAACTCTACCGAAGAACAAAGTAGACCCCCAAAGGGACATTAGTAAAACACAAACTCAGTTAAACCAGTAGAAGAACACAAAGGCTCTAATCCTAAGAGAAAAGCATATCTCAAAGCACCTCTAAAGTTGCACCAAGGACCCAAAATCTCTCTAAGATGCCTTCAAAAGTGACTCGTAGTCGATGTCAAAGATGAGTAACAGTCAAACCACCTCGGAATACAGGAAAAATGAGTCCAAAGGGAATGACTATATGTGTACTACATAAGAGTGATAACATGGGGCGCATGTCAATATAACTGAAATATGTGCCATTAACTCGAAGGGAGGATAAGGTGTGGCTTAAGGTCGAATGACTCAACTATGTAGGTGCGGCTCGAAGTCGAACAAGACTCAACTCAACTGATAAGACAATGATCGATCGATATAGGTGCGGTCCCAACTCAAAAATTGAACATAAACTGATAGGAAGATGGTCGATCGATATAGGTGCGGCCCCAACTCAAACTAAATTGACATGATGAATGACCGATTGATATAGGTGCGGTCCCAGACTCTAACTAACATAAACTGACAAGAAGATGGCCGATCGATATAGGTGTGGCCCCAACTCAAACTGAACTAAAAATGACAAGAAAAGGGCCAATCAATATGGGTGCGGCCCCAAAAACTGAATTGACATGGAAATGAGCGATTGATATAGGTGCGGTCCCAAAAACTGAAATGACAATGAGATGGTCGATCGATATGGGTGCGGCCCCAGACTCTAACTAAACTGACAAGACAATAACCGATCGATATAGGTGTAGTCCCAGAAACTAAACTGATAAGGAAAATGGCCGATCGATATAGGTGCGGCCTCGACTCAAACTGAACTGACATGATGAACGACCGATCGATATAGGTGCGGTCTTGACTTGAACTGAACATAAACTGATAGGAAGATGGTCGATTGATATAGGTGCGGCCCCGACTCAAATTGAATTGACATGATGAATGACCAATCGATATAGGTGCGGTCCTTACTCAAACTGAACATAAACTGACAGGAAGATGGTCGATCGATATAGGTGCAGCCTTGACTCAAACTGAACTGACATGACGAATGACCGATCGATATAGGTGCGGTCGTAGAAACTGAACTGACAAGGTGAATGACTGATCGATATAGGTGCGGTCCTAGAAACTGAAAATGAACTTGAACTGATAAGAAAATGGCTGATCGATATAGGTGCGGCCCCAAAAACTCAAACTAAACTCAAACTGACATCAAACTAACATGGAAAATGACCGATCGATATAGGTGCGGCCCCAGACTCTAACTGAACTGACAAAACAATGATCAATTGATATAGGTGCGGTCCCAAAAACTAAACTGACAAGGTGAATGACCGATCAATATAGGTGTGGTCCTAGAAACTGAAAATGAACTCAAATTGATAGGAAAATGGCCGATCAATATAGGTGCAACCCCAAAAACTTAAACTGAACTCAAACTAACATGGAAAATGACCGATCGATATAGGTACGGTCCCGAAAACTCAAACTGGCATAGAAAATGACCGATCGATATAGGTGCGGACCAAAAACACAAATTGACAAGAAGGTGACCGATCGATATAAGTGCGGTCCCGAAAACTCAAACTCAAACTGACAGGAAGAATGATCGATCAAGCGGCCTAAAGCCAAAGGATGACTAAGATAACAATGCAAGCAAACTCGATATGAGAGGATATGCCCCAGTATGACAACTCAAGAGGACCGACAACTAGGTCCAAAGATAATGAAGCCTGTGAAAGGTCAGATGATCCCAGGGAAGGAGGGTATGCCCTAGTATGCAACTCGCAAGGGGTTAACACCTAGATCAAAAAAGTGAATGAGAGTCTACTGAAAGGTCTGATGATCCCAAGGAAGGAGGGTATGCCCCAGTATGTGACGATGAACAAATTGGGATACACAATGCCTCAAAATTACTGTACTTTGAAATATGCTCATTCATCATGTAATGAAAATGTCCAACCTCAAATAGGTAATGCCAAATAGGACCATATATCGTGATACCATGCTGACAAAACAAAACTAACTGATGAATAAAAACAATGATACCTAGTGCTCAAAATGCAAAGAGCAAGAAAATCAACACTCAACATGCCAATTGTCAAAATGAAAGCATCGTCACTAATAAATCAACAATCTATCAGGCCCTTCCATCATGGAAGATGTTGAACCTAAAGTCCACAAGATGTACGAAAGCACAACCAAGGAAATCGGGGACTGATCTACATCTCTCCTAATCAAGAGATGTGTGTGAGGTCCTGTGTCACAGTGAGATTGTGGGATAAGAGAAGGTAATGATCAAGCTCTGGTAAGATAGAAAGCATGCAAGTATCAAGGGTGAAATGTCTGAATACGAAATGAAGGGTAGGTAGGTATCCGAGATCATCTAAGTTTACCGAGAAGGCTAAACCCAAGGCATCAATAGCTTCATAATCTATCGAAAGCAACAATCACAAACAGAAAGTCAAATCTCAATGTCCAAAGATCCAACTCGATGGCTATGCCCCAGTATGCAATGAGGATAACATGAAACAATCCAATGATCTTCATATCACTCGTCAGAAACTCCAATGCGAAGAATCAATCTGATCTCCCTCCAAAACATGGATATGCCCCAGTTTAAAGGATCCAATAGGGCGGCTATGCTCCAATGAAAAAGGCTCTCCATCTTGGCTATGCCCCAATATAAAGCAGTGCATCCGAGTCAACAACTGCTGAATAGGACCATGCCCAGTGTGCATCAACAAATCGATCAATCTCTACTTCTGGTGCCAATAATGGAAACATCTCAACATAATCTATATGAATCAAAATCCTCGTGCTCTATGAGTGCGAATGAAGTGGATATGCCCTAATATAAACCATCTGAAGTGTCTATGCTCCAAGATAAATCAAAGTCCATCGTCAATGAGAGGACTATGTCTCAATATGTGCAATCTTCGAAGCGACTGTGTCTCAAAATAAACCATCATCTCATAAATCAACCATCAATGAGTGGAGTATGTCCCAATGCAGAATATCAAGTAAAGTGACTGTATCTCCAATAAAATTTCTCTCTGAAATGGCTATGCCCCAGTATAGGGTCATCCCACAAGAAACTGTCATCGATGAGCGGGGTATGCCCCAGTGTAGATCACAACACCTCCGAAAATCCATCACTGGTAAGAGGGGTATGTCTCAGTATAAATCCATCACCCCGACTCCCCATCCGCCATACTCTAAAAAACAATCTCCAACCAATTTGAAGTATTGCCCATTTGTGAGCTGTCAAGCACAATGTGAAGTCATGGCCTTAGGGTGGTCTTAAGACACAGGACGTAACGTAAGCTGATTACTACTCAAAAAGTACTATTTTGTAGCTTGTAATTAACTCTTTTAAACACTTTTGAGTAGTAGTTATTGCCTTTTAACTCAATTGGCATGTTAAAGACACTTGCAATCATTTCTAACAGAATTGTGTTAAGTTTTGGTGTTTTTGATAGCTTTTAGCTACACCAAAGAAATCCGAGAATGAGGGAGATCTTTATATAGGTCATGGCAAAGCTTTTGGAAGCTTAAATTCATGAAGAAACCAAGCTTTGGAGCTTCAAAACCCTTTGCCAAAGCCAATCAAGCATGCACAGAGGAAAAACAGAGTGAAGAAGAAATAGAGCATAGCATCTGCAGTCTTCTTTCCCACTTTTGGAGCACTTCCCGAAGTCCATTTTTTACATGCTATATACCGTTGGAAAGCTCTAGAAGTCAAGAATCCAATGCTTCAAACGGTGTGCAATTTGGATCATAAATGAGGAAGTTATGGCCTTTGGAAGATAACTGCATCCAGCTGAAGGACAAATTCGCACCATGCAAATTTGGAACTCCAACGTGCGAAACCTGAAGCTTACCTTGCGCAATGGGATTGGAGCGCAAACACACAGTCACAGAGAGTGCCAACTTGCGAAAATGGTTTTCCAACTTGCGAAAGTGACATCCAACGTGCGGAAAGGGGACCCAAGTTGCGAAACCAACTTGCGAGATTTTCGCAAGTCACCATGCAGCGTGCGAAATCTTCATGCGAATTGGAAAACTTGCGCACCGACTCTTTTGGATATTTTTCTTCAGATATTTTGTGTTTAAATATCATTTTTCTCCTTGTAATCGACCACTCATGTAATTCCTTAGCTAGCAAGGAATGAAGGAAGGGTAAATAACCTTCCTATATATATACTCTCTTGGAATCACTGAACAACACTCGGGAGTCCTTCCAGAGAACAATTTTTGTATAGCTTTGAAAGTAATACATAGAGCTTTGCTCTACCTTACCTTCTCATTTTATCTTTGCTTATAATTATGTTTTCTAGCAAATCAAGCTCTGAGATGTTATCTCAGAGGATGATTGGCTAAGCTTTTTGTTCCACGGGTGAGGGAAGCTAGGTAAGGTATCGGATGCAAGGAGTGAGTTTTTGTTGTTTCCATTTTTAATGAAAAGAAAGTGTGACCCGTTAAGGATGTCTATATTTTTAGTTAATTAGGATTGCCATGAATAGCAAATACTTGGTAAGCTTTCGGATTCCATGGATTCTTATTGCCTGCAATCTTGCTCCATGGATGTTTAATTGTTATCTTTTGTTCGCTTGTGAAGGATGATCCGATGTTAAGGACCACCTTGAATGACAAATACTAGGTGAGAGGTACGAGCCATTGCAAGGTGTGTTAGTGAGAGGAATTTAGTGTTGACATCATTAATGGTAAGCATCTGTACCACACCGGTTCGGGAAATAACTATAGGTTAAACCCCGAATGCGAGGAAAAGACTCAAGTGACCGGATTCTCCTCTCTTGCATTTGGTACCTGAGCCTAGCAACCTGAAGTCCTGAGGAACACCTTTCTTTCTAATTAATCTCAGATAATTTTTTTGTTTGGTTAGCTTAAAATCTTTTGTTCCCATTCAAACTTATGTCTTCTTTTAAAAGCTAACCTTGAAATGAAAAAACACCTATTTAGCTCTTGAACTGATATCATTTGTAAAGTGAAAACCCATCTCTGTGGACGATCCTAGAGCCACTATACTATGCTAGCTAAATGCTACCCCGGTATATGGTGAAATAGGTTTATAAATTTTGTTGATTACTCCCACCTGAGAATTGAGATCAAAGCACATCAATTGAGTTGAATCAATTGGTACACCAATCGGGCACGAATCATAAGCCAAGGTAATAGGGTGAAAGAAACAAAAGGAAACTAGGCTCAAATATCCCAATGATATAATTCCCATACCCCTCATGCATGAGATGCAATGCATAGAAAACATCATGAGTCCAGGACCTTGGGGTCCCCACACGAAAAGTCATGATAAAGGAATGGACACATCAAATAAGCAAGAATAAAGTGTGGATGCCAAACCCAAGTCAAACATCAAGCAGGATGAGAAAAGAATGAAATTAGATGATGTAGAGTGGAATGGAGAAATAGAACAAAGATAAAAGATGGCAGAGAGATAGAAAAGTGAGTGATGGTCAACCTGCATCAAAGCATGGAGATAAGTCACATTTGAAACATATGGGATGATGGATAGAGCAAGGGTCTAGAGATACCAAAGAAAGGTCGCTCGCATCTCTCACAAAAATCGAATGAGCGACTCATACTCTCACCCAAAATATACATCAAGATGAATCTCATAAAGAAATGAGGGTCACTGTGACCTCTCATATGAACTCTCTCTAACACATGAACCTAATGAAGTTAACCAGCACATCCATACATGTGCTCAAAGAATGCTCTATCTCTTTTTTTTTTTTTTTTTTTTCGGCATACTCTAATCAATAATGAATGACCTCTCATGAAAATACATACCCAAATGATCAAACTCTCTTCATGTACTGATGTAACACAAATCCTCACTAATAAGACAATCTCTCAAACTAAGATATCTGAACCACTACCTATGAGGTGAACGGGGGGAAAGAATGTGACAATCCTCCATGCAGTGACGTGTGAAAAACCACCACTCAAGGTGAAACAAGGATAATGTCGAGTAAGCAATAATGAGAGAAAAGACAGAGAATGAATATCACAAGTGGTGATATGTGATGCTGGAAAAAAGTGATGAGATGATGTCAAAGTGGAAAATATCACAATGAAGAGTGAAAGATGAGGCCTAAATACGTATGTCAAGTCTAGAACTCATGACGTATCTAATCAAAGAATGCAAGCACTATAGGGTCCCCAACTCGGTGTAATAGGTAAATGAGGTGATGAAATAAAAGGCTATGTACTCGTGTGAGGCTCAATGGGCTAGCAACAAGTAACTCTATATGTAATGGTGATAGGGTAAATGGGCTCATGAAATGATGGTCACCCATCCTTTGACCACAACCTCGAACATCATGCTTTCAAGATCTCACATGGTTAATACTAAAGACTGGCATCCATCCAGCATAGTCATGTCAACTCCTCTAAAATCGTGTGAAAGCTCTCATTGATGCTCTGTGACAATCGTCAATGTCCTCTGACAATTCAAGATATGGATATAGATACAATACTGCTCTAATCAGAAGGTGAAATAGGTCGCAATCTAGAACTCTCTAGGTCGATCTTCTGATCCTAGGTCAATAGGCTCAATATCCTCCATGATAGGTCAGGCCAAAGTGATTCGCAAGCATAACACACATCAAGGCAAGATATGTAAAACATACTCAAGAGAAAGAGAATAACACATACTCAACATAAAAAGATCATATCAATAAATGAACCAATGAGTACATCATGTGTGAAGCAATAAAGGACTACAAACGACTGGACTCTCAACATGAACTATAAACAACGACTCTAAACCAAACATAGACTCAACAAAGCAAAAATAACCCTAATGAACTAAAAAAAAAACTGGACTTGACAAAATGGAAACGACCATAATCAAAATAAAAACCGCTTTGAACTAAACTGCTGCAAAATGATGTACCCATGTCGACTGAACCAAGTCCTCAACCCGGAATATCCCAAAATACCATATGATCATCAATATCATCAACATCCAAATCAATCTACTGAAGGCTAGGAGGAGGGGGTACTGCATGTGTAGAATGCGTAGGCAGAGGATTGGTGGTCACACTTGGCTCTGACAAGTTGACCAACCTTGAATCAATCAAATCCTGTATGACATTACGGAGTGTCGAGCAGTAATCTGTTACATGCCCCTGAGTCTGATGAAATGAAAGTGCTCATGTAAGCGAAAATGAAGAGGAATAGGATGCGGCAAGGGGCATGGTGCCAAAGGAACAATCAAACCAGCATCTCTAAGCTTCTCAAAAGCTCTAGTCAAAGTCATGCCCAATGGAGTGAACTGTCTCGCAGGCCTCTGTGCGTATGGTCTAGGCGGCGGGAGAGTAGTAGCTCTCGAATGTGGTGGTCGTGGCTGCATGCTAGTCTGAGCAATGTAAGGCTGCTGAACATAAACCGACTGATACTGTGAATGAGAGAAATGAGCTCTAACTGTAGGGGACCTGTAAGGTGAGTGATGTGCGGGCCTCTGATGCTAATAGCTAATAGCACCAACCTCACCAGATCCGGTAGATGATCCAACCGGCTTCTTCCCCTTACTATCAAGGGAAGTAGTAGTATCTGTCCATAATCCTCGAGCAATGGCCTCCTCAACACTAAAAGCTGCATGAACTAGCTCTTAAGATCCTGAAATGGAATACCCACAAGGCATTTAGAAAACCTCGGTTGTAGGTTCCGAAGAACTATATCAATCTGATTCTGCTCCTTAGGTCGGTCTATCATACCAGCCACCTTTGCCCTCCAACAACTAATAAATGAAAAAATAGACTCATCTGACCTCTGTTTGGTGACCTCCAACTCTCGTCTAGATATATCAATGTCGGCACTAAAAGCTAACTGAGTCAGAAACTCATGACCCACGTCCTCCCAAGTGCGAAGTCTCGAAGGCTCAACTGAGGCAAACCATCTCTGAGCTACCCCACTAAGTGACATGGGGAAAAGGGCCACCAACTATGCATCATCTATCCCGTGTGCTCTCATGACTGTACTGTATAGTCTCAAGTGGATCTTGGGACAACCAATCCCAGTATAAGGCTCAATGTCTGGCATGCGAAACTTGGCAGGCAAGATAGTCGTCGATACGCCATCCTTATCATCCCAAGTCAAACCTCCATCCTATAATCTAATCTATCTCATCCTGACCTCTCAACCCTGGCCTCCTGCTCGGCCAATCTAGTATCATCAGTAGTAGTAACAATGAGAGGCGACACCGTGGTAGCAAGTGGTGGAGCAGTCTCACAATGATCTGATAGATGGAATGGAATGCCATGTGAAGTCCCAGGTGGAAGAACCTGCTCTGTCTGACGTACATGGAGAACTATATCGTCAATGCTAATGCCGACTGGATGATCCTGGCGTGAGTTCTCTATTTGATCCAAGCGTCTACTAACTCTTGCCATGAACTCCTGAATAAAAGCAAGTGTAGAAGCTAGCTCGTCTGACATGTCAATTGAACTATCTGAACTTTGATGTGAATCTACTCTGATCAATCAATCTCCAACTCTCCTCCAAGGATGTAACTCCAGAATCAATCAACTCCTAAAATGACTCCCTATAATGCAAACAAAATGAATGAAGGACACAAGATAGAACCCTAAAAGACAACAGTACAACATGCAAGCACATGGTCCTGAGGTGGCAATCCGAAATCTGGATGTATGATGAGAACTCAAGAGTCATAAAAATATCCACTGCGAGATGGCTACAAATGTGACTAGAATATTCCTATCAATAATCCAAGATAAAAGAGGTGTGAAAAACACGCTATCACGGGATCAATACTCCATCTATAACCACATATCCTTAACCCAACTTTCAACTCAAGCTCCATAAGAGAAAAAATGATAAGGTGATCAAGGCGAATCTCTCGAAAGAAGTGCAAGTGTGAAAACGTGCCTTTCACCTTTTCATAATAAAAAATATGAGCATCGAGTCGAAAATCGAATCAAGGATTAAACAAAAAAATGAGGTACCGAGCCCATGATAGGTGTACAATGTAAAAAGATGATCAATGAACATATCCCAAAACATCAAGTAAGTGACAACAAAGTGAAAGGATGTGTGGAGCCAAGAAAAGAAAATGAAAGCCCTAGGGAGAAAACATGCTAAACTCAACAAATGGGAGAAAGAAACTAATGCAACAAGGCAAGAAGGTGATCCAACCAATGCTCAAGCTCACACCAAACTCCAAGCACTCTCAACTGGAAATCGAAAAAAAAAAAACACTGGATCCAAACTATAACCAAAGAGGCTCTGAAGGCCCTCAAATGCACCCACGTGTGAGGAAGGAATCCTGATCAAAGGAGCTAAGCTCATCCTATAAGGTCAAGGTGGCTCTAAAAGAAGATGGGTGGACTTTAAAGGATCCCTAGCAGAAGCAATCGTACCCTCCGGTGGTACACGACCCTCTGCACGCCTCCGAAGAGACGGGGCGCTTCCATGCAAGGTGGTTATCACCTCCACACATGCACTACCTCGCATCCTAGGGGGGCTCCTATGGTGAAGGCTCTCCTAATGGCTAACGTATCTCACAACTCTGGTCACTCGTCAACGATCTAAGGTGCATAGTGAGTAGTGTGGGTGCATCCGAAAATCCTATGAAACTAAAAAGAAGGCACACTGGCCACACAAATATCCTGAAATCTAGCTCTGGGTTATACAAGTCTTCAAAGGTCAAACTCCAATCAGCATCCATATGTTGACCACCTCCAGAATGCTCTCAAACATCGATATAGCCCGTCACTAGACCCTACTCCTAATCACTAGCTTGGTCGAAGAGCAAACAAAATAACAAGTCTCATAACAAATACGAGATCAAGGAAAACAAGGTCGATCGAGACTAAGGACTTGGAGATAAGGGGATAGGTGTGTGTCGCAGATAGACAAGCAACTCATGCAATCACACAGAATGAGAGAATTCATGCAACGGACAGTCATGCAAAGCACGTGTATATTAGCCAAATCTATACACAAGCAAATCGAGATAAATATCTAGCAAGGATAGCATGCTCGATAATAATCATGATAATAAGCAACCAAGAGAATCAATGCATTAAGTCAAATGATATATAACAGTGAGTCTATACATGTGAGGTAAGCAGAACAATCATGGCAAGATCAAAGTCACTATGTTAAGACAAGCAAGATAATCAACCAAAATAATCAGCATGTCAATGTCCCAAATGGATATAGCAATGAAACATAGAAAAATCGCTACATCAGAATCCTCAATCAAGATAATCAATCAGCATAATAAGCATGTCAATGTCCCAAATGAATACAATAACCAAGCATGCATCTAATGATATCAAGAGCCCTCAATATGCAATCAATAGTCAAGTAAACACACGCACAAGGAGAGATGGGTACCCACTGATCGACCAATCAAACGCCACATTTGCCTTGTCTTAAGTTCAAGCTTGACCCTCTAGTTCCCTAGTGGAGTTGCCATTTTGTGGACCCCGTATTTCGGCTCGATGCGTTCCCACTCAATAGTGCAACTCGCTTTTTTATTTGTTTGGTGAAAAAATATGATTTTTTTAGAAAAGACTTGGAGTCGCCACTTATTTTTGTTTTATTTTTAAAGAGTAAACAAAATAAGAAAGAAAACCCTAAGTGTGACTCCTTATTTGGAAAAAGTGGTATGTGAAAAACCAAATCCGAGATCGGGGGTCAGGTTACTTATCGGGAAGATACGGTAAAGACCATAGCACCCCTCTAAGTCCAAAAAAAGGGGTCCCTACTAATGAGATGAAGCAAATATGGCAATTGATGAGTAAATCGACAGATACCGAATGAAAATTGAAATAAAATATCCAAATGAACAAGGGAAGCAAAGAGTGTACCTGAGTGATGAGTTGGTTGCTTCATGAAAGATAAAGGTTAGTGAGCAAACACAGAATAATCGCATGCATGCCATACACCGGAATAAATCAATCATGTATACCAATCAAACCAATCGATCAATCAATCATAAAGTCACACATGTTGGGTCCCCACCAAAACCCAATCTATCTTGCACGAATTAGTCTCACAAATTTCATTATTCTGGAATTATGAAAATTGCATTCATGCTTATATAAAATCAAGAGAAATAGAAGGTTATTTGAAGGCCAGAGTGGAATTAAAACTATTCGAGACAAAATTAGATTTTTGAAAATTGGAGTCTCGAAAATTATTTGAAAATTAGAGTCTTGGGAATGAAATTTAAGAATTGAAATTTTGGAAATTAAATTTGAAAGAAATTGGAAATTTTAAAATTATTTGAGTATTAGAGTTTTGAAAATTAAACTTAGGAATTGGAACTTTGGAAATTAAACTTGAAAGAAATTAGCAAATTATTTAGGAATTAGAGTTTTGAAAATTAAATTTAAGAATTTGAATTTTGGAGATTAAATTTGAAAGAAATTAGAATTTTGAAAATTATTTTGAGAAGTAGAAACTATGAAAATTAAATTATAAAAATTGAAATCTTGGAAATTATAAGATGGAATTTTAAAAAATAAATAAATAAAATGATAATAATAATAATAATAATAATAAATAAATAAATAAATAAATGAAAGTGAGAATTAGAGTTTTGGAAATTGGATATTAAGTTCAGAAATTGGAAAATTGGAATTTCATAAATGTAGAACTAAATTTAGGAATCGGAATTTTGAAGAATTATCTAAAGATGGAATTTTTAAAAATAAATAAATAAATAAAATAATAATAATAACGAAAATAATAATGATTAAATAAATAAATGAACGTGAATATTGGAATTTTTGAAATTGGAAATTAAATCTGGAAGTCGGAATTTTGAAGGATTGAACTTTAAAGATGGAATTTTAATAAATAAATAAAATAATAATAATAACGAAAATAATAATTGAATAAATGAACGTAAATATTGGAATTTTGGAAATTGGAAATCAAATTAGGAATTTTAAAGAGTTATACTTTAATATCAAAATATGAAGGAATAAATAAATAAGTAAATAAAATGATGAGTGGTGGTGATGGATTGCATGCCAAGATGGTCATGTAACGTGTGGCCTAGGTGCAAAGTGGTAGATTTAGTTGGAAAGTGAATTAAAACACACTACAAAAAAATAGGTTTTTAATGACGAACCTTTAGTCACGGCCACAAATATCGTGACCAAAGATATTATTTTGTCACAGCCACGGTCAAATTGTGACTATATGTGTTAATTAATTTAGGCTAGGAAAAAAACATGTTTAGTCACGGTAATTTTACCAACCGTCACCAAAATCATTGATGAGAGGGTATTTTAGTGACGGATTTATTTGAAACCGTGACTATTTGTAAATTTAGGGAGGGAAATTTTGGCGCCAATAATTTTAGTCACAGTAATTTTATCATTCGTGACAAAAAGTGTAACAAATGATTTTTTAGTCACGGTTTTTTGTGAAACCGTCACTATATATATATTTGTGACTTTTAGTCATGCCATTGATTGACCGTGACTGTATGGGAACTTATAGTCACAAATTTCACATTCGCCGTGACCAAATGTATAGAGGTTTATTTTAAATATTTTGAACCTATGTCACGGGGTTCACACAAGCGTGACCAAAGTCTATTACTTATTTTAAATCTTTTTGGGTTACCAATTATAATTTTTTAGAAAATATTATATATCATAGAAATTATCATTAATAGTAATAATAATAGTTCCTATTAATTATAAAAAGTTTAAAGTTATATTATTATTATTATTATTTTAAGTTAATAAACAAATTAGTGTGTTACCTATTTTTCTTTAGTTAAAATTATTTAATTTCCTTGTTATGATTAATGTTTTAATAAGAAGTAAAATAAAATTTAATATATTAGTTTAAAAATATGATGGTTCAATTTGATATTATTTGATAAAAAGTTTAAATGCAAGTGAGTTAGCAAATTAAAAAATAATTTTGATTTTATATATGATAAATAATTTTTATTGTATTTAAAGTATCAATAAAAGTGATAACTAAATTTTACTATTTAAATTTCAATAGATAAGTGAAAGAAAATGTAATCAGTTAATCAATATAAGGTAAATATATAAGTAAACAAAGAGTTGAAGGGAATTTTAAATTTACAATTGAATGTTGATTATTATATTAGGAAACCAATGTAATCTAAAATTTTAAAATTTTAAAACTTGATAAGCTTGATAAAACTTGATACAATTTTAAAAATAAAACTTTGAAAATAACAATTTTAAAATATAAAACTTGATAAATTTCTCATATATGATTATAAAATTTAAAATTTTAAAACTTGATAAATTTCTAATATAAAATTTTTAAATTTTAAACTTCAAAAACTTGATAAAACTTAATAAAAATTTTAAAATAACGCTTTGAGTAAAACATTGAACTTTCAAAATTAATTTTAAATTTTAAAATAATTTTTAAATTTAAAAGCTTGATAATTTTAAAACTTGAAAAACTTTCAAAATTAAATGAGTTAAATAATTTTTAAATAATTAAATGAGCTTAAATAATTTTTATATTTTTAACAATTAGATTTTTTTTTGTTAGACTTTTTTGCCATCAATTATCTTTGTAATTTAAAAATAATTAATTAAATTTTATATGGTATAATCATGAGCTTAAATTTTATGTATTTGTTCTCTCACTAATTGATGGGTTATACAGACGATAAATTTGTCTTGAATGGTGCACTAGATATCAATGGGTATTTTTATTTTAAAATTAAATATAATTATTTTTATATTTAATAAATATAATTAAAATTAAATTAATTATTTAATTAATATAACCCAAAACGATAGTTAATAAATATAATTAAAATTAAATAAATTATTTTTACAAATAATTATTTTAAATAAATATATAGACAAATAATAATAAGTTTTTACAAATTTTTATTTTTTCTTTATTTCCGTCACGATTTTTTCCTCAAATTTCCCAATTACGAACTTTTCAGTAATAATTACAAATATAAACATAATTCATAAGGAATATATATATTATAAATTTTTATAATTTATTTTTTAAAATACAAATTAAATTGATATATATATATATATGGGAAAGGGTAAGAGGAGAAGATACCCTAATTTTTTAAAATCCTGATCTTTTGTCCTCTTTTTCTTAACAAACAAGCCAGTAAAAGAGAAAAAAAATAAAAGAAAAGAAAAAAAGGGAAAAAAATCAAATTAAAAAACAATCCAATTAAAATTAAATAAATTATTTTTACAAATAATTATTTTAAATAAATAAATAGACAAATAATAATAATTTTTACAATTTTTTATTTTTTCTTTATTTTCGTCACGATTTTTTCCTCAAATTTTCCAAACTTTTCAATAATAATTACAAATATAAACATAATTCATAAGGAATATATACATATATATATATATTATAATTTTTTATAAATTATTTTTTTAAATACAAATTAAATTTATATATATATGGGAAAGGGTAAGAGGAGAAGATACCCTAATTTTTTATTGCATGTCTTGTCCTAATGCTGTATTCATTTCTAAAGTCGATGAAATGCCTCAGATTTTGTATCAATGAATATGATATTTTTTATATATTAAATCTAATAAATATAACATTTTAAGGTAAGGTATACAATAAGATATATTACATTCATATTTAATTTGTAAAATGAATAAAAATGAATAAAAAAGAATATTTATTATTTTTTAATATTTAAAATAAAAATGATATTACATTTCAATATTTTCTAATTAAAAAAATGAAATTTCTATCACATTTAACAATATTCATGATTAAAATATTTAAACTTTATAAATAAATTTTTTATATTATATTATTTAATATATATATATATATATAAAACTAATATATATATATAATTATTTTTTAACCATAAATTTGTTTTATAATAAAAAATTTATTTTACGCAATAAGTAATATAAAAAAATAATAAATTAATAAAAAATAAATTTATAATATATGAATGTACATTTTATATTTTAGCTTTGATTAACATATTTTATGTAAAAGTGATATAAAAAAAAATGGTTGGTAATATATTTCATAATTTATTTTATCTCATTTGGTCGATAATAGGATATGTTAAGTGATCCGATAATTTATCATATCACATTTTAATTTTAAAAAATATAAAAAATAATTATCAAAATTTTAAAAATATAAAAAAGATGGGACGAAAACTTAGATAAAATAATAATAAAAAAACTCATTAAAATATTAGGAAAAAAATAAATAAATAAAGGAAGTTCGCGTAATTGGTAAATATTTTGAAAAACAACCAAAATATTGTTTGACTGTGGCTATGCTTCAGTTAAAAAACAATTAAAAAACAAACCAAAAGGAAAAAAAGAAACGAAAATCTCCCTCGTCTTTTGCCCGCTATTTGAAGCTTCCACCGTCAGACCACCTCTTCGAGAACCTCACTGCCACCGTCGCCATCGTTGCTGCCGTCGACTACAGCTGCCGCTGCAGTCAGCATTGCGTCTGCGACGCTTGAGACTCCACCCCAAGGTAATGACTCTCACCAGCCTGAGTACAATTTGGATCTGAACTCTAATCGATCTGGTTTTTTTATCTGCTTATTATTTATTGGTCCATGTTGTTTCTCTTTTGTGATTTCTGGTTAGGTGAAGGTTATGTTATGAAAGCATAGCAACTTTAGATTGATTTTGATTGTTTTAAGGTGAAATTTTAGAAACTTTATGTGTTTTAGGGTTTTTTTTTCCCAATTTCAGTCATGTTGTTCAATTACAATTTCCATTTAGGGTTTTGATTTTTGTTGTTTTGTTTTTGAAATATTTTCCTACAACATAATCAAATCCTTGATTATGCCACTACCAAATCCTTGATTCCTACAACATTCCCGCCTTAATCATCATTCACTCCTAATTTATTTTTTATTAAACTTGTGATGAGTACTTGGAAAGCTTCATCTACTTTTTTCTTTTTGTTGTTTGGATGGATTTAAAAGTATATTAGAGTGCTTCAGCAATAATGTTCCTATTAAATTCTTATTCCTTGCAGTAATATTCTTAATTTTCTTTCACTCGGGATTGACAATTAACACGGAGAAAATATTTCTTGTGGCCTTTTATTTTCTGGCAGTGGTAGGAGTCCAATTTTTAAAATGCATCTTCTAAAATCATTCTTGTTTTCCCTGCAAAATTGTTGCAGGGCCATCTGAAACCTGGGTTGTATTTGGTTGGAACACCAATTGGGAATCTGGAAGACATCAGTTTACGGTATTTGTGAAATTTGACAAATGTTTCCATCTTTTTTGGATTCTGTCTGCAATATTTAAAATTCCACTTGCTAATAGTTTTTTTTATTTAATTATTTCTTGTTTAGATAGAATCATAGAAAACAAAAGAAACAGATTATTTGGTATATAAAATTCTGGATTGACTAATAGTTGTTTGATGTGTGATAACAAAAACCAAATCATAGATAAACAAAGTGTTTTTTTTTTAAATACAAAAAAATATTTTAAAAAATAGTTTCCAATAATGACTAAAGGCTCAGAATTTCCTGCTTTCTTATCCTCCTTCCTTAATTATTTATCTTTGGTTAGAGAAATGAAAAAAGAGAAGAGGGAATCAAATTTTGAAGAAAATAAAAGATGGGATCTGTAAACCTAATTTGGCTTGATTTCCTAACACCTACACCTAATGTGGTTTACAAGTCAAGGATTCTTCCCCCTTATTCGTACTTTGATCATTTGATGTCAACTTTTTGGATTTGCTTCTTTTTCATTTACTCATTTATCTTCTCTTTTCCTGAAAATATCCCACCAATTTCTTTATCATAAAAAATTAAAAAAAAAAAAGTTCCAACAAAGTTTATTGATTTCAAACCTATCATTATTATTATTATTATTTATTAAAAAATAATATAAAAAAAAAACAATATCAAACCTATTCTAGAAAAAGAATAGGAATATTTAGAAAAAAAAAATTTTGTACCCAAATTAGAAAATTATGAAATTTCCAAATACTTACAAGTTTGTGCATATTGAAAATTTGAAAATACTAACAACTTTGTACACTTTTCACAATTCAATTTTAAATCAAAATTATTGAAAAAAAAGAAAAAAGAGAATAATATCAAAATTATTTAGACTAATTTTTTAGAATGCATACTTGTTAGCCAATTCTGAATTTTTAAGCATGTTTATTATATTTTGTTTCATCGTATTCATACCTTACCCTTTCGTTACTTCATGATCTAAGATATGCATATGTTGCATCTATTGTGAGGCCTTATCTATGATTTTATATTTTATTATTGTTATCTGTGAACTAACTCTTGTTGATTTTATGCAATAGAAATATTAGTAATTCATTTCTATATATTATAGAATGTGTTTGTCTCATTGTGTGTTTTTATCTATTTCTTTTCTAATATTACTTGTCATTAATTTTATCATTTACTCATTTTCATTTTAGAAAACCCTAGAAATCCCGTTCAAGTATCCTTGCTTGACAATTGTCTCTCTTATCGTATACTAAAAACATATAAGTTGTAGAATTGTGGATATGATTATTTATTGTGATCAAATTCAAGTTTTCAACCTATATGTTTTGTATATGCTTAGTAGAATTGTTTGCAAATGATGCTTGAATTGTCCATTTGGACAGTTTGGAAATACATAATATCTATGAAATTACACGCCTATGCTTTAGCATATTGATACTTTTTGACAGCAATTCCCCTTATTCTCTGGGTGCATATTTCAAGAAGGTGACATATTGTTAGCAGCTTAGTTAAGCTAACTAATAGTATGTTTATACCTTAGCCAATTCATGTACTTGGAGAACTATGGGGAAATGTTGCCGAAATTTTATCAAAATGAAACTAAGCATGTTAGTGATTGATTCGTAGGGATTATGTGTTTTCAAATGGGATAGGAACCATTACCAAATATAGGAATTTGAGACGATAAAAAACATATCACATTCATTATAAGTTGAAATGAAGATTCATTGTTATGTGATTGAAGGGTTTAATTTGTGGAAGTACAAGAAAAATGCCAATAGATAAGAGTTGGATGCAAAAGTCAAGAGTAAGTAGTGAATATCATAAAGGAGTTTTGGAGTTCTTAGACTTTGCCTTTAGTAATGCACCTGGAAAAGAAATGCTCCCATGTCCTTGCATTCGTTGCAATAATTGTCTTATGCAGAAGCGAAAAACCATGTATGACCATTTGTTGGACAATGGGATTGCTAGAAATTATGTGCGATGGTTGATGCATGGGGAATATGAGTTTTGTGAACCTACAAATAATAGCACTAATGAGTCTGATATGCATGATGAGATGCAAGAAATGTTAAATGATGCATTTGGAATGCCAATGCCAAATGAGGAATCTGAAAGAAGTCCACATGTGCATGAGGAGTTTGAAAAACCAAATGAGGATGCAAACAAATTTTATAATTTGTTAAGAGAAGTAGAGCAGGAACTATATCCAAGGTGTAAAAAATTCACAAAGTTGTCTTTTATCATAAGATTGTTTCATATGAAGTGTCTTAATGGATGGAGCAATAAGTCCTTTACAATGTTACTTGAATTGTTGAAGGAGACATTTCTTAAGGGTGAGACATTGCCAAGCAACTATTATGAAGCAAAAAAAATACTTCGTGACCTTGGCCTTCATTATATCAAGATTGATGCATGCCCCTCAAATTGCATGTTGTATTCAAAAGAGCATGCAAGTGCAAATGAGTGTGTTGTTTGTGGTGTCTCTAGATGGAAATCAAGTGATAATCATTCTACAGATGAGTTCACTAATTCAGCAAAGAAAAAGAAAATTTCTACTAAGGTCTTGCATTATTTTCCCTTAAAACCAAGGCTTCAAAGGTTATATATGTCATCTAAGACAGCTTCTCACATGAAATGGCATGTTAATGGTCGCATGGAAGGTGAGATGATGAGGCATCCAGTGGACTCTTTGGCTTGGAACAACTTCGATAACGTACACCCTTCATTTGCACTAGAACCTCGAAATGTTAGGCTCGGTTTAGCAAGTGATGGGTTCAATCCTTTTGGGAATATGTCAATTTCATACAGCATGTGGCCTGTGGTTCTTATTCCATATAACTTACCACCTTGGATGTGTATGAAACAGACATTCTTCATGTTGTCACTACTTATTCCTGGTCCAACTGCACCTGGGAATGACATTGACATATACTTACAACCATTGATAGATGAGTTGAATGACTTAAGGGACGTCGGAGTTGAAACATATGATGCTTCAACAAAACAAAATTTTTGTATGCGTGCAGCTATATTATGGACCATCAATGATTTTCCTGCATATGCAAATCTGTCAAGTTGAAGTACTAAAGGGAAATTTGCTTGTCCTATTTGTAATAAGGATTGTTCTTCATTTCGATTACAAAACGGACGGAAATGGTGTTACATGGGTCATCGTCGATTTTTGCCGATTGATCATAAGTTTCGACATGATAAAAAGTCCTTTGATGGAAATGAAGAGCATAGAGCAGCACCTAAACAATTGTTTGGGGAAGATGTTCTACATCAATTAGATGGAATGGAACATATTACTTTAGGGAAGACATCAAAAAATAAGATGTCAGCAAAAAGGAAAAGAGAAAATGTGAACTTGAGCATAATTTGAAAAAAAAAAACATTTTTTTCCAATTGCCATATTGGAAAACCCTCATTTTGCGTCACAATTTGGATGTAATGCATATTGAAAAGAATATATGTGATGGTATAGTTGGCACCTTGTTGAGTATCGATGGTAAATCGAAGGATAACTTCAATAGTCGTCTTGACTTGCAAGTTATGGGTATTAGAGATCAACTTTACCCTATACAAAGAGGGAATAAGGCTATATTGCCTGTTGCATGCTATTCACTAACTTCAAATGAAAAAAAGGAATTTTGTAAATTTTTTAAAGAAGTAGAGGTTTCAGATGGTTATGCTTCTAACATCTCTCGGTGTGTACAAGTGAATGAAAGAAAGATATTTGGGTTGAAGTCTCATGATTGCCATGTTCTCATGCAACAACTCCTTCCACTTGCAATTTGAGGAGTTCTACATAAGAATGTTTGTGCTGTTATAGTTGAACTATGCAGTTTCTTCAAACAGTTGTGTTCTAAAGTGTTAAAGACTGATCAATTAGAGCACCTTGAGAATGACATAATAGTCACATTTTGCAAATTAGAAAGAATATTTCCTCCATCATTCTTTGATGTTATGGTGCATTCACCTATTCATCTTGCAAGTGAGGCAAAGGTCGCTGGACCAGTGCAATATCAATGGATGTATCCTATCGAGCGGTATGTTCTCATTCAATTAATCTTATGTATATCAAGTCTCATATAGTTCATGAAACAAATCTATCATGTTGTGAAATGACAGGTATTTACATACATTAAAGTCTTATGTCCATAATAAGAGTCGTCCAGAAGGTTCTATTACAGAGGGGTACATAGTAGAAAAATGTACAACCTTTTGTTCAAGATATTTGCATAATGTTGAAACGAAGCATGACCGTGAAGAAAGAAATTATGTCATTGAAAATAACATAACAAATGGTGGAGGGTTAACCATTTTCAAATGCATGGGACGTACAATAGGAAAGTCAACATCTCGTGTTCTTAGCACAGAAGAATGGTCCCAAGCACATTTATATGTGTTGACTAATTGTAAGGAAGTGACGTCATTTATTGAGTAAGACACTTATTTGAATAAAACTTTATACTAATTCTCATACAAAAATTTAATTTTGGTCTTTGTGAGCATTATAATTATTATTATATTTTTTTTTATCAGAGAGCATAAGCAATCTATAAGGGTTAAGCCTCGTATTCGTGCACGAGATGTAGATTTGATTCACACAAGAGAATTCATTAGTTGGTTTGAAGAACGTGTAAGTTCATTCACTACATAAATTGTTCTATTATCTAATACACATGTATGTATTAACATCTTATATTTGAATCTATAGATTATACAAATGCGACATGAAGGTCCAATTTCTGAACACCTACTATCATTGTCTCGTGGACCAAGTACATCAGTTACATGTTATAAAGAATACATCATTAATGGGTTCAGATTTCACACAAGAAAACGAGAAAAGGGAAAAAAAACTCAAAATAGTGGAGTTGTTGTGACCACAAAGGTATCAAGCTTTGCAAGTGCAAGAGATAAGAACCCAATTCCTGGTAATGTTTCTTACTATGGTGTGCTAACTAATGTAATTGAGTTACATTACCTTGGTAGAAATAGAGTTATTTTATTCAAGTGTGACTAGTGAGATGTAATCAATAGTGGAAGGGGAATAAAAAATGATGAATATGGGTTCACGTGTTTGAATTTTGAATGTACCATATGCACAGATGAACCATTTGTGCTTGCATCTCAAGCAAAACAAGTCTTCTATGTTCAAAATTCAAATGAGGAAAATTGGCACACCGTTGTAGAGATACAAACTCGAGGGGTTTATGATATGAATCAGAAAGTATCTACTAATGATCCAAAGCCATATCAACAACTTATAACACTTCATAGTCAATGTGATGTGCATGAGTTGGTCGAGAATGATTTAATCAATTAGGATAGAAATGATATTGTAGGAGAAACTATCCAAACGGATGTTCTACTATCATGAGAAGAAAACATTGTTGAAAAAGATAATAAATTTATTCATGATGATGATATAGATGATGTGTAACTAATAATATTGGTAAGCACATAAATATATACTTACCAGATATACAAATTGTAATTTATTTCATATTATTTATGTAACTTATTTTGTATTACTTTTTCTAATTTACTTTATTATGTAAGAATGTCACATCGAAGAGGAAGAGTACAAATAGTGTCTCTGGAAGATGAGTTGGACAATCTACAACTCTTAGACATACAACCTGCTGCAACTACTACTCCTAGTAGTTCTGATCCTTCTGATGCTTCAGATCCTTCTGTTGTTGGTATGATTAAGAAGATTATGTTTAATTTACATATGATAAATGTATTTACATATGTTTAATTTTTTGAATGATAGGTTTTTAATGTTTAATTTTATATAAGATAAGTAAATTATGTTTATTTTAATTTCATTATTTCTCTTAATAGGTTCATTATCTAGCAAAAAGATGACACGTGGCCTAACACGTAACTTAGATTTACTTAGTATGAAACCCGAGGAAAAAAAAGTACACGATTCAATACTAGAGGGCAAGTTGTTTATGATGGAAAAGGGGAAAGATTGTCAAGCTATATGGGAACATTGGTGCGATCTCAATACAATGTACCCATCCAAGTTCAAGATTGGAATCATGTTAGTGAAGATGTTAAGGAAAAGATTTGGACCTTAGTATTGGTATATGCTAGTTACTATTTAATCTAAATTATAATGTTATTATTTAAAAATGATACCTTTTATTTATACATGACATTTTAATGCAATACAGGAAAAATATGAACTAGAAGAAACATGTAAGAGCTACATTCTTCAATGTTGTGGAAATTTGTTCAGAAGCTATAGAAATAAAATGAAGGCCAAGTATTATAACCCTTATAATACAGATGAGGAGAGATTGTGTCATCAACCTCCACACATATCAGATGATGATTGGAGGTGGCTCATCCACTTTTGGGGTACACCTGAGGCCAAGGTAAAGATAATGATCTTTTCTTGATAATGTATCTTATGATACTCATATTCACATAAAATGATATTTATTAGTTATATCTAACCTAATACTTCATGTATTTATTATGTTTCTATCACCTATATAGGTGACTTGCTATTTTTTAATTGATGTAGGATATCTTAGAAAAAAACCAAGGCAAATAGGGCAAAGCAAGTGATAAAGCATACATCAAGATCAAAAAGTTATGCTCAAATTCGATATGAACAGGTTGGAAATTTATTATTAATATGATTTGTTTGTATATAAATAACTCAATTATTTTACTTGTAAGAATAGACACAAAAGAAGGAGAATCGAAGTGAGCCCAATAGAATTGAGATGTTTGCCCTAACACACACAAGAAAAGATGGGACACCTATTGATGATCATTCTAAGGAGATTATGGTAATGAAGTAAATAAATTTTTTATACTTGTATTTCAATCATAGCTACATACTAAATTATTTTAAAAGTCTAACAATTTTATTTTATTTTTATAATTCCAGGATCAATTTCTGCAATTACTATTCCAACCTGAGGGGACATCTTCTTCTACTTTTGCATCATCTGGATCATCTACATCTGTAGCATCTACATATGTAGATGAGATATATACTCAAGTCATGGGTCCAGAGAGGCATGGTCGTGTTCAAGGGTATGAATTTGGTCCTACTCCTACCTCAATCTTTGGTTCTACTAGTAGAAGGCGATCAGGAGCTATTCTTTCAACACAACTTGAAAACGCCCAAGAGATGTTAATAGCTGCAGAACAAAAGTTTACAACTGCAACTGAAGAACTCTCACATGTGAAAGAAACATTTGAAGAGAGGTTGATAGAAGTTCAAAGGAAGACACGAGAAGAAGTGAAAGTAGAGTTTGAAGAAAAAATAATGGAAATGCAAAGAAAAATGCAAGCATAAATTCAAGAACAAATGATGCAAATGATGCAACAATTCCAGCAAAAGTAGTAGAAATTTGAAGATTTTACTACATCTTTATATGATAGATTCTCTTAACTTTTTTGAAGATTATGCTACTTATTTATATGATAGATTCTCCTAACTTTTTTTGCTTTCTATGATTATTATGTGATGTTTGGTTGGTAGATTTGTTATATTATGTAAGAATGTGAAACTAAATTTGAATCTCTTTGTTCTTTATTTGTTTGTTTTTTTTTTCTTTTTGTTATATTATGTTTTTTTATTTAATGACTTATATTGATATATAAGATTTTAACTAGCTTGGGATAATTGATTGTAATATATTGAAATTGTTTTAATTGCTTAATTGCACATACAGGTTTAAAATGGGTTTGTTTGGGTTTATAATAGGTTTGAGAAATTTGAATTTATAAAAAACTAATTTCCAAATATAACAAATTTTAGTCACGGCCACTAAAAAATTGTGACTATAAGTGTACTTGATCAATAATGAACTGTCACCAAAATTTGGTGATAGGCGGTCATCCTATGCTTAATTTCAGTCACAATTATTAATTACTGTGACCATATACCTATATTTCGTCACAGTCAGGGCATTGACCGTGACCATAAGATAGTATTTAGTCACGGTCAAAGACCGTGACCATAAGATGTTTTTAGTCACGGTCAAGGCATTGACCGTGACCATAAGATGGTTTTTAGTCACGGTCAGGGCATCACCGTGACCATAAGATGGTATTTAGTCACGGTCAGGGCATTGACTGTGACCATAATATGGCATTTAGTCATGGTCAAGGAGTTGATCGTGACCATAAGATGGCATTTAGTCACGGTCAGGGCATTGACCGTGACCATAAGATTATATTTAGTCACGGTTAAGGCATTGACCGTGACCATAAGATTTTATTTAGTCACGGTCAAGGCACTGACCGTGACCAAAAGATTAAATTTAGTCATGGTTAGGGCATTGACCGTGACCAAAAGATTACATTTAGTCATAGTCATTTTATTAACCGTGACTATAAACATACATTTAGTCACGGTTTATTAGTTAACCGTGACTAAAGCAACTTAATAAATAGCAAAGTATTCTTAATTTTTTGTCACAGTTTTTGTATGGCCGTCACAAAAAAGAATCATATGGTCACGATCACTTAGGAAACCATGACCAATACTTTTAGCTACGCCTCCTATTGTGACGCTCAGTCACGGTTTCATAAGACCGTGACAATAGGTTTTGGTCACGGATATATAAGATTTGGTGATGGTTGGTGACCGTCACCAAAAATCCTGTTTCTTGTAGGTACACTAGCTGCCAACCAATTGCATATCCCAAAATGGCATAATATATATTTTTGTGCTCTTTAGTAGTTGAAGGTTTATATCCAAGGGGATTCAACTAAAGTCAAAGCATGGCAGGAAGAGCCAGTGCATGGAAATCCCAAAGTGGGTTCAAAATGTGAGTGTAAATAATATCCCCAAGTGTCGCACAGTGAGTATAAAACAAAGCTAAGGAAGACAAAGCATAACCCAAACTATGGAAGCATGAAAAACAATCTTATGCTCAATAAAATATGACGATTTCTAACACACTCAATCAGCAAAATGAAACATAGAAACCAACATGAAACAGTGTTTAACAGAGTGAAAAAAAAAAAAACATGGAGCTTGCAGTGATCAAACCTGGACCAACTTCCCATTTGCTTCCCCCTATGTCCCTGGGTTGTATATCCAGAAACAGCTCACAACAACATACCAAAACCTGAAAATGGGGAGCCCGAAAACCATTTTTCGAGGCGAGAAGGTGAGATCATGCCATGGGGGTGAGAGAAATTGTGGTGATATGTGATGAAGATGAGTTTCCTGTCAGAACAGCGGTAGTGGAAAGGCTCCAACTCCAACCATTGCCTTTCGTCTCCATGAAAAATTCACGGCTGCCAGCAAAGCATTGGATCGATCCGCAGGCCAAAATGATCCAATCTAAGGAGCTTTGTTCTCAAAGGAAGCGTATGGGAGTCGGGCCAAAAATGGCAAAAAATGAGGTCACAGTCAACGCCATTAAAGAAAACTCTCAAGCTTTCTCTCTCTACAAACTGAAAATTCTCCTATTAATCCTCTTTTTCATCTTTTCTCTCCGTTTTTCTGATTTCCCACCCCTCCAGAATATCTCCTCCCCTCACTTTCCTCCTACTCTGTTTTCTCTCCAGACCCTTCCTTTTTGTTTTTTTTTTTTTTTTTTTGTTCTTTTCTTCCAGGCTCCTCAGCAAACGACCCCTACCCCTCCATGCTCTGTTTTTCTTCCAACTGGTTTTCTTCTCCCCCAGACTGCTACCAACCCTCTACTCTTGGTCAGAGACGTGCTTTCACCAGCTCCCTGCTCCTGCCATCCCATCCAGCCGCCCAGAACGACTCTTTTTTGGGTGGCCAGAAAAATAACAATAAAAATATCTAAGAGGCTTAATGGGCTAGCAATGCTCTAATATATCAATAAAGGTGATAAGGTGTAGGGCTAACCAAAACGATGGCCACTTATCCTGCGACCATAATCTCAAAAGTAATACTTCTTTAGCTAATCCACATCAGTAAGCTCTGAAAACTGGTTTCCATCTAAGTCGATCAACTATGCAGCCCATTTTGGAGTCAACTCTCAAATAACATAAGGCCCACTCCAACTAGGTTTGAACTTCTCTCTGGGGTCTCCAACTAAACCTCTAAGAATCCTCAAAACCAAATCCCCTTTCTGTAATGGTCTAGGCTTAACCTATTTCTTGAAGGCACACGTCATCTTTCTCTTATAGGCCTAAACATGATCTGTTGCTCTAAATCTTCTCTCGTCTAAAAGGTTAAGTTGATCAAATCGAGCCTGGGCACACTCCGTCTCAAAAAATCTATTGCTCAAGGGCTACTCTCAATGAACCTATTTCTGTCTCGACTAGCAAAACAACCTCCATACCATACACTAGAGAGTAAGGTGTAGCTCCTATAGAGGTGCAAAAAGAGGTACCATATGCCCACAATGCAAAAGGGAATTTCTCTTACCAATCTCAAGAAGTCTCAATCATCTTCCTCAAAATCCTCTTAATTTTCTTATTTGCAACCTTTATCGCTCCATTAGTCTGTGGCCTATATGCAGAAGATCTATGATGTTGGATGCCATACTTCTGCAACAAAGTGTCAACCTCAACTCGAAAGTGTACCCCTCTATCTGAAATCAACTCATGTGGAACCCTATAACAACAAATGATGTATGACCTAATGAAACCGACAACTCTAACAAATGTCAACCTCGCATATGATGCAGCTTCCACCCACTTGGTGAAATAATCTATGGCAACTAGGATGAACTCATGACCACTGGAAGATTTTGGTGAAATCTTCCTAATAATATCAATACCCCATACTAAAAACGGCCATGGTGAGGTCAAAGCGTGTAACTCTGATGGCGGTGCATGAGTAAGATCGCCATGAATCTGGCATGCTGGGCATCTCTAAACAAACTGACAACAATCTGTCTCCATAGTCAACCAGAAATAACTTGTCCTCATAATCTTATGGGCTAGCATGTGTCCTCCCATGTGTGGACCACAAACTCCTGTATGAACTTCTCTCATCACTCAATCTACAAAGGCTCGATCCAAACATAATAGAAGCATACCATCAGCTGATCACCTATATAAGGTCTCTTCACAAATCACAAATCTAGTGGCCAACTGCCTTAGTGCCCTCCAATCCTTGGCTATGGTAGCCTCAAGGTATGTGCCAGATCTAAGAAACTGATAAATGTCATGATACCAAGGTAGATCATCTTGGACCTTTGTCTCTCCAATCAGACAACAGTAAGCAGGTGCAAACCTCGACTCAATCAGCAATGGACGTATAACCACATCAATTGGAAAGTCCATAGAAGAAGCTAAGGTAGCTAAGGCATAAGCAAACTAGTTTGCACTCTAGGAAGATGAGTGTATCTCAAGTCATCAAATCTCCCAACCAGTAACTCTAAATAAGCAGTATGCCTAAGCTTTACATCTCTAGTTCTCCAATGTCCCTGAATCTGTTTGAGTACTAGATTGGAGTCACCAAACACCTCCATCTGTCTAATGCCCAACTCCAACGCAGTCTCTAGACCAAGGTTACATGCCTCATACTCAACAATGTTGTTTTTGGCGGGATATCGATCTGAAAATGCTAAATGAACTAACCTTGGAATATGATCACCCTGAGGGGATATCAACAAAACACCTATCCCATACCCTGAGTGGTTGGTTGCACCATCAAAGTACATGCACCAACCTACTAAGCTAGTCATAGCAATGAACTCCTCATCTGGAAAGTCATCATCAACTGGTCTACCCTCAAATATCGGTAAGGAGATTAAGTGATCAACAACAATGCTTTCCTTAATAGACTTCTAAAACACATACTGAATATCAAACTCTATCAAAAGTACAAGCCATCTCATCAATCTACCAGTCAATGTGGGTTTGTCAAACAAATACCTCAACGAATCTAGGCGAGAAATCAAGTGCACTGAATACTCACATGTAATGCCTTAATCTCCTGGTGGCCTAAACTAACGCTAAGCAAAGGCACTCAATCATAACATATCTCATCTCATACTCCAGCATCCTCTTACTTAGATAGTAAATAGCTCATTCCTTCCCTGAGTCATCAAGCTGAGCTAGCATACATCCCAAGGTCATATCTGAAACTGACAAATACAAAAGAAGTGGACGTCCCAACATGGGAGGCACTAAAACAGGAGGAGAAAGCATATACTCCTTAATCTTCTCAAATGCAAGCTGGCAATCATCATTCCAAACTATTGGCTAGTTCTTCCTCAATAGACAAAATATGGGCTCACATATGTCTGTCAATCTGGCTATGAATCTACTGATGTACTGTAACCTACCCATAAAATCCCTGATATCTTTCTTAGTCCTCGGCACAAGCATGTCAAGTATGGCCTTGATCTTATCTAGGTCAACCACTATGCCCCGCCCACTAACCATATGCCCCAACAATTTCCCAAAAGTCACTCCAAATGTATATTTCTTAGGGTTCAGCCTCAATCTGAATTTTCGAATCCTCTCAAAGAATCTCTTTAGAGCCGCTAGGTGATCTTCTCTGCCTCGGGATTTCACAATCATATCATCCACATAAACTTCAACATCACTATGCATCATGTCATGAAACAAAGTCGTAGCAACCCTTTGATAAGTGGCTCCTGCATTCTTCAACCCAAATGGCATAACTCTGTAATAGTAGGTACCTCACTTAGTAAAAAAGGTTGACTTCTCCATATCCTCTGGAGCCATCAAAATTTGATTATACCCTGAAAACCCATTCGTGAAAGACAACATTAAATAGCCTGCGGTGCTATCGACCAGCAAATCAATATGTGGGAGAGGAAAGTCATCCTTAAGGTTGACTTTATTAGGATCTTTGAAGTCAACACAAACTCTAACTTTGCCATCCTTTTTGGGAACAGGGACGACATTAGCTAACCACTGATATAAATCCAACGCTAAGCTATTTCTGAATCTCCTCTTTCACCTGTAGACTCCAACGTGGGTGCAATTGCTTCAATTTACTTAACCAATCTAGCATGTGGCAAGATAGGCTAGTGGTGCTGGACTATAGAGGGATCAAGACCAAGCATGTCCTCATAAGACCATGCAAAGACATCCAAGTATGACCTGAGTAAATGAATAAGTCTATCCCTCTCGCCTATAAATAGGGGTGAACCAATCTTTAGCTCTCTAGGTTGGTCCTCCGTGCCAAAATCAAGTCTCAACATCCTCTGTAACAGGTGAAACTCTCTCATCTATGGGATCTGAGTCATGATTCAAAAGAGTCTCTATCTGAATCGGGCTGCGCAATCTCATCATCCATATCAAATATATGTGATGTGGGTGAATGAGGTACAGATATATAAATACTATCACAAGAGACAGGTAAATACTCGAAAAATGCTCAAATCCATAGATGAAGAATCATAAACATCGTCATAACGGGATATGAATCTCGATAAAATGTCAATGAAAGAGGTGGGTCCACAGAGTCGGACGCTCCCTCAATAGAGCTAATAGTGCTCTCAAATAAATCACCACCAACCATAGCATCCTCCATAAGCTCAAGAGAAAGAACTATCTGGATCTCCTCGGCAACCTCCATAGCAAACACCCTGAATAGAACGAATGGTGAAGTAGGCTCAAGTTGAACCATCTTGGCTATCTAACTCATACTCATCATATCCATCTCATCTCGATACTCATCATGGGGAACAAATCCATCGGTCACCTCAGTAGACTCAATGACTACTCCACAATTAGTAGTCTCCTCTAGAAAGCATAAAGATAAAAAACCAGCTTGATCTGGTGATGAAGGAGCAATCACCAGTGAAACTGGTGCACCAGAAGTCTCATCTCCTAACTGTAAATGGTGAAACTAATGATGAAGCTCATTCACTCCATCTACATCAATCATAGTGCCAAAATCCCCCATATAAGGATGAACCTCTAATCCTTTAACGAAGTAGTCTGCCAAGCTCATCCTATAAGGATAAACAGGATAATCAAATGGTGTGCAAGTCAAACAGGCTCTCACCCTCTCCCTGCGCAGTTGCATCATATACCTATAGTTAGCCTCTGTAGGAACAAATCTAAGCCCAAATAGTGTATCATGATCAGCAGTAACTACAAACTTCATGGGCCCATGCTAACGTCGTCCTAACCCCATGCTAGGCAAAAAAAACATAACCCTCATTATGTCAAGCACTACTGCACTACTATGTTGATCAAATGACATAACTACGAAATTTCTGTAGAAGTCCTCAACCTCAAGGGTCTGCACCTCATCAAACATAAGGCCGGTCAAAAATATATCATCCTCACTATGACTGATCTGAAGTACTGGCTCGGAAGAAGCAAGCAAACATATCTCTAGGAGACTATACCATGATGACCTACCTGTCATATATAAACTTCACCTTCTGATGAAGAAAAAATGGAATAGTGCCAACCCTATGAATCCAAGGTCGGCTTAGTAGCAGGTTAAAGGACGTGGGAATCCTCAAAACCTGGAATAGTGTGGGGAATGTAGTCGGACCAATCAACAACTCTATCATCAAGGTACCCATGACCTCCCTTTTAGTACTATCATATGCTCTGACCGTTTGTATAAAGGGACCAAAGTCTGAACATGCATAACCAAGGGCAATAGTAGTAGCTAATGGGCAGACGTTCAAAGTCGAGCCATTGTCCAATAGTATGGATGGAACTTTGTGGCCTGAACAACCAACTGTGATATATACAGGGCGTGTATGGTTTGAAACCTTAGGTGGCAAGTCATCATCTGAAAACACAATACATGTGGCCCTGTCAGCCGTCATCATATGAATCAACCCCTCTAGAGTAGTGGTGGTCTCAACACAGATCTAACTCAAGGCTCGAATCAATGCATCTCTATGAGTGCAAGAAGATGATAGCAAACTCTAAATAGACATGCAGGCTTGTGTACTCTATAATTACCTCAACAACTCATAATCCTCTCTCCTAACCTCCTCATGAGAGGCTACACCATCAAATGGCCTAACTACTAGAGGTGAGGGTTGAGCTACTCTCCCACTACGGGTCACAATCTGTATATCTCTCCCCTCTGAATCATCATCATTTGGCCATAGGATAAATGGGACGAATGGGCCCTGACGTGTCATAGCCAACTATGCGGTAGGAGTCAACTCAAATGGTATCCAATTTGAAATCAAATTGAATGGTGTAAAAGTCTTAGAACCCATTGTGCCAACCTCATAACCATCATCCAAAACAATCAGCTTTGGCAATCCATCATCCCAACTCAGCATGTGTATGTTGTCATCCACTATTAAATCTATGTGATGGATACCACCCAAGAGTGGTGGCACTGCATGCGTAGAGTGAGCTAGTAAAGGGTTCATGGTTATACTTGGCTGCCCCAAGTTAACCAAACCCTAGTATATCAAGTCTTATATAGCGTGTCTCAAAGCAATGCAATGGTCTGTGTCATGCCCTGGACCTTGAAAGTAGGAACAATGCAAATCCATCCTGAAGAGAGGTGGCACGAGCTGGGGTACAAGCCTAGGAGCTAACTGAGTGAACAAACCACCTCCTATGAGCTTTTAGAAAGCTCGACTCAAAGGTATATCTGGTTGAGAGAATTGTCGTGTTGGCCTTTATACTAAGGGAATAGTAGTATGTGGGGCTCGGGGCCAAGGGTATAAGGTAGGAGGTCTCTTTGAGACCTACGTAGTAAAAACAGGCTCTGAGGTCGGGTGTAGGTATGTAAGAGTCATGGGCCTAGAAAGAGCGGGCGGCTTATACTGAACATAACGCTATGGGTAGTAAGCTCCTGAAGTCTACCCAACTGTCTGATAGCATCTAGGAGGTCTCAGTCCTACAAAACTGATAATACCCACATCTCCTAGTCTTTATCCTTCTGAGGGCTTCTTTTCCTTTGAATCAAAAGTGGAAGACTCGGGCCACAATCCTCTAGCAATGCCTTCCTCTATACCATACAAAGACTATACCAAAGATCCAAAATCCATATGAGGAAATCCCATCAAGTGTCTAGCGAATCTAGGTTGTTAGCTCCTCAAAATCATACTAATATGATCCTTCTCTAAAGGAGGATCAACAATCTATGCGATCTTCGCCCTTCATCGGGAGATAAATGAAGTCACCGACTCCTCTAGTCCCTATTTTAAGGCCTTTAGCTCTCTTCTTGAGACATTAATGACAATGTTAAATGCAAACTGTCTCAAAAACTCTTGGATCAAATCATCTCAAGTCCTCATCCAACCCATGGGCCCTCATCGCAGTACTGTATAGCCTTAAGTGGATCTTAGGGCAACTTATGCTCGTATACCTCTCAATATCTAGCTTCTTAAACTGGGTCGATAAATTGGCCACTGATGCTCCATCAAAATCATCCCAACTAATAGCTACATCTGAAGTCCTTATATATCTCATCCTTTGTTGGAATCTATCCATACGAGCATGTGCGTCCTCTGAGGCCAGAATGGGTGCTACGACATGAAGTGGGGTAGCATCAGTCTGACTATGCAAAATATACGATGCAGGGTGTGGAACTGACTTACTGAGTAGAGGTGGTGGTGGTACCGTAGGGTCGTACTGTGCGCCATCCTTAGACGGGACCTGCTGGGCTTGCTACCCATCTATCCTCTGGCCAAGGCCAGCTATAGCCTCTTAAATCGAGGCCATGGCCGCAGTAAACTAGTCAATGGTAACTACCAACTGGTCAACGGTAACTACCTATAAGTCCATGTCTCTTTGATCTAATCTCTGGTATGACTGATCTGATGCTTTGGTCAACCTAACTCTAACTTTAGTCTACGAAGGCGAATCCAAATTGGGCACGAAAATACTCCTATAAACATGGAAACACTATATGAGACGTGGTACAAGGGTAGCTTTATAGGAACCAACTAAAAGGTAATCAAGCATATAGCCTGGGTATACTTAAACTAATACTCATATCTGATCACACCAAAATGAGACTATGGAGAGGGTAACCGAACCCAATTATGACCAAGGTAGCTCTAAAGGTCCATAGATGCACCCACATGTGGGAATGAAATCCTAATTGGGTTTAGGCTAACCTACAAGGTTGAGGTGGCTTTATAAGATAAAATGGGTAGGTTAAAGGATGCTTAGCAGAAGCGATCATACCCTCCGGTGATACGCAGCCCTCTGCACGCCTCCAAGGAGACGGGGTGCTTTCATGCGAGGTGGTCATCACCTCCACACATGCACTTCCTCGCTTTCCCAGGGGGTTTCTTAATGGTGAAGGCTCTTCATATCTCAACACTTAAGGATAATCTAAAGTGCACAATGAATGATGTGGGCGCATCCGAAAAACCTAAGATCTAAAGTGAGATAATGAACAAAGACAAGCAATCATACAATCATGCAAGAGAAAGGGTTGTCATGTAACAAGCAGTCATGCGAAGCAGATAAATATCAAACAATCAAAGTCCTATCTAACATATGTGAGAGTGAATCATGCTAAAGTGAACAAAGCAGTCAAGTGATCATTCAAGGCAATCAAACATGTTAAGATAGTAAGCAAATCAAGCGAGCAAACCAAATCACCTTGCTTAAAAAATTGAGGCATCCTCTAGTCGACCAATTAAATGCCACATTTTCCTCAACTAGTGTTCAAACTTGATCCTCAAATTCCCCAGTGATTCGTCCCCAATTGGTGTTCTGATTGATTTAGATCAATCAACTGATGTGCTTTGATTTCAATCCTCAGATGGGAGTTATCAACAAAATTTATAAACCTAATTCACCATATACCAGGGTAGCACTAGCTAGCATAGTATAGTGGTTCTAGGATCGTTCACTAGGATGGGTTTTCACTTCACAATTGATATTAGTTCAAAAGCTGAATTGGTGGTTTTCCTTTCCAAGGTTAGCTTTAAAAGAAAACACAAGTTTGCATGAAAACGAATGGTTTTAAGCTAACCAAACTGAAAATAACTAAAAGTAATTAGAAAGAAAGATGTTTCTTGGGATTTCAAGTCACTAGGATCAGGTGCCATCTACAAAAGAGAAGATTCCGATCACTTGTTTCTTTTCCTCGCATTGGGGATTTAACATATAGTTATTTCCCGAACCGGTGTGGTACAGATGCTTACCATTAATGGTTTCAACACTAAATCCCTCTCACTGATCCATCTTGCAATGGCTCGTGCCTCTCACCTAGCATTTGCCATTCAAGAGGATCTTTAACCTTGGATTATCCTTCAAAAGCTCGCAAGAGATAACTAATGGATGTCTCCTTGGAGTCCAAAAGCTTACCAAGTGTTGGCTGGTCTAGAAAATCCTACCTCTGAATCACCTCCCAAAGGCTCGCAAGAGATAAACTAGTGAAACTCAATGGACGGAGTCCACTTGCCTTACCAAGTGTTGGCCCAGGTGATTCAAAGGCGTTTTAAGTTAACTAAAAAGATAAAAACCATAAACGGGTTACACTTTCTTTTCATTAAAAATGGAAACAACAAAAACTCACGCTTATGTAGCCGGCACCTTACTTAGCTTCCTTCACCCAAGAGACAAAAAGCCTAACCTCTCATCCTCTGAGGAAACATCTCAGAGTTTTATTTGCTAGAAAGAAAATAAAAGGGAAAAACAAACCGAGAAGGAAAAAGCAAAGCAAGTGCTCTGTATAATATATTGATCGATTCTATATCTACATGATACATTTTTACAACAGGTGCAAGAGAACATATATAAGGAAGTTTTTCCAACCTTCCTAGCTAAGAAATCTTATGATTGGTGGTTTACAAGGAGAAGAATGGAAATTTATACAAAAATATCAGAAGAAAAAGAGTCGGTGCACAAATATCCCAGTTTCGCACGTTGCATGGTGAATTGCGAAATTTCGCAAGTTGATTTCGCAACTTGGATTCCATTTTCGCACGTTGAGCTCCAAGTTCGCAAGTTGCAAAATCACTTTCGCATGTTGGGCTTCACCGAGAATGCACAGCTGCCATCCATTTCCATTTCGCAAGGCTGATTAAAATTTCGCACGTTGGAGTTCCAATTTCGCAAGGTGCGAAATTGTCCCTCAGCTGGATGCAGTTGTCTTCCGAAGGCCATATCTTTCTCATTTCAGCTTCAAATCGTAAACGGTTTGAAGCGTTGGATTCTTGACTTCCAGAGCTTTCCAACGGTAGATAGCATGCAGAAAATGGACTTCGGGAAGTGCTCCAAAAGTGGGAAGAAAGACTGCAGCTGCCATGCTCTATTTTCTTCACTCTGTTTTCCTCTCTCCTTTGTTCTTTCCTTGCATACTTTACCCGACTATGGCAAAGGACTATGAGGCTCCAAAGCTTGGTTATTCATGAATTTGAGCTTCCAAAAGCCTTACCATGAACTATATACAACTCTCCCTCATTCTTATATTGCTTTGGTGAGCAAAAAGCTATCAAAAACACCAAAACTTAACACAATTTGATTAGAAACAATTGCAAAGGCCCTTAATATGTTAATTGGGTTAAAAGGTGATAATTACTACTCAAGAGAGTTCAAAAGAGTTAATTACAAGCTATGAAATAGCACTTTTTGAGTAGTAATCACCCAGTGGAGTAGCCAATTTGTGGACCCACATTTTTCACTTGTGTCCCCACTCAATGGGCGAGACTCACTTTTATTGGTGAAAAATTAGTTTTGAAAAAGTTGGAGTCGCCACTTATTTTATTTTATTTTTAAAAAGGGAAAATAAAACAAGAAAGAAAACCCTAAAGAAGTGACCCCATAGTTTTTGGAAAAGCTTGTCTTTGAAAAACCCAAGTCTAGTTCCGGGGATCAGGTTACCCATTAGGAAGGTACCTTTAAAAAGGTAGCACCTCTCTAAGCCCTACAAAGGTCTCTACTGACTAAGTTGAGGGAAACGTGACAATTAATTGGTTGATTATAGATACCTAGGTAGGCTAGGTGATTTCAAAAATAGCATGCCAAACAAGAAAACCAATCATAATCATAGAAAAGATTTAGGACATGTACCCGGACTGCTTCTTAAGCGCTATCACAAGACATCAATGGTTAGCTTGAAAAATAAAACACACAACATGTATTTTACCTTAGTCTCTTAATCAAGCATGGAAAGCTAAACAAACCATCAAAAAAAAATGTTGAACAGTTTGAGAATCGCATACGAAGTAATACATAACGATCATGTATAAAGCAATACATAATTTATGGAATTGAGATACAAAGGTAAGAAGCGTACCTGAATAGCATAGGTAACTTGTAACGTGCTTCCACAAGACATGAGGGGCTAGATAATAAATAATAAAATAAAGAAAACCTAGCATGCTTGTTATCTAATTAGCATAGCAAAAATGATTAAATTATACAAAATAATCAATTACCACATACATCTTGTATATAATTCCTAAAAAAATACATAGATATGATTACAAGTAGTAACGGTGGCAGCAAAGATAAGTTTTGAAAAGATTCTTTTATGTAGAAGTTTCACCAATTCCCTAATTGATATACACAAATCTAGCCTAGAATTATCCCATTTATTTGGGACCACAAGCTTGGATTCATGTCTTATTGAAAAGCATAGTTTTTATTGAAAACTGAGAAAGATGCGAATCGATCAATGCATGGTTGCATAATATTTAAGAAAATGAGATTTTGATTCCAAGAACTCTAAATGAGTTTTTGAAATAGATTTTCAAAGGGATTTTTTATATATATATAAAAGAATTTTATTTTAAAATAAAATAAATTAATTTGAAAACAACAAAATGTATGAGACAAAATACCAGGCAAAACAAAATCACCAAGTAAAATTTTTTTACAACTAAGCAAACTAAAGTTGTGAGATGAGGACCAATCATCATTATTTTCCAATGGCCTCAAGCAAGATCACAAAATATCAATCAAGAACTAACCATTGAAACTTTAAAAGCATTTAAACTTAAGATAAATCAATCAAGAGCTAATAAAAGAGTTATAAAATGAAACTAATCATTACATGGCTGCATATATTCATTCCCATTAACTTTGTTTTATTCAAGCATACATCCAAGCATTTCTTTACATGCGTAATTGCATTATTTCAGTTTACAAATTTTAATTTATTATTCAATCAAACTAAGGCCACCAACACCAAGTTATCCATGGTGGCACGCATTGTTTCAATTCAAGGATTTTTTATTTTTTATTCAAACCACTAAGTTAATATCTAACAACAAGTATGCTCACTTATTAATTTTTATTTTTATTATTATTATTTTTAAATCCAAACCACTATATCTCATAATACATAACATTTCACATACCTAATTGAATTCTTAAAGTTCACAAAGAAATTCATCAACTTATTCACGAGGGAACAAATAACCTAATAAACTAAAAAAAAAACCTCAACTTTTGAACTAAGTAGAATCAATCAAAACTAAATTTAATGACTTGAAAACACGAATATAACCACATAGGATTAATTAAACTAAAAAAAATTAAAAAATTTAAAGCACATAGGATAAATGGGAATAATTTAAAACTAAACTTAACAACTTGACAACACGAATATATTGACATTGGAATTAATTAAATTAAATAACTAAATTCTAAAACAACTATGAATTGAAATTGATATTCATGAATCAAAACTTAAATAAAAGGAATTAACTTGCCTTTTTCAAAAAGCATGGGCCACCTTTTACCAAAAGTGCCAGTAGGATTTTCCATAATGGTTCCAAGGATGCATGGTATGATGGCTTCAAATGCTCTGCATAGTCCCCAAAGCAATGCACGTTAATGGAGAAAAATCACCCTTGATAGTGTGTTGCCACTTGTTTGTCCAAAGATCACCCCTTTTAAAAAAAATCTGATGAAGTGTTCCAAAAAATTTGAAAAAGGATTTCTATGTATGATGCTTTCAGAATCAGCAAGAGGAATTGGGTGTGTGATACTCTCAAGGGTCTGGTGCATGTGTTCCCCTCTCCATTAACAAAAAACTAGCGCATCTCTATTAAAAGAAAATATGCCATCCATCTGCTTCACAAAGTCCATTCCCCATGCTCGCTTCCTCCAACCTCCGTACATCAAAAAAACACTCTCCCATTCTCCATATAAAAAAAAATTCTATCACTTTCTTTTATGTCCCAAAACATGGCTTGAATCTCTTTCGAAGACACACCTCAGTACCCTTAAAACGTCGAATATCCCATTAAAAGAAGGTGTCTTACCCTAGATGAATAGTGATCCCTCTTTTTCTGATGTCGTTTTCCCTGCTCTCACCATCCGGCTACGTCTCTCCTAGGTAATGGTGTGGTTGCACCTCTTTTGGAATTCAATCTGCAGCTCGTCATTTTCTTCCTCTTCCTACCAGCCAACTACGTCTCTCCTAGGCAATGGTGTGGTTGCACCTCTTTTGGAATCCAATCTACAGCCCGTTGTTTGCTCCCTACTCCCTTTCGGTCAATCCATGGTTCCTCTTATCAATGTCGTTGACTTAACCAACATGGAAACCCCCCTCCCACCAGTCCGAAAAGAGCTAGCCATGTCATCCGTTTCCGTCCAGCACGATCAGAACTCTTCCTTCTGAACATAGCCCTCATTCTATCCATATACACACTGAATGTTTCCTTTTTCTTTGCCCCTAACAGCTTTGGTAATTCATATTTCAGAAAAAGAAATGAAACTCCTACACGGATTGATTCTCCACTTTCCAAAAATCACAGCATCTTCCCTAAAACCTTCCAAAGTCCCTCTCCATTAAGATAGTCTTTCCCAAAAAAAAAAAAAACCACATTGACTTATCCTTTCATTACCTCACCATGTCAGTTCCTCTTTCTTTCCTTCTTCATATCTATCGTGGGTTGAATGCCACCACTTTTCAGCCCTACAACCTTCCTTTCTCATGTTCATTTTTCTCTCAATCATCGATTGAATTGGCCTCCTTTAACCTACCTTATATTTCTTCCCAAAAACCTTTTTGTCTCCTTCCTAATGCCACCCGTATATCTCCTAAATGCCATCCAAATTCCTCCTCAAATGTAGTTTGAATTCCCTTTTAAAAGGTAGCCCTTCTCTCCTTCCTCGTGATAGAAAAGTCAATCTCCATGATGCGGCTGTGTTGTCTACCCCAGGTTGTGATCTCCTTCAATCTTTCCATTGGTGTACTTCCCTACAAAATTTCAAAGTTAATAGATTAAATAAAGTAATAATAATAATCACGATAAAAACGAGTGAGAGTAATAATAATAATAATAATAATAATAATAATAATAATAGCAATAAAACATTTAAACAAACTTATTAAATTAAAATAGATAAATAAGGACAAGTATTACGGAAAAGTGACAAAATAATAGGAAAATAAAATAAAGGAAGAAATAAACAAGACAGTAAATAAAATAAACAAAAAATAAAATAATAAAAAGTCAAGTCATGCAACTTTATAATAAATGAGCCATGCAAGTCATGCAAGCCATGTGAGACATGCAAGATATGCCAAAAAGGTAACTTAATCAAAACTAGGTAAACCTAAGTGGGGCCAAGGTGGTGCCTAATGGGCCAAGAGCATCTAAATGGGCCTAAGGTGCCTAAGTGGGCCTACGGTGGTGCCTAATGGGTTAAGTGTATCTAAATGGGCCAAGTGTATCTAAATGGGCCTAAGGTGCCTAAGTAAGCCTAATGGGCCAAGTGCATCTAAATGGGCCTAGGGTGCCTAAGTGGGCCTAAAGGAGTGCCTAATGGGCTAAGTGTATCTAAATGGGTTTAAGGTGCCTAAGTGAGCCTAAAGTGGTGCCTAATGGGCCAAGTACATCTAAATGGGCCTAACAAAGAAGGAAAAAAAAAACCTAAGTCTAAATTAAGGCTGCCCAAAATCACAATGGGGTTAAATGAGTCCCTCAACCAAAGTCTCCAAGGTGGTGTCAAATGGGCCACTAGGAAATTATTGTAAAGTACCAAACGAACACGTAATAGGACATGTGCTAGTAGGACAAAACGGAGGGTCTACACATGGGTTCCTTGTAAGTAGATAAGTTATCCACAATCAATTCATGGATTTGGGCAATCCAGTAGAGACTATAGTGCATCACCTCCTAATTGGAAGAATGACTTGTCTTGGCCATCGAGATGAGTTTCCCATGGTGAGTGCATTAGTGTATGTGATCCACACTAGACAGGACCTACGATGAATCATGACAAAAGACTAGCAATTGTCATGATTCACCAAACTACTATATAGCATGAACTTTCAACCTTGAGAGGATATTGAGCCTATGTCAAAATCAATAAGAGAAGACATATGGGTGAGATCCTAAAGTGGTCATACATCCCTACGGATTGGGTTACTATTAATGGAGTCTGGTGGTAATAGGTATTATTAATAAAGGTACCATGGTATCTCATGGGATTGAGACAATGTGTCCCCTTGGGTGATCCAAAGGATATGTGATCATGAAATTTGTGGTCATAGTAATTCATTTAATGGAATTTGACATATACTCTTTAAAGGTAGAGTATGTCATTTGATAACATAATAAGTGGGATTTGTAACTCAAGGATTTGAGAAGTAATCTTGATGGGTGATAGCACTACCTTATTAGATTACAGACACCAGTTCATGGGGAATTTGCATGTAGTAGATATTAGGTCACGAACCTGAACACTTGGTGTCTCATTGTAATATATATATATATATATATATATATATATATATCTATTAGGTACTAGAGTGTAGTTGACTCTCTGTAGTTGGATGTTGAGTCAACTTTAAAATTTGATTATGAGGGAGCCAATACTCCTATGGATCCCAGTGGTCCCTGCTTTGAGCTCATATTCCTTGATGACATGGTTTATGAGGGTTTGATAGCTTTTAGTTTATTTTTGTGCATAAAGGCGTTTTGATAATTATGTAAGGTTGCACAATATCTCTGGATTTGGTTAATTGATTAATGAGGGTACTGTATAATTAATTAATCAATTAGCAACCTTTTTGGGCTAAATTAAGTGACCCATGGTAGGCTTAAGTCACTTAAGCCCATGGTAGGCTTAAGTCACTTAAGCCTAGTAGGAAACTTATAAATACCCTTTTAAGGGTTAAGGTTTCTATGTCTTGTCATTTTCTCCCTATAGTCCAAAGAGAGAACCCTAGCCTCCACCCTTGAGATCTCTACCATCTCAGTGCATAGACATAAGGAAGAGTCATCGAGTGGAAGATTATGGTGTTTACGAGATCCATTACAACTTTGGAATTATCTACATCGATTAGAATTTATTTGGGAACATTCAGATCAAAGGTATGTGACTTTATTCTCTATATATATGATTTTTCTGGTATCTATATTATTTTTTAATACCTATTTATCCATTGCAATCGATTTAGAGGGCCTAGGATAGATTTACATGCACCTTATGTGATCCAAGGCATGGGAACGAAGTTATCCGGGATTCCCAATATTCCTATAGGTTCCAATGGTCCTTGCTCAAGCTCATATTCCTAATAGCATCATTTTTTAGGGTTAGTGGGGTTATTTATTCACATATGTGCATCTTGTAAATGTCATCGCTAGACTAGGTTAATTGAATAATTGGAGCCTAATAAGGTTAATTAATCAATTAGTACCCAAGTGGGTTGGATTAAATAACCCAAGCCTAAGATGGACTCAAGTCACTTAAGCCCTTAAGGAAACCTATATAAACTCCCTTAAAGGTTAAAGCTTTTGTCTTCTTCTTTAGTTTTCCAGAATCTAGAGAGAGGAACCTTAGCCTCTACCTCTTTGGGAGGATTCCATCATTCTCTAGCACCTAGATCCAAGAAAAAAGGTAATCGAGTAAAAGATCTCTTGGTTTTCAAGATCCACACTAGCTTTTTCACCTATTGGAATTTATATACCTAGATCTATAATTTTGATATGATAAATGCTTTTATCGCTTAGATATAGGGATTCTTAGGATAGTTTTGTATGCACCTTAATCATTACTTCAAAATGTTCTTATATGCCAAGATAATTCTTGTTTTATAACTCAATTTATGCTAGTGCAAAACATGACTAAACCTTTAATTTTAGGAACTCCTTTTATTACACTACTTTACCCTTTTCAAGTAATCGATAAAGGTGTCAAAACTACAATATTAGAAAATACCATATTTTTCCCCTTTATATATTCATTAACTAAAAAAGTGATACATCAAGTTCAGAGTGATTCAATAAATAAAAGGATAAATTTAATTCAAAGAAAACAAGCTCACATAAATTTTCTATCAAAAGAAATTCAATATAAGAAAATAGAATAACAACTTCTAGAAGATAAAGTTCAAAAAAGAATAAAAGAAATTCAAGATTTTTTAAAAAAGAAATTTGTTCTAACCTTCCTAATGTTTTTTGGTCTAAAAAGAAACATGAAATGTGTTTACATATTTTCAAAATTTTGATGAGTCCAAAAGTCCCATTAAAGCTAGACCTATACAAATGAATGAAAAACTTTTAGAATATTGTAAACAAAATATTGATTCATTATTGAAGAAAAAATTAATTGGACCCTCAAAATCTCCTTGGAGTTGTGCCTCTTTTTATGTTTAAAATGTTGTTGAGATAGAAAGAGGTGCACCCAAATTAGTTATTAATTATAAACATTTAAATAAAATATTACAATGGATTAGATATCCTATTCCTAATAAGTAAGATTTACTCAAAAGACTCCATAGTGCTATAATTTATTCAAAATTTGATAAGAAATTAGGATTTTGGAAAGTTTAAATTAAAGAACAAGATAGATACAAAACTACTTATACAATCCCTTTTGGTCATTATGAATGGAATGTCATGCCTTTTGGTTTTAAAAATGCTTATTCTGAATTTCAAAAATAGTATGAATGACTTTTTCAACTCTCATTTTCAATTCATTATTGTATGCATTAATGATGTCCTAGTATTTTCTAATTCATTAGAAAAACATTTTGTACATTTTAAAAGTTTTTCAAAGTAATCAAAGCAAAATGGAATGGCATGTTTCGCTCCAAAACTGAAATTATTTCAAACAAAGATTAGATTTTGGGACATGAGATTTATCAAGGTAAAACAAAATCGATTCAAAGGTCAATAGAATTTGCTAACAAGTTTCTTGATGAAATAAAAGATAAAAAATAATTGCAAAGATTTTTAGGATGCTTAAATTATGTCTCTGATTATTTTAAAGATTTGAGAATCATTTGTGAACTTTTATACAAAAGACTTAGGAAAAATGCACTTGCATATAGACTGAGTCTCATACTAAGTTAGTCAAAGAAATTAAACAAAGAGTCAAACATTTACCATGCATTAACATCCCTCATCCCAATGTTTTACTCGTTATAGAATCAAATGCATTTAATATAGGTTATGGAGGCATATTAAAGCAAGAATACAATAATCAAGTGCATATAGTTAGATATCATTTAAGGATTTGGTTGGGTGCTCAGATAAACTATTCAACTGTCAAAAAATAAGTTTTATCAATAGTTTTATGTATTTTAAAATTTCAAAATGATTTAATAAACAAAAAATTTATTTTAAAAATTGATTGCAAAGCTGCAAAAGATATTTTACAAAAGGATGTTAAAAATTTGGTTTCAAAACAAATTTTTACAAGATGGCAAGCTTTACTTTCAAACTTTGATTTTGAAATTGAATTTATTAAAGGAAAGTTGAATTCCCTTCCTGACTTCCTTACTTGGGTGTTTTTGTAGGGTAAGGATCCTCCTCTATCCTGATGGGTACTCCTGTTAGGCATTGACTTCTTTCATCATCTAAGAAAACCAAAGCTTCATATGCTATGACATCAAATGTCCCAAATATTCGTCCTTCATTTCCGATACAAACATCAAATTCCTTTCAAGTCATGAGTCCAAACTTTCCTCTTTTTCAACCTTCAAAAAGTTTTATTAAAGTTTATAAATCAACTTTTTAAAAGTCTTCCTATTCAAAGTCAATCCAATCCCAATACTATTTCAAAAGTCATTGAGCCCAAGTTCACTTTTGAAGAAATTCTTCTTCATTTCCAAATAGTCAATATGTCAAAAAACCCAAAATATTAGAAATTGCTTTCATTGGGCCCGAGTTCAATTTTGAAGAAATTCCTAGAATCCTTCCTTATGTCTTTCCTCGAGGAGTCAATTTCAATTCTAATGATCTTTTAAAAACTCGTCAATTTTATGAGTTTATCTTAGTTGATATTGATTCAGTTGAGATTTCTCATAATATTGATAAAAAATAATCCTCATAGGATTGCATTTTCCAAGAGTTAAATTCTTAGAGTCATGACAATTGCTAATTGGAATAAAAAACCCTTCACTTGCAAAGCATTTAGTCAACCTTTCCATCCCATGATTTATAACTACATAGACTATATGGATGCCTAGTACAATATGTTTTGTTTATAAAGCTACAGTATTCATGGTTTATTCAATTTTCAAGAGGTTGTAATGCCAAATTTCTTGCTTGGTTTAAAAAATGGTGGACTTTCTTTGGTTTACTAGAATCTATATTTTCTCTTGAGATTTAAGAAAAATTCAGCTTCTACAAGAGCATGATTTCAACTCAGTCTATTAGTCAACCGAGACTCCTAACGTTTTGTTCTATATTAAGAATTCTATGGATTCTTACATGGGATATTATTAAGAAACAAGAGCAACCTCTCCTTTTCCACTTTCTCTCTCCAAAGAATTCAACATCAAATGATGGGATAAATTCAATCAAGAGTTTGTATGCCAATAAAAGATTTTGCAAAAAATTTCAAGGCTAAGATCATCTAATTCAAAAGATTCAACAAGCTCTTCTCAAGGGCTAACTCAAGTAGAATTCCTATCTAAAAAGCAAATGTCAAGCTTCATTAGCAACTACTACATATTTAGAACAATATCGTCAAGGACTTATTCAAACTCTCAAGCAATTTAGTGACAATCAAGACAATGAAGAGACTGAAGACATAGCCTTATCAAATGACTCATATGTAGACCCAAAACTAATCTTTTATGGTGGACCTATGGGACAATCTAGATAAATATCTTTGTAAACTTTTGTATATATCCAGAGGATAAAAAAAAAAAAAAACATGTAAAGTTTTAAGATGTGGGAAGATGATAAGAATGATAGAAGAAGACAAAAAATCAAGTCTTTTCAAAACTATTCAAGATAAACTTCAAGTTGTGGATTTCTAAAAGTATCAATCCCGTGGATTTCAATAAGCATCAAGTCCATCAAGTTTCTCTATAAATAGAGACTTCAACTTCATCACAAGGTAAAGCGGAGAAAGCAAAAATCTATCAAGATTGTTTTCTAAAAATTTTCTCTTAGCTTTTGTAATCCTTCTCTTTTAAAAAATCTTTCCCTTTGTAATCAAATCTCTTTGTTGTCAACAAGCTAGTTTGTAATTAACAACTCTCTTGTACTCAAGGTATATTTTCAATACAAAAGTTATTTCAAATTCAATTTCTGTATTTTTGTGTTCAATTTCTATTAAATTTTAGACAGAATTAGACATTAAATTTATGTTTTGATTCATAGCATAATTTATCTTTTGATGTTTTTGAACTGTTTTATGTCTTGGGTGTAAATGGTTTTAGTAATTAAAATTAAAAAATATATGATTTATCTAAACATCAAATTATTACTAGTTACAAATCTTTATTTTTTAAAATTATATATTCCTTTATCTCCCTAAAATTCTTGTTTATAAAGGAATCAAATACGCATTAAGATATCGTTATTTTGTTAACAATCCAACCAACCCTAATCCCAAATCCTTGTCTTTTTAATGCTTAATAACTAACAGCCTCTAAAGACCTAAATTTCTATTTTCTTCACCTCATTTTTTGGTGCAAATTTCAACCTTAGATTTCTTGTATCTTCTCATCTTCAATTATGACAACCCCAAAGTATTTTTAATAACGTGTGACATAAGACAAAAATGTTTTTAATATTAGTAAATTACCAAAAGGCATAAATTTTAATTATAAAAAAAATTATAATAAACTAATTATTTTTCATGACAAAAGAATATATAAACGTTTATAATAATATATAATAATACTAATATTACTAATAATAATAATAAAATAATAATTTTAAGTAATTAATCTTTGAATTATTAAGGTATATCTAGTATTTTTTTTATTGATTTTTTAAATTATGCAAAAAAAAAAATTGAAACCATTGGAATAAATATATTTATCATTCTTTTTTCTCTCCTTTTATTTTGAAGAGAAGTGGTGAGAAGAATTATTTTAAAAAATAATTTTTGAAAGTTATGTTTTAATGTTTTGTAGAATAAAAGTTGTTGAAGAGTCCAAAATATTTTAAAATATTTTTAACGTGTAATTAATATTTTTAAAAATAATTCTTATATCTAATCCTTTATTTTGAATCATGTTTATATAATTATTTTATAAAATAATATTTAAAAATAAGTGACAACAACTTAAAATAATTATAAAATATTATCTAAAACTATTCTGTTTTCAATTTTTAAGAATAATAGATGAAAAATGGTTTTTAATTGACAAACACATTTTCCCTTTTTTTTTTCCGGGAAAAAACTAAACCGTGTTGGAAACTTGGAAAACGATTGCCTAACACCCTTTTGTACCTTCATCAGACATTCTATTAAAACTCATGGATGTCTCTACCTAATAATCAATATTTATAAGGGTATAAGCGTAATTTTCATTTTTATGTTTTTTGAAACAACAAAATTGAACATGATTGAAAATATTTCTGAAAAACTGTGTTGAAAGAGAACGTATATATAAATGGAAAGCGAAAAGACTTGGACCTGCGGGTGACTAGTTCCCACCACTTGCCACATTCCTCCTTTTTGTCTGTATATATTCACTAAAAAGTACAAATCTAGGGTTTCAACTTTTCAATTTTCTATGTACTGTTTACAATTTTGATTCACAATCATCGTCCAGTTCAGATGAAAGTTGTGTTTAATCGATTCATCCTTGAGGAATATGGACGCATCATTTTCAGATAACCTCAAAGGTTTCATTCTCGCCGTCGTCTCCAGCGTCTTCATCGGATCCAGCTTCATCATTAAGAAGAAAGGTCTTCAGCGAGCCGCCGCGTCGGGGGCTCCAGCCAGTGAGTAGAAACGTTTCTAGATTTTCAGTACAGGCGTAACCTAATCTTCATGTTTGATTTTCCTGCTCCGTTGATTTGGGCATTGGTTGCATACAGTTCCAACTGTAGTGAAAATCGAAATCTTGTTTGATTTGATTGGTTTTAGCTATTTAGTTTGATATTAAGGTTTTTTTTTTTTTTAAAAAAACTCTTTTGTATTGAACTTGATTGAATTTGATGGACTTAAATGCTAAAATTATCAAAAGAACTGTCTTTTTTGGTCATCTTGACAGGGCTATGTGTACAGTACCCACTGTACTGAAAGGTAAAGTTTGTCTCAGTAGATGGGTTTTTAGCTGTTCAATTTGGCATTTTTTCGATTCTTTGTGTTGAATTGGTATGAATTTTGATTAAATAAATGCTAAAATCATAAAAAAGGTGATTTTTTGCTCTTCCTGATGGGCGATATGTACAGTTGGAACTGTATGTGAGTGGATGCCACTGGCTTGACTTCATTGTGATGGAGGATTGTTTTCTTTGTTAATATAAGGTTCGGGTGGATACGGGTATTTATTAGAGCCGCTTTGGTGGATTGGCATGGTGACTAGTAAGTCATTACTGAATTGTAAAACTCTGTAAAATTTTTCTTTTGTTGATTTTTGAAAACTGTGAGGAAATTTGATATGGGTATTTGTATTTCTTCAATTTTTGGCAGTGATTGTTGGGGAAATTGCCAATTTTGTAGCCTACATTTTCGCCCCTGCTGTGCTTGTAACGCCACTTGGAGCATTGAGTATAATTGTTAGGTGAACTGGATTTTCGTTTTGTGATCTGTTATGTTGAATCTTAGTGAACCTACATTTGGTTTCTCTGAATTGGATTTGGTTTGGATTTTCCAATTTGATGGAGTATGAAATTCTTTCTTTTGCAATTATTTTAGCAGAAATAGGGCGAAACTTAAATTCAATGACATTTGATTGGCATACAGAACAACAAACAAACTGTGGATTTGGAATGGGTGCCGCTGGCTCTCTGCTTCCAATTCTCAGGCACCAGGCTCCAATTTCAAGCAACCAAATGCAGTTTGAGTGTTTGAAATAGTTAACTTTATGGTGTTGATTATATTTGTTGCATTTGCAGTGCTGTTTTAGCACACTTCTTACTGAAAGAGAAACTGCGGAAAATGGGGATACAGGGGTGTGTTCTGTGTATAGTGGGGTCTACACTGATTGTTCTTCATGCACCTAGTGAACATAGTTTGAGTTCAGTCGAAGAAATCTGGGAATTAGCAACTCAACCAGGTATATGGATGAACTTTGGATTCTTTTTTTGTTTTTATTTTATTTCTCTTTTTTATTAGTTGGTTTCTCTAATGATATTGTTTGATTTAATTGGTCCAGCCTTTCTTTTGTACACGGCCTCGGCAATAGCTGTAGTTTTGGTCTTGGTGTTGTATTGTGAACCACGCTATGGGCTGACAAATATAATGGTTTATATTGGCATATGTTCCATAATTGGATCTCTGACGGTTAGTTTTTTCATTTTTTTTAGCATTTTATTTATAGCTTTATTACAACATTAAATCTAGTACACTGGATGTCAGAATCACGATGTCCCAAGATTGATGATGTAATATCTGGCACATATTAATATGAACTAATATTTTAGAATCTAGAAATTGAATTGATGAGAAAACCTGTATTTAGCAGAGCATTTCCCGCTGCTTATCAGTGAAAAAAAGTTAGGAAGCCTTTGTATTCATTTTGCTAGTACAGAGGAACCTCCTCCTATACCTTTGTATGACAGGTGTTAATATCAGATCATTCAAGGAAAAAAAAGGTTGACTATAAACTATTAATAGAATGTAGGGATTAAAAAATTCCAATCCATATGGGTAGCTCAACTGTAGATGCTCTTACTGCCATATAGGAGAACAGTTCTAGGGGGAGGGGTCATGTATCTGTGGTTTTCCCCATGGGTATATTCGTCAAAAAGGGGAAATTTTTTTGATCTGTATATCAATTATTTGTTTATAAATAATCCATATCTTAATCTTAATTGGATAATAGATAGTAAGATTTTTGTTGGATCAAAATGACATCTGAAATTCTTTTTATTATTTTAATTATTCACTAGTTGTATTGTTTTTTTTTACATTATATTATATTGTATTTATTTTTATTTTATCGACATATTATATATCATATATTTCTCTATAAAAATAATCTAATTATTAGATTGGAAGCTTTTTGTATGCTATACATATACATTGTACTTCTAGACATATAATAACTAGATACATAGTGGAATTAGATGCTCAATCAGCCCTGTCATGTAATAGAGTAGGAGGTTCCTCCTCGCCAGTTTGTATCAAAGTATTATCCCTTTAAATATGCTTGTCTAATGCAATAAATTATCTGCAGAATGCACACCCCTGTATGTGTGTATGTCATTTAAGCAGTTGTTCTTTTTGTGCTATGACAAAAGATATTTGCTCTTGGATTAGCCCCTATTCTATTGGTTTCATATGTCTATTCTTTTTACTCTTTTTGCAGGTTATGAGTATTAAAGCTATAGGCATTGCAATAAAACTCACATTGGAGGGTTCAAGCCAGGTAGCTGACTTCCAAACATGGGTTTTTGCAATGGTTGCTATTACCTGTATTATCACTCAGTTGAATTATTTAAACAAGGTTAGTCCCGTTTTGTTCTTTTTCAATTATTTAAGCTACAAGTGATACTAGAAGTTTGTGGTATTAGATTAATGGTCATCTAATGTGTAAATCCCTTTTATTTTTTCTAATAAAATTGTTGTTTCCTAAAAAAAATGCTAAACAAAAGTGTAATGTTATTAGAGAATCGACTTTTTCTGAGAAAGGTGAATTGGAAGTGTTGCATTAAGGAGACTGCTTTTGATACTCAAGACTCCTATCTTCTCCACTAACCATAGTGGCCACTCTCGGGAGAGGGGAATGGCTGCTTTCTCGAAGGGGAGAGGAGTTTCGAAGGGTGGCAAGAGTTGGTTTGCAGTGGAATCAAAGATGTTCAAAATCTCCATTGAAGAGATCCAAGGCAATCAGAGAGGGATTATTTTGGAAAGGAGCAAAGGCGTTTCCTCTTGGATAAAATTTGGAGAAAAGAGCTTAAGTTATCTGTTGGAAGGTGTGGAGGACTGGTGCAGAGGAGAGTCAAGCTCGAGGTGTCTTAAAGTTTGGGAGGAAGAAGGAAGAAAGTATAGGCTGAAGTGTCGTTCAAATGAAGCTGATAGGTTTTTGCTTTGCTTGGTGAGGGGAAGCTAAGAGGTTTTGTCTCGTGTTTCCAGAAGGAAAAGGCTTAGCAGGAGGGTGGTTTCTGCTAGCTCAGAAGTTAAGGGCCCTTGGAGTTTCCACTCCAGCTTTGAGCAAAGGTGATCTGGGTACTTCCAACTCTGAAAAGAATGGTTATAGTGTCAAAGGAAAAGAGAAAGGGAAAGGAGTGTATGCAGAAGTCGTTAGAGTGAAGTCAGGGGAATTAGGGGATTCTTTGTGGGTGCATGTTGGGGATCGTGACCTGCTCAGTAGGGAAGAGTAGCTTAGTCGTTGCCTGGTAGGATGCTTTGGAGATAGTTTTGAGTCCATTCCTCCTTTGTCCTTCTTGAAGGAGTGGGTGTATGAAAGGTGGTCTTTCAAGGGAGGTTTAAAAATCTCCAGGTTGGGTGGGGCCCTTGTGTTGTTCAAATTTGAAGATAAAGTTGAAGCGGATTTGGTGCTCTTAAGGGGTAGCAGAAGTCTTAAGGAGAGAGAGAGTTTCTCCTACAGAAATGGGGACATGAAGTGGGGTGTTTTAGAAATGGGAGCCATGCCAAGGAAGTTTGGGTGAAAGTCGTTGGACTTCCACTTCACCTTTGGAGTAGAGAGGTGTTCAAGACCATTGGAGAGAGATGTAGGGGTTTCATAGTTGTTGATGAGGAAACAACTTTCTTCTCATAGTTGCAGTGGGCTCGTATCTTGGTGAGAGCCTTTGGGAAGAATAGACTAGGAACTTTGCAGGTGGTAGCCGGGAATTTTTGCTGGACGGTTAGTCTATGGTGGGAAACTCCCCCATGGTTCTCTGAGGTAGTGGCAAGGTCCGCCTGGTATAAAGATGAGAGGTGGGAGGTCAAGGATGAGGGTGGGGGTGATACACGTGCCAGTGTTAGCGTGCGAGATGTTTAAAATTTTCAAATTAATATGCAGTCTCGGGGGACACATGAGCAGGTTGTGTGTGGTAGAAGGCATAGGGATGCAGCAGTTGCAGTGGTTGCAGAGGGTAGGCTGCCTAGTGCAGTTGAGTTGGATTCCTTTGATGGTGGGTTTGGGCCTAGAAAAGAAAGTGGGAAGGCTTTCAAAGAGAATGGTTGTTTGGGCTTAAGTGGTGAAGTGGTTTGGGCCAAAGCCCAATGTCCGTCAGCCTAGAAGAGGCAGGCCTAGGTGGGCCTCCTAGGCCCATTTTTAATAAGGTTGTCACGGGCTTGTTGGAGAGTCCCTTCTCAGCTAGGGCTCCGTCTGTTCCCGCGGGGGGTGATGGGGGGATGGATTTGGAGTTCTTGGCTATTGAAGTTGCAGTCGCCGGGGAGTTGCTGCCGTGTTGTCTGATGGTCACCGACGAGGCTCTGATGGAGGAGGCATCCAGGTATTCTGCTGTTCCCAAGTCTTCTTTTTCTTTGGGGCTTCAGGGATCCTCTTCTTCTTCTCCTCTTTGGGGCCACATTGAAGTTGTAGGGGTGTCGGAGGGGATTTCTAATGGAGCGGAAGGGGAGTTGGGTCGGATTCCACTGTGTGTAGTGCGGAATGGAGTTGCATCGGATTTCGGAGGCTGGAGTGAGCCTTCTCGAGTCTTGGTTGACGCTGAGAGAGTGAATGGTTTAGCACTTGTACCGCTTGGGTCGAAGTTTGCGAGTCCTTTTGAGAAAAGGAGTGACTGTCACCTGGAAGAAGGGGGGCGTGATGAAGGGTGGAGTTCAAGCTGTCTTGCGATGTTCAGTCACTGCTTGGGTATGCTGACGGAAGGCTTCGAAGAGGAAATTTTGTACCTCTTAAGGAGGATGAAGGGGAGAATTGAGCAAAAGGCTAAGGAAGGGGTGATTAGGAAGATGAGTTTAAAATCTTCTAAATCTAATAGGGAACTCAAGAAGCTGGAGTGGATTGGAAGCTATAAAAAAGCAAAAATGGGTTCTAGCGTGGGTATTTTTGGAGGGGCTTCTGGATTAGGGTGTAAATGAAGATAAGAATTTTATCGTGGAATGTTAGAGGGGCTAATGATAGGGGATAAAGGAAGATTATCAAGTCAGTCATCAAATCCCAAAGAGTGGACGAGGTTTGTTTATAGGAAACTAAAATTAAAGAAATGATTACGGGGCTTGTTCGGAGTTTAGGGGTGGGAAGAAATCTAGACTAGAGAGCAGTCAATTCTAGGGGTGCAGCTGGTGGTATCCTGGTGTTTTGGGACAATAGATTGGTGGAGTTGGTTGGCTTGGAAGAAGGGGTTTTCTCAATTTCGTGTCGGTTCATAAATTGTGTGGATGGTATAGTGTGGGTGTTCACTGGAGTGTATGGGCCGGTCTGCGGTAGAGATAGAGAGGATTTCTGGAAGGAACTTGGGTCAGTAAAAGGTTTATGGAGTGACCCATGGTGTGTGGGAGGGGATTTCAATTTGGTAAGGTTTCCAGAGGAGCGCGGTAGGGGAGGAGAGCTTACTGCTTCAATGAGGAGATTCTTAGAAGTGATAGAGGATTTGGAGTTGAGGGATTTTCCTTTGACGGGGATCCTATTTACTTGGAGAGGCGACTTGAATAACTAGGCCCAGTCTAGGCTTGACCGGTTCTTAGTGATAGATAACTGGGATAGCCTTTTCAATGGGGCTGTGCAGGGAATTCTCCCCAAACTAGTCTCAGATCACTTCCCGGTCCTCCTAGAAGGAGGAGGTTTGAAGAGGGAACCTTCACCTTTCAGATTTGAGAATATGTGGTTGGAGGAGGAGGGTTTCAAAGACAAGATGAAAACGTGGTGGGGGAGATTAAAATTTACAAGGACATCGAACTTTATCTTAGATGCAAAATTGAGGGCCCTTAAAAATATTTTGAAGATTTGGAATAAAGAAGAGTTTGGTCTCATTGAGACTAAAAAGGGTGAAGCTCTCAGGCAGGTTGAGTATTGGGATGAAAAGGAGAAATGTGCAGCTTTAAATTTGGAAGAGTGTGAAGCAAGAAATGAAGTAAGGGAGTCCTACAAGTCTTGGGTGATGAGGGAAGAGATCTCATGGAGACAAAAGTCTACGGAGTTGTGGCTAAAGGGGGGGGGGGGGGGGGGGGGGGACATTAATACCAAATTTTTTCATAGGATGACGAATGCTCATAGTAGAAGAAACTGGCTGTCCAAGTTGAAAGTTAATGGCTGTTGGCACTCAGAGGAGAATAATTTAAAAAACAGTGTGGTGGGGGCGTTGTAAAAGCTATATTCAAAAGAAGAGGGGTGGCATCCTAGTATCGACAGGCTGCCCTTTATGGGGTTAGTTAGCAGTGAGGCTAAGGGGTTGGAGATTCTTTTTTCTGAAGAAGAGGTGTTTGTAACTCTTTTAGATCTAGGCAAAGACAAAGCCCCCGGGCCGGATGGATTTACCATGGCTTTTTGTCTTTTTTGTTGGGATGTGGTGAAGGTTGAGATTATGGTTTTTTTTTAGAGAATTTCATGAAAGAGGCAAATTTGTAAAATCTCTTAATGCTATCTTCTTGGTTTTAGTCCCTAAGAAGGGAGGTGCAGAAGATTTGAAAGATTTCAGACCGATTAGTCTTGTGGGAAGCCTTTACAAGTTGTTGGCCAAGGTGATGGCAAATAGAATCAAGGAGGTGATGGGAAAAGTGATTTTGGAACCCCAAAATGCCTTTGTGGAGGGTAGACAAATCCTAGATGCAGTTTTGATTGCAAATGAGGCTGTGGATTCTAGGTTGAAAAGAAATCAAGGGGGTGTGCTGTGCAAGTTGGATATAGAGAAGGCCTATGATCATGTCAGTTGGAAGTTCTTATTGTTAGTGCTTAAAAAAATGGGCTTTAGGGAAAGATAGATTAAGTGGATAGAGTGGTGTATCTCTACTGTGAGATTTTTTGTTCTTATAAATGGCTATACCTCCGGTTTTTTCCAAAGTTCTAGGGGTTTGAGACAAGGAGACCCCCTCTCCCCTTATCTGTTTGTGATAGCTATGGAGGTGTTTAGTTGCTCATTGAGAAGGGCTATTAGTGGGGGCTTTTTATCAGGGTGGAGGGTAAGAGGCCGGGGTGGAGAGGGGATTTTGATATCTCACTTGCTTTTTGCAGATGACACCTTGGTGTTTTGTGAGGAGTCTCAAGATCAGTTGACGCATCTAAGCTGGCTTCTCATGTCGTTTGAGGCTTGCTCAAGGTTGAGAGTTAACTTGGAGAAGAGCGATATTATCCCGGTGGGGAGGGTGTATGATATAGAGGATTTGACATTGGAGTTGGGTTGTAAAGTGGGTGGTCTGCCTTCCTGTTATTTGGGTTTGCCTTTGGGGGGACCCTTCAAATCAGAGGTGGTATGTGATGGAGTTGAAGAGAGGTTTCAGAAAAGGCTTGCTATGTGGAAGAGATAGTATATATCAAAAGGAGAAAGACTCACCCTAATCCGGAGCACTCTCTCTAGCATGCCTGTTTACTTCATGTCTCTCTTTTATTTGCCTAGAAAAGTAAGGCTGAGGTTGGAGAAGATTTAGAGGGATTTCCTGTGGGGTGGAGGAGCTCTTGAGTAGAGGCCACACCTTGTTAGGTGGAACTTGGTTTGTTTGGAAAGAAAGAAAGATGGTTTGGGTGTGAGAAATTTAGCGTAGATGAATAAAAGCTCTCTTGAGTAAGTGGAATTGGCGCTTTGCCATTGAAAGTGAGGCTTTGTGGAAGTAAGTGATCAGTCACAAATATGGTGTAGAGGAGGGGGGATGGTGTACTCGGGCCGTAAGCGGGAGGCATGGTGTAGGGCTTTGGAAAGCTATTAAAAAGGAGTGGTTGGGTATATATAGCAGTTTAGCCTACCACGTGGGTAGTGGTAGGAGAGTGAGATTCTGGAAGGACAAGTGGTGTGGAGATGAGCCTCTTTGTGAGTCTTTCCCTTCTTTATTTGTCATCTCCTTGGCTAAAGACGCATGGGTATTGGATGTGTGGAACCCAAATGGTGTAGGGGATGATTGGACCCCTCTTTTCTCAAGGGCGTTTAATGATTGGGAGATTGAGATGGTGGAGTGGTTTATGCTAAAAATCCAAGCCTTTAGGGTGTAAAGGGATGACGAGGATAAAGTGGTGTGAACAACATTTAGAAGTGGGGCTTTCTCAATCAAGTCGCTTTATTCTATTCTGGAGCCCGGAGGTTCTGCTTTGTTCCCTTATGGTAGTATTTGGAGGGCGAATGTGCCTCCTAAGGTAGCATTTTTCGCTTGGGAGGCTTCCTAGGGCAAAATCTTAACTTTGGAGCAACTCTAGAGGAGGGGGTACTCTTTGGCAAATAGGTGTTTTCTATGCCTTTCTGAAGTAGAAACAGTGGATCACCTTTTACTTCATTGTGTTAAGATGCGGACATTGTGGAATCTTCTTTTCTCTCTTTTTGGTGTAGCTTGGGTTCTCTCTGGTTCAGTTAAGGAAACTCTCCTTGGATGACATGGAGCGTTTGTGGGGAAAACCCATAAAAAGGCGTGGCAAATGACCCCCTTATGTATATTTTAATCAGTTTGGAAGGAAAGAAATCTGTTGGCTTTTGGGAATGAGGTGCTTTCGCTCCAAAGGTTAAAATATTATTTTGTATGTAATTTTTGGTTTTAGGTTAGGGTGTTTATAGTTTTGAGCCCTAATTCTCTTGTTAGCTTTTTTGAGTGGCTAGGCTCTAAGTAAGGGTAGGGGTTGTTTATATCCTCCTCCCTTGGTTTTGAGTCTGTGAGTTGCCTTTGTATACTCCCTGTATACTTAGAGGGCACTAGTTTGGTGTTTCCTCTTTTTGTTTAATATTATTCTCTTTATCTATCAAAAAAAAAGAAAAGAGAATAGACTTTTTCTATACTTCAGGTCATGAGAATACAACCTACTCTAATGGCCAAAAGATTGGACTGGGGATTTTTAACTCCTTGACTGGGATGAGCTTTTCTTGGACTTCATTTAATGCAGATCTTTGACTTGCACAGAAGTTTTGAGAGTTAAAAATGGTGTCATTGTGTGTGCTAGAGATCTATGACCATATACACAAAGTTTGTGTTTGGAAAAATGTGGACAAATTTGTGAGTTTATAAACTTGAATAAACAGGTACAATCTCGAAATTATCATCTGATTTTTCTTTAATAAAGAACAATGAAAAAGAAAAAAAAAGGAAAAGAAAAATGCAGTCTTGGATCTCAGGTACTTGATCTTGGATCATAGGTTCTTCAAGCTTGAACTAAATTTGAATACTTGAATCTTCAAGGTTAAACTTGAAGAACTTTGAACCTCTGATCTTAAATTTGAAGGCTTTGAAGGGGACTTGAAGAACTTCAAGGTTTTGAATGCAAGCTTTAGATCTTTTGAAGTGTGTTCTAAAAGATTGGAGCCTACTCTATTTATTGAGGTTGGAAAGATAACATTTAGGTTGTCTTAAACCTCTTCAATATTACTGCCTTATTTTTTTACAAATGCTTAAATATATTTTGGTAATTATATTTTGATTTTGAAAATTTAATACTTTTATTCATTCTCTTTTTGTTAGGAAAATAAACAGAAAGCATAACAAGACGCTTAGAAAATTGTAGGGGATGCATTCCATCTACAAACAGAGTGTACAAGAAGGGCACAAAATGATAGCACCGCTAAGATACTCAATCCCTATATTATCCACAAAATCCGAAAAGGGCAATTAATGAAAGCCCAAAATCCCTTCTGCCCATAACAATGAAGACTTTAGGACTGCATCTTTCAACTTCGTGCAAGATTGCTTTATTTCTTTAAAAGATCTTCAAAAACTGGCAGCCTTCAAACCGGCAGATTCTTGGTACCTACTAAAAAACTGTTCCAGCTGAGAAGGTTTTCTATAACTAAAGAGGGAAAAATCCAAGACACAAATTATAGACCACAAATTATAAGTCGTTTATCATGAATGTGAATGTGGGCTGTCAATTCCATATCATTATTACAAAGACAACACCCATTGGCTAATCTCTAATCTCTCTTCATGATGTGGCCTTAAGTTCAAACTTTCTCCTAGGCACAAAAGAGAAAAAAAAAAGGAGCTTTGAAGGTACTCTAGAGTTCCAAATCAGCTTAGGAAGGAATGAGAAAGGTTCTTTAGAAACTTGGGCTGGGTTGCATGATTTGATGGACCAAGGCTTCTCACACCCAAACTCCCTAAGGTCTTTTCAGAACAAACAATCATCATCTTACTGGATGAATTTTCTTTTCAAGAAGGCCTCCACCCACAAAAGATTTGTTCAAATTTTTTCTAGCTTGCTTTGCACCTTTATTCATTCTGATGATTGTATTATAATTATCAAAATATATTATTTTTCAATTTGATTGGAAGCCTATTTGTCTTCCTTTTGGTGTGAGCCTCATGTGACATATGACATTGTTTTATTTGTGGATCTCCTTCAACTATAATGTTACTTTATTGGAAGGAATTATTGTCACATGAGGAATTTTGATGTCTTGCATCACATGCCTTGTGACACGTGTCAAGTATCAATTTAAGCAAGATGGATATGTTGTTTTGTGATTTTTCCATTAATTATGCATGCAATCAATGAGAAAGGGAGTTTTTTTTTTTTTTTTTTGTCTTTCCTCTCCTTTTGGCTTGTGCTGTTTGATGGTCGTTATATATGTCTTGTGTACTTTGGTGCACTCGTTTGGGCGCTCTTTTTATATTATACTCTCTTTATTTACCTATATATGTATGTATATATAGAACTATACCACTATACAAATTAATATGGAAGCACTTATAACTTGATGAGGTAATAGAGGCTTGTCCAATTTTTATGGTTAATTCAAGAATTGTCATATTTTGCAAAATTATCTAATATAACATTCATATCCTATGGTAGATCTAGGGGAAAATAAAAAATAGAAGCAATCCCCTAAATAAAGAGGCAATAACAAGAAAAAAACATGAATTTTTTTCTAACTTGATGAGATGGTCTACAAGACATACTCCTATGAAAGTGGAGGACTAGGGCTCTAGGCCTTAGAAATTTGCTTGTCCTTAATAGAGCTTTGTTAGGCAAGTGACTGTAGAAATTCATTATTGAATGAGATAAGTTGTTAAGGTCAGTGATTAAGGAATATTTTGTGGAACTAGAAGTGGGGATCTGCAGAAGGATGTATAAGGGTACGATAGTTTGTGAAGCAAGCCATGCAGAAAGATTGGGAGGCCTTTAGTGGATAATGCATGAATCTTGATAGGAAATGGGGTCAACCTAATTCTAGCATGATGTTTGGTGTTTGGAGAGAGCCCTCAAGGATCAATTCATGTCTTTTTCCTTAGTTATAGAGAAAGGGCCTCAGTAGATTTGGGGAAATATCATTATCGATTAATAGATGTGGATGGGTAATGGTATCTTGAATTTGTGTTGATCCTGTAGGAAGTAAGAGGATCCTGGTAATTATATTTTTTCATTGTAATATTTTTAATGGCCTATGTACTCATCTTTTCTTGGCTTATGACATTTCTTGAGTAATGCCTTTCTTTGTAGGGAAACTAAGGTTTGTTGGCATTGTAGGTTTATAAGGAACAGCAAACGGAAGTTTGGAATTTGGCATTGCGTAGCTTGTTCTATTGCTTGTGGAAAGAAACATGAGCATCTTTGATTAGGTTCTCTTTCATCGTTTTACATCTTTTCCTATCTCCTTGCTATGACTTAGGTTATCTAAAAGAAATAGGCAATAAATTGGGAAATTGGACCCCATGGGAAGTAAAGCAAGGCTCTACCTTGTGATACATGATACTGAAAATTGATTTCTGGAACCTTTACTTTGATACTGGAGTTTGATGTTATTTCCAGTTTCCAGTTTCACAAATTTCTGTAACTTGCTATTTTGATTCTTCCACCTTATTAGCGAATAGAGAATCCTGCTGCATCTTTTTTTCTCCTTGCTATTGACCAAGGTTAACTAAAAGAAATAGAAAATAAATGGAAAATGGGATCACGGGTTCCCTTTAGTTGAGTGGATAGATGAGTTTCCTAGTCAGATGCAGGTTGTTTTCAATTCTCATCTATTGGTCCCTTCTAATTAGTACTTGGTAATTACTTTAAGAGTTCTCATGAAAGTCAAGAGTTCACTTTGGTTGTTGACATAAACCTATATGGGCCATTGGTCATACAGTGAGTGTCTCTAATAGTAAGGCTTAACCAGACAAGGTTGTGTCACATCCTCATGCTTAATTATTATCATGATTGTTTATGCGTTTTGCATGTTCTTTAAAGCTTAACTTTCAGATCAAAGTCAGAATTCGGTTAACCAAATTTTGTTGCTTCCAAGTTAATGTTCCATAAAGTTATAGACTTCATCTTTTAAGTCAAGTAATTCTACTCTTAGTGAACCACTTATTCACATTTAACTGAAGCCATGTGGTCATACACCATGGAAAGGTTCAGGGCCCTTTATTTTTTGGTTTTTTGTTTTTTTTTCATTATTTATTTATTTATTTTAATTTTTAATCCCATTTGCCCCAAATAGATCTAATAAGCATCTGGATGGAGATTATCCTTTGATATTTCAAGGTACATTTTAGCCTAAGTTCAGCTTGATATGTATTGGTCTATTATCAAACAGTTTAAACTTTTAGATGAAATCTGCTATTTGTTGAGCCCATGTGCAAGTGAGATTGCATTTGTGGTAGGGTGTTAGGGCTTTATGATGTACATGGTTGACTCACTACCTAATAGTTTAAGCTTTTGGATAAAATTGGCTACTTAACAAGACTAATGTTTTATGGTCTTAGAAGTGTAACACATTCAAAGAAAAGCTACAAGTTGAAAAATTCAATAAGATATAGGGGTTACATGAAGGGTTGCATCCTCTTTTCTATTTTGGTGGAGTATATACTCTCAAATCAAAGCATGCTAACTAATCAGAAGAAAGGTACCCAATACTGGTCTTCTTTGCTTTGTGTTTTGCACTTTCTGTGTTTAACTATGAGAATTTTGTCTCATATTTGGAAGTCTGATAATCTTCTTCATTTTGCATTCTCATATTTTCTTTTAGTTTGTCAGCTTCTATTCTCTTGGGATTATAGACTGTATAAAAGTGAGCTACCTACTTTGTTGTCAAAACGTTAATCCACCACATATGGTTCAGAAGGCCATGATTACTTTCATTCTTTTTTTCCTTACTGCATTTTTTTCCTCATTACCGGGTGGTAGCTTACAGAATTGGTGGATTTTGGGGTTGATCTTCTGTTTTCAAAAATTTTGTTGAACCATGTGGAAAGATGGAGGAGGAGGTTTGGTTTTGGTTTGGTTGTCAAAAGCAATGTAGGATCTATTAGCTGAGTTTGAGTTTTGTAGATAAAGACAAGTCAAGTCTCTGTATTGCTGCTTCTCAGTTTCTTAAAGTGTCATATTGTTGTTTTAGTAATGGTTGGATTCTTTGTTTTATTTAAATATTAACAGCATGTTTTTTTTATTGAAGTGGATCTCATCAAAATAAATATGTAGAACCAAGGAATTTTTGGGATTCTACGACCTCTCAGATTGAGAGGAATAATGTGCTTGTTAGAACTGTCATATCCTTTCCTGCTATATTTGAACTATTGAGTTAGATTCAAAAGTAGTTGAGTTTGCAGTTAGACAACATTAATACGAATGTAATGAGACCATGAAAGAACATATTGTGGATAATTTATTGTATACCAGCTCGAGGAAATACTAAAAATGTTTAGGTTGTGTGATATTGGGGATTAAGAAAAGGAATATTTAGTGCCAGAGCCTACCATTTTGATTAAAGATGTGAACATTTTCACTTTCATTTTTGCTATTTTCTTAGTCTGCCAAGGTCTGTTTTAGAAAACAATCTAGATTAATGACTGAGTTTGGCTTGTCTCCAGGCTTTGGATACATTCAACACAGCGGTTGTTTCTCCAATATATTATGCTCTGTTCACATCATTCACAATTTTGGCCAGTGCCATAATGTTCAAGGTACTTCCATGTTCAATATATTGAAATGCTTCTTCCTTTTCTTTTTTAAACTGTAACATACTTCTCTCTCATTTTAGGATTGGTCTGGTCAGAGTGCTAGCAGTATTGTTTCAGTGCTGTGTGGATTCATAACTGTGCTTTCTGGCACTATGGTTTTGCATAGTACAAGAGAATCGGATCCACCTCTTATTACAGGTATGTACATGCAAGAAAATCTCAGACAAACCATGCATAGGCAATGTGTTGCACTTATTCATGCTTGTGGTAAAAAGGTGTTTCAGTAGATTTGATCCAGTATGTATTAATTCATGCCATTGAGTGGCCTCATGATTGTGCATATAAGTACCATGCATAGGCATTGTTTGGAACTTATCCATGCTCGTGGGAATTGAAAACCTCTTTCAGTAGATTGGATCTAATTTTTATAAATTCATGCCAGTGAACCTGTCAACCCTCATGATTGCGCATATAAGTTTGTGTGTGTGTGTGTGTGGGGGGGGGGGGGGGGGGGGGCATGTGCTGCCACAGGTAGCTTGGCTGAGAGGTGTGTTCCCCTATTCATGATTGGGATGTTCCAAGATTGAGTTTTAGACTTATCTGATGCATGATTCTTGGGATAGAGGTTGTGTATCTGTGGTATTCTTGCTCCTTATGATTGTGAAAAACTTATGATACTTTTTCTTATATAAACAAAATTTCTCTAAGCATTTCATCTTACATGTATGTTATGAAGCATATATGATACACAATATGGCACATGATATTGTCTATCATATATGATGCAATTGTTAATAATAGTTTTTAAGAGAAAAAAAAAGAGTCAAATTTAAAAATTTATTTTGGAGAAGTCATGTTAATTGTATGAAATGCACTTTATGATAAAAAGGTAAGGAAGAAATAGATTGATCGTGAAAACCCATTCCATTATATGTAGATATTATCTACTTTGGGCCTAAAGAGCCCTCACAGCTTTGAAATGCGTTTACGTTAGTAAGAGAAGCTCATATATATAGTATAAAAACTTTTTCTCCTATTGGATGTGAGATATCCAATATTTTAAAAACCAGACCGGACCGGGTTGTCCAACCGGTTCAACCGTTGACCAGTAGCGTTTCTGGTTCGGTTTACTCTATTAAACTGTTTGGGTATTGGACCAGCCACAAATCGCCTAAACCAGCGGTCGGATTGGTGGCCCGGTTGAAGTGGATGGTTCTAAACCAATGTTTTCAGAACCGAACTGGTTATTGAACCGAAAAAGTTACTGGTTCACGGTTCATTGGTCGAACTGGCCGTCGAACTGCTATCGAACCGATGATGTCATAAATATGTAATTTATATATTATTAAAATTTAAAATATATATAAATAAATTAAAAATCAATAATATTATTTTATATCTTTAATATTATCAAATTAAATTATATTAATATTTTAAATTTTATTAAATGAAATATGTATAATATTTAAATGTGAATATATTAAAAATGAAAATTTAAACTAATTTTATAATTTTTAAAAATATTATATTAATTTTATTTAATATTATAAAAAAATTTAAAATCTAATATATATTTTTTTGTTTGGCATATTAGATAGCAAAATGCATGTAGCCGAGTGGTGTTTGAGGTAGACTGTAGAACTGGAGGTCCAAGGTTCAAACTCTCTTGGTGGAGATTTGCCATATTTTTTTCATTGCTATTAGTTAGCAATCCCACATCGGAAAATGAGAGAAATAAGGATGCAAAGTACTCCTGTAAAAGTCATCTTCTCTGTGTGTAAAGGTGTAACTTAGGCATGTGGGCTCAAGCCTCAGTCCTTAAGATGGTTGAGCTGGGTGGGTGGGCTTTGTTATAAGACATGGGCCTTAGTAAAAAACTTTTAAACCCAATTTGACTCTTCCAGGCTTACAAAATGAGGGGTAATTTGAACTGTTCGGTTCGTTTAGAACCGTTCGGTTCAATTGGGTCACCGGTCCGACCGCTAGTTTAGGCGGTTCGTGGCCGGTCCAATGCTCCAATGGTTCAATAGGGTGAACTGGACCGGAAATGCTACCGGTCAATGGTTGGATCGGCCGGTCCGGTCCGGTTTTTAAAACATTGTTCTAAACGAACCGAATGGTTCAAATTACCCTCTCATTTTGTAAGCATGGAAGGGTTCCATTGGATTTAAATGTTTTTTACTAAAGCTAAAGAAAATATTTTTCTTTTTTCTGTGTCAAAACTGAATACAAAGTGACCTATATATATACAAGTGGGATTCCTAATATAAGCCATATAATATGCACAATCACTATCTCTAAAGAAACAATAACTAATTAGGAGAGATTCTCTCATCCATAAAAATAGAAAATATCCTAACACAATCCCTCTAATCTTGGCACTTAATTACAAATCATAATCCCATATTTCCACACTCCCCCTCAAGTTGGGTAGTAGATGTCTAGCATTCCCAACTTGCTTTTCATGTTTTCGTAGGTGGCCTTTGGAAGTGCCTTTGTCAGAATGTCTGCTGTTTGACGACTTGAAGGAATATACATAAGTCTGATTGTTCCCCCTTCAAGTTTCTCCTTGATGAAGTGACGGTCTATCTCCACGTGCTTGGTTCTGTCGTGTTGAACTGGATTCTTTGCAATACTTATGGTAGCCTTGTTATCACACAAAACTGGCATAGTGGAGTTTGACATAATTCCAAGTTCCTTGAGTATTCTTTGGAGCCACATTCCTTCACATAGCCCATGAGCCATTGCCCTGAATTCTGCCTCTGGACTGCTTCTCGCAACTACGGACTGCTTCTTGCTTCTCCAAGTCACCAAGTTTCCCCACACATAGGAACAATACCCAGTAGTCGACCTCCGATTTGTCAAGGATCCTGCCCAATCAGCATCTGTGAATACCTCAACTTCCCTACTTGAGGTTTTCTTGAAGTAGAGTCCTCTACCCGGGTTTTTAAGGTACCGTAAAATTTTGTATACGACTTTCATGTGTCTTTCAGTGGGATTGTTCATGTAGCGGCTTACCATGCTCACAACGAAATCAATATCGGGCCTTGTGTGAGTTAAGTAGATCAACTTTCCTACTAACCTTTGGTACCTGTCTCTGTCAGTTGGATGACTGTCATTATCTTTATCAATCTTACCAATAGGATCCATAGGCGTGTCCACTAGCTTACAACCTAGCATCCCAGTCTCCTGAAGTAGATCAAGGACATACTTCCTTTGCGTGACCACAATTCCCTTCTTAGTTCTGCCAACTTCCATGCCAAGAAAGTATCTGAGTTGTCCAAGATCTTTGATTTCAAATTCTCTTGCTAGCAGCTTCTTGAGATTCCCTATCCCTTCTTCATCATCTCCGGTAATTATAATATCATCAACATAGACAATGAATAGAGTCATTTCACCTTCCTTAGAGTGCTTCATAAACAGTGTGTGATCTGCTTGATATTGAATGAACCCATGTTTTTTCACAACTCTAGTCAGTCGATCAAACCAGGCCCTAGGTGACTGTTTTAGACCGTATAGGGACTTTCTCAGTTTACACACTTTTCCTGAATTTTCTGGAGTTTCCATACTAGGTGGAATCTTCATGTAGACTTCCTCTTCTAGTTCTCCGTTGAGGAATGCATTTTTGATATCAAGTTGGTACAGATTCCAGTCCAGATTTACTGCAACTGACAATAACACTCTGATGGAGTTGAGCTTTGCTACTAGTGCAAATGTTTCTTCATAATCAATGCCATAGGATTGAGTAAATCCTTTAGCTACTAGTCGAGCCTTGAACCTGTTTATACTTCCATCCGGATTGTGCTTCATGGTAAATATCCACTTGCATCCAACAAGCCTCTTACCCTCTGGTAATTCTGAGAGTTCCCATGTCCCATTTTTCTCCAAGGCTTGTATTTCTTCCTGAACAGCAGTCTTCCATTCAGGTTGTTGAAGTGCTTCTTGGATGTTGGATGGGATACGATCATCTTCAAGAGAAGTGATGAACGCTTCGAAATTCCGTGAAAGCTTTTCATAGGACACATGATTACTGATTGGATGCTAAGTGCAGGATCTTACACCTTTCCTTAAAGCAATGGGTTGATCAAGATCATCAAGGTCATTACTGGAATCTAGATCATAAATTGTGTTACTTGGTTGTGAGTTTGGGTTGCTTGGATCCTGGTCCAATTCTTGGTTCTGCTCAGGTGGAGTGCTGTCCTCGGGCTCCTTTTGAGGAGGTTTCTCGGGCTTTTCCTTTAAATTTTTTCTAGAATAAACTATTATCTCTTTACTGCTTTGTGTAGTTGACTCAGGTGTGACAGAAGGGACATCCAAGGAATTGTTTTTGGGGACAGAAAGAGTACTATCTGTTTGAGGAGGCAGTGATGAACTCAAAGGAGAAGTAGTGCTGATTTCGGTTTCCCAAAATTGGAATTCATCTGTGGACTAGTTCTCCCCCTGAATTGCAGTTTTGGGGTAGAAGGGCTGATTTTTGAAGAAAGTGACATCCATGGAAGTGTGGAATTTCTTGGTTGTTGGAGAGTAGCACTTGTATCCTTTTTGGTTTGGTGAGTACCCGAGAAAGATGCATTTAGTAGCTGTTGGATCAAGTTTACTACGTTGGGACTTATGGATGTGAACAAAAGCAGTACAACCAAAGACTTTGACTGGACAGACGAGATTATTCGAGCGGATGGATATGCAGCGAGGAGGATTTGACACGGGGTTTTAAATTGAAGAATCCTAGAAGGCATTCGGTTGATCAAGTAGGTTGCTGTGAGTACAGCTTCACCCCATAATTGTTTAGGCACGTTTGAAGCTATCATGAAGGATCGTGCAACCTCCATCAAATGTCTATTTTTCCTTTCTGCAACTCCATTTTACTGTGGAGTATCAATGCACGAGCTTTGATGTACGATGCCATTCTCCAGAAGATATGACCCAAGAATGTTGTGATAGTATTCTCAAGCATTATCTGTTCGAAGGACTTGAATTTTTGCTTGAAATTGCGTCTGAACCATGTTGTTGAAGTTTTCAAATATTTCCCTCACTTCTGATTTCTTCTTCATAAGGAATACCCAAGTCACTCGAGTGTGGTCATCAACAAAGGTGACAAACCATCTAGAACCTGTAATGTTGTTGATTCTAGAGGCCCCCCAAACATCACTATGAATCAAGGAAAAATGATGAGATGGTTTGTATGGTTGAATGGAATAGGAGTTGCGAGTATTTCGCATTGAAAATTTTTGGAATTTTTATTGAATAATGATGGATATAGTTTTTCAAGATAGGAAAAATTTGGATGACCTAATCGGTAGTGCCATAACATGACAACACTATCCGTCTTGGTACTAGGGTTGGAAACTACACAAGCAGTCTTCGTTGGTAGCCTTCGAATTTCCTCAGCTCTCAGAAGGTAAAGTCCAGCACACACCTCAGCATTGCCAATCCTCTTCCCAGAGTTCAAGGCCTGAAATTCACACATGTGAGGAAGGAATTTAGTAACACAATTAAGATCTTGTGTTAGTCTACTTATAGACAATAGGTTGCAATCCAATTTCGGAACATAGAGCACGGAGTGAAGAGTAATATCCTTGGAAATAATAACTGAACCCGTGCCGAATACCCTAGAAAGGGTTCCATCGGCAATTCGAACAGAGGAATTGTTATGGCAAGGAGTATATTCATGAAAAACCATGAGATTCCCAGTCATGTGATCTGAAGCTCCTGAGTCCACTATCCATGTAGTGTGATTTTCCTGTCTAACATTTAGGGCATGGGAAAAAATACCTTTTTGGGCTACAGATGCGGTACCAATAGTTGTTCCAGTTGATTGAAGAGTCTGTTGGAACATTTTCTGTAGTGCCTCTAATTGCTCTTTGCTAAATGGACCAGGATTTGAGATAGTGCCAGATGTGTCTTCTTCGGCTGCAGCGGTATAACCCCGGCCTTCTCTGTTTTGCTGTGGCCGAGAAGGTTTCTAAGTAGCAAGTTTACCGTGTAGATGCCAACAAGTCTCTTTCGTGTGTCTTGGTTTTCTACAATGGTTGCACCATGGACGATTCTTCTTCGTTTGGTGGTTGTTGTTGTTGGATTGGGTTCCTCGTGCAACTAGGGCTGAGTTCTCAAGATTTTTGGAGGAATTTTGGGTTCCCAACATCACTTTTTGTTTGCTTTCCTCTCTGCGAATTTCAGAAAAAACTTCCCTAACACTAGGTAATGGCTTAATACTTAGAACTCTTCCACGTACCTCATCTAAATTCTTATTAAGGCCAAGTAAAAATTTGTAGATGCGTTCCTTTTCAATGACCTTCTTGTATAGGAGTCCATCTTCGGGACACTTCCAAACCAATTCTTCATAAATATCGAGTTGTTGCCAATATCGGGTAAGGATATTAAAATATTCGGTAACAGTTGAATCTCCTTGTCGAAGATCTTGGAGAATACTCTTGATTTCGAAAATCGCCGAGGTATTATCGATGTTGGAGTAGGTCTCTCTAGTTGCATCCCATATCTCCTTTGCTGTGCCATAATACATGAAGTTTTCTCCTATGTCATTGGTCATAGAGTTAATTAACCAAGACATCACCATACTATTTTCCAATTTCCAGGTTCGGTATCCTGGATCATCTTCCTTCGGCTGAACAATGGCTCCCGTAAGGTATTCTTCCTTACCTTTCCCGCAGATGACGATCCGAACAGACTGAGCCCATTGAATAAAATTCTGCCCATTGAGTTTATGACTTGTTATGGGAAGAATGATGCCGTCTGTGGTGTTGGCACTGCCGGAGTGAACTGCTTCAAGTCTGGACGTCACCTCCGAGTTTGATCCTTCCGTTCTGCTCTCCATGGAAAAAGACGATTTTTTTATTTTTTTATTTTATTTTTATTTTTTATACGTGGTTCAGATCTGAATGCTCTGGTACCATGAAGAAAATATTCTTCTTTTTTCTGTGTCAAAACTGAATACAAAGTGACCTATATATATACAAGTGGGATTCCTAATCTAAGCCATATAATATGCACAATCACTATCTCTAAGGAAACAATAACTAATTAGGAGAGATTCTCTTATCCATAAAAATAGAAAATATCCTAACACAATCCCTCTAATCTTGGCACTTAATTACAAATCATAATCCCATATTTTCGCAAAAGCCCATGCTGGGCCCTGTCTTATGACAAAGCCCATACACCCACCCCAACTATTTTGTGGGCTGAGTCTTGAGCCCACAAGACTAGGTTATGCCTTTGCCCACAGTGAGGATGGCTTTTATAGGAGTCCTTTGCATCCTTATTCCTCTCATTTTCCGATGTGGGATTGCTAACTAATGTCAATGAAAAAAATATAACAATTCTCCACCAAGAGGGTTTGAACCTTGTACCTCCGGTTCTGTAGTCTACCTAGGACACCACTCGGCACATGCATTTTGTTATCCAATATGCCAAACAAAAAATATATATTAGATTTAAAATTTTTTTATAATATTAAATAAAAATAATATAATACATTTAAAAATTATAAAATTAGTTTAAATTTTCATTTTTAATATATTCACATTTAAATATTATACATATTTCATTTAATAAAATTTAAAATATTAATATGATTTAATTTGATAATATCAAAGATATAAAATAATAGTATTGATTTTTAATTTATTCATATATATTTTTAATTTTTTATAATTATTTTTAATTTTAATAATATATAAATTACATACTTATGACGTCATCGGTTTGACCACCGGTCCAATTAGTGAATCGTGAACCAGTAACTTTTCCGGTTCGATGACCGGTCCAGTTCTGAAAACATTGGAGATTTCACAATCATTCTCTTATACAGATATAATGTTCTCATCGTGTCCTATAGGATTGCAAGACCAAATAGATAAACACCCCTTGTGAGATCAAAAAAAGAAAGTCTTAACATCGGGGTCGATGATTAGCTCTAATACCATTTACAATGACCGGTTCCCTCCTGTGTAAATATTGTTTACTTTGGAACTATTAGGCCTTCATAGCTTTAAATTATGTTTACACAAATTGAAAGAAGCTCATTATATATATATATATATATATATATAGTGTCTAGAACTTATTTTCTTAATTGATGTGGGATATTGCAATCACCTCTATGTAGATATAACCTCTTTGTTGTGTCCTATGGGATTTTAGGTTAATATAGATAGTCATCCTTTGTGGGGTTAGACAAATAGATTTCCACACTAGGGTAGGAGATCGACTTTGATACTGCTCTCTAATGACTTGAACCTGAAGGTTAGGGTTCCATGGTCATTTCACAAGGGAAGCCCAAAGGCTTGACATGAGAGTCACCCAACAAGTTGAAATAATTAATAACATGCTAATCACCAAACCTATCTAAAGGAGTAATTAAGCCAACAAAATATCTTAATAAGAAATTGTCTTTCTATTCAAAATTTATGAATCAAACTATGATGATCTCCCAAAATACTAATAGCAAAATAAACCAGTAATAACAAAATGTATCCAATTAAACTAATCTCATAGCTAAAGAAATAAATGAACTTCTCGAACTCCTACCTATGTCACTTCTTACTAGAATCAAGTGTACCTAAAAGTATTTAGTGAAATGAGTGAGCTTGAAAGCATAATAATAGGCAGGTAGAGGTCCAGTCAATTTATTTCTTAAAAAAAAAAATGAAATAGGAAATATTTGCAACTTGAACCTAATCATACAAAATAAACATGCATTACATGTGCTAATTTCTAGAACCGTCTCTAACAATTTTTTTTTATAAATGTGCATATATAGTCAATAATTTTGGTTGTTAACAAAAAGAGTCTTTCATAGTGGGACTTACAAAAGTGACTAGCCTCATATATTCCTTACATGTTTGTGGCCAAAACCGAAACTAATCTAATGATATACCATAAGTTAGTAACTATTCTTATGTTTGGGTTTTGATCATCATTACCCCTTAAGGGTAATAACGGTTAAAATCTTTTCACTTGTTGATGAGGGTTAGATAATTAGAGTGCACATGCAAGGTAAAATATAAAAAATTCAAAATAATGCCTAATTTAAGTACTTCAAAATTATGTAAGCATTTTTCCGATTTACAAAAGAATATACTTGATCATTTATAGTAAAAAAAAAATTCACAAAACAACTTACCTAAGGTTAATAATTCCAAATGAATGGAGTTGTAAAATTTTCTATAAATCACTTGAGAAATTTAAAAAAATTCTTTAGATTGCCTATCGGAGTTAATGAACAAGAAATCTCATGTGCAATATGAAGCCCCCTTGGCCAACATTAAAAACTTTCTTCTATCAAAGTTAAAGTGGTAGGTAAAATAAAGGATATTGAGGTCAATTAGCACCCATCCTTGAAAAGAAGATAAATGACTTTTGTGCTGCTAGTAAATGTGCCAATGACTTATGGGATTAAGTTAGATGGAAAATGGTGTCTAATACTGATGGCCTGATCTCATTATTAAGGGACCTAGAATCAGATGATTTTGAATATGCCTTTTTCTAGTCAATTTCCCAAAAAAAAAAAAAAAAGAATTCTACTCTCTCTTAGGGTTTGGACCAGGATTTTCTTTTCACCGAATTGATATGATAGAGACCAATTCATGTCAATAAGGCATAAATGGGTCCCCTTTTAGGAGAAGTGATTTGGGCCAACAAATATATTTTAGTTTGAAGAATTCTTTTAAATATCATAGGTAATTCATAAGAAATTTTGGAACCTTGTTTTTTTAAATTGTTTCACTTAGGTAAGGGGATTCTATGAATCTATATATATTTGTTATGAATGAGCAAGTATATTCTTTTGTAAATTATGAAAAACAATTAGATAATTTGAAGTACTGAAATTGGGAATTATTTTGAATTTGTTTATATTTTGTTTTACATGTGTACTCTAGCTATTTGGCCTTAGTCAACAATAAACAAGATGTTGACTTTTATTACCTTTGGTGAGGGTAATGATGAGCTATAAATATAGTTAGTACGATGTTTATTGACCTATGGTATACCATTAGATTGGTTCTAGTTCCTTTTACCAACATATAGGGACTATTTGAGACTAGCTACTTCTGTAAGTCTCATTATGATGAACACTTTTTTCGATAAATGTGCATATATATATGCACATTTATCCAAAAAAATGGAGAATTTTATGAAAATTAGCTAATGCATGCTTATTTTGTATTATTAGGTTTCATGTTGCAAACATTCCTCAGTCTATTTGATTTGATTTGATTTTGAAATAAATGTAGTTGATCTTTGCTTCTTATTGGGCTTTTAAGCTCACTCTTTTTATTCAATATTTTTAGATTCACTTGGTTTTGATATGGAGTTACGTGGGTGGAAGGGGCTCAAGAAGTCCATTTATTTATTTAACCATGTGATTAGTTTAATTGGATACTTTTTGTTATTAGTGGTTTATTTTGCTACTACTATTTTGGGAGATTTCTCTTAGTTTGATTTATGAATTTTGAATGGAAAGATATTCTCTTATTAAGACATTTTGTTGGCTTAATTATTACTTCCGACATGTGTGATTAGCATGTTGCTAATTATGGGTCACTCTTATATCAAATGTTTGGTCTTTCCATGTGAAATGACTTGGTACCTTGGTCTTCGGGTTTAGATTGTTGTAATATTTGACATCGAATAGCTGAAAAGTTCCCGACTTCATATATATATATATATATATATGGGCTCATGTTAACCATATAGATGTGTTTTAAAGCCGTGAGAGCTAATGAGCCTATAATGGACAATATTTACATGGAAGCAAGTGGGTCGTTAGATTGATCCTTAGGTAAAAACACTACATTTGTTGTTAGAGGTACACATGAAATATTAAAGCTTAAATGCAATGATTGTTGTAGTGAATATCAAAGAGGGACTTAGTTGAATGATTTGACTTTTGCTTAACGTATTAGTTTTGTGCCTTCAAATGAAGATGAATTTGAAAAGTTCAAACTTTAAAGATGATATTAAAAAAAAACACACATTTATAGTCTATATAAGTGCTTTTTTCCACAAGAGATTTTAGAGTAAGGTTATGAAAAGTTATTAAGAGATGATGGAGGAACTTTAGATCAAGATCAAACTTTAAGATAGGAGATAGCAAGAGAGTTAAATTCTAGAAAGATGATTGGCTTGGTGAATCGCATTTTTGTCTATCCTTCTCCATATTGTATTCCATAGTTATGTCAAAAGATGCTTGGATTACAAATGAATGAGAGGTCATGGGTGGGATAGGTTTTTTTTTTTTTTTTTTTTTCTGTTGTTGTTAGATAATAAAAAGAGGTGCCAAAAGAGTGACTCAAGGTATACAATACCTATACACCCACCGCCAAAACTACTTAAATGGGAGAAAGAATAACAAAACAGAAGGGGCTAAAACAACCTCAACAAGAGCCCAACCAATCAAAGAAACTAAAGTCAGAGGATAATCTTCTATAAACAACTTTATCTCTAACCAAAGAGATATACAAAAAAACTTTTTAGTCTTTGTATCAAAAGCATGCTATCTTCGAAGGTCATTCTATTCCTTGTCTTCCATACCATCCAAAAGATGCATAATGGAGCTGCTCTCTAAACCTTCTTGTGTTTTTTGCCCACAAAAGAACCATGCCCCAATAGAGTTTGTCTAATCGACAAGGGAAGCACCTATGACACCCTAAACAGAGTAAAGAGCAATTCCCATAAAACCTTTATTTTTACGTAGTGAATAAGAAGGTGATCTATGGTCTTTTCATCCTTATGGCACATATAATATCTATTTGCTAAGGATCACCCTCTTTTTTGAACTAGATCCAAGGTTAAAGCTTTTCTCCACAGTGCCTCCCAAGTAAAAAAGCTAACTTTAGGCTGCACCCGCAAGTTCCAAATGCTTCTCAATGGGAAAGAAATGGAGCCGCTCGGTTCCAATGTTTTGAAAACCATATTGGACTGACCAGTTCATCCGTCAAGTGGACACCTCTTTAGTTTGATTCACTTTTGGACAATTTACATTTCAAACTGGTGGAGAGTCGCTTGAACTGGTGGTTGAACTGTTGAATTGTGCGAACCAGCCTGTTATGTGGGAACCAGGTGGGTCAGTCACATATGGCTTGGGCATATTTTAAATTCAGCCTGAAACAAGCATGAGTGGGGTAGGCTCAACAAACTGAGTTGTCACTCATATGGTTGATGAGCTGTGTTGAATTGTAAGCCCATTTCACAACACTTTCAATTTAAGGACCTCATTAGTTTCTTACTTTTTCTGATGTAGGATGGGTAAGTTTAGAAAATGTTATAGAAATGCTCAAATTTTTTTTATTGCAATAGTGGGATTTGAACACTGGACACATTTGTGCAAGAAGAAAAGGAAATCACTAGGCTAATTTAGTTTTTTGTTAAAAAGAGTTGTTGCAAATAATATAATCTTATTATTATTACTTTTAAAATCATTATTAGTTATAACCCTTAAATAAACATAAATATTTAACTTCGTGTTTATTTTTATAATTATAAGTATGAAAATAGCATAATAATTTTTAAAATTATAAAATAATAGGATATATAACTTTTGACATATAAATAAAATTAAGTAATAGATATTTTTTGTCTTGAATAAATCTTTAACCTTAAATACTATACATATTTTATGTAATAGAATTAAAGATATTAATATATTTTTATTAATCTTTATCATGATTTAATTTGATAGTATTGAAGATAAAAAATGACATATTAGAAAGGTTTTTAATTATTTAAATATATTTCCAATTTTTATCATTATTTTTAATTTTAATAAAATATAAATTATATATTTATGATCTCATGCTGACACTATAGCTTGGCCACTGTTGGACAATTGGTTTAGTCAATAAACTATGAACTAGTAACTTTTCCAGTTCTAAAAACATTAATTGAAACCCTTGTTTCTTGGGGTAATTAGATGATTGGAAGTTTTAGAGGGTAGTATCTCTTTTTTCAAGCTTATATACAAAAAAAGGCATCTTTGTTTTTAAGGCTTCAAGAGGGGTGCCAAGGAAGTGCGAGGATTGTTTATTCTAAAGGGGCTCCAATGATGGCAAGTTCTCATTTAAATTTTTTTATTCCTCTTTGGAGCCAAAGAATGGTGTAGCCTTTACTCCAAAAGAAGTTTGGGGTTTGTGCGGATCCATAAAAGTGGGTTTCTTAGCTTGGAAAGCAGTTTGGGATAAAATTCTTCCTTTACATTAGCTTAATAGAAGAGTTTGGTCTTTGGTAAATCAGTGTGTCCCTGACAAAGAAGAATCCATTGATCATATTCTCTTACATTAAGTTGAGACTATAAACTGGTAATTCTAGGATGTGGAAGGCGGAAAAGGAGAAGAAAGAAAAGATGGAAGATGTTTAGGTTTTCTTCTTGTTAACTGTCCTATGCCTTTTCACCTATTTATATTACTGCATCTAAAAAAGAGAAGATTATCCCTAATATAAATATAACATGAATAAACTCTAACATAGCAATAGTACACTCTAACCGTACCCCTCAAGGTGGAGCATATAAATTAAATATGCTTGGATTGGAATGCAAGCATTGAAAGGTATGATGAGGCAATGATTTCATAAAATTGGTGACTAGGTAGTTATCAGATTAAATATAAAGCATAACACTGTACTTAGGCTTCAACAAATCTTGGGTAAAATAACAATCAACTTCTGTATGTTTGGTATGCTCATGAAAGACAAAATTAGTAGCAATATAGATAGTTATTTGATTGTCACATTATTTTCATGAATGGGAACATCAACACCTAAGGGAGCAGCATTAGCTATAGCACAATGCTCAATTTTAACTCTAGAATGTCACAACTGATTGTGCCAAGTAACAAGATTACCTCCAAGAAAGATATATTAGGGCAAAAGAGCCTGGAGGAGCCATGGTGGAGCTTTGCCTTGAAGAGGACCTTAATAGCTGAAATTCAAGAATAATTATTAGCAACAATAGTAGGGTCTCACTAGCAAGAATCAGATATTTAAAACCACATAAATTAGAGTTCAAATCTCATAGCAAGGAAGCAATCACAAACTCCTCCCAATGCCTATTTTGTTACTCTAAATCAGTAGTCAAAGGCTGATTTTTCAGTAACTGATCTGACAAACTTTTGAGAGTGCTATGATATTCAGACAATATATTTCTGGATTGCTTAGTTGAAAGAATTTTATCCTACAACTCAGACTCGAGGAGCATCACTCTATTGCAAAATGACTTCAGAAGCAAATCAGAAATCTTTTTAAGAGAATTACAAAATTTGATTGTAGTAGCAATGTGGGGTTCCATATTATGCCCTACATAAGGACCAATTTGAACAAAAAAACATTAACCAAAATAGTCCCAAATCCAGAAAGTCCAAACATTGAGGCTAAAATTCTGAAAATCATAAAACAATAGAAAAGTTTAGACAAACAACTTAAATCTCTTAGAAAATATCACTTTAGTTAGTAAAAAAATTAGCAGATCCAACATTAGCATGACATCATCACAATTCCATCTTGTTGACTTTAAATATATATATATATCATGGTTTGGAAAATTTAAGGGAAATCCTAGGATGGTGCTTTTATACCAAGTTGGAACTATGAACTTGTGATTATAAGGTGGAAAAGAGAATAAAGAGAAGATGGAAGAGGTTTAGGCTTTTGTCTTGTTAAATTTGTTATACCTTTCCACCTATTTATATTCTTAAATCTAAAAAAGAGAATACTGCAGTAGTATCCCTAATATAATATAGCAATATGCAGAAAACTTGGTATATTTCTTTTTGATAGGAAAAAACTTGGTATATTTCTATCTCTCTCTATAGAGGTACAACATCGAAATTATATATGCTAAGAATTGAATCAGTCAAATAAAAATCTAGATACAATCTAGGAGATACACACCTAAGAAAAGGAAAAAAAAAGGACAAAACAGAAAGTGGGAAACAAATCCCGGTTTGAATACTAAATAAAAATCCCAACAAATTAGGGATATCCATATGGAAATCAACACTCCCCCTCGAGTTGGGCTGTAGATGTTCAGCATGCCCAGCTTGGACTTCATTTCTTCAAAGTTGACCCTAAAAAGAGCTTTGGTGAGGATGTCGGCTGTCTGAAGAGCTGTAGGCATGTATTCAAGAGTGATAATCCCCTCATCAATCTTCTCTTTAGTGAAATGACGGTCAATCTTCACATGCTTAGTCCTATCGTGATGAACAAGATTTTTAGCAACACTAATTGCAGCTTGATTGGCACAAAAAATTCTCATAGGACTATCAATAGGAAACTTGAGTTCTTCCAATAGTCTCTTAATCCACATGCCCTCACAAATTCCATTGGCTTTTCAGCACTACTCCTAGCAACAATAGTTTGCTTTTTGCTCCGCCATGAAACAAGATTGCCCCAGACATATGAATAATAACCAGATGTAGATCTATGGTCTATAGGAGAGCCAGCCCAATTTGCGTCAATGTAGATCATAATTTCCCTGTTAAGATTCTTTTTGAAAAATAACCCTTCTCCAGGAGCCTGTTTAAGATATTGAAGGATTCTATATACAACATCTAAGTGTACTTTGGTAGGATTATTCATAAATTTGCTAACCAAACTAACAGAGAATCCGATATCTAGTCTTGTGTGGGAAAGATATATCAACTTCCCTATGAGCTGTTGATATTGTCCTTTGTCAACTAAAGGACTATCTTGAGACCATCCAAATCTTTTATCTCAAATTCCAGAGATTTTTTAAACTTACTTTCTCTTCATCATGATGTCCACTAAGACTTATGTCATCGACATACACAATAAGAATAGCTATTTTTCCTCTTGTGGAGAACTTAACAAACAAGGTGTGATTAGATTGGCACTGAGTATAATCATTCTTCTTGATGACCTTTGTGAATTTGTCAAACCAAGCACGAGGAGACTGTTTAAGGCCATATAATGCTTTCCGGAGTTTACATACCTTGTTAGAGTCATTGTTTCCTTCGAAGCCAAGGGTAATCTCCATATCCTCCTTCAAGTCACCATTGAGGAAGGCATTCTTCACATCTAACTTGTTTAGTGACTAGTCAAGATTAGTAGCAAGAGAGAGTAAGACTTTAACAGTATTGAGTTTCACAATTGGGGCAAATGTCTCCTGGTAATCAACTCCATAAGCTTGAGTAAATCCTTTTGCAATGTGTCGTGCCTTCAACCTTTCAACACTTCCTTCAGCTCTATATTTGACTGTAAAGATCCACTTACATCCCACTGTATTCTTACCGTTCAGTAGATCAACAATTTCCCATGTACCTGTCTTTTCCAAAGCACTCATCTCATAAAAAACAGCCTTTCTCCAATCTGATTGACTGAGAGCCTCGTGAATAGTTCTAGGAACCCTGCACTTCAGCTATCTTCATGGAAAATGCCCTATATGATGGAGATAGTTCATTATAGGACACAAAGTTCCGAATAGGATGTTTAGTGCCAGACCTCACACCTTTTCTTAGAGCAATAGGCAAATCTAGATCATTAGAAACTTCATCCAAAAGAGGTTCAGCAGTGGTACCTGGTGAGTTTTCAGAATCTTTTGAATCCGATTCAGACTCTTGGTTTTGCATCGGATGCACTTGGGTTTCCCCCTCCTTTTAACCCCTTTTTTTTTTTTTTTTTTTTTTTTTTTTTTTTTTTTTTTTTTTTTTCCTGGTATAGACAATAGGTGAGGCTGGATGTTGAGTTTGGTCAGGTGGAAGGTCAGGACTTAAAGATTGTGAAGGCTGTATGGCGTCGGATATGGGCTCTGATTGAAGATTGGAAGATGTCCCAATCTTGGGTGAAAGGAAAGATGAAGGATAGGAGGAATCAAAACTTGTATCAAGAAAATCAGTATTTATGTTCAAAAACTAATATTCTCTAAGTCCATTCCCCCCTTGAATATCAGTTTTAGGGTGAAAGGGTTGAATTTCAAAGAATGCTACATCCATGGATACGTAAATTTTCCGTTTGAGTAGGAGAGTAACATTTATACCCTTTTTGGCTCAGAGAATACCCAAGGAAGAGACATTTGATAGCTTTTGGGTCAAGTTTGGAGCAATGCTGGGAATGAATATGGACGAAGGCAGTGCAGCCAAACACTTCGATGGGAATGGAGAAGATTAGCCAAGAATTAGGATAGGATTGGAGAAGGACTTGGCAAGGACATTGATAGTTGAGAGTACAGGATGGCATTCTGTTAATGAGATATGCAGCAGTAAGAACAGCCTCACCCTAGAAGTGTTTAGGAACATTAGAGGTGAACATGATGGAATTGGAAACCTCAAGTAGATGTCTATTTTTTCGCTCAGCTACTCCAGTTTGTTGAGGAGTATCAACACATGAACTTTGGTGTATAATTCCATGATTCATCAAATAAGTACCCAAAGCAGAATGGAAGTATTCTCTTCCATTATCAGTCTTGAGGATTTAAATTTGGGCTTGGAATTGATTTTGGATCATTTTATGAAAGTTTATGAAGATTTGGCCAACCTCAGATTTATCTGTCATGAGTTTAGTGTGATCATCGATAAAGGTGACAAACCATCTTGATCCAAAAATGTTCTTGATCCTAGATGGACCCCAAATGTCATTGTGTATCATTGAGAAAGAATGAGAAGTCTTGTAAATTTGGTTAGGACAAGAATTACTCACATGTTTAGACAATTGAAAACTTTCACACTGAAAAGACATGGAATTTTTATTAAATAATGATGGAAACATTTTCTCAAGATATACAAAAATTTGGATGGCCTAATCTGGAATGCCACAACAATATGGCATCATTTTTATTATCACTACAAATGGAAAGAACAGAATTGGAGGACTGAATAGAATGAGCTTGAGAATTGTTGGCTTGGGAATGATTGGGATTAGGATACTCATTGCTTGAAGTAGGTAGAGGCCCTCATGCACCTTGGCATTGCCAATCATCATCCCCAAATCCATAACTTGAAATTCACAATGATTAGGAAAAAATTTAGTAACACACTTAAGGTCTTTTGTCAGTTTTCTAATGAATAACAAATTGCAATCTAGATTTGGAAAAAGTAAGACAGAGTGAAGAGTTAAGTCCTTTGAAACAGCTGAACCGGAACCAACAACCTTGGACAATGATCCATCAGCAATGTGGACAAAATAATTTGAAGAGCAAGGATCATGTGTCAAAAACATTTGCATCTCCCGTCATGTGGTTAGATGCACCAGAGTCAATAATCCATGGTCTTGCCTTTTTCTGTTTAGCATTTAAAGCACTCAAGAAATTACCTGTTTGTGCAACAGAACCAGTACCAATTATGGAAGTGGGTTGAGGTGGTTTAGGTTGCTGTGACTATTGGAGTAGTTTCTGTAAAAGATCTAACTGCTCTTTGCTAAATGGGTTTGATTTGGGCTGAGAGGTGGAATCAGTGGTGGCATTGTTTGCTCAGCTATCACGTCCATTTGACCGTGGTTTCCAATCTGCAGGTTTACCATAGATATCCCAACATGTATCCTTTGTATGACCATGTTTCTTGCAGTGGTCACACCAAGGTCTTCCCTTTTGTTGCCAATTTTCTCCATTGTTGCTGGATTGACCCCGGGCTGCAAGAGCAGAGCTTTCAGTAGTAGCTACAGCAGTTTGCTTGCCTAACATGAGTTTCTTCTGGCTCTCCTCTCTCTTTACCTCTGCAAAGGCTTCATGGATTGTTGGAAGGGGTTTGGTACCAAGGATCCTCCCACAAATGTCATCAAGGTCCTTGTTGAGGCCCAATAAGAACTTGAAAAGTTGTCTTTTCTCCACAATCTTTTGATACTTGGCAGCATCTTTGGGGCAATTCCAATCATACTCCTCATAAACATCCAATTATTGCCAGTGGCGACCAAGAATATTGTAGTAATTGATGATGGTTAAATCCCGTTGACACAGATCATGAAGAACACTCTTGATATCAACCTGTTCTGCCTTATTTTCTTTGGTGGAATATGTTTCTTTAATTGCATCCCAGATCTGTTTTGCGGTCTTGTAGAGAAGAAACTTTTCACCGATCTTGTTGGTCATGGAATTGATAAGCCATGATTTGACCATATTATTCTCTGTCTTCCAAGTTTGGAATTTGGGATCATCACTTTTGGGTTGAACAATTTCTCCGGTGAGGTAGCCATCCTTATCCTTGCCGCCGATAAACATAAGAACAGACTGAGACCATTGGAGATAGTTATTCCCATTCAACTTGTGACTTGTGATGGGAAGAAAAGAGCGATCGGATCCTCCGTGGTCATTGGAAGTGACAGTCTCCAACCTCGAGTTGATTTCAGAGACTGATTGTTGACTATCAGTAGTCATTCCGGAAGATTTGTCTGAACTGTGGATCAATTCGTGACAGGATTGAATAACATCTGGACTGATGAACCTAGGACAACTTGTGACTAGGTTGGAGAAGGCAATTCATGGCGAGATAGCAGCAGGTGGTTTAGGTCACCTGTTGCTGAAAAAAATGTACGCCAGAGAATAGGAGTCGGTCCCAGTGGGAAACCATCTGATACCATGCAGAAAACTTGGTATATTTCTATATCTCTCTATAGAGCATGTACAACATCGAAATTATATATGCTAAGAATTGAATCAGCCAAATAAAAATCTAGCTACAATCTAGGAGATGCCTAAGAAAAGGAAAAAAAATTCAAAACAGAAAGTGGGAAACAAATCCCGGTTTGAATGCAAAATAAATATCCCAACACATTAGGGATATTCACATAGGAATCAACACAATAAGAAACTGAAATATAGTAATGATAATTTAACCTATTGTGAAACATGATACAACAACAAATTAGGGATATTCACAAGGAAATCAACACAATAAGAAACTGAAATATAGTAATGATAATATAGCCTATTGTGAAACATGAAACAACAAGGAGCCTATGGGATTTCCTTCCTTTTGGTACTGCCTGTGTGATGATTGGGTTGGAATGATAGTTTTGTGGGCAAAAAGCAAAGGAGGCATGAGATCTCCATTGCTGTGTCTCTTTTGAACTATTTGGCAGGAGAGAAATTATAGATATTTTGAAGCTGTAGCAAAAAAAATTCAAGCACTAAAAAACTTCTTCATATGTGTCCTCCTTTGGTCAAGGAAGTCTCTTGAGACAGGATTTTTGTTTATATTAGATGATGCACATTGTGGAAAACTAAATAAATATATTGCTCTATTACTTCGTTTATTTTTAACATTGCATTTTTCATGAAATTGGTTATATATTGTTCTATTACTTCATTCTTGCAATAGATATATGTTGAGAAAACTTTATGGTATATGTTATGAAATGGTGCACTGTACGATTTATGGGTTGACAACAATGATTATATATGGTGTATATATAGATGTCATTCATGGGGCATAACTGTTTAAATTTGCATGAACTTTACTTTTTTAATAGTGTCAATCCACCTCAATGTGTTTATTCTTGTTATGGGGAACTGTATTACGAGCTATTCTGAAAGTGGTGGGGAACTGTATTACAAGCTATTCTGAAAGTGGTTTTATTATCACAATATTAACTCGGGTATATCTCAGCATCTATGCATTTTTATTTTATTAAAAATCTCCAACCAAATAAGGTCACAAATATGGTGGCCTATTTTTCTATACTTAGCTTATGCATATGACATTGGTAGGAACTTAGTATTGATTATTTCTTTCTACAAAAAGTATCAATATTATCTCAGGAAAAAGCAGAATGACCTAAGATACATCTGCCAATGACAGATTCAGCTCTATTCAATTTTGAAAGGCCTTTAACTTTCATATAGACATGTTGCCCATACAGAATATTTTTGCCAGGACGTCTTTTCAAATACTTACCTCAATATTGTGTATGTAGCCCTTAAACAAGTAGACTATGCATACATTGTTCAACTACACGCCTTTGTCTATATTTGGTCTAGTAAGAGATATATTAGATTGAGCTTCCACAAGTCTCCGGCACATACCAAAATCTGTTAGCGGAGTTACTACATAATCCCATCAATGACTTAACTCAATTAGAGATGGCTTTACATATTAGCATCATAGTTTCTTTTAGTAGATCTAATGCACATCCTCTGGTAAGCAAAGATGTCTTTCTCAGACCAAGCAACAATTCTAAAAGAGTATCCTAATTGATCTCAAACTCTTTCCCTAGAGAAAAGAAAATCTGAGTTGCATCATTACTTGATAATGCAATGCCATTGACCAACTTACACAAGCAAGGTTGTAGTCATATCACCTTTATACTAGAGACACAACGATTTGCCTGGCCATTGGAGCCAAAAATTTAAGGCTTCTCAATTGCTAAGGGAAGGGTCTCCAGCTGAGTAAGGTTGTAGATATATCGTACACTTCTAGGCTTTTTGTTATCTTTAGTGGATAGAGGGTTGGGGCTATGTTTATTGGATAGATAGATAGCCAAATGTTTTTGTTTATATTTGGATTGAGTTCATGTGTCTATAGGGAGTGAGCATCCCTTCACTGATCTCAATCAAACCTCCAATAAACATGAATTTCAGAGGCCAGGAAGCTCTCAGACAGGTTCTTAAATGTTTAATTTTCACTGTGATTAACATGGGAAAATTATGGCACCAAAGGCATCGGCATAGATTAATGTTAATTTTAGCTGGTTTTGATTTCACCATGTGATTGCTACATTTGCCTGTTCTTTATGATGAAATTTCTTGAACTTACAATTGAGTAATTTGAGGTTCTGGAAAAATGTGCAGATGTGTATTCATCTCTTCCTCAAATATCCTGGCTTGTCCAAGTAAATGGTAACATTTGGAAGCAGAAGGATGATGATGAGGTATCCCCTGATTTCATCACAATTCTTCGGCAAGACCATTTCAAATAGGATGGAAGATATTTGAATTTTCACATGTTGCACCAGTCAGGCCCCACTGAGGGGTATTACAAACTAGAGGCCAAATCTGAGGGTATATTTTTGGAATGCTCCCAAGGTGAAATTGACAAATGGTTCTTCTGGTTTCTGGGATGGTTCATCAGTTTTGCTGCTTGAGGTTCAGTTGTTGCGTGTGCAGGCCAGTATTTTCATGGTAATAGTTGTTTCTTTTTACTTCCTATTTTTCTTTTCTTGTTTGTTGTTTTACCAAATTTTTTTGTCTTCTCTATTGGGTTTAAACAGACTCATCTGCTGCAGTATTGTGCAGCCCCACATAGTTGTATACCATGCCTGACTGTGATCTGTTTTGTATTACTTTTCACCGTAGGGCCATCTGTTTTCTTTATACTACGAGTCAGGCCACCGGCATGGGGACTGTAAGAAAGATCCAATTCTTTTTCCTTCCAAGGAACAGAATTTTGTTCTATTTATAAAATTTGAAATTCCAGTTTGCTCTTACTGCAGTGCTCCTATGCTTCCATTTTTTGTCGCTCTTCATGTAACAGTTGTGTTTATATTGCATGTAGAGAGAACACTTTATAATTTAGTCTGCAGATTATTTCATTGTTTGGGTGGAAACTCTAAAAGCGCCATGTATACAAGGACTGTGATGATTCCCATCACCATGGTGCACCTCTACTCTCAAGTGGAGGATTGAGGCTCTAACCTTCGCAAAAATTCCTACGAGAAAATTTCCCCTTTTTTCTGATTTTGTGGTAGAGGGTAGAAGCTTCAAGTAATGGCAACTTGGGGAGCTTTCAAACCCAGAAAAGCAAACAAATAGGAAAATTAGGCAGGGTATCATGAATTTAAGATTGATCATGTGAACCTGGTGTCCTGCCTTGACTGGAGTTAAAGCAATTCCGGATCCTTGCCCTGTTCTGTTGCCATCCTAATTGCTTATGTCAACAATCTACTCCTGTTATGTTGCCATCTTAGTTTAATTGTGTATGGCAACTATGTCTAGATCAGTATGTGGGTTAAGTGGTCCAATTTGATCTATTGGATTTGTTCTCGTATGCGTGCATGAATGAAAATGTGTGGTTTGTATGCACACAGAAACCAACTGTGAGAAGAATTTTAGTGTTGGGCATGAAATTTTATACCCCCATCTTCATCCACCAACAGTCTCAATCTGAGTGCAAACTAATTGGATTGGATGGTCTTTGTATTCCAATTAGAAAGGTGGAGTGTGGGTGGTTTCTGGCACCACCTAAATTAGCTGTCCTGTCTGTGTTGAGGAAACGCTGGTGACAGCTCTTCTTTTTTTCTCAATAATCAAATTAGGTCCACACAGGATGAACAAGGAAAGGACAACTAACAGCTAATTTACTAATAAAGATGGTTGCCTCTTGCGAAGTTGGAAGGTTGTGATTATGACTTTTGCTTCTATGATTTTGTGGCCATGGCAAAGGTTCATAAGATTTTAATAATAATAAAAAAAAAAGATTATTTGACTTTTCTGTCTCGCAAAAAGAATCCCAAGGTTTTGTTCCCCCTTTTCTGGCTAAGGCTTTAGTTGTGTGAAGGTTTTGAATCGGATTGAAGGTTGCCAGCGGAAAGGGAAGGATTAGATAAAAAAAAGGATAAAAAGAGATGAACCAGGTTTAAGTTTAATAACCCATTTTTTAAACTCTGCAAATTTTCATATATGGAAACTTGTTGGCCTGTTCGAAATAGGCTTTGAAAACAGTATTTTTTATTCTTAGAATAGGAAACAGTTTTTAAAGTTTAAAAATTTATTTATTTTTAAAAATAAATTTAAATGATTTCCCATTCTGAAGATGTAAAAGTTTTAAATGACCTTTTTGACCCCCCATAGAAAAACCCATTGTGGACTCCGCATTTCGGCTTATGCGTTTCCCACTCGATGGCGAGCTCGAATTTTGATTTGAAAATTGATTTTTATTGATTAAGAAAATGACTTGGAGTCGCCACTTATTTTTGTTTTATTTTTAAATGGTAAACAAAATAAGAAAGAAAAACCCTAAGTGTGACTCCTTATTTGGAAAAGGTGGTCTGTGAAAAACCAAATCTGGGCTCGGGGGTCAGGTTACTTATCGGGAAGGTACGGTAAAAACCGTAGCACCCCTCTAAGCCCCTAAAATGGGTCTCTACTAATAAGATGAAGTAAGCATGGCAATTGATTGATTAAACATGGGTACCGAATAGTGATCAAATGTGCGAAAGCAAGACACGCATGATAACGAATAAATCAATAAACATGATCAGGCACGGGACGTACCTTAGTCGCGAGTGGAGCACTATCATAAGAGACAAGGTTAGTACACAAATACAGAATAATCGCATGCAGGTCATAGAGTGAGGCAAGCCAATCAAGCATAGCAATCAATCAATCAACGAGAAAAATCAGATATGTTGGGACCCACCAAAACCCAATCAATCTTGCATGAATCAATCTCACAAATTCCATTATTCTGGAATTATGAAAATTGCATTCACGCTTATTAAAAATCAAGAGAAATAAAAGATTATTTGAGAACCGGAGTGAAATTAAAACTGTTCGAAAGAAAACTAGATTTTTGAAGTTTATTTGAGAATTGAAACTATGGAAATTAAATCATGAATTGGGGTTTTGAAAATTATTTGAAAATAGAAATAGATAAATAAAATAATAATAATAATAATACTAATAATAATGATAATAATAAACAACTGTGAAAATTGGAATTTTAGAACTTGGAAATTAAATTAGGAAAACGTAATTTTGAAGAATTATTTAGAAATGGAATTTTTAGAAATGAATAAATAAAATGATAATAATAATGAAAATAATAATGATTAAATAAATAAATGTGAAAATTGAAAATTTAGAAAATGGAAATTAAATTCGAAAATTGGAAAATGGGAATTTTGGTGAATTGAGAATTAAATTTGGAAATTAGGATTTTGGAGGATTGTTTAGAGATGAAATTTTAAATAAATGAATAAGTGAATAAATAAATGAATAAAATAATAATAAAAATAAAAATAATAATTATTAAATAAATAAATATGAGAATCGAAATTTTGGAAATTAAATTAAATTCAAAAATTGGAAAATCGGAATTTCGAAAATTGAGAATTAAATTTAGAAATAAGAACTTTGAACAATCATTTGAAATTAAAAATAAATAAATAAATAAATAAATTTGAAATTTTGAATTTTTGTTAAATTAATTTGAAGATTGAAGTGATTGAAAATCCGTTTGAAAGTTGTTTTAATAATAAAATAAAAAAATTGTGAAAACGCGTGAGAGCAAAAAGCAAAAATGGGCATATATCCAAAAAGTCTTTCATTGACTTCACTGCCCATGTAATGATTTTCAAACAAGAAAATAATAATAAAAGGAAGCCATTATGGTTGCTGCAAGTACACTGGACTTTGGAAAATCTTGTGGAATGGTTTAAACTGGGATGAGGGTTCAGGCTTCATCAATGTCTCACAATTGTCGGCAGGTGGAGCAGATGAGGTAGATTCAGGAGCAGAAAAATCTGCAGGTTGTGAAGGGGGCTGCTGCGCAGAGGACTTATTCTGAGAGCGAAGTTCAAACAGGCGGTGTTGGAGGTATGCATTGTAGGGATTTGTTTTCCGGGCATCAGCACCAATACCCCTCTAGCGTAAACCGTCATTTCGGGAGAAGGGTAACAAAGCTTGCCATCGAACATCATTGGAACCTCAGGATCCCCATGAATCCTAGAACTAGAGGGGGATGATCTGGGCCGTAAAAAAAACCTCCCAAAAATGGCCATAATAAGGAATATAGAAATAGGAATAGCAGTGGCAACAAACCCATGACAACTCAAGAAATCAACAAAAATTAATACGCAGTCGTTTATTATTCATGCTCAAAAATCAATAAATGACTATCTAGAAACAACAAGAGATGAACAAGGAACAGGGTAATGAGGAGATTAAAAAAAATAACCTGAAGGCGCTCCTCCGGTTCTCCAAAACTCTCCTCCTTTTCTCCAGTCGTCCCCACCTGTTATCCCTTGCCCAGCTAACCCTCTCTTTCTGCCACAGCTCCTCTCTCTTTTCTTTACTCTGTAACCAGCCCAGCCAAAAAAATCCTTGCTCCGCTCCTCCGCAAGCTACCCCAAATATCTCTCTGTAATCCTCTCCAGAATACCCTCCTCCCTGCCAGCCTTCACCTGCTCGCTGTTTTCTCCTCTCCCGCAAGTCTCCACCTGCTCCCTGCTACCACCCTGGCAAGTCACGTCTCCACCAGCACGTCCATGCAGCAGCTCACTTGAAGAGGTCGGTCCCCACTCCTTTTCTCCATCCAGCTGCCAGCTTCTCTAATGCTATATAAAAAACTAAATACCCCTCTTCAAAGGGGGTCTACACCCATTCTCCTTTTGCCGGAAACTGAAATAACAAGATGGAACTGTAGGAAAACGGAATCTTAAACTTTGAACTGAAAATCAAATTTGTACAAACCGCCAACTGCTCGTCTCTGATACTAGTTCCTGTCTTCATAATTACAATGTGGTACACTTTCTAAGACAATTACAAGATATAGAGGGTATTTGAGCAACAACGCAAGTGCTACCAGTTTATATTTTTGGGAGCCTACTAGTTACGGAATCTGTTCTTGTGGGCAAATACCAAGTCTGGAGCTAAGTTTCTGACTCTTCTGACTGCAAAAGGCATGCAGAGGCTATCTCCACATTCCTTGCTGAAAGAGATGATGATTTCTCCAGAGTCCTCCCTGAAACAAATGATGAACATCCTGTTTTTTCCAGCAATGAAGATGAGGAGGGAGGGACAGCCACTACCTTACTACTCACATTTCCACTACTTTCTCCAATACACTCTTCAGTACCGGCCTTTGGGGCTGGTGGCTTCTCAATCTCTATAATTCCTTCCAGCATTTGGACTACTTTCCCCATCGTTGGCCTCTGAGAGGGTTGCTCCTGGATGCACCAAAAGCTCACCTCAACTGCTCTCTTGGCTTGCTCCATGTTCACCTCCCTGTCAACAAGCCTCTTGTCCACTATGCCCTCCATGTTTCCCTTCTCAAACTCTTCATATGCCCACACTGAAAACTTTTTCCCATTACTTTCTGCTGACACTTCAAAATTCCTTCTCCCACTCACCATCTCCAACAGCACCATACCATAGCTGTAAACATCAGATTTTGAAGTTATTGGAATATTTGCAAGCCATTCTGGCGCCAAATATCCTCTAGTTCCTCTCACACTCATCAAGGTTCGGTACCTATGGTCCTTGGGGTTTATGAGCTTTGCAAGGCCAAAATCTGACACTTTGGCACTGTAATTCTCATCCAAGAGAATGTTTTCAGGCTTTATATCACAATGGACAATGCAGTCTAGACACTCCTCATGAAGGTATGTGATTCCCCTTGCAGTGCTGAGGGCTATACTAAATCGGCTTTCCCAATTTAACAATCTCCCTGAATGTCCTCCTGTTGGAAAGAGGAAGATATCGAGGGACCCATTTTTCATGAACTCGTACACCAAAAGCCTGTGACGTCCCTCAGAGCAGAAACCAATCAACCTCACCAAATTCAAATGGTGGGTGCTACTTATGGTTGCAACCTCCATCCTGAACTGTTTCTCCCCCTGTTCAATGCCCTCAAGTTGTTTCACTGCAACAATGGTTCTGTTAGCAAGAACCCCTCTGTAAACAGCCCCAAATCCTCCTGCTCCAAGCTTCTCCTTGAATCCCTTTGTCGAATAGTGGAGTTCCTTGTATGAGAACCGCACAGGAGCACCAGATGCATACTCGAGAAGGGCATGTGGAACTGATGATCCCCAAAACTTGGGGCTGTTTCTACAGCAGCACCACCACCACAAACCCACCAGCAATAAAACCAAACCCAAAAGGGTACCCACAACCACAGCAGCGACTATCCACATATGCAATTTGCAAGAAGTGTCGTCTCCACGATTCAAAGATCCAGATGGGTTTGGAGACACAGGTCCACAAACCTTAATATATGAAGTACTAGGCAATGTAGGTGATTGATACCCACTTACAAAGCCGGGAACTTTCATATAACACGAGCCCGTGCCATCTGACAGTGAAGTTGAAGCAACACAAGACCCACTCATAAGACAATTCAACCTACAAGCCAATATGCCAACAAAGAAAACTTGTGAGGGGGACTCTGGAGGGTAGGTAAAGAACTTGGCATGCTGCAACTCCAACATGGTGACAACCCCGGCACAATTCTCAATCTCTTCCTTCCTCTTGCACCCCTTAGTACCATCCTTGGGATCAACAAGCTCAAAATTCTCAGAGGGGCAACTGCAAACCGGACTGGAATCATGATAACTACAAATCCCCAGGTCTCCGCAATATCCGAAAACCTCACACTGATCCTTAACAGCAGCCCACCTCACAGTAGATATTCTACTACCCCTATCGAAGCTATAAATTCTTAAGTTTCCATCACTATCTAACCTCACAAACCTGAGTATATCACTGCCTTCAGCATAATCACTACTGTAAGCCATAACTACAGAGGCGGATAACGTGGGATCAGAAAGTGTTAAAATCCCAAGTGATTGAATTCCAAAACTGGGTGAAGTCAAATTGCTACTGACTGAAGAGTTCAAGCCTTGGCTCCAATACACTATACTATTATTCCATCTAAGAGTGAGATTCCCAGATTTAGTTAGGCTAAATGAGAATGACCCAGCTCGCAACGTGTTGGAGCTTGTGAAATTTTGAGAGGGAACAATAGTATCTGTTGGGTTTTCAAAGGTGGACCACACTGAAATGGTGCCGTTTCGAAGGACGAGGTTACCTGAGTCGTCGAGGACTGCATGGGAGACGCCGTGCCCGGCGGTGCCGGACTCCCAGAGGATGGTTCCGGAACCGTTGACGAGGCGGAGGTTGCCAGAAGTGAGGAGCTGAAGGGAGCCTCCGGAGTCGACGACGGTGGGTGAGGCGCCACCGGCCCTCCAAATGGGAATGTGGGCGCAGGTGATGGCGGCGGAGAAGGAGGTGGGGGTGGCGGCGATGAAGCGCAGAGAGAAGGTGGAGTCGGGGGAGGTCCAGGTGTCGTTAAGGTGGGAAGCGTGGAGGGTGGCGCCGGGGCGAATGTCGGCAGAGGAGAAGGCGGAGAGGAGGAGGAGGAGGGCACAAAGGGGTAGAAATGGAAAATTCATTTGCTTCTCTCCAAGCAGTCTTGGTGGGGAACTGGGGACTCAGAGGGATTCTTATGAGGAAAAACTTGGAGTTTAAACCAAAATTAAGACTTAAAAAAAAAAATTCAGAGTAAACCGGAATTGAAACTAATGTTCAATCTAGTGCATCTTAGTTACGAGGGATTCTTTTGAAGAAAAACTTGGAGTTTTGACCAAAATTAAGACTTTAAAAAAAAAATCCAGAGTAAACCGGAATTGAAACTAATGTTCAATCTATTGCATCTTAGTTACGAGGGATTCTTTTGAAGAAAAACTTGGAGTTTTGACCAAAATTAAGACTTCAAAAAAAAAAATCCAGAGTAAACCGGAATTGAAACTAATGTTCAATCTATTGCATTTTAGTTACGAGGAATTCCACATCATAAAATCGATATTGTTGACTATGCTTTTGAATTTTTTGTTTTTCATCAATCAAAACTATAGTTACCAAATATAACTTCAAATTTGAACTTACTTTACCTCCTCAGTTAAATCAGTTAAATTTCTTACATTTTAAGGTTTTTGTCTCTCTCATTCATCCTTCTCGTTTTATCTGATTTCTTATTGTTTTCTCTAGTTCTTTCCCGTTTTCTCTGGTTCATCATTGGCTCGAGTTCTATTTGTCCAACAACCACTTTTTCCCTCTTTTGTTTTTCTTTATTCCAGCCAATGGGTCCAAAATCTATGACTAGATTTAGTTTTTGAAAATCCATGTAGTTGTTGGATTTAGTTTTTTAAAATCCACATAGTTGTTGGTGAGACCTTTGATTTGCACTTAGAATATCCTACAAATTTTTTGATATATACATCATCTGTCATGGCACCTTTGTCAGAAGGATTCCTTATTTTTTGCTTATTGAGGTTACTAGATGACCATCTCCATAAACTTTGTGGGAATAATAGTTGTTATTTTTTACTTTATCAGATGTTATTGCAGTAAATACTACTCAACCAGATGTCATTTTTTCATCTCCTATATCACCTCTCCTAAATGCTACCATATTAGATATCATTGTACCTTAGATCGGCGCACCATTTACCACCTTATCATTACCTACACCTCTTCCCATGGAGACCAGCATGCATTATACCCTTACACATATTACATAATTAAATGTATGCCCACTTAGGTGACGTCATAGTCCACGTAGACATTGAGTCTTACCTATCTAAGTTCCATTTCAACTTACACATACGAAGACATGACATATTGCACAAATAGATTCCACAAATGTCTTTGTATCGTAGATGTCTGCAAAGAAAGAGGAAGGCCCCATAATGTGGCACTCATTAAGGACTGTTTTTTAATTTTTGTGTTTAATTTTATTTGTATTACATTGTTTACTTTTTAATTATAAACAAATTATTGTATATTTAAATGAAAATATGATAACTTTTAAACTTAAATTAAATTTATATACATGTGATATTATATACCACTTATCTTTTAGTATATAAAATATAATTAATTAATATAATAATTTCTATTTTTTTTTTTCTAAATAGGCTTTCATACTTTATTTGTTTTAAATAAATATAATTTATTATATTTTATTTATATTTAAATATAATTACCTAATTATATTTATATTAAATATAGTGCCAATTGTTTTAATAAAATTAAACAAAATATTTTTATATCAAATTAAAAATATCAATGATTTAATTTCATATATTATTATTTTTTAAATAATAAGATAAGTTTATTAATCACTCACATATTTTTAATAAATTATAAAATCAAAATAATATAATATTTTTATTTTAAAAAAATTAAAGTTAAATATTTCAATATATATATATAATTAAAATTAAAATATTAAAATTTTAATTGATAATTACGACTTTGACCATTTTTGAAAGAATTCAAAATCATAATCATCAACTGTGGTTTTAACTTTAAACTTAAAACTATAATTGATAACTACAATTTTGAATTATTTTAAATATGAGAAAAGTTATAATCATCGATTACGGTTTTAAACTTAATGTTAAAATCATGATTAGTAATTACTTTTTAAATTTTTTTGGAAAAATAAAATCATAATCATCAATTGTGGTTTTATGATGTGGAGACTTATGTGGTTTGAGAGCAAGATTGGACAATATTTTGAAATTTTTATTCTATTAAAATTAACCTATTGATATCATCCAACATAATTAAAATGAATATATTGAAAACAAATTTACTTTAATTATTTTAAACGATGTCAATATGTTACTTTTACTTAAATAAAAAAAATTAAATATTTTAACTTTTTTATTTAATCAAAAAACAAACATAATCCAGGGAATAGATTTTTGTTTTTAATAATCCAAACCGAAAACTTGACCACGTGAAAATACAAAACACAGAGAGAGGGCTGCAGAGGAGACAGGTGTGCCTAAAAAGCGCCGGCTTCATTTTTTATTTATTTAAGCACGTGGACTTTACCAACGCTGCATTTTTTAGATTTAAGATACCATCACTCTTTAATCATTGATCATACTTCTTTGTTAGAAAATCATTCATTCCAAGAGGGGATTTTTTTTTTTTTTTTTTTCCTTTTTTTATAAGCATAAAATTAAAAATATTTATACAGACTATTCAATTTTTCATGACACAACTTTCATAAAATATATAAAAAATAAAAAATGTATCTTGTTTAGGTCGAAGAATATCAAGATATGCGTTACCCTGGCACCAGTAATTTATGCAAATTCATACTTGTGATCAAGTAAAATGGCCTCTCATTCTCCAGTACAAAAGTTTTAAATGATTGAGACTTTCCCTCTTGACCCAAATAAAAACCTTTTGTTGGAAGCTACAATGACAAGGTGGTAACTTTATTGTATGAGGTTATTCAATTCTGTGAACTAAGACTGAAATTTGCCCATCTTCACAACACAATTTGGTTATAGTTTACAAAATACAAGACAACAATAGTGTAAGTACACAAGAGTGTATATATAAGAGACTTGGGCCACAATTGTGCTACCAGTTTCTCTTTCCCAATCCGGCTTCCAGGAGCATGCTTCAGAACCGGTATTTGTAGACGAGTTACAAGCCTGGAGCAATCAGCTAAGTTTCCAACACCTCTGAGTGTAAGAGGGATGAAGAGGCTCTCTCCACGTTCTTCCCTGAAACAGATGAGGATGATTTCTCCACATTCCTCCCTAAAACAAATGATGAAAATCCTGCGTTTTGCAATGATGATGACGATGAGGGAGGTGGGGCTGAAGCTGCAAAGGTGGAGAGTGCGCTTACATCACTGCTCACGTTTATGCTAGTCCCACCAGCAGATCCTTCCATAGCAGCCTTTGGGGCTGGTGGCCTCTCAATCTCTGTGACTCCTTCCAGCATTTGGACTACTTTCCCCATCATTGGCCTCTGAGATGGCTGCTCCTGGATGCACCAAAAGCTCACCTGGATTGCTCTCTTCGCTTGCTCCATTTCCACCCCCTGGTCAGCGAGCCTCTTGTCCACTATTCCCTCCATGTTTCCCTTCTCAAACTCTTCATATGCCCACAATGAAAACTTTTTCCTGTCAGTTTCTGCTGAGACTTCAAAATTCCTTTTCCCGCTCACTATCTCCAACAGAACCATACCATAGCTGTAAACATCAGATTTTGAAGTTATTGGAAGATTTGCAAGCCATTCTGGTGCCAAATATCCTCTAGTTCCTCTAACACTTGTCAAGGTTCGGTACCTATGGTCCTTAGGATTTACAAGCTTTGCAAGGCCAAAATCTGACACTTTGGCATTATAATTCTCATCCAACAGAATGTTTTCGGGCTTTATATCACAGTGGACAATACAGTCTCGACACTCCTCATGAAGGTATGTGATTCCCCTTGCAGTGCCAAGGGCTATGCTAAATCGGTTTTCCCAGTTTAACAATCTCCCTGAATGTCCTTCTGTGGGAAAGAGGAAGGTATCAAGAGACCCATTTTTCATGAACTCGTACACCAGAAGCCTGTGACGTCCCTCAGAGCAGAAACCAATCAACCTCACCAAATTCAAATGGTGGGTGCTACTTATGGTTGCAACCTCCATCCTGAACTGTTTCTCCCCCTGTTCAATGCCCTCAAGTTGTTTCACTGCAACAATGGTTCTGTTAGCAAGAACCCCTCTGTAGACAGCCCCAAATCCTCCTGCTCCAAGCTTCTCCTTGAACCCCTTTGTTGAGCGCTGGAGTTCCTTGTATGAGAACTGCACAGGGGCACCAGATGCATACTCAAGAAGCGCATATTGAGCTGATAATCCCCCAAATTTGGGGCTGTTTTTACAGCAGCACCACCACAAGCCACCCTCTAACAAAACCAAAGCCGCAAGGGTACCCAAAACCACAACAGCCACTATCCAAGCATGCAACTTCCACGCCCCATCATCTCCATGGGAAAGAGGAGAGGGGTTCGGCACCGCAGGCCCACAAACCTTAACATAAGAAGTACTAGGCAGTGCAGGCGACTGGTACCCGCTAACAAAACCGGGCACTTTCAAGTAACACAACCCTGTGCCATCTGACAGTGAAGTTGAAGCAATACAAGACCCACCCACAAGACAATTCAACCTACAAGCCGATATCCCAACGAAGAAAACCTGTGAGGAGAGCTCAGAAGAGTAGGTCAAGAACTTGGCATGCTGCAACTCCAACATGGTCAAATCCCCAGGACAATTCTCAATCTCCTGCTTCCTCTTACACCCCTTAGTACTATCCTTGGGATCAACAAGCTCAAAATTCTCAGATGGGCACCCGCAAACCGGCGTGGAATCATTATAACTACAAATCCCCAGGTTCCCGCAATATCCAAAAACCTCACATTGGTCCTCAACAGCAGCCCATCTTACATTCGAGATTCCACTACCACTATCGGAGCTATAAATTCTCAAATTCCCATCACTATCTAACCTCACAAACCTGAGTAGATCACTGCCTTCAGCATAATCACTGCTGTAAGCCATAACTACAGAAGTGGATAATGTGAGATCAGAAAGTGATAAAATTCCAATTGATTGAAGGCCTAAACTGGGTGAAGTCAAGTTTTTATCAAATGTAGAGTTCAAGCCCTTACTCCAATACGATATGCTGCTGTTCCAGGTAAGAGTGAGATTTCCAGACTTAGTTAAACTAAATGAGTATAACCCAGATCGCAAAGAGTTGGAAGTTGTGAAATTTTGCGTGGGAACAATCGTATCTGTTGGGTTTTCGAAAGTGGACCAGACAGAAGCGGTGCCGTTTCTAAGAACAAGGTTACCTGAGTCAGAGAGGGTGGCGGAGGAGACGCCGCGGCCAGCGGTGCCGGATTCCCAGAGGACGGTGCCGTTGCTGCTTACTAGGTGGAGGTTACCGGTAGTGAGGAACCGGAAGGATCCGCCGGAGTCAACGGCTGCAGGGTAGGCACCACCGGCCCTCCAGATGGGGACGCCGCCGTAGGTGATGGCGGCATAGAAGGAGGTGGGTGTGGCGGCGATGAAGCCAAGAGAGAAGGTGGAGTTGGGGGAGTTCCAGGTTTGGTTGAGGTCGGGGGCGGAGATGCTGGCACCGAGGGGGATATCCGCGGAAGAGACCGCGGAGGAGAAGAGGAGGAGGATGGAGAGGGGTAGAACTAGAAATGGAAGACCCATCTGGTAGACCGTCCAAGCACCTGTGAATTGGGTGGGGAGAAAGAGGGGTTTTGAAGAGGTGGGGATAGTGCAGCAGACTTTTGACTAAGCCAGAGAGAGAGAGAGAGAGAGAGAGAGAGAGAGAGATACGCGTGTGCGAAAGGGCAATGGTGGAGGAGCTTAAGAACTCTAGAAACGTGACTGCTGATTTTAGGTACAACTAGTCAAGAATCAAACTTCCTCGGCACTCAGCAGGAACCTCTCATATTTAACCCAAAAAAATATTTATTCATATTATTATTAAAGAAATAATATTGATTTTATATAAATTCTTCATGTCATGCTGTTGATTTTTCCATGTTTAATGGTCAAATAATTTGATCACGCGTTTGTTTCATCTCACCAACCATTACATTCCTCATCCCACTTTTCCCATATATTAAAAATAAAAAATATTTTTAAAAATTGAGAAACCCAAAAAAAATAAAAATTAAAAAGCGATAAGTCTTTTTTCAAATTACCTAATAACAAGTCACTTAATTTTGTAATTCAGCTTCTCTTATTTCTTTCAAATGTCTAATTTATTTATATACTTGACAAAATAAAAGGGAATAAGAATTTAGGAGTCAGTCTTTAAGCCTTTTTCCTTGCATCAACCCATAATCTTGAACATTGGAGGCGGCCGGTTGTATATTTCAAAGCAATCACTGCCTCCAATAAAATTTATTTTCCATGTCTTTGTTATAAAAGTCCAAGACCCTTCAAAACTCGATCATTGCCCTATTTTTTTTTTCCCACCATCTCCTCACCACACATTGGCTACCATTAAATATAAGTTATATAACTATTGTGAAATTCTTACCTTTAAATTTAACTACTGTTTATTATCATCAATTTCATTAATACTTTGTAAATCAGCTTCATCAAGTTAACTTATTAAGTAAATTAAATATATTTAATAAAAATAATTTAATATTATAATTTAAAGTTAAAAATAATTTTATCAAATTAAAATAGTTAATTTGTTCTTAATCTTAATTTATTTTTTGTTTTATTTACTCGTTTTCTAATAAAAATATATTTAACAATCATGTGTCGCAATCCATTACTCTTTTTTTATAATAGATATTTTAATGTTATCTTGTACATTTACAATACTTTAAGTATAAATATTTAATAAATAAATTTGTTGATTAAGATTAATAATATAAGTCAATTTTTTAATAATAAGCATTAATTACAACTAATGGAATAAATATGTGAATTTAATAATTTAGAATAAATTTCAAATTAATTTTATCAAATAACAACTTAAAAATAAAAATAAATAAATAATGAGTTTTAAATTAACAACTTAAAAATAATTTAAATTAAAGTCAACTTAAGTTAATAAATGATAAATATTAAATTTTATTAAATACTCACTCAATCTAATAGTGTCACACATTTCATCTATTTGATATTTAATTTCATTCCATTCATTAATTAACATAATAACAAACCCACGTTTATAAAAAAGTAACCATACTTGGATTAAAATTCTAATTCATAATTAAACTTACACTTTTAAATATTATAAGAAACCTAAATAAATAATAATTCTTAGTGCAACTCAAATTCCTCCAATTTTGTTTTTGTTTTTTTTTGTTTTTTTTTTTGTTTTTTTTGTCATTTTAACTTTTGTACATTTTTTATTTTAAGGCATTTCACATTTGGAATGCATTGGCAATTTTCTACTACATGATTGAGCGGGTAATGATGTTTATCAAGGATGAATTGTATTAAGTAAATGATGTAAAATTAACTCTTATTTTTTATTTCATGTCATTATCCCACTTAACATACCCATTTTTGACTTTTTGTATTATTATTTTTTGATAAAAGTTAAAATTTTTATTTTTATATTTAAAAGTAAAACTTAACTGAAAAAACAAAAGGGTTGTAAAGTAATTTAAGCATATTACTCATAAAAGACAATAAAGCAAAAGATAGAATAGAAGCATGGATATTTATAAGCGGGAGAATGACCCATTTATTAACTCATTGAAATTATAGGCTTAATTATAACTTCAATTTATTTGTTACCTTCTAAAAATATGTTTGGTAATGATTTTAGAAAAAATTCTGAACTTATAAATACTTAATAATAAAAGCTTTCAAGTCTTAGAAAAACAAAAAATACTTCATAAAATTATTATCAAAAGAGGCTCTAAGTCTCTTATGCTTAGTCTAGGATTGGGGTTGTTCAAGTGTCTAAGGTTAAGAAGAACAGGCTTTTAACAATTCTTCTCTTTCTATCTGCTTAAACTTTTTTTTTAAAAAAACATAATAGTTGCTAAATATGTTTTTCATTGCCTCTTTTCTAATATTTTCAAAATCAAACCAAATTAAATCACCAATCGAACCACTTTTTAATTCGAGTCATGTAATTGGCTTGGTTTCCAATTAAATTGACATCAAACCCATTAACTTAATGATCACACTGTTGATTCTGAGCCAACTGGAGTTAGGCCCGTCCAACTTTATGGAAAACAAACAACCTTCCTCCTTTCTCTATGGTTCTCATAGAGTTTACCTAGCAATAATGAAACTAGGTGGACTCCTTTCCTGCACAAAAGGATGTCTGAATGGGTGGTCCAAGCACGCCCCTCCGAAGCTCAAGTCATGTAAGAATAACTCAAGTTATTGAGTGGGAGACAGTGAATAAGCGTATGTGTGCACATACCTCTTTTGTGCTTTTTGGAGGGTTTATATAGTACTGATAAGAATGCCACTATAGTGCTCACTAGGCACTTTGACTTTCTTTTGCAATGATGATTGTCTTGCAAACAGATGGGCAATCATCACAGTTTTGGGTGACTGGCAGGTGCCATCAACTGACGTACCATGAGCTTGGACTATGCAGCTGCTTGTCCCCTCAGACTGTTGATGGTTTGGAGCCATGTGCAACAATTAATTGACATGGACTTGAGGGTTAGAAGAGGTCCCATCGGGTGTTCACATGTCAAGCGTGCATGATCATGCATGTCAGTAGGTCTTGAAGGTTTGACTAGACGACCCTTCCTGTTTGGGGGAGTTTGGATGGTAAGATCCAAATGGGTTGTGCCATCTGTCCTAGATGACCAAAGTGTTTGATTTGGAAAGGGACACGTAGAGGGGAGGCCCCCACAATGCTCCTCTTAACCTGTCTACCTACGTTTGGACAAGCATGCGTCGGGTAGAGGTAGAATGGGTTATAGGTCTCTTCAAGTCACTCAAGCTTTTTGGGACACATGTCACTTGAGGAATTAATGATGGGTCACGTTCACCGAGGCCGCTTGTTAGGCAGCGTGCCGCTTTAGGGTGCGTTTCCAGGTGGCCTGTCTTTTAGGATGCCTAGGGTTTTGGTCTCCTATAAATAGGGGGCCCCCACACCCTTTGGGTTACTTTTTTAGTGTTCTCGCTTTGGATTTTTCTTTTCTCAGTCCCTACATCTCCGCTGTTGCAACGCTAGTCGTCGCTCGTTCTCTGCCGTTTTTGTTGCCACTCTAGGGCCCGCTTCAGGCAAATTCTTCTTTGTTAACAGACATTCTTCTCTGACCTTGGTAAGCTTTCTTTCTTTCACCGTTCCTTTTTTTTTATTTATTTTTCATTTTTGGGGTTATATTGGTGGTTGTTGAGTTTAGATGCAAAAATGGATGTCGTGGCGTCCAGACTCTAAGGCTTTTGTGTTTTATCTTTTGGAGATGACTATTTTTTGGAGAAGATGACTTGTAGTGTCTATCAGACCCAGGGCTTTTCACTTTTTTTTTTTTTTTTTTTTTTTGTTTCTCTATTGTTGGTACATCGAGTGGTCGATTCAGGCATTTCGTCCTGTAACTGTTGTGGTAACATGACGAAAAAGACCTTTCTTAGGGGCTAAGGCTTGCTTTGCAAGTTTTGTTAGGCAGTTCACTCAAGCTTAGGCTTTAGATTCACTTAGGTTTCTTATTGTACAACTGAGGCATCGCCTAATGAGGATGGGTCGAGTGATTGTCTTTTAACAATCTGCATTGTCTCACACAAGTTTCCACGTGACCCAGATCGAGCTTCTCAGCATGTCAGCAAGAGAAGGTATTGCTTCCATTGTTACAGACGGTAGGGCCTAGAAAGGTGGTCGAAAGGGTACAGGAGCCAGGCGCCTTGGGTCGGAGCACCTAGTCAATCTTCTAATAGAACAGGAGTTTTAGGCTCGCTTCCGTATCCTGAACAACATCTCCATTCTCTTGGTGGACGGCGAGCTTCTGACCTTTGAAAAATAGTCGCACAATGCTACATATTTCAACAAAGAGTAGTTCAATGCTAGGCTTTATTTCCCTTTGTCTTCTATTTTCAAGCAATTCCTCCATTTCGCCAAGATCCCTCTAGCCTTCCTCAATCCCAATGTCGTCTAAGTATTGATGGGATGCAGCGTCCTAGAAAAGCTTTACCGATTGGACCTCTCTCTATTGGAGGTCCTATTTGTCTATATGGTGAAGATGAACTGGAAAGAGAGGTTTAACTTGTTTGCTCATATCTCCTCCCTCTAGCTAGTGACTAGGCTCCTCGATTCAAACAAGGGTGGGGCAAAAGGACACGTCCTTGTTTCTGGCCCCTAAAGTGGTCCATATGAGGGACCGGACAAAGCATTCTGCCCATGATGCTCGCTAAAGATCCCGAGTAGGATATGTCCCTATAACCTTTGTCTGTCCCTTGTAATTGTTTGTCTTTGATTGTGAACCTATTGTTGATCTTTCATGTTTGTGTGGTGCAGGCAAGGACAAGAGGGGTCGACTTGTGGAGTGGGTGGAGAAGGTCTTTTTCGCTCGGCTCAACAAGCTGTTTGAAATATCTTCATCCAAGCAAAACCACCAAGTTCTTACCTTTAAATTTAACTATTGTTTCCCATCATCAGTTTCATTAACACTTTATAAATCAACTTAATTACTTAGCATGACTTAATAACTTAAGTTAAGTTATTAAGTAAATTAAATATAATTGATAAAAAAACTTAATATTATAATTTAAAGTTAAAAATAATTTTATTAAATCAAAATAGTTAGTTTGTTCTTAATCTCAATTTTTTTTTTTTTTTTTGTTTTATTTGCCCGTATCTAATAAAAATATATTTAACAATCATGTGTCACAATCCATTACTTATTTTTTATAATAGATATTTTAATGTTATCTTGTAAATTTACAATACTTTAAGTATAAATATTTAATAAATAAATTTGTTGATTAAGATTAATAATATAAGTCAATTTTCTAATAATAAGCATTAATTACAACTAATGGAACAAATATGTGAATTTAATAATTTAGAATAAATTTCAAGTTAATTTTACCAAATAACAACTTAGAAATAAAAAAATAAGTAATAAGTTTTAAATTAACAACTTAAGATTAATTTAAGTTAAAGTCAATTTAAGTTATTAAGTAATAAGTATTAAATTTTATTGAACACCCACTCACTCTAATAGTGTCACACATTTTATCTATTAGATATTTAATTTCATTCCATTCATTAATTAACATAATAACAAACCCACGATTATAATAAAGTAACCATACTTGGATTAAAATTCTAATTCATAATTAAACTTACACTTTTAAATATTATAAGAAACCTAAATAAATAATAATTCTTAGTGCAATTCAAATTCCTACAATTCTGTTTGATTTTTTTTTTTTTGGCATTTTGACTTTTATTTATTTTTTATTTTAAGGCATTTCACATTTGGAATGCATTGGCAATTTTCTACTACATGATTGAGCAGGTAATGATGTTTATCAAGGATGAATTGTATTAAGTAAATGACGTAATATTAACTCTTATTTTTATTTTATGTCATTATCCCACTTAATATACCCATTTTTGACTTTTTGTATTATTATTTTTCAATAAAAGTTAAAATTTTTATTTTTATATTTAAAAATAAAACTTAACTGAAAAAACAAAAGGGTTGTAAAGTAATTTAAGCATATTACTCATAAAAGACAATAAAGCAAAAGATAGAATAGAAGCATGGATATTAATAAGCAGGCGAATGAACCATTTATTAACTCATTGAAATTATAGACTTAATTATAACTTTAATTTATTTGTTATATTCTAAAAATGTGTTTGGTAATAATTTTAGAAAAAATTCTGAACTTATAAATACTTAATAATAAAAGCTTTCAAGTCTTAGAAAAGTTAAAAATACTTCATAAAATTATTATCAAAAGAGGCTCTAAGCCTCTAATGCTTAGTCTAGGATTGGGGTTGTTCAAGTGTCTAAGGTTAAGAAGAACGGGCTTTTAACAATTCTTCTCTTTCTATCTGCTTAAACTTTTTTAAAAAAAATATAACAGTTGGTAAATATGTTTTTCATAGCCTCTTTTCTAATATTTTCAAACTCAAACCAAATTAAATCACCAATCGAACCACTTTTTAATTCGAGTCATGTAATTGGCTTGGTTTCCAATTAAATTGGCATCAAACCCATTAACCTAATGATCACACTGTTGATTTTGAGCCAACTAGAGTTAGGTCCGTCCAACTTTATGGAAGACAAACAACCTTCCTCCCTTCTTTGTGCTTCTCATAGAGTTTACCTAGCAATAATGAAACTAGGTGGACTCCTTTCCTGCACAAAAAGATGTCTGAATGGGTGGTCCAAGCACGCCCCTCTGAAGCTCAAGTCAGGTAAGAATAGCTCAAGTTGCTAAGTGGGAGAGAATGAATAGGCGTATGTGTGCGCATACCTTTTTTGTGTTTTTTGGAGGGTTTATATAGTGTTAATGAGAATGCCACTATAGTGCTGACTAGGCACTTTGACTTTCTTCTGAAATGATAATTGTCTTGCAGGCGGTTGGGCAATCATCACAATTTTGGGTGGCTGGCAGGTGCCATCAACTGACGCGCCATGAGCTTGGACTGTGCAGCCTATCCCCTCAACCTGTTGATGGTTTAGAGCTATGTGCAACAATTAATTGACATGAACTTGAGGGTTAGAAGAGGTCTCATCAAGTGTTCACATGTTAGGCGTGCATGATTACGCATGTCAGTAGGTCTTGAAGGCTTGATTGGACGACCCTTCCCATTTGGGGGAGTTCGGACGGTATGATCCAAATGGGTTGTGCCATCTATCCTAAACGGCCAAAGTGTTTGAGTTGGAAAGGGACATGTGGAGGGGAGGCCCCCACAATGCTCTCCTTAACCCTTCTACTTACGTTTGGACAAGCATGCGTTGGGTAGAGGTAGAATGGGTTATAGGTCTTTTCAAGTCACTCAGGTGTTTTGGGACACATGTCACTTGAGGAATTAATGATGGGTCACGTTCACCAAAGCCACCTGTTAGGCGGTGCACCGCTTTAAGGTACATTTCTAGGTGGCCTATCTTTTGGGATCCCTAGGGTTTTGGCCTCCTATAAATAAGGGGGGCCCACACCCTTTGGGTTACTTTTTGAGTATTCTCACTTTGGAGTTTTCTTTTCTCAGTCCCTGCATCTTCGCTGTTGCAACGCCAGTCGTCGCTCATTATCTGCCGTTTTTGTTGCCACTCTAGGGCCTACTTCAGGCGGATTCTTCTTTGTTAACAGACATTCTTCTTTGACCTTGGTAAGCCTTCTTTCTTTCATCGTTCCCTTTTTCTATTTACTATTCATTTTTTGGGTCGTACTAGTGGTTGTTGAGTTTAGATGCAAAAAGATATGCCATGGCGTCTAGACTCTAGGGCTTTTGTGTTTTATCTTTTGGAGGAGATGACTGCTTTTTAGAGAAGATGACTTGTAGCGTCTGTTAGACCCAAGGATTTTCACTTTTTTTTTTTTTTCTTTTGTTTCTCTATTGTTGGTACATTGAGTGGTCGATTCGGGCATTTCGTCTTGTAACCGTTGTGGTAGCATGACGAAGAAGACCTTTCTTAGGGGTTAAGGCTTGCTTTGCAAGTTTTGTTAAGCAGTTCGCTCAAGCTTAGGCTTTAGATTCGCTTAGGTTTCTTGTTGTACAACTAAGGCATCGCCTAATGATAGATGATTTGAGTGATTGTCTTCTAATAATTTGCATTGTCTCGCACAGGTTTCCTCGTGGCCCAAAGCTTCTCAGCATGTCAGCAAGAGGAGGTATTGCTTCCACTAGTACAGACGGTAAGGCCTAGAAAGGTGGCAGGAAGGGTACGGGAGCCAGGCACCTTGGGTCGGAGCGCCCAGTCGATCTTTTAACAGAACAAGAGTTTCAAGCTTGCTTTCGTATCCCAGACAACATCTCCATTCTCTTAGTAGACGGCGAGCCTCTGACCTTTGAAAAATAGTATCACAATGCTACATATTTCAACAAGGAGCAGTTCAATGTTGGGCTCCGTTTCCCTTTGTCTTTTCTTTTCAAGCAATTCTTCCATTTCACCAAGATCCCTCTAGCCTTCCTCCATCCCAATGCCATCTGAGTGTTGATGGGATGCAGCATCCTGGACAAGCTTTACCGGCTGGACCTCTCTCTACTGGAGGTCCTATTTGTCTATATGGTGAAGATGAAGTGGAAAGAGAGGTTTAGCTTGTTCGCTCATATCTCCTCCCTCTAGCTAGTGACTAGGCTCCTTGATTCAAACAAGGGCGGGGCAAAGGGACACATCCTTGTTTCTAGCCCCTAAAGTGGTCCATATGAGGGACCGAACAGAGCATTCTACCCATGACGCTCGCTAAAGATCCCAAGTAGGATATGTCCCTACAACCTTTGTCTGTCCCTTGTAATTGTTTGTCTTTGATTGTGAGCCTATTGCTGATCTTTCATGTTTGTGTGGTGCAGGCAAGGACAAGAGGGTTCGACTTGTGGAGTGGGTGGAGAAGGTCTTTTTCACTCGACTCAACAAGCTGTTTGAAATATCTTCATCCAAGCAAAACCACCAAGTTCTTTTGAAGGACAAGAACCTATAGGTGTTGGTCAAGGAGGCTAAGTCGTTCATTCTCCTCATACTCTCTCACTTGTCTCCTCGAACCCTAGTGCTCGGCGAGCATCACGTGTTGAAGGATCTGCCCTTCTATGAAGTGGCTGGTTTGGCAGATTCAAAAGCACACCAGGCATGCCTAGAGCAAAGGGAAAAAAAACATCAGAATGGGACGCTTAGGCAAGCCCCGACTACAAACTACCCGACTTCTAGCTCCACCGTTCGACCTCATGTCAAGAAGAAGAAAGGTCATGTTATTCAGCCCATTCAGAGGGCAAAGAATCCTTCTTCCGCATCTCTGTCTTCATCTTCTTTGGCTGCCAGCACCAAACCGGACATAGGGGTTGAACAATTAGGCGCTAGCACCGAGCAGAAAATAGGGGTTGAGTTGGTGGTGCCTCCCATCATCTGCAAAGAGGAGAAAGAGGAGGACATGGATGAAAATTTGAGGGTCGGATTCAATAAGAGGCAATACAAACGCTTGTTCCAATCCATCATGGTCATCCATCTTCCCTCTAAGAGGCCTTGCTTGAAGCCTCTCTGCTCAAAGCTTGCCTTGGCCATTGCACCGGTGTCAACGCCCTTGATTGTTGCGGGAGGCAACAATCCTAAGCCGAACAAGAGGCTTTTCTTAATTGAAGGAGTTGCTTACCAAGAGCCAGGGAGGCCCTTCTCTAGCCCGGAATATCTCAACGTTGATTCCGTTGAGTGTGTGGCTTCCATCCCTTCTCACTCCAAGTCGTCTTGTGCTCCCAATTGAGAGGAGATACTAGAGTTGATGAGACAGATTCCCTCCTTTACCGAGAAGGAGACTCTTGTGCATAACATGGGAGTGCTCTTTTTGACTACCCGACAAGTCTTGATGGACTTAGAGACCAGCTTTCGTGGACTAAATTCCATTCGACACTTCGGACACCGTCGTCTCTTGCATCCTGTCCATGCAAGATTACACGGATTTCAAGATGATGGAAGTGGTAAGCCATTTTCCTCTTTTATTCATGCTACCTTAGTCTTTTGATTCCTTAACAATTTTTCTATTGCCTTTTCAGGTGGTAGTCGGGGTCCGGAATCTGATGAAGTAGAGTGCTCAGTTCTTAAAACTGCTAGAGGCTGCTGAGACCATGAAGACGTATATTGCCCACAACATGGACGACAATGAAGAACTCCAGGCCAAATTGGAAATGACAAAGGGTGAGCTCGTTGTTGCTCGAAAACTTGCTGACAAAAGGGTCGGGTTGTTGAGGAAGATAGAAGAGGGGAAGGAGGTAGCTAAAGCTGAGGCTCGCTAGATGATAGAGAAGAAAGAGGTGATGGAGGTAAAAAAAAAAGAAGGCCGAAAAGGAGATTGAGTGGCTGAGATAGGAACTATAAGAGCTCCGGGCAGGGTTCACTGTTCAAAAGAAAGAGTTAGAGGCTGAGTACTAGAAGCAAGTAGATGACATGTTCTTCTATGGCTACTAATGTTGTATGAAGAAACATGGAATCGCTTAGGACACTCTCAGCTATCCTTTGGACGATGGGGATAAAGCTAGAGGCTACCCTGCCCCGGGTGAAGAAGATGCCTCTATAGTCGGTCTCTTTTGCGGGCATGCTTGACTCTATACCCTTTTTTATGTATTTTTCTTTTTCATTTTTTCTGTCCGGAGATGGGCTAGATGAAAATTTAATATATATATATATTGTCTTTCTTAATTGTCTTCCACATATATTTTACTTTCATAAGCAAGTTTCATTGAAAGTACTGCTTTATGTTGGATACATTCCAAGGGTGGAGCAGGGGTACGTCGTCCAGTGTTTGGAGATGGTATGCCCCTAAGTCCCCAACTTTAGTCACAACATAGGGTCCTTCCCAATTAGCCTGAAGCTTTCTGGCTCCTACTTCAGTTGTGTTCTCGAAGACTCTTTTAAAGACTAGGGTTCCAGCCCGAAAAATACGTGGTCGGGCTTTTTTGTTATTATGAGAAATGACTCTCTAGCGATAGGAGGAAAGATTTCAGCTTGTCTATGAAACGGGCTATGAAACGCCCTAAGCGGCTGGACAACTTGTGAGGCGTTGCAACTCTTTTTTGCTACTTGGGGCGGGTGTTTCCAAGACGACTCTTATTTGCTCCGGATTAACTTCAATTCCTCTATGGGTCACCATAAATCTTAAAAACTTTCCCGCGCTGACACTAAAAGCGCACTTAGTCAAGTTAAGCTTCATGTTGTATGTCCTTATTAGGTGGAATGTTTATTTCAGGTGCTGGGTGTGTTCGCCTCGGGTTTTGCTTTTCACAACAATGTCGTAGATGTAGACTTCCATAGTTCGGCCAATCAAGGGCTTGAACATCTTTATCATTAATCTTTGATAAATAGCGTCAACATTCTTGAACCCGAATGGCATGACTTTGTAGTAGTACAATTTGTGTGGTGTCACGAAGGCTGTCTTTTCTTCATCTGATTGGAATATGGGGATCTGGTGGTATCCAAAGAAAGCATCTATGAAGGAGAGCATTCCATGCCTAGCGGTGGCATTGACTATTTGATCTATCCGGGGTAAAGGAAAACTATCCTTCAGGCAGGCATCATTCAAGTTGGTGTAATCGACATAAACTAGCCATTTCCCACCCTTCTTTGGAACGACCACCACATTTGCAACCAGTTTGAATACTCGACTTCTTTGATAACTCCGACTGCTAGCAACTTGTCAATCTCAACTTGGATGATCCTCTGCCTATCCAGATGGAAGCATCGAACCTTTTAGCGGACGGGACACGAGGAAGGTATGACGTTGAGCCGGTGAGAGGCCACAGATGGATGGATTCCTAGCATGTCAAAATGAGTTCAAGCGAAGACATCTTTGTTTTGTTGAAGCACACTTTCAAGCAGTTCCAATTCATTCGGTGCGAGAGGCATAGTGGTTGAAGTGGGTCGGCCGTAGGTGGATCCTTCTCCGTCGGGTTTAGTAATTGCTATTGCTCCTTTGCATTTGATGGTTATGGGCATACCTTGTCGTTGGCTGGGTGTCTGGAATCTAGTGCCACTTGATAGTATTTGCGTGCGGCTAACTGGCTACTAGGAAGGTCGATTTGTCCATCCTCGATGAGGAAGCTCACCATTTGATGGTATGTAGAGGGAATGACTTTCATTCTATGAAGTCATGTGCATCCCATGATGGTGTTAAAAATGGATAAATCTTCTACCACGAGAATTGTACATTCAGGGTGACTAGGCTAGCTTGGACGGGTAATACTACGTCACCTTGAGAAGTCGTCATGGCTCCATTGAACCTGGATAGTAACCACCCTAGGTTCTCTAGGGCAGAGGTTAGTTGAGCTGCTTGGATTAATCAAAACCCTTCTTACGTCAAACCCGCTTATTCCTAGTGTTAGGACCAAGGCGTCTTCAAGTGGTTGTAATACTTGGTTAGTATTTACTGGAGGGAAGATAACTATGTTGTCGATGAGGTGCATGCTCCTTTTTGGTACATTGTGTTGAACGGAGCTGATTCGTTCTCTCATGGGGGCCACGCGGAGCAACCTTTGCCTTTTCCATTTGGAGTTGTACTTTTCATCGACGGAACCTTTGTGAATGTAGTTGATGACAAATTTGGGAGCTGCCAAAGTTGTGGGGGCTTGGACGACTAGATCCCGGGACGTTTCTCTTTGCCGATCAATTGTGCGGACATATTATTTTAGGTGCCTAACCCTGATTAGTCTTTCCACTAAGTAGTGGAGACTTCTACATTCTTTGGTAGTATGACCATGATCTTTATGATAGACGCATCTCTTGCTCCGATCATGTTTAGTTGGATTTGTCTTGATCGGCTCTAGCCACCTGAAATTAGACAGATCGCGGATCATTGGGAGGAGTTTTTCGTATGAGACACTAAGGGGGGTTAGGCTAGCTTGATTTGGCTGTTGTTGGCCATCTCGCCCCTTATTAGTTTGCCTCGATTGGTTTGAGGGCTTAGGGTTTCTTGCATGGTCGTTCCTGGTCGAATGATTGGTGACCAGGATCTGCTGAGTAGCCGCGCGAACGTCGTCCTCGAGCATAGAGTACTTATTTGCTCGTCTAAACAAGTCGTCCATCATTGCTAGCAACTTTTTCACGAGAGACTCAAAGAAGGGAGTACTCTGACAGATGCTTATCTTGAAGATATATAGGATGGCGTCCATGCTACAAGACTCTACTTAGAGCACAGCTTGTTTGAACCGTTTCATGAAGTCTCTAAGGGATTTGTTTTCCTGCATTTTGATGTTCTGCAGGGTGCTTATGTTCTGTTTGTGGCGAGCTGAACATAGGTAGTGTCCCACAAAGGTTTCCAATAAATCCTGAAAATTGTTCATAAAATTCATTAGGAGGCTGTGGAACCACGAGAGAGCCTGGCCATGTAGGCTAGCTAGAAAGACTTTGCATAACAATGTATCATTCCTAATGTCAAGGGTCATGAGATGCCTGTAGTGCATGATATGATCAAACAGATCGCTTGTTCCATCGTATGTCGTGAATTTTAGCACCATGAACCCCCTTGAGGGCTCATAGTTAATGATGTGAGGGTCGAATGACGTGGAGAGCATGTCATCTAGTTGCCTGCTGACGAAGCCAGGGGGAGGCCGATCTGCTGGGGTCTCAACTTGCCTCTATTTTAGCATATGGGAAGGCCATTCCGATATGATTGTTGCGGTTGAGGGGCCCAGACAGACCTCCAGGGTTTCTACTATGCATGGTTTTCCCCCCTATGCCAGGTGTCTGAGGTCCCAACTGGGATCGTATTGCATTAATGATTCGCGAAGGCCCAGTCAGGTATTTTAATAAAAAATATTTATAAAACCTATTACCTCATACTAGCGTAGCAAAGCTGCTATAGTATAGCAGCTCTAGGGTCGAACTTTGGGATGGGTTTTCACTTTACCAGTGATAAACTCAAGATTAGAAATTGAATCTGATGATTTCCTTTGTCAAAAACTTAAAGTTTAAAAGAAAATAAAATTTGTTTTGAAAGTGGTGTTTGAAACTAAACTAACATTTAACTAAGTAAAAATGGAAGAAAGAAAGTCTCTCGGAGCTAAAGGTTGCTAGGATCAAGTTCAGAGTGCAAAGTGGGAAATTTCAGATTTTTCTCCTCGTATTGGGAAAACAACATAAAGGATGGTTGTTTCCCGAACTGGTATAGGTTTAACAATGAAGATTTAATCCATAAAAAATCAATAGAAATGGTAGTCAAGTTCCATTAATGGCTTTATACACTATGGGTCTTCACCTTGAGCCACTTTCCCATGGCTCGTACATGATAACTAATGGTCTTATGTGGATCTAGCAATAAGTATCCACAGAGACCTAAAAGCTTATTATGTATTGACCATTCAAAGTGATTCTAAGGGATTTAAAGCAAAACTTTAGATTTAAAAGCCATTTATGAACTCCAACTACCTGTATTTAAGGCACGAGAGTTTTCCACTTTTGCATCTGGACTTTTCACCTAGCTTCCTTCACTCCAAGAAACTAAAGGTTTAGCCTCTCATCCTCTGGGAAAACATCCTCAGAGGTTGTTTGGCTTCCAAGAAAAAGAAAAATAGAAAAGAGAAAAAGAAAGCAAAGAGAGCTCTGTATTTTTCTCCCGAGGAATATTTTTCTAAGTGTAAAATATACATACATGTCTTCGAGAGATGATTTCCACCCCTCTTATAGTCTTTACAAAGCAAAGCCTGTGATTAGCTAATTACAGGGATAAGAAAGGAATTTACATCAAAAAATACAGAAGAAAAGATCTCATGTGGAGTCGGTAGAACAGAGGAGATTTCGCACCAAAGTCGCATGGGCTGGTGCGAAATTGTCTCTCAGCTTGATACAGTTGTCTTCCAAAGGCCATATCTTCCTCATTTAAGCTCCAAATCGTACACGGTTTGAAGCGTTGGATTCTTGACTTCCTGAGCTTTGAAATGATATATAGCATGTAGAAAATGGTAAAAAGGGATATGGAAAGCCTCAGCAATCTGTCTAGTCCCCAAAATACCCTAGCGTCCATCAATGGTAAAAAGGATCGAGGCGGGTGTCGGGACGCCACGAGTAGTCATAGACTGGTAAAAGTCTATAGCTACTCGAGGATAAAAGAACTGTGGTGGAGTCATAAAGGGTACAAGATGGTACCTCTCAAGTAGGCGGTATGAATCCCCCAACTCAGGCTGCTGTCGCAAAATAGAGTGATCAAAATATACCTTGTCATGGAATGCTCTCGCTCGGCAATTGGAGTTGCCCTCAATGGGCAAGCTGGTGAGGATAGGGCGTCTGGTAAGAGGAGGCTGAGACTGTGAATCTCGAGCTGCTCTGGAGGACTCTCCTGGCTTTGAAGTCTTGGCCTTCTTTGTAGGAGGACTCCTAACTGGAATCTGAGTAGGGGCCACAGGCGTGGCAGCTGCTTTCCTCGTATGGTATCTGCGCTGGGGGGCAGAATCAAGTAAATGTGGGGGTGCACCTAGCGGGGCCCGTACTGGGGCAGCTCTATGACTGCTCTGGGGAGCTGAGGCATAGCCTCCTCGGGTCTTAGGCATAATGGAGGAAAGAAATTAGGCTCAGAGGCTTAGGATTGGGGAGGGTAGGGGTGAAAAATCCGAAAAATTCGCACAAGGGAATTGATGGTGCGAATTTCGCACAAGGGGAATAGGTGGTGCGAATTTCGCACAAGGGGAATAGTAGTTGTGCGAATTTCGCACAATGCACTATTCACTTATGCAAGATGTGAATTTTGTGATTCTTTCAAATGACAAAAATTTTTGGTTTTTGAGGGTGGGAATTGCTGGTTGAGGTAGGAAAGCTTGGAAATGGGAGTTTTACCAGAAGAAAATGAAGGATTTTGAAGCTCCCATAGCGGCGGAAATGGGTTTCTTATGAAGAAACTGTGGCTTGGAATCCTTAGCTTGGGGTTTTGGTTTTGAAAAATCAAGGTTGGGTTGGGTTTAGGGATGGATTTGGAGTGTTGAGTGAAGAAATGAAGGGTTTTTGATGGTGGAAGGAGGAGAAAGAGCTGGAAATGGAAGGCACGGACTGTTGTGAATAGTGTGGTGCCGCGGCTATGGTGTGAAGCTCTTGAAATGGCCTTCCATGGTGGGATTGAGGCTAGTAGATGATGAAGGAGAGGACCTTGTGGAAGGAAAGGAGTGGGGAGCTCGGTGTTGAGAGGATTGAAGAAGAAGAAGCTTAGAATTTAAAAAGGGAAATCGGCTTTTAAAGAAAAAATGGGAATTTCGCACAAGGTGAATAGTGAAGTGCGAAATTTTCGCATTCCTTTGATTTTCCAAGACCGAGAGCATGCTTTTTTTAAAAAAACGGTCATAATGGCAATTTCGCACAAGGTTCGCATTCCTGTGCATTTTCGCATAGACTTGAGGGTTAGAAGACGTCTCATCAAGTGTTCACATGTCAGGCATGCATGATCACGCATGTCAGTAGGTCTTGAACGCTTGACCGGATGGTCCTTCCCGTTTAGGGAGGAGAGGGGAGGGGGGGTTCGTACGGTATGATCTAGATGGGTTCTGCCATTCGTCCTAGACGACCAAAGTGTTTGAGTTGGAAAGAGACATGTAATAACTAGTACTAATTGTTAGCCCAAGGGTTCTCCTAATCGGGTTTTGATGATAACAAATCATGGTTAAGTGACTAATTGTTTGACTTGTTAAGAATCTCAGGCATAATCTCAAAAATTCATCAAGGACCAAACGAATATGGGATCGAGATCATATGGAAGACTTGTAATCATAGGAAATGAATGTAAGATGATAGCATGAGTGCACTTAGGATGTTCATACCTTTTCATGCATCTTAGAAAACTTGGCTTATTCTTTAAAACTTGATTTTCTTTAAAACCCGAGTTTTATCAAATATACCTTAGGCAAATTGATTCAAAATTGGCATATTAACTCACCTAAAGACCTTGTCTAAGTATTGGAAAAGAAAGAAATTAAAAAAGAAAGGTTTTCGGGGCCAAAAGGCTCAACCGGTCGAGGCTATGGCCAACCGGCTCAATCGGTTGGGTAATCGGTCAACCGGTTTCCCTTGTCCGGTCGAGGTCCGGTCGAGGGAGGCACAAAAATCTTCTCTCTCTCCCAATAGCTTTGTCTTCCCGGTCGAGCCTCACCCTCATTCGGTCGAGGTTCGATCGAGGTCCGGTCGAGGTCTGGTCGAGGCAACGGTAACCTGTCATGCATTAAATGCTCCAACAGCTAGTGATCTGGTCGACCCTTTGCTCGTCCGGTCGAGGCTACTTTCTGCTGTTTTTGTCTCCCGAGCTTAGAAACCTATAAATAGAGAGCCCCACTTCATTTATGAAAAAGAGAACCTTTGCAATCAATTGTTTACCTACCTGTTCTTAATCAAAAAGCTCTCATTTCTTTCTTAGTGCATTAATCCATCACTTGCATATTCTTAGTGCACTCTTGTAAATCATCCTAGCCTTCTCTTGTATTTGAGCCATCCTTAAGCTAGGTTGAGAGATTCATCATTGTGTAAACTGAGTGTGAAAGCCTTCAAGTGGTTCAAATATTGAAGAGATTGTGTAAGAGCCCATTGGAGCCGGAATCCAAGTGTAAGAAGATTGAAAGCTTGATTGAAGCTTCAAGTTAATGGAACCCTCACTCGGTTAGGAGATTGAGGAGAGTGGACGTAGGCAAGAGAGTGCCGAACCACTATAAACCCGAGTTTGATTTCTCTAACTTATCCCTTTCCTTTATTTATTTTGAGCATATATTATTGTGTGGAAAAAGATTTTGAAAAACCCAATTCACCCCCCCTTTTGGGTATTTTCCTTAATTATTCATAGCTTTTGTTTTATCACTAATGAATTAAATAGGCAATAATGATTATTTTAGTACTTAACTTTAAGCGTGTTTAATTAGATGTTAAAACTAGTTTAGTACTAATCTTGTTTAATTATGAATTAAACTTTGATTAAGGTTAAGTGGGATTAGTTAATGATTTAAGCATGCTTATTAGGTTCTTAGGGGCTGATTAGGGTTATGAAAACCTAAAGGACTAATGGGTAATTATAGATTTAATTTTTGATAACTTGAAGGACTAAAGGGCAAATATGGGAAGTTGGGCGTGAGTGGTAGCCATATTGCCTGCCACCTCGTGCTTGGCTGTATGGAGACCCCTTTATAAGGGGACTACAGCTTGTTTTCCACCATTCCACCTACAGTAGCTTAGGTTAGAGAGAGGATCTAGAGAGAGAAAGTGTAGATTTGAGGTAAGCAAGTTGTTTAATTTTGTAATTTTCTTTTACTTTGGTTCCTAATGGTATGCTGAAAAGAATTAACAGTAAAATTTGTGTAAAAGTTGAGTGTAATTAGCTATAAACATGTTTTAGTTATAAATCACAATTAATGAAGGATAAAAGTATTTTAGCTTAAGTATTTTATTAATGGTAAGATCAGTATAAATCTTTGTTTAATTTGGTTTGTGATTCATCCCTAATTGGTGTTCTACTTAATTCAATTCAATCAACCGATGTGCTTTGATTTCAATCCTCAAACGGGAGTAATCAACAAAATTTATAAACTTATTTCACCATATACTAGGGTAGCATAGCTAGCATAGTATAGTGGCTCTATGATCGTCCACAGAGATGGGTTTTCACTTCGTAATTGATATTAATTCAAAAACTGAATTGGTGCTTTTCCTTTATGAGTTAGCTTTAAAAGAAAACATAAATTGTATGGAAATGGTTGGTTTTAAGCTAACCAAAAATAAAGTAACTAAAATTAACTAGAAAGAAAGGTGTTTCTTGGGATTTCAGGTTGCTAGGATCAGGTGCCTTATACAAAAGAGGAGATTTCAGTCACTTGAATCTTTTCCTCGCATTGGGGATTTAACATATAGTTATTTCCTGAACCGGTGTGGTACAGATGCTTACCATTAAAGGTTTCAACACTAAATCCCTCTCACTGATACAACTTGCAATGGCTTGTACCTCTCACCTAGTACTTGCCATCCAAGGTGATCCTTAACATCGGATCATCCTTCACAAGCGAACAAGAAATAACAATTAGACCTCCATGGAGCAAGATTGCAAGCAATAAGAATCCATGGAATCCGAAAGTTTACCAAGTATTGGCTATTCACGGTAATCTTTAGTTAACTAAAAATATAAAAACCATAAACGGATCACACTTTTTCTTCATTAAAAATGGAAACAACAAAAACTCACACTTTTGCATCCGACACCTCACCTAGTTTCCTTCACCCAAGAAACAAAAAGTCTAGCCTCTTATCCCCTGAGACAACATCTCAAAGGTTGATTTGCTAGAAATAAAAATAAACGAGAAAACAAAATGGGAAGGTAAGGCAGAGCAAAGCTCTGTGTATTACTTTCAAAAACTATACAAAGTGTTCTCTGGAAAGCTCCCGAGATTGTTTGCTTTGAGATTACAAGAGATATTATATAGGAAGGTTATTTACCCTTCCTTGATTACTTCCTAGCTAAGGAATTACATGAGTGGTTGATTACAAGGAGAAAATAGAGATTTATACACAAAATATCGGAAGAAAAATATCAAAAGGAGTCGGTGCGCAAATATCCCAGTTCATAGGTGGATTTCGCAACTTGAATTATGACCTGCAAAAATTTCGCAAGTTGATTTCGCAGATGAAGTCCATTTTTGCAGTTTGAACTCCAATTTTGCAAGTTGAAATCCCATTTTCACAAGTTGACCTTTTCTGTGACTATGCTCCTCTTCCAATTCACAGGTTGCGAAAATTTCGCAAGTTGGACTTCCAACTTGCAAAATTGCTTGGTTGCAGATTTCTTCTTTTGTTTTCTTCCTTGCATACTTGAATGACTTTGGCAAAGGATTACGAAGCTCCAAAACTCGGTTTCTTCATGAATTTGAACTTCAAATTGCTTTGTCATGAACTATACAAAGATCTCCCTCATTCTTAGATTGCTTTGGTGAACAAAAAGCTATCAAAAACACCAAAACTTAACACAATTTGATCAGAAACGATTGCAAGAGCCCTTAACATGCCAATTGAGTTAAAAGGTAATAACTACTACTCAAAAGTGTTTAAAAGAGTTAATTACAAGCTATAAAACAGCACTTTTTGAGTAGTAACCACTCCCCCCAACCGACATATTGCTAGTCCCTTAGCAATGAAGGAGAGAAAAAATAAAAATAAAAGTAATATAATTTACAAAATCATGTTGATCACTCCAAAAAATTTCAAGTGGCATGACTAATCAAACTCTCACATGGAACATTAAAGAAATAAAACTCAAACTTCCATAGGAGCTATCAAATAACTTGCCTAATCACAATTCATACAGAGTAGGCATTATGCAAATTTAAGCTTCAAAATAACTTCCACTCCCAAAGGGTCAATCCTTACTCTTCCACAAAAATCTATGTGTTACTTATTAGTTTCCGAATATAGTATGTTAAACTAATCTCTCTCATCAACCTAGTTCTTTTCAAAGCTTAGCAAACTGATCAACCTCCAATAGGCTAAGAACGTACCTCTTTTCTTTCACAATTTTTTTCTTGTAGGAGTGCAAAGCTTAAAGGTATTCTTTTCTAAATTGTCCATGTAATGGGGGTCCATCGATGACTCCCAACCAATCAAGGTTTAGGGCATCAAGCTTTAACGATCTTTTAACCACTAACTCCTCGGATTTTACCCCAGACTTTTGAGAATGAATTTTAATACCCAAGCACCTACAGTATGTTAAACTCCACCTATTTACCCATGTAACGAGCAGTGAGATCGGTGACTCCCAACCAATGAAGGTTTAGGGTACCAGGTTTTAAAGATTTTCACTATATACCCCTCAGACCTTGTTCAGGTTTCAAGGCAAGTAAAACACATTGTTCTTTTCCTTTTTTTCAAAGGCTCATTGGCCTTTTATAAGGTGCCTCAACACTATTAAAATGAGGTCAAAGGTACCAAGTCTAAATTTTCCTAACTCAAAGGGGAAATAATTTTTCATCTTATAAACGGAACCTAGTGTGCGCAGTGTGTGGTAAGCTTAAAGTGGAAGAAATAATGTAGAAATCAATAGGAGTTCAATAATTCATCAACTTCAATAAACATAATACAACTCTAAGTTTCAAGTAAAAAGACAAAAATTCAATTTCTCCCATTTCATTTTGAAAATTTTTCCTTAATAACCATGGAGAGTAGAATAAAAACTTTAAAAATTTTAAAAATTAAGCAAAAAGCAACTAAATTACCAAAATAACTTAGCATTAATGATAAAAATTCCTTCCTCAACTCTCCCCCCAACCAAGTTCAACATTGTCCTCAATGTTTGAAGAACAATTTAAAATGAAGGAAGGAAATGGTACCTCTTGAGTGGCATAGAGTGTGATTGATTTAGGAGAAACCACATGTTTCAAAAACAAAAGAGTGATGAGTATAGGAAATAGTATGTAAACATAATAAAAAATGGTATATATATGTATTACTTTGAAAAAGTACAATATGCATGATGCTCAAGTAATACATCCAATCCCAGTATATAAAACATAAAAAATATGGGATTGACTGATCTAATATATAAAGTAAATACAAAAAAAATAGAGAGATGATTAGATAGTAGTGGTGGGATCATGTGGAGACAATGGCTCCGCTATGGTCTCCTCTGATGGTATGGTTTGCTTAGCTGGAGTAGTCTCCTCATGTGGTGTTGTAGGCTCGGATGGGTCAGGTCTATCATGCTCAAGTAGTGGCTGCATACCCAGATGCTACTAAATCTGATGAAGGATGGCAGTATGCTGGGTCTGAGTGGCAATAATCTGATCCTGATGTGCACGAATAGCTGTCATCTGTTGGAAGAAAGCATCCTGAGTGGTGCTTAATGTCTGCAATGTATGCACTAAGCCTCTAAACTCCGTAAGAGATACGGTGACAGTAGACTCAGATGAAGGAGGAGGTGCTGATGTAGCTGGCATAACTGGTGGAATGTCAGAAGTGGTAGGAGGAGCAGAAGGTGTAACCTCATGCATGGGCACTGAAGCGGGTGCTACAGGGGCAGGGGGTATAATGTCTGTATGAATCTCACCCTGTTGTGCCTATGGTAGCTCCTCGTCCTGTGGTAGCTCTGGTGGTATAGGCATATCTGGGGCTCCCTGAGGTGCAACATAAGCTTCCAAGTGATGCCATTTGTCGAGAGTGAACTCCTCTCGGCAATGACGGGGTGTGGCTCCGAAGGATAGCTTAGATGCTCTAAAATCTGACAGAGTAGCCTGGAAAATAGTAAAGGAATGGCATCTGCTCTCTGAAGCTTCCTTTGATGGACTTTCTCTTCAAAGTGAAGAAGAGAGGTCATGATCAAATGATGAGGGCCAAAGTAGTAACCCTCAGAGATCCTAAATAAAGCCTCCAATATAGCTCATCTCCTCTGCACCGTATGCTAAAGTGGGAAAATGTTGGAGCACAGGAGTACATCAATAAGGAGCATCCCATATGGAAACTCTTTTCTCATCAAAACTGAGGCTGTAGATGTCCCTTTGGACAAGATATGAACCATGTTCCTCTGAGAAAAATGGGACCACTCTCTGAAATCTGCTTGACTCATAGGCTCATAGGGAATATGGAGGGCCTTCACGATGTGTCGAGCTCCAATGATACCCTAGCGTCCATCTATACTGAAATGAATGAGAGTAGGATGCAGGACGCCTCGAGTAGTCATAGACTGATAAAAGTCTAAAACCACTCTAGGATAGTAGAACTGTTTAGGAGCCAGCAGATGCTCGATATGGTACCTCTGTAGTAAGTGGAATGAATCTCTGAGCTTCGGCTGCTCTCTGAAAGTGTCCAGATCAAACCACAGCTTGGAGTGGAATGGTCTAGCTCGACAATCTAGATTTCCCTCTATGGGTGGTCCTGCTATCATAGATCGCCTAATAATGGTCTCTAGAGGAATCCCTACAGGAATCTAAGACTCTGTAGTGGGCGGCTCAAATTATGGTGGCTCTAATGACTCTCCCGGACATGAAAATCTGGCTTTCTTTGTAGGTGGCCGACGAAGTGACTTCTTTGGGCTTGAAGTGGTTGTCCCTGGTGTAATGGGTGGCCTCCTTGTTTGGTACCGCCACTGAGGAGGGCTAGGATGCATTCCACTCTCAGATGGTGGAATGACAGAGTCCTGTGGGGCTTGAGAAGTGGTATCTCGCATGGGCGACACTCTCGGTCTCGGAGTTTGAGTGGATGGAGACGTGGAATGGCCTCCTCTAGTCTTAGCCATGGCCGAAGTGAAGAAAGATGGTTGTTCGTGAGTTCTAGAGGGTACTCAGCTAGTGCGTAGGGCTTGTTTCTCCTCAAATGCTTGTCCCCGAGGCTTCAAATAGAGAGGGAGGGTAGGAATTTGGATGGTCACAAGGCTAAAAGCTCCTTCGCAAGTCAGAATGGCTTTTAGAAATGAAAAAAAAAGAGGTTCGGGTGTTTAAAAATGGGTTTAAAAGATAGTTGGCCTTTTTCGCAACTTAAGGTGATTTTTGCAACTTGGATTTCAACTTGCAAAATTTTCGCAAGTTGAATTGATTTTCTCAACTTGTTTCGCACCCTGCGAAACCGTTTTGCAACTTAAGTTGACGACACACGTGTGCTTGAGAGGTGTTTCGCACCCTATGAAAATTTTTGCAACATGAACAGTAGACTTGCGAAACTGAGTTTTGGATTTTCGCAATTTACTCCCAATTTCCAAACTTAAAATGGATTTTGCAACTTAGTTTCAACATGCGAAATTTTTTGCAACATGTTTCACACCCTGCGAAATTGGGTTTTGGACCTGCGAAATGACACTCGTGTGCCAGAGGGGTGTTTCGCACCTTGCAAAAATTTTCGCAAGTTGAACAGTGTGCATGCGAAACTTGATTGTGGAATTTCACAACTTACTTGGATTTTCGCAAGTTGAATTGCAGTGCTCTGTTTTCATGTTTTTTCTTCTCTATTTGATTCTTCAAGGCTTTTCCACATTCTTTATGATTTTTCCTGAAATTGATCATCAAAATTAATTTAAGTTAAAATAAATTCAATTAAAGCAAAAATTAAAATTAAAAGAAATCATAAAGCTTTAAAAACCAAATATTGACTACAAAAAACACATAGACTTAAGTAGTCTTTACATAGACTAAGTCCATATAACCTTGTTCTCTTATGGTTGTTGTGGTTCAAGGAGACTAATTTCCTTATTGTCTTGATTGAAAGGCTCCATGAATGGCTTGAGACGATGGCCATTGACTTGGAAGGTTTCATTGCCTTTGGAATTGAGTAATTTCACCACTCCATTGGAATGTACTTGATGAATGAGGAAAGGGCCTGTTCACCTTGACTTTAGCTTCCTTGGAAAGACGTGGAGCCTAGAGTCATATAGCAAGACTCTTTGTCCCTTCTGAAATTCCTTCTTGGAGAGTAATTGATCATTCCACCTCTTCATCCTTTGTTTTGCAATCTTGGAATTGATATATGCATCATTTCTCAATTCCTCCATCTCATTAAGGTCTAAGCACCTCTTCATCTCGGCTTGAGTCAAGTCCATTTTTATTTTCTTGATTGCCCACCAAGCCTTGTACTCAACTTCCACAGGGAGATGGCATGTTTTACCATAGATAAGGCGATATGGAGACATACCAAGAATGGTCTTGTAAGCTGTTCTGTAAGCCTATAGTGAATCATGGAGCTTAATAGACCAATCTCTTCTGTTTATGCTCACCACCTTCATCAATATATTTTTTACTTCCCTGTTTGCTATCTCAACTTGCCCAGATGTTTGAGGGTGGTAAGGTGTAGCTACCTTGTGCTTCACCCCATACTTGGCTAAGAGAGCTTCAAAAGGCTTGTTGCAAAAGTGTGTACCTCCATCATTGATGATGGACTTGGGCACCCCAAATCTAAAGAAGATGTTCTCTTTGAGAAATTTGAGAACCACTCTATGATCATTATGTTTATAGGGGATTGCCTCAACCCATTTAGAAACATAATCTACTTCCACCAATATATAAGAGTTACCAAAGGACATAGGGAAAGGACTCATGAAGTCAATGCCCCAAACATCGAAGAAATCAACTATTAAAATGGGGTTCATAGGCATTTGGTTCCTACGAGTCAACTTCCCAAGCCTTTGGCATCTATCACAACTTCTACACATGGTATGAGCATCTTTGAAAAGTGATGGCCAACTGAAACCTGATTGCAACACCTTCATAGCTATTTTCTAAGAGGCAAAGTGGCCTCCACAAGCACTTTCGTGGCAATGACTGAGGATCCCTTGTTGCTCTTGTTCAGGGACACACTTTCTTATTATTTGATCTGCACAATGCTTGAAAAGAAAAGGTTTTTCCCAATAGTAGGCATGAATTTTTGCAAAAAAGTGCTTCCTATCTTGTACTTTCCACTCACTTGGGACTTCACCAGTAACTAGATAGTTAGCAATATGAGCATACCAAGGAGCATCTTCTAGCAATATAAGTGACTCTGCCGGAAAATCATCATTAATTGGCAACCCATGGGAATTATGTGCTATAACTAACCTTGAAAGGTAGTCAACTACCACATTCTCTACTCCTTTCTTGTCTTTGATTTGGAGATTGAACTCTTGTAGTAAAATAATGCATCTAATCAGCCTTGCTTTTGCATCTTGCTTTGTCAATAAATACTTCAAAGCTGAGTGGTTAGAAAAATCACAATGGAAGACCCCACCAAGTAAGCTTGAAATTTGTCTAAAGCAAAAACTACAGCTAGCAATTCTTTCTCTGTGGTTGTGTACTTTCTTTGTGCTTCATTCAACGTTTTGCTTGCATAATAGATCACATAGGGCTTTCCATCTTCTCTTTAACTGAGAACAACTCCTATAGCAAAGTCATTGGCATCACACATTACTTCAAAAGGTAGTTGCCAATTGGGAGCTTTCACTATTGGAGCGGTTGTCAAGAATAGCTTCAGTTGTTCAAAACTCCTCTGACATCTTTCATCCTATTTGAATTTAGCGTCCTTCACCAATAGTTCGCAAAGAGGTCTTGAAAGTTTGGAAAAATCTTGGATGAACCTCCTATAGAACTCAGCATGGCCAAGGAATTGTCTTACTCCTTTGACAGTTGTTGGTGATGGCAACTGATTGCTACTCAAAAATGCTATTTTGTAAGCTTGTAATTAACTCTTTTAAACACTTTTGAGTAGTAGTTATTGCCTTTTAACCCAATTAACATATTAAGGACCCTTGCAATCAATTCTAATCAAAGTGTTCAAGTTTTGGTGTTTTTGTTAGTATTTTGATCACCAAAGCAATCCAAGATTGAGGAGAGTTCTTTGAAATCCATGGCAAAGCTTTTGGAAAGCTCAGAAACATGAAGAACCAAAGCTTTGAAGCTTTAAAGTCCTTTGCCATCAGCAAATCCGGAATGCAAGGAGGAAAGCAAAGAGGAATCTGCCATGAAGCAAAACAGGGGACAGCAGTTGCAGTCTTCTTGGGCACTTTTGGAGCACTTCCCGAAGTCCAATTTATGCATGCTATATACCATTTCAAAGCTCAGGAAGTCAAGAATCCAATGCTTCAAACGGTGCACGATTCGAAGTTCAAATGAAGAAGTTACAGCCATTGCAATAAGATCGCTCCAAGCTGAAGGAAAATTTCGCAGGGTTGCGAAATTTTGTCCTTTGGCTGCGAAATTTCGCAGCCATTTTGCACAGTGCCACAGTGTCCTGAAGCTTCCCGATAGCTGCAACCGACATCTTGAGATCTTTTTTCTTTAGATATTTGATGTCTAAATTCCCAAACTCTCCTTGTAATCCACCAATTAGAGAATTCCTTAGCTAGGAAGGTTGGAAAAACTTGCCTATATATTCCCTTGCATCCGTTGTAAATAAAATCATGTAAATATCTCGGGAGCTTGTTCTCAGAGACAACCTTATGTAGATATATAAAATATACAGAGCCTTGCTCTGTTTTTTCCTTCTCGTCTTTGTTTTCTCTTTTATTTTCTTTCTAGCCAAACATTCTTTGAGGATTTTTCCTCAGAGGATGAGAGGCTAGACTTTTTGTCTCTTGGGTGAAGGAAGCCAGGTAAGGTGCCGGCATGCATGAGAGTGAGTTTTTATTGTTTCAATTTTTAATGAAGAGAAAGTGTGACCCGTTAATGGTTTTTATATTTTTAGTTAACTTAAAACACCTTGCAATTCACCTGAGCCAACACTTGGTAAGGCAAGTGATCTCCGTCCGTGGAGATGCACTAGTTTACCTCTTGCGAGCTTTTGGGAGGTGACTTGAAGGTGGGATTTTCTTGAATTGCCAACACTTGGTAAGCTTTTGGACTCCAAGGAGACATCCATTAGTTATCTCTTGCGAGCTTGAGAAGGGAAGTCCAAGGTTAAAGATCCCCTTGAATGGCAAATGCTAGGTGAGAGGCACGAGCCATTGCAAGGTGGATCAGTGAGAGGGATTTAGTGTTGAAACCATTAAGGGGAAGCATCTGTACCACACCGGTTTGGGAAATAACTATATGTTAAATCCCCAATGCGAGGAAAAGAAACAAGTGACCGGAATCTCCTCTTTTGTAGATGGCACCTGATCCTAGTGACCTGAAATCCCAAGAAACACCTTTCTTCCTAGTTAATTTCAGTTATCTTTAGTTTGGTTAGCTTAAAATCATTCGCTTTCATGCAAACTTGTGTTTTCTTTTAAAGCTAACCTTGGAAAGAAAAACCACCAATTCATCTTTGAATTAATATCAATTGTGAAGTGAAAACCCATCTTTGTGGACGATCCTAGAGCCACTATGCTATGCTAGCTATGCTACCCTAGTATATGGTGAATTAGGTTTATAAATTTTGTTGATAACTCCCGTCTGAGGATTGAAATCAAAGCACATCAGTTGATTGATCTGAATCAATCAGAACACCAATTAGGGACGAATCAACAACTTGTCGATAAGTTCCATCTTTGCTTCATCAACTTCAATGCCTTTGTTGGAGATGACATGTCCAAGGATAATACGTTGTTGTACCATAAAATGGCCTTTCTCCTAATTAAGCACTAAGTCTTTTTCAATGCATCGGTTTAGAACAGCTTCCAAGTTGACTAAACATTCCTAAAATGCGCTTCCATAAATGGTGATGTCGTCCATAAAAAATTCCATGATGCGTTCCACCATATCACTGCAAATACTCAACATGCATCTTTGGAATGTTGTAGGTGCATTGCATAAACCAAAAGGCATTATTCTATAGGCATAGGTTCCAAATGGACATGTAAATGTGGTCTTCTCCTGGTCTTCAACAGCAATTTCAATTTGAAAGTACCCGGAGTAACTGTCCAAGAAACAATAGAAAGGATGGCTTGAGACTCTCTTAAACACTTGATCAATAAATGGCAATGGAAAGTGATTCTTCCTTGTCACAACATTCAATTTTCTATAATCAATACACACCCTCCAACCTGAAGTGAGGCATGTGGAAACTTCTTCTCCCTTATCATTTTGCACCACTGTGATCCCTGATTTTTTTGGCACTACTTGAGTAGGACTCACCCATAGGCTATCTGATATAGGATAAATAATACCAGCCTGAAGTAGCTTTAGAACTTTAGCTCGCACCACCTCTTGCATATGGGGATTCAATCTCCTTTGAGGCTGATGAACAGGTTTAGCTTCTTCTTCCATGTATATATGATGTGCACAAACTAAAGGGCTGATACCTTTCAAGTTAGAAATTTGCCATCCTATTGCTTTCTTATATCTCCTGAGGACTTCAAGTAGAGACTCCTCCTGATTAGTGGTAAGAGATGAAGATATAACAACAGGGCACTTCTCATTTTCTTCTAAGTATGCATACTTTAACTCCGTAGGTAGTGGCTTCAAAATAAGCTTTGGGGCTTCTTCTTTAACAACTCCTTGTGTCTCCTCCTTGTTGAATAAGGGTAGAATTTCTTCTATCTTTCTCCAAGATGGTAGAGTAGCAAGCAAATCTGAAGGTTCAGGTGACCCTTCATCAAGATCCCCAAGACTTTCATTCAATTCATCTTGCATTTTCTGATCACAAAGCTCCTCTACTAATGTGTCAATGATGCACACCTCTTCTGGACCTTCTTCTTTTTTCGGATTGAATTGCCTATTGCACAAATTGAAAATGTTGAGCTCCAAGGTCATATTGCCAAACGTCAATTGCATGAGCCCATTCTTACAATTTATGATTGCATTTGATGTAGCTAGGAATGGTCTTCTAAGTATAATAGTAACACAGTTAGTCCCTTTTATAATTAGATCTGTATCAAGAACAACAAAATCCACTGGGTAGTAGAAATTATCAACTTGAACTAGGACATCCTCAATCATCCCTCTTGGAGTCTTCACTAACTTATCAGCTAGAGATAGAGTGATTGTTGTTGGCTTCAATTCACCAAGTCCCAATTGCTTGAAGACAGAGTATGGTAGCAAATTCACACTTGCTCTCAAGTCCAACAAGGCTTTTTCCACAGTGTGCCTCCAATCATCACTGAAATGGTAGGGCAGCCCGGATCATTATACTTCACTAGTGACTTGCACTGTATAATGGCACTTACTTGTTCAATCAAGAAGGCTTTCTTATTCACATTCAACCCTCTTTTTATAGTGCACAAGTCATTTAGGAATTTTGCATACGTCGGACTTGCTTTATCATGTCTAACAATGGGATGTTGACCTTCACTTGCCTCAATACTTCAAGAATTTCTGAAGCATTGTTGATTGCCTTTTTCCCATGCAAAGCTTGAGGAAAAGGTGGAGGCGTGTGCTTTTTCATCACATCTTCTTTGATTAATATCTTCTCCGGATCTTCATTCATAAAGGATTTATGGTCCTCTGTTTCTTTGCTCTGTTCTTTCTTCTTTCCTTTGATCTCCTCCCTCTTTTCTTTCTTTCCTTCATTCTCTGATTCATCATGCTCGGGCTTAGCTATTGGTAGCTCAACCTCTTTACCACTCCTTAGAGTGATCACGACTTTAACATCTCTCACCTGGGAAGATTCTCCCTCTTGAGCCTCCACTTCATGGATACCTTTTGGATTTTGGTGAGGTTGAGAAGGAAACCTTCCCTTCTTTTGCACTGTGTTGAGGTTAGTGAGCCTTGAGATTGAATATTGGAGATTATCTATCTTCTGAGATAGATCATTTTGCATTCCATCCATCCTTTTATTCAATGTTCTCTCTACATTGTCAATTTTTTTACTGAGTTGAGCATTGATGGATTTTTGGTCTCCAACAAAGTCTCCCACGACCTTACTTAAATTCACAATTGCTTGTTCAAGATTTGAAGTTGGTTGAGGTGCTTGGCCTTGTTGCGCGTACTAAGGTGTTCTTGCTTTCCAAGAGAAATTTGGATGGTTCCTCCAATTTGAATTGTAGGTGTTACCATATGAAAGATTGTTATTGGGCTTGAATTGTCCAATAACATTTACTTGATCTCCAAACATCTCTCTGAAAACTGGAAGTGTAGGACACTACTCCACCAAGTGTTCACAAGATTGAAAAATGGAACATGACATAGCTTGCACTGGTGTGTCAGAAACAGATTGCACTTCACGTATCTTTTTTAGCTCTAGCTCCTCCAATCTTCTTGTCATAGCTGCAACTTTTGCTTTCATGTCGATATCTTCATTCAAGGTATACATCCCAGCCTTAGCATTAAGAGCATTTGGTTAAGACTTCATTCTTGCAACTTCTCCCTTGTTCGGTTCATCCCATCCCCTTGAAACTTCAGCTATATAACTCAAGAAATTCATGGCTTCCTTCGGATTCTTACTCATGAAATCTCCTCCACACATAGTCTCTAGGAGTTGCTTCATTGAGGAAGACATACCGTCATAAAAGTAGCTCACCAATAGCCATGTATAAAAGTCGTGGTGAGGACAAGCATTGATAACTTCCATGTATCTCTCCCAACACTCATAAAATTTCTCATTCTCCTTAGCTGAGAAGTTTGAGATTTGCCTTTTCAAGCCATTAGTCCTATGAGTAGGGAAAATTTTCTTAAGGAATTCAGCTTGCAAATCAGTCCAAGTTCGGATACTCCTTAGCCTTAAAGAATTCAACCAAATTTTAGCCTTGTCCTTCAAGGTGAAAGGAAATAGCTTCAGCCGCATCTTGTCGATTGAAGATCCTCCTTCTTGGAATGTGTTACAAACATCTTCAAATTCTTTGATATGCGCGTAGGGATTCTCACTTTCCATCCCATGGAAAGTAGGTAGAAGTGGCACAATATGTGGTTAGATCACTAGCTACTCTATAAGTGTGATTACTACTCAAAAATGTTATTTTGTAAGCTTGTAATTAACTCTTTTAAACACTTTTGAGTAGTAGTTATTACCTTTTAACCCAATTAACATATTAAGGACCCTTGCAATCAATTCTAATCAAAATGTGCAAGTTTTGGTGTTTTTGTTAGTATTTTGATCACCAAAGCAATCCAAGATTGAGGAGAGTTCTTTGGAATCCATGGCAAAGCTTTTGAAAGCTCAGAAACATGAAGAACCAAAGCTTTGAAGCTTTAAAGTCCTTTTCCATAAGCAAATCCGGAATGCAAGGAGGGAAGCAAAGAGGAATCTGCCATGAAGCAAAACAGGGGACAGTAGTTGCAGTCTTCTTGGCCACTTTTGGAGAACTTCCCGAAGTCCAATTCATGCATGCTATATACCATTTCAAATCTCAGGAAGTCAAAAATCCAATGCTTCAAACGGTGCACGATTCCGAGTTCAAATGAAGAAGTTACAGCCATTAGAAGCCGATCGCTCCAAGCTAAAGGAGAATTTCGCAGGGCTGCGAAACGCCTCCTGAAGCCACCCGATAGCTACAACCGACATCTTGAGATCTTTTTGCTTTAGATATTTGATGTCTAAATTCCCAAACTCTCCTTGTAACCCTCCTATCACATGATTCCTTAGTCTTTAAGCAAGAACTAAAGGGTGAATAACCCCTTATATATGTTTGTAATTTTCCAATATAAATCTCGGGAGCTTGTTCTCAGAGACAACCTTGTATAGTTTTTGAAAGTGATATATACAGAGCCTTGCTCTCTTTTTCCTTCTCGTCTTTGTTTTCTCTTTTATTTTCTTTCTAGCCAAACATCCTTTGAGGATTTTTCCTCAGAGGATGAGAGGCTAAGCTTTTTGTCTCTTGGGTGAAGGAAGCCAGGTAAGGTGCCGGCATGCATGAGGGTGAGTTTTTGTTGTTTCCATTTTTAATGAAGAGAAAGTGTGACCCGTTTTTGGTTTCTATGTTTTTAGTTAACTTAAAACGCCTTTGAATCACCTGAGTCAACACTTGGTAAGGCAAGTGGACTCCGTCCATTGAGTTTCACTAGTTTACCTCTTGCGAGCCTTTGGGAGGTGATTCAAAGGTAGGATTTTCTAGACCAGCCAACACTTGGTAAGCTTTTGGACTCCAAGGAGACATCCATTAGTTATCTCTTGCGAGCTTGAGAAGGGAAGTCTAAGGTTAAAGATCCCCTTGAATGGCAAATGCTAGGTGAGAGGCACGAGCCATTGCAAGATAGATCAGTGAGAGGGATTTAGTCTTGAAACCATTAATGGTAAGCATCTGTACCACACCGGTTCGGGAAATAACTATATGTTAAATCCCCAATGCGAGGAAAAGAAACAAGTGATCGGAATCTCCTCTTTTGTAGATGACACCTGATCCTAGTGACCTGAAGTCCCAAGAAACGTCTTTCTTCCTAGTTAATTTCAGTTACTTTATGTTTGGTTAGCTTAAAACCATCCATTTTCATGCAAACTTATATTTTCTTTTAAAGCTAACCTTGAAATGAAAAACCACCAATTCAGCTCTTGAACTAATATCAATTGTGAAGTGAAAACCCATCTCTGTGGACGATCCTAGAGCCACTATGCTATGCTAGCTATCCTACCCTAGTATATGGTGAATTAGGTTTATAAATTTTGTTGATAACTCCCGTCTGAGGATTGAAATCAAAGCACATTAGTTGATTGATCTGAATCAATCAGAACACCAATTGGGGACGAATCAAAGTGGCACTATGCATGATGGTGCACTCATACAAGGTGGATGCATGCGATCTCTCATTGATCTAAATTCATTGGGATTGTCCTGGTGACCATGGTGGCTATGCTGATCTTCAGGCGTAGCTTCCATGACTTCCACTTCCAATTCCAACTCTATTTCGTGAGGATTTTCTATTTTCACAAGTCTTCCCCCACTGTCTCATATCCAATATGGCATACACAACTAGCAATATCTGAAACAAAATAAAAACAAAAGAAACAAAAGAAAAAAACAAGCTTTGAAAGAAAACTTATAGTTAACTAATAACTAAAAAGAGAATAACTAAAAAAATATAAGCAAATAAAAAGAAACAAAGAAAGAGTTAGTAAAATAAAAGGAAATTCACCAAACTTGTGACAAAAATCACAAGTGTTCTGAACTGATCATATCACTGGTAAGTGGCACCATCCCCGGCAACGACGCCATTTGATTCATCCCCAATTGGTGTTCTACTTGATTCAATTCAATCAACCGATGTGCTTTGATTTCAATCCTTAGACGAGAGTAATCAACAAAATTTATAAACCTATTTCACCGTATACTAGGGCAGCATAGCTCGCATAGTATAGTGGCTCTAGGATTGTCCACAAAGATGGGTTTTCACTTTGCAATTGATATTAATTCAAAAACTAAATTGGTGCTTTTCCTTTATGAGTTAGCTTTAAAAGAAAACATAAATTTGTATGGAAATGGTTGGTTTTAAGCTAACCAAAAATAAAGTAACTAAAATTAACTAGAAAGAAAGGTGTTTCTTGGGATTTCAGGTTACTAGGATCATGTGCCTTATACAAAAGAGGAGATTCCGGTCACTTGAATCTTTTCCTCGCGTTGAGGATTTAACATATAGTTATTTCCTGAACCGGTGTAGTACAGATGCTTACCATTAAAGGTTTCAACACTAAATCCCTCTCACTGATACAACTTGCAATGGCTTGTACCTCTCACCTAGTACTTGCCATCCAAGGTGATCCTTAACATTGGATCATCCTTCACAAGCGAACAAAAGATAACAATTAGACTTCCATGGAGCAAGATTGCAAGCAATAAGAATCCATGAAATCTGAAAGTTTACCAAGTATTGGCTATTCACGGTAATATTTAGTTAACTAAAAATATAAAAACCATAAACGGATCACACTTTCTCTTCATTAAAAACGGAAACAACAAAAACTCACACTTTTGCATCCGACACCTCACCTAGTTTCCTTCACCCAAGAAACAAAAAGTCTAGCCTCTCATCCCCTGAGACATCTCAAAGGTTGATTTGCTAGAAATAAAAATAAACGAGAAAACAAAATGGGAAGGTGAGGCAGAGCAAAGCTTTGTGTATTACTTTCAAAAACTATACAAAGTGTTCTTTGGAAAGCTCCCGAGATTGTTTGCTTTGAGATTACAAGAGATATTATATAGGAAGGTTATTTACCCTTCCTTGATTACTTCCTAGCTAAGGAATTACATGAGTGGTTGATTACAAGGAGAAAATAGAGATTTATACACAAAATATCTAAAGAAAAATATCAAAAGGAGTCGGTGCGCAAATATCCCAGTTCACAGCTGGATTTCGCAACTTGAATTATGACCTGCAAAAATTTCGTAGGATGATTTCACAGCTGAAGTCCATTTTTGCAGTTTGAACTCCAATTTTGCAAGTTGAAATCCCATTTTCACAAGTTGGCCTTCTCTATGACTGTGCTCCTCTTCCAATTCGCAGGTTGCGAAAATTTAGCAAGTTCGACTTCCAACTTGCGAAATTGCTTGGTTGTAGATTTCTTCTTTTCTTTTTTTCCTTGCATACTTGAATGACTTTGGCAAAGGATTACGAAGCTCTAAAACTCGGTTTCTTCATGAATTTGAACTTCAAATTGCTTTGTCATGAACTATACAAAGATCTCCCTCATTCTTAGATTGCTTTAGTGAACAAAAAGCTATCAAAAACACCAAAACTTAACACAATTTGATTAGAAACGATTGCAAGAGTCCTTAACATGCCAATTGAGTTAAAAGGTAATAACTACTACTCAAAAGTGTTTAAAAGAGTTAATTACAAGCTATAAAATAACACTTTTTGAGAAGTAATCAGTTTGATTGAAAAATAGATTAGTAAACCTGTGATTAATTAAGGTATTTTGACAATTAGGACTTGTTAATGGGTTAGGCTTTAGCAAAAAAATCAAAACAATTAGTGTTTGGTAATTAATTGGAGAATATGAAAATATAAAAATTAATAACAGTAAGTTGTTAAAAATTAGTAAGAAAGGAAAATTTCATAAGTTTTAATTGAATAAATTTTAATGGTTAGGAAATCTAAATTATGTTGTTTCATTTCAGTTCCTCGTAATAGGCAAAGATCGCCTACATAGAAGAAACACAAAAAGGAAGTCGATGTAAGGTGGGGAATTTTATGCTATTCTATGGTGTATCCGATTTCTCTCCTTGAATCATTTGTTGCAATTTCATGTTATTTCTATAATTTCATAAAATGTTTTAATGTGTCATTGCATCTCGGTTTATTGCATTGAAATGTTACATTGAGATTGGAATGCATATTGGTACGAAGATTCATGGTTCTATGTTGTGGAAATGGTTCATGGTGTGGTTGCATGGCAAGAAGGATATGGAATGATCACATATGATATTCAGAAAATTGATTGGTGGGAAGTGTCTATGTGATGTTACAGGCATTATCTTTCGATATATTGTTTATGTGGGACCGTGGGTTCTTGGGTGAAAGTCCCTAAAGCCCTCGAGGAAGACACTCTGATGTGGGTGTATGAGGTTGGTCCTGCCCCTGGGTTTTAGTCCTTAAAGACACGGGGCTAGTCCTACCCTTGGGTATGAGTCCCAGAAGACATAGGGTATGACTTACCCTTGGGTGATGTCCCAAAATAGTCATTGTTATATTGATCGAGTATCTTGTGGAGCATTGATATCTGATGTGTAGATTGACGAGGGTTAGCAGTTTATCAGTTGTGAAAGGATGGATGAGGAAAAGCAAAGATGAAACTAGCAAACACATGCAAACATGTTTGGCATGATTATACATTTTTTAATGTTTATAAAATGTTTATCATGCATGCAATTAAACGTTTAATTCAAGGTTTTTAAGGGTATGCTTAGGATTGTTATAAACTTTCCTACTAAGTTGTGAACTCACCCTATCCCTTCCACCTTTAGATGCAGGTCAGAAGACATATGCAGGAAATAATGCTTGAACAATGCTTTACTGTGATTGGATGTTGTTTGCTCACATTGAAAGTGTTTTGAGGCTTTGCTTTTTGTATTAAAGACTGAATCTTTTTATATGAATGATGTAATATATATATTTGTCAGGTACACTTGTAGTATGGGCTACCCGTAGTGAACTATGGGGTTTTGGTATATGTAAATTAATGTAGTACAAGTTTCTTTTGTGAAACGAATCATACTTTGTTAACTAGTAGTTACAAAGTTTAATACAAAATGTACTTTTTAAAATAGGTTTTGCATATTTGCACAAAATCAAGCAGGAACTCAGCATTTAAATTTTCGAGAGTACTTATACTGTATTTAAGTATCAATTGTTTAAAAAATAAATAAATAAATTGGGGTGTGACACAGGACACATGGAGGGAAGACCCCCACACACACTACCAAACCAAATAGGTTGTCTGATTTTAGTGATCACAAAAGTTATATCCCAAATTATCAATTAAATATCAAAATAATCATGAATTTCTCCCTCTTTTATCACAAATATAATAATAATAAAAAAGCCAAAAAGACAAGTATATACAGAAAAAATGTGAAAATATATATTTATATCGAGAAAAAGGCATGAGGACTTCATGCAGTACTTGAAGTGGCTTTAGAGCACTTAAGCTCTACGACAAAGTGAAAGATGTTAATTCACATGTTAATAGCTTTCAAAATAACATTAGAACTCAATATATTATAATAATTATAAATAATCTAAGCTAACTAATTGAAAATAAACTCAAATCATGTAGTATCTTTCTCAAAATTATCCAAAGAATCAAATGAATCACAAAATAGACTCTAAAATTTTTCAATAATGAATAGGATATAGTGAGGATAAAATCATCCAAGGTAATCAACATAAAAAATATCAACCTATTGTCTAATTTAAGTGGTTCAATTTATAAACTAATATGGGTCATTAGATCATGTCATATTCTAAGATAATTCAACATTCATTCAATTTGAAGTTAGTTTGTAAGATTAATGTTAATATGGCAAACATTGATTTTTAAAACACAACTTCATTTACTACCCCCAAATTAATGATTTTTTTTTCCTTTTTTCCTTTTCTTTTTTGTTTTTCATGTGGAGACATTTACAAATGTTATAGAAAATTACCTTTCATGCACAAGTAGCCTTTCCATACGGTGGTGTTCACAAATTTCATAAGTGAAGATTTTCATGTCTGGTTTAAAGAAATACAATATAGATTTGACCAAGGTAACATTTTTAACTTTGGGAACCATTTTTAATGAACTATTTCAAACATTGTGAAAAATGACTAATTAAATTAAGCAAATTACCTAAAAGGGGAAAGAATGGTGAATTGGGTGTTAGAAAACTTTTCAAAAATAGTTAAACTAATTCCTCAAAATAAACATGTTTCCTTGTATTAAAAATTCAAGTGGGCACCATTGAGTCCTATAAGATAATATTAGCTCTCTCATAATTCAATTTTGAGGTTGATTCACCATTTCATTAAAAATAATCAATTACACTTCAATATCCTATGCAATTACTATTGGGATTAAGCCCTTAAAAGCAAGACATGATGTAACAAAGTTAGACTTAACAATCCCCTTGCTATCCATTTGGTGTATTGATATTGATTTGAGCATTCAAGTAATGTCTCTTACATTGTATATGATTTGGGTGCACTAGGAGTTGTATAAAAGATAAAAGTCATGGGTTCCTTGTAAGTAGATAAGTTGTCTACAGTTGGTTTATGAATTTGGACAATCTAGTAGATACTGTAGTGCACCACCTCCTAATTGGAGGGATGACTTGTCTTGGTTGTTAGGATGGGTTTCCCATGGTGAGTGTACTAGTGTATGTGATGTACATTGGATAGGACTTACAGTGAATCATGACACAAGGCTATCAGTTGTCATTATTCACCAAGCTACTATATTGCATGGACTCTCAACCTTGAGAGGATATCGAGTCTATGCCAAAATCAATAAAAGGCTTTGACTTATGGGTGAGACCCTAAAGTGGTCATATATCCCTATGGAGGGAGTCACTGTTGATGAAAGCTGGTAGCAATAAGTATTCTCAATAGAGGCATCATGATATCTCATGGGATTGAGATAGTGTGTTCCCTTGGGTGATCCAAAAGACTTGTGATCATGAAATCTATAGCCATAGTAATTCCTTTAGTAGAATTTGACATATGCTCATTGAAGTTAGAGTATGTCATTTGATCACATAATAAGTGGGATTTGTAACTCAAGGATTTAAGAGGTAATTTTGATAGGTGATAACACTACCTTGTTAAATTACTTATATTAGTTCTTGAGAAGTCTATATGCAATGGATAGAAAGTCACGAATCCGAGCACTCAGTGTCTCGCTGTAATATACATAGGATACTGGAATGCATTTGACTCTTTATAGTGGGATGTTGAGTTAATTTCAGAGTTTAATTATGAGGGAGTCAATACTCCTATGGGTCCTAGTGGCCCCCACTCTGAACTTATATTTCTTGTTGGCATAACTTATGATGGTTGAAAGGGTTTTTAGTTCACTTTTGTGCATAAGAGTGTTTTGGTAAGTGCGCAAGGTTGCATAGAGATAAGTGAGTGGTATCTTTGGACTAGGCTAATTGATTAATTAGGCCTTGTATGGTTAATTAATCAATTAGCAACCTTTTTGGGCTAGATTAAGTTATCCAAGCCCATGGTGGTTGGGCCTTGTATGATTAATTAACTAATTAGTAACCTTTTTGGGTAGATTAAGTTATCCAAGCCCATTGTGGGCTTAAGTCACTTAAGTCTAGTAGGAAGCCTATAAATACCCCTTTAGGAGTTAAGGTTTCCAAGTCTTGTTATTATCCCCTTTAGTCTATAGAGAGAACCCTAGCCTCTATCATTGAGATCTCCACTATCTCAATGCTTAGACACAAAGAAGAGTCAACAGGCGAAAGATCATGGTGATTACGAGATCTATTATGGCTTTGGAGTTATCTACATCGATTGGAATTGATCCGGGAACATCTAGATCAAAGGTATGGACTTTATTATCTAGATCTATATTTTCTATGGTATTCATATTGTTTTTGAATACCTATTTATCTGTTGTGATAGATTTAGAGAGTCGAGGATAGATTTGCATGCACCCTACATGATCCAAGGCATGAGAAATGAGTAATCCAAGGTTCTTAACAATTATAACGAGTATAATTTAGGTTTGTGTCTTACTATCCATTGCATACAAACTCCTCATGAACTGGTATTCATAATCTAACAATGTAGTACTATCACTTATCAAGATTATCTCTCCAACATTGAGTTACAGATTCACCTATTATGTGATCAATTAACATAGTCTAGCTTCAAGGAGCATATGTCAAAATTCTAATAAAAGAATGTTATGGTCATAGTCTTCTAGATCACATGTCCTTTGGATTACCCAAAGAGACACACTGTTTCAATACCATCAAATCTCATGGTGCCTCTATTAAGAATATTTATTGTCATCAGCCTTCATCAATAGTGACCAAATTTATAGGATATATGACCACATTAGGGTCTCACCCATAAGTCATCTCCTATAGATTTTGTTACAAGCTCAATATCCTCTCAAGGTTGAGAGTTCATGCAACATAGTAGCTTGGTAAATCATAATAATTGATAGTTTTATTTCATGATTCACCGTAGGTCATATCCATTGTATAACCATACACACTAGTGTACTCACCATGATAAACTGATACTAACAACCAAGATAAGTCACCCTTCTAATTAGAAGATAGTGCACTACAATCTCTACTAGATTGTCCAAATCCATAAACCGATTGTGAATAACTCATCATCTTGCAAAGAACTCATGACTTGTATTCTCTATACAACTTTTGATGTACCCAAATCATGTACAATGTAAGTAATAAGGGTGTGTATACTCAAATAACAAAGTAATGCAAATAAGATAAAAAAAAGGAAACCAAGAAATATAAATAAATAAATTTATAAATGAATCTTGATATATAACATCATGTCATGCTTTCTAGAACTCAATCCAAACTTCTTTTCTTTGTGTTCAAGATTTGATTCCTAAGGAAGTTAGACTCATTTATTAGCATTTAAAATTTGTTGAAGAATCCACTAAAGCCCTTATTTTGGTCATGTCCAGGTTTGTTGCATATGATATAATGGGAAGTTGTGGGAGAGGAGGCTTCTAAAGCTTGAAATTCCTCTTTGGCTTTAATAAAAGTTGTTTTTCCACAAGAGAGAGTTTCAACCAAGTTCACATATCATAATCCTTATCTCTAGCAAACTTACCTTTACTAATGATTTCATTTAAAACCTTTACACCTAGATGAAAGATTTCATTCTTTAAGCCAAGTCTTTCCTCATTCTCTTAATTTCTAGAGTTAGATTTTTGTTTTTCTCAGGAATACAACTGTGCTCATTCTGTAGAAATCTTTTATCTTTTCAATAAAAAATTTTGTTTTCACATTTTAAGGTAGTATTCTCATATTTCAATGAATCATTTAATGTAGACATCTTTTAGAATTTATTATTTATTTTCAAACTCTCGTTTAATAGGCTTCCATATGCTTAAACTAAATCATCAAATCCATTTTCATCAACATCAATATCATTCAATAAGTCAAAATCAAAATTGATAGAAGTAACAAAAACCAAAACAATTTTCATTTTGATCATACTTGTTGTCTATATGGCATCTGAAGATTCACTTGATTTAGAATCACTTCAAGTCACTTCCTTGACTTTCTTATTTTCCTTGGGATTAACTTTTTTCCCGTAAGATAATTCTTGAAATTATTCATTTCAAGAGTTAAAAGACTCTTTATTTTTATGACACTCATAATTTTTTGTTTCTAAGAAGATAACTTTATTAAAAGTAATAATTTTTTCTTTATTTGAAATAGTAATTACTTCTTGCTATCTTTTTAATTCAAGGGACAAAAATTCACATAAAGTTTCTTGTTTCTTAAGTTTTTTGTATTCAATATTTTTTTCCTTTATGCAATCTTTCTCAACTATGAAAAACTTTTTCGAAAGCTAAAATAAATCTTTTCCTTTTTCTTTCTTTAAATTCCATGAAACCAAGATTAAAGATAAGAATTGAAGAAAAATTTAATTTTAACTATCTCCATGTTTAGGTGCCAATTGAAAGTTTAAGATCTTGTTTCATAAAACCACCTAGAAGGAGAGGGTGAGTAAATAATCCTCTTATATTTAGGCCAAAGTTTATCAATTATTATTATTATTTTTTTTTATGAACTTTTAATTACGTTGAGATTTGTTAATTAATACAAAAATTCCAATTGCACACAAAGACACCTGATATATGTGGAAAACCTCCTAAAGGCTTCGGTGATGTAAAAACTATAAGGTCATAGACTGTAGAATTGTAATGCACTAACTATGAAGAATGGGTACATAGATTTACCTGACAATCACTAGTCCTTTATACTTACATCCTAAAACCTACATCTAATCTCATGTCCATGACGCAATACCGCCATACTCCTTAGTAGACTTTTCACCACCTTAAGAGGATGTGATCCTTTACTATGAACTCAACGAACAAAACTAAAATACATGATTTTAAAAATCGGACCAGATAGACCAATCATGGTTCTGAACCGTTTGATCAATTGGGTTGGAAAGTGGTTGAACCAAAATCAAACTGGGTGAATCAATGGTCCGACCGATGAATCGGACGAAGCGGCTGGTTCCCTTCGAACCGGACGATTTAACCAATTTTATTTTTTCTTTCCCAACATCAAAATGACGTTGTTTTAATGCTTCTGACATCAAAACAACGTCATTTTAATGCTTTTGGCATCAAAATGATGTCGTTTTGATGAATATAAAACCTACTTACCCCCCATCCCCAATCATCATCACCACCATTAGAGGGTGATCGTTTGCAGATGAGTTAGTCATTATCATCAGACCTACAAATCACCATTCTTGTGCGAACAACAATTCATTTCCATAACTCGTCTTCATCAGCATTGCACCTACATCATACCAGCGCACTTGTAGTTTTGAAACAGAAATCTCTAAGAAGTACCTGCAACACCATACTAATCATGACTACACTCGATATAGGTCTCCATCATTACTTCTTCGTTCATGATTTCGGAGCACCACATCTATATCGCTCCTCTGTTTCTAGCGCATCTTCACCATTGCCAGCGTCTTCATCTAAAAGGAAGGTTTAGATTTTTCGTTTGCATCTTCACCACTACTAGAGATCGACCCATTGAAACTTATAGTTTGATCCATCATTGAATTCACTATTGCTGAAGTCATTCATGACTGCTATAAGAGAATCAACACACCACTGTTTGTTATCTTCATCACTGTGAGAGGTTTGGCTATAATACACCCATTCCATCAACTTCAAAGCATCATTGGGCGTAGGTTAGTATTATTTTCCCTAATTTTAAATTACTTTCTCATGTTTATTTTATTAGATTATAGGAATAGTGACTTAGTGTAGATGTAAGAAAGGCTACACGTGTTTGTTGTTTAATCATATATTTGATAATGTATGTTGATTCTCAATAGTGTTAGTGGCTTGTCAGAGTTTAATTTTTTAAAGTCAATGAAAGTAGCATATGGTGGCAGTGATATTCATGGAGGCATTACTGGTTTCTTTTAGTTGAATTCTAAATTTTAATGAAATAACTTAGAGACGCAACTGGTTTGGAGTCAAGGGTTTTTTATATATGTTGAATTAAAAAATGAAAACATGAATGTAGAATTTATTATTATTTTTTTATTTTAATAATATATAAATTATATATTTATGACGTCACTAATCTGACCGCGATTCCATCGTCTATCCGATTTGTGAACCGTGAACTAATAACTTTTTTGGTTTAATGACTGGTCCGATTCTAAAAACATTGTTAAAAAGTTTTAAGAGTTTTAGGTTAAACACATAAAATAATGACTTGAAACTTACACATATAAACATTTAGGAGAACTCTTCTACTAATAATATTTACATTAGAGAAAATCTTGTAGACTTAGATAATTTAGAAAATATATTCTATTAAAAAATAATTTATGAAAGTTAAAAAAATTTGGACAAAAAAAAAAGTATTTTTTTAAATTCAAATTGATTTGGAAAGATTTTTCTTTCAAAATTCTTTTCCAAATTAATTTTATCCAAAATTTTAATGTAAGTCAACTTTATACCTTTTATGTAATTATTCTTAATTAGTTCAACAATATTTACCTGTTTATTTAAGAGTTGGTTATGCAACAACCTTACATTTTCAAAAAAAAGTATCAATCATTGAGAAGTATGTACAATCCTAAACCAAGATAAATTAAATAAAATTATTAACTTAATCTAAATAGTCTAATGCATTGATAAATTGCACTTTTAGAGTCTAATTACTTTCTCTTCTAATTCTTATTATTTGATCTATCTTTTGTATATTTTCTTATTTATTACAAGTATACTCTAAGGTTATGTTTGGTTCCCAGAAAGTATCAAAGAAAGGAAAAAAATACAAAGAAAAATGGTTTCTCATGTTTGGTTTCAGTATAAATTTTTTTTAAAAAACTAAATATGATTAAAATTAGTTAGAAGTTCATTCATTTTAAAATTATTTAATCTTTATATAATAGAGGAAATTAAGCTAAATGAGTTTGCAGAAATATATAAAAATAATTTTTTAATTTTAAATATATTTTTTATTTTCTTCCTTTTTTTTTTCCTTCCACTTTTCCTCTTTATTTTCTTTTCCCTCACATTTTCCCTCAAATTTTTTGGGAACCAAACATAGCCTAAAGTAAGAGTGCTTTTAGGTGGTTGTTCTTCATTTGGAAGATATTGTAAAGGCAAGATATTGTAGAGGCCTATTGATACTTTTGATGCCAATTATACTTGAATTGAACCTTGCATTTGGGGGATTCTTATGCCAATGGAGCAACCTCAAAGATTGGTAGAACTCGAGAATGTGGATGTAGGTGGCATAAAAAATTTATGCCAATTATAATTTTTTTTCTCTCTCGTACAAAACCTAAATCAAAAGAAGATTAAAAACATAATATGATCCCATGAGTGAGCTCAACGGGAAGCTCGACACTTGAAACCCCTTACAACAAGAACTAGAAGATTTCACAATCTAACATTTTATGACACATGACACTTTTTATTGAAAAGAAGCATTGTCATGTGGCAATAAATATATTGTTACAGGTGTTTGACATCATATATCAATGAACACCATTTGGTAGTTGAGATTCAAATCAAGCCTTAAGCTCTGTCTAGCTATAAAAGGAGCAGGAAGAACAAAAGTACAAGAAGTATTAATTCTTTATTTAGTTGTCATAAAAAATAAAAAGAAAAATAAAACATATCATTCGGAAATATTATACATTTTCAATCCTTGTTGGAAAAATTTAAGTGGTATTTATTTTTTTATTGAATAGAAAAAATCAAAATAGTCGTTGATATCAATTAATATAATTAAATTGAATTTATTAATAACAAGTTTACTTTAATTATATTAATTAGTTAATATCAATAAATTATTTTAATTGAATAAAAAAAATCAAAATATTTAACTCTTTTTATTCAACCAAAAACCAAACACAACCTTCTATTTCTTCTTAAGTATCAAGGTTTCCTCCCCAAGACTAAATAATCCCAGTAGGAATTCATAGGTTAACACAATGCCTATACATACACACATATATATATTACATAGATTCATCAGAATGACCCAACATGTCCCAACACGCTAAACAAGCGCATAAACAGATACAAAACATCAGAAGTACTTCACCGTCTTAGGATTCAGGTGGATGAGTTTGGAGCAGAAAAGTCTAGAGATTGGCAAGCTGTTTGATATTAGTGGGATAAACGAGATCTGAATCATTAGAATCATAGGCCCTGGATGCTATTATGGCGTTCACTGCTTCTGTTGGATGCAGCCCATCAAAGAACACGTAACTGCTCCTATTTCCACACGCCTCCCCTCCTCTTTTGCATAGTATTGAGCCCGAAACGCTGGATTTTACTTCGCAACATGGACTTGTCGTGTCCTTGAAACCTGAAATTCACAAAATCATGCGTTCTTCGTCACCTTAATTATTACTCATGCATTAATTATACGTAGGGAAGATGCTAGCTGATCACATGCTCACTTACCTTTGGCGTTAGGATTTTTTATGATAGAATTTATAATCTGATATGTGTTGACAAGAACAAGCTGAGAACCAGGCATTTCAGCCTCCATTTCATCTATCAATGACTTGAGTCGGAAATTGAAGAGGCGAGCCGCTTGGTTCAATCGATTGGCGTAAACCTTCCTTGGAAGCTGGATAGCCATGGGGGTGCACCCCAGTGGATTGACAGACATCAAAGCAAACTTCCGACCTCCCAAACTGTACAGTTTCTGCGTCCATATAAAAATATTTCTTCAAAAAACACCACCTACTCCATTTACTTTCTTTTCAATTTTAGTTGCAAAGGATTTAAAAAAGAAATTGTTTTGAGAGGGCGACAAAGTCTCAGTCAAAGTCTAGGGTAGTACATTACATTTCAATGAGCCGTACTGTTGAGAGCCTTCATGATCAAGAGTGGACCAGCCGCATTGAGCGGTCTGGACCCGTTCCTCAGTTCAATTGAATGACCCAAAAGCGTTGAACCCGTCAACAATGGACCACTATCTTGTCTGATGTGGTCCGCTCACCAGTTATCCATGGCAGACCACTTCCAACACCCTGATCTTCAATTATTTTTCACCACTCAAACCACAATTCAACTTGAACTGCCTTTCAAGTTGGAGACATTAATTCATGTCCCGTGGGGTACGCAGTGGCATACATGGCACTTTGAAATTAACATGCCCTTCACTCTCAGGCAAGTTCCCGACTTAATTGAACATTTCTGGGTCTTCAAATTTTGTATGGCTAGCTAACTCAAACTGATGCCTAATATTAATTCTTTTTTAGCTATGGGAGTAAGTGTCATTTCATAAGGTCTTCTTCAACTCCAATTTTTCTTAATTAACAAGTTAGTTAATTAAGACACAGGTCAAAAATGTAAATCCAATTATAAAAAGTGAGATAGGAAGATGTTGCACCTTGAGTTGAGCAGATAGCAGGGTTGTCATGGTGGCAGTGAAGACTTGAAGACTGATATTGCGGTTGATGGCGTGCAGAAAGTAATTGAAGGTGATATCATTTCCCCCAACTCCCACGACAAACAAGTAGCTTGAAAGTGATTCGCTGCTCTTCACCCTCAGTTGAGCTTCCAAATCAGGCAGTGTCACCTTCTCAAAGTTTCTGATTTGTTGGTTTAGGCTTGTCACTTCACCCTGAACTCCAAAACCCACCTCCATAAATAAGTGCTTTTGCAGTTTGTGTTTTTGAGTGTGCAGGGATTACAAAAAAATTATGAAAGAAGGGGGAAAATCAGTGGCAACTTTTTCTTTTCTGGCCTTTTTGAGCCTTTTTTTTGCTAAGAATGAATATTCATGGATGATTGGGGCCTGTTCATTGAAAGCTACCGTGTCTGCTGAATCATGGGTTTCAACAATAGATAGCCAGGTGAGTTAGGTGTCACATTGCTTTCAAAAACGATTTTCTATTTTCTAATAAAAAAAACTAAAAAAATATATTTGATGATAAAAAATTATTTTTTGTTTTTTATTTTTTTATTCTTAATAAGAAACCATGTGTTTCAAGATTTTGGTAATTATTTTTAAAAATAATTTTTAAAAAATTAATTTTTAACAACAGTTTTTAAAAATTGTTATATGATTTTTATAAAATAAAAGTTTATTTGAAAACTTAAAATATTTTTAATTTATTTTTAATATTTTTAAATAAGTTTTAAAAATATTTTTTATATTTAATGTTTTATTTAAAAAATAAATAAATAAACTGTTATAAAAATTTAGTTTGAAACATCCCTTTAAAAAATCAATCAAAACTCAACGCGCAAAACCTTTCCTCAAGCTCCATATGATGTAAAGATATAAATACCACATAAATGTTTTGTCCATTTCCGATGTGGGACAGGTTTTGCTATAATAATAAAATCAGCTTCTCATGGAGGGCAATTGAACCTGGACATGTGGTTTACAAAATGGGTAGTAGACCACTAAGTTACACGACAACTTGATTAATAAATGTAAAAATCTATATATCCTTACTTTACATTTTTCTCATATTAAACATTTAAACAAATATAAATATTTATATCTACCATTATTCTTATAATAATTATTAATATAAATGTGAAAATAATATAAATTAATTAATATAATAATTTTAAAAATTTTAAAAAACAAAATACATATATATGTAATTAAATTAAATATTATATATATTCTATTTAATATGTTAATACATTTATATTTTTATTTATCATTTGATTTGACATATCAAATATAAAAAATAAAATATTATTAAAAAATTTTATTATATATATATATACATGATTTTTTATAATTATTTTTAATTTTATTAAAATATAAATTATATATTTATGAGATTACTGGGTCGACCGGTGTTCAACTATCAGTTTGATCAGTAAATTGTAAGTTGATAATTTTTTCGATTCAATATATGATATAATTTTAAAAATAGTGGTAAAAGCTCTTCCCAAGTCATAAAAAAGGGAGCAAATTCTAATTTACATTATGGTGTATGGGAAGGCTGTACAAAGGCAATGAAAGGTATTTAATTCCATTAGGTAGAACAGACTTAAAGTCCAAGAATCTTTCTTTTTTTCCAATAAAAATAAATGTGAGATATTTTTGTTACAGGACATCACATTAAAAGGCATCAGAATTTGACAATTTTGAATATATTAAATCTTAAACTCTCTTTCATAAAAAATTAATTTTCAGGACATGCAAGTATTTAATGTAAGGCAGATCTACCTCCTCTCCAGAAGGACCTAAAGGTTGATGGTTAGCACATATCTAGAGATGACTTATGGTTTGAGCTCATCCATACAACCAATTAATGCCATTAATATTGAATGGAGGCAATTAAATACCTTAGAGTCAAATCAAATTAAATTCTTTAAAAAAAAAAGAAAAAAGAAAAAAGAAAAAGAAAACATATAGAAAGCTGATAAAATACGTCAAAAGGAAAAAATGGCAGATTTGTAAGGATGCCAACTAATAGAGAAAGATAACAAAGACGAAAGAAAAATGAAAATGAAGATGAAGAGATGGTATGGAACTGACCAAAAAGGAGCCAGTGTTATCGAGTATGCCAGAGCCTCCAGAAGCAAAGTCTACCCCACGTAGAATTGCAGCTCCCCTTGTTGCAGGACTGGAAAAAGGAGGAATGGAAGGAAGGTGAAGGTGGTCGCCAATGAGGTCAACAACGTTCTTGCCATTGGTGAATCTACCAGAAGGCCCACCTGGGAAGTCGATTCCATAAGGCAAAAAATCAGCCCTGGTTGTTGTTTGGAGGAAGTTGTTGTTGCCAGTGTCCACTAGAGAGCTTCCAAACACAAACATTCCCTTGATTTGATCACCCCTGTCTGTGGGACTACTGGTAGTGCTGCAACTGCATGGAAGAAGAAAAGAGGCAAGGACATAGATGAAGCATGATAGGCAGAGAAGGTTTTGTGGGTGTGTTTTCGGAGACATGTTGTGTAGGGTTGTGAATGAAGAGAGGTGGGAGGTGGGGTTGCTTATTTATAGTCTATTGAGAAGAAATTGTGGAGGGCCTGCACTACTCTTGTTTTTTTTCGCAAATTTAATGTTTCAACCACTGTTTAATATAACGGACTGGGTCAGGTCGTCAAGGTTGAAATCAATTACTGGACAATGTATAATTTGGAGCTGCTCATCTTTTTATCATCCAAGTACATACAACCATGAAGTGCAAGAATAAATATTTACCACCTAACCTAAATGTTACATAAATTCATTTCACCCCCAAATAAGGACCATAAAAATAGACGACTTCCAACTAAGATAATCTCCAAACTTGCAGGATGACCTGATCGACTGACCTCTGTCTAAAAAGATGAATCTAACTACTCTTTGTTCTCATGTGTTAAAAATCATTAAAGTCTTGTTAACTTGTTACAACAAGCTTGTTAACTTACTACAAAAACCTCTCCTTCATGCTCTTTCACAAGGAATAGTGGCTACAAAGGGGAGTCCTCTCTTCAATCGACTCTCTCTCTCTCTCTCTCTCTACAAAAAAGCTGTAAAAAATGCACCTTTGTACCTAAAAAATGATGAAATAAAATCTGCAATATTTTTCTTGAGGAATTTTAGCTTCTATATAGATGAAAAGAAAAAAAGAGGTTAAAGTTCGATTAAATTTTATTTAGCATATTCATTTAAGTTTTTTTTTTTCATTTTTTCTCATCTACATATAAAAATTGGAAATTTTAAGGATATATAATGTTAAACTATATTTTATTATACAAATTTTTTTTTTCACCTACTTTCTACGGTTGAAACCCAATAATCTATTAGGACTGGTTTGAATGCATTCTCATTTTTTGTTTTCAAAAATTAAATAATAATAATAATAATAATAATAGTAACTTTCATATAAAATATAAGATACCAAAACCTTATATTAAAAAAGAAATGATTTTAAAAATGATTTAAAATATTAAGGTATTATAAAATTTTTATTATTTTAAATTTAAAATTCTTTTAACATTATTTTCAAAAGATATAAAATAAATGTATTTTGTATAAGAAATTTTATTTTTATACAAAATTATTATTACTTTGTGTTTTTTAAAAATAGAAAATTAATTATTTTCCTATCATTTATTTTCGTCTTTTATTTATTTAATTTTTTATACAACTACCAAATGAACTATTGCCTTATTATTAGTATATAGTTACAACTAAAACCATTGGTCAATTTGTTTTGAGAATTTTTTGGAAAGAGAATCTTCTTTGAATCTCATAATTTTGCAAACTTTTGTTACGACGTTTACAATACAAAGAAACTTGAGAAATACTTCAAAAATAATTACAAATTTTAGAGAATAATCCTAAAATTTATATAATCAAAGTGGGTTTTCATTCATTAATTTGAAAAAATATAGAAAAAGAAACTCAAGTTTTTATAAATCAATTTTATCAATATTCATTTAAAAATATTTTAAAATATATATATTTTTTATAAGTTAAATAATTATTTCCTAAAACACCCTTCTACTTGATGATATTAAATAAAATTATCAAAAAAATTAATTTATCATTTTAATTTAATAAAAATATCTTATGAATAAATATATTATAATTTTTTTATTATATAATATAAAATACAAAGGATTGTGAAAAAAATTCTTTAGTATCCTCAAGTGATAAATTTACTTATCATCTTCTTTTTCGTCTTCTTCTTTTTCCTTTTTTTTTCCTAATACAATGGAACAAAAATCTTGTTAGTCGACATCAACAATAAAATTTAAAAAAAAATTTAATATTAAAAATACAATTAAAATTAAAATACTTAAAAATTAAAACCAAATAACTTAAAATTTTGAAAAATAAAATATTGACTCCTATTATATTTCTGAATCTTTTTCGATATCTATATTTTCTACTAATGTGTCTTAATCAAGTGAAAATTAATATTTTATTTTTATATTTTTAACTTTAAAGTTTTTTACTTTTAATTGTATTTTTAATTTTTAAAATTTCTTATGAAAAAATTTTATTAGTGTTTTATTGATCTCAAATAAGTTTTCACTACAAAAAAATTTATTAGTGTTATTAACTTGACAAGTAATTATCTAACTTATGAAAAAGTACATATATTTTTAAATATTTTAAAATTGATGAAGATAAATCTAATTTATGAAATTTAAGATTTTATTTTTATATTTTTTTAAATTGAGAAACCTGCTTATCTTGATTTTTCACTCATATAACAAAAAGGACTTTAAATTACACACAAATTCATTAGTCAATTATAAGCTTATATAATATAATTACTAAAAAAAAGTTGAACAATTTTAATTCAGTTGGGACAGGAAGTTGTTTTTGTGGAGCCTAAAAGTAGAGGCATGCATTTAATGTCCTCATATAAGTAGTTGATTTTTCTTAACAACTAACATATCGGGCTATTAATTATGCCCATTAATTATTTTATAAAGACACAAAAAACAAATACATGCCTATCAATTATTTTAGGTCACATCCACCATCAATCAAAATTTAATACAAGACTAATTACTTGAGAAATGTATATATATATTTTAAAAAAAACATTATTATTATAGATATTTTAATTAATTGAAAGACTTCAATAAATAAATATCACACCTACCTTATGAGAATAATGAGAGTGATTTGGACTGTTCATCGACTACCATCAAGAGTATAGGCAATATTGATATATAATTTCCTTTGTCTGGAATTTTTTTTTTTTTTTTTTTTGTCCTAAAAGATGAGAATAAATATAAATTAATTTAATAGAGTGAAAGGGATGACTTGTTCCAAACCTGTCTTGTTGTCGTGCCAGTGTAGGTTCAAGTGACCAAAAAAAAAAAAAGTATATTTTAATATTTGAATAATAAAAAGTGGATTAAGAAAAAAAAATTTGTTTTTATTTTAAAATTTGTTAAAGGGTATGTGTATATTAAATTCAAATTTCACAAATTTAAGCTTTTAAAAAAATTATTAATTTAATATAATATCAGATAATTCGATATAGTTTCAAAAAATTAGGTTGATTAAGAGGATAATTTACTTTTTTTTATTGAATATGAATCCAAACGAGTAAATAAGAATAAAAAAAATGATAAATTAAAAAGTAAATAATTTAATAAAAATATCTTTAATAAATTCAGGTTTTGTGTGAAAAAACAAAACAAATTATAATCTCAAAAGTGGTGTACGGAGTCAAAAAGTTTTGAAACATTGAATACGACATTTAATAAAGGTGTGTCAGAGGAAGGACTCAATTCAGAGGCTTGCATGCAGAAACGTGTACAGAGTGCAGTGAAGGAGCAGGTGGGTAGCTAAGGGATTTAATGATAATAAGTAAGAGGCAGGCTCCAACAGAGGCTTCCCTGCAAAAAAATGTTGCTTGGAGTAAGATGTTTGGAAGACTTGTTTGCTCAAGTCAAGCCCAGACAGTGATGCTTGTAGGGATAAAGCCTCGTGGACCAGACCCAACCACAAGGTCCACAACATGCATGCCTGCATCCTCTCCAGTTTTCCTGTGGGTGGTTTTTTTTAGTCTGAAAGTTGTTGTGGATGATAATTGAACTGGCTCAAACCAGGAACGGGTTTCACTGTTATCTGACACACTCTACCTGCAATGGGCAATTAAATTATGAATTCTTTTTTCTTTTTTCTTTTTTTTTTTTTATAAAAAAAATAGAGAAAAAGAAAAAGGATACTAGGAGTGTCAAAAGGAATTCGAAATCTGTTCTTTAGGTGTCATAAAAAATTAAATATAATAAAAGTTATTTAAAATTTTAAAAATTTTTAAGTTTATCTTGTTTTTATGTAAAAGAAAATAGGATAAAAGATAATTTCATTCAAAAAATAATATTAGAAAATGTTATTAAATTAATATTTATTTATTTATTTATCTATTTTCTTTCCTTCATTGGAGATGTGTTTGGAAGCTAAGGAAAAAAAAATTGATAGTCAAAAGAATGTTAGTCTTGTAATTACAACTTTTAATTTTTAACAGATAACTTAGCCATCAAATTAATTTGTTAAACATATTAATGATATCTAATATATCCATGATCCTACATTTTCATACTGCATTTTCATATACATTCTCACTCGACGACGAAACTCGTTTTTTGTTTTTGAAAAACTAATTTTTTAAATAATGAAGTGACCACTTATTTTCATTTTATTTTTAAAGGGAAAATAAAATTTAAAAAAAAACCTTAAAAAATGACTTTCTTTTTTTTATATAAAAAAAAATGTCTTTGAAAACCCGAGTATAAGTATGGAGTCAAGTTACTTATCGGGAATGTATCATAATGGTAGCACTCCTCTAAGTCATAAAAGTTAGATCTCTATTAAATAAGTTGAGATAATTATGTAGATTAATTGATTAATTCATAATTACTATGAACTAAATAAATAAATACATCAACGCAATTAATCAATTTAATAAAAAAAGGCATACCTGATTTACATTCCAAACACTTCCAAAAAACACAAAAGTTAAATAACAAGCAATAACATCACAATGTATTCTAAGCAATCACATTTTTCATAACAAGTCGAATTTAATGTTATACAATCTTAACACAACAAGCAAACATTAATAGACAATGTTCAATCATAAGCTTTAATTTGAATAAATGGTGAAGAAAGGGTTTGCGTACCTGATTTAGCGTTTTAAAACGCTTTTATAGAAATGAAATTAATTCACAAATAATAGTGATGAATTCAAAAAGGAATAAAAAACTAAACTTATATATAATCAATGTCAAATTTATTCACAAGTGAGTTTCTTTATAGAAAAAATTAGCAAATGGTCAAAACAAGGGATTCTACAAAATAAATCTGAACAAATATCTAAAAGTTAATTTTTATCATGAAAATTTTCAGAGGATATCTCCTATATGTCTAGTTCATCATCCAAGTGATCAAATTAATTAACTAGCTCCCATTTAATACCAAATTTCATAATGATGTTAATAGGTCCAGAACAAAGCATTTTTTTAAAGTATTCAACAATTGATTTTTTTTTTTAAATTAACTTAGAGATGTCCTAAAATCATACAAATTTTTTTACAACTAGCCTAATATGTATATTTTGAATGAAAAATAATCACAGGACAATATTACATTCATAACATATTTGAAAATAAGAAAACATCTTTTAGCTCTAGGAGAGCACTTGTACAGTAGGTTTAAGAAGAAAAAAATTATATATCTCATTTCAAAAATCGTTTCTTAATATTTTATGTGTCAAAAATTAAATTAGGAAGTCCAAATTAAGAGAAAAATATTCAGTGAATTTAAAGAAATTTTTTAGTAATTTAATTTTGCAAAACAAGATTGAGTGTCAAAAATAAAGTGAAAACTGAATCTTCTGAAAGATTGATTTATATCTTCTAATGTAGAAATTATTTTTAACTAAAATGAAGTCCTAAAATTAAATTCAATGAGTCAAGAATATCATGGAATAATTAGAAAAATTTTAAGGAATTGAAATTTCATACTTAAAAAAGAGACTAAAATGGATTTTAAATATAATTTCAAGGATTAATTTTGTTATGAATGAGGTATAAAAACGATTTTCTAAAAATAAAAACAATTCATATAGATTTTTAAACTTGGATCACCAAAAAAAATTGTAAGTGTACATATGTGAATTATTTGGAAAAAAATTAAAACAAATAAAAATTTCATGAATCAAAATCAAGAGAGTTTATTCAAAGCCAATTATCATATGGTTATCCAATGGCTTATTTGGATGAACAATTTTTTTTTTAAAAAAAAATTAACTCAATCTCTATAATAATTCATTAAGCAATCCACATTTAATCACTTAATTTTCTAAATATTAAATTCTAACAACACTCATGTGTGGCCTAAATTGTCCACACCCAACATAAACTAACATGTATTCCAAAAAAACTTATCAAGTGAGAAGAGACCTGGATAAAGAAGAAAATGTAAACTGTAAGTTAATAAAAAAATTTAATTTACTTACATCAAATTAAAGTGCAAACCAAATATAAAATATCGTGCTACATGAACAAAACACCAATTCTCTTAATAACCTTCATATTATTAATTCAAATTCCATATAGGCACTAACAGGAAGATCATTGAAAATTTTTTTATTTGATAAAAGCATGTCCACTAACCTCATTAGTACATTTTCATGGCTGATTTGTATAATCGTCAAATCTACTAGTTATTTTTCCATTTTTCTTTTATTTATTTAACAAATGCATATCATTAAGATTTCGTTCCCATGTTTTACCTTTTCATTCAACAGATCACACTTCATTACTTTTAGCATGCATTTTCATAAAAAAATAAAAAAATAAATCTCTCTATTATATTTTCTATTGAATTCCAATATTTATACATAAAAGAAATCACTCACAATATCTCATTTTCTTTTGGATTTCCAACACCCATTTCCATAAAAAAATTCAATATCTACATCTCATTTTCCACCACATTCCAACATGTATTTCCAATATAAAAAAAATTCAATCAATATATTTCATTTCTATTAAATTTCAAAATGCCTTTTCAGATCCAAACCTATATATATATATATGTGTAGAAATATCCAGAAATAATAATTTAAGATTTCTCATAAATGATTGGAGGTAGAAAAATACAAAAATAAAAATAAAAAAATCATCCTAAAATTCTCTACATAACCAAATCCAATACAAATCCACAACAGGTGCACAAAATACAATTATATGCTTTAAAGTGATCTGATCAAAATAAACGAGAACAATAAAAACAGATGATAATACAAAATTTCTAAGGCAACATATCACGAATTAAACAAACAAGATATAATAAGAATTTCTCCAATAATTAATAACTAAGGATTTCTTAGGAATGATCGGAGGTAGAAAGTACAAAGATCATAAAAAAATTCATTCAAAAATTCTCAACATAACCGAAAACCAATACAAATCCGCAACAGATGAACGAAATACAATTATATGCTTTAAAGTGATTTGATCAAAATAAATGAGAACAATAAAAACAGAGGCTCATACAAAATTTCTAAGGCTAGATCACGAATTAAACAAACAAGATATAATAAAAATTTCTCCAATAATCAGATCCAAACCTATATATATAAATATCCAGAAATAATAACTTAGGATTTATCAGGAATGATCGGAGGTAGAAAGTACATAAATCATAAAAAAATTCATTCAAAAATTCTTAATACAACCAAAACCAATACAAATCCGCAACAGATGAATGAAATACAATTATATGCTCTTAGAGTGATCCGATCAAAATAAACAAAGACAATAAAAACAGAGGTTTGTATCTTGATTTTTGAAAAAAATTAGGAAAATTAAAGAAGTTAGAACTTGAGAGAGAAAAAAAAAAAAAAAAAACGCAATTCGCGAAATAGGATGACCGGAAGGTCAATGGTAGTTCCACTTCCATTGGAATTGTCGATCTTCACTTCTCTTTTCCAGCTTTTCCCTTAGCCAAGAACAGAAAAAGAAAACTCACAGTCCTCCTGAATGCATCGTTTTTTTTTTTTCTCTCTGTTTTCTCTTTCACTTTCTCTCAACTCCACAGAGATCTCAAATGGCCCAAAAAATCGCTAACCTCCCTAATAGAAGAGGAGCCCTTGATTTTATATCCTCTCTTCAAAGACTCTCGACCCCTTCCTCTCACGTGATCTCACTCCTCACCTAAATGCGAACTTCCTTAACTTCCAAAATTGTTCCCCCTTTTCTTGGCCAAACAGGCCTTCAGTTAAAAACTAACTTTCCTGCCTCTTTTACGTCTAAAAAAATTAAAATACTATATTAAATATTAAGAGCATAAAACCAAAATCATAATCATAATAATCATACACTCAAAACCAATAAATTAATAAAATGAAATAAATAAATACAGTGAGTGTAGTGTGCATGGCCTGCGACGTTGAAGAAGAACTAAATGGTATAGGGAAAATTAGTAAAAAGAAGATATTGCCACGTCTAACACATCATTGACATTTGAAGAGTCCAGTTCCATCCACCAAAACTTGTGTCTGGACCACCAATGGAGAAGAATAAAGAATGGTACGTTTCGGTGATCTGCTGGGTGTGGTGTTTGGTTTAGAGATAGAAGAAACTCCGATAGAGCAGCTGATGGTGCACAGATCGAAGAAGAAAAAAGCTTTGGTGGAACTGATGTGTGTGGCGTTTGGTGTTTGGCTCAAAGAGAGAAAAATGTGGCCACCATAGTAGATGTTCCATGTTCAATGTGGTGCTGTGTGGAGATGAAGAAGGATTGATGTCGGGCTAGATATAAGTCTTCATGACATCTGGAAAAGAACTGAAATAGAGATGTGGTACTATCGATGAGCACCATGGAAATGGGTTTCGGTGAAGCTGTTGATGGTGTGTAGTTAAAGAGGACAACATGTTGGTTGTCGTCAATAGTGTGGAAAGAGGTGTTCGGAACTGAGGTAGTAGCTTTGAGCCTGAAGAAAACTCCGGCAAGGCACACGAATGAGAGAAAGAAAATGAAACTATAGGGGCAACTGATTTTCAGTTTTGAAAAAAAGAAAATAAAGCTTTGATGGTGATATAGAGCTCCGTGTAGAAAAGCTGTTGATGACAATTAAGAAAAAAAGGGAAATTTATGTAACTATATATTAAGGGGCAAAATTTTGCCTTTTAGAAACTTTGTTTTTTTACTTTTCAAATTCGGTGGATTTTGGGAAAAATAAATGGTCTTTCATACACTGTAATACTGATGTTGAGGTCTTTCCAAAAATGCCCTCCTACACTTTAACAACTCTTCTAGTTGAATTAGCCGCTTGGAAAAGCCACGTAAGCAAGTTTCAAATTAGCTGTCCACTTAAGCTGATGACATGGTACATGTACATGTCACTGTCCAACTAGACACTCTACATGAATTGATTTTTCAAAAAAATATTGTTAAAACATAACAAAGTGGATAGTGAGATTTACCCCCAAATCCCTTCTTCTCTCTTGAACTAAACCCTAACTCCAAAAACCCATATTCTTTCCCCTTCATTCATAGACACAATCCACCAAGGAGCTGGCGGTGAAAATAGAGAGAGGTGGCCCGAGCTGAGAGAAGAAAAAGAAAGTGAGAGAGAGAGAGAGAGAGAGCAGAGGAGGACACTTTAGGTGGGTTACTAGTTTCGTTGGTTTTGGAAGAGGACACAAGACACTTGAAGTGAGTAAAACATTGTTGGAGATAAGCTTTCCTAGGTACGAATGTAATGGATTTATTATTTCATTTGGGTTCTTATCGTTGCTTGTTGAGATCGGATCTAGCCTCCTTCGTTTCTGTAACTGTTATGGAAAGGAAACAATATATTCTTCATGATGTTTTTACAGCAGCTTGCACTGCTTGTACACACCAACATCTAGGTAATAGTTTCAGTTTTATTTATCCAAGTTCGCAGGTTTTGTTTTGTGAAATTAAAGTGGGGAAATTCGACATTGTAGAACTTCATTCCTTAATTTGTTGTTTGGTTAAAATCTCACAATTATGATCCAAACCTAGAAAGAAGATGAACTGGTTCTCAAGAAAAAAACATGTCACACTGATCAAGTAAATGCGTTTATTTTAAGATTGGAGCTATGCTACACTAATGAAGTGTTGATGGTTTTAGTCTATATCGCCTCCTACTAAAATGAAATCTTTCAAATGATAAGTCCATTAGATAAGATGCAGCTTCTAGGGCCTTATGGGGAAGGACCCACGTTGGTTTTAGCTACTGATGATGGGGTTGCATCCAAACCGGAACAGGGGCACTAAGCTGCTCTTGCTCCGTGACATTCTAGATGAGTTGAAAGACTATGATCCCCTTCCTTGACATCAACTCACCCTAATAAATAAGTTGGAGAGAACCCACAAGTTTTTATCCGCACCATGGCCTGACAAAAGTTAGATTGGGGAAGGCTTTGGGAGAAAGGTTTTGGACTAGAGGGACCTCCCTAGAGGTAGTGGGTCTTTGTTTTGAATGAATTGAAAAACTACATTTATCATTAATAATCAACATGATGGATTTTGAGGTTCAGAAAAATTCAGTTTGTTTCAATTTGAAGTTACATTATGCTGGAGAAGTGCTTTAATTATGAAAAGTGAAAATGATAAGAAAAAATTTATACTTTTTAGTTTTTAATTATATTCAAGTATTAAGTTTATTGTTTTTCTATAATTGCTAAATTATTTTTTACAATAAAAAAATTAATTTTATGAATAATTAGCTATGTTAAATCAGTAACTAATTTTTAAGTATTAAGGTTATTGTTTTTCTATAATTGCTAAATTATTTTTTACAATAAAAAAATTAATTTTATGAATAATTAGCTATGTTAAATTAGTAACTAATTTTCAAGTATTAAGTTTATTGTTTTTCTATAATTTAATTTTATGAATAATTATCTATGTTAAATTAGTAACTAATTTTCAAGTATTAAGTTTATTATTTTTCTATAATTGCTAAATTAATTTTTACAATAAAAAAATTAATTTTATGAATAATTAGCTATGTTAAATTAGTAACTAATTTTCAAGTATTAAGTTTATTGTTTTTCTATAATAGCTAAATCAATTTTTACATTAAAAAAAAAATTAATTTTATGAATAATTACCTATGTTAAATTAGTAACTAATTTTTAAGTATTAAGTTAATTGATTTTCTATAATTGCTAAATTATTTTTTATAGAAAAAAATTAATTTTATGAATAATTAGCTATGTTAAATTAGTTCCTAATTTTCAAGTAGTAAGTTAATTGATTTTCTATAATTGCTAAATTATTTTTTACAGTAAAAACTAATTTTATGAATAATTAGTTATGTTAAATTAGTAACTAATTATTCATTTATTAAGTTTATTGTTTTTCTACAATTGCTAAATTATTTTTTACATTAAAAAAAATTAATTTTATGAATAATTAGTTATGTTAAATTAGTAACTAATTATTCATTTATTAAGTTTATTGTTTTCTATAATTGCTAAATTATTTTTTACAGTAAAAAAAATTAATTTTATGAATAATTAGCTATGTTAAATTAGTAACTAATTTTCAAGTATTAAGTTTATTGTTTTTCTATGATTGCTAAATTATCTGTTATAGTAAAAAAAATTAATTTTATGAATAATTAGTTATGTTAAATTAGTAACTAATTTTCAAGTATTAAGTTTATTGTTTTTCTATAATTGCTAAATTATCTTTTACAGTAAAAAAATATTAATTTTATGAATAATTAGCTATGTTAAATTAGTAACTAATTATTCATTTATTAAGTTTATTGTTTTTCTATAATTGCTAAATTATTTTTTACAGTAAAAAAAATTTATTTTATGAATAATTAGTAACTAATTATTCATTTTATGACTTTGAAATATGTAATGTTTAATCTTTTATTTGATGATGTAACTTATATTTTATAGATTATAAAATAATTATTTTATTTAATAACTTATGGAAATCCAAATTGCTAATGAGATGGAAGGTGCCTCCTCCATGGGCTAGAATCTTCAAGACTTTATGGGATAGAATCAGGATTTTGTATAAGATTAGAACATAAATGGAGGCCTAATTTTATGTAGTAGCATAACAGAAAAGAACATTAATGAGGAGTCATAAAAAATACAAGAATACTTTGACCACATCATAAAGATAGGCCATTATCTTCTAACATGTCAACTCTTATTAATCTAGAAATAAATCCAGTGTATCATATCAAGGCTTATATATGTGATATATGATGTAAATGACCTTTAATTTGTCTTTTTCTCTATCAAGTGAGAAGCTAATGAGGCCAAACAACATGTTTTTTTTTTCCACTTATGAGCCATTAATCATATACTTAAACTTCTTTATTAGCTTTATTTGAACTCTATCATTAGCTCTTATATGATTCTACAACACAATACATTTATGACATGCCCTTTAATTTGTTTTTTTGCTGTTAATTAAAGTGAGTGCATGAATCCATCTTACTGTCACCAATTATTCAACTCCAAATGTTATGACATGCCTATTTTCTTTGTCTAGTTACCCTATACATACTTTTGTAAATTTTTTTAAATGAGTTTCTTTTTAATGGGACATGATGGGAAAAGTAGTTATTATATTTTTTAAAATCCATAGGTTGAATAAATTTGTTTAGCTAATTAACTAATAGTATTTTTTAAAGAAAATAAAATAAAAGCTATGACTTTGGTTTGTTTGTTTTTTTTTTTTTTTAAAGGAAATTCATTTATTTTTTAATAATTTGTTGATCCTAGGTGTGAGAAAATGAGGTAGGCCCATATGAAACAAAGTCTGATCATGTGTTAGGCACTTTATTAAAAAATTGTGGAACAATTTAAAAAGGTTGTTCATTAGTCATGGAAAATGGCATCATTTTCCATATTATGGGATTGTCCTTATAGGATAAATATGCATGAAGGGGTTTCAGGAGAAATCAAACAATGATGGGATTCACACATCAATTATTTTTTAAATTAGAGATGAATTCTTGGATGGTGAGCTGATCTGATCACCAAAAGACAACAAACTTTTGATCCATTACTTCAAAATTGGTTACCCACATTATGGTGTGTATGGCTTATTTGTAATATATTTTGTATCATTTTGGAGTCATAATCATGAACTAAGGGGTGATTTTGAGAACATGTCTTTATTTCCAATAGTGACAAACTTAGAAAATTAGGAGTGTGCTGGATTGATAAAGTCCCATCATTGGTATGGGAATATAGAAAATCAGACAAATTAGGGAAGCTTTTTCTTAAATTAATAAATCAATTCATAAAATCAATGATGAAATGGGACCTAATAAAAGATAGTGGAATAAGTTATATCTTGGTGTGAAGTTTAGTCTTTCTCTTAGATGCTTTGATCATATTTAGTCGGATTTGGGATTCCCAATATAGAAAACTAGCTAGTATATTTCTTCACCTCTCCTTAAAAGAACTTCTTGGAATTTGGAGTTATATGGATGACTTTTTTTATGTTTGAGTTAAAGATGATTAATTCTTAGAATAGACCTATAGGACATGATCTTAAATATCATAAAATGTTTGATTTATCTTTATTGAACATCAATTGATTTTAAGATGAAATGATTCAAACTTGATCCAAATATTAGTATTACAAATAAGAGTCATATTCTTGAAATGGAACTATAAAATGTGATTTTAAATATCATAAGAGATTCAACTTATTCCTAGTGAATACTAATTGATTTTAATATGAAATGATTAAATTTTGATCTAAATATTAATATAATAACCAATAAGTATGGATTTGAGTCACATTAGGGGCACAATAATGTGTCTTTCAAGTTAGTGGATAGGGCTCTCGGTTATTGATTAGCAACCTAAAAGTAATGGACTATATGTATATATTAATTAAGAATTCAAGTATTAAATATAGTTTAAAACATTATCTCATTTTGGTGATACATACATAATTCATACCATGGTAACAAGTTTAGTAACAATAATTAATTCTTACATAAATTATTAATTTTAAAAGAAATTAAAATTTTATATAGTCATTTCATCCTATTGAAATGCACGTTGTGCGTTTTTATTTGGGCAGTGGGTATCATAGTGGGTGGCCCTATATATAACAGGTTGACCCTTATTGATAACCATATTATTAAGAGGTTGGGGGAAACCTATCTCAATGATTTTCATTTACAAGATGTAACAAAATGTTTCCCATTTCTTTGTTAATATATGTTATATTTGTGTAATAATTATGATGAATGTATATAGGAACACTATATTCACATTCACATATCTTTAACATTTGATTTATTTATTAATGAATTATGGTTGTTTAACGCAGTGATAATATGAACAGATGGTGTCGTTGTTCTAGTCGTATATTCCTTTCTAGAATACATTTGCTCTCAGAAGTGAAAAAGGATGTAATAAGAAAACTTGGTTTCAGCGAGCTATTGCAATTAGGTTGCAAGGAGGTGAATTTAGATCTATGTTTTTGGTTGATAAGAAACACAAACATTGCTTATTCCCAACTCGAGTTATTTGGAGGTAAGAAGGTCTCTTTGACATGTCATGATGTCAGGATCACAATGGGCATTCCACATAGTGGAATAAAGTTAATTGTTGACAAGGAAAATGTTAAAGCTAGTCCAATGCCGAGTTTCAAGGATATAGAGGCACTAATGGTTGACATTGATGATATTGAGGAATTTAAGCGGGTCTTCTTGATTTTCACATGTGCAACCTTATTGGAACCCACATCTCGTTTGGAAGGTAGTCATGCATTATGGTATACACCCCGAGAGCAGTTACTTGGGAACATAAATTGGGGAGAATTTGTATTAGTATTTTTTATTCAAGCTATACATGAACATAGGAGGAAGGAAAGTGTTTGAATTAAAGGGTGTTTGATGTTTCCACAGGTAACTATTTGTCTTATTTATAAGTATATGTTCAAGTACTTCATATTTAATAATGATAGTACACTATGTTGGCCATGATATTACCACTAATTATGTATTATATAATGCAAAAAATATCCTACTTTTCAATATCTAATTTTCTAGCCATGTATGTGGAACTTACCATGCCTCGCGTTGCTGCATGGAACGATTTTTTGGTAAAGCAACGCATAAAGTTGGAGTTGGAAATGCTTGGAGGATTTAGCAAAGTTGAGGTATAACTGGCTGTTGGTTATATTAAGATAGTTAATGAACATTGTAATTGGACTATTGGGATGATAATTTACATGTTTTGCAATGATAGTTGGTTAGCACATCAGCAGAGCAAGATCAAACTGGAAAAAATGAGGCTCCTACAATTGATGACCCAGTTGACCCAGATAAGACTGAAGACTTTGATGTAATCCTTCATACCTAATGACTATGAATATTAGCTTATATTAAGTCTTAGTTCAAACATATGTAATTTAATGTCCTTTCATTATGTTTGACTTAGGTTATTTTTGCTCACATGGAGGCAACGCGATGTCAGATCACCAATGCACAAAGTCATGTTAATAACCTCATTTCATCATACAATCGTGACATGAATGTGTTGAGGACTCATTTTACCTCTTCACACTATCGCATAGATGAAGGCCAACCATCGAGTTCGCATGAACATGTGAATGAAAGTGGTGCACCATTTGATGAAAAAAATTCACAACATTCACTTGTTCATTCTGGTGGTCAAAGAGCATCTTTTGAAGATGACCTTAGATATACAAATGAAGGGGTGTCAGAAAGACCCCACGTAGAAGAGGGTGTGTTCTTTGCTAATGAGGATCACCTTCATCTCGGGCCACACAATATGTTGGTGTTAGTGCAATCATGTATGAACAACAATGCGGATGTAGCGCCATAAGCCTCACAAGAAATAAGACCATGAAGAGTAAAAATTAAAGCACGTCATTATAGGCAACGAGTAATTGTGTGCAAGTCACCTTTTGTACAATTATGTGTATCAAAATATAAAAGGTTGACTAAGGAAGAGACACATGTTGCCGACTATGTGTTTGATGAGTCAAAATATCCTAGGTTAGTCCCAAATCACAAGTTTAGCAAGTATTGTTCTTACAATACTATGATTATGGATTTGTCTAAAAAAAAATATTACTCATGTTTTGTGTTTCATGTAATTAATAGTGAGGTGCTTTGTGCATATAGTGGCTATGGTGTGACATGGGAACAACTTCAATGCTTAGTAGGGGAAAGATTCATTGATATTCTAGTAAGGTTTATGATAAATAAAAAAAATAACCTCATTTTTCCATCAATCATTTTAAAAAATTAAGAGGCATTATGTAGGTGATTTTCATGCTCTGCCGGTACATGAATGCAAAATAAGAGAATCCTTGTCGTAGACATTTTTTCCTCCATACTTTGGGGTAAGGTTTTTTTCCCAAGTGCACCAAATCTTGTCCCTAATATAAGATACATGTATAGTTTTAGTCATACATTGTTACCATGATCTCAAATACTTTTTTCAGGAAATATGTGGTTCAATGAGCAAGTCAACGTTGAAATCAACACTAAAGAAAAGATTAGGTGGCTATTGTGTTGATCTTGAACATTGAAACCAAGTAATGTTTGGCTATTGTATTGATTACATAGATTGATGACAACTATTTGTAATTTCAAATTTATACTTCAAATATTTAAGTCTTCATTATTGTTATAATGATTGTATGTTTTGTAGTTTTATATCCCCTTATTCCAATTTAATGAACGTGTGATCATGGTCATCAATTTGGAGGCTAAAAAGGTGGATATGCTTTCATCATATTATAACATGCAACAAATTCACTTTGTTAATGAAGCATCCAAAGTTGTTGGATTTATGTCGTAGTTATTAAAAAATCTCTTCAAACAGAATGATGTCAATATAAAGAATTTACATCCATAGTATGTAAATATAGTAGGAGGTATAAAATTGTGAGATAAATTTGTTTTTTTTATTCATGTATTTATTTTCAATCCTAATTGGGTCCTACGTTAATAATATGTCAAAAATCATGCTCGTTATTGTAGATGTCATACTGGATGTATGTTATTCTCTATAAGCAACATTGGGATGGAAGTGGTTTTAATAGAACCATTAATTCTGTAAGTTGTTAAATATGATGTTATGCTTTTATTTTCAAATTTCTATGTTAATCGTTACCAGAATGGAAGACCTAACATAAGATTAATGTGTAGGAACACATTAGCCTTGAAAGTCTAAAATTTGCAATTCAAATGGTTCTTGATAGTGAAAATGAATTTGGTGAAATGGTTGTAGCTAATATTTGGTCGACCAACGATGCATTATGTATTGGGTAACCTTCACAATTCATTTATTTAGTTATATGTCATTCAATTCTTTAACTATACATTCTAATTTAAACTCTTACTTGGTCATAGGTAGTGAATAATAGATTTTATAGCTATGTCATGTCTTTTTTATGGTACACTAGAAGGGATAAGTTATTAATACCTCTGCTTACTGTGCATGCATGGTTCATTTTACTATCAGATTAGCTGATATCCCTTCCCTATATATATAAAACTATAGTAAATGACTTATTTGTTTTTTCAGGTTATATTATTGATAATTTCTTTATGCTTCCATAAATTAGTGTTTATTAGGAGTATAGTTGTGTTGTACTCATTCTTTGTAAGTAAAGCTTCCATACAAGACTTATATGAAAAGCTAAATTGACAAAATTTAAAACCCTCTCAATCTTTTGTACTGGCAGACCAATGGATAACACCTATAGGCACCCTGCAAGGCAATTATCTTAGTCGTCTCAATTTCAATAGTAAATAGATGTAGCACTTGCAGCGGCTCCAATTGTGATTGAGGCTCTTCAGCAAGTGGTTTAGACTCGGACATCTATGGTCCATTACAATAAGAAGGTGCTTCCGGGATTTTTGCAATCACCCTAGTGAAGATAGTTACTGTCATTTGATAATTAGGTATGGAAAATCATAAGGCTCTTCATCAAGTGTTTTTCTTTCTTATTAGCTTGCATTTAAATATTTCTCTTTTTTGGTTAATAGATCTAGAGTAATTGGTATAGGTATTTACCTCCACTACGAAGGGTTTTTTCTTTGGTCTTGATCATTGTGGACATTCCATTGCTTTATTATTTCTATTTGCATAATGAGAAATATAAATTGTTTTTGAAGCTATTATATGCTATTTGTTATTTGTTTTATTCTGGTCTTATTGTTTGAATGAATTAAATTTGTATATTATCATATGATATTAGGATCCCATTGAATATGTCCTCAAATAAGATGTCTCCCCCTCCATTTTTTGTTCAATTGAGAAACAAAGGTGGTCTTATGCCTGTGGCAAGCAATTGATTGAGAGGTTGATTTATGGTGATTGAACTTTTCCATCAATGTGGATGTTTCTTACCATGCATGTGTATCATATATGCTTCAACTAAATTTTTGTTTCATTCTTTACAGCTGAGGGGGCAAAGCATGGCCTACAGTTCACCATTATGGGGCCTTTTTGTAGGATTGGGCCGAGAATGGAATTTATTCTTGGCATGGATGGTCCAGTGAGGCCTTTCCAAGGGTTCTACCATGCTTCAGTAATGTTTGTTTCAACATTTGTCATAACATGTACATCCAACTGTATCTTTTTTATTTTCCTTATTATTGATCTTGATTTTTTCCTCCCCCATTTGTTGTATGCACTTAAATTTGATCAGATTTCATAATTTTTAAGTGGCTGAGAATACTTCATGGACTTTGGTTTTTTTTTTTTTTTTTTAATAAAAAAAATGTGTTAAATAATTATGATTCTTGGATCAAATTTTAATTAGATTTTGAACAGAAAAGTAATTACTTTAAGAAAAAATGATTATATTAGATGAATTTATGCAATAAACGAATTAGCTAAGGAAATCTTTTGGAAATCAATTCTGTCTCCAAATTTAAATTATGCCGTCAAATAAATTAACAGAGTGGCAAACAATATTGAATGCATTTTCCAACTTGTTTACATACTCATTAGATGCCTTGTTCGTGATAGCTCCTACCCTTTTCCTACTTTCCCTTCTTCCTAGTCTTTTCATTGCATTATACCTCATTTTTCCTTCCAATCACATCTCTCACTCTGTCTCTCTGTCTCTCTCTACCCATGAGCCTAACCCTTGAAAAAGAATCTTTTGAACATGAATTTCTCAGTACGTACTTTATCTCAGCTGCGTTTTTGAATTATTATGGATGGATGTCATGATTACTTTCTGGTGATGTCATTTTCTGGGTTTGTAAATGCAATCATTTTTTACCTCTTTCATTGCATTTAACAATATTAACTTTTGGAAATGGGTTTTGGGTGGCATGCTTTTGTGTCATTATAAATTGAGATTTGAGAAATGAATAGTGTATTGTGTTCACAGGAACCTCTTTAGAAGGAGATCAGTATTAGGATTCCCATTTCTATAGTCCATGTGGGTTCTGGATGGAAATGTCCATGTATAGTGACATGTCCCTTTACATTATCTACAATTTTGTAAAATTAATAATCATTTTTCATGTAGAGTCAAACCAGTGTTGGATGTTGAACCCATTTGACTCACTTCTAACTTGCCTTTTTAAATGTTTTCCTTTTTCTTGATTGGTTCGACTCTTGTATAAGCCCGCAAGCAACATTGATTACTAAAAATTCCAAGGAAATGAATTTTTCTTTGCTCCATATTATGATTTTAGTCTCTATCTCCACTCCCATTTCATCCACGACCTCGCAAGGTTGTTTCTTATCACTATGATTATCAGAAATCAACTTTTTTTCCTAATCTATTTAAAAATAACAACTTCCAAAAAATATTTATCCTTTTTTTTTAATTATTCATTTTTAATTTATTTTTAATTTTTAATTTGTATTATCATTTTATTTTATATTATCTTTTTATTTTTAACTACTTTTTATATTTATCTCATTAATACTATTTTAAAATATTACTATCACTTCATTCTTAATTTTTTTTATTTATCCGTTTAATTTTATTAAATTTTAAAAGTTTTTATTTTAAAATATTAAAAATATAATTTTACTCCAAAATTGCTACAATATAAAAAAAAAAATGGAGTCCTAATATTTTATAAATTAAAATTAATTTGATAAGATCAGTTATTAATAATTTTAATATTCAGATAAATTAATGTTAATAAAAAAATTGTCACCATATATTTGTAATAAGTTTTTAGAAATCAAATCTCAAATAAAATATTTTATATAAATCAATTTTATTTTTTTATTTAAAATGTAATAAAATATGTTTTCATAAAAGTATTTTTAAAATTTTAAAATAAATGAATATGAATATATTAAAGGAATTTATACTATTTTTTATTTATAAAAATTTGATAAATATTATCTTTAATCGTACTTATATCAATTACACTTGCAAAATAACTTAAATATATTCTTACTTATTTTATTATTTTTTGGAGTTTTTTCAAGCATTCTCGTGAATTTTGAATAATTTTCGCCTCATCGATTTTTTTTTTTTTCATAATATCCATCGATATTTTTCCAATATTTTTTATATATCCGTAAAATCCAAGTATCAATATATTTGTATTTAGCGATATTTTAAACCTTGTATACAACAACCCATCTCAAATTTGGCCATTTTATGTCTAAGAGAAAGAAGATTGGAAAACTATTATAGCATTTGATTTCATTGTACCACAGTGAACCATTAATAATTACAAGTAACCTATTACTAATATTTATTATGCACCTACCACATAATAACTTCACATTCATTACACATAATCATAGTCCCAAATGGTAGGGTGGTAGAAGACTCCATTCATGTAGTGTCATCCCATTCACCTTGAGTGACTTGTAACTCTGCACTCATTATTGAACACTAAATGTATGTACTAGTTACATCTCTTGGCAGACCTCCATTCCAACTTCAACCATTTACTCAATTTGGTTTACATCACATCCTTATTCACTCTCATTCATTTCCATTTACACCTCTTATTCCACCTCCTATACACATTGCACATCATTACCATTAGCTTCCACCCACCCATTTCCTCCATTGTAGTTAACCCACCCATTCACTCACAGAATTTCACGGCCATACTTGTTAACAGTCACTATCACTGCAACACTAATAAGGTTTGTCTTTTATACTCCATTGCATTATCTTTTTAACTTCATTCCAATTCTACACATATTTTATCTTGCATGTTTGAGTCGCTCTTTTGGGAGTTGCATGAATTTCTTTTTAAGCTATTTTTGGTTGGGTTGGATGCAATGATTCTATACTTTTCATTGTTATCTTGCATCGCTGAATTTTTAATTAACCTTCACTATGTAGTGTCATTACAATCACCAAACATCATGCCTCTTAAAAAAAAGGTTAGACATGGCTCAACGTCAATCGCACCTGAGGAAGTCCCACACGACCCTTCATGCCTTGCCACCCACTAGATGAGAACAAATGTGAAAAACTCAGTAAAATGTCCAATTACCGTTGAGTGTGTCATAGTGATGGATGGTTTTCAAGAAAATGGTGTCGCTGAGTTACTCAACTTTTACAAGTTGAGACAATTTCTACAGCTAATGCAAGAATGTTATCCAACTCCTGTGCGAGCATTCTACAACAATATCAGAAATGTTGAAAATGAGAAATATTCATTGGACTTTTCATTCAAAGGGGTTGCTGTATGAGTATCTCCATCCCTTATTGCATGCACTTTCTCTTTGGTAACACCCAAGAAATCGATTAACATTTGTATTATAGAGATTGATATCAAGGCAATGTCAGACACAATAACAAAGGAATTATGTGGCCATTCTTTTCAGTTGGGTACAAGTGTTGAACGTAGTTACCTTTTGCCAAAATACAGGATTCTTAGTTTGATATTCTTAGTTTGAATAAGAAGGGTCATCTTAATGAGCTTACACTATATGTTTTGCAAATGTTGTTTCACATGGCATGTCACCATAAAATTAATTTGCCCGCACTTATTTGCCATAACATGATTGAGGCACAACGTAGTAATATGAGCGCACATGCATTACTATATGGTTCAACTATTTGCTTTCTTTTACAAAAAGTAGGGTTGGATTCCAAGTCACTACTTTATGAGTCAATGTCGCACAAGCAACCTATGCACATGAAATAGTTGATGGAGAAACAAACGGAAGCCTTTTTTTCACATAAGTCGAGTAAAAGTTCCCAACTTGAGGACATTTATGCACTGTATAAATCAATGAACAAACAATTGAAGATTGTGTGTGAACAATGCGATCATTCTATTGCAGCATGGAAAGCATTGCACCCTTATGCTCTGCCTTTTATGCCATCACACACAAATGTCGAGGAAGATGGTGATGATGATGGCTGTGATGAAGAAGACAAAGCTGCAGCGGTTGATGGAGATGAGCAACCTTAGTTTCTGGTGGTCTTACAACCGAATGCTTGTGTGTGCAAGACAATTTCATGGATTCTGTAATAACTTTTAAAATTCTCGTTCTTAGACAACTTTTAAGCTCATTTTACTTTAACGTTTTCCAATGCTTATCTACATGCATGCTTTCACTAATCATCATTAAACTTTATAATCTCTTGTAACAGTTATCAACAGTCTATGCAATATTTATGTGTAATTGTGACTTTGGTTATGATGTTGGATTAAATTATTTTGAATGTGTGGATAAAATTTTGCTCTTTTTTCCATTTTAGTAGGTTGTGGCTTTATATTTTAGGCTTTGGCACATATGAAGCAGCTCTCTATGCATTTTATTACAATGTGAATGTCTAGGGCTAACCCTTCATGCTTTGGGCCCACCTCCTCTAACCATAATGACCAACCCACACGTAATATATACTCACTATGAAGGCATGCCGCCTACACAATGGGCATGCCCATCTTTTTGCTAATGCACATAGAATAATGACAATTAGATTTTCACCCATTTGCATGCATCTTATAGGAAGGGTGCGCCTCTATTTTGCCTGCTGCACATGACATATGAATATACTGTTTTGACACATAGGCATGCCTGTGAATTGAAGAGTGGGCTCTTAGTTTGTGTATTGCATATAACATAAGATTCCAATGTTATCATACCACTAAGGATGGCTATGACATGAAGGGTGTGGCCCTAGTTTTCCTTTAAACCCATGCCTACAAAAACGTTGTCATTACCTAATACTTTGTCATCCATTAGTTTATATTATTAGTATCTATCCTAATCATGTTTACATGATTATTCACCCTAGTTTTAACTTTAATTTTTACAATTTTGATAATGATGATTCCACATACTAAACCTTATTTGTCATACATGTTTTTTTAGTAGTACATCTATATGACATGAAGGATCTAAATTCTTTTTTTTTTTTAATTTTGATATTATCCACATAAAAATAATAATGAAAAGACAACCCATGATGAAAGGAGTTATGAAATGTTGATGTTTTGCCGAATGCATTCCTTTATCCCCTTTATGTTCCATAAGAGTTGGGAGATTCACCTCTCCTCCCAAGTTTGGCGTAGATGTGTTTTCCTTATAGTTCCAACATGGTTCATAGAACCCTCACAGCCGTCTAGCCTCTTCGAACGTTTTGTACGACTTATACTCATTTCCTTTGTACCCAACGACTTGTTCTTAACATTTTGGTCACGAATTGTAAATACCTCTTTTTCGACCGGTGAAAACTACATAACATACTTCATTGACCATTCATAATAACTGCAAAATAAGAAAAATTCATTTCAAAATAGGGTATTGGCATGAACAAAGTGGATTGACATGATTGCAAGACCTACGAATCAAATGTTATAATCTGTACATAAAACAAACGTTTGAACAAAATTTTAAAACACATTCAACCACCATCTACCCTACCAAACCAAACTATTTTTCGATTGGATTCACTAAAGCAAAGCTCCAAATTTTGCCTCCAAATGTGTGGTGTTCTGTAAATGTTTCACACATGGAATGAACTATTTGTTGGCCCACCCATTTTATACGCCCCTATCATGCATATAATGGATTATACATCTGGTCTAATTTATCCGTGACAATGTCATTGAAGGCCGTATCTTCCTCCCAATCCCTTCACATCCATATGTATGTCCACAACCTTCTCCTTCCTACTGATGAGACAATAAGATGTCATCATACACATAGAGGGAATATATTCCTTCCAAATAGGTTTCCATGCATAGCTACTTAGTACATCTGACCTCCAACATAGTATAGGTGGGGAATATATTCTTCTCTAGATTCCCGCAATATATGGAACCCTATGTACATATACCTGATGTATTATTGCAAGAGGAATATATTGCAACCATCATTAATGTTGAATTGCATACATATGATGTTCTATCAAATGAATATATTACGACTATCATTCCTAACATAATGTAACAGACACAATTTTTTAATGTAACCGCGCACAATAGTACAACTTCAATTATGATAATGTAGTCCTCAATATGATAACAATGCATATGCTAGCATTACAAAAAGATAATTGTACAATAGTGGATTGTTAACATCATCATGCATACAAGAATACGACCACTGAAGGTGCATTTACAATGGTGATTCCTTTTCCGACATCTCTACATCAAAATGATGCTCTAGCATAGAACGTTGTTAACAATAGATGAATTAAGCACATTTCCTATTTCTTCTGCTATTTGGCGGAAATTCTATAATATAGTACCCATCACAAAAAATTGCCATTCTATTGTTTTCTTCTCTAATTATGTTAATTACTTGGCGTAGGTTGGAGTTAGTGTTACGTAGGAATGCTCTGGCATGGCGTTTAGAAGTAGGACTCCTTAAGAAGCGAAGATCTTTTCTCAATACTTCAACTTGGTTTACTCTGAACATCCACTCCTGTTGCATCGTATGCACAATAACATCACTATAAGGATCACGTGGTGTCATTGGGTAATAAAACTCATCTTCTAATGCATTCCTCTTTCATTTCAACATGCTGACTGTGTTTCAAACACAACGTTGTAAACAAAGTGTCTCCAATACAAGGAAAATGAGTGATCCCATTACAAAGAGGCTACATGCTAACAAGTGATACAATCGTCATTGGGTGTTAGGGGAACCATATAGTTATGGAGGTCTATGGTATAAGGATCAGAGAGAATATTATGGAAAGTTAGAATGTGAATGATCTGATTGTGTTGATGAGTCAAATGCATTGGTAGAGGATCTTCGCGTGCTAAATTGCCTAAGAGTGCAAAGGCATTTACAAACAATGGCTCGTCGTAACATAGTGGAATATGTAGCAGCTATGTTACAAATAAGAGAAGAGAACAATTGTATGCTAATTCAAAAGACAAGATATTACATCATCACTGCTGCCACAACAAACGCAGATGATAACAATAGAATTCTATCTAACATAGAAGTCAACTATCACCATATGATGCCAAAATATAGCTTTGATTTTCATATGTCAGACGATGAGGCCAAGTAATGGATGGAAATTGTGTCATAAAATTTCATTAAGATGAGTTTTGGTAATGTACAGTAAGTAGATTTTTACTGTTGTTATGGTAAGACAAATTGTTACTTCCCACTCAATCAAAGAGTCTTGTTAGATTTCCTACAAATTTCAATAGTGGTGATCATACTTATCATTTTAATCAGGTTATATTTTTAAATAGCGTCTATGCGTGTTTATGTTACCAATTCATCCTTTATAAAATGTGGTACACCAAATCCTAATGCTAGTAGGACCCCCATCTTATGACCTATGGTCCAATGTGGTTCATTGAGGAACCCATAAGGAAATGATTGAGGGTCCATCTCCACCTTGGAAAACACTTTCGAACTCTTGGTACATCACTCACAAAATTTGGTACATCCTTCATAAAATTTGGCACATCCCTTCCAATTGATGTCAGGACCCCCATCTTATTAGCTACGTCAAAAATTTCATTTGGGAACCCATAAAAAAGTGATTGGTGGTCGATCTCCACCTCGAAACACACTTTGGAACCCTTGGTACATCATTTATAAAATTTGGTACATCCCATCTTATTGCTTCCGGGGCCCCCATCTGAACATGGATAGTCCATAATTTCATTTAGGAACCCATAAGGAAGTGATTAGGGGCCGATTCCCACCTCCGAACACACTTTGGAACCCTTGGTACATTCTTCACAAAATTTGGTACATCATTCACAACATTTGGTACATTCTTTGTAAAATTTGGTACATCTCATCCTATTGCTTCCAAGATCCCCATCCTATCACCTAAGGGCCATAATTTCATTTGGAAACCCATGAGGATGTCATTTGTGGGCCAATCCCCACCTCGGAACACACTTTGGAACCCTTGGTACATCATTTACAAAATTTGGTACATCATTCACAAAATTTGATATATTCTTTATAAAATTTGGTACATCACATTCTATTGCTTTCGGGACTCTTATCTTATCAAATGGGGGCCATAATTTCATTTGGCAACCCATAAAGAAGTGACTCATGACCGATTCCCACCTCATAACACACTTTGGAATCCTTGCTATATCCTTTATAAAATTTGGTACATGACCCCCATCTTATCAGTTACGGTCAAAAATTTCATTTAGGAACCCATAAGGAAGTGATTGGTGGTTGATTTCCACCTTGAAACACACTTTTGAACCCTTAGTACATCCTTTATAAAATTTGATACATCCAATCCTATTACTTTTAGGACCTCCATTTGAATATGGATGGTTCATAATTTCATTTGGCAACTCATAAGGAAGTGATTCATGACCGATCCCCACCTCCAAACATACTTTGGAACCCTTGGTACATATTTTACAAAATTTGGTACATCCTTCACAAAATTCGGTACATTTTATTCTATTGCTTTCAAGACCCCCATCATATCACCTCGAGACCATAATTTCATTTGGCAACCCATAAGAAAGTGATTTGTGGTCGATTCCCACCTATGAACACACTTTGGAACCTTTGGTACATCCTTTATAAAATTTGGTACATTTAATCCTATTGCTTCCTGGACACCTATCTGAACATCGATAGTCCATAATTTCATTTAGGAACCCGCAAGGAAGTGATTGGGGGCCGATTCCCATCTTCGAATTCACTTTGGAACCCTTGGAACATCCTTCAAAAAATTTGGTACATCCTTTATAAAATTTGGTACATCTCATCCTATTGCTTCTAGGACCCCCATCCTATCACCTAGGGGCCATAATTTCATTTGGAAACCCATAAGGAAGTGATTCATGACCAATCCCCACCTCGGAACACACTTTGGAACCCTTGGTACATTCTTCACAAAATTTGGTACATTCTTTATAAAATTTGGTACATCCCTTCCTATTGATTTCAAGACCCCCGTCTTATTAGTTACAGTCAAAAATTTCATTTTGGAACCTATAAGGAAGTGATTGGGCACCCGTCTCCACCTTGGAAAGCACTTTGGAACTCTCGGTACATCCTTCACAAAATTTGATACATCCTTTATAAAATTTGGTACATCACATCCTATTGCTTCTAGGACCCCCATCTTATCAGCTATGGTAAAAAAATTTGTTGGGAACCCATAAGGAAGTGACTGGTGACCGATCCCCACCTCGAAACATACTTTGGAACCCTTGGTACATCATTGACAAAATTTGGTACATCCGATCCAATTGTTGTTGGGACACCCATCTTACACTTATGGTCAATAATTTCATTTTGAAACCCATAAGGAAGTGATTGGGTTTCGATTCCCATCTCGAAACGCTCTTTGGAACCCTTGGTACATCTTTCACAAAATCTAGTACATCATTCACAAAATTAGGTACATCCTTTGTAAAATTTGGTACATCCCATCCTATTACTTCCAAGACCCCCATCTTATCACCTACGGTCCATAATTTCATTTGGGAACCCATAAGGAAGTGATTGGGGGTTGATCCTCACCTTGGAATGCACTTTAGAACCCTTGGTACATCTTTCACATAATCTAGTACATGCTTCACAAAATTTGGTACATCCAATCCTCTCACTTCTTGGACCCCCATGTGAACATGGAAATGATTGGGGGCTGATTTCTACCTTCAAACACACTTTGGAACCCTAAGTACATCCTTCATAAAATTTGGTACATCATTTATAAAATTTGGTATATCCCATCATATTGCTTCCGAGACCTCCATATTATTGCCTAGGGTCCATAATTTCATTTCAGAACCCATAAGGAAGTGCTAAGGAGTTGATCCCCATATCTGAACGCAAGTTGGAATCCTTGGTACATCCTTCACAAAATTTGGTACACCTTTATAAAATTTGATACATCTAATCCTATTGTCACTGAGACACCCATTTTATCACCTATGGTCCATTATTTCATTTAGGGATTAGTGTTAATTGATGAAACGTCATTCACTACTCTTGAGCGGACTTTTAAACCCTTGGTACATCCTTGAAAAATTTTGCTACATCATTTACAATTTTTGGTACATCTTTTATAAAATTTGGTAGATTTATAAGAAAATTTGGTATTTCAAAGCCTCATACCACCAAGATCCCATAGGAATTGATGGGAAATCGTTCACCACCATCTAATGGAGTTTCGAACCCTAGTAACATCATCCACAGTGTTCCATATATCTTTAAGATCAGTTCATTCCTTATTAACTTTCATAAAGTATTGTATATTTTTTTTAAATTAATCAGAGACCTCATGCCCTCTTAATTTAATACATCTATATATATATATGTGTGTGTGTGTGTGTGTGTGTGTTCGTTAATATGTGCAATAATACGTATATTCCTTATAAAAAGACTTACATCATTTGTAAAATAAGCATAAATTATTTTAATACCTTATTTGGACCCCATAAGGTATTTAATTGCTTACAACAATGTTTGTAACTAAACTTGCCAAAATTAATTAATTGTAACAATTGTCACATTCACACCTATGGTCATTATGATTAATGCCTCATTTAGATTATAAACAATAAAACTTAACTTCATTAACACTAGATGGTATGACATTAATGTGCTAAACATTAAAACATATGGTATCTACCAAACATCTGATAATGCATAACTTTTGTTTATTTATTCATTTGGTGGTCGCTTATTTCATATGAATGTCAAGGGCCAACCTTTCAAGCTATCAGCATGCCTCATTTGCCTTATTGCCTTACCCACACCTCAAATCTAGTCATCTGAAAGGCATGCCTCCGACAGAGAGTCATGTCTATCTTTTTCCTACTGCACATAACTTAACAAAATTAAGTTTTTTACCCACATTCATGCGTCTTCCATGAAGGTTGTGCCCTTAGGTTGACTAGTGCACATAGCCTACCAATATAATGGTTTCACCAATAGGCATGCCTCTAAAATCAAGGGTATGCCCCTAGTTTGCATACTGCATACAGCATACCAAAATAATGTTATCATACCCATACCCATGCCTATGCAATGAATGGTGCACCCCTACTTTGCCTTTTACATATAGCATAGTAATATAATGTCATTCACACATAGGCATGCCTTTGAAATGAAAGGTGCGCCCCTAGATTGACTTATGCACATAACATACCTAACTAATGTTATTGTATAAAAGAAATTCCATTGATTTTAAGGATACAATGTAAACATTCAAATGTCTTTCCATGGTGTCAATGGGTCAATCTCCTTTTTATCGATTCCTTACATAACACAAAGCCAATTTTAAATAAGAAAAACGATAGGACTACCTATGACCTAACAGGCTGACCCTTATTTTGGCTATTACCCACTTCACACAAAACTAAATAATATGATTAAGGGTCATTAGCCAAAAAGAAGCATCCCCTACATGTAAAGGTCGGCCACGATTATGCCCACTGGTTAACAATCTGTTTTTTTGCCAAGAACGCCATGTGGATCTATGTGACTTCAATGGCATCTTTGAACAATCATCACCAAGGTACAGATTTTGCTATTACAATTACATTATCATGCAACATATCCCATAATATTGAAGAACTATATACAATCACAATATATGTACACCAAACACTACAAATCCAATAAATTAGTCTTTGCTTATAATCAAGGAAACAACAACAAAGATTACCAAACTATTACACACTAATATAAAGTTGATGTTACATTATGAAGTTTAATCAAATAGTAACAGCAATGGGTTGTTACATGTCGCACGATTATGCCCAGGCTCATTACAACAAGAACAATGAACTTTTTTTTTTTACATGAATTAAGACTCGATTCGACGTTTCCTAGGTCTTCTAGGAGGTTGCTTTGTGGTTGGAGGATTAAGAAAAGGATAAGTATGACCCAAGGCATCACAAACGGTTCCATCTTCATCTATCATTGGCATGTCATGAGTTACCAAAGTACGCATGCTTCCAAAGTATATATTCTCTTGCAAATTGTACTTATCCCAGTCATCAACATAATTAGATAAATCAAACCCCATTTGCCGTATAGCTGCACAAGCATGATCACATGGGATTCCAGACATTTGCCATTCTTTACATGTGCAAGCTCATTCCATCAAGTCTACTTCCAGGAATGCTTTTCCATTAGATACTTTCATTGAACTACCCAAGTGTAAATAAGTGATATAATTTTCACCTTTTGTAATGTTCAATGCAATACTTTCTTCTGTTTTAGGACCAACGCACACATTCCATTTTACAAGTCCATTTTTGTGCTTGACTAAAAGAGATCCTAACTTATCCATATGCTTAATGAAGAAAACACAAATGTTATGGTGTCGTTCATGTCTTAACTAAGAATTGAAAGACTCAGCCAGATTACTTGTCATCTTATTCCAACGCATCTTCTTAAATTTAGAGATTGCCTAATGTTGAGGGTTATTTTCTTCAAACCACTTCACCAAATCATGATTAAATGTCCTTAAAGTATCCCATTACAACCTCATAATCACAATCTAACCTAGCATAGGTGATAGAATCAAGCATTTGCAAAGCATTTTCCTTTCATTTCCTCCATTTACTGTTCAGCTTTGTTAGAAAGCAACTGAAGTTTTCTTTAATGTGACGATAGCAATATGCATGGTTTTCACTACCAAATACCTCTAAAACGCTACGGATAATCCCTTGGTGCCTATAAGATATTATTATAACCTCTTTTTCATCTATGACCATCTTCAATTTCTTTAAGAACCAAAGTCAATCCTCATAATTCTCGGAGCTAATAAGCCATAAGCAAGTGGAAACATGCCATCATCATCATCATATGAAGAAGTTGAAAATAAAGCACCCTTGTATGGCCCACTCATGTGGGATGAATCTATTGAAATAATAGGTCGACATCCCATTTTAAACCCATGTATTGACACTAAAAGGGCAACAAACAATTGCATAAAATGACCATCATTCGAACATTTATATTCAGCAATCGTCCTTGGATTTGTTTCAATAAGCCTTGTACACAACCAAGGTAACAACTTATATGAACATTGGGGCACATCGTGAATTCGTTCTTTGGCCTTCTCTTTCAAGTTCCATGCTTGACAATAATTCAATTACTTTTCGTGTTGTTGATGAAAGTCTTTAAATATTTGACGGGGCAAGTAATCTGAATTTGAACGAATAACATCATCAATCATAACTATGACTCGATTACAACGAACTATTGGTTCGGAAATTGACATATCTTCTAAATAGTGGTTATGTTCATTTCTAAATGTATGCACTTGAACTATTTTTGTTCTCCTAATAGCACGAATAGTTGCTTTCCATGGGCATCCTTCAACAACACATATTACAGTCATATGCTTAAGACAGTTCCTCTTAAACTTATATCTAAAACGGTCTCCTACTAACATGAGATATATTGCATCCCAAAAGTCATTTGCTGTTGAGAATATATGCCCACTACCCAATATTGCACTCTCAAAATGACTTTACTTTAGTGGACCAACATGTGATTCAACACATCTTTGATGAAATCCTCGTGATTGCATTCTAATATCAACATCCCTTGTTGAATATGGGACCAATGAGTTAGACCCTACGATTGTTTTGTTCATTCTGCATTATAACATCTAATGAATAAACATATATATTAAAAAATAAATAAAAACACAGAATCATTGAAGATTAGATATTCTTTTGATATAACTTTCCCTTGTCCTCGATTCTCAACTGTTTCATCGCTTTCAATTGTTGATGCTAAACATATATATACACATGCAAATCAGTCACTAAATTGAAATATGTTTGTCAAGTCTTCATCATTTTTCAATGGTTAAAGTGCATATAGATCAAGCAGGAGAGTGTACAAAAATGTTGGTCCCACTATATCGATGTTCATTTTCCCACAAATCCTTGAAACAAAATCATTATATGTCATTGATCGTTCTAAACTTAGACCCTCTCGTCTCCCACCCATATACTCCACACTACCATGTTCACCCCTTACTAGTTCCCCTCCAATGTGAAGATAACAATAAATTGTATTACTTAGATCCATTTAAATGGTACTCGATCATGTGCAGCCCCTATTTAGAAACATGAACCTTTAGTCAAGATGAAACAATTAACTAATTTCTTAATAACACTGCCTAAATCAACTTACTTATAACAAAACTGATTATCATGCCTATGACCATCATATATTAATACATTGTTTATCTTTGGAACTTTACAAGTGAGCTTCATTTACATTTCATGGTCTACAATTAATGTTGTAAATATGAACATGCATAGTGTATACTTAACATTAAGCAATGCAATTATTCTATTTTATTTGGTAGTAATTTGCTATGTTATATAAGTTGGGGAGTGAACCTCTCAATTCATGGGCCAACCATTGTTTTTGTAACTCTTCAAGCCAAATTGTGCTAATGTCACTATTTTCGGGCCAACCCCTGAAACAACGGGTCTTTCTTTATTTTTCCTATTGCCTAGATTAGACCACAACAATGTTTACAACTCAGGGCCTACCTTCAAACAAATGGGTCAGCCTCTAATTCACTTACTGCAACCTCCTACAAAAATAATTATTTCATCCAAATGTCATTACCTAAATTACGATCAACCCTTGCATCCAAGGGTAAACCCCTACTATGACCACTACACACATATAAACAAAATAAATTTCATATTTGTGGCTATGAGCATCAAATTTGCACCTAAGGCTCCACTACTATTTTCCCTAATTCCCACATAAATGCATGTCTGCTTTACTATATTTGTTTTATTTTCTTCTTCAATTCAACCCTTATTATAAATTCAAAAATTTTATGAAGAAATTTATTCAAACTTTACTCCCAATCATTTTTAAAATTTATACTCATCTACTCATGACTAAACATGAATTCTTTTCTCATGCATTAAATTCACCAATTAACAACTATAAAAAATCACTCAACCTACTCATTTTGGAATCCCATATAAGCAACATTAAACAACAAAACATCTCAAATCCCATATAAACAATATCAAACAAAACAAATTGTTCAAACATTCCTAAAAATTTTATTCCCTTCTCATTCAATAGTCATATTTTTCTTCTCTTTTCCATATTCTTCCCAACAACCATATACAACACAAACACAACAATTTAGAAAATAAAACAAAATCAATATAGCTTACCACCATCTCATTTTCCCATCATTTATCAAATTTTAAACCATATTTCATTTCAAATCAACCATAAATAAATTAAAATATAAAATTAGATACAATATTAATGAACATTCAACATGTAGAAATATGCAATGTAATCAAGTTTAAATTACAAAATTGCACAAATCACATAACTATGACAATATTCAAATCTCAAATAATCAAAATGACAAATCAAAATAAATAGTTATTACAAAATTTAATAAAATACATATATCACCTAGAAAAACCCTTGCTTTAAAAGTTAAATGCAACTATAATATTTATATGCTTCGTTCTCTCTTTCTCTCAATTGCTTTTTTGCTCCTTCTTCAATGTAATAGTAAAATAGGAAGTACAGCAAGGAGAGAAATGACTTTGTCGGTACTGAAATGAGAAGAAGGAAAGGGTTTCTTTGTCTACCTAGCATTTGTTAGAGGGTTCACTCTTAGACTTTTGTTTTCAAATTGATGTTTGGTGGGAAAATGATAATGTCGTTTTCCTTATAGTGATGGAGGAGAAACAAAATAAGGAATCAAGTTTGGAGGTTCGTTTGGGGTTGATGAGTTATGGCGAATTGAGAAGCTACCAGATTTTTTATGGATTGTTTTGCCTTGTGATGGGTTGTGTCTATGAACAAAGAAGAAAAAACATAGGTTTTTGGAGTTAAGGTTTGGTTGAAGAAAGAAGAAGACAATTGGGGGTAAATATTTTTTAAAAAATCAATCCATGTGGAGTGTTTAGTTGGATGGTGACATGTACATGATCCATGTCATCAGCTTTAGTGGGTAGCTAACTTGGACCTTACTTACGTGACCTTTCCAAGTGGGTGATCCAACTATGAGAGCTGTCAAAGTGCAAGAGGGCATTTTTGGAAAGGTCTCAACATTACTATTATAGTGTATGGAAAGACATTTATTTTCCCCAAAATCCATTGAACTTCAAAAGTAAAAAAGCAAAGTTTCTAAAAGGCAAAATTTTGCCTCTTGGTGTATGGTTACATAAATTCCCCAGAAAAAATAAGTGAAAATGAGGAAGAGAAGAGGTATCGGGCAACCCAAAACATGGGTTGTGGTAAAAGAATGACGGTTGATGAAAGTGGTAGAGATAAGTTTTTTGGACAACTTCAAGAATAGGTTGTTGCAGGGGTTGACGTGGCCTAATGGGTGTTATACTAAGGTGTCTTGGGTAGCCAAATGAATAGGTTACAACAAGGGATGAGACAGATTAATAGTTAGGTCTTGGGCAACTAAGACTGAGTTGTAGCAAAGAGTGTGATGGCTAGTGCAGGGCTTCTCGGGAAACCAAAAAATGGTACTATAAGGAGGCTATCTTAGACATTTAATGAGGCCCTTATGTAGTGTAGCTGGTTAGGTATTTGTATCATAGCTATGTGTAACTAAGCATTGGATTTTTGGGTTGATATGAGAGGCCAAATGATGGATGGTTGGTGAGAATAATGGAGATGGATCTTAAGCAACCCAAAATTGAGCTGTAGCAAGGAGTGGTATGGCTGGTTGCAGGGTTATATTTTATAGCTATATGTACTTAGAATAATAGGGTTATGGGTTGGTATGGTTGAGAAAGGTAAATGTAATTTGAGTTGACCAATTATAAGGCATTTTAGATAGCTTAAAAGATGAGGTGTAGTGAGGGAAGGTAGTTAATGGATGAGAGGAAAGAGTGTAGCTGGTTGATGGTTTGTGGGGGATAATGTAAAATAATATTAATGGGTAGGTTCATATGGTGACTACACAGGGGATGATCCTTATGAACTTATATAAACTATATAATTGTTAAAAGATTGATTCATTTCATGTTATAAAGTGTGTTTTAATAGTTGCAATGACTTAAATATTCTATTTTTATTTGTGTTTTATGGGACATTAAAGAAAAAAAATATTGTTTTAGTGTGATTATTATTAAAAGAAATGACCTATTTTAATATATATCTTAAAGCATGAATTTGATATCTACAATAAACTCTAATCTTATTTTTATTTGTGATCTATGAGATGTTAAAAAGAAAAAATTATTTTAGGTCATGAATTATTAATAAGAATAAATAAATGAATAAATATTTTGGCATGTTTATTATTCAATGAAACAATTTATTTTACTTTATATTTTAAAACAAGGATTTGATAATTTTGTTTCAAATTACGATTAATGATAAGCTTGAACAAGCAGAAAACCTTAAGTTACAAATTTAGAGGTTTATGTGATCACATCAAAATCCCACAATCGTTCTTCAAGAAGCTCTTAAGAAAGAATCGAAGACTACAAGTTTCAATGAATTACAATAATTTACTTGGATAGTAACCTATATATGTCATGGGCAAAATGAGGGGTCTACAATATCTCATTGTCATTAGCTAATCTAACTAACAGAAGTTTGAGAGATTGTTAATACGATAAGCTGCTAATTAGTTTGATGACTAGGCACATCTAAAGCTATCCTTACATGCCACATCAAACCAAATGGTGTCAACAATTGCTTTGTTGTATATTATATATATTTAGATATAAATATTCTGCCTATAATTAGCTTTTGTAGTTTAGGTCATTAGCTATAGAAAACTATTCCTTTTATTATTCAATCATGTACACTATATATATTATAACTCTTTTTTAATGAAAAATTGAGTAGTCTTTTCTCTTCAGATTTTATTCTCCTTTAAGTTTTATATGGTATTCGAGCTTTTTTAAAGCTCACACGAGTCCTCCAAATGGTTAACCCTCAAAATACCCTCTTCTCTAAAAATTCGTTAGCTACCTCTCATTAAGACTGTCCTACCATCATTAACTCCCTTGATACCACTTCTTCCCTCATCTCCATCAACAACACCTCACAAATCTCCATTAAACCCACTCCCTTAAACTATACATCATGGTGTTTCCAATTTCATGTTGTTCTCATAGGATATGACCTTATGGGATTCATAGATGGATCCAAGCCTTGCCCTGTGCCATCAATTACAACAATCAATGGTAATAATCTAAACCCAGATTACTCATTTTGGATTCGACAAGACCAATTAATCCTTAGTGTTATCCTTGGGTCCATATTACCCAACCTTGTTTCCTTTATTACCTCTACTTGCACATCACATGAAGCATGGAACATTCTATCCAACAACTATACCAAACCATTTCAAGGTTGACTCACTCAGTTAAAAAAAAGATCTTTATTTTCTCACGAAAGGCACATGGTCAATCATTGACTACATGCAACGTGTCAAAGTTATCATCGACGAATTAGCAATGTTGAACCATCCTATTGATAATTAAGATTTCACATTAAAGATTCTAAGTGGTTGACTGATCTTCTTTGTTTTCCAAAATACTAAGTCTTTTACGTAGCAACTCTGGTCAAGAAAACCAAAGAGATGGTCAATACGCCTTTTGTAGTACTCCGGGTATTGACCTCAAGGACTGGCTTATGGAAATTGTCAATACTAGGATAAATGAATTGCTTTTATTTGAATTCTAAAGTGAAAAACAATATATGAACTAACTTTTATGAAGTGAATCTAGGTAAAAGAAACTAAATTAATAAAAAAATGAATATTAATTTTTAGTTCAATTGATTCAAGTTTAGGGCTTTCCAAAATCTAACTTAAGGTATGGAAATAGAAATAATAAAGGTTTCTTAATTAAAGTGATCTTAGGGTTTTAAGGGTTTTGGCTATTCGTGATCAACTTGAGTTCTATAACTCAAAACTTCATTCGAAACCTCATTTTTCCTTTTTTAAAACAAATTCCTAAAACCATCAAATGAATGAGATTGATTACTAGTTTAAGGTTTGGTTTTTTAACCCTTCCTACTCCTTATAGCTTTGTTTTAGGGCAAATAACGATAGGAAAGACCACGATAATCGAGAGTTACTAAGAATCACTAATATCAGGTAATAAACTATCGTATCATTCCCTAAACTAACTAACAATAATATGATAAAAAAAATTGATAAATTGTAATTCAACCAATAACAATCTCACTATTATAATGATTTACCCATTGTCATTATAGGTTTCCTAACTCTTAGATTTTCATGCTTCAAGGCCCAAGTTAGATTTTTAGCCTTTCATGGGGGTGATGTCATATTCACAATCCATAATAGGATAAAAATCCATAATTTGAATCAAAAGAAACTAAAAACAATATATTCAATAAATAAGAAAAAAAAAAAAACAAACCAAAGTTCTCATCTTCTTCCACCTCAAATGTTAAAACTCTTAGAAAAGATCCAAGATTTTTAAACCCTAGAACTAAAAGAGTTTATATAAAATCATCAATTACCTAACATGTGCCACACTCTCATTGGCCACTTATTACAAAATAATTACTTAAAAATGACTAAAAAAAAATAATAAAATGGTGATTTCTAGTCGTGTGAGGCCCACTTAGGACGAATGAAGTGCCCTAAATGCAATTCTTGGGGTAGAGGAGGTGAAACATCAAAGTGGTAGTGGGTGAATTCGAAATTGGGGTTATTTCAAATTGGATTTCGAATTCATAAGTTGGATTTCGAATTCACAAGTTGAATTTCAAAATGGTCATTCAACTTTGTGCAGTTGTCTTCAAATGACCATAACTTCTTCATTTCAGCTTTGATTTGCACACCGTTTAAAGCTTTGGACTTCTGACTTCATGAGCTTCAGAATGATATATGGTATGTCTAAAATGGACTCCGTAAAATGCTCCAAATTTGTCCTCAAAGCTATAGTATATATTGCCACCAGATTTTGAGTTCTAAATTTCCATGTAGTTGAATCTTGCTTCATGCCTCATTTTCCATGTTTTCTTGCCTTCTTTCTTACTCCATAATGGTAAGTTCTCATCTTCCAAACTTATGATATCCTCATCTTGCCTTTCCTCATGGTTCATGAGTTTTAACTTGCTTATTTCCTCATTTAACCATTTCTTGATCTTTCAAAATCTAAAGTGATTCAACTTGCACCCTTTTCTTCCCTTGAACCTGAGATAAATCTCCAAAATACAAGTTAAACTCATAGATAGGGCCTTAGCATCGATTTAGGTCAAGTTGGTTTATTTGAGTGTTTTTTGGTTCATAAATCATATCGAATATGTGCCATTAGAGCAAATATTTTGGCTCTAATCAGTGATCCTGATGAAGAATACAAAGAGCTTTGTTCGGCTATGCATGTCTGTTAAAGTCCTATTACATTTGATGAGTTACATGAAGAACTCATCAACTTTGAAGCACATTTCAAGTATGAAATGCAAATGAAAGCCAACCTCCCAAACATGCTCACTTCTACCAACCCTACACAAAAACCATTCAATAATCCATCCCCAAAACAAACATTAAACCACCCATTTTATCCACCATCAAACAACAAACACCAATCCCTTTCATCCCAATCACCCCATTCTTCAACCTCACAACCTCACCCTTATCTTGTCAAGTGTCAATTGTGTTATTAGCAAGGTCATTCTGCAAAATGATGCCCTATGTTCAAGCATATGCCTTAGTCTCATAACCTTTAACCCAAAATTACTCCTAATCCTTCCCATCTTCCTCAAGCCTACGAAGTCGGCCCTCCTGCACCTCCTACAACCAAATGGCTTCTAGACTTTGGCGTCTCTCATAATGTCACTGTGGACCTTTGAAACCTCTCTTTTCATTCTCCATACCCCGTCAATGAGCACATCTAGATTGGTGATGGCATTGGTTTACCAATCACTCACATCGGTTCAACCAAATTACCATTTTCTTTTCATTCATTTCTTTTAAATAATGTTTTGTGTGTCCCTTCTATAAAAAATAATCTTATTTGTATTTCTCAATTTAGTTCTAATAATCATGTATCCATTTAATTCTCGTCATCTTCTTCTCCTATGGAGGATCTTCGCACAAGGACAACACTATTGCAAAGGAGTGACTAGAGATGGCATTTATGAGTGGTTGTGTACATCACCAAAATCAAAGCTTGATATTGTCTTTTCATCTATAAAAGTCTTTATTGATCAATGGCATCATCACCTTGGTCATCCATCCTCTAAAGTTTTGCATCATTTAATTTCTAATTGAACATTGTCTATGACATCTTCAATTGTGTCCAATTTTACTTGTAATTCTAGCCATTATAATAAGAGTAATAAATTACCATTTTCTTTTTCCTCTCTTACAAGTTTTCCTCTTGAATTAGTATATTATGATGTGTGGATGTCTCCTCTTGTTTCTTATGATGGCTATAAATATTATATTATTTTTGTGGACCATTTTACTTGATATATTTGGCTTTATCATTTTAAGCAAAAATCCGATGTTCATGATATTTTGATTCATTTTAAGGCCTTAGTGGAAAAATATTTTCAACATTCCATCCTTACACTTTACATAGATAATGGTGGCGAATACATTTCATTGAAATCCTTTCTTGCCACTAATGGTATTTCCCACCTTACTACTCCACCACACACTCTCGAACATAATGGCCTTTTTGAATGTCGACATCGCCATATTGTTGAGATAGACCTCACATTTCTTCATCATGCACATATGTCCTTCAGTTTTTCACCACACGTTTTTTGTACTGTGGTTTATCTCATTAATGACATGCTAAAAGTTGACATCTTCATGAAATCCTCATTTGAAAAATTGTTTAACATTCCACCAAATTACTTTGAACTAAAAATATTTGGTTGTTTGTGTTATACATGGCTTTGACCATATGAGTCTCACAAGTTTGCTCCCCGATCTTAGGCTTGTGTTTTTCGTTGGCTATTCCTCCATGCAAAGTGCATAATAGTGTTTTGATACTGATTATTACTCAAAAAGTGCTCTTTTATAGCTTAAAATTAACTGTTTTAAACACTTTTGAGTAGTAGTTAATACCTTTTAACTCAATTGGCACATTAAGGAACCTAGCAAGGGTTACTAATGAGTTTTTGGCAAGTTTTAGTGTTTTTGGTAGCTTTTTTATCACTGAAACAAGCCAAGAATGAGGGAGAATTTTGTGCAATCCAAGGCAATACAAATTGAAGCTCCATTACATGAAAAACCCTAGCTTTGGAGCACTTCATGGCCTTTTCCAAGCTTGGCAATTGGTTTCCAAGCCAATAAGAAATGCAAGAAAGAAAAACAAAGAAAGGAATCTAACATGAAGCAATTTCGCAGGGCTATGTGAAATCAAAAGAAGAGCAGTTGCAGGACTGAGTGTGAAAGACAATTTTGCACCCTGTGTGAAATTTCACAAGCCTTCCGAAGCCACAAGCTGCAGCAACAAATGAATTTCTCATACCATGCGAAATTTAGCATGGTATGCGAAATCTTCCTGTGCACCGACTCAGTTAGATTTTTATCTCTAGATATTTGTGTAATTTCCTATTTTCTCCTTGTAATCAACCAATGATAGGATTTCTTGGTTAGGAAGTTGGAAAAACCTCTCTATATATCCTTTTAAATCTTTTGTAAAGATATAGATTTTTACACTAGACACTTGTAAAATTCCCGTAGTAAGAAATATATAGAGCCTTTGCTTTGCCTTTCCTTCTGATTTTGTTTTCATTTTCTTTCTAGCCAAACAACCTCTAAGGATGATTTCTCAGGGGATGAGTGGCTAAGTTTTACGTTTCTTGGAGTGATGGAAGCTAGGTGAAGGACCCGAATATAAAAGTGGTAGTTTTCCTTGCTTTAAATTAGGGTAGTTGGTAACCATTAATGGTCTTTATTTCAAGGTTTAGCTTTAAATCCCTTAAAATCATCTTGAATGGCCAATACTTGGCAAGCTTTTCGGATTCTATGGGTGCTTATTGCTAGATCCATGGATGTCTGTTAGTTATCAAGTATGAGCCATTGGAAGGTGGTTCAAGGTGAGGGTCTTTAGTATTTGAAGCCATTAATGGGAAGCAACTACCATTTTTCATGAACCATTTGGATCAAGTCTTAATTACTAAATACAAAACCGGTTCGGGAGATAACCATCCTTTATGTTATTGTCCCCAACGCGAGGAAAAGATCCGGAATCTCCCTCTTTGCCTAAGAAACCCAATCCTAGTGACCTAAAGCTCCAAGAAACCTTTTCTTTGTAATTAATTTCAAGTACTATTTTTGCTTAACTTAAAATCAACATTTTCAACTAAAATTTCATTTTCTTTTAAAGCTAATTTTCATAAGGAAAAGCACAATTTCATTACCTTTAGTAAAGTCACATGTGCGAAGAAAACCCATCCCTGTGGACAATCCTAGAGCCACTATGCTATGTTAGCCATGCTACCCTAGTGTACAGTGATTTAGGTTTATAAATTTTGTTGATAACACCAGTCTAGGATCCAAAATCAAATTGGCATCGTCTGGGGACGAATCAAATGGTGTCGTTGCCGGGGATGGTGCCACAGTACGATGATATTACTTTTGATGAACACTTGTGATCTTCATCACAAGTTTGGTGATTTTTCTTTTACTAATTATTTTTCTTTGTCTTTATTTTAGCTTATTATCTTTTATTTAGTTTTTAGCTAACCTTGACATTTTCCTAGAATTGTATTTCTTTTGTTTTCTTTGTTTTTGTTTCAGTGATCTCTAGTTGTGCATGCCCTATTGGATAAGAGATACTGAGGGAAGACTTGTGAAGTTTGAAACTCCTCAAGAAACTATGCTTGAACATCATGGATGTTCCACCTGAAGATCAGAATAGCCAACATGGTCAAGAGGATAATTTCAACGCATACCAATCCATGAGGGACCGCATGCATCCACCTCGTATGAGTGCACCTTTATGCATAGTGCCTCCCACTGAGCAACTGGTGATCCGACCACACATTGTGCCACTCCTACCTACTTTGCATGGGATGGAAAGTGAGAATCCCTACTCGCATATTAAGGAATTTGAGGAGGTTTGTAATACATTCCAGGAAGGAGGAGCTTCAATCGACTTGATGAGGCTCAAGCTATTTTCTTTCACTTTAAAGGATAAGGCCAAGGTTTGGCTCAATTCTCTAAGGCCAAGGAGTATCCGAACTTGGACTGATTTGCAAGCTGAATTTTTCTTCCCAACTCATAAGACCAATGGCTTGAAAAGGCAAATTTCTAACTTCTCAACTAAGGAGAATGAAAAATTCTATGAGTATTGGGAGAGATACATGGAAGCTATCAATGCTTGTCCTCACCATGGTTTTGACACATGGCTCTTAGTAAGCTATTTTACGATGGTATGTCTTCTTCAATGAAGCAACTCTTGGAAACTATGTGTGGAGGAGACTTCATGAGTAAGAATCCGGAGGAAGCCATGGACTTTTTGAGTTATGTTACTGAAGTTTCAAGAGGATGGGATGAGCCAAATGCTAGAGAGGTGGGAAGAATGAAGTCTCAACCTAATGCTAAGGGTGGGATGTATATTTTGAATGAAGACATTGACATGAAAGCAAAAGTTGCAGCTATGGCAAGGAAATTGGAAGAGCTAGAAATGAAGAAAGTACAAGAAGTGCAAGCCATTTCTAAGACACCAGTGCAAACTATGCCCTGTTCCATTTGTCAATCTTATGAGCACAGGGTGGAGGAGTGTCCTACCATTCTAGTAGTGAGAAAAATGTTTGGTGATCAAGCAAATGTTATTGGTCAATTCAAGCCCAATAACAATGCTCCATATGGCAACACCTACAATTCAAATTGGAGGAACCATCCAAATTTCTCCTGGAAACCAAAGCCACCTCAATACACACAACCTGCTCAAGTACCTCAACAAGCCTCGAATCTTGAACAAGCTATTGTGAATCTTAGCAAGGTTGTGGGAGACTTTGTGGGAGATCAGAAGTCCATCAATGCTCAACTGAATCAGAGAATTGACAATGTGGAGAGTACATTGAACAAAAGGATGGATGGGATGCAAAATGATCTGTCTTAGAAGATAGACAATGTTCAATACGCAATCTCAAGGCTTACCAACCTCAACACAGTGCAAGAGAAAGGAAAGTTTCCTTCTTAACCTTATCAAAATCCTAAGGGTATTCATGAAGTGGAGGCTTAAGAGGGAGAATCTTCAAAAGTGAGGAAGTCAAAGCAATTATCACTTTGAGAAGTGGTAAAGAGGTTGATCAGCCCACATCAAAGCCAAAGCACACTGAAGAGAGTGTAGCAGAAAAAGAAAAGAGTGAGGAGATTAAAGAAAAGAGAAAAGGGAAAAATACAAAGAAAGATGACCATGATTCTAGTGTGGATGAAGAACCCGAAATGATAGTCATCAAGGAAGATATGATGAAGAAACACATGCCTCCACCTTTCCCCCAAGCTTTGCATGGCAAAAAGAGAACCAATAATGCATCAGAAATTTTTGAAGTGTTGAGGCAAGTGAAGGTCAATATCCCTTTGCTAGATATGATCAAACAAGTGTTGACATATGCAAAATTCTTGAAAGACTTGTGCACTGTAAAGAGAGGGTTGAATGTGAACAAGAAAGCCTTCTTGACTGAGTGATTACTACTCAAAAAGTGTTATTTTATAGCTTGTAATTAACTCTTTTGAACTATCTTGAGTAGTAATTATCACCTTTTAACCCAATTAACATATTAAGGGCCTTTGCATTTGTTTCTAATCAAATTGTGTTAAGTTTTGGTGTTTTTGATAGCTTTTTGCTCACCAAAGCAATGTAAGAATGAGGGAGAGTTGTACATAGTTCATGTCAAAGCGTTTGGAAGCTCAAATTCATGAAGAAACCAAGCTTTGGAGCTCCATAGCCTTTTGCCAAAACCAATCAAGCATGCACGGAGGAAAAACAGAGTGAAGAAAAAATAGAGCATAGTAGCTATAGTCTTCTTTTCCACTTTTGGAGCACTCCCCGAAGTCCATTTTCTGCATGCTATATACCGTTGGAAAGCTCTGGAAGTCAAAAATCCAATGCTTCAAACGGTGTGCAATTTGGATCAGAAATGAGGAAGTTATGGCCTTCGGAAGATAACTGCATCCAGCTAAAGGACAAATTCGCACCTTGCGAATTTGTAACTCCAGCGTGCGAAACCTGAAGCCTACCTTGCGCAACGGGATTGGAGCGCAAACACACAGTCACAGAGAGTGCCAACTTGCGAAAATGGTTTTCCAACTTGCGAAAGTGACATCCAACGTGCGAAAAGGGAACCCAAGTTGCGAAACCAACTTGCGAGATTTTCGCAAGTCACCAAACATGGTGCGAAATCTTCATGCGAATTGGAAAGCTTGCGCACCGACTCTTTTGGATATTTTTCTTCAGATATTTTGTGTTTAAATCTCGTTTTTCTCCTTGTAATTGACCACTCATGTAATTCCTTAGCTAGCAAGGAATGAAGGAAGGGTAAATAACCTTCCTATATATATACTCTCTTGGAATCACTGAAGAACACTCGGGAGTCTTTCCAGAGAACAATTTTTGTATAGTTTTGAAAGTAATACATAGAGCTTTGCTCTACCTTACTTTCTCATTTTATCTTTGCTTATAATTATGTTTTCTAGTAAATCAACCTCTGAGATGTTTTCTCAGAGGATGGTTGGCTAAACTTTTTGTTCCACGGGTGAGGGAAGCTAGGTAAGGTGCCGGATGCAAAGAGTGAGTTTTTGTTGTTTCTATTTTTAATGAAGAGAAAGAGTGACCCGTTAGTGTTGTTTATATTTTTAGTTAACTAGGATTACCGTGAATAGCCAATACTTGGTAAGCTTTCGGATTCCATGGATTCTTATTGCTTGCAATCTTGCTCCATGGAGGTCTAATTGTTATCTCTTATTCGTTTGTGAAGGATGATCTGATGTTAAGGACCACCTTGAATGGCAAATACTAGGTGAGAGGTACGAGCCATTACAAGGTGTGTCAGTGAGAGGAATTTAGAGTTGACATCATTAATGGTAAGCATCTGTACCACACCGGTTCGGGAAATAACTATAGGTTAAATCCCGAATGCGAGGAAAAGACTCAAGTGACCGGATTCTCCTCTTTTGCATTTGGTACCTGAGCCTAGCAACCTGAAGTCCTGAGGAACTCCTTTCTTTATAATTAATTTCAGATAATTTGTATGTTTGGTTAGCTTAAAGTCTTTTGTTCCCATTCAAACCTTTGTTTTTCTTTTAAAAGCTAACCTTGAAATGAAAAATCACCTATTTAGCTCTTGAACCGATATCATTTGGAAAGTAAAAACCCATCTCTGTGGACGATCCTAGATCCACTATACTATGCTAGCTAAATGCTACCCCGGTATATGGTGAAATAGGTTTATAAATTTTGTTGATTACTCCCGCCTGAGAATTGAGATCAAAACACATCAATTGAGTTGAATCAATTGGTACACCAATCGGGCATGAATCACTGAGCAAATGAGTGCCATAATATAGTGCAAGTCTCCAGTGAAGTACAAAGATTCGGGCTGCCCTACCATCTCAGTGAGTATTGGAGGGACGTGTGGAGAAAGCTTTGTTGGACTTGGGAGCAAGTGTGAATTTTCTACCCTACTCTATCTACAAGCAGTTGGGACTTGGAGAGTTGAAGCCAACATCCATCACTTTATCTTTGGCAGATAGATCAGTGAAGATTCCAAGAGGGATGATCGAAGATCTCTTGCTTCAAGTTGACAAATTCTACTATCCAGTGGATTTTATTGTTCTTGATACGGATCTAGTTGTCAAAGGAACTAACTATGTTCCTATCATACTTGGAAGACCATTCCTAGCTACATCAAATGCAATCATCAATTGTAGGAATGGAGTCATGCAACTCATGTTTGGCAACATGACATTAGAGCTCAATATCTTCCATTTATGCTAAAAGCATATCCATTCGGAAAAAGAAGAAGGTCTAGAGGAAGTATGCATGATTGACACTTTAGTGGAGGAGCACTGTGATCCGAGAATGCAGGAGGATTTGACTGAGAGTCTTAGGGATCTTGATGAAGTGTTACCTGAATCCTCAGATTTGCATGCTACCATGTCCTCTTGGAGGAGGAGATAAGAAATTCTACCCTTATTCAATGAGGAGGAGACACAAAGAGTTGCTAAGGAGGAGCCCTCAAAGCTTATTCTTAAGCCACTACCCACAGAGTTGAAGTATGCATACTTGGAAGAAAACAAGCAATGCCCTGTTGTTATATCTTCAGCTCTTACTAATCATCAGAAGGATTGTCTACTTAAAGTCCTTAGAAGATGTAAGAAGGCAATAGGGTGGCAAATTTCTGATTTGAAAAGGATCATCCCTTTAGTCTGCACCCATCATATTTACATGGAGGATGAAGCTAAGCCAGTTCATCAACCTCAAAGAAGGTTGAACCCTCACATGCAAGAGATGGTGCAAGTTGAGGTTCTTAAGCTACTTCGGGCCGGTATTATCTACCCCATATCAAATAGCTCATGGGTGAGTCCTACTCAAGTTGTGCCAAACAAGTTTGGGATCACAATGGGGCAAAATAATAAAGGAGAAGATGTCTCTACACACCTCACTACAGGTTGGAGGGTGTGCATCGATTACAGGAGGTTGAATGCAGTGATGAGAAAAGACCATTTCCCATTGCCCTTTATTGATCAAGTGCTTGAGACGGTCTCTGGGCATCCTTTTTATTGTTTCTTGGATGGCTACTATGGGTATTTTTAGATAGAAATTGATGTTGAAGACCAGAAGAAGACCACTTTCACATGCCCATTTGGTACCTACGCATACAGGAGAATGCCTTTTGGCTTATGCAATGTGCCCGCAACTTTCCAAAGATGCATGTTAAGCATTTTCGGCGATATGGTGGAGCGTATTATGGAAGTCTTCATGGATGATATCACCATATATGGAAGTGCATTTGATGAATGCTTGGTCAACTTAGAAACTGTTTTGAACCGATGCATTGAGAAAGAATTAATGCTTAACTGGGAGAAATGCCATTTCATAGTACAACAAGGGATTGTCCTTGGGCACATTGTCTCCAAGCAAAGCATTGAAGTTGACAAAGCAAAGGTTGAACTAATTGTCAAGTTGCCATCCCCAACAAATGTCAAAGGAGTAAGGCAATTCCTTGGCCATGCTGGGTTCTATAGAAGGTTTATCAAGGATTTCTCTAAGCTTGCAAGGCCTCTTTGTGAACTATTGATGAAGGATGCTAAATTCATATGGGATGATAGATGCCAAAGGAGTTATGAAGAATTGAAGTTATTTCTGACAACCACACCAATAGTAAGGGCTCCCAACTGGCAACTGCCCTTTAAGGTGATGTGTGATGCCAATGACTTTGCCATAAGAGCTGTTCTTGGGCAAAGAGATGATGGAAAACCCTATGTGATCTACTATGCGAGCAAGAAATTAAATGAGGCGCAAAAAAACTATACAACCATCGAGAAAGAATTGTTAGCTATAGTTTTTGTCTTGGATAAGTTTTGTGCTTACTTGGTGGGGTCCTTCATTGTGGTTTTCACTGATCACTTTGCTTTAAAATATCTGTTGACTAAGCAAAATGCTAAAGCAAGGCTGATTAGATGGATCCTCTTGTTTCAAGAGTTCAATCTCCAAATCAAAGACAAGAAAGGAGTGAAGAATGTGGTAGCAGACCACCTGTCAAGGCTAGCTATCGCACATAATTCCCATGGTTTGCCCATAAATGATGATTTTTCAGAGGAGTCTCTCATGTTGGTAGAAATTGCTCCTTGGTATGCTCACATTGCTAACTACCTAGTTACGGGAGAAGTTCCAAGTGAAGGGAAAACACAGGATAGGAAGCACTTCTTTGCAAAAATTCATGCCTACTATTGGGAAGAGCCATTACTATTCAAGTATTGTGTGGATCAGATAATAAGGAAGTGTGTTCCTGAAGAAGAGCAATAGGGGATCCTCAATCATTGCCATGAAAGTGCATGTGGAGACCACTTTGCTTCTCAGAAGACAGCCATAAGGGTGTTACAATCGGGTTTCTATTGGCTATCACTTTTCAAAGATGCACACACCATGTGCAAGAGTTGTGATTGATGCCAGAGGCTTGGGAAGTTGACACGCAGGAACATGATGACTTTGAACCCCATTTTAATAGTTGATCTTTTTGATGTTTGGGGCATTGACTTCATGGGACTTTTCCCTATGTCTTTTGGCTACTCTTACATCTTGGTGGGAGTAGATTATGTTTCTAAGTGGGTTAAGGTAGTCCCATGCAAGCACAATGACCATAGAGTAGTTCTCAAGTTTCTCAAGGAGAACATTTTTTCAAGATTTGGGGTGCCCAAAGCCATAATCAGTGACAAGGGTACTCATTTTTGCAACAAGCCTTTTGAAACTCTTCTAGCCAAGTATGGGGTGAAGCATAAGGTAGCTACACCTTACCACCCTCAAACTAGTGGGCAAGTTGAGTTAGTAAAACGGGAGGTTAAAAACATATTGATGAAGGTAGTGAACATGAACAGAAAAGATTGGTCTGTCAAGCTCCTTGATTCACTATGGGCATATAAAATAGCTTACAAGACCATTCTTGGGATGCCTCCTTATCGCCTAGTCTATGGCAAAGCATGCCATCACCCTGTGGAATTGGAATACAAGGCTTGGTGGGCAATCAAGAAGCTCAACATAGATTTGAGCAAAGTTGGGTTGAAAAGGTTCTTAGACCTCAATGAGTTGGAAGAACTGAGAAATGATGCCTACATCAATTCAAAAATTGCAAAAGAGAGATTGAAGAAGTGGCATAATCAGTTGATTTCCCACAAGGATTTTCAAAAGGGACAAAGAGTCTTGCTCTATGACTCTAAGTTCCACATCTTTCCAGACAAGCTGAAATCAAGATGGATAGGTCCTTTTACCATTCACCAAGTGCATTCAAATGGAGTAGTGGAACTACTCAACTCCAACAGCACCCAGAGCTTCAAAGTGAATGGTCATCGTCTCAAGCCCTTTGTGAAGCTTTTTTCTCGTGACAAGGAGGAATTCATCCTCCTTGATCCACATCAAGCTTAACAGGACCAATTTTTTTGATGGACTCAGTCTTTCTAAATACTATAAAGTCCATAATTTTTGTTTTATTTTTAATTTCAAAGTTTTCTTGTATTATTACTTGTTTTAATTTTAATTTCTCGCTTTAATTTCATTTTGGTTTGATTTAACTTAAATTTTTGATGATCAATTGCAGAAAGGACTTCAAAGCAGATGGGCAAGTCTTTAAAAACTCTTGGCAGAGGAACAACCCTATAGAAAAAAAGGTATTTCATAGGGCAAATTAGTAATTTCGCACATAGTGCGAAATTTTAAGGGGTGTGCGAACTCATTTCGCAACCCCATTTCCCATTTCACACACTGTGCGAAAATATTCGTACACTCAAACCCAATTTGTACAGCTTTTGCACAACCTGCGAAACCAATTCGCACAGCCTTCGGACACCTTGTGACCTCATTTCTTCACAGTGTCGCCTCGTCCCTCTCCCATTTAACACCCACCACCCCCTTGGACACATCTCACTTTTCCGCCCTTTCATTTCCCGATTTCCCCATATCTCTATGGCGCACACACGAGGAGGCCTTGCTACCCCTTCGCCGAGACGCTCTTCGAGGTAGAGAGCCTCCTCTTCACAGGCCACAGAGGCCCCCACTACTTGATCATAGGACATCTCTTTATCTTTTTGTATTTACATATTATATTAGTGGAGATTGTTCCTTCTTTTGATGCTTTATATTCTGGGATTGGATATATTACCTGATGATATCTCATATTGTCCTTTCTTCAATTAATATATAGACATGTTATATTACTTGGCATTTTTCTATTTCCTCTACTCATTACTCTTTTTATTTTTTGAATCATGTGGTTTCTCTTATACGACTCAGACTCTATTTCCTTCAGGAGGTACCACTTTCTCCCTTTATTTTCAATTGCTCTTAACACATTGAGGGCAATGTTGATCATGGTTGGGGGGAGAGTTGAGGAAGGAAGTTTTGTTAATAATGCTAGGTTAATTGTTTCATTTAGTTACTTTTTGCTTAATTTTAAAAGTTTTTACTCTACTCTCCATGGCTATTAAGGAAAAATTCTCAAAATGAAATGGGAGAAATTGAATTCTTGTCTTTTTACTTGAATCTTAGAGTTTGTATTATGCTTATTGAAGTTGATGAATTATTGAAGCTCCTATTGAATTCAACCTTATTTCTTCCACTTTAATCTTACCACACACTGTGCATATTAGGTTCCGATTATAAGATGAAAAACTATCTTACCCTAAGCTTAGCAAAACTTCGACTTGGTACCTTTGACCTCGTTTTAATAGTGTTGGGACACCTTATAAAAGGCCAATGAGCCTTAAAAAAAAAAAAAAGAAAGAAAGAACAAAGTGTTACACTTGCCTTGAAACCCGAGCAAGGTTCGAGGGGTATATGGCGAAAGTCTTTAAAACTCAGTGCCCTAAGCCTTGATTGGTTGGGAGTCACCGACCTCAATACTCTTTACAAGGGTGAATAGGTGGAGTTTAACATATTGTAGGTGCTTGGGTATTAGAATTTCAATCTCAAAAGTCCGAGGTGAAATATGAGGAGTTAGTGGTCGAAAGATCCTTAAAGCTTGATGCCCTAAACCTTGATTGGTTAGGAGTCATCGATGGATCCCTGTTACATGGACACTTTAGAAAACAATACCTTTAGCAGTGCACTCCTACAATGAAAAAAATTATGAAGTAAAATAGGTGCGTTCTTAGCCTATTGGAGGTTGGTCAGTTTGCTAAGGTTTGAGAAAGAACTAGATTGGGGGGAGAGAATATATCGACATACTATAATCGGAAACTAATAAGCTTAACACTTTGATTTTTGTGGAAGAGTAAGGATTGGACCTTTGGGAGTGGAAATTCTTTTTATGCTTAAATTTGCATAATACCTACTCTTTATAAATTGTGATTAGGCAAGACATTTGATGACTCTTGTTGAAGGTTGGGTTTTGCCTCTTTGATGTTCCATGAGAGAGTATGATCCGCATCATGCCACTTGAAAATTTTTTGGAGTGGTTAGCATGATTTTGTAAATTATTTTACTATCTATTCTTCTTTACCTCTCCTTCATTGCTAAAGAACTAGCAATACGTCGGTTGGGGAGAGTGATTACTACTCAAAAAGTGCTCTTTTATAGCTTGAAATTAACTGTTTTAAACACTTTTGAGTAGTAGTTAATACTTTTTAACTCAATTGGCACACTAAGGAACCTAGCAAGGGTTACTAATCAGTTTTTGGCAAGTTTTGGTGTTTTTGGTAGCTTTTTTATCATTGAAACAAGCCAAGAATGAGGGAGAATTTTGTGCAATCCAAGGCAATGCAAATTGAAGCTCTATTACAAGGCAAACCCGAGTTTTGGAGCACTTCATGGCCTTTACCAAGCTTGGCAATTGGTTGCCAAGCCAATCAGAAATGCAAGGAAGAAAAACAAAGAAAGGAATCTAACATGAAGCAATTTCGCATGGCTATGTGAAATCTTCGCATGCTATGCGAAATAAAAAAAAGAGCAGCTGTAAGACTGAGTGTAAAAGACAATTTCGCACCTTGTGCGAAATTTCGCAAGCCTTGCGAAGCCACAAGCTGCAGCAACAAATGAATTTCGCATACCATGCGAAATTTAGCATAGTATGCGAAATCTTCTTGTGCACCGACTCAGTTAGATTTTTATCTCCAGATATTTGTGTAATTTCCTATTTTCTCCTTGTAATGAACCAATGATAGGATTTCTTGGTTAGGAAGTTGGAAAAACCTCTCTATATATCCTTTTACATCTTTTGTAAAAATATAGATTTTTACACTGGACACTTGTAAAATTCCCATAGTAAGAAATATATAGAACCTTTGCTCTGCATTTCCTTCTCATTTTGTTTTCACTTTCTTTCCAGCCAAACAACCTCTAAGGATGATTTCTCAGGGGATGAGTGGCTAAGTTTTACGTTTCTTGAAGTGATGGAAGCTAGGTAAAGGACCCAAATGTAAAGGTGGGAGTTTTCCTTACTTTAAATGAGGGTAGTTGGCAACCATTAATGGTCTTTATTTCAAGGTTTAGCTTTAAATCCCTTAAAATCACCTTGAATGACCAATAATTGGTAAGCTTTTTGAATTCTATGAATGCTTATTGCTAGATCCATGGATGTCTATTAGTTATCAAGTACGAGCCATTGGAAGGTGGTTCAAGGTGAGGGTCTTTAGTGTTTGAAGCCATTAATGGGAAGCAACTACCATTTTTCATGAACCCTTTGGATCAAGTCTTAATTGCTAAATACAAAACCGGTTTGGGAGATAACCATCCTTTATGTTATTGTCCCCAACGCGAGGAAAAGATTCGAAATCTCCCTTTTTGCCTAAAGAACCCCATCCTAGTGACCTAAAGCTCCAAGAAACCTTTTCTTTGTAATTAATTTCAAGTACGATTTTTGCATAACTTAAAATCAACATTTTCAACTAAAATTCCATTTTCTTTTAAAGCTAATTTTCATAAGGAAAAGCACCATTTCATTACCTTCAGTAAAGTCATGTGTACGAAGAAAACCCATTCTTATGGACGATCCTAGAGCCACTATGCTATGTTAGCCATGCTACCCTAGTGTACGGTGATTTAGGTTTATAAATTTTGTTGATAACACCAGTCCGGGAACCATAATCAAATTGGCACTGTCTGGGGACAAATCAGATGCAATTTAAAAAAAAAAAAAAAAAAACCTTTCCCATCATGTAAATTTTATTGAATCCATTTTTCTTTTTTCTTATTAGTCCACATCTCTTCCACATGTCATAGCCACACCTTCCAAAAATGGCCACACTTCCATGCGGCCAGGCAAATGCCCTCCTCCAAGTCTTTCCCACAATTTGTGTCAAACCTCACTAATTCTTCCAATCAACCATTTATCTCCAATCAACTCATTCCCATATATAACCTACAACTAACTATTATTCCTACTCTCCACCTTGTTTTGCAGCATCCCAATTCTGCACCTCTTTCTACTAATCAAAACACATCTCGACAAATCACTCCACCTACCAATTTCAATTCTCACTTGAATCTCCATTCTACTTTACCACCTTCCACTAATTCTCCACTCCACAAATCCTTCTCATCCAATTCTCAACCCTAGAATTTTCTCTTATCAGATTTCAACTCATTGATTTTTCGTTAATCTCTAACACCAACTCAAAACAGGCTAGTTTTTCTGAATTTAGTGATAATGTGCTTCTTCAAACTACCCATTCTTCTCATGACTTAATTGGTATGTCCTCGGATGACTCTCTGTCTTCACCACCCAACCTATTGTCATCATTCCCTTTATCTCCTCACCTAACACACTCAACACCCTACAACACTCACCTCATGCAAACTAGAGCTAAAAATAATATTCATAAACCTCTCACCAAGCTCAACTTCACTAAGCTTCACTCATGCTCCTATATTGAACCTACCACAATATCACATGTCTTAAAACACCATGAATGGCAGGTTGCCATGTCTGATGAATTCAATGCACTTCTTCATAACGGAACTTAGACTTTTGTTCCCTTAGAACTTCTAAAATGTGGTTAGGTGCAAATGAGTGTTTTGTATCAAACAACACCCTGACAGATGAATCAACCTCAACAAGCCTTGACTTGTAAAAGGCTTTCATCAACAACTCAACATTGATTATCACAACACATTTAGTCTTGTCATTAAATTGATGATTGTTCTTATTGTTATTAGTTTTACGCTATCTAAAGGATAGTCTCTCAAACAATTAAATGTTAGTAATGTATTTTTTCTATAAGCACTTAATTGAAGATGTTTATATGAGTTAACCCCTAAGATTCATTGACAAAAGCAATCCCACATATGTATGTCACCTTCAAAAGGCTCTCTATGCATTGACACAAGCCCCAGGAGCTTGGTATAATGAACTTTGAGACTTTCTCCTATCAATTGGTTTTGTAAACTCCAAGTTGGATACGTCTTTATTTATTTTTAACCACATTCATCTCACCATGTATCTTTTAGTGTATTTAGATGACTTGATTCTAACAGGTAATGATGTCATGCCCTTGGCAAATTCACCAATTATCTTATGACAAAGTTTTCCATCAAAGATCTTGGCACTTCCTCCTACTTTCTTGGGATTGAAGTCATTCCCTCCCCTCATGGTGTCATATTATCCCAACACTTGTTAGAGAAGGCTCATATGTGCAATGCAAAAGTAGTCCACATGCCCATGTCTCTCAATCACATGATGATACCTCACTCATGGATGCCTCAAATATTGCTCTATTGTTGGTGGCCTCCAATACTTATCACTTATGCACTTAGATATTGCTTTTGTTGTCAACAAATCATCTCAATTCATGAATCGTCCAACCACACAACATCGGTTTGCTATTAAACAATTACTTCATTACCTTTAAGGTACCATGCATCATGGTTTGTTTTTTCATCGAAAATCTCTATTATCACTTCTTGGCTTTTCCGATGCTTATTGGGTTGGTAACATCGATGATTTCACATCTACCAGTGCACATGTGGTGTTCCTTGATCATAATGATATCTCATGGAGTTCAAAGAAACAATGCACTATTGCTCAATCCTCCACTGAAGCTGAATATCATGTTGTTGCCACTCTTGCAGCTAAGATTATGCGGTTGTAATCATTGTTACATGAACTAGACATTTAATTACATACAACACTAATAATTTATTATGACAATATTGGTGCTACATATCTTTGTGCAAATCTAGTTTTCCATTCTCATGTGAAGCATATTGTCATCAACTTTCATTTTGTTCAAAAAAAAAGTGCAAAGTGGTGACATTCAAGTTTCTCATGTCTTCTCCAATGATCAATTGGCTAATTCACTCACTAAGTTGTTTTCTCATCAACGACTAGATACATTTTGATACAAGATCGATGTCCCTTGGAGGGACACCATTTTGAGGGGGCATATTAAGGAAATAATATAGTAAACAACTGTGCTGTTGTATATCACCTATATTTAGATGTAAATATTTTTGCTCATAATTAGCTCTTGTAGTTTAGGCTATTAACTGTAGAAAACTATTCCTTTTATTATTCAATCATGCACACTGTATATATTACAACTCTCTACCAATGGAAAATTGAGTAGTCTTTTCTTTTCAAATTTTATTCTTCTCTAAGTTTTATAGGGTAGTCATTCCTCCACCTCGTGTTTTTTACCTTGAGCTTTAAAAACTCGTCTATTGAAAATGGTTTTGTAAGCAAATCTACCCCTTGATCAACTAAAAGTGCAAAACATATCTTTATATCTAAATACTTCATCATGCTTATCAATTCCATGTACTTTTTTTTATCATGAGAATCAAGGTTAGCAAACAATAAAGTTGCACCCTAAACATCACACCAAATAATTGCCGTTACACCTCAAATGGACTCCTAACATAGCTACTTGAACTAGAATATTACATAATATTGACACCAAGCGTAGGATTGTTAATTACAAGTAATATTTTAACTCAATGAGTCGGTTGTCAAACCATAGGGACTTGCTTTAAAAATTGAAGATAATATAATAATGGAAGGAGTTTAGAAAAATAAATTGAGAAATGCAAACAAGATATAGGAAATTGGTGATATAAAGATTTATTTATAAATAAGAGAAAATGAAATAAATGTTTAGTTTGCAAAAAAAAAAAAATGAATCATTAAGAAAAAGGTACCCTTAATGGTCACTATATGAGATCCACCACATACATATCTTATTGCAAAACGCAAATGAAACACATCATGGTGAGCCTAATAAGAAGATTTTGTTTTGAAAAACCTTTGAAACATTTTATCAAACATGCGTTTAGCCCATGCTTTCTCATTTTCTATGAAAAACTTTGTTTTCTTTCTCAATACAAGATTTTAAATATTATTAAATCAATGAGAATACAATTAACCAAATGATGATTTATGCAATCAACTTGAGACTATAGTACACTATCTCCTAATTGGATGGATGATTGGTATTGGTCATTGAGCTAAATTGCATATGGTTAGTGCACTAGTATGTATGGTTACACATTGGAAAGAACATGTAGTAAATAATAATATTGATATTTGGAAGTCATTATTCACTATGTTATTGTTAACCCCTTAGCCCCTTGAAGGATCAATTTTTCCTCACAAATGTTGTTTGGATTGCTTAAGAATTTCTACGAAGATTGAAGTACACTAGATCAGTACGGGATTACATCAAGGAATTTAGTTCCTTGATGTTGGACATCAAGAACATGTCAAAGGAAGACAAGATGTTCAACTTTATGTTTGGGTTGTAGGAACGAGCCCAAATAAAATTGCAAAGGCAAGATGTAAAAGATCCCCCTACTACAATGGGTGCAGTGGATTGCTTGGTGGATTATAAGGTGGTCGGTGCCACCTCCACCACCCAGAAGTAGAAATTTGAGGGAGAAAAAAGATCTAAGGTTTAGGGAAAGTCTTTTAAACAAGTGTGTTGGAATAAAATGGGATGTTTGCAACCCCAAAAGTAGAGAAGAAACTACTACTCAAATTGTGCAATAGACATCCAAGATGGCAAGATGCTTTATTTGTAATGGCCCCCACCATGCTAGAGATTGCCCTAACAAGGAAAGGGTGTTTGTCCTCATGATTATTGAGAAATAAGAAGATCCTAACTCATATGGCCCAACACTACGAGTCAATCCTTTGCAAGTAGTTGCTACACTTCACACGAAGAGCCTCATCAATAAGTTGATATATTTTCCAACTTGGATGAATGGAATAGGTATGAAGGCAATAATAGATACAGGTGCAACCTATAATTGCTTGGCTAGCAAGAAGGTAGCTATATTAAGGTTGAATGTGGAGAAAAATGCAAAAAAAAAAAAAAAAAAAAAAAATCAAGCCTTTAAATGACAATGATTAAAGAGTTGATGGCATTGCTTGGAATTGGAAGGGATGCTACAACATGTTGGTGGTTCCTCTAGAGGATTTGACATGATTTCAGGCATGGGGTTTTTCCTTTAAACTAAGATAATGTTGTTTCCTTACCTTGGTAGGCTAGCATTCTTGGAGGAAAGTCAATCATATTTTGTGCCTGCTCTAAGGGATGATGTTGTTGGGAATGTTCAGACAAGGGTGATGTCTACAATCCAACTCAAGCGGAGTCTATAGAAAGACAACGACAACATAGAGTAGCAATGTTCTATACAATACGAGTCCCTAGGTTCGAGACTAAGTCTTTGTGAGAAAGAAAAAATGTGTTGATCAAAAGTACCCGCAGCCTGAATTGATGAGGGCATTGAATCTAATGGGTGGGAGTGGGTTTGTTAGCCCTTTGGCCACTTCACCCTAACTTTGTAGAAAAGGGCCTCATGAGTAAGAACCTTGGATTCATAAGGGCACCTAGGAAAGTGGCAAGGTATTGAAGGTTTAGAAAGCATTACAAAGGAAAAAATGTTGAGAAAGACAATACTAGAGGTTAGCACAGGCCACACACCAAGCTATGTAGGGTTCAAAGTATCAATCTAGTCCAATATAACTCGACCGAGTCGTATCTACCTTCAACCTTTCTGAGTTGAGTTGGATATTCAATACTATTTTCAACTTAAACTTAGTCAATAATCAATTAAACTCGATCAGCTTAGTTGAGATTCTGAGTTTACTTGGTTAAATCCTTTGAGTTATCGAACATTTCTCCAATTCAACCCATAAATCATTTTCCTATTTCAAATCATAACAAAAGAACATCTAACAACAACAAAAATTAAGAAATCTATGAAAAAATAAAGATTCTATTTAAAAAATAAATAAATAAAAACTTTTCAAAGACCTATGACTTTATATCCATGATGATGAAGAAGAAAGAAGAGGTCCTTATAAGATCATAGATAGACTCCAATGTCTTCAAGTTGGAGATGTCAATGTGGTGATTACTTGATCGGTGAAAATAACATCAAATTCTTCCATCAACAATGATCTCTATGTGTGGGTTTCGCCTCTCTCTACTAAGTGACTTCGCCTTCATGTTCTCATTGATGTGGCACGAATGTGCTCTATATAGGAGGCCAAACTAGGTAAACTGAGCCTTAGACTACCCTCATTAGTCTCTCTCTTTATATTAGGACATTGAGAATGTGTGATGGTTGTTGACGTTTAGGATTAGAGGATTTGAAGAAAATGGGGTGATGTATTATGTTTATTTAAATGCACATTGCCTTATATGCTAATGGTTTTGAAATGGCAAAAGAAAAAGTGAAAATTCAATATTTTATTATTACCATATGAATTGCATCAATTTATATCATATATTATTTTATATAGTAATATTACCATATATTATGTAGTATTTTATATGTTAATTTATTGTTAATAATAAATTAAATATTTTTAAGTTATTATTTTTTTAAGATTATTTAATTCTAATTATTTTTCAATTCTTTTTTAATATTTTAAATATCTTATTTTGTGTATCATTCGATACCAAGCTGAAATGTTGAAATCAGTGTGCCTCAAGACCTTTCAAGTTAATTACCAATATTGCGACTTTTGAACCATGAGGTCTTGCACACCAAGTCGTGCTCTAGACCGCACATGCCCACACATCCCTCATCCCTATGTGCAACGTCCCACGATCCTACGTGCAGCACCTTACGCCCATGCGTAATGGCATGGGTCACGATGCAAGCCTTTTCCTCTCCAACACTAGCAAGAGGGTTCTAAACCTTGTGCATTGAGACAAATAGATGTGTCATAGGCCCAATGCCATGCTTGCTACCATAACCAAGGAAGACCTTGGACATGACATGGCATTGTCGCAAAAACAAGGATGCCTTGGATGGTCACTAATGCATTGTACAGGGGCGCAATGTGACCAACGAGTCATGGGTGCAATGCCCATGACATGATGTTGCACTAAGTAGGGTGTTAGACACGAGCATGGTGCTATTGCAACAACATGGAAGGTCTCATATCTATGCTTAGCATAGAGGCGCAATGCCTTAGGCACATAGATGACAAGTCATAGGCATAATGTTATGGTTCATTACTGTAATCAAGAAAGACTTAAGGATGGCATAGGTAGCCACAATAACAATTAGACTGATGCAGACATGTTGGTGTATGGCTAACTCAGGCAAGACATGGGAGGGCCTTGCAAATGACTAGTTTATTAGGAAATGATAACAACACCTTGATGTCATGGGTGCTTAGATATGGCACAAGGGTAAGCATTAGTGCGTCAATGCACGCTGAGGCATCAGAGAGATGGATTGCAACAAAAGAATCAGACATGACCCTTGGCTAATAGGATCAAAGAAGGGATTTTGTGGCTAAGTTTCATGAAGCGGTTACAAAGATTCCTATTGGCAAGAAGCACTTGTTAGCAAACGATACCTATTGGGAAAAGACACCATGAAGAGGCATGACTTAAGGCATGTAAGGGATTGTCAAATAGGTTTATGGTTGCATGCAAGTGTGAGGCAACACCTCTATTGAGAAGGTGTGTTAGGTTGCATAACCAATACTCAAGTTCTTATTTTGAATTCAAAATTCAAATGAGAAAGCCTTATTTATAAAAGCCTTTTCAAGACAAAGAGACTGAGGATGAGGAATCCAAAGAGAAAACAAACAGTGTCATTATTTAATGGGGTTTTCAGTTCTTTGAAGACTTACTGAGTGTTGAGACACTTGTAAAAAAAAAATTGTAATATTGTAATTTGAGTAAAAACACAAGTTGGGAAGGTTCCCATAATTTACTTGGTTATCTGTGTGCCTTACGTTTGATTTTGTTATGTATTGTGAAAGTTGGCTAAGACTGAGTCTTAGCTCTGCACACTTAAAAAAAAAAAAGGATTGGTGGTTGTTTTTTATAGTGTGACAACTACTATACCACATGAAATGTCAACCTCAAGAGAATATTGAGCTTGTGTTGAAGTCATCAGGAGACTTTGCTCTATGGATGAGCCTTTAAGGTGGTCATATATTCCCTATAAAGTGGGTCACTATTGATGGAGACTAGTGGCAATAGGTATCCCCAATAGAAGCATCATGATATCTCATGGGACTAAGACAATGTATCTTTTGAGTGATCCTAAGAATATGTTATCATGAAATCCATGACTATAATACTTCCTTAAGTAAAATTTGACATATGCTTTTGTGAGTTAGAATATGTCAATTGATCACAAAATAAGAAGATTTGTAACTTAAGGACTAAAGAAGTAATCTTGAGAAGCTAATAACATATACCTTGTTAGATTACTGACATTAGTTTATGGGAAGTCTACATGTAGTGGATAACATATCATTGATACAAGTTGTATCTCCTTATAATATAGAATAATGGAGTATAGTTGGCTCTCTATTGTGGGGTGTTGAGTCAACTTCAAATTGGATTGCTAGGGAGTCAGTACTTTCCTATGGGTCCCAATGGTGTCCTTAGTTCTTCTAATTCATGGTGGCATAATTTTGAGGGTATTTTTGGATTTTTAATTCATATGTGTGCATAAGGATATTTTGGTAAAAATGTAAGCTTGCACTAGATCATATGAATAATCTTTCTGGACTACACCAATTAATTAATTTGAACTCAATAGGGCTAATTATTTAATTAAGACTTAAGTGGATTAAATTGACTCATACCCAAGTTGGGCTTAAGTCACTGATGCTCACATGAAAGCCTATATAAACCCTTTTAGGAGTTTAGGGCTTCAGTTTTGTGCTCTTCACTTTAAGATCTTAAAGATAAACCCTAGCCTACCCCTCTAGAGAGAAGACAATTGTTCTCTAATCCCTAGATTCGTGAAAGAATGTGATTAGGTGAAAAGCTACCTGGTTAGAGAGACTTACAATTCATTCTACATGACTTCATCAAATTGGAATTAATATAGGAACATCTAGATCATCGAATTGCCACGCCTAGGATAAAGGAATGATGAACCCCAAAGGGTGCACCACAAATGGGTTGTCTTTTTCTCTAAAGAGTACCCAAGTGTGCAACCCTAGTGTGCACTATAAATGGATTTTCATGCTACTTTTGATCAATCACATAGTGTATGCTTTTATTTGTTTTCTCATTCCATAAATCTCTAGATTATCCTCCATTGCCAATGAATTATCCTTTAATATGATTTCACGAAAACCTACTGAAAAAGCCAACTCAACATGTTAAATTAACAAGCAACCTTAGTGACTTAAATAGGTGATTGAAGGTCAAGATTTACATTAGAAAAAACATAATAAGTTTTAATTATTCTTGTGAAAATGACAATTCTTAGTGCAAATTGTTGGGATAGAGCCCTTAAAAGCAAGGCATGAACTTCCACTTTTCTATCCATTTTTGCATTTATTTTTATATGAGCATTCAAACACTTATCACTTGTATTCTACATGACTTGGATGCATTGGGAGTTGCATAGAAGATACAAGTCATGGGTCCTTGCAAGATGATAAGTAGTTCATATTTGGTTCATGAATTTGGACAATTCAATAAAGGTTATAGTGCACTACTTCCTAATTTGAGGGATGATTTGTCATGGTCGTTGAGATGGGCTTCCATGGTGTGTGCACTAATGTGTATGGTTTCATATTGGATAAAACGTATAGTGAATTATGATGTAAGGCTATTGAATTGTCATAATTCACTAAGCTAGCATGTTGCATAGAGTCTCAAACTTGAGAGAATATTGAGCTTGTGTTGAAATCAATATGAGGCTTGGACTTCTAGGTGATGTTAGAACATTGATTCTTGTTTATATGTTGACAATTTTGTTCCCATTTATGTTTGGTCATATAAGTCTTTTTAGATAGTGACTTGCTCTTCATTGAAGATCAAGAGTTGTTGTTCGTCCAACTAGGAAGTCATAAGTACATCTAAAAAGGTTTGGTTTGTGGCATATAAAGGCTCTTTTGAGGTATAAAAGGTTTGGTATCATTCTTGAGCTTAAAATTTCTTTTAAAATGTTTTTCAAAAAGCAAGAACCGCTCAAGCGGTTAATCCTGCTCAATTGGTTAGAGTGCTTAAGCGGTCATGACAATCCTATCAAGTTTAGAAATGTATTTTAAATGAATTTCAATCCAACTCTAATTTGGAAACTTGTGATAACAAAACCCTTATGGTTTTTGCTTATAAATATTTACCTTCCTTATAACCCTTTAAGGGTCAGAGATTCAGATTAAGAGATTAGAGATCGTAGAGAACTAATTGTTGAGAGACATCTCATTCTTTAGAGGTAGTGAGAAAAGCCTTATTGTCACACTATTCTTGTTCTCTTATTCAAGGATTCGATTATTTGAATTGTTGGTTGAAAATTGTAATCCTTTCAAAAGGACTAAAAGATCTACTAGGGAGCAATAGGTAGTTGTTGCATCACGAACGTGGATCAAGTTGTAGATGCTGAAGAGTAAGTCATTGGGATAAAACGACTAGGTAAATTTGTGTGACTTGATTTGGAATAGTAGATTTCAATTTATAGGTCTTAGACCTTGTGGTTTTTCATTTCCACAAGTTATAGGGGTTTTCCATTTAAAAAATCTCGTGTCTCATTGTCTATCTTTTTATATTTGATATTATGTTTGAATTACCTAGAATAGGTTAATTTGTTTTAACCTAATATCTTGTAGTGTTATTCTAAAAAGTTTATATTTATTCCTATATATATATATATTATGGTTGAAGATATTGAATATATTGGATTGATTGGTTAATTGGTTGTTGGGTTTGTTAGGTTGTTTATTTTTGTGGTTGTTATTATCCCTAACATTCTTCAACATATATTGTTAATCTTTGGATATCAATTAATCATAAAAATTGTATTTTTATTAGGGTGAATTCCTTTTTTAATATCCAGGTTATCACTATAATATCTTGGGATAAGAAAAAGTGATTATAATTCACAAATATTGATTTTATTTTTTAAATCACCAATTCACCCCCTATTTGGGTGTTCCTTATTGGACTTTCAATTATTCAAGGGGTATTTAGAGCAACACTCATAATTTTTTAGGTGACACCCTAATGTGGTCATATATCCCTATGGATTTGGCCATTATTGATGGAGGCTGGTGGTAACAAGTATTTTCAATAGAATCACTAGATATCTCATGGTATTGAGGTAGTGTATCTACTTGAGTGATCTAGTAATCCAAAATAGATGTAATCATGAAATTTATGGTTGTAATAATTCCTTTAGTGAAATTTAATATATGCTTATTGGAGCTAGAATATGTCATTTGATCACATAGTAAGTGGATCTTTAACTTAAGAATTAGAGATGTAATCTTGATAGGTTAAGGACACTACCCTGTTAGATTAAGGACACTAGTTCATGAAAGTCTACATGTAATAAATAGTAAGTCATGTACCTAATTAGCTTATTGTAATTTCATAGGATATTAGAGTACAATTGAATCTCTTTATTAGAGTGTTGAGTTAACTTCAAAATTGGATTATGAGGGATCCAGTATTTTCCTATGGATCTCAATGGTTCCCGCTTAAGCCCCTAGTTCATGGTGACATATTTTATTTGAGGGATTTGGGTTCCTCGTTCATAAGAATGCATGAAGGCATTTTGGTAAAAGCACAAGGTTGCACTAGATCTTATAAATTGTCTTTCTAGATCAAGCTAATCAATTAATTGGAGCCTAGATCATAAAGGAGTTCATATGGAAGTCAAGATTTTTCAAGCTCTTTTGCAAGAAGAAGAACAATAATACTAAATAAGGAAAGTTTAGGAAAGGGAATAAGAAAATAAGCTCTGTGGCATGAGAGTCCTTTGTGGCCTTTTGGACATTAGAAAAGGATTGTCCGATTTACCTAAGGAAAAAAGAAAGTACACATTATATTCTCATTGTTGAATACATAGTGGTAGATTTCACTATTCTAGTGGAGAGATTCCCAGCCCACTATTTATAAGTTTTTACAAGGTTTTCAACAAGTGAGAAGGTTAAATGATGGAATTATACTTACCTTAGCTTCACTTGCTAGGTTAGTTGTGTATGCCATGTTGGGATTGAGCCCTTAAAAGCAAGACATAATGTAACAAAGTTAGACTTAATTGTCCCCTTACTATCCTTTTGGTGTATTGACATTAATTTGAGCATTCAGTCCATGTTTCTTACATTGTACATCACTTGAGTGCATTATGAGTTGCATAGAAGATATAAGTCATGAGTTCCTTGTAAGTAGATAAGTTATCCACATTCGGTTTATAGCTTTGGGTAATTCAATAAAGATTGTAGTGCACTACCTCCTAATTGGAGGAGTGACTTGTCTTGACTGTCGAGATGGGTTTCCAATGGTGAGTGCACTAGTGTATGTCATACACACTGGACAATACCTACAATAAATCATGATGCAAGACTATCAATAGTCATGATTCACCAAGCTACTATGCTACATGGGCTCTCAGCCTTGAGAGGACATTGAGCTTGTGCCAAAATTAATAGGAGGCTTTAACATATAGGTGAAACCCTAAAGTAGTCATACATCCCTATGGATTGGTTTACTATTGATGGAGGCTGGTGGCAATAGGTATTCTCAATTAAGGCACCATATCTCATAGGATTGAGACAATGTGTCCCATTGGGTGATAAAAAAGACATGTAATCATGAAATTTGTGGTCATAGTAATTCATTTAGTGGAATTTGACAAACATTCCTTGAAGTTAAAGTATGTCAATTGATTACATAATAAGTGGGATCTATAACTCAAGGATTGGAGATGTAATCTTGATAGGTGATAACACTACCTTGTTAAATTACAAATACCAATTCATGGGGAGTCTGCATGCAGTAGATAGTAGGTCACAGACCTGAACTTCGTTTCATTATTATTTATATATGGTATTGGAATGCAGTTGATTCTCTTTAGTGGAATGTTGAATCAACTTCAGAATGGGATTCTAAGGGAGCTAGTACTCTTATAGGTTCTAGTGGTCCTCGCTTTGAGCTTATACACCATGATGAAATGGTTTATGAGGGTTGGATTGACTCTAGGTTTATTTTTGTGCATAAGGGCATTTTGATAGTTTTATAAGGTTGCACAGGGGATAATGAACAAGGTTTCTGAATTGAGCTAATTGATTAATTAGATAACCCTATATGGTTAATTAATCAATTAAAAATCATTTTGAGCTAAATTAAGTGACCCCAATCTTGATGGGCTTAAGTCACTTAAACCCAATGGGCAACCCTATAAATATCCCTTGAAAGGTTAGGGTTTCCTAATTACTTTTGATGAGAGTTGTCTTCTGCCTCCAAAGAGAGAGAGAGAGATATAGTCTTCTGTCTTCCAAAGCCCACACTTTAGAGTGTCAAGATCGTGGTTCAAGTCATCAAGTGGAAGATCTTTGGATACGAGACGTCTTTGGCACGAGACCACGTGCACGATAACCGCATAAGACATGTTCAGGTCAGTTGCACAAGAATCGTACAATATGCGCATAGGCTATGTGCACGAGAATAGTAGGGGACGCACACATGGGTAGTAGTATGAGGAAAGAGACTCTCCAATTTTTCCCAGTTTGTTCTTAAACGGATGGATTTTTATTTAGGAACATCCAAAGCATATGTATGAGTTTCAAATCTCTATATTTTTATTCTATAATGGTTTTTGAAGCTATTATTCTCCATTGTGTTAGATCTAGAGAGCCCTAAGGATAGATACATGCACCCTACAAGATCCAGGGTATGGGAACAGAGTAATCTAGGATTCCCAACAAGCTAGTAGGAGGTATTACCTCTTATCTAAGACTCCATTATCACATTGGTAATGAGAATTATTAGATCTCACTAATAAGGATGAACCTAGCACTAATCAATATTTGACTTTTAATTCCTAGGTCATATTAATCTAAATAAGATCGAAAGACTAGTTAAGTTTGGACACTTTGATTCTAGAGGATCGTCTAATATGCGAACCTTGTATAAGTGGTAAAATGCATGGTTTTAAAAACTGGATCGGATCGGTTGATCACTGTTTCGGTTCGATTTGGTCATTTGAATAGCTCAAGGGTTGAACCGACCTCAAACTAGTCGAACTGGTAGTTGGACAGGTGAATTGGCCGAATCAGCCGACTTCTCTAAATCGAATAGCTCACAACTTTTTTTCCCGTCGAAACAACGTCATTTTGATAGCTCACAATTTTTTTTCCCCATCAAAACAGCGCCGTTTTGATGCATCTGGCATAGAAATGATGTCGTTTTGATGCAACTGGCATCGAAATGACGCCATTCTAACCCTTTTGTAACCCTTCCCTCCCTCCCTCCTCTCTACCCAACATACCACACTAGAGCTACCGCTGTCATTGGAGCTACTGCCTCTCACGATGATAAGGACCTACTACATTCCAAATCTAAAATCTCCCATTTTGAGTTGAACTTTGGAATCTTGCAATTTTTTTTAATATTTAATATTTTATAATTTTATTCTATATTGATTTACTAAATTAGAATCTCAATATTCATTGAAATTTCATTTCAATAATTGAATCATTTGTTCAGATTTTATATAGTTGTTTGCTTTATTAGTTTATTTTCATTTTATTTATTTTGATTTCTAAAATATCTTATTTGAGTTTAAATAAATTAATAAAAATATTAGAAATTAAAATAAATTTTTGGAAACAATCAATAAATCAAACATTGTGTTCCCATTTTTAAATAAATTTAAAATTTTCTTATTTTAAAATAAAATTATTATTTTTAAATTTTAAATAAAATTTTCATTTCAAAGTAAACTTCTGAAAGAAATTTCTATAATAAATTTCAAAATTTTTAATTTTTTAAAATTTTAAATTATTGATGACTTGATTCTTTAAATTAATATGGTGACATATTTTTTATTGATGAATGGTGATTAAAATTGTTATTTTTGTTTAGAATTTGATAGAAAATTTAGGTAAAATTTGTTATTTTTATTTTTATTTTTTATAATTTTAATAATATATCAAATATATATTTATGACATCATTGGTTCAACTAGTGAATCATGAACCAGTAACTTTTTCTATTCAATGATCAGTCTGGTTTTGAAAACATTGGTAAAATGATCAGACAACCTTTCATTCCTAAAGGACTTAAAATCAAGGAATGTTTGTAATTAATACATATTGATGTGTATGGAACCTTTAGTATTCATACATGGGGACAGTATGGTGTTGGGAATCCTGAATTACTTGTTCCTTGGCTACCATATAGGTACATATGATTTACCATAGGCTTCTCTAAAAACTATTCTAGCATAAATAATGACAATAAAAAAAACCATTTAGATAGATCTAGAGAGTGTAAAAAGCATACCTTTAATTTAAATGTTTCCAAGTCATTTCTTATACAACAAAAATCTTAAAAAACCATCACAAAAGTTGTCTACCAAGTACTCTTCCACTCAATCTCTCCTTCAAGGGTCTAGATACAAGAAAAGAGTGGACTTTTCTCTCTATAAGATCGGGTTTCTTTCTCTCTCTAGGGGCTCTCTTTTTAGAAAGTGACAGACAAAAGTTAGATTCCTAACCCCTAAGGAGGTATATATATATATATGGCTCTATGTGAGTTTAAGTGACTTAAGCCCAAAATGGTTTTAGGTCACCTAATCTAGCTAATTTGGGTCCTAATTAATTAATTAGCCCTATAGGCTCCAATTAATTAATTAGCTCTATGGGTTTCAATTAATTAATTAGTCAGTTTAAAAAGACAATTCATAATATTTAGTGCAATCTTCCATATTTACTAACACCATTATGCATACTTATGAACCAAAAACCCAAAATTGACAAAATAAATGTGTCTCCTTATAATAGGAACTTGAGCCTAATATAAGGAAGGATGAACTATTTCATGAGGACTTCTTTTCTACCAATTTTAAGTCCATGAGTATGGAAACTCAATTATGTGACTTAGTTAATGTTCATCCTCTATGGTTAACTTTCTCAAAATTATGAGATTGTTTAAGTTCAATGGATGAAGACTATGTTTAACTATCCTCATCTTACACAAACATCATACAACATTCCAAATATGATCCAAGGAGGATTTCAAATAAGCACGAGAGAACCACAAATTTCCCATCCATGAAAAGAGAGTGGATAGCACTTAAGATAGCTATGCATGATAAGCTTATACTTATAATCAATATTATCAAAACTCTATATCTTAGTACCAATATTGTATGCAATAAGATGAGATTCTTTCATTTAATAGCATCATGAAACCACATAGATCTTTATTTTGGTACTAAAGAGGACAATTATAATGTAATATGTATAAATTATTGACACTTAATAAAATCAAATATTTATTATTAATTAATATCGAGTGAAAATTTAGAAAATTCATATTTTTTTTTATCATTGCACACAATATTATTCTCGAATATCACAAATTATACTATACATATATCAATTTCTTTAACAAAATAACTTTAATATGTGTATTATTGTTTCTTCTTTATTGTTTTTTTTCATAATTCATCATTTTTATGAATTTCTATCAATTTCCATCTCATCGATATTTTTTGTTAAAATTTTCATCAATATTTCCATAAAAACCGATATTTATATCCTTGTTGATGATATTAAGACTAAGGGAGATTATGAAATAATATTATAAGGGTTAAAAGATTGTCATTACATAGTATTTGTATGCTCATAAAAGAAATTAAAATAATTTTGATAAATATTTTCAAAATTATATTTGTAATCACATGTTTATAGGAGGAAATAGATTTATAAATATTCAAATATTCGTTACTTTTGTATTTTATTTGATAATTTTCTCAAAAAGTTGTCTTATTTTACAAGATTTTTTTTTTAATCATAAAATATCCAAAATTGAAATATTTTTCACAAAATATATTCTACTTATAATTGAAATATTTAGAAATAAATATTTTATAATTATTAATTTATCACATGTAACAAATCCATTTCAATAATTATTATTATATTAATAGTCACACTGTCCACCTTTTTCTTTAAACAATTATGAAATATATCTCCAAATTTGCTAACAAAAGATATTATTCATAAATATATTACTACAAATAATTCTTATGCAAAAATAATTAAATATTAGTTCCCTATGTAACATATCTAAATATTAATATTTAAGTTCCTATTACTAAAATAATGATTTACCATTTCATCAAAGAAACCCTCTTTCAAACCTTATTCACCAAAAAGTTTAGACTTAATTGTATGTAAAGTAATCATTGGTTGGTATAATCATAGTCTTGCTATTATTACAATAAAGGTTAAAATAATTTAATGCTAAAAAAAAATCTCCTTCATAAACGTTATTAAAAAGAAATATAGTATATATATTATTATTATTTTAAAAAATAATAAAATAATAATTCTTAGTTTTACCACTTATGAACTGGATAGTGGGTTTTGTTTATTATTATTTATTTTATAATTAATATTATAATTTTATAATATTGGAAAAAATGAGTTTCTACCCACTCATATAAAAATAATTATAAAATAAAAATTATTTAAAAATAATTTAATTTTCATGCACTCACTAATTAAAAGTCAAATGAAAAAATAGAATAGTTAATATTTATATTATTAAAAAATAGTACCTAATACCTTTAACTAATAAATATATGAAATATTAATTATTTTTAAATAATTATTTGAAATTTATATTTTATAAACTTGAATTCCTATGAGTGTATGGAAACACACTTTATCATTTTACACGTCTTTTCTCGAAATAAAATGCATGCAGTGTTAATTATTATTAGATAAAAAAATAAAAAAATACATAAAATATTAATTATTTTTAAATAGTTATTTAAAATTTATATTTTATAAATTTGAGTTTTTATTTTATGATTTTTTATATGAGTGTATGAAAATACATTTTTTTTTAATACATGAAATATTAATTATTTTCGTATAGTTGCTTAAAATTTATGTTTTATAAACTTGAATTTTTATTTTATGGGTTTTTTGTATGAGTGTATGTAAACAAGTCTTTTTATAAAATAAATTGAAAGAAAAATAATATTTAAGTATTTGTAGAAAGGAAACCATTATTAGAGGCTTGAGATGAGATAGTAATAGGACTCTATACGGTCCATAATTATGATAATAATCTCCTTTTTCAAGAATATTCCTCATCAAAAACATTGCGTAAATGATATATGAAAAATAATTAATACATACTAAAACTAATAATTGTTATTTTTGAGCCCATCATGATAATTACAATGATGACATACCTTTATATACCCAAAATGTCAATCTCCCAAAACATTAGTTTAGAGAAAATATGGTATACAAATATTAAATTTAATAGTAATTTTGATTTGCTATATGATATACCCATTATAATTTAGTAGTAATTATTATATTGTGCTAAAAGTAAATAATTATGATAATATTTATAATTTTTATTTAATTAAAAATTCTTTTATTTATTTTATTTTTATATAATACTCATGGTCATAATTGAGTAAATTTTTTTTTAAAATAATAAAAATATATAGTTAGTTAAGAAATAACAAATAGTGGAAACTAAAATTAAGATTAAATAGGATTCCGATCTTTTGAGACAGGAGAGCCAAAAGCTGATTGGTTAATAAGCACAGGTCACACACTCACACCTCACAAAGCCTGATCGCCTTCCCTTCCACTTAGCTTCTTTATCTTTGTTTTCCTTTCCTCCTATAAATACTTCTCAGTTCATTCCCGCGGATTTATTTCTCTCAACAATCTATAACGATCCCTACCCACGAAGGACGCCAAGGTTCTTTTCTTCAGATCTCATATCTCTTCATTTTTTTTTTCCCAATTCATGATTGTTTCTTGTTGCACTGTTATTTATATGATATCATTTCCAGCATTCTGCTGCACGATTGTAATTCTTGTTTTCTTTTGGCATTTTTTCTATGAGTTCTGGTGGATTTTGGTTCAGATCCCTTGATTTTTCGTGATTTTTTGATGACCCGTTTGTGTTAATGCATGTTCAGTTAAGGATAGACTGTAAAGCGGGGTTGTTGTTTGTTTGTGAGGAATTAGGGATGGGGTTTCGAAGATTTTGGTGAATCAGAAGTGGTATTAAAGGTTTTCTTTTGTTTGATTTTTCTGGCGGCATTGCTGTGAGGGGATAGATCTCAATCAGTTTCGTTGGGAAGTGGATCAATGTGTTTGATCATAATGGGTAATGGGTAATGGGTAATTGGTTTCCGTCCAGCTCCGAGAAAGTTCCCTTGGATTTTTGGTTTCCAGAATTTTATTATTGTATAGTAGTTTTTGGAGGTGACTATTAAATCCCTGCTGCAGAGACGATAAGTTGGTTGTTTACTGCATCCCTCAGTGTCTTTGGGAATCATTGAAATTAGTATGGTTGAGAATAAACATTATATTGTTTTGTTTGGGTTGGCACCCTGGGGATGTAGGGAGGTGGCAATTGTATTTGTGCAATCTTCAGCTTTAGGTTTTCCTGATTTGGTTGTAGTCAACCACCATGTTAGGTGGACCTCTTTGTGCCATTGGGTTATGTGGATCAATGTGTTTGATCATAGTCATCTTACCTCCAAATGATAATTTTGATTGTTGTCAAATTTCCTTCTCTTCCATCGTATGTTAAGTAGACCATCTATATGATATCTGGGTTTTATTTTTTTCCTTTCTGATGGGATTCTTTTTGCAACTTAAATAGCAGTTTTTTTCTTTGAAAAAAAAATATTATATATCTTTTGATAATTCTTTTCCCAATACCTGCATCTAAACAAATTTAATTTTTCATTAAACAATTTGGTGGAATTATGTTCAAAGAAGGGGAATAAAATTTAGGAGAATTGTTGGCCAGGGCTAAACGTAAGGATTATTTTATTTTTTGGGGCCTTCCGGAAGAAGTTCTTTTCCATTGATCAACTAGTGGAATATATATAGTTAATGGTATTTTGTTGGTTTTATTTCTCAGGAACTTTGAAGATATTAGTATCAGAGGGGCACATCAGCTTTTTTTCAATTGAACATTGCGTGGTGAATACGAGTTTTCCTCATCTTTATGATTTGTTTGGTTTTATTGATGATTTACATAGGGAACAATATGTTTCCAAAACTCAGAGGCTAAGCATGTGTATGATCAATTATTGTTGCCTTTATGGGCTCACTACTTCATCGTGAAATTCTTCACGGCTTGCTGCTAGATGATTTTTCTGTTTGTTATTTATGCATACTTCCCTCCACTTGATTTTTAGGTGATTGAAGTAGCATGTAGGTGAAGATATCTCTAAATTCACGCTCAATCTATTTCAGTTGCATATTTTATTAGATTACTTAGCTGGTATGAATATTTTATCATTTTTTCAATATTAATTGGAAATACAAAGCAAGGTTCACCGGGCTGATCATATATGTTGGGCCACTTTCAACTGGTTGATAGGGTAATATTTCAGTGATTAAATAGGGTAGTTAGGTATGGGCTTTTAGACTGTGTAGCTGATGTAGCGTATAAATATGGTGAATTAGAAAAGGCATGGAATCTTATTTTGTATATATACATAACTGGTTGATAGGATAATATTTCAGTGATTAAATAGGGTAGTTAGGCATGGGCTTTTAGATTATGTATCTGATGTAGTGTATAAATATGGTGAATTGGAAAATGCATGGAATCTTATTTTGTAGATGATACATATATATATATTGGAAATACAAGAATTATTAATGTAAATGATAAATCTTTGGTTACTGAAATACCTCAAAGAAAAATAAAAGAAGAAAAAAGAAAAAACAAAAGAACCTTGTTTTTTAGGTTAATTTCACGATGTTGAAGACAAGCTCAGCAGCTGCAAAAATAGTTGTTTCAATGAGAGGAGTTCCAAACATATTGTTTTGGTTAACACCTTGATGTAGGACAAACCTAGGATGGTTGCCTACACTGAAAAGTAGGTGGACTAGGGTTTTGTTTTTTGGGTGTAAAGAAAGGAACAAGGAATAAAGTTTATGGTAGTGAAAAAAAAAAAATAGAAAGAAAGAAGAAATGATGAAAAAACCTTAGAGTCTCACTAAAGCATTCTAAGAGTCTCACTTAAAAGAAAATTAATGGAGCCTCACCATTGAGGGCTGCAATAATTGCAATGAAAAAAATATAACATTATTAACATTAATCAATTCATCCCTTAGATTTACATCTATTAGCCTATTTATAGGCTTCTCTAAGTAATCCAAAGTTTACAAAGAATCTAATAACCTATTCTAACTCTAATTCTTATTATAATATCCAAAGTCTATTAGAATTCTAATAACCTATTATGACTCAAATTCTAATTATATTATAACTTAACTAGCTAATCCTAATTTGACTCCAACAAATACTAATTTTAATTCAATTCTAATTAATATTAATCCTACTTAAAGTTTATTTATGTCTTCCCTTATCTCCTTGAATAGACTTTAAAAGACTTTCCCCCATCACACCTTTACTAAATTGAGGCAAAGGCAGAGGCAGAGGCAGAGGCAGCTAAGGCCTAGAGGGCACATGCCTCCTCACCTTGAAAATCAAAACTAGATATTATATTGGGTTGGGATTGATCCTTGGCCTCTTTTGAAGAGGTAAAACAAGATTTCCACTAGGCTAATCATCTCAAATACACTTCATTTCCTCACCCCAAGATTGAATTTCTGGATCCACCATAAATAATGCTTCAAGAGCAAAAATTTTAAATGACCCTACCATAAATAATGCTTTCAAGAGCAGAAATTTTGAATGACCGCAACAAGAGTTGTTCTCTCTCTCTCTCTCTCTCTTGCTAGGAGCCCTCATTCATTAGATTCAGCTGATGAGGGCATCAAATGCTTTAGTACTCTGGTGCTAAGTCATTGTCAAAGCAATTACTTTGTCATGCAATTAAAATTGTGAAGTGCAAATATGATTTGGCACAGAAGTTCAGTGTGGTGAGATAAATAGAATGCCAACTTCTATAAGATATGCTGTTTGGACTGAATAATTGGAATAAGAACTCATGGAGCCATCAAAGAGTTCTTGGGCTAATGGAATTCTATTATCATTATACCAGCAGCATGGAAAACCTAAAGTTGCTATCATGAGGACTAAAATTGAATACCTAACAAGGAGTACTACAACTAATTACATGGAATGTATGATAGTAGATCCCAAGAATTTAAAGCAATATGTGTGTGTGTGTGTGTGTGTGTGTGTGTGTGTATACACATACGCATATTGTTATGATGTGAATCCTTCAATTGTGCTCTGACTTTCAGATTCTTCTTAGAAAAGTAAAGGGGCAAAAAAACTTGCCTTGAATTGAGTTCTCGATGGAGACTGGAGTGAGTCCTCTTATTTTATTGTTTTGTCCAACTTGTATTTTTTAGCTAATTACTACTTGATATTCTACTTGCATAAAATTTAGAGTTGGAAGAGATTGGTCCTATTGTTGGGGAGAACAAAGTAACATTTGGTTGTAGGATGATAGTGAACTTGTGATCATGGCACTGGATCAACAAATCTTAGGTTCGAAGTTGCTACAGCTTTCTGATGTATATTCAGGTTGTGGTGAGAAAAAAAGAGCCTTAAAGAATTTAGGTTTCAAAATTACACTAAACTAAAAGAACTGGCTTAAAGTGATTACCTTCTTTTTGAGCTTAATCCTGGCAAATGGTGGTAATCTGGGAGAAAGAAATCAGGAGAACAAGAAAACTGAAAAAGAAAATGAAGGAAAAGAAACAATGGACATGGTTGAGCATTTAGAACATGAAGATTAGACTTAGAAATAAACAGCTATAGGTTTAGTATCCAATCCTTGCTACCAGTAAGTAATGAGCCATCCACTTTTACTAAGATGCATGCCATTAAGCCGATCATCTGAACACACACCCAGATGCATGTATGTATATAAGACCTCTTGAATAGTGGTCAATATTACAAGCCTTCCCCTTATGTTAGTCATATTTAAGCAATTTAATTCTGATTTAGATATCATTTGGCATTTATCTTAGGAATATGAATGTCTTTCTAACCAAATAACATGGGTTATTTTTCTATTTATTAGGTGAAAAATTATGTCAAAGTTTATTACCAAGATATAAAATGTGAATCAGAGAAAAGTAGTATTGTTATTGAATTCTTTGTATTTTAGGAAGAGGGCAATTTTTTTGAGGGAGAGACTTTATGATTTTGTGGGATGTTATTATCCATAAGTGCATACTTAGTCGAGTTATGTAGTCTTTGATATATTCCAGGAGAGATAAGAAAAATCTAGTTTTAGAGGATTAGCTTGCTATTTTTAGGTGGATTAGTTTTATATTCATTAGGAAGATTATTTCCAAGTTTAAGACTACAAATACTTCTTTAATTGTCTTTTGTAAATCATTGGAGTTTATTTCTATTAGCCATTTTAGAGGAAGATTTCCTCGAAGCAACCACTATCCATTCTCTCTGCCCTTTTTTTTTTTTTTTTTTTTTTGTGTGTGTGTGTGTTTTGTTTCTTTATATTAATTTCTCAAAATAGGCCATGAAAGGCCCCTAAGTGGCACATAAAAATTGGTATAAAAGTTAGAGCCACTTGTTAGTCTTATTTGAAAAATATTTGGTGAATAAAATGGGAATCATAGAACAGTTTATTGTTGCTTGGTTTCTATTCTTTTTATTTAATTTCCATTCTTTTCTTGTTCTTCTTTCTTGTTGTTGTTGTTGTTGTTGTTGTTCTTCTTCTTCTTCTTCTTCTTCTTCAAGTAAATCACTTTCCTTCATTTTATTAAAAAAAGATTTATTTATTGGATTCATCAACAAATAGGAAACTAGTAAGACTCATGAGAATAAACTTTACTTTTCATTATTTATAAGACTCTGATAGGTATCTAATGCAGATTTATTATTGAATTTCAAGAATTTCAAGAAACAAGAGACCTAACTAATACTCAGATAGCTATTTGAGAGGCTATCACTCTCCTACCAGATCCACAGAAAATCCAGTCCCTTGTAATTCCCTATTTTTTTCCTATTTAAACCATCCCAACCCGTATCCAGATTGTGACCTAGCCTATACTAAGGCTGTTACAACTAACTGCCAGGTGGCAGTACATTCTTCTTCCCTTTTCTAGTATACATATAATGTATAGGAGGCCTATCATTACCCCCCTCAATGAGAGACACCTTGTCCTCAAGGTGGAAGTCAGGAAAGTGCTCTTTAATTGTGTCAGCTGATTCCCATGAAGCTTCAAACTAAGGAAGTCCGTTCCACTGAATAAGTACTTCAATATCAGGCTGATTGTTATTGGGAGACTGGCGAATATCTAAGACCTGATCAGGCTCCACAAGCCATTCCAAATCATCAACAAGAATAGGGGAAAGTGGCTGACATAAATTAGCTAAACCAAGAGCCTGCTTGAGCTGTGAAACATGAAACACTGGATGAATAGTGGCCGAAGAAGGAAGATTTAACTTGTATGCCACTGGACCAATTTGCTGCACCACTTTGTAAGGGCCAAAATATCGTGGGGAGAGCTTCTCATTAGGTTGCGTGGCAAGGGAACGAAGACGATCTGGGCGAAGTTTTATATAGACAAAATCCCCAACTTCAAATTGAACTGCATGACAATAGGCATCTGTAGATGACTTCATTTTGGATTGGGCACAGCAGAGATGGCCCTTCGATTCATTTAAAATTAGATTATGCTCTTGCAATAATTGATCCACTGCTAGAACAGAGGTGGAATATGATCCATAATGTAGCAATGGTGGTGGATTTAGCTCATAAATTGCTCGAAATGGTGTCATATTAGTGGAGGAGTGGAATGTGGTATTATACCAGTATTCTGCCCATGGAAGCCATGTAGACCAACGTCTAGGCTTGTTATATGAAAAACATCGAAGGTATGTCTCCACACAACGGTTGACCACTTCTGTTTGTTCATCCGTTTGAGGATGATATGCGGTACTATGGCAAAGAGAAGTACCTTGCAATCGAAATAGCTCCGTCCAAAATCGACTAAGAAATACTTCGTCACGATCACTAATAATGGAACGAGGAATTCCATGTAATTTGACAACATCCCGAACAAAGATAGCAGCCACTATTTGAGCTGCGAAAGGATGCTTGAGCAGTGAGAAGTGAGCATATTTGTTCAATCAATCCACAACAACTAAAATGGAGTTATAACCCTCAGACTTAGGAAGCCCCTCAATAAAGTCTATCGTCGCATCATCCCATATTTTTTCTGGAATAGGCAATGGTTGTAGTAACCCAGTAGGTGACAAAGTTAGGGCCTTATTTTGTTGGTATACTAGACATTTTTCCACAAACTCTTTGATGGCATTCTTCATGCCAACCTAAAAAAATCTCGTGTGAGTTGTTTGTAAGTCTGTAAGAACCTAGAATGCCCTCCACCCACGGTAGCATGGCCCTCTTGAAGAAGTGTTGGAACAAGGGGTGAGGCCTTGGGAAGAACTAGGCGCCCCTTGTAGAGGAGAATGCCATGGTCCAAAGAATACCGAGGATAAACATTCGGATCAACCAGCAGCCTCTGTCGAATCTTAGCAAGGTGTGGGTCAGCTTCAACTTGTGAACGGATCAACAAAGTGTCTAAGCGACTGGGAACCATGAGGGCAGCTCACTCCATAGAATTGGGGATGCAAAACAAGGCGTCAACTGCTTTATTCTCTAATCCAAGCCGAAACTGAATTTCAAAATCATACCCTAACAACTTTGCGACCCACTTTTGGTACGACTCATTCAACACTCTTTGCTTTAGTAGAAACTTCAAACTACTTTGATCCGTTCGCACAATAAAGTGGCGACCAAGCAAGTAGTGACGCCACTTCAGAACTGCTAAGACAATAGCCATTAGCTCTCCTTCATATATGGACTTTTGTCGCTCCCTTGCTGAGAGGACTTGGTTGAAATAAGCTACTGGTCTATGACTTTGCATCAAAACGGCACCCAAACCATACCCCGAGGCATCCGTCTCTACAATGAAAAGTTGACTAAAGTTGGGCAAAGCCAAAACATGAATTGTTGTCATAACTGTTTTCAATTTTTGGAAGGCTGCCTCAGCCTCTGGGTTCCAATTAAAAGCATCTTTTTTGAGTTGCTAAGTGAGGGGCCAAGAAATAGCTCCATATCCCTTGACAAATCGACGGTAGTATCCTTTCAATCCGAGAAATCCTCTTAATTCTCTAAGGGATTTGGGTGTGGGCCACTCTACCATGGCTGAAATCTCTTGGGATCAGCAGCAACCCCCTTGGCGGAAACCAAATGGCCCAAGTATTCCAACTGTGGTTTAGCAATGAGACATTTCTTTCCATTGACGTGTAGTTAGTGGTTCGCTAGAATGGACAGCACACTTTGCAAATGATCACAATGCTCCTTCAAGTCCTTGTTGTAAACCAATATGTCATAAAAAAATACGAGCACAAATTTCCGAAGGTGTGGCCGAAATATACGGTTCATTAATGATTGGAAAGTCGCCGGTGCATTGGTTAGCCCAAAAGGCATCACCAAGAACTTGTAGTGACCTTCATGGGTGCGAAATGCCGTTTTGTGGATATCTTGTTGTTGGACTCAAATTTGGTGGTAGCCCGATTTGAGGTTTAATTTGGAAAAAATGGTCGTGCCATGAAGTTCGTTGAGTAACTCATCAATCACCGGAATGGGGAACCGATCCGGGACTATAACTTTGTTGAGAGCACGGTAATCCATACAAAACCTCCATCCTCCATTTTTTTTTTTAACGAACAACACTAGACTAGAAAATGGGCTTAAGCTAGGCCAAACAATTCCTACCTCAAGCATCTCTTGCACCAATCTCTCTATTTCATTCTTTAGAATATGTGGATACCGGTAGGGACTGACGTTAATCGGAGACACTCCCAAAATTAATTGAATGGCATGGTCAATATCACGACTTGGTGGTAACCCTGTTATTGGCCCAAAAACTCGCTGATGTTGAGCTAACACTTCTTTGATTGTTTTCGGGACCTCTTGTACTCCTTCACTCAAATCCAAAGTGGTGGAAGTCTGACAGAGTTCCACCCATACCCCTTGGCTATGGTGCTGCAGTGCTTTAGCCATTGCCTTAAGAGACACCTCAGTCTGACTAAGGCTCGAGTCTCCCTTTAACATTATCACTGCCTTCCCCATTTTGATCTTCATTGTTAGCATATTCCAGTTTACTTTCACGTCTCCTAAAGTCCCCAACCAAGGCATTCCCATAATTAAATCGGTGTTGTCTAATTCAAGTGGAAGAAAGTCTTCCACTACCATGAGCCCTTGCATTGAAATACAAACTCCCTTACAAATGCCCTTCCCTTTCACGGATATCCCAGTTCCCATCATCACCCTGTAACTGGTTGTTGTAGTTAATGGAAGTGCTAATTGTTGAACCAAATCAAGGGATAAAAAATTGTGGGTAGCCCCACTGTCTACAAGGATGATTACCTCTTTTGACCCGATCGTCCATTTGATCTTCATAGTCCCCGGCGTAGTTAAACCTACCACTGAATTTTAAGATAATTCCACAGCGTCTTTCAACTCGATGAGTGAAGGTTCTTCGATTGCTTTACCGTCAAACTGATTATCCTCCTCCTCCTCATCTTCGTGCACCAATAAAACCCTTAATTCTTTCTTACAGCGATGACCAGGTGAGAACTTTTCGTCACACTTAAAACAAAGCCCCTCTCTCTATGGGCTTGAAGCTCCGATTTCGTCAGTTTCTTTATTGGAATCTCATGTCGCTGGCTCATCGTCTTCTCGCTAACAGCCATTGCCCTACTCTAAAAATTCTCCCTAATCTTCCAATCACCTTGATTTGCAGTTGATAACATTTTGGTGCTCTTTGGCTCCTTGGGTTCACGGGTCACCCTCAGGGTTAAATTCCTATCTTCGACCCGTTGGGCCATTTCCATCAAGTGGCCCAACCCATATGGTTGTAGAAGACATAACTCAGCCTGGATATCAGGAAGCAACCCATTCATAAACGTGCTTTCCATTACCTCCTCCAAAATCCCTTTCAAAGGAGTTGCTAGAATCTCGAATTCCCGTCGGTATGTTGCCACTGACCCCTGTTGTCGCACTACTAGAAATTGCTTTCAAAGGCTCCCTTCTTGAGTTGGACGAAAGCGAAGTAACAACCGCCCCTTCAAATTTTCCCAACTCCCAAATGCCTCCCTCGAATTAGTCCATTGGTACCGAGAGAGTGCGTCCCCATCTAAACTTATCGTGACGGCGACTAATTTTTCCTCTTCCGTGAGTCCGTATGTCGCAAAATATTGATCAGCCCGAAAGATCCAGCCGTCCGGGTTTTCTCTAGTAAATACAGGCATCTCCACTCGTCAGCCGCCGCGCCTTTCCTCATTTCCGCCTTGCCTTGTCTCATCCAACCCCATCCACCGCCCATTGGGTTCCCCAATTCCAAGGATGCATCTTGCATGGTCTTCTCGTTGAGTAGCAGTCGCTGTGACCCGCCTCGATGACAATGCCGCCACCACCTTCTGTGTCTCTTCCAGCGACTGCAAAACTCGCATTACGTTCTGGGCAAGGTCCATCACCATCTTTTCCATTCTTGGTAAGCGCTGCATCTCCTCTCTGATTTCTCCAACTTCCTTCTCTAGAAAATCCACCCGACCTTCATTCTTTTTCTGAGCCATCTGGATCGATGCTCTGATACCAAATTGATAGGTATCTAATGGAGATTTATTATTGAATTTCAAGAATTTCAAGAAACAAGAGACCTAATTGATACTCAAATAGCTATTCGAGAGGCTATCACTCTCCTACCAGATCTATAGAAAATCCAGCCCCTTGTAATTCCCTCTTTTATTCCTATTTAAACCATCCTAGCCCGTATCCAGATTGTGACCTAGCCTATACTAAGGCTGTTACAACTAATTGCCAGGTGGGAGTACATTCTTCTTCCCTTTTCTAATATACACATAACGTATAGGAGGCCTATCAGACTCCTGGTAATAAACTTGTAGATATCTTTGTCCTTATAAATAGGAAATTAACCTACCTAAAAAGCAACAAGGTAATCCACCAAAATTAAACAATTTCTCTCTCCTAGAATATATAAAAGCTAAATAATTTCACTAATCAAAGAAAACTAAATTAAATCCACTTCCAAGTTCACACACATGTAGAATCATTAACATCTACTCTCTTTAAATTACCCTTGTCCTCAAGGGCGATTTTGGGACTCTCAACTTGCACATTCTTCTACCACATCATCACATCCATCTTCATCTTCATTTTCTTCATCTAACCAACATTCTACAATAAGAAATAGCATTTTACACATGTGGCTAGGACTAAACTTCTCATTAGGATTAAAGCTTTTGTCCTTTGATTAGTTGAGAGTCAACATTTTAGTTGACAATAGATTTTAACTTTTTGACACATCAGACATGGTACCTATTAGTTAAATAAGGTAAATAAAGTCACCTCTATGTTTGTTACTTTCAGTTGAGGAGTTTAATTTTGAGTATAATACTTGCTTCATAAAGGTAACTAATTGCAACTATTATTTAGCCAAGGAACTTCCTCATTAATGCTAATATTCCCCTTAAGACAATGTGTCATGAAGCCTACTAAGTAGTCTCTCAGACAAACTTTGATAGTCATGAACATGACCTATTTGTTTAAGTTTGGTGAGGTCGCCAAAGAGGTCTATTAGTTACCAATTTTCCTTTAAGCTGAAGCTGTTAGAATTTGAACCCACAAAGTATACCATGCTTAACACCTCCCTCACATGTGACCCCATACTTGCATGCAGGAAGCAAAATGTAGAAATCATAATGCAACCTTCTGTTAACTTGAGCTCTAATACCATGTTAAGTTATCAACTTTTTCTAAAAGATTAACCTATTACTCTAACAAAGTCTTTGGATCGAGTAGGTCCATGACTCCATAACGTGTAATGCAAACCCTCCTTAAAAACTTACCATGTGATAAATATCCTCTTCTTTCTTTAACAACTAACACCATGACTGGGCATCTCCTTCTAAAAAAGGATTAAAATATAAAAAATAATGAAAATATCAGTGGTTGGATTTTACGAAATACTGAACGAAAATTTGGACAAAAAATATTGATAGTATAGAAATTAATTAAACATAGAAATGTTGAGAAAAACTTCAAGAAATGATATTACAACTTCAATAATATCATTTGCCATTGGTAACCTTGAGGGGTAGCTCAGTTGATTCGGCCTTGGGTTTTCTCCCTAATGGTCACCAGTTCGAGTCCCCTTAGGGTCACTGGAGGTTTACCCGGTCGTTAACTTCAGGGCTCCGTAGGATTGGTCCCTAATGGTCACCAGTTCGAGTCCCCTCAGGGCCACTGGAGGTTTACCCGGTCGTTAACTTCAGGGCTCCGTAGGATTGGTCGAGGTGCGCGTAAGCTGGCCCGGACATCCACGGTTATAAAAAAAAAAAAAAAAATATATATATATATATATATATACACACACACACATATATATATATATATATAATATCATTTGCCATTGGTCAATTAGCCCTTGGTCTTCAATGTTTGAATTTGGCTCTTCTAACAAGATGTTATCTTCAACTTGGACACAATGACTGCCTCATGCCTTTCTTGGGTCTATATTGATAAATTAAATAAAAGAGAAAGAAATGTAGAAAAAAGGAAAAGAATGGATAATGGCTTTACTTTAACGAGTACCTGCCTCCCAGAAACTCAGTAACAATAAACTATTTGCTGACAATCTAATTCGATGTGAAAGACTAATAGGAATGCTCAATAGATAGGATAATATCACTCTTAATGCCTGAGAAACTAATCCACTAAAACTAAATAATACCTCTCTCTCTCTCTCTCTTTCTCTCTTAAAAGGTCGCTAACTGATCAGTCAAAACAAATTGCCTAATCACTTCAAAAATGTATCAGTTAAATAAGTGCCTGACTCTGTGGATGTGGGTGTACTAGTAATTTTATACTATGATTACTATTTATTTGAATGAGGACTTGCTGTTGTCCAGTGGCTACTATATTATCAAGAACGAACACTCTTTTGTTTGCAGTTATAGAAAATTGGGACAAACTAGTAAACTTCTCTGCCAACTGCTACTACACTGCTATTCACTAATGTGTATCACTGTTTTTCACACACATATGCAAGTTGAAGCTCCTACATGATTATATAGCTGTTTTGGTTTGAAAATTAAAGAGTACCCCTCCTTGGCATTGAAGAAAATTATTACAAAATAGTAGTACATGCTTTTATTTCGACTATTACTCTGTCCACCAGTCTGGGTAGTTGTCAAAGTGTGTACCTCTTCTTTGTAGTGTTGAACCATGTATCTTGGATGAAACCACACAGTAAAAGAATCTAACATATGATTTTCTATTTGGCCTAATGCTGGACTTGTAGCTGGTAAATATTTTGCTGGCAACTATTGATTTGACTGTGATTGAATGGACCTAATTCATTTATTGCCTTGGCAATATGAGACCTTAGTGAAGGAACAAATGCTGCATGAGATGTTTGCATGCAGTTGCCATCTATGCCAAGTAGGCAGACATAGGTATGCATGCCAGTTTTGGTGTTTGTTTAGGTGCCAGACTGGTGTAATTCCCAGATCTTAGGACCTAGGGACACTAGTGTGGCAAACTCTAGGCCAACACTAAGTCAAACATGTAAAACAACTGTTCACATGGGTACTTCATTAACTCCGCACATATCAGCTAGATCTGGCTAAACATATAGTTCAGCTGGAAAATGTTGTTATCATCTTTGGGACACTTGTGTTAGGTGCATATTTGGTAGTAGGTGTCTGGATGCATATCCCATACCCATACTCATGCCATCTCTTGTATGAAATGGGAATCTATCTGTGTAACACAAGTCATTCTCTTCCAGCGTTTGATGGAAAAGAAATCACTACATAGTTATTTAAGCTTGGATTGGTTTGAGTATGATATTGGACCCATCACCTATTGCCAGTTTGACAATCAGCAGACCTTCTAGTCCACGACATCAAAAATCCATTTGATTAATGGAAACATCAGAACATGAGAACCTAATAGTTATTCTAATACAAGCAAATGAATGAAATGGTTAAAGAAGAGTATATTGAGTGAAAGAGCCATGCTAAATTATATATAAAACTGCACTTATTTATTGGCACACAGAAGGCCCAGTTCATCATTTGCCTGCTGACTTCTCATTTTTAAAACACTGCATCTACTTGCCTTTTTATCCTGTTAGCTGCCAGCAGATGAATAATGTTCTTCAATATAACAAAAAATAAAAAATAATTAAAAAGAAAAAGATGGGGGAGGGAGTAAACAAACGATGTGGCTTTTGACGTTCTCCCCTTTGCATACACTGTAATTTCCTTTTCTTTCAAAATTTTATTTGCTTGTGGGTCTTTAGCTCTCCATTGAATTTAGGTGTTTGGAGATAAAAAATTTGCTTCTTTTATTTGAGAAAAAGAAAGTGCATAAATTTGGTAGCCATACACATGTAGATTCTCTCACCCTCTCTTTTATGGCAACTTGATAGGTGCATATTACCATTTCTGTTATTATAAAAATTGACCCTCTCTTTTGTTTGATCTTGGTATAATGTATATATAGAATTGCAGGGAGGGAGGGAAGGAGCATTTGAGGCAAAGAGAGTGGTGGACATCCATCCCGAGTCCAGACATGAGTCTAGCATGTCTTGTGTGCCATAGCGTAGAAAGCCCATCTCATTCATTTAGGAGTTACTCGGTCTCAAGTTCAGACAATGAAGGAAGATGCTCTGCAATTGCCAACTGCCTGGCCAGGAGGGCATCTCTTCCAGCCCCAACGGCAAACTCCTCTTTCATACGGTCATCCAAAGTGACACCGCACCCATCCATCCCAAACAGTAGCGGCATTCCAGGGACGCCAAGGCTGGTCCGGAGCTGTGCAGTGAGAAGGGACATTGTGAGGGACTGGAATTTCGAGGAGGTAGTGATGGAGCATTAGTATTTTACTAGTAGCAAGTATGAAATATAGCTAGCTGCTTTGTTTTGGGTGCAACTGGACCCTCAGCTTCTTCTCTGTACAAGAAGAGTTTGAGCCTCTGCCTCTGCAATCATCCCAGACAAAAATCCAATTTGAAACTTTGTTCATATTTTGGCTAATCGCATTCCCTTCTATAATTGCTGCTGCTTTCATTTGCCTGTCACTCCATTTTCTTTGTTTTGGTTTCCATTTCCTAATGATTCCCACGGCTCTTACCAATTATTCATTCTCTTTTTCCCTTCTTTTTTTTTTTAATTAATTATATCAATCATAAATACAAATTTATGAGATGTTTCTTCCAAGAAAATACTAAGAAAAGGAAAGAAAAATGGAAGAAAATAATTTTTTTTATAATACAAAAAATATGAAAGAAAATTAAATATAACTAAATTTAGTTAAAAATTAAAAATTTGTTTGGTTTTAATTATTTAATTTTTATATAGAAGTACTAAATAAATAAACTTGAGTTTCAAATAACATATAAAAATAATTTAATAATTTTAATTTTTTATCTATTTTTTTAAAGCCTTAATTTTATATATTTTTTAAAAATATTAACCTTAATTTTAATTTTTTAAAATTATAACCATATAATATATATATATAATTGTAAAAATATTATAACTAAATGGAATTATCTTTATACTATAAAAGGCACGATGACATTTTGTTGTAACTTATTTTACCCTTTTAGCATATTTTTTTTCAAATATTTACTAATATGGTAATGCAATTTGTTATATATCTGTATTTCATGCCCTTGTGTACAATCTTTTGCTGTAATGCGTGTGCAATCCTTTGTTGTGATTCATAGTAATTTTCTTATATTTTTATCCTTTATTTTTGTGATTATTTACCAAACTGTCTTTAGTCTTTACTTTGCTATGATGCGTGGCTGGTGGCTAGGTTCACGCGGCTACACCAATGTCCCAACACTTGTACATCTTCATTTCTCGTTCTATATTTTAAGAAATAAACTTGATTTCATTTATAATTACTTTTTAGGTGCTCATTAATAATTATTTTATCATTTTCATTTATTTGTTAATATTAAAAATTATTGATAATATAATTGTAGATATTTAAACAAATCAAATTTAATAAAGTGTTACGATGCATGATACGTGGAAGGATATTAGTTGTTAAAAATTTAAATAATGTAATTCTCTATTAAAGAAATTACATTGATTTTTTTGGTAATGATAAAAAAGTTTTGATAATAATTAAGAATTTTATTGATTTTTATTAAAACTTATAATTCTTATCAAATTAAAATTAAATAATTTATATTTAAATTAAAAAATATAAGAAATAAATAGAAATTTTATTAAATTATTATTTAATATAAAATTAATTAAAATTTATTTTTTGATAATTTATATGAAATAATTAAAAAATTATATAATGTTGAGTTTATTATCTAATTGTCCACGTGCCTTGCACGTGGAACAAACTTAGTAAATATATAAGAAGCAAAATCCTAGATGGCAATGTATTCAAACAAATAGAAGAGTTTATAAAAACCTAAAAATATTTGTCCTTTAACATTGACTCAACAAAAATAAAACCTAATTAATACAATAAAACTAAATCAGAAAGAAAGAACAAAATTAAATGAATCCATAGATTAGGTCTTTCTTGCAATTAATTTTGAACTACGAGTCCAGACATGAGTCTAGCATGTCTTGTGTGCCATAGCGTAGAAAGCCCATCTCATTCATTTAGGAGTTGCTCGGTCCAAGTTCAGACAATGAAGTAAGATGCTCTGCAATAGCCGACTGCCTGGCCAGGAGGGCATCTCTTCCAGCCCCAACAGCAAACTCCTCGATCATACGGTCATCCAAAGTGACACCGCACCCATCCATCCCAAACAGTAGCGGCATTCCAGGGACGCCAAGGCTGGTCCGGAGCTGTGCAGTGAGAAGGGACATTGTGAGGGACTGGAATTTCGAGGAGGTAGTGATGGAGCATTAGTATTTTACTAGTAGCAAGTATGAAATATAGCTAGCTGCTTTGTTTTGGGTGCAACTGGACCCCCAGCTTTTTCTCTGCCTCCGCAATCATCCCAGACAAAATCCAATGCGAAACTTTCTATAATTGCTGCTGCTGCTTTCATTAGTTCTCTCACTCCACTTTCTGTGTTTCCATTTTCTATGATTCTTGCCGCTAACAAAATTGCAGATTTATTTATTTATTTATTTATTTTTATTTTTATTTTTTATTTTTTAAAAAGGAGAGCTTTGGATCGATTGAAGTAAATCTGATAGATTAAAAAAAAAAATGTTTCTAGAACTATATATTTTAAAAGATATTTTCTTAAATAAATTGCTTTGAAAACTATAAATAGGTTGTTTTTTATTTTAGCTGTCAAATATATGTATTTATTGCATTATTATTATTATTAGTTTCCAAAAACAAGGATTTCAATTCGGGTTTGAATTAAATTAAGTTTTGGACAATTTTCAGTTTCTTATGCTCACCGTGATTTTGTTTTTTTTTTTCCTTGTAATTCTAAGTTTAGCTTAATATAATTCTCTCTTCCAATTGGTTTTTTGCATCTTAAATATTTACATAATTGTGGGAACAGTAAAATATGTTCCATTGCTTAAACGTAATTTTATAATTTTTAATGTTAACTGTTTGTCCTAATTAGACTAAGTTAGTGGCCCTGCATTTTTTTTTAAAATAAAAAATTAATAATAAATCTTATATAAAATTCAACAATTTCAATGACAATGATTTTTTTTTTTTTAAACTACCTTATATTTTGAATTAAAATCTAATTTCAAATAAAATTATTAAAATAGGATATAACTAATTTTATTTTTATTTTTTATTTTTTATAATTAGGATCATCTATTTAGAAGTGCAAATTAGTCCGCCTTATTCTGCCTGAGATAATTGTCCAAAATTTCTATAATAATCTTTAAATCAAAGTATTCTCAAGCTTATTTACAAAATAATAAAATATAATTTAAGTTACAATCATCCATATTACCCAAATTAATACAAGCTCAAAATGTAACATAAGTTTGCAATAAATCTTTTAGGTTATGTTTGGTTCAGGAAAGTGCAAGAGAAAGAAAAAAATATATATATTAAGGAAAATAATTTTCTTATATTTGATTTTACTACAGAGAATGCCAAAAAAAGTTAAAATATAACTAAAATTATCAAGAAATTTGTATATTTTTAAATTATCCAATATTTATATAGAAGAATTAAATGAGTGAAAAAGGTTTGTAGTTTAAATTTATTTTTTATTTTTCTTCACTTCTTCTTTTATTCTATTTTTCCTCATTATTTTCTTTCCCTCATTTTCTTTCAAACATTTCTGGAACTAAATATAGCCTTAGGTGATTCCTCCATTTCCTAAAACTCAATCTAATTTGCTCATGGTTGCTTAGAAACTATGTTTGCATATAAAAATCATAGCAATTTCATTTTTCCATAAATAATTTCTATTCTTTACAATACTAATACATCACTAATTAATCTTCCTAGATTTAATAATATCTTCCAAACATAATCAAATAATTCCAACATTTTAGGCATTAAACTTATTTTAAATTCTTGTCCTTATTAATTCCAACCTTTCCATGTGCATACCAATAATTTTATAATTCCTAAAAATAAATTCTAGTTTATCTTATCTATTCATTTATTTATATCAAAACTTCTACATTTTTAATTTATTGTTTTCATTTATCACTCAACAATTAAACTAAAATTTTACAAATACTGCACTATTTGCCTTTAATTTAATACTAGGCTAATTACATTCTATCATTATAATAAATAATTTTTAAATTTTCAACCCTTTACAACAAGATTAATTTAATCCACTCCATTTATTAGCCATATCTCATTAAATCAAACATATACATGTGCAAATTTAATCTTAATTTAACTTTATATCGATTTCATTTTGTACTTAGGCATTGTCCTTACCTTGCGTCACTTAGACACTATCCTGATCACCCTAGGTCACTTAGACGCCTTTTAAGTCCACCTAGATTTATTTAAACACCCTAGGCCCACTTAGATTCACTTAGGCCCCATTTAGGCACACTTGGTCCATTAGGCATCACCTTAGGCCCATTTAGGTTCACCTAGGCCCATTTGGGTTACTTAGGCTCACTTAGGCATGCCTTAACCCATTTAGGCATCTTATGCGTACTTAGGCACCCCTAGGGCCATTTAGGTTCACCTAGACCCATTTAGGCATACCATGCCCACCTAGGCCCATTTGGACACCTCTCAGCCCATTAAGACTCATTAGGCCCACCTAGGTTACTTAAGCCAATTTAGACACATTTAGCTCATTTAGGATCACCTTGGCCTTTATAGGTCACCTGAGCCCCTTTAGGCCACTTAGGTTCACTTAGGCACATATGACCCATCTAGGCTCACTTAGCCCACCTAGGCCCCACCTTAGGCCCACCTAGATTCACTTAGGTTTGCCTAGGTTCATCTAAGCACACTTAGGTTCACCTAGGCCCACTTGAGATACACTTAGGTCACCTGTTAGGTATTCTTTGCATGACTTGTATGACTTGCATAGCTTGTGTGACTCATTTTTTGTTTATTTTTTTATTAACCTATTTATTTATTATTATTTTATCATTTTCTAATTTATTTATTTATTCAATTATTTAATTTAATAATTTTGATGGTTTTGCAAGGAAACTTACTAATGGAAAAGAAAAGGTTAAAATCAATTTTTTTTTTTTTAAAGGAGATTTGGTTGTTTTTTTTTTTTTTTTTTTTTTTTTTCAATTAGAAAAATTATATATATATTTATTTAAAAAAGTGAGAGATTAAATCTTAAATTGAAAAATCAGATTGTTTATGTAAAAGGAGGGGATAAGTTTGAAATTAAGTTTTAAAATGAGATCAATTTTTTTTTTTTTTTTTTTCAAAGGAGATTTAGTTTTTTTAATTGGAAAATTGGACTTTTTTTAAAAAGTGAGAGATTAAGTTTTAAACTAGAAAATCAGATTGTTTATCTAAAAAGAGAGGATAAGTTTGAAATTAAGTTTAAAAACGACATCAATTTTTATTTTTTTTAAAAGGAGATTTAGATTTTTAATTGGGAAATCGGATATATATATATATATATATATATTAAGTGAGAGATTAAGTTTTAAATTAGAAAATCAAATTGTTTATCTAAAATGAAGGGATAAGTTTGAAATTGCGTTTTAAAATGATATGAGATTTTTTTTTAAAAGGAGATTTAGTTTTTTTTTAATTGGAAAATCGGATTTTTTTTTTTTTTTTAAGTGAGAGATTAAGTTTTAAATTGGAAAATCATATTGTTTATCTAAAATGAGGGGGTTTTAAAATGACATTATATATTTTTTTTTTTTTAAAAAAAAGATTTAGTTTTTTATTGAATTGAAAAATCGATTTGATTTTTTTATTATTTAAGTGAGAGATTAAGATTTAGATTGGAAAATCATAATTTTATTAATTTTTTTTGGAAAATAAAGAGGATAAGTTTTAAAATTTGAAAATGAAGTTTCAAAAGACGAAATTCTGGTTCAGGAGAGTGAAAAAAGAAAGGTGGGCACCGGGAGATAAAGGAGCAATGGAAGACTACACAGGAATCAAAGGGGATCACGAGATTTTGTCTTTTTTAAAGAACACCACCCAATTTTATTTTATTTTTTTTGAAGGAAAAAAGGTGGTTGCACCTTAGCATTAGAAAGCATGCATAACCCATTCTTGCAACACCACACATAAGCTTGCACTTCGAAAAATCCCTATTAACCCACACTCATCTTCGGAAAAGAACTAACTTTGATGTCTCGTGATAGTGCTTATGAAGCAGTCTAGGTACACACTCTAACTCTTCTTTATGATTGTGATTTGGCTTTCTTGTTTGGCATGCTAGTTTTAAAATCACCTTAGCCTATCTAGGTTTCCATAATCAACTAATTAATTGTCATATTTCCCTCAACTTAGCCAGTAGAGATCTTTTTAGGGTTTAGAGGAGTGCTACCTCTTTGAGATACCTTCCCAATAGGTAACTTGATCCCCAGACTGAAACTTAGGCTTTTCGATGACATGCTTTTCCAAAACTTTGGAGTCACTTTTTTAAGGGTTTTCTTTCTAGTTTTATTTCCATTTTTTAAAAATAAAATAAAATACATAGTGACACTGACTTTTCCAAAACTAACTTTTCACCAACCAATAGCGAGTTTCACTAACGAGTGGGGACACACATAAAAAATGCAAGTCCACAAATTGGCGACTCCACTAGGGATTTTGTGGATCAAACTTGAACACTATTTGAGGAAAATAAGGCATTTAATTGGCTGATTAGAGGGTACTTCCTTTTTTAGGTAAGGTGATTTAGTTTGCGTGCTTGATTGGTTTACTATCTCAACACGTCTTTATGTTTGTTTATATTGCATGATCACATGTTTGCTTGTTCACTTTTAGCATATTCACTCTCACATATGTAAGATAAGATCTATTGTTCGATATTTATTTGCTTTGCATGACTGCTTGTTGCATGAAAACCCTTCTACTTGCTTGATGTATGATTGTATGTCTATGTTTACTTTCTTGCTTTAGATCTTACATTTTTTCGGATGCACCCACACCCTTCATGGTGCATTTTAGATTATCCTTTAGTGTTGAGAGATTTGAGAGCCTTCGCCATTAGGAAACCCCTTGGGAAAACAAGGAAGTGCATGTGTGGAGATGATGACCACCTTGCATGGAAGCACCCCATCTTTCCAAAGGCGTGCAAAGGGTTGTGTACCACTAGAGGGTATGATCGCTTCTACTAAGGATCCTTTAACCCACCCATCCCGTTTTGTAGAGCCATCTTAACCTTGTAGGCTAGCCTAGACCCAATTGAGATTTCATTCCTACAAATAGGTGCATATGTGGACTTTAGAGCTGACTTGATCATAGTTGGGTTCAGTTACCCTCTTCATAGTCTCCTTTGGTGTGACCAGAGATTGGTATCAAATTGAGTATATTTGGGTTAAATTCCTATTTACTTATCAATTGGTTCCTATAGAGCTACCTTCATATTGCACTTTATCCATTGTTGGGCGAAGGGTAATGTTATTGTCTTTGGATAGTGGGAAATGTCGATCAATGACCTAGATAGAGAATTCTAAGTGAACCGCCCCATAATATATCCTGGTAGGCAATATGTTGTTTTTTTTAGTTTGTTTCTACTTATTTCCTTGCCAATTATCTTCATGTTAGAACTTTTGCTTTTTGACAAATCCAAATAAACATGCGTGACTTGTTGAATCCGTGGAGAAAGCCTCATTTAACCACATTTGCCAATTGTTAAATATAGGCGCTTGACAAAGGCAATACTAGTTACTTATCATGCCATCAAACTTATTAGATGTGCAATGCCACTTGGAGAGGTTATTTTATTATTATTTTTTTTTGTGTAGTTTTACTATGAAGGCACCTTGTCTTGTAATAATCTATAAGCACTTATACTGAAAGACATTGCAAATTATGACTAAGATTAAGCCAAAGAGTTCAAAGCCAAGAGGTGAAAATTGGCCAAACGTGATCATAAGTAGCAAAAGGGTGTTGGAAACCCTAGATTACTCCGTTCTCATGCCTTAGATCTCGTAGGGTGTATGTATATATCCTTAGACATCTTTAAATCTACACAACGAAAGAAAATGACAATAAAAACCATTATTAATTATAGATCTAGAGATATGTACTCATATTTGGATTTGGATGTCCTCGTAGTGAAGAAAATGTTTGAATAGTCTGGAGGTCTCATACACTCAAGATCTTCCACTCGATGACTCAAACCACGATCTTGGTACTCTAAAGTGTGGATTTTAGAATGGAGGAAGCTACAACTCTCTCTTTTTATGGAGGTAAAAGTCAACTCTTATAAAAAAGTGATAGAAATCCTAACCTTTAAGGGGGTATTTATAAGGTTCCCCTATTGGACTTAAGTTACAATTTAATTTATTTATATTATATTTTATTTTTGACTATTAAACTTTATTGATCATATTAAAAAAAATTTATATATGATTTGTTTATCCATATTAAACAAATTTTATATTTATTGTTGTTTTAAATATTATTAATTATTAAATAAATTAAAAATTAAACGGATGAATAAACCGACACTCATTCGATCATAGTGGCCTCATTCATGCACCTAATCACCTTTAAATTTTCTTCTTCTCGATTAGCCACTGTTACCCACTTCTCATCTTTTCTTTAAGTGAAGTGAGAGAGTCGCAACTGATCCCATATGGAATTGCACCAGGTTATCTCTCTGCATTATAGGAAATAAAGAATCTTCTTGTTTGTCATACTCTTCAGTGTCTTCCAATTGAAATGTAGGTTGAGATCATGATTTGAGTTGCAAAAAATCATTGATGAACTTCTTCAATGCTAGAAAAATGCGTGCATCAAGCCTTTGAATTTTTTCTATATGCATATAGATATATAGTTATATTATAAATAGAGATTAATTTTTAGATTTTAAATCGTAGTTGCAAAAAATTACACGAGGCATCAAAGGAAAGAGGAATCATATGATATATCTGGCTAGAAAAATTCTTAGCCATCCCATGGTGTGAAGCTCAATGCGAGGTGACTTTATTCTTAAAAAGTTGCAAAGATATTGGAAATCCAGAGGCATTATATAGGCAAGGAATAGTAAGTTTTTATTTTAGATTATTTGGTAATCCTGTTTGAATAAATATTTATGTCTTATTTTTTGTGAACCTTTTTGGAATTGATTCTTTCTTTTTAATAGTTATAGTTTTTTTAGCTTGGAGAAAGTAGAATCGGGTGTTGAACTTTTGAAGAAAGCACTTAAAATAGAATTGGGTGTTGATCTTTTGAAGAAAGTACTTAAAATGAACCGCATAGGAGCAATATATGTGTATGCAATCATTTTGTTGTGTAGAACTGACAATTCGAATGAAAAAAAAAAGATTATATCTTTTAGATGTGGTTAAGAAATCAACCAAGTTGGAGGAATGCAACGCAAAAGCGAAGTCTTTCATATTGGCAATGTGGTTAGAAACCACAATCTTAAACATAAAAAACTCAAGATCTATTATTTGGAAACATGTTGTAAACAAATAGAAGTTGACACAAACAAAAATGGGAGCGACACTTAGTTTGGAGAAGTCGAAGGTGACAAATGTTGTCAAACTTGTATGGTGGCCATTGAAGTCTCCACCTTTTGTAGAATAATGTACTTTAATTATGGTTGGTTTGATTTTGATACACAATACACTTTCCTATCCTTTTCATTTTTTTTTTTCATTCTAGTTGTGTTTGTTCCATTCAAAATATTGTATATTAATTATACACTTTTTACAATCTTATACAATTTTATGGATTTTCTTACTTTTGGTTCAAAATTTATTATAATTTGAAAGCCTTTTTCACTTCAAACATTGATCTTATGCCTCAAATAAAACACAAGATGAATATAAAAATTATTTATCTATAGAAATTACACTTTCCAAACTAATCCCAAAACAATGGATGTGGGCTAGAATTAACTAGTGAATAGCACTAGACATATGGCGACATTCATCCAAGAATTCAACTAACAAGCAAGTACCAATTTCTACACTAAAAACCACATCTTCGATGAACTCTATCATCAGATAATGCTGCTTTTAATTTAGTGACAAATCATTAGAGAGTGTCTCTTCACCCTTCCTACTTCCATGCCATGTTTAACTGACTTTTTAATTTCCAACCCACTCCTCCCAAGTCAATTTCCTTATCCAATTATTATAATAAACAAATCTAGGTCTCCTATTCCATCCATTCCTTCCAACCCATTAAATCATTAAAATTTGAATTTAAAAATTTTAAAAAAGTTATTTCTTTGTAATGACACAAATACAATATCATATCACCACTATTAATTATTAATAATTAATAAGTAAAATTAATTTTTAAACATTTAATTATTTATATATTTCTCATATGCAAATCATTACTACTTATTGAAAATAAAAAAATTATTTTCAAACATTACGTTCTTAATATTGTACATCTCTCAATTTACCTTAATAAATTTTAATTTAAAGAATTTATTTGAATTAGTTAGCAAAAAACTAAAAGTTAACTTTAGAAATAAGATAAAAATACGATAAGTACCGATATAATTCAAAGCTAATTATTATAGAAATATGAATGCTTATATTAAAATAATAAATTATAAATGAAATTTTAGTTGTGCAAAAATCTAACCCATGCATATCAAAAAATTGAAGTGTAGGTGCAACGTCCTCATTTCCCTACATTAACTTAAATAAATGTCTTCTACTTTGACTATGATTTCATCTCGAGTAATGAACTTATCGGTTTCACTATTTTTTTTAATTTTTTTTTTTAATTTTTAAATTTTTTTACTATTTGTTGGTTTTTACTTTATCAATATTTTTATTTTCAGAATTGAGAGGTAGTAAACGATGAAGCATTCTGGCTGAAGAAAATTTTATTCACTCATGTCAAACATATCATGGTATTTATTTCTTGATAATATCTATTATTTTGTTATCTATTGCTTTCATGTAGTCTAATTTATATTCAATGAACAAAATGTTCATTGTTAATCTTATTTTTTATTATTTTTTTGGATAATTCATCAATTTTTTATTAGTATTATTAGATCATTTTTAAAATTGGATAATGCATGAAACTGAAATTATATCTTAAAAAATAAATATAAAAACCGAATTGCTAAAAAAAAAAAAATTTCTTTCTATAATGCTCGTTCCCACATTCATCCATAATGGACACTTAAGAATTTCCTGTTGCTATACTAGGATGGTCCTACTTGTCAGGCATTGTATTCAATATTAGGCATTTAAATGTAGGCATTGGAGAAGTCAAATTTATTACCTCTAATATCATGTCACAAATTAAGAGTAATGTAACATGATAGTAAAGTAACAAAGGGGACATAGAAGTAAAATAAAATTATATCTATATCTATATTACGTCTAAAAGATGGTCATCCTCTAAAATATCTTTGTGATGTCCCAAATTGGGTAGAAGAGAAAGTTTTTGGCGCTATACATGTAGAGGTTCCTCTTAACCAAGTAGATGCATTTTAAAGCCGTGAGGGCCCCTTTAGGTCCATACGGACAATATCTACACGGTTGGGAGCGGGTCATTACAAATGGTATCAGAGCCAATCCCCAACCCTGGTGTGGGGGTTTGTTTGGCCCCATAAAGAGTGTTTGTCTGTTAGACCCAGCAATCCCATGGGACACAACGAGGACGTTGTGTCTACAATGGGGATGGGGGGGTGTTTGTGATGTCCCACATTGGATAGGGGAGAAAGTTCCTGGCGGTATATATGTAGAGGCTCCTCTTAACTAAGTAGATGCGTTTTAAAGCCGTGAGGACCCCTTTGGTTCCAAAGCGGATAATATCTACATAGTTGGGAGTGGGTCGTTACAAATGGTATTAGAACCGATCCCCGACCTTGGTGTGGGAGTTTGTTGAACCCCGTAGGGGGGTGTTTGTTTGTTTGGCCCCGCAATCCCATGGGACACAACGAGGACGTTGTGTCTACATGAGGGGGTGTTTGTGATGTCCCACATCGGATAAGAGAGAAAGTTCTTGGCGCTATATATGTAGAGGCTCCTCTTAACTAAGTAGACGTGTTTTAAAGCCGTGAGGACCTCTTTGGGTCCAAAGCGGACAATATCTACACGATTAGGAGCAGGTCGTTACAAACTCTGTCACACCCCAAGACCCACTCCAAATCAATTACGGTAATTTCACACCTCAAACTTGAAGGCTTAAAGTGTAACCTAACCTTGTTTAACTTTAAAACTAAGCATCCATCAACCAAAATCCATTATCCAAAAAGATTGGAAACTCAAACAATTCAAGTGCTAACAAAATTTTCATAATCTCTAAATCTCAACTTCAAACGATCATAAAAAAATTAAAAGTTCTATATCTAAATAGCTTCCAAAAACCAAATAATCCAAATGAACATAAACTTATAAGTTAACAATGTCCAAAATAACATCCTAAGAAAAATCCTAATGATGACCATTCCTCGACCTAGCCATCACTCCTCGCTCGAACTAAGGGTGCCTGAAAAGTAATCAACTAATAGGAATGAGCTCAAAGCCCAATAAGAAACATTAATGCAGTCCATGGATCAAATATTTCAAGTCCACTTGCAAAATATGAGATATTATAACTAATTATTTTCATAAACCTTTGAGTTAGTTTTGCCAATACATTCAAAACTTTTAACTGTACACTTTCATTTCTAATTCAAACATTTTCATATCAAATTAGATCAAAACATTCAAATCATTTATTTACTCTGATCATCAAACATCAAATGGTGCCCAATTAGGTGGGACTTTTTAAATAGGTGGCTAGCCTCAAATTGTTCATTTAAGGTGGACAAAACCAAATACTACTAGTACTAGTAACCTCTAACAAAACCCCTAAAGGCTGGGGTCTAAATCAATTACATTCCCCCCCAAGAAATGTAAAGGTCAACTATTATATCCCGTTGACAAGGGTTAAACAAACCAGAGTCAAACACTTATTTCAATTATTCAAATTTGCAAAACATAATATCTCCACATTTCTCTGTTGTAAACAAAATGTAAGGTTCTAACATACTTTTCATGCAAAACATATTTGATCCATGCATAAAACAAATAATAACTCAAAACATTTCCAAATGATGTATATAAAAATTTGTTTCTAAAAAAAAAACTGCATTAATTTCCTTTACCTTAAAAGAAGTCCTAAAAAACTTGGGAGAAAAATAATTTTGGAAAATCTACTCTTCACCTAACAAAGTATAAGAGAAATAACCATTACTATTTATCTAAAATTATAGGTTTGACAATCCTAAAATTTTAGGTATTCAAATTAATGTTTTTAATTATGAAAGATAATTTAATCTATTCCTATTTTAGAAAAATTAATAAATTTCTAATTCATATAAAACTTAAATTTTATTTTCAATTTATTTCTTAGGACACAACATAATTTAATTAAACTACAATTTATTCTACTAATTAAATTTTATGCTACTTATTAACTTAAACTCATCATTAGTATAATAATATTGATAACTTTTATTATCTCATTTTCAATTTTTTTTCCACTAAACATAAACTGTATCCCCAACAATTCTCCATTATTACTAACATATATATATATATATATCAACCACCAAACACCATCTGTACACATTTTCCTTTATTATTAAGACTACAATATTTTTTTTTTCTTTTCACCATTCTTCATCTTCCATAAGCACGCATTTTCCTTTCTTCATTTTTTTTTTAAAAAAAAATCCTCCAGTGCACTCACGTTCTCTTTTTTTCCTAATATTTTCTAATCCCTTAAGCCACATATAACAATATATTTATTTACTCATTTATTTATTTATTTATTTTAAATTTCATTACTTAGATCTATTCATCTAATAAATTTTGAATTTCCTTATTTTCATTAATAGAACAATCTATATTTCTAATTTCAATATTTTGACCTAAAAGTTTTAAATAGGTTAACCCTAGCCCAAATCGAAATCTTCCAGAGAATCATTTTTTTTTTCAAAAACTTAAGATTTCCCAATTTCCAACAATAAATCAAAATCTTAAATTTTCACTATTTTGATATTAAAACAAATTAAAAAAAAAAAAAAAACTAACCCTAATCTAGATTTGGGTTTTCCAAAAAATATCTAATGTGCTTGAAATTAACTAATGAATCTAAAATATTAAACTAGGGATTAGAATCTTACTTATAGAGATCTGTTCTTCAAACCTTGAATTCTGACTCCAACTTTACGTTCTCTGGAATTCTGTGAATAGGAACGCTATTCAGAAATGAACAAGAAGAACAAAATTTCTAATTTATACCTAGGGTATTTATTTGGAAAATTACAATTTTACCACTCTTTCATTTTATTAAATTAATTAATTAATTAATTAAATTATTATTAATATTTTCCTAAATTACCCCAAAAAAAAAACTTGGGCGTTACATCCTTCCCACCTTGACAAAAGTTTAGTCCTCTAAACTTGACATACTTGAGTCTTGAAATAATTGAGGATGCTTTTCTCTCATCTCTTCTTTTAACTCCCAAGTGGCCTCTCGGATACTATGATTGCTCCACTGGACCTTTACCAACTTGACAACAGTATGTCGTAGTACCTTATCCATCACATCCATAATTTGAGCGGGCACCTCTTCATAGGTCAAGTCCTGAAAAATTTGAATAGGCTCCAACTCCACAACATGAGAGGGATCATAAATATATTTCCTCAAAGTCGAAACATGAAATACATTATGAATCTTAGATAGACTTGTGGGTAAGGCCACTTTATAAGCCAAAGTGCCTACTCTTTCTAATACCTCAAACGGTCCCACAAAACGAGGATTGAGTTTCCCTTTTCTTCCAAATCTCATTACAGACTTCATAGGTGAAACTTTCAAGAAAACATGATCACCTACCTCAAACTCCAAATCTCGTCTGTCATTATAAGCATAACTCTTCTGTCTACTCTGTGCTGCTTTCAATCTTTCCTTAATTAAAAAGACCTTTTCAACAGTCAACTGCACAAGTTCAGGCCCCAAAAGTTTCTTCTCTCCAATATCATCCCAACAAACAGGAGATCGACATCTCCTACCATATAACGCCTCAAAAGGTGTCATCCCAATGCTATCTTGAAAGCTATTATTATAGGCAAACTCCACTAGGGGCAAATAATCATCCCAATTACCTTTTAGGGCCAAAGCACAAGCTCTCAACAAATCTTCCAAGACCTGAATTACCCTCTCTGATTGACCATCAGTCTGCGGATGAAAAGCAGTGCCAAAACTCAACTTAGTACCTAATACTTTTTGTAAACTATGCCAAAATCTAGAAGTGAAATGAGGATCTCTATCAGATACTATAGAAATAGGTACACCATGCATTCTCACAATCTCCTTAATATAAAGATAAGCCAAATGATCCATAGAAAAATTGACTTTCATAGGTAGAAAATGAGTAGACTTTGTCAATCGATCAACAATCACCCAAATTGCATTATTGCCCCCTAAGGTCCTTGGTAACCCTATCATAAAATCCATAGTAATATGTTCCCATTTCCACTTGGGAATAGAAAGTGGTTGCAAAAACCTTACTGGTAGTTGATGCTCAGCTTTCACTTGTTGACACACCAGACACTAAGCCACAAATTGTGCAATATCTTGCTTCATACCTAACCACCAATAATTATGTCTCAAATCTTTGTACATCTTTGTCCCTCCTGGGTGGATTGCAAATGTAGAACAATGAGCTTCCTCCAAAAGCTTCCTTCTTAAGTCTCCATCATTTGGGACACAAAGTCTAGTCCTAAACCTCAAAATCCCATCATCTGATAAAACAAAGTCAAACTTACTACCCTTTTTAACCTCTTCCATAAGTTGCACTAAATCCAAATCGTTCTTTTGTAGGGCCTTAATTCTCCTAACTAAGTCTAGTTGCACTCTAAAGTTCACCACAAGAGCTCCTGAGTCCAAAACTCTTATATGGACTTGTAAACTCCTCAAATCTTCCAATAATTGCCTCTAACAATCTCTAATAGCTGCTAAGGAACTAACAAATTTCCTGTTCAAGGCGTTAGCCATAGCATTCGCCTTCCCTGGGTGATACTGAATAATGCAGTCATAGTCTTTAAGTAGTTCAATCCACCTCCTCTGTCTCATGTTCAATTCTTTTTGGGAAAATAAATACTTCAAACTCTTATAATTTGTGAATATCTCACAAGTTTCACCAAAAAGAAAATGTCTTCAGATCTTAAGTGCAAAAACCACTATAGCTAACTCCAAATCATGAGTAGAATAATTTCGTTCATAAGGCTTTAACTGTCTAAAAGCATAAGCTACAACTTTCCCATGTTGCATAAGAACACAACCCAAACCCTGACGAGAGGCATCACTATACACCACAAACCCTTCTGAGCTTGAAGGGATAGTAAAAATAGGAGTTGTCACTAATATGTTTATTAACTCTTGGAAACTACGTTCACAATCATTAGACCACTCAAACTTAACCCCTTTCTAAGTCAACCTGGTCAAAGGTAGGGCGATCTTAGAGAACCCCTCAATAAACTGCCTATAATAACCAACTAGTCCTAAGAAGCTTCGAATCTCGGTCACAGTATTAGGTCTCCTCCAATTTGACACGACATTTACCTTTCCAAGGTCAACAGAGATGTCATCCTTGGTCATCACATGCCCAAGGAAAGAGACTTTATCAAACCAGAACTCACACTTCTTTAGTTTAGCATACAGTTGCTTATCTCTGAGAGTTTGCAATACAATACTCAAATGGCACTCATGCTCCTCCCTACTCTTTGAGTACACCAAAATATCATCTTAAAAACCACCACAAACTGATCTAGATAGGGCTTGAATACCCTATTCATTAAGTCCATAAAAGTAGCGGAGAATTAGTCAAACCAAAAGACAACCAAAACTCATAATGCCCATATCTAGTTCGATGTCATCACTTTTAACCCTTAACTAATGATAACCAGACTAAATATCAATCTTAGAGAACACACATGCACCCTGAAGTTGATCAAACAAATCATCAATCCGAGGAAAGGGATACTTGTTCCTCATCGTCCTCTTATTCAACTCTCTATAATCAATGCAGAGTCTCATAGATCCATCATTCTTCTTTACAAATAAAATAGGAGCTCCCCAAGGTGAAACACTAGGCCTAATGAAGCCCTTATCTAACAACTCCTGAAGTTGAATCTTCAACTTCTTGAGCTCCATAGGTGCCATCCTGTAAGTGGCCTTAGAGATAGGAGTTGTCGCTGGTGCTAAATCAATGGTGAACTCCACCTCTCTCTCTAATGGAAATCCAGGTAGATCTTCTAGAAAGACATCAGGATAGTCCCTTACAATGGGTATGTCTTCTAAGTTTAAATCATTTTCCTTATTCACAACATAAGCCAAAAAGCTTTGACAACATTTCCTGAGCAAAGAACTAGCTCGCAAGGTTGAGATCATACACAATGGTTTGTCCACATGCTTCCCCTCAAAACTAAAATCAGGCTAACCAGGAATGCTAAACATCACTCCTTTCCCAAAACAATCAATAGATGCATAGTATGAAGCTAACCAATTCATCCCCAAAATCACATCCAAATCTTGGAGGTCAAGAAGTACTAAGTCAATTGTCATCTCTCTATACCCAATCATCACACAACAATCTCTAAGTATTTTATTAACCACAACAGAATCTCCCAAAGGAGTAGCAACAAATAAATCAAAGTTCATGTTATCAATCGGCATACCCAACAAACTAGAAAAATATACTGAAACAAAAGAGTGCGTTGAACCATGATCAATTAAGGCTCTAGATGAAGTTGAAACTTAAACTAATGCGTTACTCATCTATTCCCAAAGGTAAACTAAACAAGTTCCCATCAAGATCACAACCTAGTGCTTTGATACCACTCTATCATGCCCCAAGATCCACTCCAAGGGTGTGACGGTCATTTCACACCTCAAACCCGAAGGCTTAAAGTGTAACCTGACCCAAACTATTATCTTGTAATTGTAAGTTACCAATTACCAAATACCTGTTTAGAGTAGCGGAACAAGATTTCTAAAATCTTCAAAACTTAACTTTAAAACTAAGCATCCATCAACCAAAATCCGTTATCCAAAAAGATTGCAAACTCAAACAATTCAAGTGCTAACAAAATTTTCATAATCTCCAAATCTCAACTTCAAACCATCATAAAAAAAAATTAAAAGTTCAATATCTAAATAGCTTCCAAAAACCAAATAATGCAAATGAACATAAACTTATAAGTTAACAATGCCCAAAATAACATCCTAAGAAAAATCCTAATGATGACCATTCCCCGACCTAGCCATCACTCCTCGCCCAAACTAAGGGTACCTGAAAAGTAATCAACAAATAAGAATGAACTCAAAGCCCACTAAGAAACATTAATGCAGTCCATGGATCAAATATTTCAAGTTCACTTGCAAAATAGGAAATATTATAACTGATTATTTTCATAAACCTTTGAGTCAGTTTTACCAATAAAATCAAAACTTTTAACTGTACACTTTCATTTCTGATTCAAACATTTTCATATCAAATTCGGTCAAAACATTCAAATTATTTATTTACTCTGGTCATCAAAAATCAAATGGTGCCCAGTTAGGTGAGACTTTTCAAATAGGTGGCTAGCCTCAAATTGTTCCTTTAAGGTGGACGGAACCAAATACTACTAGTACTAGTAACCTCTAACCAAACCCCTAGAGGATGGGGTCCAAATCAATTATATTCCTCACCAAGAAATGTAAAGGTCAACTATTATATCCCATTGACAAGGACCAAACAAGCCAGAGTCAAATACTTATTTCAATTATTCAAATTTGCAAAACATAATATCTCCACATTTCTCTGTTGTAAACAAAATGTAAGGTTCTAACATACTTTTCATGCAAAACATATTTGATCCATGCATAAAACCAATAATAACTCAAAACGTTTCCAAATGATGTATATAAAAATTTGTTTCTAAAAAAAAACTACATTAATTTCCCTTACCTCAAAAGAAGTCCTCAAAAACTTGGGAGAAAAATAATTTTGGAAAATCTACTCTTCACCTAACAAAGTATAAGAGAAATAACCATTACTATTTATCTAAAATTATAGGTTTGACAATCCTAAAATTTTAGGTATTCAAATTAATGTTTTTAATTATGAAAGATAATTTAATCTATTCCTATTTTAGAAAAATTAATAAATTTCTAATTCATATAAAACTTAAATTTTATTTTCAATTTATTTCTTAGGACACAACATAATTTAATTAAACTACAATTTGTTCTACTAATTAAATTTTATGCTACTTATTAACTTACACTCATTATTAGTATAATAATATTGATAACTTCTATTCTCTCATTTTCAATTTTTTTTTTCCACTAAACATAAATTGTATCCCCAATAATTCTCCATTATTGCTAACATAATAATAATAATAATAATAATAATAATAATAATAATAATAATAATATATATGTATCAACCACTAAACACCATTCGTACACATTTTCCTTTATTATTAATATTACTATATTTTTTTTTTCTTTTCACCATTCTTCATCTTCCACAAGCATGCATTTTTCTTTTTTCTTTTTTCTTTTTTAAAAAAAACATTCTCCAGTGCACACATGTTCTCTTTCTTTCTCTTTTTTTTTTTTTTTTTTTTTTTCCTAATATTTTCTAATCCCTTAAGCCACATTTAACAATATATTTATTTACTCATTTATTTGTTTTATTTTTTTAAATTTCATTACTTAGATTTATTCATCTAATAAAATTTGAATTTCCCTATTTTCATCAATAGAACAATTTATATTTCTAATTTCAATATTTTGACCTAAAAGTTTTAAATAGGTTAACCCTAACCTAAATCGAAATCTTTTAGAGAATTAATTTTTTTTTTTTCAAAAACTTAAGATTTCCCAATTTCCAACAATAAATCAAAATCTTAAATTTTCACTATTTTGATATTAAAATGGATTAAAAAAAATAAACTAACCCTAATCTAGATTTGAGTTTTCCAAAAAATATCTAATGTGCTTGAAATTAACTAATGAATCTAAAATATTAAACTAGGGATTAGAATCTTACCTATAGATATCTATTCTTCAAACCTTGAATTCCGACTCCAACCTTACATTCTCTGGAATTCTGTGAACAGGGACGCTATTCAGACATGAATAGGAAGAACAAAATTTCTAATTTATACCTAGGGTATTTATTTGGAAAATTACATTTTATCCCTCTTTCATTTTATTAAATTAATTAATTAATTAATTAAATTATTATTAATATTTTCCTAAATTACCCAAAAAAAAAACTTGGGTGTTACAATCTTATACCCAAAAACCTCCCCTAAAAAATTTCATTATTCTCTACAAATCCCTTTAATATTTGCTAATGACTTTTCACTTCATATTCCTCTTTATATGGATGATGTCTTTTTAGTGTCAACATTAAGAATTTTATAAATTTCATATTTAATGTCTTTTAATTTTAACTTTCATATTTAATGTCTTTTGATTTTATTCACCTATAAATAAACCTATGTTCTTAACTTGTAAAGCATTTGTTCTTATTTCTTTTCCTTCTCTTTTTCATTGCCAAATTTTATTTGCTCACAAAATGACATAACATGAAGGGTTTGGTGTAATTTTATTTTATTTTATTTGTAGATCCTATAGTCTCAATATTGGATACCACCTTGGCACTTGCTCCGTAACTTGATGCTGATTCGTTTTTTGTGTTTTTCTTTTAACATAACATTCTTCGATATTGTGTCTCTCTTAGGTGTAATGATTGCCTCCTCCTTGGTCTTTTCTCTACTCACTCTCATAAAACATACCTAAGGGATTTGTTTTTGATACCTTTCTTCAACATTCTTTGATGTTGTATATATATCTCTTTGGTGTCGTTGGTCTCTTCTTACTCTCATGAAGCCTCTCTTCTCTTTGATCTTTATGGATCAACATTATTTTTTATGGGATTGATTTTATTAAGAGATTGAGAATGGTATAATCAAAATTCTATGGAAATTGAACAAAAAATTTTTGTGTTTCAAAGTATGCAAAAGCTTCAAGAATTGAAAAAAGTTTAAAGATGAATTTATTTATTATTTTGAAAAATATTTGCCTGTTTAAGGCTTTTTTTTTATTTAGGAAACTTGAGATAAAGAAAACAAAAAGAAAAGGAAAAATAAATGAAACAATTAAGAAAACAAAGCATAAAAATTTTCTTTTGTCATATAAAATATTGAGGTAAACTACTAAGAATGCACTCTCTCTCTCTCTCTCTCTATCTCTATCTCTTTATATGTATATCTTTTAATATTTCCTCCATCTATTTATTTTTTATTTTTACTCTTTTTAATTAATGGTTGTATGATCTCTACTTTTTATAATGATGTTGACACTGTAAAGTTACTATGAAAAGAGGGTAAGAGGGCAACAATTTATGAAAATGTCCAATAATGACATTTCAATTATTAGTTTCATAATCTTCATTCTTAATAACAATGTTAATATAATAAAATTACTATGATAAGAGATCAAAAACTCATGAGAATTTCCTATAATAACATTTTAATTATCAATTTCATCATAATCTCAATTTTGTGTTGATTGTTCACACTATAAAGTTAGTAAAAGGCTAAAAACTCATGAGAATGTCCAATAATAGTTTTTCAATTATAAGTTTTATAATCTTCAATCTTGATAGTATTCACATTACATGATCTTTACAAGTTTCATCATCTTTATTTTTGACAATAGTGTCCAATTTATATAATTATTTCTTAATAAAATGCTAATAAACTTGATCACTTAATAGCACTTTTGGCATAATATCGAGTGCTTTTGTCCAATCTCACTTGAACACAATTAAGGTATGAAAATATAATCATAATATGAAAAATATAACTTTAATAAAATGAAAATAGTTCAAATTTTGAATAAAGCCACAAGGAATTAAATCTTTAATAGTTTAAATAAAATCCAATTTGATTGAATCAAAGTTGGCTAATAAGACTAACAAATAGTCTATCGATAATCTATGTTCTTTCTTTGGTGGGTGTTGATAATGGGATGTCTTTGTTGATGTAAGGGCTTGTTTGGATGCTACTACCTTGAGTTGAAGATTGACTTCCTTTGTCTCTAGAGATAGTTTCCAAGAGGATTGATTTTTATGAATTATTGATTTATGCATTTATCAGGAGGAGCTCACACTCTGTACAATGAGTAACAATTGTTGGATTTTAGCTCTCTATGTCTTATTGAAAACATGGTCTAAGGTAGTTGCCTACAAACACACCTTATGATCTTGAGCCCACTAAGTGACGTGCTAGGCACCGACAACCCATTAAGAGCTTTTGATGGATCAATTAAGCCCAATGCAAAACTATGGCTTCTTATTAGAACTAGCCGCCTTGGATGCTTTTTCCTTAGCCTACTCTTAATTGGTATGTTTATGTTCATATTGGAAGTTTAAATCAAGATAAATTATAAAAATCATCCTTGTACTATTACCCATGTTTCAATTTAGTTCCTACTTATTTATTAGATTTCACATTTCATTTTTATTTTTTAAACAAAAACAAATTTATTGAAGTAACCCCCCACCTCCACGTGGTAAGGACACCACTCGACAAATTTCACTATAATTTCTTATCAATAATGAAGCATGCATTATTCCCCCCATGGAATCATTAAATAGAAATATTATGAGCTCGTAGTAGTTGGAGCTAATTTCTCGGGGATCAAGATGGTAGTGGTAAGGTTGTCATAGCCCACCACATAGCCAGCACAAGGATGATATCTTGTTTTGTATTGACAAATGCAAACTTCCAAGAGTTGGAACGTACCATCCTTGTTCATAGTGCATTTTATGTTAGATTTGAATCCAAAGGAACTTTCGATGATAGTGATAGTTTCGTTGACGGTGTGGCTTGAATAGGGTAAGATATTGTTTTGCGTAAGCATCTTTAAAATGTCATAGTGCATGGGGTAGCTAAGGGTATCATCAAAATAAAACATGGAACAATGTTGGACCAATACACTCTTATGTTTTTTCCACTTGTATTTCCAAAAACTGAAATATTTTTTAGGGTCTGACTCCTTAAGATCAAGCCAATAAGACTTTAAGTTTTTTTTTTTCTAATATTTTGAAGCTTAAAAAAGAAGAAGTTCAAATACATACATACACACACACACACACACACACACACACACACACACACACACATATATATATATAAGAAGATTAATAATAGTAAAAAAGGAAAATAAATAAATAAATAAAAACATCTTACATCTACTTCATGAAGAGCATGATTAAAAGGCAACCCAGTTGGGCTTATAGGATATAAGCAATAAATGGTGAATCATTGTGGCATCTTTGAACACATATTTCCTTATGAGTTACAAAAGGAATTAGGTCATGTTAGAACCACTTCTTCTTTCACCCGTAAGAGCAAATAAATGAATTATTGATATGATGGTCATCATATAGAAGATTAAGCAACACCTTAATTTTTTATGTGTGATTGATCATACAAAATGATGGTATATATAAAGATTTAATATGTCAATTTTTATTTTTATTTTGATATAATAATTCAAATGATAGATAATGAAATAATTTTTTTTATATTTTTAGTATGTTTTAAGATATAATAATTCATTTTTTATTTTTATTTTTACTCTTTTTAATTATTATTTTTACAATCTTGTATCTCCTTTTCAATGTTATTAATAAAATATCATATATCAAGCATTTACAAAACAAAGGGAAAATTTTGCAATACAATTAAATTTGACTTTCTTTATTTTTACCATTCGTCTAGTGGCTTCTTCCTTTTCTCTGTCTTCTTTTTTATCACATGCAATAAACATGGCTTTGTACATGACTTTATTGATTTTGGACTTCTACTACTACATTAAATTATTGTAGTTGGAGATGCATTTACTGCTTCAATGTCGTCATTGCTATATTTACTTGATCTGTTCCTTTAGTCTGTTGATTTCATATGAATTAATGTCTTTCATTCCTTATCCTCTTGATATATATAATTTAGATTATGATCGTGTAAAAGAACTTAATAATAGATTATATGCTCAATATAAAGAATGTAGATAAACCTGTGATAAACTGCATACTTTAAGGACTATTGTAAAATATTTAACCACAAATATAAAAAACCTAACATCTCTTAAATATTTGAACAAATACGAAATAGCTATACAAGAATCCATTTTGAATTAATTATTTTTTGTAAGGTGTTACTTCATTTATTGTCTTTTTTAATTCTTCTTCAATAAATTCTTTTACATTATCTTTAGGGTTTATAGTTTCTACTATTTCCATGGTTTTATTGCTAAAATTTTTGGTTCAAAAGGATTTATTTTTTGTTCATTTCTAATTACTGGTTTTTCTCTTAAGCTAAAGTTTTCAAATTGTTTAAAAGGTTATTTTACTTTTGTTCTTCCTTTCAAATTTATGATCTTAGACCAACTCGAAATAAATTATTTCATCTCATTGGAGAAACAAAAACCATGTCTATATGGAGAAACAAACCTTTAGAACACATTATTGTTCCAAAACCTTTTATTACTCTTGAAGAACAAGATTTTATAATGTAAAAATTGTATCTATAAATGAGTTGTAAACTGAGAGAGAAAGCAAGCGAGCAATTAGAGAGTAATTAAAGAGAAATACAGTCATTAGAGAACAATTAGTCAAAGAAGAAAAATTTGTTAGAAAAGAAATAGAACAAATAAAGTTAGAACAACAAAATTTAAAAGAAACACTAGAAAAAGTTAACCAAAAAGTAGATAAACTTTTAGAACAAAAAAAGATAGGATAAAACTTTAGTTTAGGAGAAAAACTAGTAATTAGAATAAAACGAAAAATAAATCCTTTTGAACCAAAAAGTTTAGCAATAAAACCATGGAAATAGTAGAAGCTATATACTGTAAAGTTTACAGATTCTATCTCACTATCTGACTCTACCTCTATATTTATGATTTTATAGTTTCCAAAAGTTATACTTGCACTTCCATCTTGATTTTCATATAGACTACTAGATGTTGGATATTTTATTACTGATTTATTTATTTGGGGTAATTCCCATTCTCGTCCTAACAAATAGTCTATCTTTATAGGTTTTGCTTCTATCATATTTACAGTCGTAACTCCAAAGGTTTTACTATATCATCAAATTCAATCATACATTTCAGAGTTAGAGCATTAGTGATTTTTCTATAAATCCTATGGCTATGTTAAGGTTCTTACTTCCTAATTTCATATCATAATCTTTAGTATTTACAATTATTTTGAATAAACTTAGAATTTTAAAACATCACTTTATGTCAAGGTAATACCCCCCTTTTGATTAGACAAAGTCTCCCTAACACGCCAATTTTCTGGCAAAACGGGTTACAGATCAAAGGTTAAGACTAAAGATTCTAGTTTTTTTAAAATTCTGATTTTACATCAAAAACTTTGTCAATAACCCAATTTTTTTAAAAAAAAAATTGACGAAAACACTATATATATATATATATATATATATATATAAAGGATCTATGTATATTACAGATATTAATTATTAAAAATAGAACTATAATTCAAATAATTTTCATTTCCCTACTTTATCTGTTTACCATTTTTACCCTATAAGGTTGAGAAAAAAGATACAAATAAGTTAAATTACAAATAAAATGAGAACATAAATTTTAAAAAAAAATTCTTACTTTTTATTGTTGAATATAGAAATTTACAAGTTGAAAAATACAAATTTCTCTTTGATTGCTCTCTAATCGCTCGCTTGCTTTCTCTCTTAGTTTACAACTCATTTATAGACAAAATTTTTACAACATGAAAAACTAAATTTAATTGGGGTTGTTAGTAGTTGGTAGATGACAGATAAAAATATTTACAAATTTTTATAAAGTCTTCATAGGTTTGGCTAACAAAAAAATGTAAAGATGGTAAGATTTATGGAATTTGACTTTTCTTTTTCCTTTACCATCCATCTAGTGGCTTCTTCCTTGTCACTTTCTTCTTTTTTTATCATATGCAGTATACGTGGCTTTGTATGTGGCTTTATTGATTCTAGACTTTTACTGCTGTATTAAATTCTTGTAGTTGGAGATGCATTTACTGCTTCAATGTCGTCATTGTTGACATCAACGTTCCATTGCATTTTACAAATTATAATAACTTTCATCGTCATGGTTTTCCCAAAATGATGCGTCATCGTTGAGGTAAGAAGATAGTTCAATAACTCTGTACTGAGTTTGGTTATAAAATCTTGTTCTTTAGGAGTAATGAAAGGTTTTGGAACAATAATGTGTTCTAAAGGTTTGTTTCTCCAAATAGACATGGTTTTTGTTTCTCCAATGAGATGAAATAATTTATTTCCGGTTGGTCTAAGATCATAAATTTGAAAGGCTCTAAAGCGAGTAAAAAATTCTGGAGATTTATTTGAACGAGTCATTTCCCATTTTGGTTCTTGTTGAGGAATGAGTGGTTCTTTTCTAATTCTTAGGACCGTATTTAATTTTTCTAAGGAATTTCTTTGTTTTCTTTGGATTTCTTCTAAACAATTGACATTATTTTGGTTTTCTTCTTGAATATATAGGACATACCTATTAAGAAAGTTGACATCCCATGGTCTTTTTGGTGAGTTTGTTCGATAAGTTTTACCTAACTGAGAATAGTATAAAAATTAATTTATATATAATTTTATTAATATTGTTATATTATTGATAAAGAGATATGTATCATATATAGTTAAATCAAACTCAAAAGATGTACCAATTGTATTCTTAATTAATGTAAAAATATGAAATTAGAGTTACCATAATGACATTATAAGTTGAGAAAATACATCATTGCTTCTTTTGTTTTGTAAAAATGTTTTTTACCATTATCCATAGAGTTGGCGAATCATATTTGGTTGTAGCACCCCATTCTGGACTATAGAGTTGTAGCTTCAACTAAGATTAGTTTGATTAGGTTAGTAATTGTAGTACAAATTCAAAACTTAATATTTTGAATATTATGTTGATGAAATACCTTATTAGTAGCAATTGAGGATAAATGTCCTTTTATTACATGAAAACCAATATGAAAATTAGAAATATTGAAGTGAAGTATAAATAAATAGAAAGATAATTGTAATTTATTATGTTGAACATAGATGACATGGTGAGAGCATTAAGTAGATAAACTCCAAGATAACAATATAACAGGAATTCAAACATTATTTATTATCAAATATTTTATAAGAAGAAAAAAATGAGAATACAAAAATGAAACTCCTTCCAGTATTAAGTTTAAAAATATAAAAGAATTATATATATATAACACTTTGGTTCAGGAGTTGTACATGGTTTTTAATTTAGGGTGGAGTCTCTCTTGCAATGATTTCTAAGCTTCTATTTATAAAAATGACACTTTTGGAGTTTATAGTACTTCCTACTTAGCAAACAACTTCCACTGATATAAAACACAACAAATTTTCAAAATGTTAGGAAAAAAAAAATCAATTGCTATTGCAATGGCCTATACTTTCTAGTTAGAGTTAGGTTGTTTATGCTTTGATATGCTTTTTCTTTCTTGTGCTAAGCTTCTACATCCTAGCATAGCAACAAGAAATTCCTTAGTGTCCAATGTGATTGAATGCGAGAATGAGCATTGTAAGGCAAAACCAATTTTTTAGCAATTCAGTTTTTATATTTATTTTTTAAGATACAATTTTAATTTTATGCATTATCAAAATTTAAAAGTGATCTAATAATACTAATAAACAATCAATAAGTTATCTAAAAGAATAAAAAAAGAAGATTACCAACTAACATTTTGTTCATTAATTAGAAATTAGACGGAATGAAAGGAATAAATAATAAAAGAATAGATATTGTCAAGATATTTATATCTTGATATGTTTAAATTAGTGAATAAAATTTTCATTGTATATGATGTAACATACCTATAATTTAAAATGAAATATATTATTGTATATGATTATAGTAATAGATAATTTATGGTACTATATTATTTTAATATAAAATAATGTTTTAGGTTGCTTTAAATTATTTATATTTTTTATAATTTAGTAATTAAGTTGGATATAAACATAACGAACATATTTGTATCATAATCTATATGTTTTGTAGTTCACCATTATTGTGATGTATTATTTGAAATAATTAATTTAGTTGCCCTCTTACAAAAGTTTGGAGGAATAATCATTATAATGATCATTAACTACTTATTTGTCTTTGTAGTAGTTTGGGTTATATTCCTTTCTTTTTTTCTCCTATAGAAAAGTTATTCATATTTGAAAAGGTATTAGCTGAAATAGAAAAGTGATGTTTTAAAAAATATTTGAGCAAAATATTTTTACATAAGTTAGGGTACATTACCTTATATGGTTTTTAGTTGAGTTATCTTTTATTTAATTTTGAGATTTTAAAATTATTTGGACTTTTAGGTTTAATCAAATATTTACTAATTTATGAATAACTATATAATTATTTAAATTATGTATTATTTAATGGTTGATAAAATTTAATTTCATTTAAATATTTGATATTTTATCAAATATCTTTTTTTATTGGTGGATTATTTTTTTTGTTTAATTTTGAGATTCTTGAAATTGTTTAACTTTTTAGGTTTAACCAAACACTTATTAATTTCTAACCGGCTATCGAAAATTTAATGATAACATTATATTTATATCATAGATAAATTTTAAATAAAAATTTTTATTATTATCAAGTGATTTATATTTAGTTATTTAAAAAAAATCAAAGAAAATTATAAGTAAAATTATTGAATTTTTCTAAAAAGTTTTATAGCAAAATATTTCTAAAAATTATTAAAATGTTTTAGTCACATTTCTTACTATATTTTAAGACTTTTTCCAAAATATTATTTGAATTTTTCAATAAACTTTTATTAAAAAATAATTTAGTTTTTTTTTTTTTTTGGTGATTTAATTTGATAGATTATAAAATCTTTTTTTTATATAATTAATGTCAATAATTGCTTATTTTATTAAATGATACTGTTTATTTTATTGAATAAAAGGATGCTAAGCATCAATTTCTAAAATATGAAAATTTATCTATATTCATTTTATGTATATATATAAGAAGTTTAACGTATCAGAAGATTAACAATAGTAAAAAAGGAAAATAAATAAATAAATAAAAATATCTTGCATCTACTTCATGAGGGACAAGATTAAAAGGTAACCCAATTGAGTTTGTTGGCCACAAGTCATGACCAATGGTGAACCACTCTGGCACCTTTGGATGCACATTTTCTTGTGAAGTACAAAAAGAATTAAGTATGTCAAAATCACTTGTCCCTCATGTGTAAGAGCAAATAAAGGAATTATTGATATGATGGTCATTATATAGACAACTAAGCAACACCCCATGTGTGATTGCTCATATAAAACAATGATATATATTGAAATTTAGTATATATGTCAATTATTATTTCAATTTTCAAATGATAGGTAACAAAAAAATTCTTTATATTTTTAAGTATGTTTTGAGATATAATAATTCAATTATTATTATTATTTTTACTCTTATTAATTATTATTTTTACAATCTTGTATCTCATTTTCAATGTTATTTATAAAATATTTTATATCAAATATTTACAAAAAAAATAAAAAAAATTCTAAAATACAATTTTCTTTTGTCATTTAATATAAATTTAAATCATATTATATATTTCTATATAAAATTATTGACAAGTTCACATTGAGATTAAATCCACATTTCAACCATTTTAAATTACTTCTTAACTGATATATCGACAAGTAATAATTTTTTCTAAAATTAAATATATCCATTTCTTTTAGCTTACAAGCATATATACAATAATCATTATATATTTTTATATACATATAATTAATACTAAAATTATGAAAAAAAAATACAATAAATTGGTGATAAACCTAATGAAGATTTTTATCATTATACATTGTTATATACATATAATTAATATGAGAAAAAACACAATGAATTAGTGATAAACCTAATATATGTATGGAATACTTAAAAATAATCTTTAAAAAAATCACCAACTCAACACACATACAATCAATGTGCAATAGGCGTGCGACCCACATACAAATCTTAGGAAGCGTGTGCATATAATTAGATTCCACATAACTCAATAAATATTTCCTTCATGGAGAATCTCAAACATGTCATAATGTTTGAGGAACATAATGACATTGTTGAAATAGTATTGGTTAAAGTTGTACCAATATTGTCCGTGTTTAGTTAATTCATAGTTCTAAAAGTCAAAGTTTACTTGAAGGTTTGTGACGATAAAATTAGGTTGATATAGATTGAAGGCTCGAGATTTTAAGATTAAACCGATGTAGATTTAGGTAACGTTCAATAGGATCAAATCTAAAAATAAGATATAACACTACCAAAGAGGTGAAATAAATAAATAAATAAAATGAGAGTTCTTACATTTGTGTGATGAAGGGAAATAAGAGAAAGTAATTTGTTTGGTTTGATTGGGCATAAGCCATGTATGGTGAGCCTTTGGGGCACATCTTGAGATATTACCCGATGAAGTGAGTACCAATTGATCATCACCTCTGGTCTAACAAATGAAACAAAAGGAAGTGATATGATGGTGCTAGGGTAGAAGAGTAATGATCCCATTTTTAGATATATGATTAACTTCCCATGTAGGGATTATATATGGATGGAAATGAGTGAAAAAAATATGGTTATTACTTTAAATACGCCTTGAATAACCGAAAGTCCAATAGGGAACACCCAAAAGGGGATGAATGGGTGATTTAAAAAATTGAATCAATATTTGTGAATTATAATCACTTTTTCTTATCACAAGATATTATAGGGATAATTTGGATATTCAAAAAAGATTTCACCCCAATTAAAAATCTGGTTTTTATGGTTAATCAGATCCAAAGATTAACAATATATGTTTAAATATGTTAGAAATAATAATGATAACCATTAGAATAACCAACCTAACAAATTCAACAACAATTCCAACAAATCAATCAAAGATATTCTAAAAGAAGTTAGGGATAATAATAATTGGTTATAGGTATAACAACCATAACCACCAATATAACCAACCTACAACCTTAATAACCAATTAATTCAATATATTCAACCATAATATATGCAAATGAATAAGTATAAACTTTTTATAATAGTCCCATAAGATATTAGGATAAATTAAATTAACCTATTCTAGGCACTTCAAATATAATATCAAATATAAAGAGGTAGACAATGAGGCACAAAATTTTTACATGAAAACCCCCCACAAATTGTGGAGATAAAAAACCACGACGTCTAAGATCTATCAATCGAAATCCACTTGTAGACCCTCTATTTTGTCCTCTTGGCACATTCCATTTAGGATTGCCCTCCTACTCCCTTTGATGCTTTAATATGCATTTGTGGTCATTTTCTAAGTTGTTTTCAAGCTCTTATTGGTGTTCCATCGAGACCATGTTGATCACTAGTTTTTGGATTTTTTGTGAAAGATATTTTGGAGAGATTACATGGATCCCAACTTTGCTTGTAGTGATCCTTTAATTCTTAGTTCAGGATTTTTATTTATTTATTTATTTTTTATATTACATTTAGGTTTGTTTAGATTTCTTTAATAAACCTTAATGTCATAAGATAAATTCGCAATTTGGATCCCTTGATAATAGATTTCATTTTATTAAAAATGTACAATGAAGCTTTGGTTTCGATTTAAGAAAGGATTTTTCTTCATAAACATAATTTAATTCGATTTAATTACTTTTGTTATTATTGCTTTATAAATTATAGAAATCAAGATGGCTAAATGGGTAAATTGAGAATTAATGTATTATGACTATTGGATGCATATTTTAAGTCTTTATGCTAAAATGATATTCTTTTTAATACCCCATGAACCATAAAATTAAAAATAAAATTCAAGTTTATTATAACTACTAAATTCATAATTCAAATGTAAAATAAGATATATTATTTCTCTTAAAAATAATCATATTGAGATAATGCTCTTTTAATATTTCACAATTTGTAAGTTAATATAAGAGTTTGAATTTTTATATTATTATTAAAATCTATACTTAAAATAAGCTATAAAATTTGTCAAACATCACACCAAAGGGGGATTTTTTTCATTTCTTCTCCCAAAAAACACGTAAAACCCATGTGTTAACCATCAATAGGATACCCATTTTTTTCTTCATCCATGCACACACAACCATCACCCTTTTCCTATGCCCACACGCACTATGCACATACAACCATCACCCTCTTCCTCATCTCACCCACTGTAATACCCAAGTTTTTAAGGACACGTCAGATTCTAGGAGCATAAAGAACTTTTGGTGTTTGAATACTTTTTGCGGTCTTTTGCCATGACTTGAGAGGTTTTGAGGTGAAGAGAGAAAGTGGCTCGTTGGAGCTTTTAAAGCTCTGATATCATGCTAAAGAATAATATTGATGAGAAGGTTGTATTTTTCATTTATAGTCAATGCTTGAACACCGGGATATGACTCTGCTTGAATATGAGGATGTGATTCTGCACTGTGTCTTTATACTTCTTCAAAGAAATCACTTGCCCTTCGAGAGAACCTTTATACCACGTGAAATCCAACCCATCACGACCAAATGTTAGATTCTCCTTATAATTCTCTATAGCTTTTTGAAGCTCGTTGTCTGAAAGATTACGTATGGGGTTGGAGTACTTGTCATCAAAATAGGAAATTCGCTTCTCCAATAACAACCCTCCATTCCTCAACATCCATAATTATCTCTCCTTGCTCATTTCAATATCTGTTTTCTCTCTCCTCTTTCACATACCAAACTAAACCCAAGAATATCAATGAATTAGCACCCTTCACTTTTCCTTTTCCCTTCCTTCACATCAAGGATGTCAAATATGAAAAATCTTGGCATTCTTCCTCAAACTGTGCATGATGGGTAGCTACTAGTCTGCGAGGAGGAAAAATAGAAAGTCATAATATTCGATATTAATCTTGGTTGTACTCTAGGGTTTTTTCCGTGCATGCCTGTAGACAAACAGAAACTGAAGTATAGGAATCCAAGGAAAGAACTGCAATATCATGTAGAGTTAGAATTAATCTCAATGGAAAAGTAGGTACCTCTTGGACAAGATACTCCCAAACCTTGAGAAGGGCTTCAAGTCTTTTGGTATACCACGAGGAATACTGGCATAGACGGTGAGCTGAAGCTGAAATAGGGGAAATAATCAACCATTCCCTTGTGTTGTTGCAAGACAGAATCGACTTTAAGATGCCACGGTGTACTCCACATATTTATTTGAAATATATATATATAAAAGAGGGTCCATAATTAGAGTTGTACTATAACACTGTTATATGTCATGGAAGTGTTTCCCGTGAAACACTACAATTATCAAATTTTTAAAGTATTTTTTAAATATTTTAAAATATTTGATTTTTTTTTTAAATATTTTTAATACTAGTTCAAAGATATTATTAAATGAATTTTAAAGTGTATTTAATAATATTTTTATTAGAAATATTTTTAAGATAAGTGTTTCCTTTAATAATATTTTTTAAATAATTATTTATTAAAAATGGTTTTAAAATGATTAATTTTAACTTGTGTAATAAAAAATTTTAAGTATTAAAAATATTAAAGATAATTTGTAATGTAGACCCCTAAAGTAGCTCCTATTATTTTTATTAATTTCTTTCTCTGGCCACCTGTGGGTGAGCCGCTTTGGCAGCCAGATGGGACAGGAAGGAAGGAGCTGAAAGAAAAAAGAGGATGGGACAAGAAAGGGAGGGGGAGAAAAAGGAGAGAGGGGGAGATATTTTGGCGGAGGGATAGCTTGGAGGGGACGCTTGGCAAACGGGAGAGGGAGAGGTTTTTTTTCTTCTTTGGAGGGCCAGACAAATCCCTTCAGGTATGGATTTTTATTTATTTATTTATTTTATCATTATTATTCTCCTCATCACCTTGTTCCTCGTTCATCCCTTGTTGTTTCTGGACATTCATCTGTTGATTTTGAGTATGAATGATAGACAACCGAGCATTTATTTTTGTTGTTTTCTTGGGTTATCATAGTTGGTCGATATTGCTTCGCCTAATGACCTTCTTTTTCTTTACATGTATGCTCTGTTTATTTCTTTTAAAAAAGTACCTTTCGCATGTTTATTCTGTTTGTAATGGAATGGGCCATGAGAGTGATGCCATTCAGGTTGGGTGAGTCGCTGGGGGAAATAGAGCGAAAAATAGAGTACAGTTTCTTTTTTTTAGAGAAAAACAGAGGACTTTTTCCTTTTTTTTGAGAAAAACAGAGAGGATTGTGAGGGGGTGAGTTTTGAAAGACGAGAGGTGTCCAGCAGATAGAGGTAAGAAGGGAAAGCGAACAGGTAAGCTGGGATTTTGGGTTGTCTTTCTCTCTCAGGGCAGAGATGGTTAAAGTTCCTCAAGCAAAACAAGTCTGTCGTCGTCCTCCAAGGGAGTTTTCGCTGGTCGGAAAACTCTTTCGCCGATGGAACCCGTAGTAGGCCTTATGGGAGCTGCCTTGTCGCCAGAATCGCCAAGTACCCGAAGAAGGCCCTCCAGAAGGAATCTGAGGAGAAGATGGCGAAGAAAGCCGAGCGCGAAGGCCTTCATCAAGCTCGTCTTGGGCCGTTTCTCACCTGGGACTGGAAGTCCGGACTGCTGGCGCTGCAACTCACCCAGCACCGTGCCTAACTCCCCGCATGCACTGCGCGCCGACTCCATCATCTCCGCGGACGGTTTCCTCATCGTCGTCGGCGGCGGCGGCTGCTGCAACTGTGAGGACGGTCTTCTCGCCATGGAGGGTTGCGACGTCGAGTTCTGGTCGTGGGACTCGAGCCAACCCACGCTAGCCACCCTCAGTGCACCATTTCTTCTTTCTTTTAAAACTATTGATTTTAAAAAAGCTCTATTTCCCTACTTATTTTATTTATTCTCTCTTTTTTTTTTAATGTATTTCTCTCAAATGACTTTTTAAAATCTCCTAAAATCCCTAAGCTCCAAGTTTATTTATTTACCCATTTATCTATTCCTTTAAAAAAAAAGAAATAATAATAATAATAAAAATATCATTTTTGAAATAATCTCGTAAAATTTGTTTCTAAATTTAGTTTACGAAACTTTAATTCTCGATATTCAATTTTCCTAAACTCCAATATTGTTTATTTATTTAGTTATTTATCTATTCATTTGCTTATTATTATTATTATCATTTTTAAGTTTTAATTCTTCAAAATTCAATTATCAAAATAATTTCCTAATGTTCTAATTTTTTATTTAATTTTTCAATATTCAAATTCTTAAAAAGTCATACCACTTGAGAGCTTTTCGTTGGCACATGAAACGTGCCAATCCAAGATTGCACGAAGATTTTTCTTTGTGATTTGCTTCATCAAAAATGAAATTTCCTCTACAACATTTATATCTAAAAAAAATTTGAAAACAAAAATGAGAACAGATAAGACAAAGAAGATGAAGATGAAGATTAAGAAAATTATATTAGAGTAATGTATTGTTTTTTCATATAGAAAAGGTGGTCAATCAACAAGCTAGTTGGGTCAAACTGCAACAATGTGCATTTAATTATATTGGAACTTGATATTTGATCTTTAATATAATGTGCTCACCTTAACTCTGAGAGGTAGCTCAGTTGGTTCGGTCTTAGGTTTGTTCTCCAATGGTCACCAGTTCGAGTCTCCTCAGGGCCACTGGAGGTTTACCCGGTCGTTAATTTTAGGACCCCGTGGGATTAGTTTAGATGCGCATAAGCTAGCTCGAACATCCACGGTTATAAAATATATATATATATATAATGTGCTCACCTTAAATTAATCTAAAGCATAATCCAATGTTATTTTATTTTCCAAGTTTCTACAACCTTTAGAAAATTAGGGTTGGGTCATCTCGAATTGGATTGAGTCAACCCCTAATATTTCTTATTAATTATTATTAGAAATATTCTTATGTTAAAATTTAAGTAATAAATAAGGTCAAAACAACAAACGTTTGAATATTTTATAGAAAATAAAAAATTAAATATAATAATAAAAAAGAAATATATAAAATGAATGTTATTTAAATTATATAAAAGATAAATAATTATAAAAATTGAGCAAAGATAGTAAAAAATTTAATTAATTTATGAATCATTTTAAAAATAAATAAATAAATAAGAAAGAAGTGAAGAAACATAACTTTGAATTCGTCTTAAGTTATTTTTCTACATCCAACATAATTGGCTTCTCCTCTGCATTCATTCTACAACATTTGAGAATAAGCTGGAATACCGCTTGGAGTTGATGATGGTGGGGGACTCCTCACTCTACAACTGCTAGAATTGTAGGATCAACAATAATTCAATTTGAAATCGACCCTATAACCAAATCTTACATTCTCATTACAATTGTCGGTAGTTTTTTGAAGCTCTTTGGCTGAAAGGCTACGTGTGGGATTGGAGTACTTTCCATCAAAATCGGAAATCCACTTCTCCAATAACAACCCTCCATTCCTTAACATACACTCTTCTCTCTTCTTCTTTCCCATTTCAATATATATCGGTTTTTCTCTCCTCCTCTCTCTCCTTTCTCTTTACATTAATGACCTAAAAAAACAATTCTTGCTCTTCTTCCTCAAGCTGTAACGATGAGTAGCTACTAGTATGCCAGTAGGAAAGAAAATGAAAAGAAAAAGAAAAGAAAAGAAAGGGACAAAACAATATCCAATACTATTCTTGGTTGTACCCTAGAATTTTATTTTATCTTTTCCATATAGATATGAAATAGAATTAATTGAGGACATCCTCTAGAGTTGGCACTCAGTAATCTCAATGGGAAAGTAGAGTTACCTCTTGGAGAAGATCCTCCCATACCTTGACAATGGCTTCAAGTCATTTGCCATACCACAAAAAATACTGAGATAGATGGTGAGCTGAAGCTGAAAGAGAGAATTTAATTCAAGATGTCACGGTGGAGTCTACACGTTTTTGTGAGAGTAGACCTTGACGATCAAGAACAAGCTTGATGACGATAAAGAGCTCAAGGGAGTGTTCTAAAAATTTTAATTAAATAAAAATAAAAATTTTGAATTCAATAGCGGTCTTCCCATTTTAAAATAAGATGAATCAGGTTCACATATTTACATAAAATGATAGAATAATTCATTTATCTATTTAAAATACACTAAAATCTTTTCTTTCTTTTTTTGTTAAGATTTCTTTCATAAGAACATATGTAGACCCCGCATTTCGGCTCATGCGCTTCCACTCGATGGCGAGCTTACTTTTTATTTGAAAAATGATTTTATTCATTAGAAAATGACTTGGAGTCGCCACTTATTTTTGTTTTATTTTTAAAGGGTAAACAAAATAAGAAAAAAAAAACCCTAAGTGTGACTCCTCATTCGGAAAAGGTGGTCTGTGAAAAACCAAAACTGGGCTCGAGGGTCAGGTTACTTATCGGGAAGGTACAGTAAAGGCTGTAGCACCCCTCTAAGTCCCTAAAATGGGTCTCTACTGATAAAATGAAGCAATCATGGCAATTAGTAGAGAAATCAATGAATAACAATATGATCACACACTGAAAACTGAAATATGCAATGGGAAATGATCAGAATGAGAGTGGGTGTGTACCTTGGCAGCAATCGACAATGCGCTATCATGAAATGGGGTTAGTGCACAGTAATGAACATAAAACATGTCACTCATGTCACTAAACAAGATAAAGAACTACCAATGGCACGTATGACACTCCATTCAAATTCATTTTTATTTTAAAGAAAATTTATTTGATGTTGGACCCCTACCAAAGCCCAATTTATTTTTGCATGAATCAATTTCGTAAATTCCATCACTTGGAATCATAAAATTTAATTCACGCTTATTTTAAAATATTTAAAAAAATTAGAGGAGTTTGTGAGAATTGCTTGCGGGAAGGAAAATGGCAACCAATTTTATTGGAAATGGGATTGTGGAACCTAAAAGTTCTAAATAAGAGTGAATAGTTGAATTATTGAGAAACTGGATTTTTAAAAGTCAGTTTGGAGACATACACACAGGTGTGGGCTGTGAAAAATGAGCTTGAGGAGGGTAGCCATGCAAACCAAAATCATGCAAGAGTGGGCCCAAGGTAGAGTATTGGGATTGGGTATGAAAGATAGTGGGCCATTCATGGGTCTTACTTCGCCTTGAAATTCACACGTTGGAACTACAACCTTTCAACTGGGTTTCAAATCCTACAGCAAACACAAGCTGATCTAAAGCTTGTGCACAAATCTTCATGTCATTAATGCAGTGCACTGGTGCTGCCCGTTCTGGTCATGACAATATGAGGTTCCTAGACTTTCTCTATGGGAATTCCACATGAACACGACCCCCACAAGCATAATGTGGATTTCCTTGGGCAAAAATATTCTTCACGGTACCAAAACTGTCAAAGGTCACAAACTTGAACATTCATTTCTGCCGGCAGGGAATCATTGTATCCTCAACCGATCCAAATATGAATTGGGCCAGAGTCACTTCTCTCACTCCGACTTTCCATGTATTTTGGCTCGTCTTCTGTCAAAATTTACTAAATGTTGCCCGTGAGGCCTGTCAACTAGTCGAATGATTCTCAACCTAGCCAAAAGCTCTGTCAAACTACAACCAGCTTCCCCATGTCGTTGGCTTTCAACGAGATACCTTTCAGCATGAAGACCCTTACCATATCTCTCATAATACATCATGGGCAGAGAGGCGATGAAGACAGGATTGCCTCTTCTTGAACTTCTCTCACTTCCAGCATCAGTTTTGATCGGATACTAAAGAACTGTCCAAATGGACCTCGCTCTGGATTGCTGAGTGTCTTCAAATGGAAGTATTGATGAGAAGAGAAATATAGGGTCTCATGTTCTTTGACTTTAGAATAAACCATGCCGAATACCCCGAAAAAAAAAAAGATGGACCCATCTTCTGACAGAGGTAACCAACATAGTCCAAATATGATCTCAATGGATGTCTCTGAATACCATCAGCGTCATTAGAACCTAGTTCTGAAGTTCCCTTAGAGAGACTATGCACTGGTTTACAAGAAAGCACCACCTGAATTGAATGGTTAAGAAAAATGCAGTCAACAGCTTCTGGCGCCACTTTGATAGCTACGAAGGACCACGTGCATTAATTAGAAAAGCATGGGTATGAATTATGGCAGTTCTAGCAGGCTCTCTGAACTGTCGTCCAAGCAAATTTGTAGAAGGTAGTGAACTCAAAACATCCATGGCAATGAACAGTTGACTGTGGTGTTCACAAAGAAAGCAAAATGAGATCCACAGTTCCCAAGAATTCATTTGCTTTCCATTCCGATCAGCATGTATCCCGTCTGTGGCGTCACCATCTATTTTCTTCAAGGGACCACCGAGAAGAGCAATTTTCCGATTTATCTTACATAAACGTCCAGTGGTTGACCTATGATGAAATCCTCATGCGCAAATGCCCACTGCCTAGAAACAGCATTTCTAGAACCACTTGCGTTGAGCTGCATGATAAAACAGGAGAAGTTAGAGACCATGCTGCTGTCGACGCACATAGAAAAGAGATTGGATCTGAGAGAGAAAGAAGCTCCAATTCTGTTTGAACTAGTAGCGCCTGAACTGGTGAGTGGTGCTAACATGCGCGCCTGGGTGAAGAGATTCTAAGCCATGGTTGTTACTCCCATCATGACGTGCTTTCGATTAACTGCTCGGCTTTGTCAAAACAGGATTTGAGGAGAAGCACTCTTCGAATAAGGTCCAATAGTGAGGAAAAGGGTATCGAAAGCAAATTCTGCTAAGGTGTTGGGTTTCAGATGAACCACTTGAAGGTTGTGGGCACATGAGAAATAATGGAAATGGACTTGTGGGTGGTGAGTATGAAGAATGGGGAAATAGAGGGGACCAAGTGCATGAAATCTAGTGAATGGGTTGCAGGCAATGGGTTTAGAAGGTGGAGATATGGGTACGGTGGTGGATGTGAATGAGGTTTAAGAGCAAATAGTGAAAGGTTTAGGTGGTGTTTGTTTTTTGGCTGAATACAAAAAGCCAAATATTTTAGCTTTTTCTATTAAGCCAAAAGTGACCTGTTGACATCATCCAACATAATTAGAGTGAACTTGTTATCAATAAGTTCAGTTTAATTATGTTGGATGATGTCAATAAGTCACTTTTGGCTGAATAGAAAAAGCTAAAATATTTGGCTTTTTCTATTAAGCCAAAAAACAAACACAACCTTAGCTATTCCCAGGTATGGTGATATGGAGTCTATGAGGTGGCTTGGAAAGAATGATAAGGGAGTATGTGCATGAATTGCATGCACGTGGGAGAATATGGGATGGGTGAATGGGAAATGAATGATGGATGATGAGTAATGGAGAGTAGTGAGACAAACGGGTATAGAGAGGTAGATATTATTTGTGAAAAGGGTAATGAGAGGATTAAGTCAATGGGAAATGGAAGATATTGGTGAGATGGGGTAGGTTGGACAGTAGAGATGATGAGAGCAGTGGTGAAGGCGATGGGTGAGTCAAGTATTGGGTGTGAGCATCTTTCCTGATTTCTGTTACAATTTCTCCAAGTACATCACATGGCCGGTTCAGTTTATTTGCTTTGACAGCACCATACCAAGCCAAACAATCTCTTACCTCAGAGTTTTCTTTAGACAGAGGGAGTCCTTCATCTTCGATACTGAACACTCCCTTTTCCTCCATTGTTCTCTACTGATCCATGACCTTGTTTGCTGGCTTTTCTTTCAGATTTCTGATCTAAATCAGGAACTCTGAATTTTCTAAGGTTCTTTTCATGGGTAGCAATCCTATTTTGGTTCTCTTTCAGATTTCAGATATCAATTCCTGTTCCGTTTAGCTGATCTGGACGGTCAAATCCTTGATCTGAATCTGATGCTTCATCGCCGTTACGTCTCAATTGTTCTTCCAATTCACCTGCCTGAGCATGCAAAGAATCCATCCCCAACTGCATAACCACTGCCCCGATACCTCTCCAAATCCTCCCCGCTTATATCTTTCCCTTTCTTTTCCTTTTGAGCCACACATTATCAACAGGAAAGCAAGAAAACACAAGCAAAACTCCACTCATTTTCATCAAACCCCATATCAAACGACCCGTCAATCACAACAAAAATGCAGGGATAAAGCAAAAATAAAAATTAGCATGAGAGGAAAAATGTAAATAGGAGAACGTGAAACCTGCTGATGTACAGGGTCTTATTTCGGGTGGCATCCATGGACTCAAAAACTGGTGGGATTAATGAATCAAAGAAAGACTCAAGAACAGAACATATATACAGAGGACTAAATTCAATCAAAACAAGCAAATAACCCTGCCTATCCACACCAAAACAGTAAACGAAAACCTCTAATAGCAAGAGAAGAAAACGAAAGAACAATGGTGATAAAGATGAACAAGAGATGTACAGTAAACTTACCTAGGAGTCCCTCCAAAGCTCTTGCCCTTCAAGCTAACATAAGAAATGCTTCCTCCACCCTTCGTAACCACTCCAGGAAAGAAAAATATCCCCCCTCTCACTTTGGTAGCTTACTCCAAGAAAAACCCAGAAAAAAAAAAATCTCTCTCTCTACAACTCTCTTAGTAATCTCCTCCCAGCCAAGAACTTCCTCCCCAAGCTAAAACCTCCGGCCTGCCCAAAATATCTTCTCCAACTGCAAGTAGCAGCCTCCGCTCCCCTCTAACGGCCTGCAGCTTTTCTTTACAGGTGTCGACCTCTGATTGGCCCATTCAAACCACTATTGTGATTCTCCAACAGCTAACCAAAATGCGACACGTGGCCGTCTCTAGATGGTGACACCTGGCCAAAAGTCTTGCAAGAAAGACACCCCGAAATGGGAGTCTACAAATAAGCCCCTCTTCGGTAGAGCTCACGAGTGTAAGGAATGTGAATACTGAAGTGAAAAGAAAGTGTGAATAATGAGTGGAATGAAGTGAGCCCTACCAAAGAACCAAGGAGACCCCCATAGGGACACTAATGAAACATGAACTCACTCAGGCCAACAGGTGAACAAAAGGCTTTAATCCTAAGAGAAAAGCATGTCAAAGCGCCTCTAAAGCTGCACTAAGGACTTAGGCTCCCTCTAAGACGTCTCCAAAAGTGACTCGCAAAACCATATCAGAGATGAGTAACGGTCAAACCACTTTGGAGTGCCAAAAAGAATGTGCTCAAAGGAGACTGCCCTATGGGAACTACATGAGAATGCCAAGCGTAGGGTGCCCAACAACATGACTAAAATATGTGCCGTGAACTCAAAAGACTGTGTCATGTGCGGTGGAGGGTGAAAGAGCGATGATGAATAAACGATAAGCACAGGGTAACGAGGTGAGGAAAATGAGGGTGAATGCAAAGCCGTGAAGGCAAGATGTACAATGCTAGTGAATGCCGTGCCAAGAGCTACGACTCTGGGCGATGAGGCTGTGGTGGAATGACTCTAAACATCAGAAGGATGAAAGAAAATGGTGACTCAGAAAGCCTAAATGAGTATGTAAAACGGCTCTGAACACCAAACTAGAGAATGAAGGTGACATTGAATGCCGAACAGAATAATGGCTCTCAACGCCTAAACTAAGAAAGATGATGACTCAAAATGCATGAATGGGTATGAAAAACGGCTCTAAACGCCAAACGGAAGAAGCGGCTCTGAATGCCAAATAGAAAATGTGGCTCTGAATGTCGAGATGAAAACGTGGCTCTGAACGCCAAACGCCAACAATGCGAAAGCATGATGGCTCTGAATGTCGAACTAGAAATAGACAATGGCTCTGAATGCCAAAATGAATAAGCGACTCTGAACATCAAACTGTAAACGTGATGATGGCTTTGAACGCCGAGACCAAAAAATGATAGTGGCTCTGAACGCCGAAACTAAGAAACGATGATGATGGCTTTGAACACCGAAACTAAAAATGAGACTCTGAAGTCAAACTGAAAACGTGATTGTGGACCCCGCATTTCGGCTCATGCGTTTCTCACTCGATGATGAGCCCGTTTTTTATTTTATTTGGTGAAATTTTGATTTTTAGAAAAAGACTTGGAGTCGCCATTTATTTTTGTTTTATTTTTAGAGGGTAAACAAAATAAGAAAGAAAAACCTTAAGTGTGACTCCTTATTTGGAAAAGGTGATATGTGAAAAACCAAAAATGGGCTCGGGGGTCAGGTTACTTATCGGGAAGGTACGGTAAAGACCGTAGCACCCCTCTAAATCCCTAAAGTCGGGTCTCTACTAATGAAATGAAGCTGACATAGCAATCGACAAGAAAATCAACGAATACCGACATGATCACACACTGAAAGCCCAAAACATGCATGAGAAATGATCAGAGTGAGAACGAATGCGTACCTGGGCGGCGAACAGCAATGCGCTATCAAGAAATGGGGTTAGTGCACAATAATGAATATACAATATGTCACATGCATCACTAAACAAGATGAATAATCACCAATGATAAGTACTGCACCTCACTCAAACTCTTTTTTAAATTTTCTCTTATGTTGGGCCCCCACCAAAGCCCAATTTATTTTTGCATGAGTCAATTTCATAAATTCCATCACTTAGAATTACAAAATTTAATTCTTGCTTATTTTAAAACATTTTTCAAATAGTGAAAATGTGAAAAAGAAGGTTTGCCAAAAAGAAAGTGACAACCAAATTTTATTAAAATGGACTCTTGGGACTTGAGAAAAGTCTAAGGGTGAAAAATTTGGAGATTTGAAATCATTTGAAAACCATAATTTGGGAGATTATTCACAAAATGGGACTTGGAGCACTCATTTTCAAAATCAAGGGATAAGGGAATAGGAGATGGGACACGCGGCCCAAAAGCGGCCAAGCATGGCCCTGTTGGGGTGAGGTTGATTGCCAGCTTACAAAGACCCAAGTTCAGTTGGCAAGGGGAGCTAAGGTGGCGTGTGGCTCCATTCATCGTGGCAGAAATTGGATAGTTCAAGTCACCAAAACTGGGCGTGGTGAAGGTTAGTGAGAAATGGGCATGGGTGTAAAGAGAATAGGTAGGAAAGGAATGGATTTATATGGTTAGGCATTGAGTGGAACTGGGGTAGTGACCGAAATGGGTTTGATGGTTTTAATGGAGGCTTTGGAGCATGCATGATAAGGGTGTATGAGAAAGGTGGTGATGTGAAGATGGGTATATGGGAATGTGAAGATGGGTATGAGGAAACTTGGTGATATGCATGGGACGTGAATGATGGGCATGCATGCATGTGGGGGTTGGTGTGGTGTAGAGAGAGAAAAGGTGGTGAGTGAAGAAAATGGGTATGGGAATGGGTTTATTAGATGCATGGTCTGAAGAGATGGGCATGGCTGCGGTGTAGAGGGAGAAGTGGTGCATTGTTAGATGAGGGGGGGTGCATGCATGGGGCAGCCGAATGTGATGGGTAGCCACGCATGGGGATGGGTATGGGTACATGGTGTGGTGTAGAGGATGATGAGAAAACAGGTCCAATGGGTTTGGGATGAAAGGTGAGGGTGCATGCGTGGAAGTGGGTATGAAAATATGGGTTGAGGATATTCGGATTTGATAGAGAGGGGAGGCTTCGGTGGGAGGTCATGCAAGGCCTTGGGTTGTCATTGAGGGCATGAAGGGTGAAAGGTGATGAGGTTGATGAGTTTAGTGGGTGGCTTGGGAGAGAGATGGAAGTCGTGAGCTCAAATGGGATGAACGGTGGGAGACGATTATGATGGGTATGAACGGTGCGTAATGGGTATTGAGTGGGTATGTGGGTACGTGAATGTAGAGAGGGAAAATAGGTTTTACGGTGGATGCCATGCATGAGGATGAATGGTATGAAGGAAAATGGGTATGTAGGGTGGCAGGTTGGGCACATGATCGAGGTCCAAAGTGAGAGTATAGTGAGAGAAAGAGAGGTTCGGTGGTGGTGGGTGAATGGGTATTTGCATGGATGCATGGTTCCCATGCATGCGAATGAGGAGTGGGTAGCGGGTATAGAGATGGGTATGGAATGAGTGCGAGAGAAATGGGTTTGATGGTGGAAATGGGATCTAATGGGTGTGAATGATGGCACGGGTATGGATATGAGTATAAGTGGTATGGGAGATGTGGCCATGCATGGGACATGAAAGATGAGTGATAGCTGTAGTGTGAGAAATAGGTTAGTGGGATTCAGTGGGATGAGTGAAGGATTATGGGAGATGGGTTAGTGGTGTGGGTATCATCATTGAAATGGGTAATGGGAGAAAAGGATAGATGGGTATTGGAAGGGCGAAGGTTAGATAGAGAGAGAAATGGTGCGTGAGGCATATGTAAGGTGGCTACCGGTGGGTACTGTAGATTAAGAGTGTGAATGGTGGACAGAGTTGCAAAGGAGTTTAATGGGGGAGTGGGCAATGGGTCAGGCTTCCATGTTGTTCTTTCCATGGTCTGAATTCCGGTTAGCATCTTCTTAACCACCTCTCATATATGTATGCATGAGGTGACACTCTTTGTCAATAACCTCAAAAGCATGGTACTATCTCCTCACTCGGTAAGTGAGTGATCAATCAGGCGCAGCAGGGCAGGGGCCATAGGCTTCTTCAAGGCCCTAAGAACTATCCATGATGGGGGGAGACTTGGAATGCGACTGTGCTTGCTCTGTCATTAGCGCATCTTTTGTGGCAAAAACAAATCATTTTCAATGGAAGAAATACCATGCCAAACTCTGATGACCTGGGGGTTCTCTTGCATTGGGAGCAGCAACCCTTTCTGTCTTGTAGAACTACGCAGATTGCTACAGGATTGGAACCATGCTCCGAATGTGCAGCATTAGAGCATTCTTTTTTTTTTGCATTTGTGAATGAGAGAAGGCCAGATTTAGACAATGCTAACACGTTATTAAATGACGTCTCCTCAGCACGGGGTTTGATTGAACTCTTCAGGTCCAACACCTGAGTACAATGCCATGATTTTGTATCACTAGGCAGCAGCCAACCTCTTTCGCAACTCTCACCAATTCGGGCGCCCAGGCCATCTCTGTTTCTTGGTGCATTCTTCTTAATCATGTAGCTATTGAATTTCATGGTCACTAACTTCTCTTCCACTTCTTTCTCTGGACTTTCCTCATGAATTCAATCGTTGATGAGCCATGCCAGTCAGGTTTTCATGTTTCTCCAGATCAATCAACACTGATAACACCCGAAACTGCTGAGCCATCCAAAGGCTCTTCTGATCAATGTCTCCCTTTGATGACGTCCAAGTCTGGAGAATAAGTATCTTTACAGGAGTTCACAACCACATCTGGATCCTTCCTCTCACAGGCCAGGCACAGAACAAGATTCGCGGAACAAAATGGCAACCACAGCAGGGGAGAAACCATGGAAACAGAGTACGAAGAAAACAGGTAAAAATATTTTCAAATGAGGCTCCACTTCATAGATCATGAGTGAGCCTTCTCATTAGGTGGGGAGGACCATATCGACTACAAATATGTCACAATAGAGGCATGGTATACTAACAGTAACAATGACAAACATGAATGCAAGATTATATCCCAAACAAACATGGTGGCCTTCATTAAACAATTCAACAGATATATAAACATCAACAAGAAACAAAAAGGGATGATCAAGAAACTAAATCAAACCATGAATTAGCTGCGTTCATACCTGAGAGAAACTCTTCTCCCGTGAGGCTCTGTTCCCCTCCCAACGCCTCCAAATCCCTTCCGATATCTGCGAAAACTAAAAAAATGAAAACCGGCAAAAAATCCCCCTCCCTCTCTCTCACCTCTCCTCAACTATGTCTTCTCGTCCCCCTTTTGCCTCCAAAAAACCCCCCTCCATAACTCCAAAAAACTCCTTTTCCTACAAGCTACCTCTGTCAACCCCATACCCTTCTCCTCCTCTGTCCCCAGCAGCTCGCCCGTGCCCTGTTCTCCACTCTTTGGCCGCCCAAGGATGGTTTTTCATCATCACCTTCTCTTATTTTCCTTTTTAGTCCCCACCTAGCTGCCTCATCAGCCCAATGTCAGGGTGGCCAGCAAAATATGTAACAATAAAATGATATAAAATGACCCACTGCCTGAGAAGGTCTACAGTGATGATGGCTTTGAATGCCGAAATCGAAAAACGATGGTGACTCTGAACGCCAAAGCTGAGAAGCAATGGTGGCTCTGAACGCTGAAACTGAGAAGCGATGACGATGGCTTTGAATGCCGAAATTGAAAATGCGATGGTGGCTCTGAACGCTGAAACTGAGAAGCGATGATGATGGCTCTAAACGTCGAAATTGAGAAGCAATGATGGCTCTGAACGCCGAAACTGAGAAGCGATGGTGGCTCTGAACGCCGAAGCTGAGAAGTGATGGTGGCTCTGAACGCCGAAACTGAGAAGTGATGGTGGCTCTGAACGCCGAAATTGAGAAGCGATGATGATGGCTCTGAATGCCGAAACTGAGAAGCGATGGTGGCTTTGAACGCCGAAACTGAAAGTGATGATGATGGCTCTGAACGCCAAAACTAAAAACGCGATGATGGCTCTGAACGCTAAAACTGAGAATGATGATGGCTGTGAACGCCAAAACTGAAAGTGCGATGATGGCTCTGAACGCCGAAACTGAAAGGCAATGATGATGGCTTTGAACGCCGAAACTGAAAGTGTGATGATGATGGCTCTGAATGTCAAAACTAAAAAGCAATGGTGGTTCTGAACGCCGATACTGAGAACGCGATGATGATGGCTTTGAATGACGAAACTGGCCAAAACTGAAAATGACGATGGCTCTGAATGCTGAAATGAAAATGACATGATGGCTTTGAATGCCAAATTGAAAACGGACGACTCTGAACGTCGTAACTGAGAATGGGTGTGGCTCTGAAAGCCAAACTGCAAGGAAATGATGAGAGGGGGGGGGGGGTGGGGAATATGCCCTAATGTAGCATGCCGCCACAACTCTCAATCCACTAGAGAGTTTAGAAGAGACTCCATGAGTAATCAAAAGAGTAATCTGCCAGGGTCTACCTCGATCTCAACATAGCAATCTACCGAGGAGTCATGGGTAGCGGGGCAATCAAATCACGAATGCTGCGCTCCGCTGAAGGCTCACCTCGGTGAAAATTGTCAAAGCAGTGACTAATAAAGCGAATCAATATCCCTCTGCCAAGTGATGAAAACTGCAATAGGCCTGTGAGAAGACAATCACCTCCACAACTGAAAGGGGGAATATACCCCAGTATGGCGACTAGGGCATTCGATCTATCCTAATGACTCGAGAATAACTCAATGGGGATGTATGGCAGATCTGAACTGTACTCCCTTGGAATGATGATTTGGGAATCCGTGCACCTGAGATGAGTCCATCCAAAAACCACAACAAAATTAGAAAGTGTGAGCCTGACTGAATGACTCAAGAAATGCTCCACCAAAGAATCAAGGCAAAATGAAGGCAATCCATCGGCTCAGTGTGTAGCTCGTAACTAGGGGTGATCATGTAAATCCATGGAGATCTACAGATCTCAACTAAAACAAAAATATGCCCCAATGTAGCGTCGAATGTATGATAAGTCAAAAAATCAAATGATATCGAATAATCCATCATCAAACGCGTGATTCCGGTCACCCCTGTCTATAAGTGAATCGGTCTTCCATATCAAAAAGACATACTCCGAAAGGAAAAACACGAAAACATCCAAATGTCAAAAAATGTGGGTCTAACTGGACGACGCCAAAGGGACTCTACTGGAGGATCATGATAGGATAACAAATATGTCACCATCTCGGTACATATCCCATAACTGGAGATGAACATGCAACTCCATGAAGATCTGTGAAACTCGACCGAAGCAGAAATATGCCCCAGTATGGCATCAAAAGTATGGCAGATCAGAAGTGGGGCAATACCAAATAATCAATCATCAAATGCATAATCCTCGTAAGTGGGGATGAGCATGCAACTCCATGAAGATCTGTGAATTGCAACCGAAGCAGAAATATGCCCCAATATGGCATCAAATGTGTGATAGGTAGAAGAATTAGAAGACCTCAAGTCATCTATCATCGAATACGTGATCCCAGTAATCCAAATCCACACCTGAGTCGGATCTAAACATCAAGAGGCATCTCCCAGAAGAAGAAGCATGACAATATCTAAATATCAACCAAATCTCAAACACCTTTCCAAGTAGAAGCTGCTGAAGACGATGTCTGATCTCATGGCCTCAAGGTGGTCTTAAGACACGAGACGTAACGTAGGCTAGGGTGATAGAAATGAAGGGAAACTAGGCCCAAATACCCAATGCCCTCATGTATAAAATGCAACATGTATAGTAAATCCCGTGAGCCACGGACTTGAGGGTGCCTAACATGAATATGATGTCAATGAGGTGACAAATGAAGCAAACCGAACTGATAATGAGATGTGTAATGATGATGCAAAGAGTGTATCAAACTGAGATGGGTCGTTGTAAGAAAACAACAAGAGGTGAAACGAAATGGATGAATCAAAAGCAAAAACGAGAATGATGGTGAAACAAAGAACATGAAGAGGAGTGATGATCTACTCAAATCCAACATGAAGTGAAGTCACATCAACGATGAATGTAATGATGAAAGGGACAATGACCCAGAACTCCTAAGAGAAGGTCACTCATCTCACTCTCAAAATATATGTCAAAATGAAAACAAAGAATGGGGGGTCCCGGAAAGCTCGCATACGAGCTCTCATCAACAGACATACTCAATCAAGTGACCCTCAAGCACTAATATACACACTCACAACAAAGAAAACTGTACACACGCACTTATTACTTTTTTTTTTTTTTTTTACATATATACAAATGTGGATGCTCTGAACGCAAATAAAGAAACTCTAAAGATGAGGTAAAAAATGGGTAAACAATACTCTCAAATGCTAAATAGCATAAACTCTCTCTGACGAGATGACCCTTTCAAACTAAGGATCCCTGGATCAATGTCCGTGTGATAGATGATGGAAATGACATGACTACCCCCCATGTAATGAACTAAGGAGGATCACCACTCGGGGTGGAAGAAGATAATGTAAAACAAGTGACAGATATAACAAAGAGAAGGAGATGAAGAACACAATCGGTGAGATGGGATGAAATGCAGTGAATGTCATGATAAAAAATGATAATGAGAAGAATGCATCCCTAGGTCCAAGGCTCATGAAACTCCTAAACAATGCATACATACACAAAAAGGCCCCTATCTCGATGCAAAAAATGTGAGCAAGGCAATCAGACAAAAGGCTATAACGTACATGCGAGGCTCAAAGGGCTAGCAATAGTTAATATATCAAAGAGGGTAAAAGGGTATATGGCTAATCGAAATGATGGCCACCCATCCTACGACCATGGTCTCAGACGTAGTACCTCTTCAATTGGTCCACGTTGGTCGGCTCTGAGAATTGGTTTCCATTTAAATCCATCAACCATGCAGCACTCTCTAGGGTTAACTCCCTGATGAAATAAGGTCCGCTCCAACTAGGCCTGAACTTCCCTCTAAGATCTCTGATCAGGCCTCTAATGACTTTCAAGACTAAGTTACCTACCCGTAGTGGTCTGGGCTTGACCCGCTTTTTGAAAGTGTGGGCCATCTTCCTTTGGTAGGCACGGACGTGGTCTGCCGCCCTCAATCTTCTCTCATCTAGGAGATTGAGCTGATCTAATCGAGCCTGAACCCAATCTTCCTCTAGAAGCTGTTGCTCTAACGCTATCCTCAATGAGTCTATCTCAATCTCAATCGGTAGCACTGCCTCCATACCATACACCAATGAGTAGGGTGTGACTCTTGTAGAGGTGCGAAAAGAAGTCTGGCAAGCCCACAATGCGAAAGGGAGCTTCCCTGACCAATCTCGAGAAGTCTCAACCATCCTATGCAAGATCCTCTTAATATTCTTGTTCACGGCCTCTACTGCCCCATTCGTCTACGACCTGTACGCAGATGACCTATGATGTTGGATGCCATATCTCTGTACTAAGGTGTCAACCTCTGCCTTGAAATGTACTCCTTTGTCGGAAATCAACTCATGAGGGACCCCATAACGATAGATAATGTGTGATCTGATAAAACTAGCAATCCTAGTCGATGTCAATCTCGCATATGAGGCGGCCTCCACCCACTTGGTGAAATAATTGATGGCGACCAAGATGAACTCATTACCACTAGAAGATTTCGGCAAAATCTTCCCAATGATGTCAATGCCCCAAACTGAAAATGGCCATGGTGAAGTCAATGCATGCAGCTCTAAAGGTGGCACATGAATGAGGTCCCCGTGTATCTGGCACTCTGGACATCTCTGAACAAACTGACAACAATTTATCTCCATGGTTAACTAGAAATAGCCAGTCCTCATGATCTTACAGGCCAACATATGCCCTCCCATGTGTGGTCCACAAACTCCCGCATGAACCTCTCTCATCACTCGATCGATAGAAGCACGGTCTAGATATAATAGTAACATTCCGTCAGTCGATCGTCTATATAATGTCTGGCCACAAATCACAAATCGGGCAACCAGTTGCCTCAAAGCTCTCTTATCCTTGGTCGTGGCGACCTCAGGATATGCGCCAAGTCTCAAAAAATGATATGTCATGATACCAAGGTAATTCATCATCTAACTCCACCTCGTCAATCAAGCAACAGTAGGTGGGAATGGATCTCAACTCAATCAATAAGGAACGAACAGTGGCATCGGCAGGAATATCAATCATGGAAGCTAGAGTAGCTAAGGCATCAAAAAACTGGTTCTACGCTCTAGGTAGATGTTTATATTCCAAATCATCAAATCTCCTAACCAGTAACTCCAAATATGCATGGTAAGGCCTAAGCTTCACGTCTCTAGTCTTCCACTCGCCCTGAATTTGTCTCAATACCAAATTGGAGTCACCAAACACCTCCACCTGTCTAATCTCGAGCTTGAGAGCTGTCTCTAATCCCAAGATGCAAGCCTCGTACTCAACAATGTTTTTCATGGCAGGATGTCGATCCGAGAATGCCAAACGAACAGATCTAGGAATGTGGTCGCCATGAGGGGATATCAATAAGACACCTATCTCGTATCCAGAATGGTTGGCCGCACCATCAAAGTACATGCGCCAACCTGACAGACTAGTCACAGCAGCAATATCCTCGTCTGGGAAATCATCATCTATAGCTCTACCATTAGAGACTAGTAATGAGGCTAGGTGATCCATAATAATGCTCCCTCTGACGGACTTTTGAGTGACATAAGGGATGTTATACTCAATCAGAAGTACCAACCATCTCATGTGGCGACCGACTAGGGCGGGCCTGTCAAACAAATATCTCAGAGGAGCTAGATGAGATATCAAGTGTACTGAATACTCGGTCATGTAATTCTCAATTAGCGAGTGGCTCAAACTAATGCTAAGCAATAGTGCTCAATCATGACATATCTCGTCTCATAATCTAGCATCCTCTTACTCAGATAATAAATGGCTCGCTCTTTGCTCGAGTCATCGAGCTGAGCCAACATGCATCCCAATGCTATGTTTGAAACTGATAAGTATAGGAGTAGAGGACGGCCTAGTGTAGGAGGCGCCAAGACTGGAGGTGACAACAAGTAGTTTTTTATCCTCTCGAATGTGCACTGGCATTGATCATCCCAAACGGTAGGCTGACTCTTCCTCAAGAGTCAGAAAATGGGCTCACAAATGTCTGTCAATCTATCGATGAATCTGCTGATGTACTGAAGTCTGCCCAAGAAGCCTCTAACCTCTCTCTCAGTCCTCGGTGCAGGCATGTCAAGGATGGCTCTGATCTTATCTGGATCTGCCTCTATGCCTCTCTCACTGACTATGTACCCCAAGAGCTTCCCAGAAGTCACTCCGAAAGTGCACTTCTTGGGATTCAGTCTTAATCGAAACTGTCTGATCCTCTCAAAGAATCTCTTTAAGGCTGCTAGGTGATCCACTCTATCTCGGGATTTCACTATCATGTCTACATAAACCTCGACATCCCGGTGCATCATGTCATGGAAAAGGGTGGTTGCTGCTCTCTGATAGGTGGCTCCTGCGTTCTTCAACCGGAGTGGCATGACTCGGTAACAATAAGTACCCCACTCGGTAATGAAGGATGTCTTCTTCATGTCCTCTGGAGCCATCAGGATCTGACTGTACCCAAAAAATTCGTTCATAAAGGACAACATCAAATGACCTGTCATATTGTCAACTAGCATGTCGATGTGTGGGAGAGGAAAATCATCCTTAGGACTGGCCTTGTTGAGATCTCGAAAATCAACACAGACTCTCACCTTGTCGTCCTTTTTGGGAACAGGGACGACATTGGCCAGCCACTCAGGGTACTCGACCACAGATGGAAATCCTACACTAAGCTGCTTCTGAATCTCTTCCTTGACCTGCAAGCTCCAAAGAGGGTGCAAACGTCTCAACTTCTACTTAATCGGTCTGGCATGGGGCAGAAGTGGCAAACGATACTGGACAATGGAAGGATCGAGACCTGGCATGTCCTCATAGGACCATGCGAAAACGTCCAAATAGGATCTAAGTAACTGGACGATGCTATCTCTCTCATTTGTAGATAGGTCTGATCCAATCCTCAACTCTCTAGGTTGATCGATCGTACCGAAATCGACTATCTCAGTATCTCCTGTAGTAAGTAAAACCCTCTGATCAATGGGGTCCAGATCAGAAGCAAAAGATGAGTCCTCATCTGAATCATGTTGTGCAATCTCATTATCTATATCAAATATCTGTGATGTGGGTGAAGATGGTGCAGATAAAGTAACATCACAAGAGACGGGAAAATACTCAAAAATGCTCAAATCCATAAATGAGGAATCAGGAACATCTTCAAAGTGGGAGACAAATACCGATAAAACATCCAAAGAAAGATGTGGGTCCACAAATCGGGCGCTCCCTCAACTGGGCCAACATGGCCATCAAACAAATCATCAATAGTTATGACATCATCTAGTGAGTCTAAGGCCGGAGTAATTTGGATCTCCTCGGCGATCTCGATAATCTCAATGGCAGACACTCCAAAAAGGTCAAACGGTGAAGCGAGCTCAGGCTGAGCTATCCCGTCAAGTTGGCCTATGCTCATTGCGAGCATCTCGTCATAGTACTCGTTGTGTGGAACAGCTCCGTCCACTATGTACTCGTCGTGTGGAACAGCTCCGTCCATTATGTCCCCGACCTCAGCAAAGGTCTTGTGCTCGTCAATCTCATCGGGGAAACACAACGTCATAAGGCTCACACAATTGGGAGATGATGGGGTGGCCAATGCAGACGCGGAAGTGCTTGGAGCTCCGTCGCTCAACTGTAGCTAGCGGACGAGGCGCTAAAGCTCGGCCTCCTGAGTAGTGCTAAGTCCTCCGATGATCCCGTCCAAGTGGGTCTGCGACTCCGATGCTCTCATAAAATAATCCGCTAATCTCATGGTATAAGGGCGAATAGGATAGTCAAACGACATATGAGTCAATCGAGCCCTCATCCTCTCCTTACGCAGTTGCGCCATGTATCGGTAATTAGCCTCAGTAGGGATGAAGCCAAGCCCGAATGGTACATTATGGTTCGGGATAGCCATGAACTCGTTGGGTCCGTGTAGGCATCGGCCCAATCCCATGCTGGGTAGATAAGACATGCTTCTCATGATATCAAGCACCACCGTACTGCCATGCTGATCGAATGACATGGCCAAAAAGTCTTGGCAGAAATCCTCCATCTCCAAGGTCTGCACCTCGTTGAATGTGAAGCCGATCAAAAATAGATCATCATCGCTGTGGCTAATCTGAAGCACTAGCTCAGAAGAGATAAACATGTCTCCGATAGATTGTATGGTGATGACCTGGCCATCATGAATGAACTTCACCTTCTGATAAAGGGAAGAAGGGATGGCTCCGGCTCGGTAGATCCATGGTCGACTCAACAGCAAGTTAAAAGACGTGGGAATCCTCAAAACCTGAAATAGAGCGGAAAATGTGGTCGGACCGATCAATAGCTCAATCTGCAAGGTGCCCATGACCTCTCTCTTGTTGTTATCATATGCTCTGACAGTCTGAGTGGAGGGACCGAAATTAGAAGGCGCATAGCTGAGAACAATGGTAGTGGCAAGAAGGCAGGCGTTCAGGGCCGAGCCATTGTCCAAAAGGACATATGAGACTCGGTGGCCTGAACAACTGACTGAGATGTAAAGTGGGCGAGTGTGGTATAAGCCCTTAAGCGGCAAATCATCATCAGAGAATACTATGCATGTGGCTCTGCTAACCATCATCGTATGGATCAACCCCTTCGGTGTAGTAGTGGTCTCCACGCGAATCTGACTCAAGGCTCGGATCAGTGCATCTCTATGAGTGTTGGAAGATGCCAGCAAACTCCAAATAGAAATGCGAGCCTGGGTGCTCTGCAGCTGCCTCAATATCTCATCATCCTCTCTCTGGGCATCATTAGGAGCGAACGTCCCCTCTAAAGGTCTAGCGGCTGCAAGGGGTGGCTGTCTCAACACCCTGCCTCCTTGAAAAATGTACTGCACATCAGGAGTTTGAGAATCATCAATATATGGGGTCTGAACCTCCTCAACACCGGGGATCAAGATAAACGGCGTTTGAGCGCTATAGTGGAGAAAAATCAACGGCTCAATAGTGGTCGTTTGCACTGATGCTACCTCAGGAACAAGTCTAAAAGATGTGGGCCTCCAAGGCCCTAAGGTCTCTCCACCTATCTCATAGATCTCATCAACTACTATGGGCTCAAGCTCAGAATCATCCCAGCTTAGCATATGAATATGGTCATCAAACTCAGTAAAGTCTAAGAAATGTATGCCATTGGCCGAAGGAGGAACAACATGTGTGGAGTGGGCCGGCAGAGGGTTTGTGGTTACACTCGACTGCCCCAAGTGAGCCAAACCCTGGTCGATCAAATCCTGTATGCATGCCTCAAAGCAGTGCAACGGTCGGTCTCATGTCCAAGCCCCTGATGATAGGCGCAATGCAGATCTATCCTGAACCGAAGTGGAATCGACTAAGGTAGTGGCCTAGGAGCAAGCGCGGTCAACAAACCAGTCTCTGTAAGCTTCCAAAGAGCCTGGCTCAATGGCATACCCAATTGAGAGAACTGTCTTTGTGTCCTCAAAGCAAAAGGAGCAGAGGCCTACTGAGCTCTAAGCCTAGGATAGGACGGAGCTGTAGGTCTTGCGGCAAACTATGCCTCATAGCATGGCTGCCCAGTGGCCGTGTATGAAACAACTGGTCTCTTTGTGCCTTAAGTGGCATAGTAAGGCAATGATAATGTCGGAGGCGCGTAAGTCTGATGAGGCGCTCGGGGCCTATACTGTTGAGGATAATAAGAAGGGGAGTTCCCGATAAGTAGTGAAACCGGCTGATGACGCCTGGGAGGTCTCTGATTGGTGGAACCAATAGCACTTACATCGGTTGATCTCGACCCTCCCAATGGTTTCTTTCCCTTAGCATTAGCAGGGGAAGAATCTGTCCATAAACCTTTAGAAATGTCGTCCTCTATATCATACAAAGCCAAAACCAAAGAGCCAAAATCTGAAAATGGCACTCCAACCACGTGCCTAGCAAATCTGGGCTGCAAGCTCCTCAGGACCATCTGTATTTGATCTCTCTCAGAAGGTCTATCCACTATCTCAGGTATCTTCCCGCGCCAGCGGGAGATGAATGAAGAAACAGACTCCTTTGATCTTTGTCTCAGAGCCTCGAGCTCTCTCCTCGATACATCCACGATAGTATTAAATGAAAACTGTCGTAAGAACTCCTAGGCCAAGTCATCCCATGTCCTGGGCCGTGAGGACTCTAAAGATGCGAACCATCGTTGGGCCGCTCTACTCAAAGCTAGTGGAAACAATGTGATCAAATGCGACTCGTCTAATCCGTGGGCCCTCATCAATGTGCTATAGAGTCGGAGGTGAATGCGAGGACAACCAATGCCTGTGTATTTCTCGATGTCGAGCATCTTGAAATCAGCCGGTAAATTGGTCACTGGCATACCCTCAAAATCATCCCAAGCTATCGAATTGTCAGATACTCTCAACTGTCTCATACGCTGCTCAATATGACCCATACATGCATGAGTGTCATCAATGACTGTGGTTTGAATGACTACAGGTGGAGCAATCTTAGAATGACCATGCAATAGATAGGGTGAGGCCTAAGGCACTGAAGGAACAAGTGGTGGTGGCGGAGGCAGCAATGAGTCATAAGGTGTCTCATACTGAACTACTGGCGATCTACTCTGTTGACCGTCGATCTCCTGCCTGAGACTAGCCAAAGCCTCCTGAATAGAAGCCATGGCAGCCGTAAACTGATCGACCGTGACAACCTGTTGATCCATATCTGATCTCCTAAAAACCAAACTAATCTCCCCTCTACTCTGATCCAAGAAGGTAAATCCAGACTGAGAACGAAGTATCGGTCCTAGAGAACATGAGAAACGAAATAAGGGTACAACATAAGGAAAACACGGAAGAAATGATAATCTGAACTGAAACGAGCAAGGCATTAAAGTGAAAACGGACTGCCCGATCGAAACTCAAACTCGTACTGATCTCGGTGCACTCTCAACTGGAGACTAAAAGAAGGAGGACTAGATCCAAACTGTAATCAAAAGGCACTAAAGGCCCTTAGATGCACCCACGTGTAGGGAGGGAATCCTAATCGAAGGATCTATGGCTCAACCTACAAGGTCAAGGTGGCTCTAAAAGGATATGGGTGGACTTTAAAAGATCCCTAGCAAAAGCGATCATACCCTCCGACAGTATGCAACCCTCTGCACGCCTCCGAAGAGACGGGGCATTTCCATGCAAGGTAGTCATCACCTCCATACATGCACTACCTAGCATCCCAGGGGGCTCCTATGGTGAAACTCTCAAACTCTCAATGCTCAATAGTCGATTAGAGTGTACAGTAAGCGATGTGGGTGCATCTGAAAACCCTATGAATCTAGAGCAGAGAAGAAAACACATTGGTCGCACAAATATTCGTGAAACCTAACACAGGGCTATACAGGTCTTCAAAGATTGGACTCCAATCAGCATCAACGTGTCGGCCGCCTCCAGAATGCTCCTAAACATCAGTATAGCCCGTTGCTAGACCCTACTCCTAACCTTTGGCTTGGTCAGAGAAACAAGCACACACAAGGCCTCACACTTGCAAAAGTGAGAACCAGAATGAAAGAAATGACCGAATACCAAAGGGTTGGAGGTAAGGGGATAGATGTGCGGCCCACAAGGACAAGCGACATGCAATCATGCGGAAAGAGGGTAGTCATGCAACATACAGTCAAGCAAAGCACAGATATATCATCAACATCCACACAAGCCATGACAATCAAGATAAAAAGTGATATAGATATCATGCTCGAAAAAACAATCAAGGCAATATACGAGCCTAAGAATCCACGCATCAAGTCAGAAGATATACAACAATGAATCTATGCATGTGAAGTGAATCGAACAATCATGGCAATATTAGAATCCCTATGCTAAATAAGGTAAGATGATCAATCAAGATAGTCGCCATGTCAACGTCCCCAACAAACATAGCAATGAAACATAGAAAAAAATCAGAATCCTCAACCAAGATAATCAATCACATAAACAGCAAAAATGCATCCCATAATATCAAGGGCTCTCAATGTGCAATCAAGAGATAGGTACCCACTGATGGACTCATCAAACGCCACATTTGCTTCATCTTAAGTTCAAGCTTGACCCTCTAGCGATCCTAAATGAAGTCGCCATTTTGTGGACCCTTCATTTCGGCTCATGTGCTTCCACTCGATGGCGAGCTTGCTTTTTATTTGAAAAATGATTTTATTTATTAGAAAATGACTTGGAGTCGCCACTTATTTTTGTTTTATTTTTAAAGGGTAAACAAAACAAGAAAAAAAACCCTAAGTGTGACTCCTCATTCGGAAAAAAGTGGTCTGTGAAAAACCAAAACTGAGCTCGAGGGTCAAGTTACTTATCGGGAAGGTACGGTAAAGGCCGTAGCACCCCTCTAAGTCCCTAAAATGGGTCTCTACTGATAAAATGAAGCAATCATGGCAATTAGTAGAGAAATCAATGAATATCAACATGATCACACACTGAAAACTAAAATATGCAATGGGAAATGATCAGAGTGAGAATGGGTGCGTACCTTGGCAGTAATCGATAATGCGCTATCATGAAATGGGGTTAGTGCACAGTAATGAACATAAAACATGTCACTCATATCACTAAACAAGATAAAGAACTACCAATGGCACGCATGACACTTCATTCAAATTCATTTTTATTTTAAAGAAAATTTATTTGATGTTGGGCCCTCACCAAAGCCCAATTTATTTTTACATGAATCAATTTCGTAAATTCCATCACTTGGAATCATAAAATTTAATTCACGCTTATTTTAAAATATTTAAAAAAATTAGAGGAGTTTGTGAGAATTGCTTGCAGGAGGGAAAATGGCAACCAATTTTATTGAAAATGGGATTTTGGAACCTAAAAGTTCTAAAGAAGAGTGAATAGTTGAATTATTGAGAAACTGGATTTTTAAAAGTCAGTTTGGAGACATACACGCAGGTGTGGGCTGTGAAAAATGAGCTTGAGGAGGGTAGCCATGCAAACCAAAATCATGCAAGAGTGGGCCCAAGGTAGAGTACTGGGATTGGGTATGAAAGATGGTGGGCCATTTATGGGTCTTACTTCGCCTTGAAATTCACACGTTGGAACTACAACCTTTCAACTGGGTTTCAAATCCTACAGCAAACACAAGCTAATCTGAAGCTTGTGCACAAATCTTCATGTCATTAATGCAATGCACTAGTGCTGCCCATTCTGGTCATGACAATCTGAGTTTCCTAGACTTTCTCTGTAGGAATTCCACAAGAACACGACCCCCACAAGCATAATGTGGATTTCCTTGGGCAAAAATATTCTTCACGGTACCAGAACTGTCAAAGGTCACAAATCTGAACATTCATTTCTGCAGGCAGGGAATCATCGTATCCTCAATCGATCCAAATATGAATTAGGCCAAAGTCACTTCTCTCACTCCGACTTTCCATGTATTTTGGCTCGTCTTCTATCAAAATTTACTAAATGCTGCCCGTGAGGCCTATCAACTAGTTGAATGATTCTCAACCTAGCCAAAAGCTCTGTCAAACTACAACCAGCTTCCCCATGTCGTTGGTTCTCAGCGAGATACCTTTCAACATGAAGACCCTTACCATATCTCTCATAATACATCATGGGCAGAGAGGCGATGAAGACAGGATTGCCTCTTCTTGAACTCCTCTCACTTCCAGCATCAGTTTTGATCGGATACTAGAAGACTGTCCAAATGGACCCCGCTCTGGATTACTGAGTGTCTTCAAATGGAAGTATTGATGAGAAGAGAAATATAGGGTCTCATGTTCTTTGACTTTAGAATAGACCGTGCCGAATACCCCAAAAAAAAAAAGGTGGACCCATCTTCTGACAGAGGTAACCAACATAGTCCAAATATGATCTAAATGGATGTCTCTAAATACCATCAGCGTTATTAGAACCTAGTTCCAAAGTTACCTCACGGAGACTTTACAAGAAAGCACCACCTGAATCGAATGGTTAAGAAAAATGCAGTCAACAGCTTCTAGCGCCACTTTGATAGCTACGGAAGACCACGTGCATTAATTAGAAAAGCATGGGTATGAATTATGTCAGTTCTAGCAGGCTCTCCGAACTGTCGTCCAAGCAAGTTTGCAGAAGGTAGTGAACTCAAAACATCCATGGCGATGAACAGTTGACTGTGGTGTTCACAAAGAAAGCGAAATAAGATCCGCAGTTCCCAAGAATTCGTTTGCCTTCCATTCCGATCAGCATCTATCTTCTTCAAGGGACCACCGAGAAGAGCAATTTTCCGATTTATCTTACATGAAAGTCCAGTGGTTGACCTATGATGAAATCCTCATGCGCAAATGCCCACTTCCCAGAAACAGCATTTCTAGAACCACTCGCGTTGAGCTGCATGATAAAACTGGAGAAGTTAGAGACCACGCTGCTGCCGACACACATAGAAAAGAGATTGGATCTGAGAAAGAAAGAAGCTCCAATTCTGTTTGAACTAGTAGCGCCTGAACTGGTGAGTGGTGCTAACATGCGCGCCTGGGTGAAGAGATTCTAAGCCATGGTTGTTACTCCCATCATGGTGTGCTTTCGGTTAACTGCTCGGCTTTCTCAAAACAGGATTTGAGGAGAAACACTCTTCGAAGGAGGTCCAATAACGAGGAAAAGGGTATCGAAAGCAAATTCTGCTAAGGTGTTGGGTTTCGAATGAACCACATGAAGGTTGTGGGCACATGAGGAATAATGGAAATGGACTTGTGGGGGGTGAGTATGAAGAATGGGGAAATGGAGGGGGCCAAGTGCATGAAATCTGGTGAATGGGTTGCAGGCAATGAGTTTCTGATCTAAATCAGGAACTCTTAATTTTCTAAGGTTCTTTTCATGGGTAGCAATCCTATTTTGGTTCTCTTTCAGATTTCAGATTCCAATTCCCGTTCCTTTTAGCTGATCTGGACGGTCAAATCCTTGATCTGAATCTGATGCTTCATCGCCGTTATGTCTCAATTGTTCTGCCAATTCACCTGCCTGAGCATGCAAAGAATCCATCCCCAACTGCATAACCACTGGCCCGATACCTCTCCAAATCCTCCCCGCTTACATCTTTCCCTTTCTTTTCCTTTTGAGCCACACATTATCAACAGGAAAGCAAGAAAACACAAGCAAAACTCCACTTATTTTCATCAAACCTCATATCAAACGACCCGTCAATCACAACAAAAATGCAGGGATAAAGCAAAAATAGAAATTAGCATGAGAGAAAAATGCAAATAGGAGAATGTGAAACCTGCTGATGTATAGGGTCTCATTTCGGGTGGCATCCATGGGCTCAAAAACTGGTGGGATTAATGAATCAAAGAAAGACTCAAGAACAGAACATATATACAGAGGACTAAATTCAATCAAAACAAACAAATAACCCTGCCTATCCACACCAAAACAGTAAACGAAAACCTCCAACAGCAAGAGAAGAAAATGAAAGAACAATGGTGATAAAGATGAACAAGAGATGTACAGTAAACTTACCTGGGAGTCCCTCCAAAGCTCTTGCCCTTCAAGCTAACAGAAGAAATGCTTCCTCCACCCTTCGTAACCACTTCAGGAAAGAAAAATATCCCCCCTCTCACTCTGGCAGCTTACTCTCCCAGAAAAACCCAGAAAAAAAATCTCTATCTCTGCAACTCTTTTAGTAATCTTCTCCCAGCCAAGAACTTCCTCCCCAAGCTAAAACCTCCGGCCTGCCCAAAATATCTTCTCCAGCTGCAGGTAACAGTCTCCGCTCCCCTCCCAACGGCCTGCAGCTTTTCTTTACAAGTGTAGACCTCTGATTGGCCCATTCGAACCACTACTGTGATTCTCCAACAGCTAACCAAAATGCGACACATGGCCGTCTCCAGATGGTGACACCTGGCCAAAAGTCCTGCAGGAAAGACACCCCAAAATGGGGGTCTACAACATGTTTTTTAAGTAGTCCAATATTTTTAATATGAAAAAAATACTATTCCTTATTGCAAATTCTCTCTTTTAATATGATTTGGCACAAGTTTGAAATAAAATTACTATTCATCAAGTAAGAAATGAGATCAACTTATAAAGAATAAGATCATGCTAAAAATTCAATAATATTATGGAATATTGGTGAACTTTATAGTTTCTAAACAAAGTGAGAATTTATGGAATTGCTTAACCTGCTTAATATTTATGGGTCAACGGCATAGGGTTGAGCAATTCTTGTTATTTAAGAGGAGTCCACACGATTTCTCAACAGAAAAAAATAGAAATAAAAAAGACCATATGATTTGGCTCTTACAAATATTTTAAGTATTTAAATATAAAATTTATGAAAAATGAAAGTATATAACCCAAATTTCTCTTCAACCGAGCTCCTAGTACCATGCCCTCTAATCTTATTTTTAAAATTTATTTTATATATTTATATATTTAATTTTATTCTTGTTTTTATTTTTTGTTATACCTTTACTTTTTTTTTTTTTACCTTGGATCGTCAAAGTGTACTTTTGGGGTCACATGTGGAAAAAGGAATATAGTAAAAGTAAGGTTGAATTTGAAAAAGGAAAGAATTCTTAACAAAAATAAATAAAATTATTCAATTGTGTGTAATCTGAATAGTACTTTTGTTATCACAATATATAGTAGGAAAGAAAGAAAGACACTCATACTAGCAAGTAATCAACGTAACCAAACTATCACATTGGTGGAAAATGTCATAGTACGATATATAACTTTTGTGGAAGATTGAGAAACGATTATTTGTTTTTTGCTCTTCTAAGAAATAAGAGCATCTCCAAAAAATAAACAAAATCCAAAAGAAGAATTGTGATTTTCGAGGTCACTAACTTAGTCAGCATTAGAATATGTGCATAGTTCTAAGGAGAAAGTGGACAAAAGTAAAAGACTCTGAAATAGAGTACCTCAAAGACACTGTAGAATACAAAGAACATCAACCCAATGAACTGTAATAGAAGAAATAATAAATTGACTAATAATGTGAATAACATAAGCAGTGTTCGGATGTGAAATGGTGAGATAGACCAAAATTCCAACAATAGTATGATACAAAGTTAGATCTAACAAAGGGGTTACCATCAAAAGAAGGATTATGAACATTAACCTCAAAAGGAGTACCAACAATCTTATTATCACTAAGGTGAGCATGATCAAGAATATCAATTGTATACTTAGACTGCAGAAGAAGACAACCTTCTAGAGAAGAAACTACCTTAATACCAAAAAAGTATAATAAAGCATCCAAATCCTTTATTTAAAAATGGGAAAGCCAAATCCAATTTCAACATTACAATCTCATCAACATCATAACCTATAATAATCATGTCATAAACATATATAGAAAGTAAAATGTGACCAGCACTGTTACACTTTAGAAAGAGTGCAGGATCATGATGATTGAGATGAAAGCAAAGAGAAGTAAGCTCATTAGAAAACTTTGCAAACCAAGCACAAGTAAGCTCATTTGAGATTGTATAAAGCCTTCTTGAGCCTACATACCTCTCTAGGGTTATGAAGGGGTACCATGTAGACTTCTTCTTGAAGATCATCACCATTCAAGAAGGCATTTTTAATATTCATTTGAGATATATGCCACTGACGAATAGAGAGAACTGCAACAAGAGTATGAACGGTAATCATGTTTACAACAAGAGCAAAAGTCTCATAATTCATACCATACTATTAAGAGAACCTCTTAGCAACCAATCGAGCTCTGTATTGGTCAATTGAACCAACAGACTTAGTTTTGATTTTATAAACCTAACGAAAACCAATTGTCCTTTTACTAGGTGATAAAAGTACCACATCCCAAGTGTCAGTATTATGTAAAGCAGAAAGTTTCTCAATCATGGTCTATTGCCAAAGAGGATCAAGAACAAGTACTCTATAAGATAGAGGCTCAGAACACTTATACATAGAAGCTAAAAATGATGTAAAAAAATATGAATAATATAAATAAATTGTTAGGATAGAGCCCTTAAAAGTATGACATGATGTAACAAATTCATAATTTATTATTTATTTAATATGATTCCATTTCACTTTTATCTTTCCTTATTTCATGCATTATATCTTATGATCAGTTTGGTTTGGCATCTCTTGCATGGAAAATGACTTAGGTATATTAGAAGTTGCACATAAGATCCAAGTTATGGGTTACTTGAAAATAAATAATTCATTCAAAGTCGGTTCATGGACTTAGGCAATCTATTTGAGGTTATAGTACATTACCTTCTAATTAGAGGGATGACTAGTCTTGGCCATCAAAATAGGGTTCCCATGACAAGTACACTAGTGTGTACAGCTACACATAAGACAAGACCTATGATGAGTCATGACATAAGGCTATTAAATAGTCATGACTTCACCAAGCTACTAAGTTGTATTATCCCTCAATCTTGAAAGAATATTAAACTTGTGCTAAAATTAGTTGTGACTTTAACCTATAGATGAGATCTTAAAGTGATCATATATTCCCTATAGATTAGATCACTATTGATGAAATTTGGGAATAATAGGTATTCTCAATAAAGGCACCATGATATCTTATGAACTTTGAGGCAATGTGTCTTCTTAGGTGATTATAAGGAAATGTGATAATGAAACCTATAGACGTAGTAATTCCTTAAGTAGAATTTGACATTTGCTCTTATGAGCTATGATATGTCAGTTGATCACATAATAAGAAAATCTGTAACTCAAAAATGGTAGAAGTAATCTTGAGAGACTAATAACTTTCACCTTGTTAGATTATGAACACCACTTCATAGGAAAACTATATACAGTGACTAGCAGGTCACAGATTCGAGTTCTATCTCATTGTAATATACGTAAACTACTCAAGTGCAATTAACTCTCTATCATAAGGCATTGAGTCAACTTTAAAATTAGATTTTGAGGGAGTAATGTTTTATGAGTCCTAATGGTCCTCACTTGAGCTCATATACTTTGATGACATAATTTATAAGGGTTAGATTGGTTCTTGGTTAACGTATGCGCATAAGGGCATTTTGGTAAATATGTAAGGTTGCATAGGGGTTTGTGAACGGTATCCATGGACTAGATTAATTAATTAATTAGAACCCTATTAAGTTAATTAATCAATTAAGACTCTTTTTAGGATAAATTAAGTGGTCTTAAGTCCAAAGTGGGCTCAAGTCACTTAAGCCTAATAGGAAGTCTATAAATACCCCTTTGGGGAAAATGAGGGGTTAGGTTAGGGCCTTAGCTTCTTAGACTTCTATTTCTTTCATTCTCTCTTATACGTCATGAGAGAGAACTGTAGCCTCCAACTTTTAGAGATTTCCACCATCTCAATGCCTAGACTCAAAGGACGAGTCATGAAGTGGAGGATTAGTGGGTTTGCGAGATCTCCAATGATTATTGCCACATTCGACAATGTTCTTCACCATAAGGAATCAATTTGGGAATTTCTAGATCTTAGCAAGTACTTTTGATCTAAGATCTAGATCTTGATATTGTTTTAAATGTTATTTTGCTTTTGTTGATAGGATCTAGATAGCCCTAGGAAGTTTTGCATATACTTAATGAGATCCAAGGTCAGGTAACAGAGTGATCCGAGCTTCCCTATATAAACAAAATTTGGTAATTTAGTAAACTTACAAGGACGCTAAGATGTGGGGAAGGAAGATCCACAGTCCTAGAAGGTGTTGGAGTAGCCATAAGAGGAGAGGAAAAATCACAACAATCAGGAACTAAAGTACCAGTAGCTATAGGAGAGCTATTTGTATTATCCAAGAAAGGGTCAATGCAAACAAGTTTAGACTTATATACATTACAAGACTTAGCAGGAATAGAAAAGAAAGGTATATGCTCAAAAAAGAAAAGGTGACAAGATATATATAATTAATGCCTAATCAAATCAAAGCAACGATATTCCTTTTGACCTTCACTCTACCTTAAACAAATGCAAATGGCAGAAAGAGAAAATAACTATTATGCTTTACATGAGGACAAGGAGAAAATAAGTACAACTAAAGACTCTTAAGGAAGTATAATCGGGAGTATAACCATACAACTTTTCAAATGGGGACAAACCAAAGGTGTAGGATGAGGGGGTTTTATTAATTAAGTGAACTGTAGGAAGAACTAGTTCCCCCAAGAATTCAATAGGAACTCATGCAAACAATAAAAGAAAATGAGCATTTTCTACAACGTGCCTATGTTTCCTCTTAGTAACACCATTTTCTTTGAAATGTCAACACAAGAAGTGTGGTGACTAATTCCATGTGAAACAAGTAATTCACATAATACAATGGAAGCATATTTCCTACCAAAATTACACCTAAAACGCTTGATAATAATAGAATGTTGAGTTTTGACAAGGGCTTAAAAGGTATTATAAATACTCAAAAAATAAAAAATGAAGTGTCATAAGATAAACCCAATAATAACAAGTATGCTCATTAATAAAGGAAACATAATATTGAGATCCTCCTTTTGTAAAAATTATGGAAGGTCCCCACATATCATAATGAACTAAATCAAATGGTGTGGAAGAAGAAAAAACACTTATATTAAAAGGTAAAGCAAAAAATTTTGTTAGTTTACAACCACTACAATAAAAAATATCTTATCTTTGTAAATCTCCTAATGTTTTTGTAAAAACTAAATACTTTAAATGAGAAGTCAAAACATATCCTAAATGAGAATGTCATAAATAAAAACTAAATGAAGAATGACTTAAATGAAAGGAAAACAAATCAACACTTGGGGTTGCAACTGTTGGTACTTTTAGCTTGCCCAAAATATATAATTGCCCCTTACCTATGAATTGTCCCAATCCTACACAAAACAAAAAGTAAAGGAAAAGGAAAATGAGTAATCAAGTCACATAATTGACCAACATAGATGACTAAACGTAGGATTTGGAATATGATAAACATTAGAAAAAGACAAATAAGGTGTAATAATAAACCCATATCAGCTAAAGGCATAGGAATGTCATCAGTAGTCATGACAAACACAAAAGATGTAGGAGATAAAGAGGCAAAAGACCCCTCTCTTCTTTATTATTTCCATATGGTATGTTAAATCAAGTGACGTATGGTGAGAAGCTCTAAAGTCTAAGATCCATATGGAGGAAGACATACTCGAAGAACTAGGGGCTTACAATCTTGAAAAGGAAGACATAACACATGTTTGTGTGGCCAGGAACTTCTAAAACTATTTGGGAAGGGCAACTACCATGGGATTAGAGATGATAGTATGATTTTAAATCCAAACAAGTTAGATGAAGGAACAACTGTTGGGGTATTAGACTATGGAGGCTTATACAAATGTTGTTGGCCAATATTAAACTGGCTCTGTTTAGACTATTAAGAAAGTGTTGTTGCACTGTTCTATTCAAGATCTAAGGACATAGAGCCTTATAGTGACTCTTCTGTTTATAGTAGCTACAATATTCATCCGTGACAACCTTTGAATAAGGAATGTTCAAATTGTTGGAAGGTGGCCTTAAAAAGTACTGCTAAATAGATGTATGAAGACTGGAGATAATATATTTTCCTTAAACTTAAAATGTATCTCCTTAGCTAACAATTCAATGACCATTGAATCAACAAAGGGAAATGGATTGTAATACAAAATGGTCTCATGTAGTGCCTCAAAATCACTATAAAGGGCCATAAAAAATTGAACCAGTCATTATTCCTTTCTACGACCAATATAAGGCCTAAAAGCCTAGAGCTCTATTGATTCCATGAAAGCCAATCAGTCCTATTCATTCATAGGTGAATGGAACTCTTGAATACTTATGTTCTTCTACTTAAGGGCTCAAATATCGATCTCTAACTAGGAATGAAAACAAGGAGATTTTGGGATGGGGTACCCCTATCTTATTCTCATCCCAAAATATAAAACTATTTTCCATTCTTGTCTTAGGCCTGAGTCAAGGCAAGGTAAGCATTCACATTCCTGTTTTCAAACAAAAACTATAATTCCATCCCCATTCTTGTCTCGTCCCATTTGGTAGATGCAAATCTCAAATCCATAATGAAATCTAGCTACCAAAAAGAAATTATCACCTAAAATGCAATAAATTGCAATCAATTTGAAGGGGAAAAAAAAACCCATTTTTTTTTTATCACAATGAACCCACAAGATTCAACTCAATAATTGAAACATTTAAATCAAATAGAAACAACCCACATTAATACAAACACCAAAAACCAATTTTTGATGACACCCATAAACACCTTTACAGAAAAAACTCAAATTACAAATCATATAATGATTCATTTGGCAATTGAGAAAAAAAAACCCATAAAAGAAATAAAACCAATAAGAAAAAAAAATTTGGAATTATAATAATGGGTATCATAGGATTTCAAATCAATGAGAAATGAATGGGGAAAAAATTCACATAAAGGTAGAGTAAAGAGTGGAGGCCATGAAAACTCTATGAGATCTAGTATAATGAGATTGAGGAGAAGGGTTGTGGAATAGGGAGATGAAGGCAGTAAGGAGCTTGAGAGCCATTGCAGTGGGTGTGATTTTGGCTGAGCTCTACCTTTTGTGAGAAAAATCGACTCCACAAAGGCCTAGAGTGAGAAAGAGAAGCAGAGAGAAGAATGTCTCTACATTTGAGAAAAAGAGAGGTTATTTAGCGAGGAACCCTGAAAATGAAGAGAAATATTTATAGGAGTTTTTTTTTTTTTTTTTTTTTTGTATATTGTAAAATTCTACATTCATGGTAGGGCAGGATAGGTTATTATAGAACCTAACCCTAGCCTAAACCCGATTAACCCATCTAATCCCCAATTACTATACTCTCATACCCATCCTCATAAGGTCAAGACGGGATGGGTAACCTATGAAGTTGCCATCCCTATCTCTAATTGATATGTTTTGCAAAATTAAACTAAATATATAATCTTTCTAAATGTTCCCAAATCTCCTTGGCAATTTCATATTTCATCAACTATGTACCTATTGAATCCTTAGTAGAGTTATTGATCCAAGGGATATTTTCCAAATTGTACGTTTACTTTGGAATCGTCTAACTATTCTGCAAATTTTCAATTCTTTTCATTCTTAGGTTTGCATAAAGTTCCAATAATAGAACCTCACATTTTTTTGCTCTTCAAAAAAATTTTCGTCATATAATTCCAATATGAATAATTTTTCCCACCCAATCTCGCACTAGCAAATTTAAGAGAATTGTCTCTTTCACTAGGTATTACAAATAATCAACAAATAAGCATAAAACTAAAGAAAACATATATGAACCAAAGAAAATGAATGTGAAATCAAATACTAAGATCATACAAGAAAAACAATGTGATCACCCATGGCATGGTTTTACGATCAATACTATTGGCATTTTAGATCTAAGTAACGAAAGCAATACTAATTTTTAAAAATTTGATCTTTTAGGGTTAAAGTACTAATCTTTAGGCTTAGATGTTCCCAAACCTTAAATTTCAAGTGTTGAAAACAATCTTAAAGTTGTTGGAAGTCTCATAAACCCACGATCTTTCGCCCGATGACTCAACCTTATTCTTGGCACACTTTTAGTGGGAGAAAAAAAGGGTGAAGGGTATTGATTTCTTTCTTTCTGGATGGTGGAATACAAAAGTTAGGGAAACCCTAACCCTTAGGGAGTATTTATAGGAATTCTAAATAAGTTTAAGTAACTTGAGCCCATATGGGCTTAGGTCACTTAATCTAACCCAAAATAGGTCCTAATTGATTAATTAACCTAATAGGGCTTACTAATTAATCTATTAGCCCAATCCAGAGACTTTGTTCACTTACCCCTATGCAACCTCGCAAAATTATCAAAATACTCTTATGCACAAAAGTGAACCTAAAGTCAATTCAATCTTCATAATCCGTACCAACACAATATATGAGCTCAAAGTAAGGACCATTGGGATTCATAGGAGTATTGACTCTCTCATAATCCAATTTTGAAGTTGATTCAACATCCCATTATAGTAGATTTTGGCACAGGTTCAATATCCTTTCAAAGTTAAGAGTCCATTCAGTATAGTAGCTTAGTGAATCATGATAATTAATAGCCTTGCATCATGATTCACCGTAGGTCTTGTCCAGTGTGTATCACATACACTAGTGCACTCACCATGGGAAGCCCATCAACCATCCCTCCAATTAGGAGGTGGTGCATTACAGTCTCTACTGGATTGACCAAATCCATGAACCAATTGTGGATAACTTATATACTTACAAAGAACCCATGATTTGTATCTTTAGTGCAACTCCTAATGCACCCAAGTCATGTGCAATGTAAGAGACATGGACTAAATTCTCAAATCAATGTCAATACACCAAAAGGATAGCAAGGGGATGGTTAACTCTAACTTTGTTACATCATGTCCTACTTTTAAGGGCTCAATCCCAACAAATCTGATATATATAAAAACAATTGTCATAAATAAAGAATTCCATTAAAATCATTGCACTTTGATATCATATGTGATTCAAAAAATCATAGAGAGAAAGGGAAAAGAAAATCATGTTTCTTATTCCATCTACTTAAAAGGAAAAAAAAAAAAGAAAGGTACAACCACGAATGGAGTTCAAACAAGTTAAATAAATAAAAAAAGAAAAAGACTAGTTTACTTTTACTCCTAAAAAGAAAGATAATAAATCTAATATAGAAAATAAATAACTCTAACATTATTATAATTTATTATTGCTTAATTACAAATAGGGGTAGAATAATTTGTTGTTTCACCATCGTTGGAGATGATTTGAGTAAAAAGAATTGGGATTATAACAAAAGAATACTAAAATATTACCAATATTATTCATATAATACAAAATATTATTCATAGAAAGGCCAAAGATAGAGAAAAAAAAAATATGTACAATATAAGTAACACAAATTATTTTGGAATCATGCTCCTAAGCATAATATAAATACAAATATGTATAAAAGTCTCACCTAAAAATATAAGAAATTTAAATAAAATGTGCAATCTTTAACACATTGATTAAAATAACCATATTACTCGAGAGCCTTTCGATGGCACAAGAGACGTGCCAATCCAATATTGTATGAAGAAAATGTATCATTGCGAATTGTTCTATCATAAATGAAATTTCCTCTACAACATTTATGTCAAGTTAGAAAAAATAAAATGGAAAAGTAAAAACGAAAAAAAATAAAATAAAATAAAAAATTTGAAAATAGAAAAAAAAAAATGAATAGAGATAAAACATATAAGACGTAGATTAAGAAAATTATATTTTAAAAAGGAAGAACTTATTAGAGAAAATGCATACTTTTTTTGTCGAGGAAAGACAATCACTTTGGTTATATCACAATCTGGCTAATTCAAGTAGAATGTACATTTAAATGTTTTGAAACTTAATATTTGATCTCTAATATAACATGCTCGATTTAATTCATCTCAACTTCAATCCAATCTTTTTATTTTTTTGAACTTAAGTTGAGTTTGTGGTAGGCTAGGTAGTTAGATAGTTAGATTAAATTCAAATAAGTTGACCCGATATGATTTTATCTCCAAATATTTCTTATTAATTATTACTATTATTATTATTATTATTGCTATTATTGTTATATATCAAAATTTAAATAGTAAATAAGATAAAAATAAAAATAAAAATAAAAACCTTGTAAATATCTTTTAAAAGTATGGAAAATAAAATAATATATATAATAAATGTTATTTAAATAATATAAAAATTAAATAATTTATAAAAATATTAAATCAGATGGGCTATATTACACGGTCACTAGAAATGAAGTTGAGTAGATAGTAAAAATACTAATTAATTTATGAATCGTTTTTATAAAAAAATAAAATAAAATAAAATAAGAAAGAAGTGAAAGAAACATACCTTTGAATTCATCTGAGTTGCTTTTATCAGATAGACACATCCTCAATTGACTTGTTCTCTACAGCTGTTATAACAAACTTTATCTTTTTGTATATTCTCTTTTCCAGGTTAATATTTCCATGTATATAGGCTTAAGACTAGGCAACTCTGTTATGATTTTAGCTGTATATATTGCATCGATTTCTTCAATAAGATATCTGAATTTCCAATCTCTTATTCTATTATGGTATTAGAGCAATTAGCTTAAATTTTTATTTTTTTTTCCCTTCTCTTCTAATGACTACCAGGGCCAACACCACTATTCATAACACAAACGACCCTCATAGCACATTGATTAGCATCAATGTTGCAGCTTAAACTCCATTAAAGCTTACCTCCACCAACTATGTATCTTGGAAACTACAATTTCAGACTCTCTTTATTGGGTATGATCTTCTAAGATTCATCGACGGATCACATCCTTGTCCAACAACAATTCTTCCAGGAACCACTACACCAAATCCAGCGCATACACTCTGGACAGGCAGGACCAACTCCTTCTCAATGCCATTCTTGGTTCTCTGTCCCCCACCATAATTCCATTTATTGCTCGAGCAAAAACAGCAAGGGAAACCTGGACAATATTGGCCAATACATATGCCAAACCATCTCGTGGAAGAATCAAGCAGGTGAAAAATCAATTAAAACAAATCACGAAGGGATCCATAGGTGTCTCTGAATTCCTTCAGACCATCAAGGCTCAGGTTGATGAACTTGCCATCCTAGGCACAGTTGTTGATGATGAAGATCTCTTAGAAAAGATTCTTTAGGGACTTGGTGAAGACTACAAAGAATTGGTGCGGGCAGTCCAAGCTAGAGATACTCCAATCTCCTTTGATGAACTCCATGAAAAGCTTCTCAACTTTGAAGCTTCTCTTCAAAGCACCACAAAGACTGAACAATCCTACTTCCCTGCCTCTGCTAATCCTGCCAATCGTGCCTACTCTGGGTCACGAAACCTGCCATACTCTAATTCTTCCTCCGGAAACAACACAGGCTGGCGTCCACCCTCCAATCCTGGCCATAGCACTACGGGCTGGCGCCCGTCGCCCACCTCTGGTAATCGATTCCCTACACCCACTGGCGCTAACAATTTACGTTTAGATTGCAACTCTCCAAAGCCTTATCTTGGCTACTGCCAAATCTGCAGAATTCAAGGACATACAGCAAAGCGTTGTCCCTCTTTCAGATTAATACCAATTGAGACATCCACCAACACCAGTATAGCAACGCCAAACTCCTCTTGGCAACCCAAAGCTCACTTTGCTGCTAATACCTCCAACACCCCAACATGGCTATTGGATAGTAGTGCTTCTCATCACGTCACCTCTGACTTGAGCAATCTCTCTATTCATGCACCATACAATGGCTCTGATGACATTATGATTGGTGATGGCATAGGACTTCCCATAACACATACTGGTTCCCTCTCTCTCCACACTTTCAATGCTCAATTTTCCTTAACCAATGTTCTCTGTGTTCCTAGCATGAAAAAAAAAATTTGATTTCAATTTCCAAACTCTGTATCTCCAACAATGTTTCAATTACATTCTTACCATCTTCTTTTCTTGTAAAGGATCTTCGCACAGGAGCAACGCTTTTGAAGGGCAAAACTAAGGATGGTGTGTATGAGTGGCCGGTATCATCACCTCTACTTGCCTTTTCCAGTGTCAAAACCAGCTCATCAGAATGGCATCACCGATTGGGACACCCTGCCTTTCCTATTTTAAAGTATGTCATCTCTACAAATAATCTTGCTTTATCATCTTCCAGCCTTTTACATTTTTCTTGTAACGCATGTTATTGCAATAAGAGTCATAAACTCTCATTTTCCAATTCTACCATTAATTCTAGTCGTCCTCTTCAAATACTCTACTCAGATGTATGGACATCACCTATTATTTCTTATGATGGCTTTAAGTATTATGTAATTTTTGTTGATCATTTTACTAAATATATCTGGTTTTATCCTCTACAACAAAAATCCCAAGTCAAAGACATATTCATAAGATTTAAAGCCATTGTAGAAAAACACTTCAATCAAAACATCCATACCTTGTACTCTGATAATGGTGGTGAATACATTTCTCTCTCTAACTTTCTTACTCTTCATGGTATCTCTCATCTCACTACTCCACCTCACACCCCAGAACACAATGGCTTCTCTGAGCGGCGCCATCTCCACATTGTTGAAACAGGTCTCACCCTTCTCTCTCATGCTTCTATTCCTTTGCCTTATTGGTCTAATGCCTTTGCCACAATCGTTTACTTGATCAATCGGATGCCAACTCCAACATTAAATCTCTTATCCCCTTATGAAAAAATCTTTAGTACTCCTCCTAATTACTCAAAACTCAAAATATTTGGTTGTCTATGCTATCCTTGGCTTCGCCCCTATTCTAGCCATAAACTTGACTTTAGTTCTAAGCCATGTATTTTTCTCGGGTACTCTCTGACTCAAAGTGCCTATTTCTGCTATGATCCATCCACATCAAAAAATTTTGTTTCTAAGCATGTTAGATTTGTTGAATCAATTTTTCCTTTTAAATCGTCTCTTCCACAAGCTCCACGACCTGAATCAACCTCTGTTTCTACTTGGATACCACCACTAATTCATATCAACACCACAACATCAGCACTCGTACCACCATCTGCAGTTCATCCTCAACAGCAACTCCAATGTGAAGCTTCTGCACCTGTTACTTCTCATCTCAGCCCCGCCAACAATCAAAACCAACCACATCAGCTGCCCTCCACAAACTCCTTGCCACCCACCACTCAACCAGACCACCACACCACAAACTCAAACCATTCTATGCAAACTAGAGCCAAAAACAACATTCGCAAACCTATTCAAAAACTCAATCTTCACATCCAATTATCCAAACCTCTTGATCTTGAACCCACCACACCAACCCAAGCTCTTAAAGATCCAAAATGGAGCAAGGCCATGTCTGAAGAATATGATGCTCTTGTTCGGAATGGGACATGGGAACTAGTGCCTTCCAATCCTAGTCAAAATGTTGTGGGTTGTAAATGGATTTTCCGTACTAAACGTAATTCTGATGGCTCTATTAACAGGTTCAAGGCTCGTTTGGTTGCAAAAGGTTTTCATCAACGCCCAGGCATTGATTATTATGATACCTTCAGTTCGGTGGTCAAGCCTACCACTATCAGACTTGTTCTCAGTGTTGCTGTCAGTAATGGCTGGATACTTCGTCAACTAGATGTTAATAACGCCTTCCTACAAGGTACTCTCACTGAGCATGTGTATATGACTCAGCCACCAGGTTTCATTGATCAAGACTCCCCATCACATGTTTGTAAGCTCAAGAAAGCTATTTATGGCCTAAAGCAGGCTCCCCGAGCATGGTATCAAGAACTCAGATCCTTTCTCCTTCAATCTGGGTTCACAAACTCCCATGCTGATACATCACTCTTTGTTCTTAAATTCTGGGAACACTTTGTTTACTTCCTGGTCTATGTTGATGATCTTATTATTACTGGGGATGATGAACACTTGGTAAATCGGTATATTCATCTGTTAGCCACCAGGTTCTCTCTTAAGGATCTTGGCAAACTTTCTTATTTTCTTGGCATTGAAATTGTTCCCAATTCGCAAGGCTTCCTGCTTTCTCAACGTTGATACTTACTTGATCTTCTTGCTCGAACTCACATGTCTGAGGCTAAACCAGTTCAAACTCCTCTTCCATCAGGTACAAAAATCTCACTACATTCAGGGGATAAACTATCTGATCCTACGGAATTTCGAGCGGTTGTTGGAAGTCTCCAATATCTGCTTCTCACAAGACTTGACATAGCATTTGCTGTAAACAAGCTATCTTAGTTTATGCACACGCCCACAACTGAGCACTGGACACTTGTTAAGCGTCTACTTCGTTATCTTTGTGGTACTCCTGATCATAGCCTTCAGCTTTATTGTGATTCTCCTCTATCCTTACATGCATTCTCTGATGCCTTACATGCCTACTCTGATGCTGATTGGGCAGGCGACCCAGATGACTTCTCTTCCACAAGTGCTTATATTGTTTATCTTGGTCGCAATCCTATCTCTTGGAGCTCCAAAAAGCAAAAAACCATTGCCCGTTCATCTACCGAAGCTGAATATCGATCTGTTGCAAATACAGCTGCTGAGCTAAATTGGGTGTCCTCCTTGCTGTGTGATCTTGGTATTCAGCTACCTACTTGCCCAGTCATTTACTGTGATAATGTCGGGGCAACTCAGGTGTGTTCTAATCCTGTTTTTCACTCCAAAATGAAACATGTTGCTCTCGACTTCCACTTCATTCGTGATCAAGTTCAGAAAGGCATTCTCAGAGTTGCTCATGTATCCTCCACAGATCAACTTGCTGATCTTCTCACCAAGTCACTTCCCAGAGCTCGTTTTCTGTTTCTTCGGGACAAGATTGACCTCTCATGTCGAGCTCCATCTTAAGGGGGCATATCAGATAGACACATCCTCAATTGACTTGTTCTCTACAGCTGTTATAACAAACTTTATCTTTTTGTATATTCTCTTTTCCAGTTTAATATTTCCATGTATATAGGCTTAAGACTAGGCAACTCTGTTACGATTTTAGCTGTATATATTGCATCGATTTCTTCAATAAGATATCTGAATTTCCAATCTCTTATTCAGTTAGCTTTGCTACATCCAACATAATTGGCCTCTCCTCTGGATTCGTTCTACGACACTCGTAAATAAGCCGGAATACTGCTTGGAATTGATGATGGTGGGGGACTCCTCCCTCTGCTAGAATAGTAGGGTCTACAATCCCATAAATTCCATGATTTCTGCATAGGATTGTATGCAATCGATCTAGGAATCATCTTTTAGATAGTCCTCGAAATCATTGGAAGTTGACAATAATAATTCACAATAGCCTTTCCCGTTAGAAGGTTGAATAAAAGCAAGCCAAAGTCAAAAACATCACTCTTCTCTGGATACACTCCTTGGAATACTTCAGGTGCTAGATATCCTATAGTCCTGCAAACACCTTCATTCTCTACTTAGATTTTGCCCTCAGGGATTGAGATAGAAAATATAAAATCAGAGAGCTTAGCACACAAGTCTCGGTCCAAGTAGAAATGTCCAGGATGTATATCTCTACAAATGTGTGATTGGCCTGGGAAACGCAGTATGAAGATATGTAGTTACTGAAGCAATCTTATTTGTAACTTTTAATCTACTCTTCCACGATAAACTGGTTGGATTGAATGTTAACCGATGCTTAAGATTTCCATTCATTGGAAATTCAAAAACTAAAGTGGGGATTTGTGTTTCTAAGCAACATCCCAAAAGCTTCAAAGTATTCTTGTGCTCGCTCAGTTGTGCTGTAACTGATATTTCGTTAGTAACCATTTCAGGATGACGAAATCTAAGATGATGTGTTGCAATGGAATAATCCATATACTTTTTAAGATCACAATCATAACACCGGTACTTATCAATATACTTCTTCACAAAAACCACTCTACCTTCCAAACAACCATTATACCAATTGAAATAGACCCCATAACTAGATTCTCATGATTGTAATTGTAAGTAGCTTTTTGAAGCTCATTGGCTGAAAAGCTACGCATGGGATTGGAGTACTTGCCATCAAAATAAGAAATTCGCTTCTCCAATAATAACCCTCCATTCCTCAACATGCACTCCTTTCTCTCCTTCTTCCCCATCTCAATATCGCTTTTCTCTCTTCTTTTCCACCCACCAAACTAAACCCAAGACTTTTCCCTTCAATTTAAGAATGTAAAATATGAAAAATTCTCAGTCTCCTTCCTCAAACTGTGATGATATGGGTAGCTACTAGTCTGCCAGCAGAAAAAAGAAAAGAAAAGAAAAGAGCAATAATATTCAATATTAACTTGGTTGTACCCTAGCTAGAATTTTTTCCATGTAGATATAAAACAGAATTAATTGAGGAATAAGAATCCAAGAAAAGAATTACAATATCATCTAGCTAGAGTTCTAGTAATTAATCTAAATGGAAAAGTAGCTAGGTAACTCTTGGAGAAGATCATCCTCCCAGACCTTGAGAAGGGCTTCAAGTCTTTAGGTAAGGTGAAGCTGAAAGAGAGAGCATAGCCATTCCCTTGAAGTCATTGCAAGATAGAAATAGATTTTAAAGATGTTTCGGTGGGGTCCTCACGTTTTTGTCAGAGTAGAGTTTGACCACAAAAAAGGAGCTTGTTGACGAAAAAGAGCTCAAGGGGTGTTTGGTGCTGAATTTTTTAAAAAAACAATAGTGCATTTTTGAAAAATATTTATTAAAATATAACACTTTTCAAATTATTTCCAAATTTAAATCACTTTTTATAACGTCAATCAATAAGAAGTTGTCACTGTAAAAAACAACTCCAACTCAAATATGAAAATTACCTTTTAAAAAAACAACTTTAATTATTAGTTTGTTTGAATGAAATAATCATTTTGACTAAATCTTGTTTATTTGTTTTAGAAAATTAATCATTTCGAAATAAAATAATTGTTTCTTTGAATTCTATTCATTTGTTTTAGAAATTAGATTAGTTTGAATAAAATATTTGTTTGTGTTGAATTTTATTTATTTGTTTTAGAAATCAGGTTAGTTCCAATAAGATAATTGATTTGATTGAATCTTATTTATTTTTTTTATAAAATTAATTAATTTGAATAAAATAATTGTTTGAGTTGCGATTCTTTTAAAATTATCTAATTCTCATTTGAGTTGAATCAAATATTCTTTTCATTTGTCAAAATAAATTGCCTCCACTAGGGCATGGCTCCTTGATCATGAATGAAAGGTAGTAAAAAAAAAAAAAAAATCTAAGTTGATTTTTCTTTTGTTTTCAAATCCTTTTAAGTTAGAAAGTAAAAGTTCCTATTTTGTGCCTATTGTTTGGAATTTCTTAATTCTCTTGGTTCCTTTTGTTCCCCCTAAAATTATTTTCAAAAGAATTTAAATCGTTTAAAAACTTAAAAAGAAAATTTATTCTAGTTGTAGGGCAAAAATCTCACTTTCTTTTAAAAATATGCAACGCATTTCATCTAAGTTACATTCTTCATTTCCTGGTTTTCCAAAACATTGTTTTTATTCACATAGGTTTGAACTTATGCTCCCAAACTAATGGGAGTATTCTTAGTTTGGATGAATCTTTTTATTCGAGCTTGGGAATGCATAGGTTAAACTTATGAATATTGACTGGGAATTTGATGGAACCCCTACATGAAAATTTTCTTTTATAAACTCATATTTGTTGTCAGTTTCAACTCAACTACTAACCCTTTAGAAAACAAAATTTGTTTTGAATATTTTAGAGTTTTTTAATTTGTTTTTAAAAATTGTATGATATTACTCACTTTTTTTATTGATTATGGAAGGTTATTTGAGTCAAAAAGCTTATCTCAAAGTTGAGTTATGATCTCTTCCTTCAACATATTTTGTTTTGGTGATACTATACATCTGGGAGTATTTTATAGAATTAAATTACCCTTGACTTTTTCAATTTAAATGAATAATTTTTCTGAATTTGTAACCTTTCGAAATTGAATTTTGATACATAAAATATTGAAATATATATTTTCTAAGTGGAGATGATTTTTCAAAGTTACACCTACTGTACAAGACCAATTCTAGATAAATAACATGTTTGTGTGATTTAAAAATTGTTTCGCATGCCTTTTGCTTTTCTTCTTCTTTTTCTTTTTCTTTTTTTTTTTTTATGTAAACTAGACACTTAATTGATATTTATTTATTTATTTATTTTTGTATGATTTTAGGAGACTTCTGGTTATTTAAAAAAAAAATTGGTTAATACATGCCATTCCTCTTTGATTAGTTCTAGACCTTTCAAAACTTTTGTAATTTTGGAATTAATCTGGACCTTGAATGATTATTCAGCCACCTGGATGATGAACTAGACATATAGAGGATATTTCATAGAAATTTTTGTAATTAAATTCACATTCTAGACATTTTTTAGGATTTGTTTTATGAGGGCTCCTATTTTGATTGCTGGCTTATGATCTTGTATTGTACTTAACATGTTATTTATTTTGAAGTTATTTGACATAACTTGATTTGACTGTTGGCTTGTGTTCTACAATATAGATATGATGAGGTTGTTGTATGATTTTTTTTCCATGATGAGGTATTGGCTCTAGATATTTATTTAGGATTTTTCTTATGAATGTCTCTATTTTGAGTTTGCTTAGTGTTTGAAATAAGTTATCCATTTTGACGTCTTTAGTTCACTTGTAAATTAATCTAACTTTAGTTATGTGTTATGAGTATGTCATTCAGGATAAACAAGATTTTATTTAAGTCTTAGGAAAAATTTTGGTACTATGTGGTTTCATTTTGTAATTGTATGTTTGTTGGAAATATGAACCTTAGTGTTGTAAATTATTCGAATTTCCTAACTCTTAATTTGAGTTGTATATTCATCATGTAGAATATGAGATTTTGATCATGTTAATTATTACTACTTGTAAGCTAACCCTCTGCTAGCTATATGCAAGCGCATTATGAGTTATGTATGCTATTTAGGTACGTCCCTTGCACTTTCTACTTTAATTTTGTAAATAAACAAACCTTGTTTGTGAGCTTTCTAATGTATGATATTGTTTTGATTACTTTGATTATTGCTTGATTATTTGAATGGATCGATTAAATACATGTTATATGCTATATTTGTTAAACTAGTTTTTATGTTTTCATGAAAACACTTTGGGATGCAGCTCAAGTATGCCAATCTCCTTTTCTTACATGAGTGTTTCTTTTAGTATGATTGTTTTGTTATACTTAATGTGTTGTTAGAATCACCTTCAACTTGTCTTGGTACCCAAAGTCAATCAATTAATCGTTACACTTCCCTCAACCTAACCAATAGAGACCTTTTTAAGGCTTAGAGGGGTGTTATTGTTTTAAGGTACCTTCCCAAGAGGTAGCCTAATCCTTAGGCCAAAACTCGGATTTTTCGAAGACACATTTTTTCAAAAGTTTAAGGAGTCATTTTTTTTTTTTTTTAGGGTTTTAGTTTCTTATTTTATTTTCCCTATAGAAAAATAAAAATAAGTAACAACCCTAATTTTTTTTTTATGTAAAATACAATTTTTTTGCTTAAAAAAGTTGAGTCTCATTATTGAGTGATGACACATATGAAAAATGCGAGTCCACTCAATATGACATAAAAATAAAAATAAAAATAAAAATAAATTAGAAAAAAAAAACATAATTTTAATAAATAAAGAATTTCATTAAAGTTAATTGCGCTCTGAAATCATATGTGATTCAAAGAGTCATAGGGAAACAGAAAAGAGGATCTATGTTTTCTTATTCTAACCACTTTAAAAAAAAAAAAGGTAAAACTCAAATGGAATTTAAACAAGTTACATAAGAAAGAAAATGACCAATTTGTCCTTACTCCTAAAAAGGAAGATAATAAATCTAATATAGAAAATAAATAACTCTATCATTATTATAATTCATTATTATTTAATTACAAAAAGAGATAGAATTTATGTTGTTTCACTATAGGAGATGATTTGAGTAAAAAGAAATTTGGGATTATAACCAAAAGAATACTAAAATATTATCCATATTATTCATATAATACAAAATATTATTCATAGCAATGCCAAAGAGAAAGAAAAAAAATGTAAAGAAAAAAGTAACACAAAAATTATTTGGAATCATGATCCTAAGCATGATATACATACAAATAAATAAATAAATAAATAAACAAATAAATAAATAAATATATATGTATATATATATAAGTATATAAGTCTCACCTAGAAATTAAAATAAGAAATTTGAATAAAATGTGCAGTCTTTAACATATTGATTTAATACCATATTACTCGAGAGTCTTTCGGTGGCACAAGAGGTGTCAATCCAATATTGTATGAAGAAAATGTATCATTCATATTTGCTCCATTGGAAATGAAATTTCTCCTACAACATTTATGTCATGTTAAAAAAATTAAAATAGAAAGGAAAAAATGCAAAAAAAAAAAAAAAAAAAAAAAAAAAAAACACACATAAAAAGAGAAAATAAAAATAAAAGCAAAAGATTCCAAAAAAAAAAAAAAAAGATAAAATATATAAGACGAAGATTAAGAAAATTATGTTATAAGAGGGAAGAACTTATTGAAGCAAATGCATTCTTTTTCTATCAAGGAAAGACAGTCACTCTGGTTACATCACACTTCGGCTAATTCAAGTAAAATGTACGTTTAAATATACTAGAAAAGAAAAACATTCAATTAGTCACCGGAATCTTCTGCCGGCATGCTCAGAGGAACATTGTGAATAAAATGAAAAGCAAAACTACTATCGATGTGTTTCTGTACTTCTGCCAATTATGAGGCTTGCTGATCAGTCCTTTTCTCTGAGCCATATATTATGACCAAGGCCTCACTCCTTCCCATTCTCAGATTCCTGGAGAACTCTATTTTTCAAAAGATTCAGTGCAACACTTCATGTTCTCGTCTTTCTTGGATGTCGCTTTCTCAGTCTCTCTGCTTTTCCCTTATAAATATGCCTTCTGCTTTATTATGTTGTTTTTGGTGATGCCTTACTTGTATGCCAATATGACCAAGTACTTTCTTTACAAGATTCCTGTCATTTTCTGTTCTTTAAAAGATTCAAAGTAACACTTCATTCCCATCTTAACCAGATGCTGATTTCTCATTCTCTCTGCTTTTCCCTTATAAATGGGCACCAAGAGTCACAATTGTTAGACATTAAGATTGGAATGCCATCAAAAATCAGTTCCAGGAGAGCCAACAATGCTATTAATTACATGTAAGTTCATAGTCATCCAAGTAACTAGCTAGTTTTTTTATGTTTTTATTATGTATGATATTCTTTTCCCAGATATCATCTTTTGTTCTTCATTTCTGGATCCAATATTTTTGAATGTTTAGTTGTCAGCAGTTTGATTTTCATGGAGACGAGGCGGGTAATGCAGATTTTCCAAAAAGTGTGCTCAGGCTTTGGAATGAATGGGAGGTTGTGCGACAGTTCTACTAAGCCTCTTCCTATCCGAAGAAAGCACACAGTTAAACCCTGGATCAGAATCCTTGTTTGGTTTAATACTCGTCGGCAGATTGGGTGGCAACTGTTTCACTTGGTACCCTCTCAAACAGCCAAGGAGATTTAGGGGTATCCTCTCCAACAGCCAAGGAGATTTAGGCATAATTTGATAATTGCTTTCTTAAACAGTAGTAAAAAATAGTTTTTAAAAACTATTTTTTAATATTTTTTAGAGCAAAAATTTATTCAAGAACTTGAAATCCTTTTAACGTATTTTTAATATTTTTAAATATGTTTTAAAAATAAATGTTATATTTAATGTTTTATTTTTAATTATTTTACCGTATTCTTATATTTATTTTTTAAAAGAGCTCTTAGAAAATAAGTGAGAACAACTTATTTTTTATTTTATAAAATACTACATTTTATGTTTTTAATAATAGAAAATAAAAAATATATATAGTTTTCTAATTGTCAAATGTGTTTTTTTGATTTTTTTTTTTTTAGAATAAAAAATTGTTATGGAAAACAGTTATCAAATAAAACCTTACCTTGTAAATCTCTGGATCTAAGCTATGTGCTAATGGTGTTATGGGCACCATTCCTTAATTCAAAATAAGTGTAAAGCTATGTTTGGTACATGGAAATGAATATTTTATTTTCATTTCTATTTTTTCTTGAATAGAAATTAATTTAGTGATTTTAATTCTTGTATTTTGATGCACTTAGAGAGGTAAAGTTGAAATAATTATTTGTTTTCATTTTAATATTTGATAATGAATGGGAAAAAAATTGATAATAATACTCTTACATTTAGTTTAAAATAATTTATTTATTTATTTATTTATTTTTTATTTTAAAAAATCATCAATTAAAAGGTTTTATTTCATTCCCATTGTCTTTTAAATTATCCAAAAATAAGATGAGATGAGAAAATGAATGAGACTTCCATTCTCACTCTTTATTTGCTTACATCAAATATGACCTAAATACTTCTGAGATGTAATGGTGTGCATGAATTCAACATAGTTTGACAATAGCTTAGGTAAGGTAGTGGTTCCTCACTCATATTTGTCTAATCTTGTGGCATATCTTGGTTTTATTAATGAACAAATCCAAATATTATAAAACGAAGTCGAAAGGTTGAATGACTCAAATGTTACTCTTCTTCTCCTTAGGCATAGGGTTTTCAATTTTCTCTCCGTAATCAGTTCCTTAATTCAGTTGGCCCACAATTTTACACAGATAAATAGCTTCAACCTGCTATAAGTTATAGAAATATTTTGATGGAAAAGCCACAATATCATCACCCTAACAATATGTTGGAAAAAATATACATTTTCATTTATTTGAAAAATATTTCCGATGGAATAATTGTAGGATCTATGCCTCAGAATGATCCACATACATATATAGAGATATTTGATTTTTCAAAAATTCAAACATGTACATCATGGTGGCTGCATACACTCTCTCTTGATTTGGACCTGGGCCGGGTAGAATATATCCATGGGTGACCCGGTTCACTAACTCAAGTCTATTATTCCATGGAGTAAAAATTACTATTATTATTGTATTAATTTTGTCTGACGGGACCATTCTCTAGTTGATCGATAAGTAATTAAGCCCTTGCATCTTTTGGTTAATTAGTTCTAACCTATGTTTGGTTACAGGAAAATTTAAGAGATAAGAGAGAAAAATGGAAGAAAAGAAAAAATAAATTTAAAATCAATAAATTATATTTATATAATATTTCAAACTTATTTAATTTATTTTAACTCTTCCTTTTTTTTTTTTTTTTTATATTTTAAAGTACAATTAAATGTGAGAAAATTATTATTTTGAACATTTTCAAGAATCAATTATAACCCTAATGTCATATCCTCAAATCCTAGTGACCCGAAACCCGGTCATCGTCTCCTCTTTTCTTCATCCTATCATCCTCCCATACTGCAATCCAGGACTTCTGCATTATACTTGACAGCCCCCACAAGCCTTATAGGCTACTCATGCAAGATCAAGCTTGATCAAACAAATCTGTGATAAACATAGAATGCCAGCTTTCATGTTATCCCACAAGTTGGACAAATGGTTTATCTTCTTCAACATTATTGCTATGCCATGACTTGGTCATCCTCTTAATTACCTCTAATATGATCAACTCTCCAAAAAAAAAAAAAAAAAGTCTTCTTTGGAATGATGAAGATTGATGACTAAGCATTCATTTGCATCTTTATCCATGAAAATAATCACAAGGGAAGGCCATTTTGAATTTGAAGTCCTACCAACTTCTGATCAATAAGAGGTTTCCATACAAAAAGTAATTACCTTTCCATACAAAAATGGCGCTCCCCCAAGACTAAAATGCTTCATACTATAAATACTAATCAAGGTTTCGTGTAATAGAATCAAGTACTTAGCACCACATCTATCATATACCAAAATCACCAGACAAAATGCTTCACATTCTTGCCTTGTTTTCCTTCCTCCTCGTCTCCTCCTCCCATGCAGCAGTCCAAGACTTCTGTGTGGCGGACTTGACAGCCCCACAAGGCCCTGCAGGCTACTCCCGCAAGACGCCTGCAGAAGTAACAGCTGATGATTTCGTGTATTCAGGCCTAAGTGTGCCTGGAAACACCTCAACCCTCTTCAATGCCGCCATCAACACAGCATTTGTTGATAAGTTTCCAGGCTTGAATGCCCTTGGCGTCTCCATGGCACGAGCAGACATAGCCCCTGGCGGTGTGATTCCAATGCACACTCACCCCGGCGCTTCAGAGATAATTCTTATAGCCAAGGGCTCTGTCACTGCTGGTTTAATTTCTTCGGATAATACCGTCTACTTGAAGACACTCAAAGAGGGTGATATCATGGTTTTCCCTCAAGGGTTGCTGCATTTCCAGGTGAATATTGGTTGGACACAGGCACTTCTTTGGGTTAGCTTCGGTAGCTCGAACCCTGGCCTCCAAATCCTCAGCAATGCGCTGTTTAGCAACAACTTGCCTTCTGAATTGATACAGAAGACCACTTTTCTTGATGATGATGAAGTGAAAAGACTCAAGGCTCTTCTTGGTGGTTCTGGGTAATTCAGCTTGGCGAGAACTTGTTAATTTCTTGTCACCCTCCCACTAAGTATGTAATTCACTTTAATTAGTCTTTCAAGCTATTGATTCTTTGGATCAATGGCATGTGTGGAGTTCTATATTTGGTTTTCCAGAGTGGGATTAATTACCTTGTAATAATGTTCGTATATTGCTTTGCAACATCAAATGTAGACCATAAGTGTTACCAGTTTTTCTTCGTTTATATATGCTAATGGGGTGTCACCGTGCTGACACACGTGGGTGCTCGTGAGTGATGTTAATGTGTAGGCTTTAGGCATTAGTATTTGACCATATGATGCTAAAAAAAGCTTAAAACCCCAAGCGTGGAAAGATTACTTCTGTAAAACCTAAACAAAGTTTTTTTTTTTTTAAAGAATCATCCTCAAAGTAAGCTTTAAGTGTACAGCATAAGTTGAATTTTTTATAGTAATTTTAGATATATAAAATACAAATATTTTAATGTTTAAAAATTAATTTTAATTATTAGGTAGTGTTTGGTTTGAAAAGCATTCTTAGTTTTTATTTTATATTTTTTTTCTTTTTTGAAAATACATTTGATTAAGAAAAGTAAAAACTGTTTTTTAAAAAAAACAAATTTGCAAAATCTTGTGTGATTTTAAGCCTTCATTGATCTAAACGCTTATGAAAAAAAATCTTAGCAAAATTTTATATAAATTATATGTAATTTTATAAGATCATCATTATAATGCATAATATTGATTCTTTATAATATAAATAATGTGATATTATATATTATCTTCTAATGTTTATTTTATTTTTTATTTTAAAACATTTTAATAAAATATTCTAATATATTTATAATTAATCAACTAAATTATTTTAATATAAAAATATATTCATTTATAATAATCTAGCCTAATAAATAAAAAATATTTATAAGGTATATAATATTTGTTTTCAAACATATCAAATAATGTTATTTATATTAATATTTCTTTCATATCAAACAAAATTTTATTTCTTATAAATCCCCACCAAGTCTTGTATTTAATTTTATTATTTTATTGGTTTCAACCTTTTTGAATAATTTAAATTAAATTTGTAATTTTATATATATATATATATATAGATTTATTATTATTTGTTGCATCTTTGTTCATCATCTAATGTATTTCTTCCATCTTTCATTTATATCCAATCATTTATTCATGATAATCATAGTCATATAAAAAACAAAACAAAAGAAAAAATGTTATTTTTTTTGTGGAAAAAAGAAGAGAAGGAAATAATGTTAATTATTTTTAAATATATTAGATTAGATAATTTACATTAAATATAGGAGTTTTCAAAATATATATGTTATTAAAAAAAATAGTTTGTTGAAAATTATTTCCTTTAAATATTTTAATAATTAAAATAATATATAAAATAATATAATGATTTATTGTGTTTTGAAAATTAGGAAATATTAATGTCATTTAATCATAAATCATCTAAAATTTTTTATTAACTTATGTCATTCCCTTGTTTGTCTCGTGTTCTTCCTCACAATCATTGCCCTTTTTCACTCATACTTCTTCACCATCTTCTCTATTTTATTATCATTTTTACTATAATTTTACATAAATTTAGAATAGAACTAGAGTATAGCATATTCTAAATTTTACTATAAGTACAAAGGTTGGAAAAGTCTTCTGAGACATTTGATCCTTCTATTACTTCCTTCTCTTTTCTCTTTGTCCTTTTCTTTTGTCCTTTTCTCTTTTCTTTTTTACATGCATAATACGTGGCCTGCTGATGGTTTTACTGCTTCTGGACTTGTACTGCTTCATTGAATTTTTGTAGTTGAAGACGCATTTACTGCTTCATTGTCGTCATTGCCGACATCATCCTTCCATTGCATTTTGCAGATTATGATAACTTTCATCGTCCAGGTTCTCCCAAAATAATGCGTCATCACTGAGGTAGGAAGTGGTTCTGGTATATCTATACCGAGTTCGGTTATGAAATCTTGTTCTTCAAAGGTAATAAAAGGGTTTGGAACAATTATGCGTTCTAAAGGTTTATTCCTCCATATAGACATGGTTCTGGTTTCACTGATGAGATGAAATAATTTATTCCAGGTTGGTCTAAGATCATAGATTTGAAAAGCTCTAAAGCGAGTAAAAAATCCTGAAAATTCATTTGAACGGGTCATTTCCCATTCTAGTTTTTGTTGAGGAATGAGTGGTTCTTTACTATGTTTCATATATACATGGTGATAGGCTGGTACTACTGATCCGTCGTTTTAAAATAAAGGTGGAATGGTTTCAAAAGAAATGTCTATTTGTTTTTCAGTTTTAAAAAGATAGGTTAAAATATCTTTCAATTTTTCTGGGAAAATTTCAGGGATTTGAGATACATGGTTCATAAAAACATTTTTAAAAATTCCCTGTTCCATGAATTGGGGTACTAAATAAAAATTTTCTTTATTTACAACAGGCATATTCACATAAGCTAAATATATAACAAAGAAAAATTCAGGGTCATGATATGCCATATACCCTGTCTTTATCCAACATTTTTGGTTCTAAAATGTTTATACAAAAGTTCTTGATTTTTAAACACTTTGTTATATTGGGCTTGCAGAAAAAAAAAAAGTTTCAACTAAAGAGTAGTTATCAGCTCCAATAAGGTTTTTAATAACAAGTTTTTCATATTGTTCAGACAAAAGAGCTGATTTCTTAATTAAACTAAGCACTTCAGGTTGACTGTTCGAACAACTGGTTTAACTGGTTCACTGTACTAGTTTTCAAATCTTCTATCAATTTTTCCTGATTTCTTGGATTTTGAGGTTCTGAAATTTTTGGGTTTCTAAGGCAATCAGTTGGTTTTGAAGGTTTTGTAAATGTTGGGCTAAAGCTGACACTGTTTTCCCATAAGCGTATTCTAAATTTTGGTTTAGAAAACTCTGTGGTTTTAGACCAAAAATTATCTACAATACCCTTATGTTCTTCAAAAAGGTTTTGAGAAAATAAAGAGTTAAACCTCAAATTTGGATTCAACACCTCAAATTTGGATTCAACACTTCATTCAGACATATGGTTCCATATTGAAAGGTTCTAGCTTTAGTGGGTTTTCTTTGAGTCATGTTCCTGTAACATAAAGTCAATCGTTAGAATTATCAACATTATTAATTATTTGCCTACTTAACCAATCTACTAATATATTATCTTTTCCTTTAATATGTTCAAATTTATGCTTAAAACCAATTAAAGAGTTTTGAAACTTTATCCATCTTTTGGTGGACAATTTTGAAGAATTTTTGTTTTCAAAGAATTTTTTAATATTCTCACAATCGGTTCTTAAAGTAAATTGTTCTTGGTTCAAAACCAATTGAAATTTTTCTAAGACTAATATTATTGATTCAATTTCTAAGTCTGTAGAACTAAGGTTCTTTTGATAATCATTAAAAGTTCTACTGCAATATCTACAAAGTTTTTCTTCTCCTATGTTAGTGACTACTAAAAGTATACCTCCCCATCATGTTTGACTAGCATCAATTTGAACTATTTTATATTCATTTTCTAAGGGTAAATGTAAGGTTGGGAGATGCTTCACAAGTTCTTTTATTTTCTGTACAAGTTTAATATCTTCTTGGTTAAAATATCTCTACCCTGTGTTTTTTGTTTTACTATAAAGGGTTCCAGCTAATCTACTACATAATTTAATAATCCTAAAAAACTTTGAAGGGTTTTTAAGTCTTCAAGTTTGTCTGGAAAATTATTTATTTTTTGTATTATAATCTTACAATTTTATTTGTCCATTCTCTAATTCTAATCCTAAAAATTCTATTTGGGTTTTAAATAGTTTCAATTTCTTTTACTTACTATTAATCCATGACTAATTAGTTTTTCAAAAATAAATTCTAAATGCTTTATATGTTCCTGAATAGTGTATGAAAAAACAAGAATATCATCGATGTATACAAGAACAAAAGAATATTTACCAAAAATATTATCCATCATTCGTTGGAATATCTAAGGAGCATTTTTTAATCCAAATGGCATTACATTCCATTCATATAATCCACAAGGACATGAAAACGTTGTCTATGCTTTATTATCTTCTTCTAATCTAATTTGCCAAAATCCACTTTTACAATCTAACTGAGAAAAGTATTTACATCCTTGAATAGAATTAATTAAAGAATCTTTATTTGGAATTTTATAAGCATCATCATATGTATTATCATTTAATCTTTTATAATTAATAACCATCCTAGCTTTCCCTCGTTTTTCTTCATTATGGTTTCTGACTAAAAAGGCTGAGGATCTATGAGGACTAAAACTTGGTTTTATAAGGTTATTTTGCAATAGTTTTTCTATTTGAATTTTAAATTCCTTTGTATCTATAAGGTTACACGCTATATCTGCAGTTTTTATTGTTAAATCTGGATTTTTAATTGGTATTTTACAAGTTGTTTTATTTTTATTCCAATGTTTTTGTGGATCTTCTCCTATGATTCCTATTTTTTCTACTTCTAATATAAGATTTTTTAATCTATCTGCATTTCTTAATTGTTCTGAGTAATCATTAATTATGTTATCCTTTTGTGCTTTTGTTTTGTTAATTTGATGGGAGGTCACTTTTTGATTTTTATTTAATACATTTTCCATGCTTGTATAAACAATTGTTGTAGTTTTAGGATGAAAACTGACTTGGTTATTTTGTATTGTTATCCCTTCTTGTAAAGAATGTACAAAATTTAAGCCTAAAATAAAAGGATATAAACTTATAGTAGGTACAAGATAAGTTTGGGGTAATGCTAAGGTTATGTTATTAATTATAATTGGTACGTTTGAAATATACTTGGTTACTATTAGTTTTTGTTGATTATATTGGACTAATTCTACTAGTTGAACTAATGTTTGTTGATCTTCCTGTGGTACTAGGGCTTTAAATAAAATGTTTTTACTAGCTCCAATATCTAACATCAAAACTAGAGTCTTTAGTCTTAACCCTTGACCTGTAACCCGTTTTGCCGAAAAATTGGCGTTTAGGGAGACTCTATCTGGTCGAAAGGGGGGTATCACCTTGACACGAAGTGATGTTTTAAAATTTTGAATTTTATTTCTTGAATTTTTGAGATATCTGATTTCAAAAAATGTTAACTTTTATACATTAAATGGTTTCACACTATAAGCTGAAGATTTGATTTAAACAAATATTATAATAACATGTAATAAATGGTTTCACACTGGTGGCTTTTAAAACTTTGATTTTGAACGAGACATTTTCGAACCAAACCAAAAGCTCTTGAAAATATTTATATAAAAATAATTAGTATTTGAAAATTTTTATATTATTTTAATGATAGTAATAAATGCATTCACACAATGCATTCACACTCAAATTTTTCAAACTTTTAAGAACGGAGATTTCAAAACTTCTTCTACTTCTTTGACTATGCATGTAACTGTTGTTGAAACTGATGACTGAAAAAACTAATGGAAAAGTTGGTATCAGAGCTCTGTGTATTGCAGTATGTTAACTAGGAAAAGGAAACTGTAGATTCAATTTAATTTTCAGAGTACCGAACTTTATCTTACCCCATTTTAAGTCTGATTATATTTGCTCGATTTATTTTGTACCTTTATTCACTCTGCTTATTTGATATGAATTGATGTCTTTTATTCCTTATCCTCCTGGTACATATAATTTAGATTATGATCTTGTAAAAGAGCTTAATATTAAATTATATGCTCAATGTAAAGAATTTAGAGAAACTCGTGATAAATTGCATAATTTAAGAACTACTGTAAAAGATTTAACCACTAATATAAAAAATCTAACCTCTCTTAAATATTTGAATGAATATGAAGTAGCGATGCAAGAAGCTTTTGACGAACTTTTTACTACAAAAACCATAATTAAAAGAGAAATTATAAAATATTATATTGATAATTTATATGCTAGTTCATCTCATTAGGTAATATTAAAAACTAATGAACCCTCATTTACAAACCCAAGAGGTAAAATACTTAAAAATTTTAGTAGAAACACAATTAAAAATAATAAACGAAGTATTGCAAGAATATAAGAAACAAATTTAGGAAGAAAACCAAAGAAATATTAATCAGAATAATATAGATTGTTTAAAAGAAATCCAGAGAAGACAAATAAAATCTGTAGAAAAACTAAACACAGTCTTAGGAATTAGGAAAGAAGCTGGAAGACTTTAAAAACCATAACCTGTTAAGAAATAACCTAGATTATATAAAAGAACAATTAGCTAGAGAAGAAAAATTTGTTAGAAAAGAGATAGAACAAATAAAATTAGAACAACAAAATTTAAAAGAAACTTTAGAAAAAGTTAACCAAAAAGTAGATAAACTTTTATAACAAAGAAATACATTAGAGGAACAAAAATTAAATAATCTTTTAAAACAATTTGAAAACTTTAGTTTAGGAGAAAAACCAGTAATTAAAACAGAAAGAAAAATAAATCCATTTGAACCAAAAAGTTTAGCAATAAAACCATGGAAATAGTAGAAGCAATAAACCCCAAAGATAATGTCAAAGAATTTGTTGAAGAAAAATTAAAAAAGGCAGTAAAAGAGGTAACACCTTACAAAAAATAATTAGTTCAAAATTCTAAAATAACTAGATTTTTAAACCAACATACTATAAGTTCAATAGGAAATATTGTATATCTAGACTTAGTATCTCCATAAACAAAACATAAATTATTAAAAAATAAAACCGATAAATATATGCACTTAGGAATAATTCTAATAGGAATAATATGCCTTCATCATAAAGAAATAGGAGCACTTATAAATATTAACCTTTTAGATACTAGAAACAATACAGTAGGATGAGCTCTTTTAGCTAGCGCAGAAGTAAATATAAACCAAAATTACGCAGTTATTGGTTGTATACCACAATTTTGTATAGACCTTAAGGAATTCACAAAAAAAATAAAAATAACTGTAAATACTAAAGGCTATGATATGGAATTAGGAAGTAAGAACCTAAGTATAGCTATAGGATTTATAGGAAAAACCACAAATGCCTTAAGTTTAAAATGTATGATGGAATTTGATGATATAGTAAAAACCTTTGGAAGTAAAGCTGTAAATATGATAGAGGCAAAACCTGTAAATATGATAGAGGCAAAACCTGTGAATATTGATTATCCACTAGGACGAGAGTGGGAATTACCTCAAATAAACAAACCAATAATAAAATATCCAACATCTAGTAGTTTATATGAAAACCAAGATGGAAGTGCAAGTATAACTTTTGGAAATTATAAAACTGTAAATGTAGAGGTAGAGTCAGATAGTGAGATAGAAACTATAAATGCTATACAAGAAGATATTTTACTAAATATTGAAATAATAGAAAACTTATACAAAAACTCAGAATTAGTTAATATAATGTTAGAAGAATTCAGTAACCCAACGTTACTAGAAGAACAAGTAAACCAAGAAAACTTCGTTGATATAATGTGTAAAAACTATACAGATGAACAAATAATAAAACAACTTTATAAAACCAACATGATCAAAAAATTGGTAGATATAGAAATAATAAATCAATTTACTATTCAACCAAAAGTTAAAGAAGACATAGAGATAGTCTCAAATGATTTAGTAAATACAATAAATGAAGAAAAGGAATTTGTAAATGTAAAAAGTGAAATAATAAGGTATAATAAGTTGTACAATAAGCCAAAAGGACCTCAGTGGAAAACTAAAACATAACCTTCTAGTTCCTTACAACCAATATATGAATACGGAACAAAATTAGATATAGATAGTGCACAAGATCTTAGGAAAACCATAGAAAATTGGGAACAATCCTTAAACTCAGCAGGAGTGGTAGTATCCTTTGAAAACCAACAAGAAATTTATGAATTTTGTAAAAGCACCCTTAAGGGAACCGTGTTACAATTCTTTAGAAACATGGAACAAGAAAACAGCAATTATTTTCAAGAAGTTAGAAATAATTTTAGCATATCTATATTTATAAATTTAATAAAACTCTATTTTTTGGGAACAATTCAAGAAGACATAAAAGAACCTGCAATATATCTCCATAAGTTAGAACAATTGAAGTTATGTAACCTTTCGTATATAAGGGAATATGAACAAAAATTTAGGAAATATGCAGTCCTTGCTAGAGTAGATCGAACCCCTAAATATTTAAATAAAAATATATTAAAAATACAAGGACCAGTAGGACTTAGACTATGGAATGAATTTACAACCTCGGAATATAAAAACTCTCCTTATATAGGCGCTAGAATAGAATTTGTAAAAAATTGGTTGGAAAGAGAATGTGTAATGATTACTACTCAAAAAGTGTTATTTTATAGCTTGTAATTAACTCTTTTAAACACTTTTGAGTAGTAGTTATTACCTTTTAACTCAATTGGCATTGTAAGGACCCTTGTAATCGGTTCTAATCAAATTGTGTTAAGTTTTGGTGTTTTTGATAGCTTTTTGATCATCAAAGCAATCCGAGAATGAGGGAGACCTTTGTATAGCTTATGGCAAAGCAAATGGAAGCTCATTTACATGAAGAAACCAAGCTTTGGAGCTTCTTAACCCTTTACCAAAGTAATTCAAGTATGCAAGGAGGAGAATCAGAGAAGAAATTCATGAAGAAAAACAGAGGACAGCAGCTACAGTCTTGTTTCACACATTTGGAGCACTTTCTGAAGTCCACTTTATACATGCCATATACCATTTCAAATCTTGGGAAGTCAAGAGTCCAACGCTTTAAACGGTGTGCAAATTAAAGCTGAAATGAAGAAATTATGGCCATTGGAAGACAACTACGCCAAAGCTGAAAGGCAATTTCGCAGCTGTGAAATGAGCTGCAAAATCAGCCTTTTAGTGTGAAATCAACCTTTTTGTGCGAAATGGAGACTTTCAGCTTGCGAAATTTTCGCAGCCCATGTTGCATGCTGCGAAATCCACCTGAGTGCTTCCAGATATTTGTGCACCGACTCTTTTAGATATTTTCTTCAGATATTTGTTGTTTAAATCCCCATTTTCTCCTTGTAATCCACCAATCATAGAATTCCTTAGTTAGGAAGTAAGAAGAGAGGGTGAATAACCTCTTATATATATCAATTGTAATTTTTCTTTACAGGTATCTCGGGAGCTTGTTCTCAGAGACCAACTTTTTGTATAGTTTTGAAGAAAGTAATACACAGAGCTTTGCCCTGCCTTACCTACCCATTTTGATTGTATTCTTCTCACTAGCCAAACAAGCTCTGAGGATGTTTCCTTAAAGAATGAGTGGCTAGGCTTTTTGTCTCTTGGAGTTGAGGAAGCCGGGTAAGGTGCCGAATGCAAAAATTGGAAGTTTTGTTGTTTTAGCTTTTAATGAAGAGAAAGTCTGACCCGTTTATGGTTTCTATGTTTTTAGTTAACTTAAAACGCCTTTGAATCACCTGGGCCAACACTTGGTAAGGCAAGTGGACTCCATCCATTGAGTTTCACTAGTTTATCTCTTGCGAGCCTTTGGAGGTGATTCAAAGGTAGGATTTACTAGAATAGCCAACACTTGTTAAGCTTTTGGACTCCAATGAGACATCCATTAGTTATCTCTTGCGAGCTTTTGAAGGATAATCCAAGGTTAAAGATCCTCTTGAATGCAAAATGCTAGGTGAGAGGCACAAGCCATTGCAAGATGGATCAGTGAGAGGAATTTAGTGTTTGAGTCCATTAATGGTAAGCATCTGTACCACACCGGTTCGGGAAATAACTATATGTTAAATTTCGAATGCGAGGAAAAGATCCAAGTGATCGGAACTCTCTTTTTGTAGTTGGAACCTAACCCCGGTGATCCAAAAACTCCAAGAAACATATTTCTTTCTAGTTAAAATTAGTTACTATTTTTTGTTAGCTTAAAACCAACCCTTTTTCAACCAAAGATTATGTTTTCTTTTAAAAGCTAACCTTGAAATGAAAAATCACCAAGTCAGCTTTGAATTGATATCAGTTGTAATTTGAAAACCCTTCCCAGCGAACGATCCTAGAACCATTATGCTATACTAGTTGAGGCTATCCTAGTATATAGTGAAATAGGTTATAAATTTTGTTGATTACTCTCGTCTGAGGACCGAAATCAAGGTACACCAGTTGATTGAACACCAATCAACAGGACATACACCGCACGAAATCATGTAAGTATAGGAGAAAGAAGCCAAATAAAGAAACAAGACATAAATCAACAACTTTGTAGAAAATTACATATAGGAGAAAATTTAGACATAGGATGTAGAGAATATAGGTTTAGAAAATCTAAGAAATATAATAAATTTTTAAAAAGAAAGTCAAGAACCTTTTATAAAAAACGACCATATCAAATGAGATATAGGAAACCTGGAAAGTTTTGGATAAAAAGAAAAAGACGTACAAAAAGAAAAAGACAATGTAAATGTTATTTGTGTGGTTAGGAAGGCCATATAAGACCTGAATGTCCTGAACTTAAAAAACCATTAAATGAACGAAATAGAAAAACCCAAGTAAAAATAAACCTATTAAATGAGTATCAAGTAGATAGTGAAGAAGAAGAACTTATTAGCGAATTAGATTTTGAAAGTGAAAATTCAAGTGACCAAATGAGCCGAATATGCCTAAATGAGCCATATGTGCCTAAATGGGCCAAAGTGTTCCTAAATGGGCCTAAGTGACCAAAATGGGCCAAGGCTTGCGTAAGTAGGCCTAAGTAAACCTAAGTAGGTCACGATGATCATAAATGGGCCAAGTATGTCTAAATGGGCCAATGTATGTACAATTAGGCTAAGTGTGCCTAAATAGGTCAGGGTGATCGTAAATGAGCCAAATGTGCCTAAATGGGTCAAGGTGATCATAAATGGGCCAAGTATGTCTAAATGGGTTAGAGTATGTCTAAATGGGACAAGTGCACCTAAATGAGTTAAGGTGATCCTAAATGGTTCGGATGTGCCTAAAAAGGCCTAAGTAAATCTAAGTAGGCCTAAATATGCCTAAATAGGCCCGAGTGAAGTTAAGTAAGTTTGGGTGATCAGAAAAGTGCCTAAGTGACCTAAGGTGATCAAAAAAGTGCCTAAGTTACCAAAATTGATCAAAAAAGTCTCTAGGTGTCCTAGGATGTCTCTAAGTGTCCTAAAAATATACCTAAATGAACTATCCTAAAAAGAAAAAGGGGAAATCCTAGATCTAACTCAAAGCTACCAAGGTCACAATGAGGGGTTAGATAAATCCCTTTATCAAAGTCTCCAAGGTGACTCAAAAAGGTAAGTCATATGAGTAACAATGGCCCACTAGAGAACTCTTGTGGAGTATTGAAAGAACACCTAATATGACATATGTTAAACGGACAAAATTGAGGGTCTACGTATGTATTTTAGATTTTGGAGGTAACTAAGACGACCATCTACCCTTAGTGGAATTTACTTACAATAATAGTTTTCAAAGTAGTATTGGTATGGCACCTTTTGAAGCTATGTATGATCAAAAGTGTAGGTCCCTTGTTTGTTGGGATAAGGCTGGTGAGCGAAAAATTTTAGGACCAAAATTAATACAAGCAACTTCTGAAAAAATTGCTTTAATAAGAGAGATTGAAAAAAACAGAGTAGACAAAAGGGTTATGCTGATAATAGAAGGCAAAATTTGGAGTTCTAGGTTGGTGATCATGTGTTTCTTAAAGTATTGCCTATGAAGTCAATTATATGGTTTGGTTTGAAAGGGAAACTTAGTCCTAGGTTTGTGGGACCATTTAAAATTTTGGAGAAAGTTGGCTCCTTAGCATATAGGGTGGCTTTACTCCCAAGTTTGGAAAAGATTCATAATGTGTTTCACGTATCAGCTTTAAGAAAGTATGTTTACGATCCTTCACATGTTGTGGAATTTGAATTGATTTAGTTAGCAAAAAATCTTTCATATGAGGAAGTTCCAATTCTGATTGTTAACATGATGGATAAGGTGTTACATCATCCAACAGTCAAATTAGTTAAAGTTCAATGGAGTAATCAATCTGAACAAGAGGCAACTTGGGAACTTGAAGATGAGATGAGGGAAAAGTTTCCATATCTTTTTCTGATTTCAAGTATGCTAAGTTTAGAGGACAAATTTTTTTAGGAGGGGAAAATGTAATATTCTTAATTTAGTTTTCATGGAATAATCATAACCACAAGGATAAGAATAAAGAAAATGATACTTTTTTATTTTTATTTTATTTTTTTTTTAAAAAAAAGTTACAATTTAAAACATGATGGGGGAGTTACAAATTTTTAAACCATTTTCAAGAAGTTTTAAGTTAAAAAAATAATAAATAAAGAAATATTATTTAACAAATATAAAGAATTTGGAGAAGAGGAAAAAAAACCCTCTAAAGAGATAGATGAAGAGATAAAAAAAAAAAGAACAAAGACATAAAGTTGAAATTGATTTCACCATCGGTTATTTTTATTATCTATAGAGTAAAATCTAAGTTAAGTCTTTCATGGAATCTATTCTTGTTCTTTTTTTGAATTTTTTTCTTAAGATATATGTTAATGATAAGATATTTTCTAGATTAGATGTTTAAAAAAAAATTATCATTCATCTAATAAGTAAAGGGTTAGGAAGTCAAAAAATAATAATAATAATAATTAATAATAATACAATAAATGCAGTCTCTAATTTAACCTTAGACAAAAACAAAGTTTTGTGACAATGAGAGTTTTTACTATTATTGGGAAGAAATTTACATACAATACAATTATGAAATAAAGATAAGTATTTAGTTTGAACGAGAATTCTACAAATTGAAGAAGGTTTTGAAGAAAAATATAATGATAAATAAATCATTTTAGTTGTTTAGTAAAAAAATGCAATACAAAATGAATATTCAATGTGAATAAAATATGAATAATAAAGAAATATAGGTGTATAGTTGAGAAATTATTAATTAAGATAATTAAAAAAAAATATGTCGATTTAGTACTTACAATAATGTATGAAGAAGAGAAGAAATTCTTAAATTTAAATTTAATTATTGCAGGAATAAATTAGTAGCATGTGATATAAAATTTCAATTGGGTTAAAATAGATTTATATTAATAAGATTTATTTTATTTAATTAGATGAATCCTAAGTTTAATCAACTTTCTTGCTCGATTGAACTTTTACCAAGTAAGGAAATATGACCTTTAAATATTTTCTGAAATATTATTTTTCTAAAAATGTAGGAAAAATATTTTACCATGTGAAGAATATTTATATTGTGAAAAATATCACTTCTATTATATATTATGATATTTGGCCATAGTCAATGGGGGTTATGTTGTTGGCCCTCATTGTCTGATCGTATGAAAATTGGAAAACTAGTCAATAGGGTAGTCACTGACACTCATTGCCTAATTATATAAGGATTGGAAAAACCTAATCAATGGGGTGGTTACTAACCCGGTGGTACCATTTAATTGGCTAGTTCCTTCATAATTGAAGGGTCATCCATTTCTGAAGTCCTAGTTTGGAAAAAGAAAATGTGTTTATGCTCTGTATGTTTAAAGATTATATTGTTTCTTATGCCACTTCATTTTTTTATATATATAAAAGAATTTGTTAGTATATTCCTTATTAAGTTAAAGCTCACTACCTTTACCTTTGAAAACCCCTTCCAAGTACATCTAAGATGTAGAAGGAAATGAGTGACATCAAGGATAAGAAGGGTTCTTGTTAGTTTAGTTTATGTTTGGCCTTAAAGTTTTTGTATAGACATGTTGATTTAGATCATGTGTTATGTTTTTAATTATGAGGTTAATTTGAACAAAATTAGTGTTTCATTATTATGTGAATCATGAAAATTCTATCTTGGAAAGATAGTTTTAACTCTATGAATTTACTCTTAAGGAGATTTCATGAATTTTGTTCTTTTTTATTATTTAGTCATTTTTGCATGTTTTACCTTTATATTGGATATATGAAATTGACAAGGTTAGTCCTAGCATCTGGGCATTAGGGTGTTATAGATTGGTATCAAAGCAATAGGGTATGGTTCGATAGACTTCTTAGTTAAGTTTGAGTTTAGGTTAGATGTTATGAAGCAATCTTTCCTATTTTGTAAAGTTTTAGTTTCCTTCCATAATGAGTTACTCTATTTACATTACTAATCTTTTCAAACCATGCAATGAATAGGTTATTATGTCCCCAAGACAAACTACTTCTTCCCGTAACAGTCAAGCATCAAGGGAGAATGTACCCTTTAAGACTATTAGAAATGAGGATCTCCCCCTAGAGTAAAAGAAGTAGAGGTACCTTTTTTTGTTGTTGAGGGGGTAACTCAAGCTTTGGGTACTTAGGCTTGATTGGTTGAGCACAAAACTCATGTTGTTGAGATTAAAGCTCAGGCTACTTAGACTTAGGCTCGAGCTGTTGAGATGCATATATAAGGTTTGTCATTTGCTTCCTTTAAGGGTTCATTTAAGCAATTCAAGAAAATGGGTCCTCCTTTCTTTAAAAGGGAGTGAAATCCTTTAGAGGTTGAGGCATGGATTTTGGATATTGAGAAGCATTTTGATGTTCTAGGTTCCACAAAAACTCATAAGACGGCCTTTGCCACTTCATGCTAGCAGGTGAGGCAGAACATTGGTGGAGAATGGAGAAAAGACTCATAGGAGTGTCAAAAATCAGTTGTATGGCCAATTATTTTTATTATTACTCCTTCCACCATAGTTTGAGTAGTTGTTGAAGTGTGTATCTCTTCTTCCCGGTGTTGAACCATGTATCTAGGATGTGTGTATCTTTTCTTTCTGGTGTTAAACCATGTATCTAGGATGAAACCACACAATAAAAGAATCCAACATATGATTTTCTATTTGGCCTAATGTTGGCCAACTAGAGATAATTGTATTAGCGACTATTGATTTAACTATGATTGAATGGACCTAATTCATTTATTGCCTCGGCAATATGAGACCTTAGTGAAGGAACAAATGTTACATGAGATGTTTGCATGCAGTTGTCATTTATGCCAAATAGGAAGACTCAGGTATGCATACCAGTTTTGGTGTTTGTTTAGGTGCCAAATTGGTCTAATTCCTAACTCTTAGAACCTAGAGGCACTATTGTGTTAACGAACTCTAGGCCAACACTAAATCAACATGTAAAACAACTATTCACATGGGTACTTCATTAACTCCGCACATATCAGCTAGATTTGACTAAACATATAATTCAATTGGAAAATGTTGTTATCGTCTTTTAAACACTTGTGTTAGGTGCATATCTGGTAATAGGTGTTTGGATGCATATCCAATATCTATACTGATCATGCTACCTCTTGTATGAAATGGGAATTTATCTATGTAACACAAGTTGCTCTCTTCAACATTTCATGGAAAAGAATCACCACATAGTTACTTATTTAAGATTGGATTGGTTTGAGTATGATATTGGACCCATCACCTATTGCCAATTTGACAATCAGCAGACCTTCTAGTCCACGACATCAAAAATCCATTTGATTTGATGGAAACATCAGAAGTTGAGAACCTAATGGTTATTCTAATGTAAGAAAACGAATGAAATGGTTAAAGAAGAGTATATTGAGTGAAAAAGATATATAATGGCACGCAAAAGCTTAATTCATCCTTTTCTAGTTGCCTTTTTATCCTGTTAGTTGCCAGCAGATTGAATTACAAGCAAGGAAGAAAATAAAAAATAGAAAAAACAAAGAGAATAGAAACAGGGAATATTCCGAAATTCCAGCACTCACACAAAATGAGCCTAAAACTGAAATTTATTGTGTATGGAAGGAGTATTACAATAGAGAAAATCTAAAACAAGCCATACATGTGGCAAGGCTTGATATAAAAGAATATTTCCTACAACAAAGCATAAGCATAAAATATAACTAATTACAATACTTAACATCCCCCAGTAAGCTAAGAGGGTTGTGTAGTACAGTCAGCTTGTTTCGTAGACTTTGAAAGTGAAATGCAAGTAGTGGCTTGGTCAGGATATCCATGAGTTGCTCTTCAGAAGGTGTAAATTTGATAATAAGGATTTATGGAGCACACGATCTCGAATGAAATGATAATCAATTTCAATATGTTTCGAATGAGCTTGCAAAATGAGATAAGCAGCAACATGGGTAATGTTGAGATTGTCACAAAAGAGGTCTGGGGGAGTGAAGAACGGAATATGCAGTTCGATGAGGAATGTTTAAATCCAAATAAGTTCTGAAGCTACATTGGCAAGGCCTCTGTATTCAGATTCGACAGTACTTGATCAAGAAATAACCTTTTGTTTGGTACAAGTTCAAGAAATCAAATTAGGGTCAAGGAAACAACAATGGCCACTTGTACTTTTTTTATCATCCGGGCAACCAGCCTAATCAGCATCAATATAAAAAGTGAGAGAGAGATTAGTGGATGGTTGAAGAGAAATGCCATGGTAAATGGTACTCTTGAGATAGTGAAGAATCCTCTTAATAGCTTGCTAATGAGTTGTGTTTAGAGAATGCATGAATTTGCAAACCTTGTTGATAGAAAAATTGATGTTAGGTCGAGTGATGGTACAATACTATAGAGCCCCCACAATGTTGTGGTACAAGGATGGATCTAAAAAAGGCTCGCCATCATACAAGGACAAGGAAGATGAGGTGCTCATAGGACAAGCATGTTTATAGTCAAACATTTGAGCTCGATGAAGGAGAGTAGTAATGTGCTTATGCTGATATAAATGAAGGGATGATGGAGTACGAGTAACTTAAATGCCCAAAAAATAAGAGAGAGAGCCCAAATCCTTGAGTGTAAATTGATTATGGAGCCAATCCATCAAGGAGTTCACTAAGAGAGAGTGACTACCTATGATAGTTGGTCAATCAAGGAGTTCACCAAGACATAGTGACTACCGGTGATAATAATATCATCCACATAAATCAATAAAATAATAATGGAGGAGCCCTTGTTGGAGAATAACATTGAAGTATCATATTTAGAGCCTTGGAAACCATAATGTAGAAGATAAGTATTGAGCTTTTTATACCATGCATGAGGATTTTGTTTAAAGTTGTATAAAGCCTTGTTCAAATTGCAAACATAGGCCAAATAAGTAGCACTGACAAAACCGGGGGGTTGCTCCATGAAAATAGTTTTTAATAGGTCACCATTTAAGAATGCATTATGGACATCCAACTGTTGGATGGGCCACTAAAGAGAAATAGCTAAACTTAAAACAATTCGTATAGTAATAGGCTTAATAACTAGGTTAAATGTTTCAAAATAATCCAAGCCGAGTGTTTGTTGAAAACCTTTAGGAACTAACTAGGCTTTGTATCTTTCAAGGGAGCCATCTAATTTGAGCTTGACCTTAAAGACCCACTTGTAGCCAATTACTTTGTGACCAGGTGGTAGAGACATCAATGTCTAAGTATCATTTCTAATAAGAGCCTCATATTCTGCAATCATAGCCTTTGGGCAATCAGCATGTTTGACTGCTTGGTGAAAATATACAAGCTCAAAAAGGGCAAGATTAGTAGAGGAATCAAGTGCTACCATAAAAAAATTTTATTTATAAACCCCAACCTTTGATATTGTCATCATGGAATGAGTGTTAGTGGGAGGTGGAAGGCGATGGAGAATAGATTTCGGTAAGTGATTACTACTCAAAAAATGTTATTTCATAGCTTGTAATTAACTCTTTCAAACACTCTTGAGTAGTAATTATTACCTTTTAACTCAATTGGCATGTTAGGGACCCTTGCAATCGTTTCTAATCAAATTGTGTTAAGTTTTGGTGTTTTTGATAGCTTTTTGCACACCAAAGCAAGTTAAGAATGAGGGAGAGCTGTATATAGTTCATGGCAAAGCTTTTGGAAGCCCAAATTCATGAAGAATCAAGCTTTGGAGCCTCGTGGTCCTTTGCCATAGTCGTTCAAAGTATGTAAGGAAAGAGCAATGGAGAGAGGAAAAACAGAGTGAAGAAAACAGAGGACAGCAGCTGCAGTCTTCTTTCGCACTTTTGGAGCACTTTCCGAAGTCCATTTTTTACATGCTATATACCATTTGAAAGCTCAGGAAGTCAAGAATCCAACACTTCAAACGATGTATGATTTGGAGCTGAAATGAGGAAGGTATGTCCTTCGGAAGACAACTGCATCAAGTTGAAGGACAATTTCGCACCTTGCAAAATTGGAATTCAACGTGCGAAATTAAGGCCTGCCTTGCGAAATGGAAATGGATGGCAGCTGCACAGTCATGGAGAAGCCCAACATGTGAAAGTGATTTTGCAACTTGCGAACTTGGAGCTCAACGTGCGAAAATGGAATCCAAGTTGCGAAATCAACTTGCGAAACTTTCGCAAGTCACCATGCAACGTGCGAAACCAACATACGAACTGGGATATTTTTGCACCGACTCTGTTAGATCTTTTCTTCAGATATTTTTGTATAAATTTCCATTCTTCTCCTTGTAATCCACCAATCATAGGATTACTTAGCTAGGAAGGTTGGAAAAACTTCCCTATATATGTTCTCTTGCACCCGTTGTAAAAATCATCATGTAGATCATAATGAGATAGAATATATATCAAATATGTAATCGACGAACAGAGCACTTGCTCTGTTTTTCCTACAACATCTTTGTTTTCTCTTTTATTTTCTTTCTAGCCAAACATCCAACGAGGCCTCAGAGGATGAGAGGCTAGGCTTTTTGTCTCTTGGGTGAAGGAAGCTAGGTAAGGTGCCGGCATGCAATAGTGTGAGTTTTTGTTGTTTCCATTTTTAATGAAGAGAAAGTGTGACCTGTTAATGATTTCTATGTTTTTAGTTAACTTAAAACACCTTCAATTCACCTAAGCCAACACTTGGTAAGGCAAGTGATCTCCGTCCATAGGGATGCACTAGTTTACCTCTTGCGAGCTTTTGGGAGGTGACTTGAAGGTAGGATTTTCTAGAATTGCCAACACTTGGTAAGCTTTTGGACTCCAAAGAGACATCTATTAGTTATCTCTTGCGAGCTTGAGAAGGGAAATCCAAGGTTAATGATCACCTTGAATGGAAAATGCTAGGTGAGAGGCACGAGCCATTGCAAGTTGCATCAGTGAGAGGGAATTAGTGCTGAAATCCATTAAAGGGAAGCATCTATACAACACCGGTTAGAGAATTGACTATATGTTAATTCTCTAATGCGAGGAAAAGATTCAAGTGATCGGAATCTCCTCTTTGGTAGATGGCACCTGATCCTAGTAACCTGAAATCCCAAGAAACATCTTTCTTTCTAATTATTTTCAGTTATCTTTAGTTTGGTTAGCTTAAAATCAACCATTTCCATTACAAGTTTATGTTTTCTTTTAAAGCTAACCTTAAAAGGAGAAACCACCAATTCAGCTTTTGAACTAATATCAATTGTGAAGTGAAAACTCATCCCAGTGAACGATCCTAGAGCCACTATGCTATGCTAGCTATGCTACCCTAGTATATAGTGAAATAGGTTTATAAATTTTGTTGATAACTCCTGTTTGAGGATTGAAATCAAAGCACATCAGTTGATTGATCTGAATCAATCAGAACACCAATCGGGCATGAATCAGTAAGCTAGCAGGTACAACAAACGGAATTAGATGTATTGAAGTAGTGGAATGAGTATCTTGTGAGAAACAGGAAGAGAGAGATGTGAGAGAAAAAGAAAGAGATGAAGAAGACAATGGGAAGGGAGATGGAGGAAGAGAAGTAGAAGAAAAAAAACGGTAAGACAAAAATGGGATGTAAAGTGGCTAAGGAAGGAAAAAAAAAAAAGAAATGGAGAGATTAGGAGTGAACATAGATGAAAGAGGAGGAGATGAAGGAGAGGAAAGAGAAGAAAATAAAGGAAAAGAGAACTTATTAAAAACCACATGGCGAGAGACAAATCTTACTTGTTTGTCTATTTAAGCACAAATAACCTTTATAATGAGGACTAAAACCAAGGAGGACACATTCAGTGGAGCAAAATTGAAGTTTATGTTGATTCAAAGGTCTTAAAATGGGAAACAAGAGCAACCAAACACCCAAAATGAAGAATAGGAAGGAGATTTATCATAAAGCAAGTCAAAAGGGGTTTTTTTATTCAAGACAACAATAGGTAACCTATTGATTAAGTACATAGCATATTAGAATGCATATGGACAATACGAAATTGGAACAGAATAATGGGCTAGCATGGACAAACCAACTTCAACAACATGACGATTTTTGCGCTCAAATTGCCCATTTTGTTGGGGAGTATAAGGACAAGGATGGTGATGATGAATACCAAGATTTTCAAGAAAAGACTTAAGTAGGCGAAATTCACCACCCCAATTAATTTGCAAGGCCTTAATAGTTGTGTTAATTTGGTTTTCAATGAGATTTTTTAATTTTAGAAAGTAGGAAAAAACTGCATCTTTGTTTTTTAACAAATAAAACCAAGTAAAACGAGAGTAATCATCGATAAAAAAATAAATAAATAAATAATGAGCACTAGTGATAGATGGTACAGGGGAAGGACCCCAAAGATCAGAGTGAACCAAGTCAAAAGGTTTCATTGCTTTAGATTCTAAAAGTACAAAGGGTAATCTATGGCTCTTAGCCAATGGACAAGAGGAACAAAAATCAAAAGATTTAGAAAATTTCAAATAACAGCTCCTCATAACTTGAGTAACTACATTAAAAGCAGGGTGTCCTAGTCTATTGTGCCATAATATGATATTACTGTGTTGAGTGATGAAGGCTTGAGCACAGTTGAAGGATAGTTGAGTAGCTAGAACTAAAGGTGAAGTTGATGAAGAGGAGACAACAAGAGATGGAAAAGTAGTGACTGATGATGAAACTTTATAGAGTCTATCTTCAAGTATTCCCTAAAGAAGTAACCTTCCTCAAAACTTGATCCTTCACAAGAAAATGAGATGGATAGAATTCAACAAAAGTTTGATTATCATAACAAAGCTTAGAGACTCTGGTGAGTTGTTTTGAGATTTGAGTAGTGTGCAAGACATGTTTTAAATGAATCAATTTCACAGGACTAGAAGTTATAGCATTACCAATATGTGAAATTCCAGACTTACCATTGCCCACCATAGCCTGTTCTTCACTAGTAAACACACATGGACCTGTCAAGTTGCCAAACTTTGGTGTAAAGTTATGTGTTGCTCCGAAATCCATATACCAAGGAGTATCACAGTTATTAGAAGGTATAGTAGGAGATGTTGAAGTGGTGAGCATTGCAAGAATGGGATTTGAAATTTGAGGCTTGGATTAAGAATTTGGAAACTGTGGTTGGTAGTTTAAGTTGGCTCAATGATACCAATTAAAGGCTATATGATCGAACTTCCCACAAATTTGACAATGACTTTGGTCCAAAATTTCCAATTCCTTGTTTCTGAAACCATTTGGAAAATGATTATGGTTTTCCTTGAGGTTTTCTTAGAATCCTAGGTTGGGAGTTTGGACAAAAGGACTGATAGAGATTAATAGGCTTGTTTGGAAAAGATGAATATGAACTTTATGGGTATTTGGGAAAATTTGGTTGCTAATTTTTCTTAAATTTGTTTTGGTCTGGATAAGTAGTGCGGTTAACTTGGGGAAAATGAAGTTGTTATGCAGTATTCCTTTGTTCCAACCAATATTCATAGGTGTAAAGAAGAATATGAACCTCTTATAAAGAAGGCTTATCCAATCTATTATAGATGGAAGTCACAAATCCATTATATTCCTCAGTCAATCCATTCAAAGTATACATCAGTTTATCTCTGTAAGATAATGGCTCACCCATAGCAAAATACTTATCAAAGACTTCCTTAATACGAGCAAGATACTTAGAAATGGTAATACTTCCTTTTTAATCTTCTAAGGTTGAGAGTTCAGCCTTAACACAATAGCAATCCAAGAAGAATGATAGACTTTGTTTAGAGCTCCTCATATTTCCCGAGCAGTCTTGTATTCAACGATTCTTCTCACCATGGCAAGAGTTAAGGAAGAATAGATCTAGCTCATGACAAGTCTATACATTCGTTCCCATTGAATGAAGAGTGGGTTAATCTGCAATTGGGCATCATCTAAGAATTTGGCTAGTATAAGTGTCTCCCTCAATGAAATCTTCCAACCTGTTGGCTATAATCACATTCGAAAGATGATTTTTCCATAGTAACAAATTTGTTTCATCAAGTTTGATAGTTAAAGGCTAAGAGAGAGATGGGTAATTAGTTTGGGAAATGCCCAGATTGGAGACTAGAGTTGGGTTAAAATTTTGGGGATTTGTAGTTAGGGTTATTAAAGAAGAAATTGTGCTGGACATTTTTGGCTATAATACCAATATTGAATTGCTGGCAAGTGGTTCGTCCCCAATTGGTGTTCTGATTGATTCAGATCAATCAACTGATGTGCTTTGATTTCAATCCTCAGATGGGAGTTATCAACAAAATTTATAAACTTAATTCACCATATACCAGGGTAGCACTAGCTAGCATAGTATAGTGGTTCTAGGATCGTTCACTGGGATGGGTTTTCACTTCACAATTGATATTAATGCAAAAGCTGAATTGGTGCTTTTTCATTTCAAGGTTAGCTTTAAAAGAAAACATAAATTTGAATGAAAACGAATGGTTTTAAGCTAACCAAACAAAAAGTAACTGAAATTAACTAGGAAGAAAGATGTTTCTTGGGATTTCATGTCACTAGGATCAGGTGCCATCTATAAAAGGGAGATTCCGGTCACTTGTTTCTTTTCCTCGCGTTGGGGATTTAACATATAGTTATTTCCCGAACCGGTGTGGTACAGATGCTTACCATTAATGGTTTCAACACTAAATCCCTCTCACTGATCCATCTTGCAATGGCTCGTGCCTCTCACCTAGCACTTGCCATTCAAGGGGATCTTTAACCTTGGATTATCCTTCAAAAGCTCGCAAGAGATAACTAATGGATGTCTCCTTGGAGTCCAAAAGCTTACCAAGTGTTGGCTGGTCTAGAAAATCCTACCTCTGAATCACCTCCCAAAGGCTCGCAAGAGATAAACTAGTGCATCTCCATGGACGGAGACCACTTGCCTTACCAAGTGTTGGCCCAGGTGATTCAAAGACGTTTTAAGTTAACTAAAAAGATAAAAACCATAAACGGGTCACACTTTCTTTTCATTAAAAATGGAAACAACAAAAACTCACGCTTATGTAGTCGGCACCTTACTTAGTTTCCTTCACCCAAGAGACAAAAAGTCTAGCCTCTCATCCTCTGAGGAAACATCCTCAGAGGATGTTTGGCTAGAAAGAAAATAAAAGAGAAAACAAAATGGGAAGGAAAGGCAGAGCAAGGCTCTGAATTTTACTTCCTTTAAAAACTATACAAAGTTGGTCTCCTGGAACAAGCTCCCGAGATATTCTTTCAGTGATTACAAGAGAGTACATTTATAGGAAGGTTATTTACCCTTCCTTCATTCCTTCTTAGCTAAGGAATTACATGAGTGGCTGAATACAAGGAGAAAATGGAGATTTAGACACAAAATATCAGAAGAAAAATAGTCGGTGCACTATCCCAGTTTCGCACGTTGCATGGTGACTTGCGAAAATTTCGCAAGTTGATTTCGCAACTTGGAATCCACTTTCGCACGTTGGAGTTCAAGTTCGCAAGTTGCAAAATCCCTTTCGCATGTTGGGCTTCACCGAGAATGCACAGCTGCCATCCATTTCCATTTCGCAAGGCTGATTTTAATTTCGCACGTTGGAGTTCCAATTTCGCAAGGTGCGAAATTGTCCTTCAGGTTGACATAGTTGTCTTCCGAAGGCCATATCTTCCTTATTTCAGCTCCAAATCGCACACGGTTTCAAGCATTGGATTCTTGACTTCCAGAGCTTTCCAACGGTATATAGCATGCAGAAAATGGACTTCGGAAAGTGCTCCAAAAGTGGGAAGGAAGACTGCAGCTGCCATGCTCTGTTTTCTTCACTCTGTTTTTCCTCTCTCCTTTGTTCTTTCCTTGCATACTTTACCCGGTCATGGCAAAGGACTATGAGGCTCCAAAGCTTGGTTCTTCATGAATTTGAGCTTCCAAAAGCCTTGCCATGAACTATATACAACTCTCCCTCATTCTTACATTGCTTTGGTGAGCAAAAAGCTATCAAAAACACCAAAACTTAACACAATTTGATTAGAAACAAATGCAAAGGCCCTTAATATGTTAATTGGGTTAAAAGGTGATAATTACTACTCAAGAGAGTTCAAAAGAGTTAATTACAAGCTATGAAATAGCACTTTTTGAGTAGTAATCAGTAAGGAATAAAAGAAAAAACAAAGAAAACAAAGAAAATAGAAATAGGGAATATTCCGAAATTCCAACACTCACACAAAATGAGCCTGGATTGAATTTATATAGCGTTAGATAGGAGTATTACACTAGAGAAAATCTAAAACAAACCATACATGTGGCAAGGCCTAATACAAATGAATATTTCCTACAGCTAAGCATAAATAGAAAATATAACTAATTACATTGCTTAACACCTGCACTTGAACAATGTTCTTCAATATAACTAAATGCAATTATATATATAATTGGAAAAATCCTAAATGCCAATGAAATCAAATAGATAAAAATGTTTACAAAAATCTAAAAATATTTACCACTCCTTTTCATAAAAGAAAATTTAAAAATAAAATAAAATTTAATTAACACAACAAAACTAAAAAAGAAAGAAAAAATTTAAATGAATCCATAACAAAGTCTGACTAGGAATTAATGTTGAACCAATCCAAATTACATAGGGAACAAATGACTCGACGAAATAAAACCTAATTAAAACAACAAAACTAAAAAAGAAAGAAAAAAATTAAATGACTCCACCACAAAATAGAATTTAATCACTTGCAAGCCTATCGTCGAGTTTATAGCCAAAGTAGTATTTCCTTGAAAAAAATCCAAACTAATACAGTTTTCAAACTATTTGTCAAAATAGTCTTTTGAATCCACATCAGCAATCCATATCAGCAAACCATGTACGTCAAACTAGTTTTTTTACTTTGAAGACCCAATTTTTTCCCAAAATCAGCAATCCACAAAGTATTTTCTCTTCTCTACGGCTCCACCATCTGCGGCTCCATTTTCTCTTCTCTGCGGCTCCACCATCTATGACTCCATTTTCTCTCCTCATCGTCTGCGGCTCCCACCAGTGGCTCCCACCAGTAGCTCCACTAGCAACGTCTTGCGGTGGCTAGGTAAATTTTTTTCGGGTTCATGAGTTTTTTCCCACTCATTTTCCTTAGCTTTCTCACTAACCAAACAAAGGAAAACAAGTTGTTTTGAAAATTTTAAAAATCTCAAGTTGTTTTCAATTTCATAACCACCCAAAAAACTTGAAAAACCCTTTCCTCCACCTTGTCTTCCTCTTATCCTGGAACCCGAAAAACCCTAACCTTTGCCTCATTTTCCTCTCATCCCGGAATCCTGATTACTGTCGATCTGCCCATGATTCATCTTCATCGTGATCCAAAATATGGATTTCAGATTGGATGAAGGTGGGGGAGAGAGAGAGACTTGGAGAGGTTAGGGTTTTTTCGGATTGGGGTTTCAAAAGGGAGTAGAGCAGATGGAAAATGTGGATTTGGTAATTTTTTATTCATCCATCTACTATAAATTTAATTTTCCTAAATATTTTAAAATGCTAATAATTAAATATGTTAGTGGACTTTCCTTATTTTATAACAAATCCCAATTATAATCATATATGAGCTAATGAGTAATTTGCATATTTGTTAATTTCTTCTTAATGAAGTTACAGCGTGTTTGGGGAGGATATTTTCTCTTTGAGCATGAATCATATTTGCAACTTAGCACCTTAGTGAAGTACACTTCTTTAACTCAGTTTCAGTTGGAAAAGAAAATAATGCCATACAAATAGGTTTGGGTCCACAACCATAGGTTTAAGTACATGAGGTGTTTTTTTGTTGCCAATGAGGCTATATTTATTGGTATCATAAGAAAAGAAATCAGTTAGAAACAGTAATACAATTGGATTCACATTTCAAAGAAGAGTTTGGGATTTGATCCACGATCATATGATCCTTTCTTATCTGTATAAGGCTATAAGTAATGACTCGTAACACAGCAGGAGACTGTCTACTGGATTACTAGGTGGTTTCTTTCTTTCCATGTTATGACACTATCTCTCCAACTTATGTAGCTGGATGAGGAATCTATATTCATGGATTGGGATACTCCATTTTCATTGGTAAATCCTGCCCCTTTCAAATGGGGAGAACAGGCTCTTCACCATTTTAGTTGCCTTTTTTTGGGTTTATTTTGTCATAATTACCTTCCAACTAAAGTATTAAGGCCATTGTTGGTAGCAATCCTAGAGAATCTAATTTCTTATGAACAATGTTTGAATTGTTTCCCCATAGAGCATCATAAATTGATTAAAGGAGATTACCAAGTAAGAAATGTTTTTCTCATCAATGTAAGTCAGCTCAACATACTTTTGTATCTCTATGGCCTATTGATTCAATAACAGATGACAGTTTTAAGACCTAATTGATGGTTTTGCTTAGTAGAATTAATGGATGTCATGTAATAGACACATGATCTTCTTGTATATAGTTGAAGACCAGAGGCATGCTTTTGTGCAATATGAACCAACATTGTATTCTTTTTTTGGCTTCTATTTAGCAGAATTATCTTCCTCCTTTAACATTTTTCTATATAAATATCTTGTGGTAATAGTTTTACAGATCCTATGTGTTTGACAGTTTTAAGAAAATTGCACAAACAAGGAATGTTTTGAATTTTTCTACACTAAAAGTTGAAGAAGCTTTTGGCACATTTGCTCTAGACCATGGAATTGATGTATTTCAGTTTAAAATCATAGAGTCAACTTCAATAACGCATGGTTTTAAATTTCATTTTGGATTAAACTTTGGTTGTTCCAAAATTAAATTGTAAAAGTTTAGTACCATGAGAAAAGCTTCAATTTATTCTGACTTGTGCTAGAATTTTGGCCTGTTGAGGGAGCGGTAATTTTAGGTCTAATAGACACCTAATAACTTATTGAAATGGCCGTTGTCTTTCCATTAGGACAATGAAGGACTGGAGTGAGCCTAGTTTTCTAGCCTGTCTAATTTTGCTTAACTAGGCTTGAACTAGGATTGAGGCCTTGCCTTGATCTAGGCTGACCCTTTAAACCAAGTTTTCTAGTCTAGTTCATTGAGCTAAATGATTTCTTTTGAATTTCAGAACTGTCACCTTGAATGTTTTCTTTCCAATTTTCTAAATCACAAAAATCTAATTAAGTTTGGGTTTGGGCTTGGCATAAACCCTATCAGAGCCACCTCTCCTTATACATTATTGGACACAGAGAAGATAAATACCAAAATACTACCAAAATAGCCTTTGATTCTTTTGTTAACACATTTCATTTTCTGTTGGAGGACAAAGAAAGATCCCTGTTCTAGGGAAAGAAATTATTTTTGGAAATTATTTTGCTTCTTTAACAGAGTTTGGATGAAACTGTTTGGCATGCAGTTGTAAACTCTGGAAACCATGATCATTTGGTGTTAGAGTTTCTATATTTGGTGTTGTGGAATTCTTTGCATGGGTATTATTAAGCATGTAAACATCTTGTAATTACTCTCTGCTTCTTGTCATCTATGTTGCTTGATCATGTTGCATGTTTATGCTTTAGATGTACTGAATGAGTTACAATACATTTTCTGAGCTTTGTTAGAATACTTAAAATAGCCATGAAATAAACTTGAGGCTTTTAGATTTAAGTTAGGTTTGGGTAGATGAGATGAATATTTTATTAGGAAGATTGGAAACTTTCTTATTATAAAAGAGGTGTTAATCTGGATCATGTACCTCAAATAGATGAATCTCAGTGTTTTAGGTTAAATGCCTAGTGATGCCCAAGCTACCCAAATGTGTACCTTTAACGTGCATATATGGCATATTTGTGTCAATGTTGCACTCAGTCAATGATCAGTGTGCACTCCTACCTTAGTGAACACAAGCCTTGGCTTTTTCAGGATATCTGCTTTCCAAAAATCTTCTGTTATCCTGCATTATCAATTAGGCATCATTTATCCTCTCACTGAAAATCACTAAAAACACCAAAAACCTTATACATAAATTTTAAAAGTACTCTATATAATATTCCTTATATATATATATACCAAATATTTTATGCAATCATATAATACATGATAATTGATATTCATCCATCTACTATAAATCTAATTTTCCTAAATATTCTAAAATGCTAATAATTAAATATTTCAGTTGACTTTCCTTATTTTATAACTCCCAATTATAATCATACATAAATTTTAAAAATACTCTATATAATATTCCTTTTATATATATATATACCAAATATTTTATGCAACCATATAATACATGATAATTGATATTCACCCATCTACTATAAATTTAATTTTCCTAAATATTTTAAAACACTAATAATTAAATATGTCAGTAGACTTTCCTTATTTTATAACAAATCCCAATTATAATCATACATAAATTTTAAAGCAACTACTAAATGAACAAAAAATGAAATTGAAAACAAAAATAAAAAAGAAAAGTAGTCTCAAATAAATTGCATCACAAACCCGAAGGTTATACACTCAGGTGTTTAATATTTGATAAATGTTGAATGGTATATGCACACTTATTCATTCTGACCAAATAAAAAATATGCACACTAATTCACCTGGAATACTATAAAAAATGATGATCAATGATTAAGCACAGTGTAATCACCGCCAATGTACAGATTTTAATGAATATAGTAACAAAAAAATCTGTAAATTTCCACAATTTATACGGTCATGCTTTTTAACATTAGATGTTAAACTTGTAAGAAAAGTAACAAGTTGGACTCACCCACATATCATTCTGATATAAAAAATAAGAATATCTACACATTTTCACAAGTATTTAAATGAGAATTTTCTGTCAGAAAATGATGAAGGATATTAGAATTTATTAACAAATACAAAGAAATAAAGGTAGACAAAGAAAAGAGAACAAAGTAAAATAAATTCAGTAAGCAACTGCACATACAACAAAAATATAACCAGAAACATAAAACTATTACACTTACACATACTAATGCAATTGCAAAAAGAAGGAGAAATGAAATGTCTTTTCATCTTTTAGATATTACACCTTTAAACATTAGGGATGCCTTTTGTTATTTTTGGGATAAATATCTAAAAAATTTATTAATGCCATGATAAACATATATATCTTTATTTTCAATAGGAAAAGAATAAGGTCTGATCTTCATGAAGAACAGCTAGTGCAGGAAAATATAAATCTCATATGGTAAAATAGTTAGTAATTTATCTTAAATGAATATACTTAAAGAAATGGTAATAATTGGGAAAACATTAAAAACATGGCCAATAAGTAAAATGAAACTTAAAACTAAACCAAAACAATAAAAATTTAATGAAAAGTAAAATTACTAAGAACTTACATAGGAACCATATGGCAAGTGCAGTTTTGTCCCATTAACTCACCATACATTCTGGCTGACTTATGCAATCATCTTATGGAGGAAGAACAAACCATTTTAGCTCAACTCACAAAAGAGGCATGAAGACCACATATTCAGTACTCAACCAGTATTGACAATCAAAAAATATTTTACAAACCTACAAGAGCCCTCAATAATGTGGATTTCCCTGATTTGGCAGGACCCATGATTACTATCATAGTCCCGGGCAATGCATAACCATTTGAACTCTTTACAACTTTATCAGAGTACTTCCTCTTCCCCTTTATTGTAACAGTCAAGTCCTTCCACACAATTGAAGCCCCTGCAATTTTCCTTGCAAAAATCGCACTCTCTGGTAAGGGTGGGGATAGCAATGACCCATTATTGAGCTTTGAGAGAGACGGGGAGGTTGGTGTTGCTATATTAATAGAGTCACCCCCTTCCTCCACCCTAACATCAATATCTGTGTCCTCCCATTCCGGTGAATCCTCAAATGATATGGGTTGTCTTAGTGAACCAGGTTTTCGCAAGTAAAAATAATTACTAGAGGGCACTCTGCTTGCAGGACTACTGGCCGAAGAAGATGATGACCTATAATTATCCGATTGAGACTGTATTTCTTCCATTTAAATTGTCTCAAAATTTTCAATTATCAAATTGTATAGAACACCATCCTACAGGCCACAACCAAAAATAACCCAACCCAGACCGAATCACAACCCTTGTTACAAAGCCTATCAGGCAGGGATCGTGACCAAACCTGCATCCAAAAGTAACATATAAACACCCCATAGACAATAGTAAAATTCATAGAATAACATAATTTTCAGATTCTTGCAGTGCCTCGTAGTAAAAATGCAATTTTTTAAGTCTTAAACCCCTATTTGATGGCAAAAAACAAAGAAAAAGAAACAAAATTTGGAATCGTATACAAAATGTATTTCTAGTTACTAAGCTAAATGTTTGTAGCACTACGATTGTGATACTATCCAGATATTTGATACTTCTGCTTTCCTGATTCTCAACCCATAACACACTGAACCCACCCAACCCATAACTCAATACCCTTTTCCACCCTTTTCCTACGCTTTCTCAGCAAACAAACAGAAAATAAGGAATGAAAAATAATAGAAGTAGAATAAGGAACCCAATAATCAGAAGACCCAGAACCTTACATACACTAAAACCTTAATAAATTACATCAAAGGAAGCCGTAACTCTACATTTCACACAGAACCCAGGTCAAATAAAAGATATAATACCACCAGAACCCATAAATATGGTCTGGGGCACTCTTGAGGAGTTTGGCACTCTTGCAAGGTCATAACATGGAATGAATTCTAACAACAGAATAATTATAAGAGAGTGATAGGGGCATTGTACTTGTTTTTATAACCTCTTCAGTTTATTTTTATTTTATTTTATTTTATGTCTCATTTTGTTGTATATCACTTTAGCACCTGTGAGGAAGTGGTGAACACTAAATAAAATGTTGTGGAGAACTCACTTATTTCCAGAATCAGTTTTTATGATTTTCAATTTTTTTTTTATTTTTTAGAATAAGAATTTGTTCTTTGCCAATATTTATGGTAGCTTAAACAACGACATTTTAATTGTTAATGAAAAAATAACAACATTTTATTCAATTTTAATGGTAATAAATAATAAAAAAATATTATTACTAAAAAAAAATAAATTATTTGGATATTAAGGTGTTATTTGTTATTTTATTATTGCTAATAACATACCCTATTATTGTTATTTGTTATTTTATTACAAATTGATATTATTATTAATGATTGTTTTGGCTTCTTTTATAGGTAAACTATGTCTAATTTATCGGTGGCAATAGTTTGTTTTTGTAATGGGAAAATTGTGCGAACACAAACCGATGTTGATTATGTTGGGAATAGAGTTGTGGTTGAACCTATTGATGTGCCTCTTAGGACAACATATGAACAATTATTGGAAATGATATACTCGGTCATTGACATCAATAAAGAACATTTTCGATTACTTCTTAGTTGTAAGTATCCTATGAAAAAAATGAATAAATTCCAACCTTGCCCAGTAAAGAATGATAGCGGTGTAGCTCAAATGTTAGAAATGCATAACAGATTTGAGATGGATGAAGTTGAGTTATTTGTTGAACAAGTACCTATGCCATTACAAATGAATTCACCAATTGGTAATTGCATACCTTTGTTACTTGGTGAAAATGATGGTACTAGTAATGTTCAAAATCCATTTACTTTTGAGCATAGATCAGAAGAGGATGAGGAAGATGAAGAAGGAAGACAATGTGATGATGACAGTGTAGGAGTTAAGGATGTTCATAATGATGATAATCAGGATAGGGAAGGTAGCTCGCCTTTTTTATTTGTTCGTGAGGCAATTCAAAGAAAACAAATGAGATCTGTGGCTGTGGATGGGAAAGAATGTAACTTGCCAAACAATCCAGATACAGAGGATTTAGATGACCCAATTGAATTATCTCCAATGCAATATCATTTGGCACCATCACCACAGTTTGAAAATGTTGGAAACATTGGTTATGTTGTGTCAAGTGATTGTACCCCATGGGGAAACACTCTTATGGGACATTTAATTGGAGAGTTCATAGTTGGCCAAATATTTAAATCCAAAGGAGATTTACAACATGCTGTCAAGATGTACTCTATTAATTCGCACCAAGAGTATATTGTTTTGTCATCCACAAAGAAATTGTTGGTCCTAAGATGCAAGAAAGCTTAACAGTCTCAATATCCTTGGAGACTTCGTGCTACGGTTGTTAAAGGGACATCTTTATTTGAGATCAACAAATATAGTGGCCCACACACATGTGTCAATCCTTGCATGAACCAAGATCATCATCAGTTAGACTCAAAACTAATAGCCACCCATATAGAGGGAATGATTAAGACACAATTCACACTTTCAGTGGCTGCCATTCAAGCAAGTGTTGTAGAAAGATTCGGGTACCATATCTCATACACTAAGGCTTCGAAAGGCAAGCGTAAAGCATTAACTAATTTGTTTGGTGATTTCTATAAATCATACGCTAAACAGCCACATTTTTTTGGTGCCTTAGAGCAAGCCAATCCAGGATGTGTTGTAATTTCTAAAACATTCCCAAGTAATATGCGAAATGAAGAGGTATTTCAGCGAGTCTTTTGGGCATTTCATCCTTTCATAGAGGGCTTCAAGCATTGTCGTCCTGTGCTAACTATTGATGGTACACACTTGTATGGGAAGTATAAGGGCACTATAATGATTGCTATGGGTTGTAACGGAAATAATCAATTGTTTCCTCTTGCTTTTGCATTAACTGAGGGTGAAAATGTTGATAGTTGGGGATGGTTTTTGACATGTATTAGAAATCGAGTAACTCAAAGGAGGGGTCTTTGTGTTATCTCTGATCGTCATCCAGGCATTATGGCTGCGTTTGCTGATGTTTACCTTGGTTGGTCTGAGCCAAATGCATATCATCGGATTTGTATGCACCATCTTGCTAGCAACTTTATGACTCACTTTAAGGACAAATACTTGAAACAACTTTTATGCAGAGCCGTCTTAAAAACTAAGGTAGAAAAAATCATCATGCATATGGAGACAATTGGGAGAATTGATCAAGATGCACTCAGTTGGTTGGAGGCTATTCCTTTTGAGAAATGGGCACTATCACATGATGGAGGTCGACGATATGGCATAATGACTACGAACATGTCAGAAGTGTTCAATAGTGTGCTTAAAGGGGCACGAAGTTTCCCTATCACCGCATTTGTTCAATTGACATTCTATCGAGTTAATAGTTACTTTACTGTAAGAAGAAAACATGGTGCAAGTCGACTTGCTTCAGGTGAAGAATACACTCCTTATGTTGATGCTAAGATTAATGCAAATGTTGTTAAGGCAGGTTCTTATGAGGTTGTTTTGTATGACCACTTCCAAGGACTGTTTCGTGTGAAGGCCAATAAGGGTAGTAAAAAGACATCATCTGGAGGGCGAACATATCGTGTTAACCTAAGTGAGCATAAATGCACATGTGGCAAAACACTCATATATGGATTCCCATGTAATCATATTCTAGCGGCATGTCATTTTCGTTCAATTGATTTTAGATCATTTGTTTAACATTATTATTCTATGCAATCGTACTTTAGCACTTAGGCACCACTGTTTAACTCCATATACAATGAGTACGAGTGGCCACCATATGTTAGTCCAGTTATTGTGCCTGTAAATTCAATGAAACGTGTCAGGTGGACGACCTATATCTACTCGTTTGCACAATGAAATGGATGTTAGAGAAGGTAAAACCTCGGTTACATGTGGTTTGTGCAAACAAAGTGGTCACAATCGTCGCTCTTGTCCAAATAAGAACATGGGTGCTGGGCCTTCATGATGGGTGCTGGGCTTTGGATGTTGATATTATGTTATTTGTATTTTGAACAATACCTATGTTATAAGAGAGACTTTGCTATTAATTTCAAAATTGTAATATTAACAATTATTAATCTTAGAATAGTATATCATTTGCATATGAATATTTTGATTAATCAAGTTGTTTGTATTTTGGAGAATACCCTATTAATAGGGGAGACTACTGAAATTTTTAAAATTTGGATGTGAACATTAGTGTTTGATTTTTTTTTTTTCATTATTGTACTTGAATATTGATATTGGTTGCAGATGAATGTTTTGATTAATCAAGTTGTTTGTATTTTGGAGAATACCCTATTTATAGGGGAGACTGTTGAAATTTTGAAAATTTGGATGTGAACATTAGTGTTTGACATTTTTTTTTTCATTATTGTAATTGGATATTGATATTGGTTGCAGATGAATATTTTGATTAATCAGGTTATTTGTATTTTGGAGAATACCTTTTTTTATGAGGGAGACTCTGTCGAAATTGTTTAAATTATAATATTAACATTAGTTTATTATGACAATATAGTAATGGAGCATGGAGAGGGCAGATTCGATCCAGATCCATTAGATCGTTCTATTTTAGTGCTACATGACAGACATAGGTCTCAATTAGTGGATTCTAGTCAAGTATATATGTATATATAAATATAAATGTATAGAAAAACATAATTATAAACCTTAATTAAGTTCTTATTTAATCGAAATGGTATCCTTTGTAGCTTAATCGGGTATTGACATGTCGCCAATGTTTATGGACATTCATGCGAGAATGGGAGATAGACCCTCGTATTCGGCGATATGTGATGTAGTCTGGATTTTATGGTGTATATCGTGTCAAACACATTTCACTAGATTGGCCATTGATCACGAGTCTTGTTGAGCGATGGCGGCCCGAGACACACACATTTCATTTACCTATTGGAGAGATGACTGTTACTTTACAGGATGTAGCCATGATTCTAGGATTACGTATTCATGGGCCTCCTATCACTGGCACATGTGACATAGATTGTTTACTACTATGTTCAAAGCTTTTAGGTGTCGTCCCACCTCCATCTCAGATTAGAGGGTCAACTATATCAGCACGATGGTTGCGTGAGCAGTTCTCATATCCACCAGCAGGGGTCGATGATGTTATTTTACAGCATTATGCTCGTGCTTTCATATTAGCACTATTGGGTGGAGCATTGTTTGCAGACAAGACTGGTACACATGTACAGTTATGTTACCTTCCACTATTGAGAGACTTCACTGAGATTTCTCACTATAGTTGGGGCAGTGCAGTGTTGGCATACCTATATAGAGAGCTATGTCGTGCAAGTTTGGATAGTGCCATAGAGATTTCTAGACTTATCACACTATTACAGATATTTCAACATAACTATATATTCTAATTAATTTACTCACATTATTGTTGTAAGTTGTCTAATTTTGATAATGCTATCTGATTTTGTAGTTGTGGTCATGGGAGAGACTTCATGTGGGTCGACCTGATTTCGGTCATCCTCCAGTGCCCATAGTTGTCCCACATGTACATGATGATGTAGTTGAAGGTTTACATGATCATCCATTGCCAGATGAGGCACTCCCAGTCGATCCATTGGGCCACAGGTGGAGAGTACCCTTGTCTTGGTCTCATAACCCATCACCACATGTGTTAACATTCTATCGAGATCAATTGGATGCCCAGACACAGGATCAGGTAAAGTATAGATGCATAAGATTACCTTTGTAACATTTTCCACCAATGTGACTAATTAAGTTTTTTTTTAATTACAGGTATTATGGGAACCATATACAGCAGATTTGATTGCACATCTTCCAGCTATATGTCAGGCTGATGAAGAAATTTGGCGAACTATGTCGCCACTAATTTGCTTTGATATTATCGAGTGGCATAGACCAGAGCGAGTTTTACACCAGTTTCGTATGCAACAAGGGATACCTCCACCTTGTTTGATAGATATGAAGCTACATTTAATGGATAGGCGAGGACAACATCAGTATGATTGGGTGACATTCCATGCTCAGTATATTTCTCTTTGGGCTACTCATTCTAAGCGTATTGCGACAGCACCACTTGCGATTACTACCATGGATTTTTATGATCCATATATGCAGTGGTATCGACGTATCACATGACGCCTGATCGCACCTGTTTTGCATAGAGATCATATGAGGTTCCATAGTACAGCTTCTGCCACTGAGTTATTGGTGAGACCATTTGAGATACAAAACCATTTTTTAATGAATGTAAACTTAAATTATAAGCAAATGACTCATGTTTCATTTTCTTATACAGATCACTACCGTATCGCAGATGGCTATTTCAAATGACTTTGAGGAAACTCACCGAATTGCTATTGATGTTTCACGTGCTATAGGAGAGGACCATCGCGTACACTCCGCACATGAGCCATCCACATCTTCAGGGCCATCCATGAGACCACCATCATTGATTACACCTATTAGGGTACCGCCCATTAGAGTTCGGGGGAAAGGTGGTCGTCGAGCTAGTCATCGACATGTACCTTTGGCATCTACTTTGGTACAACCCTCACATCCACCAGTCACATCTACCTTTCCTTTATTTCAGTCATCTGCATCATTAGAGTCGCCATTCTCTCCCCCAGATGTATCCATACCAGCCCATTCATCTTGACCCGAGACTACCATACCATCTACCTTTACACCTGTTGAGCCATCTTCACCTCTACTTCCACTTCCATCCCAGCCATCAATATCATTGCATGCTTCCCCACCTGTTACAAAGTCTATTGCACCTCTACCTGTTACAGAGTCTATTGCACCTCTACCTGTTACAGAGTCCATTGCACCTCTACCTTTTCTTCAGGGGACAGCTCATGCCACCCGATTACATGTACGGGTACCTAGAGGACATCGAGCTCCACATGTACGTCGAGTTCTACCTCCATCAATTCCATCTATCTCGACAGCTCATGTAGATGACATGTCACAATCTATAGAGATGGAGCCTTTTCATATAGCACAGATGGATACAACAAATATGGTCGTTTACCGTAGATGTTCACAACGAAAGAGAAAGATTCCATCATGTGGGACACATTAAGATCTTTTTTCATGTTTGCATAACTATAATACTTTGATTCATACATTTAAGGTTATATGAAGTGTTAATTCAAATTAGTGATGTTATGTTATTCTCCAATTTCCTTGATAATTTAAATAAATAAAACTCAAATGCATCCTAAAGTCTAAATGAAAGAAATTCTAACTAAACAAATTGTTACAACCATTACTTATTTTTCTTTCATATAATTAAAAAATTATACATTTTAACCAAGACATAAGTTCAAATCATACTTAATAAGGAATAACCTAAAATCATAATCATTGGCATTAATTTTCATATGAAAATATACAATTTTAAAATAATATAAACAATTTGTTTAGTTATTTTAAAATTTAAAAATAATATGAATAAATAATTTTCTTTAATTCATATGTGAAAATATTCATAAAACAAATAAATATTTTATTTACCATAAATATATAAATTTTTATGGGAATGCATGTAGGCCATATTATTTTCTCAAAATTTCAAGGAAAATATGAAAAAAAATAAAGATAAATAAATAAATATATACATATATATATATATATATTTATTTATTTATTTAATTTGAAAACAGTCGTAACGAAAAAATTTATTAAGGATAATTTGTAAAAAAAAAATAATTTTCAACTGACAATGGAAAAATGTAAGAAATTTTCCCAACTCCAAAACGAACTTTAAGGAAATTTGGTACATCGTTAAAAAATTTTGGCATATGCATAATTGACACTAAAATTAAAAATAAAAAAGTAAAGTTCTAAAATCTTATACTTTTTTTAGTTATGATTACATGAGTTCTCCTTAAAAATAATTTTGAAACCACAGTTACTAACTATGGTTTTAAAGAAAATTGTAAGATATTTTTAAAACCATAGTAACTAACTGTGGTTTTATGGTTATTATGATAAAAAATATTTTTAGCTATATTAAAATCACAATACCACTAAAACAGGCAAAGATTAAAAATAATTTTGAAACCATAGTTAGTAACTGTGATTTTAAAGAAAATTGTAAAATCACAGTTCGTGTCTGTGGTTTAAATGATATTTTTAAAACCCCAGTTACTAACCGTGGTTTTATGATTATTAATAAAAAATATTTTAAAAATAATATTAAAATCACAATACCACTAAAATGGATGGGGGTTAAAAATAATTTTGAAACCGCAGTTAGTAACTGTGGTTTTAAGGCAAATTGTAAAACCACAGTCACAGATTGTGGTTTTAAGGAAAATTATAAAATTGTAAAACCACTGTTTAACCACAGTCACAGACTGTGGTTTTAAGGAAAATTGTAAAGTTTTAAGAAAAATTGTAAAATCACAGTCACAAACTCTGGTTTTAAGGATATTTTTGCAACTTTTAAAACCATAGTCACTAATAATGGTTTTTTACATAAAACAGAAAAAACTCATCTGGATGCCTACGTGGATACAAAAGATTAGTTTGGCAAATATCTTGAGATGGTACTATTTTTACCATTTTTTTCAACAAATAGATTACTTTGAACTTAAAACTCCCTATCGTCGTCTTCGTATTCATCACCATCACCATAATCATCTTCATCTCCACCTTCCATCTCTCTCAAATCAACACCATCCTCTCTATCAACTGTGCACACTTCCACCTCCACCACCATCCAAAACCCATCGCCTCCACTCCTCTCCACCACTTCTTCCACAAACGACGTTGTTCTGGGTGTTACGTATTTGAAGATGGTGCTCCCAAGGTTTAAACTGGTGAGAACGTTAGATACATAGAGTTGCCGCAATTAGGGCAAATGAAATTCATGCACCGGCACTCCAAACATTCCCGCGACTTCAAGACTCACGACATCCTCTGCCAGCATCTCTATTGTAACACCCCAACTGACACCTTTTGAACAGGAATTTGGTAATTAGAAATTTTTAGTTACAAGATGAATGTTGTGTCGTTTTCACTTTGAGCCTTGGGGCTTGAGGTGAGAAATGATCGTCATGCCCTTGGAGTGGGTTTTGGGGCATGGCATCTACCCCTTCCGTCGTGTCTGTGCCTATTATCAGCTGATTTCGGTGTTTGATATGGATTTCCATCAATCCAATGGCTTCAGATATGGAATGGAGACCGTAAAAAGACAAGTTGCAGAAGAGGGTGTTGGATTTCATCGTGGATGAGACTGAAACTACGATTTTGCAGGGTAATTAATTTTGTGTGTGGGTTTTGTTATACCCAGATGTGTGTGTGTACATATATATAATCGAGAATTAGAAAGTATTTGAAATTTGAAGTTTCCTTTTTTCTAGTTCTAGAGGGGTTGAAATCAACTATTGTTGGTTTTTCTATTGAGGTCATCAAAGGTCTACAAATTTGTGATACAGGGTTTGATACAGGGTTTGATGTGCTCCAATGAAATCCATTGTTCCCTAGGGGTTATCATTTGGAGCTTTTTATTTTTACCCTATTGTTTCTTTTGTTTGCTCCGATGATGGACGTTTTATCTTGAGAGAATGCATTGTTATCACTTTTGGTTGAACTTTTCCAACCTTTTTTAGACTTATCTTATTTGTTTATATCTATAATATTTATATAGTGGTTTTTGATAGAAAAGAACAATCTTCTATCCAATGACTCCCTTCAATTCCTCTTTTATCACTCGACAATTATGAAAGTCAAGTTGAGAATATTTAGAAAACCATGATCTTATTTATTCTACAATGCTCTATTTCATTTGGTGTTACATTTTTTACCAATTAGGTGAAAATATAGTCATGTTACTTTGTTACCAGCCACCAAAAATGTTAATTAAGAAAAAAAATTACAAGATACTTTAGCAGCTTATGATTTAGTTTGTGGATTGTCTTGAGGCATTCTTTGGCAGACCCTGTTGCAATGTGGCATGTCAAGGCTGAGATTGCTCCAGCTATCCTCCTAGTGGTTGATTTTTTGAGGATGGTACAAGCTCGACTCAAAAGAATCCAATAGCAGCTTGTCAGAAATGATACAACACACAAGTTTCGTTGCTTAAAGATGTAATTGTGCCATACACCCATCTACTTCCTAGGCTGCATTTATCAGAAAACCAGAAACATCGGACTCTTCTTTACTTTAAAGGGCCTAATCATAGGCACCAGGTCAGTACTAAATTTCTATGGAGAATTATTTTAAAACAACTAATTTGTATTATTTTACTGATTTTGGTGATTCATATAATCTGAGATACATGTCACACACTTGGGAGATCCCATGCACCTAGCTATGAGACACTTGTACAACTTCAAGTGCAGTTGCTAAATTAGCCTCAACTTACCAAATGCTAATCAATGTTTAGGAACAAAAAAGCATGAAAGGGAACACCTAGAAGCTTGAAGAATGCAAGCGCATTGCCCAATATAAGGGTAAGAGCTTTAATTTGCCTCTGAACTCTCAACTCTTTGTGGTGCTTTATGCCAGTGAATTCTGCATTTTTTAGTATGAATTTAGTTTTTCCCTGTTTCCTTTTAGTCAACCACTATGTTAAGTGGACCTCCATGTGCTATTGGGTTACATGGATCAATGTGTTTGATCATATTCATCTTACCTCCAAATGATAATTGTGATAGTTGTCAAATTTGCTTCTCTTCAATCATATGTTATATAGACCATCCATATCATATCTAGTTTTGATTTTTCTCCTTTGAGGGGATTCTCTTACACCTTAAATAGTTGCTTTTTTTATTAAAAAAAAAAAAGAAAAAAAAAAAAGGAACAATTTCATTTGTTTAAACAATTAGGTGCAATTATGTTCAAAGAAGTGAAATAAAATTTGGGAGAATCGTAGACCAGGGCTAAACATAAGGATTTCTTTATTTTATTTTATTTTTGGGGGCTCCTGGTAGATCTCTTTCCCATCAATCAGCTAGTAGAATATAAATAGTTAATGGTATTTTGTTGGTTTTATTTCTTAGGAACTTTGAAGATATTAGTATCAGGGGGGCACATCAGAATTTTTTCAATTGACCATTGCGTGGTGAATACAAGTTTTCTTCATATTTATGATTTGTTTGGTTTTATTGATGATGTACACAGGGAACAATATCTTTCCAAAACTCAGAGGCTAAGCATGTGTATGATCAATCATTGTTGCCGTTATGGGGATCACTACTTCACGATCTTGAAATTCTTCACTGCTTGCTGATAGATGATTTTTCTGTTTGTTACTTATGCATACTTCTGTCCACTTGATTTTTAGCTGATTGAAGTAGCATGTAGGAGAAGGTGTCTCTACATTCATGCTCAATCTGTTTCAGTTGCATATTTTATTAGATTAATTAGCTGGTATGAATATTTTATCATTTTTTTCGATATCAATTGGAAATACAAAGCCAGGTTCACCCTGCTGACCATATATATTGAGCCACTTTCAACTGGTTGAGAGGATAATATCTCAGCGATTAAATAGGGTAGTTAGGCATGGGCTTTAGATTGTGTAGCTGATACAGTGTTTAAATATGGTGGATTGGAAAAGGCATAGAATTTTAGCTTGTAAATGATTTGTTTTTTCTTTTGGAAAGACAAGAATTATTAATGTAAATGATAAATCTTCGGTTAATGGAATACCTCCAAGAAAAAAAAAAAAAGAAAGAAAGAAAGAAAGAAGGAAACTTGTTTTTTTAGTTAATTTCACAATGTTGAAGACTAGCTCAGCAGCCGCAAAAATAGTTGCTTCAATGAGAGGAGTTCCAGACATTGTTTTGGTTGACACCTTTACTGAATTGAGGCAGAGGCGGCTAAGGCCTAGAGGCACATGCCTCCTCGCCTTGAAAATCAAAACTACATACTACATTGGTCTGGGATTGATCTTCGGCCTCTTTTGGAGAGGCAAAACAAGATTTCCACTAGGCTAATCATCTCGAATACACTTCATTTCCTCACCCCCAAGATTGAATTTTTGGATCCACCATAAATTATGCTTTGAAGAGCAAAAATCTTAAATGACCCCAACAAGAGTTGCTCTCTCTCTCTCTCTCTCTCTCTTGCTAGGAGCCCTCGTTCATTAAATTCAGCTGATGAGGGCATCAAATACTTTAGTACTCCGGTGCTAAGTCAGTGTCAAAGCAATTAGTTGTCATGCAATTAAAATTGTGAAGTGCAAGTATAATTTGGCATGGAAGTTCAGTTTGGTGAGATAAATGAAATGCCAAATTCTATAAGAAGATATGCTGTTTGGACTGAATAATTGGAATAAAAACCCATGGAGCCATCAACGAGTTCTTGGGTTTCAGTTAATGGATTTCTATTATCATTATACCAGCAGCATGGAAAGCCTAAAGTTGCTATCATGAGGACTACAACTAAATACCCAACAATGACTACTACAACCAATTACATGGAATGTATGATATTAGATTCCAAGAATTTAAAGCAATATATATATATATATATATATATATGTATTGGTTCATAGATTCTGTTTGATGTTAATCCTTCAATTGTGCTCTAACTTACAGATTCTTCCTAGAAAAGTAAAGGGGCAAAAAATACTTGCCTTCTTGTATCAAGTTCTCAATGGAGATTGGAATGAGTCCTCTTATTTTATTGTTTTGTCCAACTTATATCTTTTAACTAATTACTACTTGATATTCTAGTGGCGTAAAATTTGGAGTTGGAAGAGATCAGTACTATTGCTGGGGAGAACAAAGTAACATTTGATTGCAGGATGATAGTGAACTTGTGATCCCATTGGAACAACAAATCTAAGGTTCAAAGTTACTACAGCTTTCTGATGTATATTCAGGTTGTGGAGACAAAAAAAGAGCCTTAAACAATTTAGATTTCATTGTTACACTAAACTATAAGAACTGGCTTAAAGCAATTACCATCTTTTTGAGCTTAATCCTAGCTAATGGTGATAACTTGGAAGAAGGAAATCAGGAGAACGAGAAAACTGGAAAAGAAAATAAAGGAAAAGAAAAAATGGATGAGATTGAGCATTTAGAACATGGAGATTAGAGTAAACTTAGGAATTAACACCCATAGGTTTAGGATCTTCAATCCCTCATTTTAGGTGCCTATTCAAATCCTTGCTACCAGTAATCAGCCATCCACTTTTACTAAGATGCAAGCCATTAAGCCAATCATCTGAATACACACCCAGATGCATGCATATATATTAGACCTCTTGAATAATGGTCAATATTACAAGCCTTCCCCTTATGTTAGTCATCTTTAAGCAATTTAATTCTGATTTAGATATCATTTGGCATTTATCCTGGGAATATAAATGTCTTTCTAACCAAATAACATGGGTTATTTTTCCATTTATTAGATGAAAAATTATGTCAAAGTTTATTTTTGGCAATAAACTTGGAGATATCCGTGTCCTTATAAATAGGAAATTAGCCTACCTAAAAAAGCAACAAGGTAATCCACCAAAATTAAATCATTTCTATCAGTCCAAGAATATATAAAAGCTAAATAATTTCACTAAGCAAAGAAAACTAAATTAAATCCATTTCCAGGCACATGTAGAATCATTAACATCTACCCTCTTTAAATTACCCTTGTCCCCGATGGCTATTTTGGGACTCTCAACCTACAGATTCTTCTACCACATCATCACATCCATTGCATCCATGTTCATTTTCCTCATCTAATCAACATTCTACCATAAGAAATAGCATTTTACACATGTGATTAGGACTAAACTTCTCATTCGGATTAAAGCTTTTGTCCTTCAATTAGTCAAGAGTCAACTTTTTAGTTGACAATAGATTTTAACTTTTTGACATATGGTACCTATTAGTTAAATAAGGTAAATAAGGTCATCTCTATGTTTGTTACTTTAAGTTGAGGAGTTTAATTTTGAGTATGATACTTTGCTTTATAAAGGTAACCAATTGCAACTATTGTTTAGCCAAGAAGCTTCCTCATTAATACTGACATTCTCCTTAGGACAACCTGTCATGAAGCCTACTAAGTAGTCTCTCAAACAAACTCTGATAATCATGAATATGACCTTTTTGTTTAAGTTTGATGAGGTCACCAAAGAGGTCTATTAATTAGTTACCAATTTTCCTTTAAACTGAAGTAGTTAGAATTTGAACCCACAAAGTATATTATGCTCTTAACACCTCCCTCACATGTGACCCCATACTTGCATGTGGGAAGCATAAATAGCAATAATTGTGGAAATCATAATGCAACCTCCAGTTAGCTTGAGCTCTAATACCATGTTAAGTTATCAACTTTTTCTAAAAGATTAAGCTATTAAAATTTGGACCCAAGATGTGTATCATACTCCATCAAAGTCTTTGGATTGAGTAGGTCCATGACTCTATAACATGTATACAAACCCTCTTTAAAAACTTACCATATGATGAACCTCCTCTTCTTTAACAACTAACACTAGGATTGGGCATCTCCTTCTAAAAAAAGATTAAAATATCAAAAATAATTAAAATACTACTGGTTAGATTTTTCGAAATATTGCAAAATATTGGAAATATTGAACCAAAATTTGGACAAAAGATATCAATAGTACGGAAATTGATTAAACAGAGAAATGTTGAGAAAAACTTCAAGAAATGATATTACAACTTCAATAATACACATATTAAAGTTGTTTAATGCAGAAAACTATAGATATATATATATATATATATATATGATAGAAATTTTTATATATATATATAAATAATAAAAGGCACTCACATTAAAAGTGTCTAAAACATGACAAAACAAGTACACGCAAAGTATACAAACAAAGCCCAAAAAAAGGCTAGGTAGTAAGGAAGAAAAAAAAAAAAGTCTTCCCCTTACTTGACAAACAACCAATCTACAAAATCAATCAAAGATGTGTGATCCCCTATATACACCCTAACCCAATTCACAAAAGTATACATGAAAATAGATTTAATTGCTTGGTCAAACCACTCAACTTCATTGAAATCTCTTTTATTCCGTCCCTTCCAAATAGTCCACAATAAACATAAGGTGGTAGCCCTCCACGCTTTCTTCCATTTTTTACCCATAAAAGAGTTATGTCAACCTAATAGATTTCTTCTAACTGAGGAATGCATAACATACTGCACACCAAAGAAGGAGTAAGTAAAGTTCCAAAACATTCTAGTCTTGTCACAAAACAGAAGTAGATGATTTGTAGTTTCCTCCTTTTTTTGCACAAGTAACATCTATTTGGTATATTCCAACCCCTCTTTTTCAACTGGTCAAGAGTCAAAAGTCTGCTCCAAGTCACTTCCCTAGATAAAATTTGAATTTGTGATGTTCAGTAATATGCAAAATCTGAAAACACATTTACTATTAAAATAATGATCTAATTAGTTTGGATGTATTTAAGGATAAAAATAGAAATGATGATATATGTATAATTATTTTTCAATTTAAAAATGTTTATAATTTTATTTATAAGTTTATGTTTTTTAATATTTAATTACTATATAAAAAATATTCAATAGGAAGATTATTGTGATAGTTTTTACATTTTAATTTCAACAATCAATTAAATGGAATTTGAAAATAAGATAATTAAAATTAATTTATTTTTAAATTTTTTTATTTTAATATTTTATTTTTGCAAGGAGATGGTGAAAGATTGTATTAACAAAGTTTATAATATATATTAAAAGTGTGCATCTAAAGAAATATCAGTGATTTTGGCAGATTTTCGGCTAGCCGAATTTTTCACCCCATTTTCCATATTTGGTTGTGTGATATATGAAATTTCGGCAATATTTCGCTGATACATGAAATTTGGGTCATATTTTGCCAAAATTTCAGGATATTTTCATCTATGATTCTAAACAATAATCAACTAATGATACTTGCTCCTCTATATGGGTGTGCTGAAAGTCAAAAGTTGCTCAACCAAACATGTGCAACTATGAGGAAAATTTAATTTGGCAAGCTTAGGTAGAATTGAGTAAGGTGAGTTGATTTGTCTCAACTCTAAATTGTGATTAACTGGTCCAACCATATTTTGATGGGTAGAACTCTCTCCTTTGCCACAACCTAGTAAAAGCTATTAGAGAAAATTAATGTTATCCTTAATTTAAATATTGATATTTATCTATTTATTATATATTTGTTTGAATTAGAATAGAATATGGAATTTGAATTAAAGTAGGAGATCGAGTTTGAATTATAGTAGAACTCAAATATATTTGTATATAAATATCTATCATCATCAATCAGAATGGTGTGTCATATTTTCTTTTTCTATATGGTATCAGAGTCTTCGAATTCTAAACCCTAGTCTCAACTTGGAGCAAATTTAGGGTGCAAGGCTTAGGCCTAGCACGCCTCCCCCTGCCCCTACTGCAAATGGTAGTGACCTTGCTATGCCTATGTATTGTCAATGTCTCCTTCCCTATGGTCTCCAATCTAATATCCTAGCTTCAATGCCTCTTTCTCCATAGTCTCCAATGCAGTATTTTGAAATAGCTCTTCATAGCCAAGAGCTCTAAATTTTCTTGGTTCAAACCTACTAAAAGTTTCTTCGCCTTTGCTTCCTACCAGTATTAGGTCCCTTAATTTAAAACATACTTTTTTTTATTACCTTCAACTCTACCTCTCTCTCTTTCTCTAAAAGCTTCCTCAAAGATTTGATTGTTTTCTTGCATGTCTTGGGAAGACAAACATGCTCATGTTCATTTACCTCTACTTGAAATCTACCCTATACTCCTTTACCTCCTATATCATCTACTACATTATCTTCAAAAACATTATCTAGTTTGATGCCAAATAAGGTTCCTAATCATACTCTTCCTTCAACAAACTTTCTTTCTACAAGTTCCTTAAAGTTTTTAGAAATTCGGCTTAGAAAGATCCTACTATGCCTAATCTTTTAGCCATCAAGTCGAATCCACTTGTCTCCTAGATCTAAGGAGACAACCCTTCACAAAAACAGGAAGACCACCCTCCATAGAAACAAGGAGACCACCCTCCCTGGAAACAAAGAGACCGCCCTCCACTAAAACAAAGAGATCGCCCTCCACGGAAGTCGAATACATCACAGTCTATTTTCTTTCTCTCAAGACCAAGATTGGAATCTTCGATCGGAGCTCCATTTTGCGGAGAAAATTAATGTTATCCTTAATTTAAATATTAATATCTATCTATTTATTATATATTAGTTTGAATTAGAATAGAATATAAATTTGAATTAGAGTAGGAGATAAAGTTTGAATTATAGTAGAACTCAAATATATTTGTATATAAATATCTATCATCATCAATGAGAATGGTATGTCATATTTTCTTTCTTTATAAAAGCTTGAGTTCATGATTGGGAACATGTCTTGCATTTCCCTTAAATTTCTTTCCTACCAAAGCCTACTTTAGCTCTTCGGCCTCAAGTCTATTATCCATCGGTCATCAATGTTTGAATTTGGCTTTTCTAGCAAGATGTTATCTTCAACTTAGACACAATGACTGCCTCATGCCTTTCTTTGGTCTATATTGATAAATTACATCAAAGAGAAAGAAATGTAGAAAAAAGGAAAAGAATAGATAATGGCTTTACTTTGAGGAGTACCTGCCTCCCACAAACTCAGTAACAATAAACTTTTCTCTGACAATCTGATTTTATTGTGAAAGACTAATAGAAATGCTCAATAGATAGGATAATATCACTCTTAATGCCTAAGAAACTAATCCACTAAAACTAAATAATACCTCTCTCTCTCTCTCTCTCTCTCGTAAAAGGTAGCTAACTGATCAGTCAAAACTAACAAAAATGTATCAGTTAAATAAGTGACTGACTCTGTGTGGATGGGTGTGTGGATGTGGGTGTACTTGTAATTTTATACTGTGATTTCTATTTGTTTGAATGAGGACTTGCTGTTGTCCAGTGGCTACTATATTATCAAGAACGAACACTCTTTTGTTTGTGACTAGTCATAGAAAATTGGGACAAACTTGTAAACTTCTCTGCCAAGTGCTACTACACTACTATTCACTAATGCATATTACTGTTTTTCACACATATATATGCAAGTTGAAGCACTTACATAATTATAGAACTGTTTTGGTTTGAAAATTGAAGAGTACCCCTCCTTGGCATTGAAGAAAATTATTACAAAATAGTAATATATGCTTTTATGTCAACTATTACTCCTTCCACCATAGCCTGGGTAGTTGTCAAAGTGTGTATCTCTTCTTTCAGGTGTTGAACCATGTATCCAGGATGTAACCACACAGTAAAAGAATCCAACCTATGATTTTCTATTTGCCCTAATGCTGGCCTCATAGCTGGTGATAATTTTACTGGCCACTATTGATTTGGTTGTGATTGAATGGACCTAATTCATTTATTGCCTCAGCAATATGAGACCTTAGTGAAGGAACAAATGCTGCATGAGATGTTTGCATGCAGTTGCCATCTATGCCAAATAGGAAGACATAGGTATGCATGCCAGTTTCAGTGTTTGTTTAGGTGCGAGACTGGTCTAATTCACAGATCTTAGGACCTAGGGACACTAGTGTGTTAACAAACTCTAGACCAACATTAAGTCAACATGTAAAACAACTGTTCACATGGGTTCTTCATTAACTCCGCACATATCAGCTAGATCTGGCGAAACATACAGTTCAGCTGGAAAATGTTGTTATCCTCTTTTGGACACTTGTGTTAGGTGCATATCAGGTAGGTAGGTGTTTGGATGCATATCCCATACCATACTCATGCTGTCTCTTGTATGAAATGGGAATTTATCTGTGTAACGCAAGTTGTTCTTTTCACAACATTTCATGGAAAAGAAATCACTACATGGTTACTTATTTAAGCTTGGATTGGTTTGAGTATGATATTGGACTCATCACCTATTGCCAGCTTGACGGTCAGCAGACCTTCTAGTCCACAACATAAAAAATCCTAATGGAAACATCAGAAGCCGAGAACCTAAAAGTTATTCTAATACAAGCAAATGAATGAAATGGTTAAAGAGTAGTATATTGAGTGAAAGAGCCATGCTAAATTATATATAAAACTGCAGTTATCTAATGGCACGCAGAAGGCCCAGTTCATCATTTGCCTGTTGACCTCTCATTTTTAAAACACTGCATCTACTTGCCTTTTTATCCTGTTAGCTGCCAGCAGATGAATAATGTTCTTCAATATAACAAAAAAATAAAAAATAATTAAAAAGATAAAGAGGCGAGTAAAAAGACGATGTGGCTTTTGACTTCCTGCTCTTTGCCTTGCCTTTTCTTTCAAAATTTTATTTGCTTGTGGGTCTTTAGCTCTCCTCCATTGAATTTGGGTATTTGGAGATAAAAAATTTGCTTCTTGTATTTGAGAAAAAGAAAGTGCATAAATTTGGTAGCCATACACATGTAGATTCTCTCTCCCTCTCACCCTCTCTTTTATGGCAACTTGATAATATTCCCATTTCTGTTATTATAAAAATTGACCCTCTCTTTTGTTTGATCTTGGTATAATGTATGTATAGAATTTCAGGGAGGGAGGGAAGGAGCATTTGAGGCAAAGAGAGTGGTGGACATCCATCCCGAGTCCAGACATGAGTCTAGCATGTCTTGTGTGCCATAGCGTAGAAAGCCCATCTCATTCATTTAGGAGTTACTCGGTCTCAAGTTCAGACAATGAAGGAAGATGCTCTGCAATTGCCAACTGTCTGGCCAGGAGGGCATCTCTTCCAGCCCCAACAATTAACTCCTCGATCATACGGTAATCCAAAGAGACACCACGCCCATCCATCCCAAAAAGTAGCGGCATTCCAGGGACGCCAATGCTGGTCCGAAGCTGTGCAGTGAGAAGGGACATTGTGAAGGACTGGAATTTCGAGGAGGTAGTGATGGAGCATTAGTATTTTACTAGTAGCAAGTATGAAATATAGCTAGCTGCTTTGTTTTGGGTGCAACTGGACCCCCAGCTTCTTCTCTGTACAAGAAGAGTTTGAGCCTCTGTCTCTGCAATCATCCTAGACAAAAATCCAATGTGAAACTTTGTTCATATTTTGGCTAATCGCATTCCCTTCCATAATTGCTGCTGCTGCTTTCATTGCCCCTGTCACTCCACTATCTTTGTTTCCATTTTCTATTATACTTGCCTTCCACCATTTTCATGTTGATTCGCTACCTCCACTTCCCACGGCTCTTACCAATTATTCATTTTCTTTTTCTTTTTCTAATTAATTACATCAATCTTAAATATACTTACAAACCTGTATTATGTTTGTTCCAAGAAAGTAATAAAAGAAATATCCTGTACTTCCACGGTGTCTAGAGTTCTTCAAACAATGTGATCTAACACTAGATAAATCCTTAACTCTTTCCCCTATTACTAAAAGACTACAAAATGTTCTTGTGAATTATAACCAATATTCAATGTATAAGCAGTGATTTCAAATTCAAAGGTTAATCAGGCAACTTCACTTGGAGTTTGGTTTTTTGGGAGTGAGTGGAAAAGTTGATAGATAAGTCACCTTTACTACTACTCTTCAAAACCATAAATGAGATTTTCACCTCGTGTGGCTCCTTCTCCAATTTTTTTGAAATCATTGAATATTTTTTCTTGTTCGAGAATCTCCTCCCCTCTTCCACTCCATCCCAAAAAGTAACTAGGACCAATTTAATCATGTTTTCATGTTTCAATTAAATACTTTTCATTTTTTATTATTCTCAAATCAAAAGAAAAGATTATTTTTTTTATCCTATAAAAAGTATGATAGAAAATTAAATATAATTAAATTGAATTAGAAATTTGTTTATTTTCTAATTATTTATCTTTATGTAGAATGGTTAAAATAAATGAAATAATATATAAAAATAATTTATTAATTTAAATTTTTTATTTTTTATTTTTTTCTCAATTTTCTTGAATCAAACGTAACCTTAATTTTATATTATTTTTTAAAAAATATAAAAAAATATTAACCTTAATTTTATTTTTTTTAAATTATAATCATGTTATATATATATATATATATATATATTAATTTTTAAAAAAATACATATAAATTATATATATAAGAGGCAAAATCCTAAATGGCAATGTATTCAAACAATAGAAATCTAAAAATATTTATCATTTAACAATGACTGGACAAAATAAAACCTAATTAATACAATAAAACTAAATCAGAAAGAAAGAACAAAATTAAACGAGTCCATCGAGTAAGTCTTTCTTGCAATTAATTTTGAACCACTCCAGAATACACGGGAATTACAATGACTCGACCACTGAATCGGATCTAATCAACAACAACCCAAACACAGTCTTCGTCTTCATCTTCATCACCATCACCGTAATCATCTTCATCTCCACCCTCCATCTCTCTCAACTCAACAACATCCTCTCTATCAATTGTCCATACATCCACCTCCACCACCATCCAAAACCCATGGCCCCCACTCCTCTCTACCACCTCCTCCACAAACGAGGTTGTTCTGGGTATCACGTATTTGAAGACGGTGCTCCCAAGTTCCAAGCTGGCCAGAACGTTTGATACATAGAGTTGGCGCAGTAGGGGCAGATGAAACACTTGCACCGGCACTCCAAACGCTCGGACGACTTTGGGACTCACAACATCCTCTGCCAGCATCTCCGCCCCTTCCCTCGTGTCTGTGCCTACTACCCGCTGATATCGGTGTTCGACATGGATTTCCATGATCCCAATGGCTTCAGATATGGAATGAAGACCGAAAAAGGACAAATCGCACAAAAGGGTGTTGGACTTCATTGTGGGTGAGAGTAGCCGAACTACAATTTTGCAGAGTGATTTTGTATGAGAGGGTTTTGTTATATCCAAATATTTATAGATAGACAGGAATGAGAATTAGTAACCGACTGAGCTTTGAAGTTTCCTCATTGTGGAAGTTTCCTTATTGGTGAATATTCTCCTGGTTTGGTTTCTAAAACCAGTGGAAAGTAAAGCTTGAAAGGAGAGAAGAGAAGATATAGGATCGTTACACGTAGGTTACCGTTGGACAATAAAAGGAAATTTTATTCTCTATTTCTAAACAATTGGATTTCCTTGCATACGTTATTATTTTTGTTTCTTTTGTCCCTAACAAAATTAGAGAATATTTTTTTCCAAAAAACAGAAAGCTCTGGATTGGTTGATAAGAAATATAATTACTTTCTATTATTCGTTTGCAATTTTAGCCACGTCATCGACATTTGGAGTGGTTTTTGAAATTTTGAATTGGGCTTCCATGGACCGGCCCAAGGGACATCCAGCCCGCTAGGCACATTGGAATTTCCAGCACTTTGTATAAATATCTTGTTTCCGGCCGATGTGGGATGACCTCGCCGCACCATTAAGCCAACCTTCTTGTTGTTGTCATATCGTACATGTTTTATGTGTGTTTATATTACAGACTAACATTATATCTAAGATTCGTGAATGTAAATCCTACACTTATGTAGTTATATTATAAATATCTCATAATACATATAAATTAATTAGAATAAAATTATTATAAATAAATTATTTTAAATATAATGTATTTTACATAATATTTAAATACAAAATAAATATAAATTTATAAATAAAACTATCAATATTGATAAATATATCATTATTTTTTTTTTTTTTATGTCATTGAATAGATCCTCTAAATATAAACTTAGAAAGTTAATTATTTATTTATTAACAAGAAATAAGATAGATGATTTAAGTAATTTACTTAGAGGGTGTTTGGTAAATCATCTTAACGGCTTAAAATAATTTAATAACTTAATTTAAATTATCATTAATAAAATTAAGCATATTTGGTAAAATAATTTAATATCACAACTTAAAATAAAAATGATTTTAAGTATTGAATCAAAATAGTTAACTTATTTTTAATCCTAAATTTTGTTTTTATTTTATTTGCTTACATCTAATCAAAATATATTTAATAACCATAACTTCACATTCATGATTCATTTTTTATAAAAATAAATATTATTTAAATTTTTTAATAATAAACATTAATCACAATTAATAAAAATAAATATATCAATTTTACTAAATAACCTTAATACTTAAAGTAAAAATCAAGTAAAAAGTTTTGAATTAATAATTAAAAGATTTATTTAAAGTCAATTTAAATAATTAAGTAATAAATATTAAATTTAGATACCTAGCATTTGCTCAATCTCGGAGCTCTATAGTGAAACAACCCCTTCTCTCATTGTTAATTCCATTGCCACCTAAATCTAATTTAATTATTAATAATTGATTTTAATAATTTTTTGATAATTTGAAATTTAAAAAATAAAACAAGATATTAATTATTCATATGTTTGATCATATAAAAAAAAGATTTTAACCATATTTTTCATACTTTGACTATACTCAAAATCATACACAAATCATATTTTATAAGATATATATGCTGGTGACAAACTCACTAGTATAAAAACCAACGTAGTTGCCCTTTTTCCTTCCAGGGAGTGGAGAATAGGAGTGAGCAGGGAAGAAATTAACTGCAACGATGGCTCTGAAGGCCACCAGCTTCACCTCCACCCTCCACCCATCTCTCTGCTCGGTCTCTTCTCTCTTCCTCGTCACTCTCATCTCCATTCTTTCACTCTCTCTGTTCTTCCTCTTCACCACTGCTAACCAGTCCAAATCCATTTCATCTCAATCTCTCATCTCCAAGACAACCCCCCAAGCCTCCATCAAAGTCTACGTTGCAGACCTCCCCAGATCCCTCAACTACGGCCTCCTCGACACCTACTGGTCTCTGCAATCCGATTCAAGGCTCGGGAGCGAAGCGGATAGAGCAATTCGAAGGACCCAAATGGGGAAAACTCTCAAATTCCCTCCGTATCCCGAGAATCCACTGATCAAACAGTACAGTGCAGAGTACTGGATAATGGGGGATCTGATGACCCCTGAAAAGTTGAGAAATGGGTCTTTTGCGAAGCGGGTTTTTGATGTGAATGAAGCTGATGTTGTCTTTGTGCCTTTTTTTGCTACGATTAGTGCTGAGATGCAGTTGGGTGTGGGCAAAGGGGTGTTTAGGAAGAAGGAGGGGAATGAGGATTATGAGAGGCAGAGGCAGGTGATGGAGTTTGTCTATGGGACCCAGGCTTGGAAGCGATCTGGTGGGCGAGATCATGTGTTTGTTCTTACTGGTAATGGTGGTTCGTTTTCGAATTCCTTTTTTGATTTGTTGATTAGTGTTGCTTTTCATCGATTTGCTACGTGGGTCATGAATTTCTTGTGTTAAATTTGTTCAATTTTAGTGATGGGTTGCCTATGTTTTTGGCCAAAGTTCTGCAGTTAATTCTTCATTCTGTTATTGTGCGGACGATTTTCCTTTTTTTTTCTCCTTTAAATTTTCCTTATTTTAGCAAGTGTTTCAGATTGATTTTGAGGTTGATGCATTATATATGTTTTGGGTGTTCTCCTCAAAACATGTATAGCAGATCTCAAGTGAAAAGTTTGGAGATGAATCACTTAGTGGATGGTTATACTGTTCTTTTCTTTTTTTAAATGCATGTACAGAAGCTGGATCAGTTTTGGAGAAGATGATAAAGTTGACCAGATTGGTGCCTGGAAGAACAATTATTTGTTCAAATAGGGGAAGCTAATTATGATTATAATTTAGAAGCCCTTTTCCATCTTTACTTACTTCCTATCCATTTTTTGGATTTTAAGATTGGATGCTACAGATATGTAGAAGATACAAAGAAACTTCTGGGTAAAGATGGGACAAGAAAATAAATCATGTACTGTACTATGATCGGATTGTAGGTGAGAGGACTCCAGTGTGGTTCCCTAGGGTTATCATTTTGAGCTTTGCATTTTTACCCTATTGTTTCTTGTGTTTGAATGGAATTTCTTGACTAAATTCTCCCATGGTGAACGTCTTTATCTTGAGAGAATGTGTTGTTATCAACTAGTGCAATGCACTCAAGTCCATCCAACAAAACATTTTTTCAAACTATTTTGCTCAAGTAGTTCACTCCTTGTATGATAAACTCACAATGTGACTCCTCCTATGATTAGTTTTGAAATTGCTTGTAAAGGCATCCTTTTCTAGTTTAGCTATGACCATGCTTCATAAATAGACTTTCTAGCTGCTTAGAAGAGTAGGTAGCTAAGTTTAGAGGCCTAAGTTTTCTCTCTATAGGTGCATGAGGGATTGGCAGAGGATTTGAAGAAAAAGGAGCCATCACATCTTTGATGAGCATTGAAGCTGTTTGATTTTAAGTTATTCCTATCATTTTTTTGGCATGTTCTGTTGAGAAACTTAACTGAATTTCTTTGGACAATTTCCATGTGTTTGTGATTCTCTTAAATTCCAATGCTTTGTGCCTCAGTAAAAACCAATAAATAGAACTGGTAAATTGTTATTATTGAATATACATAAATCTTTGAAGGAATCATTTAATTTCACAAATTGCAGTTGTTTTTGGGATTTCTCTTGAATTTTGAAGTGAATGAATTGTTTAGTCATCAAACTCTCAAGCAATATCAAGTTGCTTTAAAGCACATCTTATATTTCAAATTTTTATTGGAAGTTGTCTGCAATGGTTGAATCAGTTTCCTTGACTTCAGTTAAAATTCTCTAATATTAATATTAGGAACATATCACTTTTGGTTGAACTTTTCCAACCTTTTTTAGACTTATCTTATTTGTTTATATCGATAATATGTATATAGCAGTTTTTGATAGAAAATAACAATCTTCTCCAATGACTCACACTTCAATTCCTCTTTTATCACTCGGCAATTATGAAAGTCAATTTGAGAATATTTACAAAACCATGATCTTATGTATTCTACAATGCTCTATTTCATTTGGTGTTACATTTTTTTTCCCAATTAGGTGAAAATATAGTCATGTTCCTTTGTTGCTGGCTACCAAAAATGTTAATAAGAAAAAAAATTAGAAGATGCTTTAGCAGCTTATGATTTAGTTTGTGGATTGTCAGGTAATCTTAAAACTTGAGGCATTCTTTGGCAGACCCTGTTGCAATGTGGCATGTCAAGGCTGAGGTTGCTCCAGCTATCCTTCTAGTGGTTGATTTTGGAGGATGGTACAAGCTCGACTCAAAAGCATCCAATAACAGCTTGTCAGAAATGATACAACACACACAAGTTTCGTTGCTTAAAGATGTAATTGTGCCATACACCCATCTACTTCCTAGGCTGCATTTATCAGAAAACCAGAAGCGTCAGACTCTTCTTTACTTTAAGGGGGCCAAACATAGGCACCGGGTCAGTACAAAATTTCTATAGTGAATTATTTTAAATGTAGTTATCAATGACTTATAGTTTTTCTATTGATTGTAGCGTGATCTTTTTGTTTGCTTAGATGATTTGCACTTGCTTGATTTCAAGGTTGTTGGAATCAGGTTATTGATAGGTACCTATTAAGAAGTGAATTGAGGAGGGTCAAATGGAGATCATTTGAAGATCATATATGAAAAATAAAGGATGGTGTCTTTATATAATACAGATTCATATATCTGTGTCAGTGTGTGTGACGTGTATGTATATTTTTTTTATCAGAGTGTGGCTGTGTATGTATGCATGTGTATTGGTGAGAGAAGAAAATTGTAACTTAAGAAAATACAGAAAATAAAATCCTTACAAAATGAAGTAAAGCAGTAAGAACGAAACCAAAAAATAAAAACTTAGATTTAAATATATTGCACTAAAAAATTTTGAAGTTAATAGGTAGAGCATATTGAAGAAAAGGATGTTGGCTAACTAACAATGTATTTTGCATGACACATCCACTAGATTTTTTCCCCCTTAAAAAAGTAAAGAAACAATCAAAGTTTTAAAATTTTTACCCAAAAAATATTTTTTATTTTTTTTTTGTGTTAAAGTGTGAAAGATTTGAACAACTAATTTGTATTATTTTATTGATTTTGGTGATTCATATAATCTGAGATATATGTCACACACTTGGGAGATCCCAAGCACCTATGAGTCACTTGTACAACTTCAAGCATGGCTGCTAAATTAGCCTCACCTTACCAAATGCTAATCAATGTATAGGAGCAAAAATGCATGAAATGGAACACTTGGAAGCTTCAAGAATGCACACGTATTACATAATACAAGGGTAATAGCTTTAATTTGCCTCAGAGCTCTTCCACTCTTTGTTGTGCTTTATAGCTGTGAGGCCTTTCCTATTCATAATAGACACACTTAACACATTCCAAAAAATGGGATCCTGGAGATTTTCTAGAGCCTTATATACAAGTTCAACTATGTACAAGTCTTTAAACAACTTTGGAGCATTTGATATACCCCTGGCTATATCTAGTTATAAGGCATTCCATACTATTCCACAGTCAACGTTACTCTGAAGCATTCCGCATGACTTCAGAAGTTTCTAGAATTCTGTGGTCTTCTCTACTAGAAGTTCCAAGGTGCTGAGCAGATGCCTCTGCAGTTCTATGAGTAATTTAGGATTAGTGTCTAGAACCTTCCTTCTGCAGCATAATATACAAGATGAGGAGTCATTTGCATGTGATGTGAGCATATGAGTCTTAGATGAGAGATGATTGAAAATAACAGCATAGGATAAGAACCCTTTTTACTATCAAAAAAATTGGGAAAAATGTGTTTTTGGTACAAACTTTTGAAAGAAAAAATGGAAAAGAGGAGCCTCTAAAAAAAAAAAAATCAAAATTTCATATATTCCCAAGTCAAAGGTAGTACCTACATTATTAAAGGATAATACCTCAGTACTACCTTTAATCTAAAAGTGAACAAATATTTTGGGATCATATGATATAGTTTGAAATATGAAAAGATTCCCATTTTACATATATTTTCAATTGAGCACATGAAAATGTACTTTTCCCAAAAGGATTTATGATCACTAACCAGGGAGCTTAACTGCTATGCTTGCTCTGTAAGGTTTCTTTATCATACAACCTTGAGGCTGACCCAAATTGTAAGGCTCAAAAGATGTAGTGTGGGGTAGGGGGTGTCGGAGGTTCCAAGTTTGATAAGCTTATGTAAATAGGACATGGGCAAAAGTTTTGAGATCAATATGCATGAAAGGAAGACCTTTATAACGAGGGGAGAGGTTCAGCATCAAGTTTTCTTTATTTGCTTATCACACATACATTCAAAGGAGGATCTTGAGTATGCAGTTCCCGCCATATTTGATGGATTCCAAACTATGATTTGGATAATGAAAAGCTTATGGAACTAGGGCATGGACAAAATTTTTGTTTCAACTAACAGAGAACGACGAAGATCTGCCTAATGTGCTAGAGATCGAGATCGAGGAGGTTTGGTACTCCCTTTCTCTCTGGTGGGAGATCAGGCCGTCTCTGAGAAAGGCCTCAGTTGACAGTCAAGGGACGACTAGTCGACCAAGAGGAGAGGTTGGGGGTGATGCCATCGCACGCGCTGGCCCGCGCATGGTGGAAGAGGAGGAAGACGCGAGGCTCGAGGTTTTGCATCAGTCAGCAGACGAGACGGGTGGGCAGGTGAGTGGGCCGGGGCACAAAACAGATCCAAGTCGGAAACAAGTTGGGTCAGTGGCCCGGCCTTCTATTGATCCTTTGGCGAACGGGCCTTCCCCTTTAAGCCTATCTGTGGGCTCAAAAGGCTCTAAGTTGGCTGGTGGGCTCTTTTTGCCAAGCCCACTAGTGGACTTAAAATTAAAAGGGGCCGCAACGGACGAAGCTGGGCCATCGTCTAGGTCATTGTCCTCCAAGGCTGTGTGGTGGGCTGACGAAGTGGAGAGCTTTTCGACACTTGGGTTAGTTGGCTTGGAAGGGGACTCAAGCCCAGGCCTTTCCCAAATCCAACTACTGGACAGAGCCCAATCTGTTAAGGCCCGCCCCTTGGCCTGGCATGGTTTTAGAAGCTAGAGCAATCCAGAGGCAGAGTTTCTTAAACTCTGTAAGACAGAAGTCTTGAGGAAGCAACAAGTAGAAGATCAACAAAAAGCGACAAACCATGCATTAGTCGAAGAAGCTATGAGGTATGGGACTCTGGCTTCTTGGGGAAAAAGGGATTCTGGGTCTTCTCCTTCTCTTTCTTTTTCTTTTGGTTGGACTCCGGTGAGGGAGTATTATGATCATTCTGGGGCATTAAGGGAGGATATTCAAGGAGAGAGTCCGCTGCGTATGATCACCGCAGATGGGTCTATAGAGGATGCAACCACGGCATGTTGGGATCTAATAGAGGTAAATAGTGATAACAATAAAGAAAGGGGATTGGAGTGGTGTTCAGCTCAGTCTGAGCCTCAAGAAGTTAGGGGTTGGGAGGAGAATAGATGGGAGGAAAGCAGTCTGGCAAGATTTAGCCATTTTCTGGGCTTCTCGACAAAGGGATTGGAAAAGGAGATTTTAGATTTCTTGGTCAAAATTAGAAAAAGACGGGAGAGGATTCATAGTAAAGGCTTATTGGAGAAATCAAAATTTGAAAGGGAGCTAAAGAGGTTAGAGTGCTCAATTAACTATGAGGGAGGGAAAAAGCATAAATGCCCCTTGAAGGGCAAAGGGTGTCAACTTTCGAAAGTCCAATGAAGCTCAAATTGTTGAGTTGGAATGTGTGAGGAGCAAATGACAACTCCAAAAGGAAAATAATAAAGGCCTTCATAAGAAACCAAAAGGTAGATTTATTGTGTATTTAGGAGACAAAACTTCAATCAATGACTGAGGGTGTGGTGAGAAGTTTAGGAACGGGGAGATTTTTAGATTGGAGGGCTTTGGATGCTTCTGGCTCTACGGGAGGTATCTTGATTTGTTGGGACAAAAGGTCTTTGGAAATTCTAGATTGGGAGGTGGGCCAATTTTCAATCTCTTGTAGATTCAGGAATGTGGAAGATGGTTTTGTCTGGGTGTTCACAAGAGTTTATGATCCGTTCACTAAAGAAGAAAGGGAATGCTTGTGGGAAGAGTTTGGGGCGATTAGAGGAATTTGGGAAGAACCCTGGTGTTTAGGGGGTGACTTCAATATCATTCTATTTCAAAGGGAAAGGAGCAGACAAGGGAGATTAACAATAGCGATGAGGAGATTTGCTCAAATAATTGATGAATTAGGGCTAGTTGATCTACCTTTGCAAGGGGAACTGTTTACTTGGAGCGGGGGTCTTAATAATCAGTCTTGGGCTAGACTGAACAGATTTCTCGTGACTCCCAGTTGGCTTGATCAATTTAATGGAGTCCTCCAGAGCAGGCTGCCTAGGCCTATATCTGATCACTTCCCTATTTTGCTAAAGGGTGGTGGTTTAAGAAAAGGACCCTCCCTCTTCAGATTTGAAAACATGTGGCTTAAAGTAGAGGGTTTTAAAGATCTCCTACAGAGTTGGTGGCAAGGGATTGTGGTTAGAGGCAGTGCCAGCTTTAGGTTGGCTGCAAAGTTGAAGGAGCTTAAACAAAACATAAAATCTTGGAATAAGGATGTTTTTGGAAGGCTGGAATGCAATAAAATTTTAGCTCTTCAACAAGTGGAATTTTGGGACATGCTGAAAAGCGAGAGAAACCTGTCAAAGGAAGAAACAAAATTAAAAAAGGAAGCAAAAGAAAATTATAAAAAGTGGGTGTTATTGAAAGAAGTCCATTGGAGACAGCTTTCAAGGGAATTATGGTTAAGGGAAGGGGACAGAAATACGGGCTTTTTCCATCGTATAGTAAATGCCCATTGTAGAAATAACTCCTTGGACAAAATTAAGATAAATGGGGTGTGGCTGTCAAAGGAACAAGATGTGAGAGAAGGGGTAGCTAACGCCTATCAACAAATGCTTTCAAAAAATTCAGATTGGAAGGCTGATATTGGGAGGCTACAGTTAGATCACCTAAGCCATCAAGAAGCTAAGAACTTGGAGACCCCCTTCTCTGAGGAAGAAATCCACTCTACTTTGATGGATATGAATGGCGACAAAGCCCCAGCCCTAGATGGCTTCATAGTGGCTTTTTGGCAAAACAGTTGGGACTTTGTGAAGGAAGAAGTCATAGAAATGTTTAAGGAGTTCCATGAACAAAGCTCTTTTCTCAAGAGCCTCAATACCACGTTTCTAGTTCTAATACCAAAGAAAGGAGGGGTTGAGGACCTTGGGGATTTTAGACCTGTAAGCCTGTTGGGGGGGCTATATAAACTGATGGCTAAGGTGTTAGCTAATAGGCTTAAGAAAGTGATAGGAAAAGTGGCCTCCCCTTATCAAAATGCTTTTGTGATGGGTAGACAGATTTTGGATGCCTCCCTAATTCCAAACGAGGTGATTGATTCATGGCAGAAAAGAAAAGAGAAAGGGCTTATATGTAAATTGGATATCGAAAAAGCTTATGATAGCATTAACTAACAGTTTTTAATGAAGGTTATGCAAAAGATGGGGTTTGGGTCAAAGTGGTTGGGATGGATGTGGAGATGCATCTCTACAGCTAAATTTTCTGTTTTGGTTAATGGGGTGCCAGCAGGTTTCTTTTCGAGTACCAAGGGGCTTCGTCAAAGAGACCCTCTATCTCCTTACCTCTTTGTTATGAGAATGGAAGTGTTGAGTGCTTTCATTAAGAGGGCTGTTGAAGGGGGCTTTCTTTTAGGGTGCAGAATCCGGGGAAGAAGAAGGACGAAATTGAATATTTCTCACCTATTTTTTGTTGATGATACAGTTTTTTTTTGTGAGGCAAAGAAAGAGCACCTAACTCACTTGAGTTGGACCTTATTTTGGTTTGAAGCTGCGTTAGGATTAAGGATCAATTTGGCCAAAAGTGAAATCATTCCAGTTAGTGAGGTGGAAGAGATTGATGTTTTGGCAATGGAGTTAGGGTGCAGGGTGGGTTCTTTGCCTTCATCTTATTTGGGACTGCCTTTAAGGGCTCCTAACAAGGTTCTCTCTGTGTGGGATGGGGTGGAAGAGAGAGTGAGGAGGAGACTTGCGCTTTGGAAACGACAATATTTTTCAAAGACGGGAGAATCACTCTCATAAAGAGTACGATGGCTAGTATGCCCATTTATCAAATGTCTCTCTTTCGAATGCCTAAGGTAGTAGCAAGAAGATTAGAAAAATTACAAAGAGACTTCCTTTGGGGGGGGGGAAACTCGGAGAGGAAAGCCCACTTAGTTAATTGGGAGGTGGTATGTGCGGATAAGGAGAAGGGTGGGCTAGGATTAAGGAAGTTAGCTCTTTTGAATAAGGCCTTACTTGGTAAATGGATATGGAGATTTGCATGTGACAAGGATAATCTTTGGAAGAAGGTGATTTCGGTGAAATATGGGCAAGAGGGCTTTGGTTGGAGGACAAATAAGGCTAATGGAACGTTTGGAGTAGGGGTTTTGAAGGAAACAGATTGGTGCTGGGAAAATATAGTGTTCACAGTTGGAAATGGCACTAAAATTATATTCTGGACTAACCATTGGTGCGGCCTTACAGTGTTGTCCCAAAGTTTCCCACAATTATTTGCCATGGCTGCCCATAGGAACGCTACGGTGGAGGAAGTTTGGAACCAGAATTTCGGTCAAAGAGAATGGAATCTAGGATTCCTTAGAGCTTTTAATGATTGGGAGTTGGATTTGGTAGGAAATTTGCTCAATGTCTTGAGGGGTTACAAGCTAACTTTGGAGGATGACTCGGTCTCTTGGAAGGGTGGAAGAAACGGGTAGTTTGGAGTTAAGGAAGCGTACAGCTTGCTGGTTAATCTCAATGTCACCTACTTCCTGAAGAATTGCATATGGGTGGATAGGGTTCCAACCAAAGTCGCTTTCTTTGCTTGGGAGGCTACGTGGGGGAAGGTTGTTACCTTAAATAGGCTCCCAAAAAAAGGGTGGCAGCTCCCTAATCGTTGTTTTTTGTGTGGTTGTGAAGAAGAAACTATAAATCATATTCTTATACACTGTATAGTGGTCAGAGTTCTTTGGGAAATCGTCCTAGTTTTGTTTGGCGTTCAGTGGGTCTTCCCAGAAATTGTAAAGGAGGTCTTAATTAGCTGGAGGGGCCCTTTTGTGGGAAAAAAAAGGAAAAATATTTGGAAATCCATTCCGTTGTGCATTTTTTGGATGGTTTGGAAGGAGAGGAATAGGCTAGCCTTTAGGAAGGGTTCTTTAACAATTCAGAAACTCAAAAATTCTTTTGTTTGTAATTTATGGAGTTGGGCTAAATTGTATATTAGAGAGGAATCGTTTTCTCTTATAGGCTTTTTGGAGTGATTAGCATCCACTTAAGGGTTGGTGAGGTTTTTTGGTTTATTAGCTTGTTTTTGAGGTTTTAGCTACCTTGTATACCCCTTGTTTGCTATGTGGTTGTTTGCCCTTTGTTAATATATTCCTTGCTTATTTATCATAAAAAAAAAAGAAAATTTGTTTCAACTAATTTTTCAAATATTCAAAAAACCTTGGATTTGGCACCTGTTGAAATATTGGAATCCAATAGGGATTATGTAAAAGAGAACAGTTTTTTCACATTTTAATATTCACTTATACGTGTAGTTCTAGTAGCTTCCTTTGGCTGTTGTTGGCTTGTGTCTGTTTCTTTTATTTTGTTTCCTTCAATATTTACATGCATACATCCTTCAATATTTCTTTCTTGCAGGCCTTTGCCATGTTTGATTTCTCTTCCTTGCTTGTCATGCATACACACAAGGGAAGACCATCAACATGGACTTCCTACTATAGTATAGTGCACATTACTCCTGGTACCATATTTGATTAATTCTTAAATTGCAGTTTGGATAATGAAAATTTTATGTATTCAGTTCATGAATAAAAGCTTTGCAGTAAGCACTTGTATTTGTTTTCACTTAACTGCGTGCATCTTGTTCTTCTAACTTGCAAATATTTGAGTGGAAAGCTTGGATTATGGGCTTGTTGAGATAATTTAACTCTAATAGGGATTATGTAAAGAGGATAATTGAATGACATTTTAAGGGGGATCTGATTTATGTAAAACTGATGATGCCCTATTACTGGACATCTTTTAGGCAGCATTTTCATCAATCTGTCTGACATTTTATCTGCTGCTATTTTGACACCCCTTATTTTGAGAAGTATAGATTTTCCTTTTCCAAAGTACCCTTTCTTTTGCTGTGTTGAAAATCCTTGTGCACATTACCTTTTATTTTTGTGAATGATGCTCATAAGTTGTAACCCCATTAAAATTTTCTATTAACAGGGAGGCCTGGTACGTGAAAAATTATGGGACTTGTTGGTAAATGAGCAAGGTGTTATTATGGAAGAAGGCTTTCCTAATGCCACTGGTAGGGAGCAGTCAATAAAAGGGATGAGAACATCAGAATTCTGCTTGCACCCTGCTGGGGACACCCCTACTTCCTGCCGACTTTTTGATGCGATCCAAAGCCTCTGTATACCTGTTATTGTCAGTGATAACATTGAACTCCCATTTGAAGGGATGGTGGATTATTCAGAATTTTCAGTGTTTGTGGCAGTTAGAGACTCATTGCAGCCAAACTGGCTTGTGAGTCATCTTAGAAGCTTTTCTAAAGGGCAGAGGGACAGATTTCGTCAAAATATGGCACGGGTTCAGCCTATTTTCCAGTATGATAATGGGCACCCAGCTGGTATTGGACCTATCCCTCCTGATGGTGCAGTGAATCACATATGGAAGAAGGTTCACCAGAAGCTGCCCATGATTAAGGAAGCTATTATTCGAGAGAAGAGAAAACCACCAGGTGCATCAGTTCCACTTCGATGCCATTGTACTTGAATCATGTCTTCATTTTTTTCTAGTATGGTCGCTGATAAGTGGTTCATTTATCTGGTTATTTATCAGAACATATTGTTTTTTGTTTCAGCATGATGTAGTAATAATATAGTATATTTTCTCCTTTGCAAACATTTTTCAACTGAACATTGTACAGAGGAAAATAGCAGGGCTTCCTGTTTTCTTTAACACAGAACCTCTCTCAATTTCTGGTGTACAAAGCATCCTTCTGCAACAAGAAGGGATACCCAATTCCCCTTCTCTTAGAAGGAAACACCACAAACAACACACTTATAACAAACCCAACAACCAAAGGAACAGAGTTGGTCACTTTTCTGGGTATTTCCAGATGATAACATTCCAAAACATCATTGTGTAAGCCTGCAAAAGTAAGAAAAGCAATCAATGAAAGCAATGCGTGGAAGAGATCAATCCATCTCAACCTATACTCAGATGGCGTGCAAGGCTTCCTCCGGCCTCCATTGAAAGTCCATATCCCATTGCGTGTGGCTACGCCATAGTACAACCTTCCCCTTGCAGTTCTGAAGCTATCAGTGAACAAAAAGAAGATGCAAGAGGCTGCAGAGATAGCCAAGAAGAATCCCATCAGCCAGCGGTTGAGCGTGTGGCATTTGCCGTCATTTGTGAGGAGGGGAGCAAATATGGTGAAGGCAAGGATGGTGGCGGTGGGCAAGAGAACATTGAGCCTAGCAGTGCCACTGAGGATAGCATTGAGGACGTATATGAAATGGGATTCATCAGTGCCATCGTCTCCCAGGCAGTAATAGCTGCCATTGTCAGGTAGATAGCTTTCGATCAGATCTTGTTGGAGGGAGTTATCCATCCCCAGCTAGCGATGGGAGTGGAGGAGGAATGTTATCATAGCTTATATCACGAGCAGGCAACATGAGATTCTTTGTTGAAAGGAAGGGAACAAGTAATTCTCTACCCTTTTTCCTTCTATTCCAAAGGGAAACTTTCCTTGCACCTGCATTTGCTTTTGGTTTCAGAAATGAGGTTGCCTTTGTTCACATTCCAGGAGGATCATGGCATGCAATCAAGACAGCTCCCATCATGTTAAAAGGTAGAATGTTTAAATTCCAATTCAAACAAAGTGCCCAAAGGATATAGGGATGAAGGCATGTTCGGCAATGTTCTAGAAAACATTCTCAAAAAACAGTTTCCGAGCTAAAAACAGGTTTCAGTTATTTTCAAAAACAAAATTATGTTTAAGAAACTCAAATATAAAAAACCATATCCATGTACTAGTGTACAATTCAAAACTTCTCAAAATGTTTTTCATGTTTTCAATTATTTATCAAAACACTTTATAAAGCCACTTAAAAACAGAAATTTCACACAAATTTTAAAACATTGTTTTTAGTTAAAAAAAATTATCAACTGCATCTTTTTAATTAGAAATCTGTTTTCTATTTTAGAGAGCAGAAAATCAAACATGCCGTAACAAGTATGATAGAAGTTGAGGAAAGTGATATGGTAATATCAGGTTCAAGCCCTTCAGTAGATGTTTCAAGCCATGTTCTTCCTGAAGTTATACATGATTCCTTCAGACAATTTCAGTACTAAGAGAACGAGAAAAACCGAATCCTAAGGTTAAAACAAATATCCAGGCAACATTCCAACCCAGAATTGATGAACATGAGACCATATAAATGCAACTTTCATTGATCAAAATAATCACAGCTGTCCTTCACCATTGTGGGCTTTCTACATTTGATAAGCTTTACAAAAATTATATTATGTATGACTCAACCAGGACATGAACCTATAGAAAATAAACTATCCCCAGTAATTCGCTAAAAACCGCAGAATAACAGGGCTATATATAAACTATGATGGCCAGCTATGTACAGTATTTGTAAACTAACTGGAAAAAAAATGAATAAACGCTGGGAAAGGACAAAAAAAACACTGAATCGTTGAATGAACAAGACTCAAGCTGAAAAACCATTTTGCTCCCCCTGCTTCTGGGCTTTCAATTGAGAAGAAGAATCGTCCTCTCTGATGCCACAAAGTTCACATGGATTGGAAGACCTTTGTGAGCACCAGTGATCAGGGACACTGAAAAAGTATGTAGACATGAACTTCCTGAATCTCTTTTTGTACTCTTTTGGAGAGATGACGGTTGGCAAAACATTCTTAGGGACAACAAGGGAAGACTTGACCCATGTCTCAAGTTGCTTGTCCCATGTGTACTGCCTGAGATAATCAATAATGCCACAAACAAGCTCATGCCGCTGAGTATCCACTCCCACCAGTAGAGAATAATCCATGACATTAATTGACTGCAAGTTTAATCAAAACACAGAACTGTCAGAAGCTAATTCCAGTGACGTATTATTGATTTGGACATTATAAGCCATTGGTGATGATTGGAGTTCAGGGTAAATCTGGAAACATGAGCTGCCATTGTACTACTGCTTCTAAAAATTCAGAAAATTCAACACATGGGATATCTAACAGTAAACTGTGGTGATTGAACTATATGCGATAAAATCTATATACGCTTAATTAACAGTTCAGGCATGTTTTAGGACTTCTCTTGCCACAATTATTAATAGAAACTGTCAGCAGAAAACTCACATTGAGGAACGTTGTGTCATTCCAAACTGCCCGCTGCAAGACACGCTTCGCTTTCCTACTAACGTACACAGGAGAGGTGTTCATGTCATTAACAAAGTTCTGGTCCAAGAGAACATCTTCTGGACCATCAGCAGCTGAATTGTATCGAGCATGTAAAGCACCTTTGAGATCATACTGGCGAGTAATGCTTCTACAGAAAGTAAGATTCTCCATCACCATCAGATCATGTCTCATCTCTTTCCCACTCTTTGTCTGTCTAATAATTACCTGCAAAGTAGTTCAAATGCTAAGAAAAATGGAATTATAGTCATTAAATGTAAGAAAGGTATAACAACAAACCTGATAAATCCCAAGAATTTTGGCAAGGCAAGTTTGGCTCCCCGATGTGAAGGAGTGATTCATGTAAGCAAAATAATCAGGAGCAAACTTCATAAAGGATTCGAATTCTGTCTTCTTAATTTCCTTTATAATAAACCTGTCATCCAGTGTTTTAGCAAAGAAAGATTTACTTTTCCCACCTTTGGCATCCCAGTTCCTACATCGGCTGAGGGAGGCGATGTAATCAAGCTCAGATGGACAGCATCGATCTCGAAGACTGCGGAACCGGTTGGCATATAAACAAACCACTGAATATTTACCCTTTCCAGGTGATTTTGCAACTCCAAGAGAGACCTCAGGATGAATAGCACCATAAGAAACCAGAGAATCCAACAAATTTAATCCATCAAAACTGGAGAAGAGAGACTCCTCGGAAGAAACGCTTCCATCTGAATCCACAGAACCATTTGAATGCCAATGAGATGAAGGCATTGACGTAATTCGATTCAGGCTGTGTGAATTTTCCAATGCTCGAAAGGCCAATCCTCTCTCTCTCCTACTACCCTCATCAAAATCTTCTGCTGGTACAGGTAAATCCTTCAACAAGGCCAGGGCACAAGAGATTATGCTTGAAAGTTCACCCTCATAGTCTGAGACAATATAATCATCAGTACCAAGAGGGATATGCAGCCTTGAGCCCTCCTCAATGATCAGTTGATAAGCTGAGGGTAAATATTCTGGTGTGTAGCTACTAATAGATTCAAATTTGGGCAAGTAACCTCCCTGGAGATCCTTCATGCAATCCCTCCTAATTTCTGGAAATGGAGACCAGATCCATCCTTTTGCCTTCTCCAAGTTGCATGCCAATGGATATGGAGATGAACCCCTTTGAGATGCATCTAGATCACCAAAAGAATCATTGTGTCCAAGTTCTCCGGTAATAGGAATGATTCTAACAGCTTCTAAATGATCCAAGGATGGAAGTGTCTCTCCTTCGCAATTTTCATCACCAGAATGAGCATGGTCAGAGAAAACAGGTCTCTCTGAGACTGATCCATTTGTGCGTAAATACCCCAAAGTTGACCCCTCAGTATCCACAGCCACAGTTGATGAATTGAATGGATCAGCTTGTTCTCTAGACATTTCAACAGGACCCTCAACAGGGATTTCCCTGATTGACAACTCATTTCCCTGATCTCTTGTCTCCAACTTTGTTTTCACATTGCCACTATTATAGAAACCTTTATCGCCAGTATCCAAAATATTTTCTGCCCGCAGGATTCCACTGCCAGCAATGCCATCCTTCTTCAGAAGCCCTTGAATTGCTTTATGAGTGGCACTAGTGCCAACCACTGAAGAATCAGGTGAGAGTAGTGCATGCAAACGCCGATCCCATAAGCATGATTCAAGTTGAAGCTCCCACAGTAATCTGTTCAAGCTGAGAAGTTTATAAATGGCCTGCTCTGGCTTCCCATTCCTAACAATAGCTTTTTGAATGTTGACCTGAAATTCCACCAAACAGAGAGAAAAAGAAAAGAAAAAAACAAAAGGAAATCAAACTTTAGCTTATGTTTGATGGAATTGTACATGGCAAACCTTGTCTCCTTGAAGTTAGAAGATGAGGGCATGAGTAAAAGTGCAAAAGTGAAACACAGAAGGGGAGCTCCATGTTAAGATGTGTGGAGCCTAATTATTATCCCAATGGTGATCACCCTTGCGTAGATTGACCCTAGGCAAAGACAGCACACGGATCAACCTTTGCAGTAAGGTCAACGTGGGGGTTGGAAGGGGGTGGCAAACCAACACCCCCCCCTCCCCCTCTTGGGGGTTGAAGAGGGCAGCTGCCCCAGGACAGAATTTTGTATGTAAGGGTATTTTAAGTTGGGATATTTTGCAGATTTTACATATGTAATTTGATTACCCTAATTATGTCATGTTTAGGGTAGTTGACTGGTTAGATCAATGTATTAAGAGAGATAGAGAAAGGTAGAGAGAAAAACCTAGAGGGTGCGAGGCGTTTTGTGATTATCTTGCAATCTCCATTTGATCATAGTTAAAATCTATAGCGGCTACAAATGGACGTAACCCCTCACATTGAGAGTGAACCACTATAAATCCCGTGTGTTCTTGTGCTTTAATTTTTTGCATTCGTTTATTCTCGCTTTTTAAAATAGGATTAGAGTGTTTTAATCCTAACACTCCAGAGCCAACAGTATATTTTTGCTTAAAGTTGAGGACATGACATTAAACCCCCAGAGTAGTGCAAGAATTTTCATGATATCATATCACATAATGATAAGAACTTAACTTTTCCCTCGTATTAGAAAATGAGTGCCAATTTGATAATGCAGAAATAGCTAATAATATATTAATTTCAAACCATGGCTACATACACCAATCTTAACAGTAATGACAATAACATGCATGCATGCACAAATAAATACATGGAAAAACACCCACCCATGTGGCAAATAATATCTTTCCACAGAAAACAGACAAAATTAGGTAGAGAGAAATTTATAGGAGACAACTGTATTCACAAGAGTGATGAATCTCTGCCACAATGATTCTAAAAGTCATAAGATATCGAAAACAACTACAAGGAAAAAAAAAAAAAAAAAAACTAACCTCAAATTCATATCTCTCCTGGCTTAACATCTCTTCAACATCAGAAAATTCTTTCAATGAACCACCAAGATTCAGAGTGGAGCCTGCAAACCGAGATGCTATCTTCTTCAAAGCGTTAGCAACCTCTGTGAACAGTGATATTGCTTTCATGTAGACCTTAATAAAAGGAGAAAAATATTACTTCCAATTGAAATGAAGAAATGAAAGAGCAGCTAAGAATTTAACATTCAACATTGGACAAAAGTATATAACCATGTGGTGCAGGCAAATTAAAAAGGCAACATACATTCTCCATTTCCTTCTTGAGAGATTCTTGTCTAATTGAATTACTGAATTCCAGCTTATGAGGAGGTACAGCTACAGCATAAGTTGAGACAGGAGAATATCTGAGCACTGCAACCATGGGACCTAACCTGGACAATGCATGAAGATACCATGGATCATTAGGATGTACAAAAGCTTAAGGATGTCGTTGGCAGGTTACGATAACAATAGGAAGGAAGAGCAAGTGCCAAAAGTGTTCATTTGCTTGCAACAGTTCTCTCAAGTAGAATTACTTGGTGCACTCAAGCAGCAGGTTCAAAAGGGTGAAATGGCACTCAACCTGGGATGTGTTTCCCCAAGCCCAACACTTTTTGACCCTGTCTCCCCCTCTTCCTTTCTTTTAAAAAATTCCATAAAATTGGATTGGATTTGTTTTTAATCCATTTCAATGCCAATAACATGATTTTTTACCAATCCGGAAAATATTTCCTCTTGTAGAACGTGGAAACCCAGCCCAATTCCGGAATTAATATTCCTTTCATCATAACGGGCAAAAGTGTAATACTAAATGACAACTAGCATATTTACACTACAAATCATACCCAAAAAAGTAGAGGAAGTCCCTGTGAAAACAATGCCCACAGCTTGATACCCTACTGGGTGAAGACAGGCGTGAAAAACTGAGCTCCAAAAACTTTCCGAAGGACAGGCCACGAGCAGCAGTGGATATCAACACTCTTTTTGTACATAGTGCGATTCCATTCTCAGGTTTACATTTACCGCAGCGACTCCACATCCAAAGTTTTCCTTCTGCTTCCCCAGGCAAACATGACTTGGTGGGAAGTTGTTTAACTTGTATGGTAAGTTGCTTATTGCAATGTGCATAGTAGTAAAAATGAGCTTCTGGCAGTTCACCACATGTGGGGCATTGATGCTTCTGCATAATGCAGCAGTTTCTATCAGTGCCAACTTCAAGTTAATGCAAAGAAACTAGAAAACAAATCACACCATGCCATGTCATAGAGCTGAGTGTTATTTAAGTCATCACACTGAAACTAGATAAATGAAATGACTCAAGCAACCTTCAGTAATCTTGACAGGCCCAAGTGACAGAATAACAATAACTTAAAACATCCTAATAAATGGAGACTCAGAAACCTGATTGAGTAAATTATCTTGCAGAAATTTCCCAAGGGGAACATCAAAGTTCCTGTAGAACTTGATATGAGAAAAATGGCTTTGCTCACAAATCCTCCCTTTTGATGCATTCCGACTAGACATCAGAACCAAAATGCTCTGGGAGTCCAAAACTGTGCTAATGTCATCCGTACTTTGCATTTGGTTTTCATTTTTGCCACCAGATTTTATGTCATCCAAAGGAACATCAGAGCAAGCCAAGGGTGACAGTGGTCTTTCGCTATCATGTGACTTCTCTTCATCAGAACCACTTTTTGCTTCCATATCACAATTGTCAAATGCCTCTGGAGATTTCAAAACTGGAACTGATGTCATGATCTTATTGTGGTGTTCCTTGCCATTTAAGCCAAAGTATGAAGATAGCGAGTGATAAGGAGTTGAGGATACAATAGGGAAATTGTCCCCTATAACTTTCTTTATGGAGGCTGAAAGAGACGATAACCCTGAAAGAACAACTGGGTTATATGGCTCATAAGATAATGAAGAATCACCTTGTAATTCCAAATTTAGGGTGGACACTCCTTCAAGGAATCCATTTGAAACAGGAACATCACTCAAGCATAATGCATCATCTTTGGCAATAGGCTCCTCAAGACAAGAGGCACTTGAATTACCAGAGACAACCACGGGGAATTGTGGACTAGTTGGCGATAGATTTGCTAACCCATCATAAGGAATAGTAGAGAACATTGCTTTTTGATCAACAAGGAAAGAAGTCTCTAAAATTAAATGATATGCCATAACAACTGCACACTGCATGACACATTTAATCCTCTTCAATTCCTCACTGTGAGTTCCCTTCAGTAAAATCTGCAACATCAAGATTATATGAATTATTAATCGAATAAATAAAGGGAACACTTCACAAGGAGCAGCTGCCATGAAAACTTGTGGCAAAAAATAAAAAATAAAAGAATTATAATACATACATATAAGAAAACTCTATATACCAGCCAATACCAGTGTGGTCCTACAGACCCAATGTACACAAAGAAGAAGGATTGTGTCATGCAGATATCTGAAATATCATAGACCAAAGGAAAACCATCTCATAAAGTGCCAAAAAGGAAAACAGGAAGTTATAGATTAAATGGCCTCAGAGGGAAACGCAAAGGAACAGTAAGGCATGGTCAAAGTGAATGAGAAATTGCATCACAGGAGCATACAAAATAAAAAGTATGAGGAACAAACTGATTCCTTTTTTTGTTGCATCAGAAGGGTCCCCATTGAAGCCCTGTGCCTCTACAACAATTAAGTTAAAGCATCATAGACACAGCCTCTCATGGCCTAGAACAAAGCTTTCCCCCAGGCTTTGAAAATGAACAGGTTTTGTGCCTGTCCCCATACAGCAGCCCTCAACAGGGACAGGGACATGATACTTCTCCTATGTTGTGGCTCCTGGTTTCCAAGGTATTAGCTAATATCATTTGAGCAACATTGTCAAGGACTGGGAGGCTACTTGCCAGAGAAACAAGAGTAAAGAGCAGACTATTGCTAAATAAACTTCTCCATCTGTGCTGTTTCTCAAGCTCAATTTTGATGGGCATTCTCTAGAGAACCCAGGCCAAGTGGCTGTTGGCATATGAGCTTATTCTAAACCTGGTGTTTTGGGCTTGCTATAAAGGCAAAGAGCCTGGGGCACCTTCTTCCTTGTGGATCTCTAATATTTTTGTGAAAGGAGATTCTTTGAGTGTTATTCTTTTTTTATCTCTTTCTAATGGGACTATGGGAGAATCCTAAAGCAACTTCGATCATGATAAGATGAGAATCCAGGATCTTGACAGGAATTCTATAATATCCTTTCATTAGGACAAGTTGCTTGAAATACTAAGAAGGGAGCTCAGTTTAGTGAGATTTTCTTGGGACCCTATCTGACAGTTTTGCAGGTTTAAATGATTTGAACTTTTTTTTTTTTTCAGCTTTGCATTCTATTCCTTTTCTTCTTCTTGTTTCTTTTTAACGGGAGGATTCCTCATCCTACCTTTTTCTTCTATATAATGTTCACATTAATTGGCATAAATTAGCCAATAGTGTTTTTCCAAATGGCTTTACTATGTGCTATCCAATTTGCAAGTACTCATTCAAGTGACTGTTTATTTTCAAGGTGATCTATCACAGAATGTACCAATTTTAAAGGGACAGTCCAATTTGGTATATTTTATTGGCAGGAGGCACTCTTACCATACAATTTAGCATTTTGATCATAGTAGGCATTCTTATGGTACAATTTAACATTTTGATGGAGGTAGGCTTTCCACAATGGAGATGGAAGAAATCCTAATATGGCAAGAATAGAACAACTATACATTTAAAGAGGAAAAAAGGGAATGGGAAGAAGAGGAGGAGAAAAGAGTACCCGCAAGACACTAGTGGAAGCTTTTACCCCATACTTCGAGACCTATGTATATGACTTGGTAGAAATATAAAACATGAATTAAAGATCATTAAAGGTTACCACTAAATGCTGGAAAAAAAAAATTATAAGTAAAACATCAAATGGAGCTATTCATTGTAGGATGAGGTCTTTTGTTTGGAGTATGTCCTTGAAAGAGAAATTTATGACGTTTTATAACTGTTCAAGCACAAAATCCAGCATTCAAGTGCAACATTGCTGGTAGGACAGCCCACAATGAACCAACCTTGTAAATTAAAACTTCTAGAACATCATGAAATAAGACTAACATGAAAAGAGGATACCCACCGTACAACCTTGCCGTGTAGGACAGCCCTCAATGAACATCAAGGTCTTACTTGGCTTTTTTCCACCTTCACCCACACTAGCATATTCCTCCACAAATTTTTCAAAATGAAAGGAATCACAATGTTTCAGCTTTTGGCTCATTAAAGTTCCAGGGGACATTATTGGTGAACCAGTACAGCGAGCCACTCGTTCCAAGCGATGGAGCTTCATATCAAAGACTAGTGTCACTCCTTTTTCAAGAAAAGTCTCTTGCACATCACGAGAAACAGTTTTCTCCACTAAAACCACATTCGGGCGACACATATCTATCATCTCACGAACAGAATTCAGATTACCCCTCTCCTGTTCATTATTAAATGATCAGAAAATATATTTTCATATGTCCCAGAGATTAATAACAAACACATGCCAACCATTTTACCTGATCCATTGAATTAAATGATGATAACCCACTTGAAGAATGACCAAGCATGCCCTGAATCAACAACAGTCGAGGGTTCTTGTACCTTGTCTGCATGTGCTTATGAGCAGCATGCTTTTTAAAGACCAGTCCTTTAATTACTTGACTGCAAAACCAAACATCAATTTCAGGTTTTCCCACATTTTCCAGCTAACATTTACATGATGCTTTTATTTTAAGATCCGTTATATTTTTACACTAAATAAAAATTTTAAAAAATGTGAAAAATAAGATATCAGGGGTTAAAAATTTGCACGGTGTGTTACTTTAAATAAGGAGAAAAATGAGAGAAAATAAGGCTTGAAAACCATCTTTTGTTTGAAAATGGAGAAAGCACATGAAAAGAAAGGAAAATAAAGGCCCCATTTAAGCACTACATTAAGATACATGCACAGTATTTTGGCTAAGCACCAAGATAGTAATTCCCACTATATCATCCTAGTTCTTCTGTCCTCATTAAAAAAGCCTACAGAAGAAAAAGGCGGTATCTAAGGTGTTGTTTGGTAACCAAATGATCTGCTGAAAAATGAAAAGAATTAAGAGGATCTCAATAATTGACCTTGTTCAATAACACAAACCAGATACCACATAAAATAAAGTCCACTTAAAAACCAGTTACCCATCGTGTCATAGAGACCGTACCAAACATTTAAAACAGTGAATGGTTTTAAAATTTTATCATTTAAACTCCATTTTAACCCTCTTCTCTAAAACAGATTTCTTTTACAATGAAGTTTATTAGCAACCAATCATGCAATTCTGTTATCTACCCTTTTTTATTATTATTATTGGTTGTGAAAAATACATCTACGTATTATGAAAATGAATTTTCCTGATTATAAGTCCAGAGATAAAAATGTTGATTCCCCATTTGGGAAGTGAAAAAGAGTTTTTTCCAATCATGTTTTTTCAAACTAATAAACCACAAGGAAAGTCTGCATCTAAACAAAATTTCACTTATATTTTGCATATGCATATTTCTTAACTTGATTTTTGAATTTTAAAAAAGCAGTTGAACTCTTTTATGACATTTTCAATAACCCAAGAAAGTAATATTCCACTACATCATATACCCAACACTTTATTTATTTATTTGGGTGGGGTGGTGGTGGTGTTGGGGGGGGGGGAGGTGGGGACAAATTTATGAATAAACAGTTTTCTTTTTCTTTTTTTAAACCTTATTTTAATTGAGTTCATCACTTAAATTCTGAATGGTAACGATAGGTTTTCCACTTCTTCAAAATTCAACACATAAATATTCATTATTTGATTTGCCATTTTATCAAACACCCTCTAAGTAACTCCTCTATATCAACTTATTTCCTTTCTTCTCTACTCCTTAAACAGAGCTATAGAGGAAGAGGGGGGATATTAAGGACCTATTTGGAAATTGTTCTTAAAAACAGTTTTTTATTTTTGAAAATAGAAAATGTTTTCTAACTCAAGAAACACAATTGGCAACCTTTTGACTGAAAACAGTTTTTTTCAAAATTTATTCTAAAAATGGTTGTTTTTTTAGAATAAATTTCAAGTGTTTTCAATTTTTTTTTGTAGAGTGTTCTAAGCAACAATTGAAAAGATGGAAATACTTCGAAAAAATTTGCATTATATATAAGCGTACAACAAGCCAAGAAAACTGTTTTTCACATTTGGGTTCCCAATCAGTATTCTTTTTTCCTGTAAACAATTGAAAACTATTTTTAAAAATTATTTTCAAAAGCTATTTTTTAAGAACTGTTTTCAAAAATGTTGCCAAACTGGCCCTAAGGTTTTCCAATATCTATTCCAAATAGTATAAAAGATGATAAAAGGAAAAAAAAAACATTTAAAAAAAAAAAGGTACAACTTTATTTCCCCCTAAAGTAAAGGAATTATAGATAAGTAGTAGAAATATACCAGCTTCAGCAGAGCAAAATTCAAGTTTACATGCCGGTAACACATTTTATACCAATGAATTTTCTAAAGAAAAATGACTTCATGAAAATGCACAATCAAAATTCTTCTAGTGATAAAAATCATTAATGTTGAAGAAGACCGCATGCCTCCTTATTAAAATTAGATAGCCCTAAATCCAAGAAAAATTCAGCATGTTTAGTCCTATTCTCTGAAAACATTATCTCGAAGTAAGTTTTCTATAACAAAATACTAAACATCAACTTATTGTCCTCTATGTGTTTTCTCCATGTTCTCTTGTATTCTAAGAAAACTAATTGACTTATTGTAGCATGAAAGAAACCTTCCCAGTATTTTCCAAACATGAGTTTTAAAAAAATGCCACACTAGTAATTGAACTGTTTTCCATTTTATGTTGTCCAAGAGCAATTTTCGGACAGGAAGCAAACAAGGTATTTTCTTTTTCAGAGTGAGGGTGAAAGAGGAAGGAGAATATCAGTTTGAGAACATTACCTTTGGTTGCAAGAACCAGCGGCAATGCATTTCACCTTCACATAGCCATCCGGATCCATTGCTTTACCCTCAATGGCATCTGGCTTCACAAATGAAGCAGCTTCCCATGATAAAGAAGTAACTATATCCACCCAGCTTTCACCATCTTTCCCTGAAGAGGCAACACCCACAGATTTAAGAAGTTGATTCACAAGAGTCTTGAACTTCCCATTTATAACCTCTTCCATTGCCTTTTGTTTTTTGTCCCTAAACTTGTAGCTCCCGCTGCCTTCTTCTCCAAAGCTACACAAGGAACTTGGCTCTCCCCATTTCGTACCATCACCAAACTCATCGTCGTCATCACTATTAGCCATGCTACACGCCATGTCATCCTCTGGTTCTGGGGGTTCCCAAATTATGGCATCCTTCCCATTATCATAAGAAATATCAGTTCCTACTTTGGAGAATCCATTAGTTTTTAAAACACCAGTATCTCTTCCTTCTTGACCATCATTAGTTCCACTGATTACCACATCTCTTCCCATGTGTCCATTATTCTTTAGGCTGTTTTCTATTAGTGCGTTCGATCTATCAATTCCATCTACTTGAGTTGCCATGTTTGAGTTCTGCAAATGTCCATTTAGACTAGAACTAGCATCCTCAGTTCTGCTTTCTGCAGTACTTTCATCTTGATTAATCCTAACAAGAATCAAAAGAAAAGGAAAAAAAAGGGTTAAGCTAGCACTTACAAGAAAAATATTACACATAACTCAAAATAGCTTTTTTCCCACAAGTGGGGGCTAACAAAAATACCTTCCATATGAATTTATATCAACTGAAAATTCACCTGAAAAGGTGGAAAGGAGAAGAAGGTTATTATGATGATAGTTATATGCATAGCAGAGGACTAATCCATTGATTCTATTCAACCAAAAATTCAAAACACAAAAAAACAACAAGAAAGAGGAGGGATTTACTGCAGCTTGAGACAGTACTATCACTGCTTGTCAATGAAATTGGTGGACTTGATATCCGTGAAGGATAAGAACTCGAATCATCCCATTTTAATGCTTCTTGATGGTGCTTCTGCCCACACAATTTACAAGAACTAATGGGGTCTCCATTTAATTTTAGTGAATTCTCATTCTTGTGTTTATCCTTGCCCTCCCTCGAATTTGTCAACTTTGCACCACAAACATGACACATATTACTCATCTGATACCAACAAAACTCCCGCAAAAAAGTCTATTCTGAATGAGGTCTGACCGTGATAGCCTGGTTATTTGAGAAGAAAGGTAATTAAAATATAAACCAAACCAAAATCATTCACTTTCTTGGAAGTCCTTTCCACATCAAGATCCGCTTGAAGCCAAAAAATCCTCAAATACAAAACATTTGAAAGGATCATAATTCTCCTAGTTACTATATTATAATTCAAAGGAATCGAGATCCCAGGATACCTGATCAATAATCCTTTATTTCATCAAAAATCCATTTCATAGTAAGAATTAATCAAACACTTAACACATAAAACACTTCCAAGACTCAGAATTAATAGAAAAAAAATCCTAAAACAAGCAAAATGCTGAATTAATTTGTAGGGAAAGCAAATACTCCTTTTTGATTATAAGATAACTCAAAGGATGAACCAAAAAAACGGCAAACAATAATCTTTCATTCGTCCATTTCATAAATAAGAAATCTCACACTGTATAAACACAAGCCCCCAAAGCCTAGACCTTTCAGTAACAGAGTCTAAAATTTTGAAAAGAAAAATGCACACAGATCATATGATAAAAGGGATAGATATATCCGGACTGCAGCCAAGTATTAAATCAAACACTTGTCATCGAGAGTATAAAACATCAGATTTTGAGGAAGACCCATATCTTCTAAACGAACAGATATGAACAGAAACACATGTATCAAACAAAAACAAAGGACCTCTGTTTGGTTGCAGAGAAAAGTGAAAATAAGAAAAGAAAATAAAAATAATCATTTTTTATTTTTTTCTACTTTTATTCCTGAAGAGTGGAAACCTCGACCCAAATATGCTAAGTTGAATGGAGACTTCTCTTCGGATAAAACCGACCAAGAATAAAGGTTCAGACTTTTCTTTTTCTATCACTTCTCTTTTCTCAAAGTTTCTCAGCAAACCAAACAACAAAATACTCAAGAGTCTCGCATACCGTCTCTCTTCAAGAAAAAAAAAATCCAACAATTCAATCAAAAAGCAAATACAACCGATGAAAATAACCCAAACTTCCCAAGAAATTAAAGGCAGAAATATTGGAAAAAAAATAATTCAAAGAAAATCTTGGGAAATCATCACCTCCAGAAACAAATGGAAAGTGAATAAAGCCCAGTGACCCAAAAACAAGGAATGATTGAATGCAAACACTGCAAGGACTTATACACACACAAAAAAAAAAAAAAAAAAGGAAAAAAAATTACCTTTTCAAGCTCTAAGCAAATCAACAAAACCATACACGCAAAACCCCCAAAAAAAAATGGAAAGGATTTATTTCAAAAAAAAAAGGCATAACTTACTAAGGAAGCGAGCAAAGAAACAAGGGTTATGGTGGTGGCGGTCGTGGTGGTGGTGGTGGTGGTGACCCTCAAACCAATCTGAAGCATCTGCAGAAAACCAGTGGTGGGATTTTGATTTCCTCTGTGTAGAAAGCAAGGAATGGAGAAAAGAGTCTGTCGGTGTGGAAAGGAATGAATTTGAGCTGAAGTCATGTACACAACCCCAATTTACTCAGATTGAACCAAATGAATGAATGAATGAATGAATAGAGAGGCAGCAGGAGAAGGAAGAAGCAAAGAGGCTTTCAACTGGACCCCACTGTCTTCAATTTTTAAAAAAATTTCTTTCTTTTTTTTCTTTTTTTTATTTTTTTTTTATTTTTTTTTATTTTAACATTGCTATTTTTTTTCAAAGAAAAGATTTTCGGTAGATTTAGCATCCCGATACGCATGGATCTACCCCTGTAATAATGGATATTTATCAAGGACTTTCTAAACTTTGCACTCCTACCCCTCATCTTTTCATTATTACGTTATGCCCCACTTTTATTTTTATGGAAAGTCAATACCTCCTCTATTATTAATAATAATGTGTTATATATAAAAATATAAAAATGTCTAAACCATATCCAAATATGTTCCCAAAATATATACATTAATAAAAAAAAATTAATTCTTAAACGTAACACTAGTCTTCTTACGTTATACCCAAAAGGATGTAAGATAAGTGCATGAATGTTAATTTAAGATTTTTAAATAATAATTTAAGGATTTTTTAATATTTTTTTAATATTGATGTTCGTTGTATTTGTAATTTAATTCATGATGTATGTTTAATAAAATATACTTTTAAAAAATATTTTAATCGAATTTTTAACATGGGATATTATTTGTCTCTGATGAGATAAATAAAGCATATTTTTATTTAATTAAGATTTTTGAAAACATTAAAATTATTTTTATATTTTTATAAAACTATTTTTAAAAGAATAATAAAAGAATCCACTTGAAAAAGGTTTGGGCAATCACCATAGAGTAAAACATAAAATATGAAAAAAGTTGGTGAAAGTTTGGGATTTTTGAAATTTGGCAATTTATTTTATAAAATGAAAAAAAAAATGGTATTAAGGATGCAACTTAGGTGGGTTAGTTTGATCTAATTTGAACCTAATATGATATTTGGACGGTTCTAACAAACATTTTCAACATTCAAATTGATCTTAGGTTGAGTTTTCTCAACCCAAATTTAATTTGGATTGGTCTTGAGTCAAGTTCAAACAACCTTAATCTAGAACATGAAGTAATATTTTTATAATGTTTATTATTATTTTTTTAAAAGTCAAATTATAATTATATCTTTTTTAAAAAAAAATATATACATAAGTTTAATTTTAATTAAATTATAATTATATCAGGTAACTTCAATGGCGCATAAAATATATATATACATTTTTTTTTTCACATAGTTTTCTTTTTCTTAAAGATTTTGTAACCAAATTCAAAGCATGTAGAACCGAACAACCCAAAGGAACGACCCGCCCGCTCGACTTGATGTGTGGTATGCACTTATTAAAATAATAAATAAATAAATATTCAAAATCATTTTTTATTTATTTTCCAATATATAATCTCACTTTAGTCTTGACCAAATTTCTAACATAAATTCCATGCCAAATACAATCACATTAAATTGTTCAAAATCATTAATGATTCCTAATTATTTCAATTACATTAATCCTTGGTTCACAAAATCTATAGATTTTTGCCCTTGTGAAAAAGGTCTATATTGTTATAATTAAGCAATCTTAAATGATTTAATATCGTCTAAAACTTGAAACACAATGATAAATAAATTTAAAAATTCAATCGAATTAGTGATTTCTCATCATATTTTTAATTGAAAATTTAGAAACAAAGATGATTAAGCCCGAGACCATGGCAGATTTTTTAATAAAATGGTTACTTGTATGTAACAAATACGTATATTAATACATGTTTAAAATATGTGACACTTAATTTCAAATCCAACTATCTAAATCTTATTTAATTTACTTATATATTTATTGGTGTATTAGGTGGTATTTTTTTATTTAACTCTAAACAGAATTTAATGTTTAAAAATATTAAGCATTAAATTATATGTTTTTATAATATTTTATTTCTATTAAAAAGTTAAAAAAAAATTTATATTACTTATTTTATTTTAAAAAATTAAATATTTTAACTTTTTCTATTTAATAAAAAATTCATAATAAATCATAAAAAAATAAATAATTTAAAATCTAAAAGTAAATTTCTTTTGGTAAAAAGTAAAAAATACAACGTCCCGTAACTTATTATAATTATTTTTCATGAGGATCTACCAAAAATCAGGGGTGAAATTAGAAAAGTGTGTAAGCAAGAGGGAGCAAAGTAGAAATATAGAAAAGTAGAAGGGCATGAAATAAAAAACGAAAGACGCGTGCCCGGAAGTCTCGTTGAGTGTCTTGACTTTCAACACCGTAAAGACGGCTTTGTCGTACTCATATATACGACGTAGACAAGGTATTTACCATTAATTGCAAGGAATATATTATTTAATAAAAGTAAAATTCTTTTGACTCTTTTTTATTTTTGAGTCCTTTGACGGTGATTATATTTCAAAAAGGGGCCCCATTTCTGATATGGGCGCCTCCACTTTCTATTAAAGGGCGCTCCATCATCCTTATTAATATTATTCTATTTCTAATTGTTTTTTTTTTTTTTTTTGAATTTAAATTTGAACTTAGAGTGCATCAAATCTGTAAGACAAATCTGAATCTGACTGTTTGTGATCCACTTGTCTGAGTATTAAATTTAATTCAATTTATTTTTGTTTTTTGTATTGTTTTTGAAAGTGGGCCCACTTTAGTATTTTTAATATTTTATTGTTTGATTAATTGTTAAAATTATGGTTCATTGAAAGGATATTTAATATTTTTTTTATGCTTGAAAAAGTATAGAGTATGTATTTGCGGTTGTGAAAATATTTTGAAATTTAATTATAAACTGCAATTAAAAAATGTCCAAAAAAAATTAATATTCGAATATTAAAATACGTCCATTTTGAAATTCATTTCTTTTTTTTTTATTACAATTAAAAAATTTATACATAGAAATGAAATATATAAATATTATCTTTAATAAAAAAATTAAAATTTTTTATGAAAAATTGTATTAAAAAAAGTAGGATTATAAATAAAATGCAAAATTCAGAGAAATACTCTATAATTGGAACTGCAGCCACGTCATGGAGAAGACTGAAGAGGGTAGTGCTTTCATGTCAGCTGATGCAATGTGGTCCAATTACCAAACCACCCTTCTTTTTTGACGTGGCAGATTCTCATTGGCAAGATGCAGGAGAACTGTTGAAACAATAATTGCCTCATCAAAGAGTGGTTCCAACTTATATTTTTGTCCTCACTGCAATTTCAAAATTTTAAATTCATTCAAAAGACTCAAAAGTTTAAAATTTTGCACATTAAAAAAATTTAGTGTTTTTGAATTAATTGATATAAATTTGTGTTTTTATGATGTTTTTAAGGGCTGTTTGGCTTTTCAAAAATAGTTTTAGGTTCTCAAGAAAAAAAAAATTACAAAAACATATTTAACAATCAATTTTTGTTTTTTGGCGTTAAAAATAAAAATAAGGTGTTTTATTTTATGTTATTTTTACTTATTTTTAAAAATTATTTAAAAAATAATTATATGATTATATAATTATGAGATAAAATATTTTAAGTTTTAAACAGATTTTTATTCTATAGATAGAATATTACGGGATAATTTTTAAAACTTATTCTTAAAATTTATTTTCAAAAATACTTATCAAACAACCTTTAATGTTTTTTATTTTTTAAATTATAATTTGTTTTGAAAGTGTTGTATAATAAAAAAGAGAGTTGTTTTGTGTTTTAGGGGAAAAAAAATGAATTGGTAGTGCAATTTTAAAGGGTTTTGGAAAATAAAAATATTTTTAAAAAATCTTAAAATATTTCTTTCACAAGCCAAAATTGAAAATAAAATATGCTTCTTTTTTTTTTTCTTTTTTTTCTTCATTTTCTATATATATATATATATAGAAAATATAACAAATAAACATGACATTTCAATCTGTTTTTCAATGAGCATTTGGCATGCTCTCGAGAGGTACTCCAGGAAGGATCAAAGATGGATTGGAAGTCCATCAAATGATTGAGGGCCGGATAATGATTTTGAAAAGAGTTTTAAAATAATAATAAAAAAAATATTTTTGTTATGTTTTTGGAAAATACTTTTTAAAAATTGATTTCTATGAGGAATTCCCGGGAGTATATATTTTTATATATAGAAAATAAAAATAAATTTTTTTCTATAGTTTCAATGATTATTCAAAATATTTTGTAAGAAAATATATTTAAAATTTATTTTAAAAAACAACTATTTTCAAACAATTTCAAATTACATCTTAATGACTTATATAATGACCCAATTTGAAAGCAAGGTACAATGATTAAGTGATGGCGTTGAAGGGCGCGACAGATGGCAGATTCCTCCCACCTCAATTTACACGTGGATGTCACACGCACAACTCATTTCGTCTGCAAATTGAGTTCTCCTTCATTCTATTATTGACGTTATGTGTACAATTATCATGCCTATTTTTTTAAACAAATAAAGTCTATTCTTTTGCATCGTCGACATCTAGTTGTTGGGAAATAATAATATTCTATAAGTTAAAATTTTATTTATTTATTGTACAATCGTATTAATAATGAATATGAAAAATTCTAAGATTGGTTGCCAAAAATATCAAAAAAAGAAAAAAAATAATAAGAAAAATTATTTTCTCTTATTTGATTTTTTTTATAAAAAAAAATACAAAGAAAATTAAATATAATGAAAATTTCGTAAAAGTTATATATTTTAAAATTATTTAATTTTTATATGATAAAAAAAAATAAATGAAACAAATTTGAAAAAATATAAAAAAATAATTTATTCTGAATGTATTTTTTATTTTTCTTTAGTTTTTTGTTTTCTTTCACATTTTTACTGTATTTTATTTCCCTCACATTTTTGTAGTAAATGGATATGCATCAAACAACCCTTTATTAAGTTTGTTTTAATCTTGAATTTAGGTGATATAAAGACATAGTTTTAACAAAAATTATGTTAAAATGAAACTAAAATATAAAATTTGTGTATAACCCTATCACTAGAGTAGACACCCAAGTTATAAGAATAGAACTCCTAAATGAGGAGATCCTTTTTAAATTTGCTTATCCTTTGGATAAAAAAAAATCTGAATGAATTAAGAAGATCCACAATCATTTTCAAAAGAATTAAAGTTAAGGATAACTATATTAAATTTTTAATTAAATAAATTAATTATAATAGAATTGAAGATCAATTAAATATTAAGAAGACTCAAGAAACCATCCAAAGATTTAGAGAAAAATTGATTAAAGAAGTCTATTCAAAATTCCTTAATGCATTTTGGCATAGGAATAAGCATGAGGTGGAATTATCCTATAACCCAAAATTGAGAGAAAAAGACGTTCTCACAAAGACAAGACCAATTCAAATGAATAAGAAGTTCATTTTCTAAACGAGAAATTCAAGTACTTCTTGATAAAAAAATTAATAAGAAATCTAAATTCCCTTGGAACTTTTTTGCCTTTCATGTTTAAAAACATGCAGAACTAGAAAAAAGAGCCCAAGACTTATAATCAATTACAAATTCCTTAATGAAGTATTAAGATGGATTAGATATCCTATTCTAAAGAAGGACCATCTTCAAAGATTAAGTCTGAAATTTCTCTAAGTTCGATATAAAGTCAGGATTCTGGCAAATCCAAAGCATTGAAAAAGATATGTATATTACAACTTTCGACATATCTTTTGGAAATTCTTAATGGAATGTAATACCATTTAGACTTAAGCATGCACCATTAGCATTCCAAAATATAATGAATAAGACAAAATTTCTCATTATTTATATTGATGATGTTTTACTTTTCTCTTCATCCATACAAGAACATTCGAAGCACCTCAATAAGTTCATTCAAACTGTTAAGGAAAATAGTTTACATATATAGACCTTCAAAATGAATCTTTTCCAAACTAAGATTAAGTTTTTAGCTTATCATATCTATAAAGGAACTATAACTCCTATTCAAAGATCAATTCAATTTGTTGATAAGTTTCCTAATGAGATTAAGGATAAGCAACAATTACACCTTTTCTTAGGAAGTCTCAATTATGTTTCAAATTTTATCAAAGATATAAGTTAGATTTGTGCACCATTCAGTCTAAGACTTAAGAAGGATCCATCTCCATAGAATGAGGACCATACCAAAATTGTTAAATTTATTAAAACCAAAGTTAAGACCTTGCCATCCCTTAACTTAGTTAGCTCTAGAACCTTTAATATCATTGAGATTGATACTTTAGAAATATGTAATGAATGGATTTTTAGGCAAACAATGGTGACAAGGAAAGATTAGTAAAGTTCACCTATGGACTTGAAACCAAGCCCAACTCGATTATTGTAGTATCAAAAAAGAGATTTTAAGTATTATTTTATGTAACTTAAAATTTCAAGATGACCTTCTAAACCAAAAAGTTTTTAGTACGTGTTGATAGCAAATCAACAAAATTAGTTTTCCAAAAAATGTTAAGAATACAATTTCTAAAGAATATTTTTGCTAGATGGAAAGTTATTTTATATATTTTTATTTTCAAATTGATTATATTTAAGGAGAAAATAATTTAGTCCTTGATTTCCTGGCTCGTGAGTTTTTGCAAGATTCATAAAACTATAGCCTCTAGAAAGGCAACCTAACCCTCTAAATTAAGTTTTTAGTCCTTTAAGAAAATTTAGAGCTCTTTAGAGCAACCTAAAGAATCCTTTAGTGTTTCAAGCACTAGGAAACCACTCGGGATAATGTGAGTAAATAATGAAAAGTAAATTATGCTAAAGTGCAAAAAAAAAAAAAAAAAAAAAAAAAACATAAAATAGGAAAACATGAACATTAAAACCTAATATGAAAACATCTTTAAATCTTAAAGAAATATCTTACATGGAGAAATAACTTATAAGATGACTCAGAAAATGAATTCTTTTTCTCATATCCGGGAGGATAGAGACAAAGAAGGATTAAAAGTTTATGAAGAAATGGATGAGAAAAACCTTTACCTTTAGATTGAAGGCAAAACTCTTTAAATATAAATCTTAAGAAACATGTGAATTGAATTGTAATTTTTCTCATGACATGAATAATAAATAGTAAAATTTGTTTTTTACTACAGCTCTTTTGATTTTTGTATTAAAAACTAAGATGAATATTTCTTTTGGTGAAGATCTATAGAACTTCTAACTTAAAGGTAGAGATGACTTGACTTTTGTCTTAGAAGTTGAAGTGAATCTTACTTTTGATAAAACTTTTCTTAAAGGTCATTATAGTTGGAGCCAAATCTTACTTTCGGTGGAACATTTATTAAAGGTAATCATAAATTACTTTGAATTTCTAATAGGAGGAAGGATTTCTTCATAATCATCTTCATTTTCCTGTTGATAATAGGAAATAAAGAAGTACAGGGAATCCAGATCACTCTATTCCAACCATGTATCTCGTTAGGTGCATGCAAAAACTTCTTCAGGTTATCTAAATCCTAGCAATTGAAGTAAAATAACATTTAAAACAAAAGCTAAATCTAGATTTATAAATTAGAAGTGCTTACCAAGATCTAGATGTTTCTAGATTGATTCTTGGTGAAAAAGAATGTTTTCAAATGTGTGGTAGTCATTGAAAATCTCATAAACCCGCTAAGCTTTCATCGGATAACTCATCCTTGAATCTAGGCATTGAGATGGCGGAAATCCCAAGAGGTTGGAGGCTAAGGTTCTCTCTCTAAACGTGTGGGAGAGAATGGAAGAGCAAAAGTCTAAAACTTAACCCCTTGAGGAGAATTTATAGGTTTTTCATTGGGCTTAAGTGACTTGAACTCATCTTGGGTTTAAGTCACTTAGTCTAGACCAAAAAAAGTTTTAATTAACCTAATCTAGATATATTGTTCACTAACCCTTATGTAACCTTAAGTATTTATCGAAACACTCTTACACACATAAGTGAATCAAGAACCAATCCAATCCTCATAAGCCATACCATCAATGTATATGAGTTTAAATAGGGACCATTGGGACCCATAGGACAACATTGACTTTTTCAAACATCCTACTATAAAGAGTCAGTTGTACTCCAATACCCTATGTTTATTACAATGAGATAGAACTTGAGTATGCGTCCTATCCATTGTATATAGTCTCCCTATAAATTGGTCTTTGTAATCTAACAAGGTGAAGTCTATTAACCTCTCAAGATTACTGATAAGAGCATATGTCAAATTTCACGTAATGAATTATTATGGCCACAAGTTTCATTATAGCATGTCATTAGATTACCTAAAGGGCTACACTATCTCAAAGCTCACGAGATATCATAACGCTTCCATTAAGAATACTTGTTACTTTCAACTTTTATTAGCATTAACCCAATTCATTAGAAATATATGAACACTTTAGGAATTCACTTATAGGTCAAAGCCATTGCAAATTTTTGTAGAAACGCAAAATTCTCTTAAGGTTGAGAAATAATACAGTATATCAGCTTAGTGAAGTCATAACTACCTGATAACCAATTGTAAGGAATTCGTATTATTTCATTCCTATTAGTATACAACCCTTAAAAACATGACATAATGTAACAAATTTGGGATTCATTATTTATTTAATGATATTCGAGTTTCACTTTTATCTATTTTTATTCCATGCATTGTGTTTTATGAGTATTCTCGTTTAGAGTCTTTTGCATTGTAGATGACTTGGATACATTAGAAGTTATACAAAAGATCTAAGTTATAGGTTCCTTGCAAATAAATGATTTGTCTATATTCGATTTATGAACTTAGGCGATCCATTAAAGATTATAGTACAGTACCTCCTACTTGAAAGGATGGTTGGTTTTGGCTATCGGGATGGGTTTCACATGGTAAGTGCACTAGTGTGTATGGTTACACATTAGACAAGTCCTATAGTGAGTTATGACAAGTTTTCATGATTTCACTAAACTACTTCCTTGTATTGTCTTTCAACCTTGAGAGAATATTGAGTTTGTGCCCAATTTAGTAGTGACTTAAACTTATGGGTGAGATCCTAAAGTGATAATATATTCCTTATGGATTGGGTCACTATTAATGAAAGTCGATAGTAATAGGTATTTTTAATAGAGACACTACGATATCTTATAAGATTGAGACAGAGTGTCCCCTTGGGTAATCATAAAGATTTATTTTCATATAAACTATGGTCATAATAGTTTCTTAAGTGGAACTCAACATAAGCTCTTTGTGAGCTAAAATATATTAGTTGATCACATAATAGGAGGATTTGTAACTCAATGATAGTAGAAGAAATCTTGAAAGACTAATAGTTTTCTCCTTGTTAGACTTCATACACCAGTTCATAGGGAGATTGAACTTAATGAATAGTAGGTCATGAACCCATGCACATTGTGTCTCGTTATCACTTACATAAGATATTAGAGTACAGTTGATTATCTGTAATGAAATGTTGAATCTTTGTAATGAGATGTTGAATTTCTGTAATAAGAGGTTGAATAAACTTCATAATTGGATTATGAGGAAGTCAATAATATCTTATGGGTCCTTGTGGTCTATGTTTGAGCTCATATACCTTGTTAGAATAATTTACGAGGGTTGGATTGACTTTTGGTTCACTTATGTGTATAAAGACATTTTGGTTATTACATAAGATTGCACATGGGTTAGTGAATGATATATATGGATTGAGATAATTGATTAATTAGATAGTCCTTAAGGTTAATTAATCAATTAAGACCCAATTTGAGCTAAATTAAGTAACCCAAGCCTATGTGGGCTCGAGGCACTTAAGCCTAGTTATGATCCCTATAAATACCCCATAAGGGTCAAGGTTTCTATCATTTTTAGTTTTCCACCATCTAGAGAGATGAGAGAGCCCTAGCCTCCTAATTAATGTCATATTTTACATAAAAATAAGGCTAAGTGTCGCATTTTAAGCTTGAGTATATCATAAAAAAATACGCTTAAACTAGGTAATTTTAGGTCATCTTGTGTATGCCCAACTTTTTTATGTTTTCTTTGAGTTTTTTTTTTTTTTTTTTTTTTTTTTTTTTTTTTTTATGTTTGCAATTATATTTTTTGAATAATGAGATCTTGATATCCTCATGGGACATCCTAGATGCGAGAACGAAGGGCGGATTTAGCTGAAAAATCAAAATTGCAATGAGTTATTAGGTGTTGATCCTATCCGACCAATAAAATGTTTTAAGGTAGTTGAAAGGGCTAGGCATGGCTAATTAAGTTCCAATAATTTTTTCAAGATTTCTAACTTTCTAAACTTAAATTTGACTAATTTTCAAAATTTTTGGAGGTTGTTTGCCTGAGGAATAAATTTGAGAAACATGAATGTTATTTCAGCACATGAAGGTACTACCAAGGTCCCTATAAGGGTCTCACCACTTGCAGCCGCCCTTTTGGCCTTAAAACTTATGCAATTGTAACATATGAGAGGCTTTTCAATTGTCTTAAAAAGGAGGAATGAGTTTATCCAAAGTGGGGGACCAATTCTAGCCCATTCTTGAGCCTTTGACTTTGCATGGGAAATGTTTTCAAATGAGAGAACTTAGGGCTTCTTGGAAAGGATATAAAAAGAGGAATGAGAAATTGTTGAAAGGGGTTCAAATTTTTTCCCTTGATGGGGAGTTCTTGCATGTTCTTGGAGTTAAACTTGCGAAAGGGAGATCTTGGATACACTTTCGTTGTTAGATTTTCTTTATTTTATTGTTCTTGCTTTTGTTTATTTTCTTTGTCTTGAATTGGTTTTATTTAATGTATAATTGAATATTTTTATTATCATTGATCATTGCAATTTTAGATTTGATTTAATGTTTGATATTCAATTTCTTGATTTCTATTTTATTTTTTCAAGTTAATTTCAATTCAATGTTTATTGAGGAGGTATTTAGGACGGGGAAAGGGTGCCCTAGGGCTTCCCATTCTTCTATTGGAATGTATCCTTTCATTAACAATTGTTTTTAATTCAAAGTAACCCATAAAGAGAACTTGATTCATTTAATATAAATCACCTCATTTCAACATTTGACAATTGAGGATTCTAATTCTTAATAAGGTATCCCAAACACTTAATGGTAAAACCATTTTGACTTGGGACGACTTGATTAAGCCCTAAGTACTACAATTAGGCAAATGATTGTGATATTGGGCTCAAGAAACCACTACATATTTGTACTTAATTAGAGATTGAAGCTTAGGGTTCCCATAGGGTATTCCAAGCACTTAATGGGGAAGTCATTTTGACTTGGAACAACCCTACGTAAGCCCAAGACAATAATTTTCAAATCACTAATACTTAGGATATTTGGGGAAAACTTAGGGTTATATAATGAGATTCAATTAATGAGTGAATACTTTTAGATAGTATATTAACAACAAGGATCATCCCTAGGTAAGGAAGGGAGCTTAAGGATTGTCCTTTCCTCAATTGTTGTTACAAGTTAGTTAAGATTATTAACCACTTCTTAATTTTTTCACTTGATAACTTTCTAACCACTTATTTGCCCAAAGTAAGAATTCAAGAAAGTGTTATTTTTTTTTATTACCAATTTCATTCATTTTCTTAATCTTTCTATCTCACTTCCACTTCAAGATCCCTTCTCTGAGGTTTGGCACCTGACTCACCAAGTTCTTTTTAAAGCCATAATCGCACCCTCACTTGGGAAACCACTAAAGTATCCACTATTGATGTGACCTAGAAAAATATACTATATCTAAACCACTTGATGTGGATTGATTCTTAGATATTTGTTAATCATTATTGATGTATTTGATTCTTGATAATTAAATATATTTGTATAGTAGAATTTCAACCTTAGTTACATCTTGTGCTTAATTAAAAGTGACACTTCTTAAGTTTAAATCATAAAGTAGACTTTGTTCACTTTGGAAGGATCCTTTGTCATGCTCAAATCCTATTATCCACATGCCTTATTTGACCAATATCATTATAATTGTTTCCCAAAGTGAGTCCATGCCAAATTGTTGAATCATTGGTTAGACATAACTCACATACTCTCGCCAAGATTCATGCTTTTAAATGTATGCTACTCACTTAAAACATTTGGAAACACTCCTAAAGCGGATACAAAGGCAACCATGAATGAAAATAAAATGAAAAATCAATAGCAATCATGGTGTCCAATGCCTCCACTTTCAAAAGAAAAAGAAAAGTAAAAGTAAAGAAAAAGAAAAATATGATATCAAATTAAACAAAATCTAGTGATCTTAGATCAAATTGACTCGATGTGTACTTTAATTTGAACAAAGGCATGACTGGATCTCTTTTAAGTGATCAATTTCAAAATGTACAACTAGATAGTAAGTTGTATTCCATTGAACTCATGTTTCTATGTTGGTCTTTTTATACATTGATGGTTATGCATTGGGTTTCAAAACTAAAATTATGATTAACTCTAACCTTGGAACTTGAAACCCCATTCTTGATAGATTGATGTATAATAACTAGAAAACTCACTTGATTTATTATTATTTAAACTAATCTTGAGAGTTCTTGAACACGATGATCCGCTTAAGGTGTTTGGTTTGTGTTTATGTTTAAACTTCGTTATATCATTTGGTTTCTAATTAAGCTTGTTTAGTTTCCTAGTTCCCTTGGGTTTATTTTATTTTATTTCATTATATTGATCTAAGGCTTTAAGTCCTTGAGCGCTGTTACCAAGGCTCAAGTACTCCATCTAACATTGCTAGCATTCAAGCACTGTAAGTTATATCTAACCTCGCTTCAAGCAGTTAGACCACTTGAGCGTTCTAAGTTATATCCAATGCCGCTTCTAGTATTCGTGATGCTAAAGCACAAATCTGCATCAAGCGCTCATTTTGACTATTTAAAGTCATCCCATGTGCCTTTTGCACAATTTCACATTTTCAAGTTATTTCGAGCACTCTAGGTTTTTGCTTCTTTGTCGTTTAAGGTAAGTTAATTTCATATTTCACATTTTAGCTCGCATAGTATTGTTCTGCACCTTGTTTTTAGCATTCCTAGCGGTTTAGTTTTCATTCATAGTTTTATAAGTTTTTCTCACTTTTTCATGTCCTTTAGTATTCCATTGCTTAATATGGCGAGTCGTTGTTGACAATGAGAGGTGACCCCTCTTAGATCACCTAAGCCCATCCAGGGCATCACACTATAGGGTCCTTTTGACTAGCAAATCTTCCATTGTTAGGAGGCACGAGACTGCTACTATGCCTTCTTCTATGATACACATGTTGAGATCGACCATTTGGTTGATCTTCAAGCCTTCTAGAACCCTCCTCTCCTTGCTATCATTAGAGAGTGAGGGTGAGAGATGTTGTTATCTTTTTAGGGGACTTACTACCCCCATCTTGTTCGCATGTGCTATACGAACATGCATTCTGTTGTCACTAGAGTCACTTTTCAAGTGACTAGGTACTACTAGCAATCCAAGTTTTTTATTTATGTATCCAGAATCATGTTTTTGTTATACACACACATGATGTTACTTTATTTTTCTCTCTTGTGTGCTTTCCTATTCATATGCTTTGCCGTTTTTGTGACAAAAAGATAAAGATCATTTACCATATTTGACTCACTTAAATAGGGGAAGCATTGGCATAGCGAGAGCATAAGCATATTACTTCTAATAATTATTTGAGAAAATATAATTAAGAAAATTTTCTTGAAAAAATGGGAGTTAATATTATTTTTGAATTATTTAATTCATTTTTTATTCATTTAATTCTAAAGGGAAATTAATTGAAATATTGAAGGAAATTAAATATGAGACATTGGAGAACCAAATCAACTTTTGAAAACATGACTTAGAAGTTTAAGAGAGATACCTAACACGGATGTTTCTAACAAGATATTTCTATTTGAGTTGTCTATCTCTTTAAAACTATTTTAAGTCACAAAAGCTTCTTCCCATGATCTTCACTACATATATCATGTTTGGTGATAGACCTCTAGACATTGTTATTGATCTATTATGTCTTATCAAGCTTCTATGATATTTGGTTGATTTGCATGCGTATATATTCCTCTCAAGTTTTGCTTTGTACCTTGGTGTCTCTATAGGGATCCATTCCTCTTTCATGCTTTCACAACACGTCAAATAAAATCTCCAACTATCCTATTTTGTTGTTTTGATTATATCTTATTCCACACATTGCTTAACTTTTTGTATAGTTTTCTGTATGTTTTTAGGTTACAGGGTTGGAATATTAGTACTACAAGTTTGTGAAAAACAATCTCTTAGTTTATTTTAAATTGAGCATTTATGTAAACTCCGTTATGAGAGTTCAAGTGAGTTTATGTAATGAATTTTTGTCACAAAATTGCCAAAGGGGGAGATTGTTAGGACATTAAGTCTTATTTGTATGTTAGCAATTTTATTCATTTTAATATATGGCCATAAAAGTCTTTTTAGCTAGTGACTTGCTCTCCATTGAAGATCAAGAGTTATTGTTTTGTCAACTGAAAAGTCACAAGTATGTCTAAAAAGGTTTGGCTTGTGACAAGTTAGGATCTTATGAGGTATAAAGAGTGGTAATTGTTTTGAAGTTAAACCTAATTTTTATAAAGTTTTTCAAAAAACAAGGGATGCTTAAGCGGGGAGTAGAACTCAAGCGTTGGACTACTCAAGCTCTCCACAATGCTCAAGCACTTGAAGCGCTTAGGACACCTGAGTGGGCTTAAGCGATCATGAATTTTTAACTGAGATTTTTCACACAAATCTGATTTAGAAGTCTTATAAAACCAAACATCTTTGAGATTTATTCCTATAAATACCTCATTAGAACCCCTTAAGGGTTAGATATCATATAGAGATTGGAAAAAGATCATATAGATATTAGAGAGATTTCAAAAAATGTCTCCTATAGAGAAAGCTTAATGTGTCACACCATCTCCGATATCTCGTTTAAGGATTTGATTTTTGAATCTTAGGTTAAAAACCTTCATCCCTTCGTAAGGCTAAAATGTATTCACTAAAACAATTAGAGGTTACTGTGTCGTGGACATGGATCAAATTGTAAGTGTATTAGAGAGTAAATCTTTAAGGTAAAACAACCAGGTAAATCTAGTAACTTGATCTCATGTAGTGGATTTAGATTAGTAGTATTACACCTCGTGATTTTTTATCTCTACAGTTAGTGTGAGGGTTTTCCATATAAAAATCTCTATGCCTCATTGTTTATATCTTTTGATTATATTGTTTGAATTGCCTACAAAATAAAGACTTGATACACCCTGACTACTCACAGGATAAAAATTGGGCATCATTTTAATCCTTATATTATAATTTTTTAAAATACACTCATTCACCTCCCCTCTAGGTATTACCTTGTTGGACTTAGGGGCTTTTTAAAGGATGTTAGTCGATCATCATATAGGTAGATTTGAAACACAAGGATTGGAGAAATAATCTTGATGGTCTATATAAATTTTAATAGGGTTTAAAGTTAGATAACTTTTTATCTTCCATTCTCCTAAAAAAAACCCTAGCAACCATCCTCTCAAGGTGAAAGAGAAGCTCACACTTCTTACTATGCTAGGATATAACGGAAGATTCATTGGGTGGAGGATGTTTGGTCTTCAAGGAACTCTTTATCAACTTGAAAAAGGATTTGGGAGCATTCAAACCTAATGGATGTCCTAAAACACCATAGAAAGTAAAAAATTAAAAGTTGGCTCATGTTTTCATTGTTACTAGGATCAAATAGCAGACTCCCTATTTTTAATCTAATAGAAAAATAATTGGAATGAAAATCTAGAAAAAAAAAATTGAAGAGATATGAAAAATATAAGTGTATGTAAACATCTTGATATGCACATTCAAATGTCCTCCTAAGGGACACTCAAACATCCGAATAGTGTTTAAATTCTTCTTAAGGTTAGTATTAATAAAAGAAATATATTTCAAACTTTGCAAACCATAGATACAAACAATTTGTATGATTGATGTTATGTGTGTAATATGCAGTATATTATAACAAATTAAACTACAATCTTCTCTATACATCATTTTTTATTTTGTTATCTTTTATTAATGGTAGACATTGTAATATGAAATAGAGGTGTTTGACCCAAAATCATGCTTGCCTTAGCTTGACCCATATTAGTAAGACAAATCAATTTAACCCTAGTCTAACAAAACATAAAGCATTAGAAAAACATAATTTTGTACATTAATCTATTAATTATGATTATAACTCCCAAATCATGGTTAGAACAATTAGAACCCTAACCATAACTATTTAACTATGATTCTCAACAACTTATACATTGGTAGGTGAGATCACAAGTGAGAAAAACCATGAAAAACTTATTGAAAAATGCTTCAAAATCCTAATTAGTATAGATTCTTGTTTGTAAAGAACATAGAATATTTTCTATAATTATATGTCATTGTAATTTTAAATTTCTTTATAAAATAAGAAAAAATATTAGGAATATCTCTATAACTATTCAATGTCAAGAGGGAAAAAAGTTATGAGATGGAGATGAGTTTACAAAACTATACAAGACGAATATGTGAGAAAGAATGAGGGACACTTAATAGAGTCGGATGGAGTGAGAGAGCTCATGATATAGGGTGTAGATATAAGGAGAGAGGAAACATGAGATATTTTAAGAACCTACTAGTTGTATTTAATTTATATCCTCTATAATTTTCTTTATGTTATAGTGAAATGATTCTTTCTTATCCGTGAATGTAAACATGACATATTCTCTAGGGTATAGTAAAACTAAGTAGAGGCTTTATCAAATCTCTTCCTCACTTCTGTTTTCTACTTTATTCTCCTTCATTCTTTAACTTAATCATCAAGGCTACGTTTGGTTGGTGGTATGAATAAGATAGAATATGTATGTCCTATGATATGATTTTCAATGGAATATGATACTGTTGGATATTAAAACTGATGGATGCGATATATTAAGGTAACATATTCAATGAGATATGTTATGTTATGTTTATATTTAGTTTGTAAAATAAAAATAAATTAAAATAAAACTGAAATATATATTCTTTCTTAATATTTAAAGTAAAAATTATATTTCATTCAAATATTTTTTATTTAAAAAATAAAAAATTTCTCATCTTAAACAATATTCACTATCAAAATATTTAAAATTTATAATTAAAATTTTTTTATATTATGTTATTCAATATATGAAAATAATTTATCCATATATATATATATATATATATATATATATCTTAACTTAAAATTAACATATTCTATACAGAAGAGATATAAAATATCACACCACTTATTGTATTTCATATTTGGTTGAATATAAGATAAGATATATTATTTTATTTTTTATCTTATCTCATACTCTATCCAATTAATTAAATATAGTCCAAATATAAATTATTTTGGGGGTGATTCTAATCATCTTGATCATAAAAACTACCAAAAAGGTCGTACTAAAAAAGAAAGAAGATTCATAGGTTTATCCAATAACAAGTATTAATATTCATTTTCATAGAAATGTGTTCAAATCATCTAAGGCCAAATTAGAGATAAATAAATATTGTAAATTTTGTCATAATTAATTGAATACATTATTTTTTCTATAATAGTAAAATGAGTTCATTGAATAGAGAAACGAAAACAAACATGTTTCCAATGAACCTATGCTCAAAACTTTCCAAAATTTAAAATAAAGAATATATTAAAATGCTATGGTCTCTGCACTCCACTACATGATATATTTTCATTTATTTATTTATTTGGATAAACTTGCTTGATCCAACTCATCTACATTTTTTATTCAAATGTCGGAGTCAGTCAGGGCCCAAGCGGGCACATGCCCCCTTAAAAAATAAAATCATAATAATTTAAACCATTGACTTTTTATTTGAGGAGATATATATCACTGTCTCTCTATTTTTATCTCATAAAATAATTTTTTTTATTTATACCCATCTTATAATATGAATAATATAAAAAAATATGTGATTAAAAAAATAAAAGATTGTGATGTATTCAAGTATTGAAATACCAATGAAACCTACTCTCACATTTAATACAAATGATGAGAATTTCAATTATGTGGAATTTTTTTTTAACACGGATTTAAATTTGAGTTTTGGACTTTGAAATTTATGAAAATGGGGTCAAGCAGACTAAAGATTTTTGGTAGCCAACCAAGGCAGAATCAGTTTCTTTGGCTGCTTCATCATTTATTTCCTTTTCCCATTAAATTATTATTAATTATCGAACAACTTATGTTGAATGAACGGCTGCCCCCACTCTTAATTGCAATACAAAATTGGTAGTTGTTTTTAAATATTGGAAAACAGTATGGACTTCCAGGAAATGAACCATTTGAATATGAATTTGAGATCAAGACCCAGAGATTAATGTTCCTCACACACGAGCTTTGACCAATTAGAGAAGCCCAAAGAACTAGTTATCTTTGAAAAGAAAATTTTATTTTTGTTTGTGTGTGTGTGTGTGTTTTTTTTTTTTTTTTTTTTTTTTGTAATTTTCAAATGATAATGAAAATAAATGGAAATTTAAAATATTATCAAATTTTTTTTAATATCCCTCAAAACTTGGAATTGATCACTCTTCTAAAATAAAATGGGGTCATGGGTTTAGAGTCCAATTTGTTTTTTGTTTTTTCCTTTTTACACCCATTAAAAGAAAATTAATTAAAGAAAAATAATAAATATCATATGATTTGTTTTATATATATATATATATATATTTATCATTTTTTAAAAAAAATATTTGTAACAAATGATAGTCATATAAATAATTTGAGATTTAATAGTGGTTAAAAAAATATTTTAAAATTTATGTCAATTCAAAATACCAATAAAAATTAATAAAAGATAATTTCAAAATTTAATAAATGGGCCAAAGTTGTTTTTTTTTTATTTGATTTGGAAATAATTTTCTACAGCTCTATTTAAAAAAAATATTCTTAAAAAATGATGCACTTTTTATTTCAAAATATTTGATTTATATACTATTTGAAAGGTCAAACTTAGAATGGAAGGTGGAAATGGTCACGTACAAGCAATAGACAGGATCGCCCAAAGAGGATAAAAGCCCCCTAAATGTGTACGAAAGTGTTGAAAATGTGTTTGTGGTTGTTGAAATTTTTTGAAGAAGTTAACTAATTTTCCAAATTGGATTAAATGAAAGTGATAGACAAACGATTCAAAAAAGTAGGAAATGGGGAAAAATGCATCAAAATTTCATAATTAGGGGTATTGACCAAAAATTCCTAGAAAAAGTAATAGTAGTGGTTGCGGCAGCCTATAAATTCATCAATAAGTGAAGTCATTCATGGTTGAATGTATCAACCATTAACATTTGTAGTTGAAAACATCATTTGGGTTACTTAAATGCTTGACTTTTTTTTTTTTTCTTTTTTGGTTTTTTGGTGGGGGCTTGATAAATTAATTTAAGGTGATGAGAGAAAATAACCTAAACACTATTTACTAAAAAAAAAAAAAAAAACAAAGGAAATTCATTGAATTATGAATTAATGGGTTAAAAAGATGAAATAATCCTTATATTTGTGAATTTAATATTTTTCATATTTTTATTTAAAATGTAACATATATTTTTTTTAAATAAATGTCATTTTACAAGAAAAAAATAAGGATGTTTTTTTCAAAATAATGCTAAAAATAGGATAAAAGGTTAGATTTTCAAATTTAGATTTTTAATGACTTTTTTTTATTATTATTATTTGGTATTGGGTAATTAAACATATGAATATATTCAACTAAAATCATATATAATAAAGTAATGTTTTTATAATCAAATCCAACATTGAATCGGAAAAGTTACTGGTTAACTGTTTATTGGTTGAGGTGGTTAAACTATGATCAAACTGATGATATCATAAATATATATATATATATATATATATATATATATATATATTATATTTCATTAGAATTAAAAATAATTTTAGATAAATGTATTAATATTTTAAATTTTGTTAAATAAAATATATATAATATTTAAATATGAAAATATATTAAAAATAGAAAGAAAAAAAAAACACGTATTATATTATATATAAGTGGCCTTTCCTAATTCTCCTTTTTGAACCATCTACTTCCTATATATATATATATATATTATATTTCATTAAAATTAAAAATAATTTTAGATAAATGTATTAATATTTTAAATTTTGTTAAATAAAATATATATAATATTTAAATATGAAAATATATTAAAAATAGAAAGAAAAAAAAAACACGTATTATATTATATATAAGTGGCCTTTCCTAATTCTCCTTTTTGAACCATCTACTTCCTCATTTTGAAATAAACTACATAGGTTATATATAAATGTAGTTTATTTCAAAAGGAAGAAATAGATGAATGATTCAAAAAGAGGAATCAGATTGGAAAGACCACTGGTTAAAGGTTTGACTGATCGAATCAGTCAATCAGATTTTCAAAACATTGCAGTTAAAAAGATGGACTAGTGAATTCTATATGTGAGGAATATAAAAAGAATTAACTTGCAAATAGCATCCCCATATTGCCTTTATTTTGAAAAAAAAAAAAAAAAACCACAATTAATTGCTCTTTGGCACTTGTCTAATATGAGGTGTCAGTTAATTTTTTAATTAACTGCTATATTTAAATTTAATTATGAAAATAATTCAAAGCATTTTTTGTGATTCATGGAAAAAAAGAAAAGAAAAGAAAAGTATGGGGCTTCCAAATAATGGGTTGATATGGAAAATGATCAAACCTAATTTTCATGTATGATACTGAAATTGTGATTTGATGGTGGCCCTTCCAAGTGAAAATGGGAATGATTCCTATCCCAAGTTCCCAACTGAGAAAGCAAATAATTTATTAGGGTTTTGATTTTGGAAGTAAAATGCCAAGGATGAAAAAACAAAGGGGCTGTTTGCCATTTTCCAAACATCACATGCCTTGGTGCCATACTCCACTGTTTGAAAGAGGAGTTCCATGTGAGATGCCTCTCACTCCCCCCCACTTAAAATGTGTTTTTAGGATGTCTTTTTCCATGATTCCAGATCCTCTTCAGCTCTACTTCTACTTATTGTTAATTTACTTCTACTTCTACCTGTGGCTCTGCTTCAACTCCACTCAATCAGGTGTTTATTTCAACTATCCAAGTGAAAGTGGAAGTAGACCCACTGTTTGGGAATATTTTTAAAAACTGTTATTCAAAATAATTTTTTTAGTTGAATTTATTGGGAATTTTCTCAATTTTTTTTTTACATATTTTTTAAAAACAATTTTTATTTTTCATTATTATATAATAATATTTAATAAAAATAAGGAAAAAAAAAAGTGTTTTCACACACTTATATAAAATAATTACAAAATAAAAATCTTTAAAAATAATTCAAATTCCATGCACTTATAAGTCAAAGATAGTACATAGGATGGATGGTCAAAGGTAGCACTTTTGACTAAAAAGTGCATAAATTACTAATTATTTTTAGATAGCGACTTAAAATTTGTACTTTATAAACTTGAGTTCCTAATTTGTGATTTTTTTTTTATATAAGTGTATAGCAACACATTTTTTCCTCATTATCAAAAAATTACAAAACGGTATATTCAAGATTTTGTTTTGTTTTTTATTTTTTGAAAATTAAATAATATTATGCACCAAAGTTAAAAAAAAATGAAATTAAAATTCGTTTTGATTAAAAGCGAGTTTTGATTTTCAAGATAATGAAATTTTAATTCCTATTTTCAATTCTAATTATAATAAAATGCATTAGTAAATAAAAAATAGAATGGAATTTCCATAAAAATTTTCTATTCTATCTTCCAAATCAAAATTGTAGTAAAAGAATTCTTAGTCTCAATTTTCTAATAAATAATTTAAACACAATAATAAATAAAAATATTATAACACTTAAAACATATACTAAAATTAGAATGAGTTTTAATTATTTAGTCAAAGGATATTATTATTGAAGATTATAATAAATATATGTTTGGTTCCGAGAAGTATTAAGGAAAGAAAAAAATATTAAGAAAAATTATTTTTTTATATTTGGTTTCAATGTAAAAAATAAGAAAGAAAATAAAATATATTTAATATTAATTAAAAATTTACATTTTTTTAAAAGGATTTCATCTTAAAAGGGGAAAAATAAATAAAATAAATTTTAAAATACATATATAAATAATTTATTGATTTTAAATTTATTTTTTATTTTCTTTATATTTTTTCTTTTTATTTTATTTTCCTCGTGTTTTCTTCAAAATGTTCGGAAATCAAACATAGCTTAAAATTTTAATTGCATGCAGAAAGGCCATACCCAAGCATCATTAATTGCTTGAATTTTGGACCGTCTCCATGTGAGTCTCCCGCAAAAATTCCATAAAAATTTAATTTTAATGAAAAGGGCATTTAGATGCAGAGCCCTATAAGAATATTTATTAAAATGTACAAAATTATCTGTCATAAATTCCTAGAAAATAAAATTTTGACAAAAAAAAAGGAAAAAATAAAAACAAAAAGTAGTTGTTGAAAGTTTTGGTTTGAAAACTTGTTTGATAGGATAAATTTATTCCAATTTTTGACAAAATAAAAAATTTTCAAAATATATTTGATTATAGAAATTGTTAATAGTTTTGAAAATAATAATAATAATAATAAAAAAAGAAATATTGTTTGTCTATTATTTAAATTTTGCTTTCAACTTGTTATGTTTTTTTTTTTTTTGGCTAGTTGAATATTAGATAAATATAAAAGAGTTATTTATCTATTATTCATTTGCTTAGTATTTTCATTTAATTTGAAATTCTTTATTGAAAACAAAAGCAAACATGGCCTAAACTTTCAACATATGCATATGGTCGGGAAAAGTTGGGTATAGGTCTCATGATCCAAATATTAAAGGTATCTTTGTTTCGGGCAAAATTTGAGGAAAAATATGAAAAAAAAAAGTGAAAATAGAAGAAAAAAAGAATGAAAATAAAAAATAGATTTAAAGTCAATAAAATATTTTTATATACTTACTTTAAATTTATTTCACTTATTTAAATTTATTGTATAAAATTTAACTAATTTTAAAATATATAAATTTCAATAAAAACCAAACATGCGTAAAAATTTCAACATATGCATCCAAAAGTTGGGTAGAGGTACCATAATCCTAATCCAAATATTAAAGGTATGTTTAGTCCTCAAAAGTTTGAGAAAAAATTGCGAGGAAAAAAAAAAAGAGTAAAAAAAGAAAAAATAAATAAAAATAAAAAATACATTTAAAATTAATAAATTATTTTTATATATTATTTTAAATTTATTTCTTTTATTTAAATTTAAATAATTTAAAAATATATAAAATATTTGCTAATTTTAATTATTTATGACTTTTTTTTATATTTTTTTTAATGGTAAAATCAAATTTGAAAAATTTATTTCTTTTAATATATTTATATTAAAGAAATTTTGTAGCTTATTTAAAATGAATTTCATGGGAGTACCTAGTCATATTTTTTCGGCTTAAAAAAAGGTCTGATAATTTATATATATATAAATTATTCCATGGAAGATTAAAAATATTAATGGTAAAAAAATTGTTTATTATTACAAAAAATCTAAATTCTAGTCATAAGTCTCCCTGGGATGTTTGGTATGAACCAGAATGTGATCCAATAAGAAATTTCGACACATTCACATTCCAAAAAAGCCACAAAAGTCCCGAAATCCCCAGATATTTCTGGCAAGTCCCTTTCATAGAACGTGCATGATGGCAATCTTTTCACTATCATCCAAATACAAAGCAAAATAATATACTCAACACATCATGTTTCATGATTTTAGAAATATTATACAAATTAATAATATACAGATTTATCATCCCTGACATCAGAATTTTTTATTTTCAATATGCCATTTTAAATTAAATTCAACTCAAATGAGATACCACTTCCATGTAAATGCTGTTTGCATGCTGCAATATGTTTAAGAATTATTATTATTTTTTTATAAAAAAATTCAAATATAAAAAACATTTTTCTTAACTAATAATTTATAAAAATATTATATATTTGAAGTCCGTTTGATCGTGATTTTATTAAAAAAAAATGCTTTTAGTTAAAGTGTCTTTTTTAAAAGTGTTTTTCATTTGATAGTGATTTTAAAAAATACTTTTAATATTTTTAATACTTGAAAATTTTTATCATTCAAGTGTTAAAAATAAAATCACCACCAAACGTATTTCAAAAAAATATTAAAAGTGATTGTTAAGATTTTAAAAAATGTCTCGTATAGGTTTAACTTAAAAACAAGTTTAAAAAAATATGGTCAAATAAGACCAATTTTTTCCTTTTGTTTTTTAAAACCTGTGAAAATGAAAACAACTTATACCTATTTTCTAAAAATTATTCTATATTTTATTTTATTTAAAAATTATTTTCAAAGAACATGATAAAAAAATTTTAAAAACAAAAAATTATTGTTCAACTACATGGTCAAATAAACTCCTAATTTTTTTTTTAAAAAATATTTTTAAAGTATAGTATGTCAAAAACACTTTTTAAAATTATTAATAAATGGACTCTTATAAATAGTTAAAACATTTTAAAGTATATTTTATTTTTTCAATTGTTGCTTAAGATATTCTATAAAAAGAAAAATTAAAAGCACCTCAAATTTGTTAAAAAGAAAAATAATTTATTCTTAAAACAAATTATAAAAACGATTTTATTTATTTATTACAGTTTGCAAAAGTATTTTCTAAGTTAATGGAATATCATTTTTGAAAACAGTTACAAAAAGAGTTGATAAATCTCATGTCCTAAATAAATTATGATAGATTAAAAAATAATAAAACATTGATATTTGATGCCAAAGTGAAAAGACCCTAAGCCCCATAAAACCCATCTTTGGGTGTGTCAGAAGAATGTGTCATGACTCATGTCCTAAAAAGAAGTTTAGAATATTATTCATTGACTTTGATGCATGTGGGTCGCTAAATAAGAGCCCCCCATTAAAAGAAAAAAAAAAAAAAAAAAAAGCCACAATCATAGAAAGGGGAAGAGTAGGGCAAAAATCATACCAAAATTGAAAATTTCCCTCCCATAAAGGTGTTTTGAAAAGGGATGCGTTGGTTGGTGGTGGACCCACTGGGAGAAAGTCATGTGACCCCAAGAAGAACAAACTGGCAAAACATCGGTTAGTTAAATGCCAACAACCTTATCCCCTAAAGTGGGTTCTTCTCCAACTTGGAATTTAAAATTTCAAATATGGGCCATTCTTACCGTTCATTCCTCCTCCTTTACTTCTTGGCAAATTTGCAACATTGATTTTAAAATTTAGCTTTAAAAAAGATATGTATCCAAAAAAAAAAATCCCCCAAATGTCAACGGACTTATAGAAAAAGATATCCTAGGAGTGGTCCTATGTTAAAAGCTTGTGTGTGGTTACTGGTTAGAGTCAACTTGATCTTTAATAATTATGAGGAAATTAGGGTTTCTTGTCTGTGAAAGACAATTAGACGTGGTTTGTGCTTGTTCTTTATGTCTTTTCAGCCGGCGCAGGCACGTTTCCTTTTATTTGTTCTATATGTTAATTTTATTTATTTGAAGGTAAAAAGGACGGCCGGAGTCGGCGGACGGGGACACCCCAGAAAGGTCAATGTTGTGGTTAAGGAGGCACTTCATTCGATTCTAAAAAAGTTTAGAGTCATTCTAGTTGGTAAATATAATTAATTTCTCAATTAAAAATAATAAAATAATGAAAGAAAATGTAAGGGCATAAAATTGACACCTATTGAACACGTATATGAATCATTACACACGTATAATAAAATCTAGAACATTCAATGACGGTGCGCCGACAACCTCAAATTGGTAATATTTTTTTTTTATCACCTATTAATGTTTTAAAGGAAATCTCCAATATTTTTTTATTTTGTTTTTTTGTGTGTTTTATGTTTGTTGGAGTTGTATACCATTCTCTATTTTTAAAAATAAAAAAAACAAGAAGTGGTTTAAAGTCTCTTTAGCTGTGTGATTTTAAAACAATTTTTTTTTTTTTTTTTTTTTTTTTTTTTTTATAAAAATAAAAAATTGACTTTTAAAATTTCTACCAGTGTTTGATGATTATTCTTTTAATTCTTTTCCTATAAAAATAATAATTTTTTTTAAAACCTACGTATAAATGCTTGGATGGTAAAGGATGCTAATATAAAAAATGGTTTATTTAATCCCTTTTAACTAATTAATTCTAAAAAATAATATTTATTTTTGAAATATATACATATTTTTTCATTGTTTACTTTTGATCCAGGCCACTTTATTTAGATTTTTTTTTTTCTTAAAAATAAATTTGGAATTTTGCCCTACTTAAGTAGAAAGCTTCATTTATAAATTTGTTGGATTTTTGTTTGAATCCCCCGTGTCCAATGGAGGTCTTTTACTCCAATGAGATCATGGGCTGGGCTTTTCATAGGCCCAAAAACCATATATATATATATATTTTCAGCTAAAGCGCTTGGATTTTCTAATATTCTAATTTATCTTAGATTTTTTCAAACAAATTCCCAAATACTAATAATTCCAGAACCCTGAATTGATGACTAGGACGAATAAAGGAGAGTTAAACAAAAGGTCCAGCTGGAAAATGGGTGAGCCTTGGACTCATCTTCTGGGCCAGCCCAGTACAAATGGATCAATTCGATCATTCATGGCGTGATGATTCTTTTTAATTAACATATTTGATAATAAATTAACATATTTTAGAAATTCATTAATTTGGAAAAAGAGATGGAAATTTGCTACTCTTCTTTTGGAGGAAATAACTTGGAAATTTCTTGAATGGGGGGGTTTGTGGAATTGAGCGGAGTGTGGGGAGAGAGAGAGAAAAAATGTGACCCAAAATTTGTGTTAGGTGACCAAACCATGCTAGAAGGTTAGGAATGTGGAAACCCAGGCCATAAAGATGAAGTGGTCATACACGTAACCCTAATTCCACGACACCCACAAACGTTGCAAAGAAGTCCTGCCCCAGAGTTAAAGCAAAGGAAAATGTACAAGTTAGACTATTCTCCACTACCAATCAAAATGGTTCAATATACTTAAGCCTCCAAGTATGGGCTCAAGGTTTATACATCTGAATACTTCAACTTATTTCTATTCTTCTTTCTTGAAAATTGCAATAGAATCATTCATGTTTGGTTGGCCATGTTTGTTAAATATTTTTTAAACAGTTTTCGTTTTGAGAGTAAAATATATAAAGATTTAAAATAAATAAAATAAGTTTAAAATATTATATAAAAATAATTTATTAACTTTAATTTTTATTTATTTATTACTTTTCCCTACATTTTCTTCACATTTTTTTTTTCCAGTTAACATTGCTGGCTTCATCCCCCTAAAGGGGTCACGCTGGCTCTTAAATTATTTTAATAATTATAACAAATTATTTTATATATATATAATCAATATAGTCTAATTGTAATTTTATTTTATAAAATTATATTAGTTAGCCCTAGACTTTATACTCTAAGATTGAGAATACTTTTATGCTTTAATAAACTAAAAATTGTCAAAAGAGAAATAAAAACAAAAAAATAAAAATAAAAAGAAATACATTTTTATTAACTTGTATTATAAAAATAATAAAGTTGTAAATTAATCATTAATTTAACTTCTTCTTCTTGAAAAAACTTATCTTGATCTATAAAACTACTTAGAGGGGATGTGAATACGTAGTCTAAGCAAAAATTAAATCAAGAGTTATAATCTATTTTGTGATTCTTTCTATTCTTCCCCATATATGTCTATTATGATTTAAGGTTGATTAATTCTATGCAAATATAAATCTAATCACACAAATGACAGGATGCAATTTGGAAAAGCCGCTTACAAACTCCTAGGTGTAAAAAACCATTGTAGGTCTATTGACACAAACAATCTCTTAAATTTGAGAAAATGATTTGGATGCACTTACTTTTTAGGGTAATAATTCTCTCAATACCTATATTCCTCTTTCACATCCTCAACACAATAATCCCTTATTCTCCTTAGTGGAATACCTTAAAGATTGTATCAAGGCTTTAATAGATGAATCACGAATTTCTAAATCACTAGGTTTTTTTTTATTTTTTTATTTTTTTATTTTTTTTTTAAGAATCATTTTGAAAGATTGAGAGATGAAGAAAAACCTAGGACTAGCATTAGGAGAACCATTTACTTTTAATTTTATGAAAGTACCCTCAAAATGGCAAAGATGGAATGAATTTTTTCATAAAATTTAACCAAAGTTCAAATGTCTCGCAAACAGGGTTTGAATGTCGGTATGGACATTTGAACTTTCCTTGACTACCGTTTGAATGTCTTGGATGATGTTTGAATGCTTCCTAAAGAGCCTTCAAATATTCAATGTATGAAATGAGCTTTTGCCTTCAAATTTTTGTGAGTTCCATTAAAAAACAAGTTAATTTTTTATAACAATTCCTTAAGCCTTAGTAACCTCCAACACATGAGAAAACGAATTTGATTATGAACAAACAAGACCCTTGGAAGATATTCATTAGGACCTAGATGAGCTGTATTAGGTGACATAAGCCCAATTTGGATTCAATTTACTTAAACCTAAGATGAGTCCTGTATAAATTGTTCGGATAGAGCCTTGTAAAGCATAACATGATGTAACAGTTTTGGATTCATTAATAAATTTATATATTTTTATATATCTTGTTCCCTTCCTTTATCCCATTTGCATTAATTAGTTATTTGAGCATACACGCCCATATGTCTTGCTTTTTATATGACTTAGGTGCATGAGGACTTGCATAGAGGATATAAGTCATAGGTTATTTGCAAGATGATAAGTTGTTCATAGTTGGTTCATGAATTTAGGTAGTCTAGTAGAAACTTTAGTGCACTACTTCTTAATTGGAGGGATGACTTGTCTTTATTGTTGAGATGAGTTTCCTATAGAGTTGGTGCTGCTAGGAACCCCGAATTACTCCATTCATTGGTTTTAGATCTCATAGGGTGCATGCTATCTATTCCTAGGCTCTCTAGATATAACGTAATGGAAAACAATGGTTTCAAAAAACCAAAATAAATATTAAATCTAGAGATTAAAAGCTCAAACTTGTGATTTGGATGTTTCCAGATTGAATCCCATCCAATGAAGATGCCAAAAATCGTGGTAATCATCGTAGAATTCGTCTACCTAAGAGTCTTTTATTTGATTTCTCCCTTCATGGGTCTAGGCATAAGAGAAGGGTGGGCTTCTCTTTCTCCTATGAGGGTGGCTAAGGTTCCTCTATGGAATCTTAAAAAATTGAATACGATGAACTTAATTCTTAACCTCTAAGGGGGTTTATATAGGCTTCCTTGTAGGCTAAAGTGATTTGAGCCCTAATTGGGTTTGGGTCATCTAATCCAACCCACTTGTGTCATAATTAATTAATTACTAATGACCTCTAATTAATTAATTAACTCATTCCAAAAAGTCAATTCATAAAATCTAGTGCAACCTTACATTTTTACCAAAACACCCTTATGCACACTTATTAATTACATAAAATATCCTCAAAACATACCACTGTGAACTAGAAGCTCGAGTGGGGACCATTGGGACACATAGGAAATATTGTCTCCCTCAAAATTCAATTTTGAAGTTGACTAAACATCCTATTAAAAATAGTTAACTGTACTTCAATATCCTATGGAACTACAATGAGTTAAAGTTCGGGTTCCTGATCTACTATTCATTGCATGCAAACTTCTCATAAACTAGTATCCGTAATCTAATAGGGTAGTCTATTAACCCATCAAGATTATCTCTCCAATCCTTGAGGTACAAATCTCCATATTATGTGATCAATTGACATACTCTACCTTATAAAGAGTATATGTCAAATTTCATGATCACATATCCTTTGGATCACCTAAGGGGACATGTTGTCTCAATCCATGAGATATCATAGTGCTTATATTGAGAATACCTATTGTTACCAACCTCTATCAATGATGACCTAATCCGTAGGGATATATAACCATATTAGGGTTTCACTTATAGGTTAAAGCCTTCTATTGATTTCATCATAAGCTTAATATCATCTTAAGGTTGAAAATCTATGCATCATAGTATTTTAGTGAATCATGACAACTTGAAAGCCTTATGTCATGATTCATCATAGGTCCTATCCAATGTGTAACCATACAAATTAGTGCACTCACCATGGGAACCCCATCTTGAAGGTTAGGACAAAATATCTCTCCAATTAGGAGGTAGTGATTATAGTCTTTACTAGATTGCCTAAATTTATGAATCGACTATGAACAACTCATTACCTTGCAAGGAACCCATGACTTGTATTTGTTGTGCAACTCATAATGCATCCAAGTTATCTACAATGCAAATGATATGGGTTGAATGATCAAATGAATATGAGTGCAAAGATATATAGAAAATTGGAAACTCATATCTAACTTTGTTACATTATGTCATGATTTTAAGAACTCTATCCGAATAAGTGCACTAGTGTGTATGGTTATATATTGGATATGACCTAAGGTGAATCATCACATAAGGTTGTTAATTGTTATGATTCACTAAGTTACTATACTATATGGACTCTTAACCTTGGTAGGATATTGAGTATGTGCCAAAATCAATAGGAGACTTTGACCTATTAGTAAGACCCTAAAATAGTTACATATCCTCATGGATTGATGATTACTACTCAAAAAGTGTTTTTCCATAGCTTGAAATTAACTGTTTTAAACACTTTTGAGTAGTAGTTAATACCTTTTAACTCAATTGACACATTAAGAAACCTAGCAAAGGTTACTAATAAGTTTTTAGCTAGTTTTGGTGTTTTTGGTAGCTTTTTGATCATTGAGACAAGCCAAGAATGAGGGAGAATTTTATGCAACCCATGGAAATAGGTTGCCAAGCCAAACAGAGATGCAAAGAAGAAAAACAGAGAGAGAAATCCAACATGAAGCAATTTTGCATGCTATGCGAAATTCAAGAGAAGAGCAATTGCAGGCTAAATTTAGAGCAATTCTTGGAGTCCATTGTATATATACTATATATTTTTTCAAATCTTGGGAAGTCAGGAGTCCAACGCTTCAAACGGTGTGCAAATTGGAGCTGAAATAAAGAAGTTATGACCATTTGAAGACAGCTGCACCAAGCTGAAAGACAATTTCGCACCCTGTGCGAAATTTTGAGGGGTGTGCGAATTCATTTCGCACACCATTTCTCCATTTCGCACACTATACGAATTCATTGCGAAACACCCATTCTCCATTTCGCACACTGTGCGAACCCATTTCGCACACTGTGCGAACCCATTTCGCACACCATTTCCCATTTCGCACAGACATTTTCCCACTTTTCACACTGTGCGAAAACATTTCGCACCCTTGCAAGCAAACCAGAAGACAGCAACTTAAGAAATTTCGCATACCATGCAAATTTTGGCATGGTATGCAAAATCTTCTTGTGCACCGACTCAGTTAGATATTTTTGTCGAGATATTTGTGTAATTTCCTATTTTTTCCTTGTAATCAACCAATGATAGGATTTCTTGGTTAGGAAGTTGTAAAAACCTCTCTATATAACCTTTGTATCATCTTTTGTAAGACATATAGATTTTACACTTGATACACTTGTAAAATTCCCGTAGTAATAAAATACAAAGCTTTGCTCTACCTTTCTTTCTCATTTTATTTTTATTTTCTATCTAGCCAAACATCTTCTGAGGATGATTTCTCAGGGGATGAGTGGCTAAGTTTCTTGTTTCTTGGAGTGATGGAAACTAGGTGAAGGACCCGAATGTAAAGGTGGGAGTTTTCCTTGCTTTAAATGAGGGTAGTTGGTAACCATTAATGGTCTTTATTTCAAAGTTTAGCTTTAAATCCCTTAAAATCACTTTGAATGGCCAATACTTGGTAAGCTTTTTGGACTCTATGGATGCTTATTGCTAGATCCATGGATGTCTATTAGTTATCAAGTACGATCCATTGGAAGGCTTTCGAATTCTTGCTAAATCCCTTGTTATCATCTTGAATGGCCAATACTTGGTAAGCTTTTTGGGTTCTATGGATGCTTATTACTAGATCCATGGATGCCTATTAGTTATCAAGTATGAGCCATCCGAAGGGGGTTCAAGGAGAAGGTCTTTAATGTTTGAAGCCATTAATGGGAAACAACTACCATTTTTTCATGAACCCTTTGGATTAATTCTTAATTGCTAAACACAAAACCGGTTTGGGAGATAACCATCCTTTATGTTATTGTCTCCAACGCGAGGAAAAGATTCGAAATCTCCCCCTTTGCCTTAGGAACCCGATCCTAGTGACCAAAAGCTCCAAGAGACCTTTTCTTTTTAATTAACTTCAATTACTATTTTTTCTTAACTTAAAATCAACCTTTCCAACTAAAATTCCATTTTCTTTTAAAGCTAATTTTCATAAGGAAAAACACCAATTCATGATCTTCATTAAAGTCACTTGTATGAAGAAAACTCATCCTTGTGGACGATCCTAGAGCCACTATACTATGTTAGCTATGCTACCCTAGTGTACGGTGATTTAGGTTTTATAAATTTTATTGATAACACCAGTCCGGGAATCAAAATCAAATTGGCACCGTATAGGGACGAATCAATTGGTGCCGTTGCCGGGGATGGTGCTGAAGTACAGTGATACCTTTGTTGAACACTTGTGATCTTCATCACAAGTTTGGTGATTTTTCTTTTAGTAATTCTTTTTCTTTGTCTTTATTTTAGCTTATCTTTTATTTAGTTTTTAGCTAACCTTAACATTTTCCTAGAATTGTATTTCTTTTGTTTTCTTTGTTTTGTTTCAGTGATTTCTAGTTGTGCATGCCCTATTGGATAAAAGATATTGAGGGAAGACCGGTGAAGATTGAAACTCCTCAAGAAACTGAGTTGGAATTATGCTTAAACATCATGAATGTTCCACCTGAAGATCAGAATAGCCAACATGGTCAAGAGGATAATTTCAATGCGTACCGATCCATGAGGGACCACATGCATCCACCTCGTATGAGTACACCTTCATGCATAGTACCTCTCACTGAGCAGCCGACCTCACATCGTGCTATTCCTACCTACTTTCCATGGGATGGAAAGTGAGAATCCCTACTCGCATATTAAGGAATTTGAGGAGGTTTGTAATACATTCCAGGAAGGAGGAGCTTCAATTGACTTGATGCGACTCAAGCTATTTCCTTTCACCTTGAAGGACAAGGCCAAGGTTTGGCTTAATTCTCTAAGGCCAAGGAATATCCGAAATTGGACTGATTTGCAAGCTGAGTTTCTCAAGAAGTTCTTTCCTACTCATAAGACCAATGGCTTGAAAAGACAAATTTCTAACTTCTCAGCTAAGGAGAATGAGAAATTCTATGAATGTTGGGAGAGATACATGGAAGCGATTAATGCTTGTCCTCACCATGGTTTTGACACATGGCTCTTAGTGAGTTATTTTTACGATTGTATGTCTTCTTCTATGAAGCAACTCCTAGAAACTATGTGTGGAGGAGACTTCATGAGTAAGAATCCGGAGGAAGCCATGGACTTTTTGAGTTATGTGGCTGAAGTTTCAAGAGGATAGGATGAACCAAATGCTAGAGAGGTGGGAAGAATGAAGTCTCAGCTTAATGCTAAGGGTGAGATGTATGTTTTAAATGAAGACATGGACATGAAGGCAAAAGTTGTAGCTATGCCAAGGAGATTGGAAGAGCTAGAAATGAAGAAAGTACAAGAAGTGCAAGCCATTTCTGAAACACCAGTGCAAGCTATGTCTTGTTCCATTTGCCAATCTTATGAACACTTGGTGGAGGAGTGTCCTACCATTCCAGCAGTCAGAGAGATGTTTGGTGATCAAGCAAATGTTATTGGTCAATTCAAGCCCAATAACAATGCTTCCTATGGCTACACATACAATTCAAATTGGAGGAACCATCCAAATTTCTCTTGGAAACCAAAGCCACCTCAGTACACACAACTTGCTCAAGCACCTCAGCAAGCCTCGAATCTTGAACAAGCTATTGTGAACCTTAGCAAGGTTGTGGGAGACTTTATGGGAGATTAGAAGTCCATCAATGCTCAACTGAATCAGAGAATTGACAGTGTGGAGGGTACATTGAACAAGAGGCTAGATAGAATGCAAAATGATCTTTCTCAGAAGATAGACAATCTCCAATACGTAATCTCAAGGCTTGCCAACCTCAACACAGTGCAAGAGAAAGAAAAGTTTCCTTCTCAACCTTATCAAAATCCCAAGGGTATCCATGAAGTGGAGACTCAAGAGGGAGAATCTTCAAAGGTGAAGGAAGTCAAAGCAGTTATCACCTTGAGGAGTGGTAAAGAAGTTGATCAGCCCACATCCAAGCCAAAGCATGATGAAGAGAGTGTAGCAGAAAAAGAAAAGAGTGAGGAAACCAAAGGAAAGAGAAAAGGGAAAAGTGTAAAGGAAGATGACCATGATTCTAGTGTGAATGAAGAACCCGAGAGGATAGTCATCAAGGAAGATATGATGAAGAATCACATGCCTCCACCTTTCCCCCAAGCTTTGCATGGCAAAAAAGGAACCAATAATGCATCAAATTTTTTTGAAGTGTTGAGGCAAGTGAAGGTCAATATCCCTTTGCTAGATATGATTAAACAAGTGCCGACAGATGCAAAATTCTTGAAGGACTTGTGCATTGAGAAGAGAGGGTTGAATGTGAACAAAAAAGCCTTCTTGACTGAGCAAGTGAGTGCCATCATACAGTGCAAGTCTCTAGTGAAGTACAAAGATCCGGGCTGCCCTACCATCTCAGTGAGTATTGGAGGGACATGTGTGGAGAAAGCTTTGTTGGACTTGAGAGCAAGTGTGAATTTGCTACCTTACTTTGTCTGCAAGCAGTTGGGACTTGGAGAGTTGAAGCCAACATCCATCACTCTATCTCTGGCAGATAGATCAGTGAAGATTCCAAGAGGGATGATCGAAGATGTCTTGGTTCAAGTTGACAAATTCTACTACTCAGTGGATTTTTTTGTTCTTGATACGGATCCGATTGTCAAAGGAACTAACTATGTTCCTATCATACTTGGAAGACCATTCCTAGCTACGTCAAATGCAATCATCAATTGTAGGAATGGAGTCATGTAACTCACGTTTGGCAACATGACATTAGAGCTCAACATCTTCCATTTGTGCTAGAAGCATATCCATTCGGAAGAAGAAAAAGGTCTAAAGGAAGTATGCATGATTGACACTTCGGTGAAGGATGCTACATTCATATGAGATTCGGGCAAGCTGAAATCAAGGTGGATAGGTCCTTTTACCATTCATCAAGTGCATTCAAATGGAGTAGTGGAACTACTCAACTCCAACAGTACCTAGAGCTTCAAAGTGAACGACCACCGGCTCAAGCCCTTTGTGGAGCCTTTTTCTCAAGATAAGAAGCAATTCATCCTCTTTGATCCACATCAAGCTTGATAGGACCAGTTTTTTTTGATGGACTCAGTCTTTCTAAAGACTATGAAGTCCATATTTTTTGTTTTATTTTTAATTTAAGAGTTTTCTAGTATTTTTAACTTGTTTTGATTTTAATTTCTCACTTTAATTTCATTTTGGTTTGATTTAACTTAGTTTCTTGATGATCAATTACAAGGGGACTTCAAAGCAGATGGGCAAGTCTTTAAAAATGCTTGGCAAAGGAACAACCCTATAGAAAAAGGTATTTCGCATAATTTGCTAAAATTAAGCAGGGCAAATTTGCAATTTCGCACATTGTGCGAAAACATTTCGCACCTTGCGAACCCATTTCCTTCTAAAAAAAAAAAAAAAATATTCGCACATTGTGCGAAACACCCAATTCGCACACGCACACAATTTCGCAAACCCAATTTCCAATTTCGCACACTATGAGAATCACCTTGCGAAAGCCTCCATTTCATTCAGGAGGTACCATTCCTCCCTTTATTTTTAATTGCTCTTGAAACATTGAGGACAATGTTGATCATGGTTAGGGGAAGAGTTGAGGAAGGAAGTTCTGTTAATAATGCTAGGTTAATTTGTTAATTTAGTTACTTTTTGCTTAATTTTAAAAGTTTTTATTCTATTCTCCATGGTTATTAAGGAAAAATTCTCAAAATGAAATGGGAGAAATTGAATTCTTGCATTTTTTCTTGAACTTTAGAGTTTGTATTATGCTTATTGAAGTTGATAAATTATTGAAGCTCTTACTGAATTCAACTTTATTTCTTCCACTTTAATCTTACCACACGCTGTGCACATTAGGTTCCGATTATAAGATGAAAAACTATTTTATCTCTTGAGCTTAGGAAAATCTCGACTTGGTACCTTTGACCTCGTTTTAATAGTGTTGGGACACCTTATAAAAGGCCAATGAGCCTTCAAAAAAAAAGAAAAAAAAAAAAAAGAAAGAACAAAGTGTTACACTTGCCTTGAAACCTGAGCAAGGTTCGAGGGGTATATGGCGAAAGTCTTTAAAACCCGGTGCCCTAAGCCTTGATTGGTTGGAAGTCACCGACCTTAATGCTCGTTACAAGGGTGAATAGGTAGAGTTTAACATACAATAGGTGCTTGGGTATTAAAATTTCAATTTCAAAAGTCCGGGGTGAAATCTGAGGAGTTAGTGGTCGAAAGATCCTTAAAGCTTGATGCCCTAAACTTTAATTAGTTGGGAGTCATCGATGGACCCTCGTTACATGGATACTTTAGAAAATAATACCTTTAGCATTGCATACATGAAAAAAAATTGTGAAATAAAAGAGGTGCGTTCTTAGCCTATTGGAGGTTGGTCAGTTTGCTAAGGTTTGAGAAAGAACTAGGTTGGGGGGATAGAATAGTTTGACATACTATAATCGGAAACTAATAGGCTTAACACTTAGATTTTTGTGGAAGAGTAAGAATTTGACCTTGGGGAGGGGAAATTCTTTTGATGCTTAAATTTGCATAATACCTACTCTTTATAAATTGTGATTAGGCAAGATATTTGATGACTCTTGTTGAAGGTTGGGTTTTGCTTCTTTGATGTTCCATGATAGAGTATGTTCTGCATCATGCCACTTAAAATTTTTTGGAGTGATTAGCATGATTTTGTAAATTATTTTACTGTCTATTTTTCTTTATCTCTCCTTCATTGCTAAGAGACTAGCAATATGTCGGTTGCGAGGAGTGATTACTACTCAAAAAGTACTTTTCCATAGTTTGAAATTAATTGTTTTAAACACTTTTGAGTAGTACTTAATACCTTTAAACTCAATTGGCACATTAAGGAACCTAACAAAGATTACTAATCAGTTTTTGACTAGTTTTGGTGTTTTTGGTAGCTTTTTGATCATTGAGACAAGCCAAGAATGAGGGAGAATTTTGTGCAACCCATGACAATAGGTTGCCAAGCCAAACAGAGATGCAAGAAAGAAAAATAGAGAGAGAAATCCAACATGAAGTAATTTCGCATGGCTATACGAAATCTTTGCATGCTATGTGAAATCTTCGCATGGCTATACGAAATCTTCGCATGCTATGCGAAATTTAAGAGGAGAGCAGCTGCAGGCCAAATTTAGAGCACTTCTTGGAGTCCATTGTATACATACTATATATTATTTCAAATCTCGGGAAGTCAAGAGTCCAACGCTTCAAACAGTGTGCAAATCGAAGCTGAAATGAAGAAGTTATGACTATTTGAAGACAACTACACCAAGCTGAAAGACAATTTTGCACCTTATGCGAATTTTTGAGGGGTGTGCGAATTCATTTCGCACACTATTTCTCCATTTCGCACAGGCATTTTCCCACTTCGCACATTGTGCGAAAACATTTCGCACCCTTGCAAGCCTTGCGAAACCAGAAGACAGCAACTTAAGAAATTTCGCATACCAAGCGAAATTTGGCATGGTATGCGAAATCTTCCTATGCATCGACTCAGTTAGATATTTTTCTCTAGATATTTGTGTAATTTCCTATTTTCTCTTTGTAAACAACCAATGATAGGATTTCTTGGTTAGGAAGTTGTACAAACCTCTCTATATAACCTTTGTATCATCTTTTGTAAGACATATAGATTTTACACTTGATACACTTGTAAAATTCCCGTAGTAATAGAATACAAAGCTTTGCTCTACCTTTCCTTCTCATTTTATTTTTATTTTCTATCTAGCCAAACATCCTCTGAGGATGATTTCTCAGGGGATGAGTGGCTAAGTTTCTTGTTTCTTGGAGTGATGGAAACTAGGTGAAGGACCTGAATGTAAAGGTGGGAGTTTTCCTTGCTTTAAATGAGGGTAGTTGGTAACCATTAATGGTCTTTATTTCAAAGTTTAGCTTTAAATCCCTTAGAATCACTTTGAATAACCAATACTTGGTAAGCTTTTCGGACTTTGTGGATGCTTATTGCTAGATCCATGGATGTCTATTAGTTATCAAGTATGATCCATTAGAAGGCTTTTGAATTTTTGCTAAATCCCTTGTTATCACCTTGAATGGCCAATACTTGGTAAGCTTTTCGGGTTTTATGGATGCTTATTGCTAGATCCATGGATGCCTATTAGTTATCAAGTACGAGCCATCCGAAGGGGGTTCAAGGAGAGGGTCTTTAATGTTTGAAGCCATTAATAGGAAGCAACTACCATTATTTCATGAACCCTTTGGATCAATTCTTAATTGCTAAACACAAAACCGGTTCAGGAGATAACCATCCTTTATGTTATTGTCCCCAACGTGAGGAAAAGATCCAAAGTCTCCCCCTTTGCCTTAGGAACCCGATCCTAGTGACCAAAAGCTCCAAGAGACCTTTTATTTTTAATTAACTTCAATTACTATTTTTTCTTAACTTAAAATCAATCTTTCCAACTAAAATTCCATTTTCTTTTAAAGCTAATTTTTATAAGGAAAAACATCAATTCATGATCTTCATTAAAGTCACTTGTATGAAGAAAACCCATCCTTATGGACGATCTTAGAGCCACTATACTATGTTAGCTATGCTACCCTAGTGTACAGTGATTTAGGTTTTATAAATTTTATTGATAACACCAGTCCGGGAACCAGAATCAAATTGGCACCGTATGAGGACGAATCAATTGAGTTATTATTGATGAAAGTTGGTGTCAATAGGTATTATCAATAAAAGCATTATGATATCTCATAGGATTGAGATAATGTGTCCCTTGGGGTGATCTAAAGGACTTGTGATCTAGAAGGCTATGGTCATAATATTTCCTTTAGTAGAAATTTGACATATACTCATTGGAGTTAAAGTATGTCAATTGATCACATAATAGGTGAGATCTATAACTTTGGATTGGAAAGACATTCTTGATAGGTGACAACATTACCTTGTTAGATTATGAACACTAGTTAATGGAAAGTCTATATTCAATGGATAATAGGTCATGAACCCAAGCTTTGTCTTGTTATTATTTACAAGGGTACTAGAGTATAGTTGGTGCTCTATAGTGGGATGTTGAATAAACTTCAAAATTGGATTTTAAGGGAACTAATACTATCTTATGGGTCCTAGTGGTACTTGCTTGAGCTCATATACCTTGATGACAAAGGTTATAAGGGTTGGATAAGATCTAGGTTTACTTATGTGCCTAAAGACGTTCTAGTGATTTTCCAGGGTTGAACATGGATTAGTGAATAACATCTTTAGATTGGTATAATTGATTAATTTGATAGTCCTGTTAGGTTAATTATTCAATTAAGACCATTTTTGGGCTAGATTAAGTGACACAAGCCCTTAATTGGCTTAAGTCACTTAAGTCTAGTGGGGAACCCTATAAATACCCCCTTAGGGGTTAAAGTTTCTAAATTTTTTTTATTTCTCTTCCACTATCTAGAGAGAAAGGAGAAAGCTTTAGCCTTCGGTCTCTTAAACACCCCATTGTTTGAGTGTCAAGGATTGAGGTAGAGTCATTGGAGGGGAGATCGTGGGTCTTTAAGATTTCTTACGACTACAAATTGATTCTTTACTGCACAAATTTGATTTGGGAACCACCAAATCTTCAGTAATGTTTTTTTAAACATTGTTTTAGATCCTATTTATGTTAAAAATTGAGTTCTTGATTCTATTGCTAGGATATAATTAACCTAAGGAGTTTTGATGCACCTAACTTGAGCTTAGGATTGCGAATGGAGAGATTTGGGTTTCCTAACATAAAACCCTGTAGGGGCTTAGGGTTTAAACTTTTTTCCATTCTATTTTTTAGAGACCACTAAAGAGAAACCATAAGCACCCTCAATGAAGAAGAGAAATGCCCATATTTTTCTCATACTTAGACCCATGTAAGGAGAGATGGGTAGAAGAACATTGGGTAGACGAGTTCTATGAAGTTTACAACATTTTCACCAACTTGGAATTGATCTTAGAACATTTAAATCATAAGGTTTGAGTTTTTATTTCTAGATCTATGTTCATTATTGGTTTTTGATGCCATATATTTATGTTGCAATAAATCTAGAGAAGCTTGGGATAAGTGCATTCACCCTATATGATCTAGGGTTAAAGGATAGAGCAATCTAAAGTTCCCAATAACTGACTTAACTATTGAGGTTGAGCCTTCGAAAGCATAACACGATGTAACAGATTGAGATTCATTTATTTATGTTTTTTGGTTTCTCTTTATCATCCCATTTGCATTAATTAGTTATTTGAGTATACACACATATATCACTTGCATTCTACATGACTTGAGTGCATTAAGAATTGTACGAAAGATACAAGTCATGGTTTCCTTACAAGATGATAAGTTGTTTATAGTTGATTCATGGACTTGACAATCCAATAGAGATTATAGTGCACTACCTCCTAATTGGAAGAATCAGTTGTCTTAGATGTTGGGATGCATTTCTCGTGGTGAGTGCATTTGTGCGTATAGTTACACATTGAATAGGATCTATGATGAATCATGATATAAGACTATCTATTATCATGATTCACCAATCTACTATGATGCATAGACTTTTAACCTTGAGAGGATATTGAGCTTATGCTAGAATCAATAGGAGACTTTGACCTATGAGTGAGACCCTAATTATTAGGATAAAACCCTTAAAGACACGATATGATGTAATAAATTTGGAATTCATTATTTATTTAATGATATCTCAATTTCACTTTTATCTATCCTTATTCTATGTATTTTACTTTATGAGCATTCTCGTCTAACATTTCTTGCATTGTACATGATTGGGTTATATTAGGAGTTGTATGAAAAATCCAAGTCTTGGATTGCTTGCAAGAAGATAATTTTTTTACAATTGATTTGTAGACTTAAGCAATCAATTTAAGGTTGTAGTGCCCCACCTTCTAATTGGAGGAATGATTGGTCTTGGCCATCGGGATGGTTTTCATGATGAATGCATTAGTATGTATGGTTGCACATTGGACATGACCAACAGTGAGTTATAACATAAGACTACCGAGTAGTTATGACTTCACCAAGTTGCTATAATATAATTTCTTTAAACAACAAGAAACTAGGAGAGAATTGTTTGAGTGAAAAAAAATGGTATTTCATTGATTATAAGAATCACACACACACACACACACACACACACACACACACACACACACACACACTACTTATAGGCTATACAAGAAACTAAAAAGGAACATAATAATTATACAACCAACTTTCCTAATTTACAAAGTTTCAACAATAAATCTGAGTCGAATATTCTCTTTTCCAACACTCTCCCTTAAGTTGCTTTGAATATATCTTTTATAACTAGCTTGCTTGTTAATTTCTCAAATTGTTTCTTAGACAGTCCCTTTGTAAGAACATCTATAATATGTTCATTAGTTAGTACATAATTTATACAAATGTTGTATGTTCTTTATTTTCTCCTTGATGGAGTGATTATCTACTTCAATATGCTTCGTTTTTTCATGAGGAACATGATTATGTGCTATTGAGATTGCTGCTTTGTTATCATAGTATGCCTTTATTAGAGAGAGACTTAAGATCTTCAATTCATCTAAGATTTTTTTAATCCACAACACATCACAAATTTCATGGGCAACTAACCTAAATTCAGCTTTAACATTGCCACTAGCCAGTGCATTTTGCTTTTTATTACACCAAGTAACAAGGCTTCCTTCAACAAAAGTATAGTAGCCAGAGGTTGACTTTCTATTGGTTATACTCCCAATCCAATCTGTATTTGTATATACTTCGATTAGTAGGTGATCGTCTCTTTCTTGGTAATCCTTTTAAGTACCTTAGGATTCTACACACCACCTCGAAGTGTTTTGGACTTGGTAAATGCATAAATTTGCTTACCATGGTCACTATAAAAGATATATCTAGATGGGTATGTGATAGATAAATCAGTTTGCCAACCAATCCTTGAAATTGTTTCCTATTCTTTACATCTTCAGGTTTAGCATATTAAAGCTTCAAATTAGGTTTATTTGGTGTCTTTGCTACCTTGCAATCGAGTAAACCTATCTCTCTAAGAAGATCTACAATAAATACAACTAGGTAATCCCTAGAGATCAACAATATATTTAAGTTAAATATTATCATTTTCAATAGTTTCTCAACCTTGAGAGAATATTGAACTTGTGCCAAAGTTAACAAGGGATTTGACCTACAGGTGAGATCGTAAAGTGATCATCTATTTATTCCTTATGGATTGGGTCATTATTGATAGATGTCAATAGTAACAAGTACTTTCAATAAAGACACCATGATATCTCATAGACTTGGAGATAGTATATCCTCTTGGGTGATCCTAAGGATATGTGATCATAAAATCTGTAGGCTCGTAGTAATTCATTTAGTGAAATTTGATATATGTTCTTAGTGAGTTAGAGTATGTCATTTGATCACATAATAGGAGGATCTGTACCTCAAAGATGGTAAAGGTAGTCTTGAAAGGCTGATGACTTTTATTTTGTTATACTTCAAATCACCAATTCATGGGGAGACTATATACAATGGATAGTAAGTCACAGACTCAAACACTTGGTGTTTCTTTATAATATGCATAAAGTATTGAAGTGTAACTGTCTCTTTATAGTGGGATGTTGAGTCAACTTCAGAATTAGATTATGAAAGAGCTAGTATTGTCCTATGAGTCCTATTGATCCCCATTTGAACTCATCTTTCCTTGATAGTAAGGTTTATGAGGGTTGGATGAGTTGTTAGTTTACTTGTGTGTATCAACATTTTAGTAATTATGCAAGATTACACATGGGTTTCTGGACTTGGCTAATTGATTAACTAGAACCTTGTTGGGTAATTAATCAATTAGCAACATTTTTATGTTAAATTAAAAGACCTAAGCCCATAGTGGGCTTAAGTAACTGAAGCTTAATAGGAAGCCTATAAATACCCCTCTTAAGGGTTAAAGCTTCAATCTAACTGCTTTTCCCATTAGTTCAAAGAGAAAACCCTAGTCTCTATTTTAGAGATTTCCACTATTTGTTTTCCTATACTAAAAAAGGAGTCATTGAGTGAAATACTACTACATTTAAGAGATCATATGTAATTTTGGAGCATTTGACATCGACAAGAATCAATTCGAGAACATCTAGATTGTAGGTATGTGAGTAATATTTAGATTTTTTATATTTATTTTGGTTTTAAATTCCATGTTTTTGCTATGTAAGTGTTGGGCTTGAGACTTGGAAAGCATGACATGATGTAACAAATAAAGATTATTTATAAATTTATTTATTTATGTTTATTACTTTCCCTTTATTATCCCATTTGCATTAATTGGTTGTTTGAGCATACATGCTCCACATCACTTGCATTGTAGATGACTTGGGTGCATTAGGAGTTGAATGGAATATTAAAGATATGGGTTCCTTACAGAGTGATGTGTTGTCTATAGTCGATTCATGAATTTGGGCAATCCATTTGAGATTGTATTGCATTACCTCCTAATTAGAGAGATGAATTGTCTTGGCCATTGGGATGATTTTCTCATGGTAAGTGCACTACTGCATGTGATGCACACTAGATAGAACTTATGATGAATCATGATATAAGACTATCAATTGTTATGATTCATGAAACTACTATACTGCATGGACTCTTAACCTTGAGAGGATATTGAGCTTGTGCTAAAGTCAATAAAAGGTTGTGACCTATGGGTGAGACCCTAAAATGGTCATAGATCACTATGGATTGTGTCACTATTGATGGAGGTTGATGATAACAAGTATTCTCAATAAAGACACCATGGTCTCTCATGGATTAAGACAGTGTGTCCTGTTGGGTGATCCAAATGACATATGATCTAGAAGACTATGATTATAACGTTTTCTTTAGTGAAAATTTGACATATGCTCATTGGAGTTAGAGTATGCCAATTGATCACATAATAAGTGAGATCTATAACTTAAGAATTAGCCAGGTAATTTTGATAGGTAATAGCACTACTTTATTATATTACAGACATCGGGTCATAGGGAGTCTGCATACAGTGGATAGTAGGTCATGAACCCAAGCTTCGTCTCGTTGTTATTTACATAGAGTATTGGAGTACAGTTGAGTTTCTTTAGTGGAATGTTGAATCAACTTAATAATAAACTTATGAGGGAGTTAATATTCCTATGAGTCCCAATGGTTCCCACTCTGAGCTCATGTACCATGATGACATGGTTTATGATGGTTGGATTGACTTTAGGTTCACTTTTGTGCATAAGGGTGTTTTGGTAATTATGCAAGATTGTACAGGGTATTGAACAAAATCTATGGATTAGGCTCATTGATTAATTAGATGACTCTATGTTATTAATTAATTAATTAGGACCCATTTTGGGTTAGATTAAGCGACCTAAGCCTTAGTTGACTCAATTTACTTAAAACCTAGTAGGGGAACCCTATAAATACCCCTTAGGGGTTAGGGTTTCCATTTATTTTTAGTGAGAGTTGTCTTCCACCTCCAAAAAGAGAGAGAGAGAGCCTATGATTTCTCTTTTTCAAAACCCGTACTTTGGAGCGCCAAGATCGTAGTTCTAGTCATTGGGTAGAGGATCTTGGGTGTAAGAGACTTCTAGATTCTTTGTTATTCATATTCACCAAGCAGAATTGATTTAGGAACATCAAAATCAAAGGTTAAGTTTTTCTAATACTTTTTCTCTGGATCCTAGCTTTGTAAAAATGTTATTTTTGCTTCTATCGCATAGGATCTAAAGACCTAGGGTAGTTTGCATCCACCTATATGATCTAGGGCATAGGAACAGAGAGATCTAAGATTCCTAACAACTGGTATCAGAACCTTTTGATAAGATTTTACACCTTAGATCTACTCCAGGGTGTGCTAATTCTATTTTCTAGGACTTGTTTTTCATCTCATGGCCCCAATGATGAATTTATGTGAGTTTTCAATTTAATATGATGGTTATAATTATTATTAGATTGTTTGCTTTTCCTAGAATGGGATGTAAGCTTCGTTTTTAGGAGCATAAGATTTTTTTTGGTTGTAAAAATCCCTCTTTTATTGTATCAGTTGTAAACTCCATTAATGGAGTATAGGATTTTTATGATGTAAAAGATTTTTATTTATTAGATCAATCTTGTGACCTATGAAAACCAAGAAATCAATTTAGAATGTTACTCTTAGGCAATCATGACTCCCACATTGGCTTAGGTAAGTTTTTGGTGGAGAAAATGACCAAAAAACAAAGTTACAACAGATTTGGTGCATAGAAAAGAGATGTAGTGCTCAAGTGTTGAGATTAGCACTCGAGCATCTCAGGCACTCAAGTGGTGCTTTCAAGGGTGGTAAGTTGCTTCCAGCATCCTAAATTTTTTTTAAGCTCTCGAGCGCAGGTGACAACAAATGTACAGTAAGGAAGGACAACAACAGAAAAATAACAATTTGGGATTTCTGTAATAAATTAGGGTTTTTGTGTAACTAACTCTATTTTTGGTTGCAGATATAATTTTGGTAAATTTGGATTTTTTATAATCTAAATCGGTTACCAATTTTATGCAATAGGATCCTTAAAGCCATGAGAAGTAATTTTGTTTATTTTATGCTATATTTTATTTAGCATTGATTCGTTCCCAATTGGTGTATCAATTGATTCATGTCCTCTCAATGGTCCCCAACAATGGTGCCATTTGATTCGTGCCCAGTTGGTGCCTTGATTTTGGTCCTCAAACGGGAGCAATCAACAAAATTTATAACCTATTACACCATGTACTAGGATAGCCTTAGCTAGCATAGCATAGTGGCTCTAGGGTCGTTCACTGGGATGGGTTTTCACTCCACAATTGATATTAATTCAAAGATGAATTGGTGCTTTTTCATTTCAAGGTTAGCTTTAAAAGAAAACATAAAGATGTTTGAAAAGGTTGGTTTTAAGCTAACCAAAAATAGTAACTGATTTTAATTACAAAGAAAAGTGTTTCTTGGAGTTTCAGATCACTAGGCTCAGGTTCCTTGTACAAAAAGGGAGTTCCGGTCACTTGTTTCTTTTCCTCGCATTAGAGAATTAACATATAGTCAATTCTCTAACTGGTGTTGTACAGATGCTTCCCTTTAATGGATTTCAGCACTAATTCCCTCTCATTGATGCAACTTGCAATGGCTCGTGCCTCTTACTTAGCATTTGCCATTCAAGGTGATCCTTAACCTTGGATTACCCATCAAAAGCTCGCAAGAGATAACTAATGGATGTCTCCTTAGAGTCCAAAAGCTTACCAAGTGTTGGCTATTCTAGAAAATCCTACCTTTAAACCACCTCCCAAAGGCTCGCAAGAGATAAACTAGTGCATCTTAATGGATGGAGATCACTTGCCTTACTAAGTGTTGGCCCAGGTGATTAAAAGGCATTTTAAGTTAACTAAAAAGATAAAAACCATTAACGGGTCACACTTTCTCTTTATTAAAATTTGAAACAACAAAACTTCCAATTTTACATTTGGAAACTTACCCGGCTTTCTTCACTCCAAGAGACAAAGAGCCTAGCCACTCATCCTCTGAGGAAACATCCTCAGAGTTTATTTGGCTTGAAATAAAAATAACGAGAAAACAAAAATATGAAGGAAAAACAGAGCAAGTGCTCTGTTCGTCGATTACATATCTGATATATGATCCCTTTGTTTACATTGGTTCAAAGATATATATAGAGAAGATATTTATTCCAATAATATCTTTGACTGATTACAAGGAGAAAATAGAAATTTACACAAAATATCTTGAGAAAAAATCTAACTTAGTCGGTGGCAAATATCTGAGATTGCACAGGTGGATTGCGCACGTTGATTCACATGTTGAATTATCCATTTTGCAAGTTTGAACTTTGGTTTTGCAAGTTGAATTTGTGATTCCACAACTTGGAGATGATTTGCAACTTGATTCGTAGCTTGGAGGCCATTTCGCAACCAAGTGTCATTTCGCAGCCAATGAACATTTTTGCAGGGTGGAGACATTTTCGCAGCCCATTTCGCAGCTGTGAAATGAAGAGGTGGAGCTGCGAAATGGCACTCGTGTGCCAAAGGGTGGTTTCGCAGCTGCGAAACACCCTACGAAATTTTCGCAGCTCATTTCACTCAGCTTTGCGCAGTTGTCTTCAAATGGTCATAACTTCTTCGTTTCAGCTCCGATTTGCACAATGTTTAAAGCATTGGACTCTTGACTTCCTGAGCTTTAAAATGGTATATAGCATGTAGAAAATGGACTCTGGTAAGTACTCCAAAAGTGTGAAATAAGACTGTAGCTGCTGTCCCCTATTTTTCTTCAAGATTTCCTTCTCTCTGTTTTTTCCTCCTTGCATACTTTGAGCGACTTTGGCAAAGGATTATGAAGCTCCAAAGCTTGGTTCTTCATGAATTTGAGCTTCCAATTGCTTTTCCATGAACTAATTATAGGTCTCCCTCATTCTTGGATTGCTTTGGTGAGCAAAAAGCTATCAAAAACACCAAAACTTAACACAATTTGATTAGAAACGATTGCAAGGGTCCTTAACATGCCAATTGAGTTAAAAGGTAATAACTACTACTCAAAAGTGTTTAAAAGAGTTAATTACAAGTTTACAAAATAGCACTTTCGAGTAGTAATCAAGCATGTGCTAAATAAATAATAAATTGGAAAAGTAATTTTGGATATTTCTTAAGGAAAATAAATTTTCATAAGAACTTCTTTCCAATGTTATTTTTTCTTTTGAATTGGTTATTATTGAAAGACATTGCTATTCCTTTTTGAATTATCCACTTTGTGGGATAGGTGGTTCTCCAAGTTCTCTCCCCTGAGAAAAAAAGGAAATTGCTTTGTGTATGGATAGTATAAGGATAGAGGAATAAAAGAACGATTCTTTTGGCTCAACAATCCTTGTTTTAAAAATAAATAACAGATTTGGAAAATCTAATGATAGAGAATTTATTTTAAGAAAGGTTACCATAATTCCTAAAAGTCTTTTTTTTTTTTTTCAAAAGATTAAGTGGGAGAGGGCCTTAGCAAAGCCCAATGCCTCTATTATCAAGCCCATCTTGATTTGAGTTCATCACCATCCCCACCTGTGGGGTGGGCCCTAGGAATTGAGGGATCTAGACTTTCCTTAAGTACAAAACTAAACATGTTTATAGTGGGAGCAATCACCCTACCGACAGGGTTCCTTTCTTGGTGACATTGATTGTTTAAGAATAATGGTTATACACTTAAAATGTGACATGGAGTGCTTGAATCGCCCATGGTGGTCCAATTTGCATAGTCCATAGGCTAAATAAAAGGTATGTTGATCTTGTTTTTAGATACTTTTATGGTTAAGGCAATGAGATCAATCTGAGAGGGTCTCTAACTAATAATAAGGTCATGACCTACCCACCATAGGCTTGATTCTTATGGTACTAGGATACCTTACAAAATGATATATAGTTTGATAGCATTACATTTTTGCTAAATTAATTACCAACTTGTTGTGTATGCTTAATTAATTAATGTATGGTTTTATTTCTATTACAAATATAATGTCTTATAATCCGATTAATCTCATTCTCACTACTAATAAGTTAACCAGGCCAAACTATGTACATTAGAAAAAGAATTTGGACATAACACTCATTTCAGAGGAGCTAAAGTGGGTAACTCAGGATATTGCTCCTTCTACCCCTAATGAACATTCCACTTAAGAGGAGAAGGACAATTATCATAGTTAGCAGAGGGTGGAACAAAAGACCAAGTGTATCATACTTGGGTCTTTGGATAATGTGTTGCAACATTAACATGTGTTTATGTCAATAACTTATAATATTGTTGTCAATCTTCATAAGATGTTTGGTGGCAAGAATAGGCCAACTAGACAAACTACTCTTAAGGCTATTATGGATGCTAAGATGTCAGAAGGAGCTCCCATTAGAGATCATATGATTTGTATGGTCGGACTTTTTAATGAGATGGAGATCCTTGGAGTTGAGATTGATAGGGAAACCCGGGTTGACATGGTTTTAGAGACTTTATTGGATTCTTTCAAGTAGTTCAAGCTTAATTATAATATGAATAAGATGGTGATAAACTTAACCAAATTGATGAGGGAACTCTAGATGGTTGAAGGGATTATTAAGGACTAGAAAAGTATTCATATGGTGGTGAATGCATGTTCTTCTAGCCATAAAAAGAAGAACACTATAGAGTTCACCAAACAAAAGGGAAAGTTTAAGGGTAAGGGGAAGAAGAAGAACAACATGAGTTAGGACAAGTGCTTCTTTTGTGGCAAAAAAGGTCACTGGAAGAAGGAATGCCTTAAATTCCTAAAAAGATAGTCAGGTATGCATCGTTCTTTTCTAGTTGCATCATGTTTAGTATTGGATTATACTAATTCTCGGTGGATAGACTCAAAAGTCACTAATTATGTCTGTAATTCGTTACATGGGTTTCAGCTAAGGAGAAGGCTAAATGATAGAGGTATGTATTTGACATTAGCTTCTGAAGCTAGAGTTGTTGAGCAAACAGTGGGAGATGTTACCCTTATCTTTTCTAATAGTAGTCTTCTAGTATTAAAAGGTTGTCTTTATGTTCTTGAGTCTAAGATGAATTTAATCTCGGTTTCTAGTCTATGTAAACTAAATTATTCATTTATTTCTTTTATAATAAACAAGTTTTTATAAAATTAAATAATTCATTTATATGCTAAGGATCATTCATAGATAGTCTTTATTATGTTTCTCCATTATCTGTTTTGCTAAATAATGAGAGTTATCATATCTCACAATAAAGAAAGAAACCTAACACTAATCAAACATAGCTTTGACACTTACGCTTAGGTCATATTAATCTAAATAGGATCTAAAGACTATTTAATTATAAAATTTTACCTCATTTGATTCCACAAGATTTTTTAGTTTGTGAATCCTATAAAAAAGGTAAAAAGGACTAAGAGACCTTTTACTGCTAAAGGATATAGAGCTAAGGAGTGTTTAGAGCTAGTGCATACTAACATGTGTGAGCCTTTCAATGTCCATGTATAGGGAGAGTATGAGTACTTCATCTCATTTATGGATGATTACTCTAGGTTCAGATATGTTTACATGATGCACAAGAAGTCTGATGCCTTAGACAAACTCATTGAATTTAAGACAGAATCGGAAAACTAATTAGGTTAATGTATTGAGGCACTTTGATTTGATCTAGGTGGAGAGTACATGTTTATTCAATTCAATTCTTTCCTCAAAGAGCACAAGATTTTATCCCAATTGAGTGAACATGGAACTCTATAACAAAATGAAGTAACAGAAAGAATAAATCAAACATTGATGGGCACAGTGAGATTTATGATGAGTTTTTCATCACTTCTTGTATCCTTTTGGGGATATGCCTTGTAGATTACAACATACATTCTCAATCTAGTGCCTTCTAATTTGATACCTTTAACTCCTAGAGAGATGTGGAAAAGTCACAAATCTAGTTTACAACACATTCACATTTGGGGGTGCCCAACACACATGCTGAAATTATAAGTAGATAAGTTAGAAGTAGGGTATGAGGTATGGCTATTTGTATGGTATCCAAAAGTAATGAGAGGGCATTACTTTTATAGTCAGGTCAACCAGAAGGTATTTGTTAGTATAAATGTCAGATTTTTAGAAAAAGACTTTATATGATGAATAATAGGGTAAGACATGATATAAAATGAAAAGCACTTGAAGACACTCCCATATTAGCATAGAGGACCATGGGTCTGGAGGTTCCTACACTTAACATTCCTATTGATTTTAGTACATTAGTGCCTCATCATAGTGGGAGGGTTGTTATACAACCAAATAAGTTCATGTATTTAGAAGAGTCTTTTGAGGCGATTCCAAAGGAACATGAGATCTATCCCATAGATTATAATGAAGCAATGAACAATGATGATGCTATTCTTTGGTAAGTAACTATGGAGACAGAGTTAGAATCTATGTATTCTAATGTAGTCTGGGATCTTATAGAAACACCTGAATGGATAAAACCTATAGGGTGTAAGTGGGTTTATAAAAAGAAGAGAGAGGTAGATGGAAAGGTTGAGACATAAGGCTAAGCTAGTAGCAAAGGGTTATAGTCAAAACTAGTTTCGACTATGAGGGAACCTTCTCACTAATAGCCATGCTCAAATCCATCAAAATACTCCTATCCATTGTGGTGCATCTCGATTATGAGATATGACAAATGGATGTTAAGAAAGTTCTCTTAAACAATGATCTTGAAGGGAACATCTATATGATAGAACCAGATGGATTCATAGAAAAGGGCTAATAACAGCTTGTGTGCAAGTTGCATAAATCCATTTATGGATTAAAACATGTATTTTGCTTATAGAATAAGCGTTTTGATCAGGCTATCAAGACTATTGATTTTGATCAAAACGAGGAAGAGCCTTACGTGTACAAGAATACCCAGGAAAGTATGGTGGTGTTTTTGGTCTTGCACGTAATGACATTCTACTCATTAGGAATGATGTAGGGTTATTATTATCATTCAAGATATGGATATCTATTCAATTCCAAATGAAAGATCTAGGTGAAATGTAATGTATTCTTGGGATAAAGATCCTTCGGGATTGTAAGAATAAGAAGATTGCATTGTCTCAGACCACCTACATTGACAAGCTTTTAGTCAAGTATGTGATGTAGGACTCAAAGAAGGGTTTGCTACCCTTCAAGCATGGAGTGTCTCTTTCTCAAGATTAGTGTCTTAAGATAATTGAGGGAAAAGATCGCATGAAAGCAATACCCTTTGTTTCAACAATGAGCAGCCTTGTGCATGCAATTCTATGAACTAGACCAGATATTTGCTTTGATGTAGGAATGGTGAGTAGATATTAGTCTAATCCAAGGATGAAGCATTGGACGATGGTCAAACATATACTTAAGTATCTTTAAAGAATGAGGAATTATATGCTGGTGTATCATTGAAATGAACTGTTACCCCTTAGGCATATAGATTCAGACTTTCAGTCTAATAAAGACTCTCGCAAGTTTACCTTCAGTTTTGTGTTCACTCTAGGTGGTGGGGTTGTTAGTTGAACAAGTGAGAAAAATCTTGTATTGTTGACTCTACTATGGAAGTCAAGTATGTTGTTGCTTGTAAAGCAGCAAAGAAAGTTGTTTGAATTTAGAATTTCCTATTAGGACTTGGGGTAGTACCCTTGGTACTATTTTGTGATGATAGTGGGGTGATGACATAGTCTAAAGAACCAAGAAACTACCAAAAGGCTAAGAACATTGAGAAGAAGTATCACTTCATACGTGAGATAGTAATGAGAGGAGATGCAGTTGTCTAGTTCATAAGGAATCTTCATGCAGTGGATAGTAGGTCATAGATCTGAGCTTTGTCTTGTTATTATTTACACAGGGTATTGGAGTGTAGTTGATTTTCTTTAATGGAATACTGAATCAACTTCATAATTGGCTTTTAAGGAAGCTAGTAATTCTATGGGTCCCAATGGTCTTCACTCTAAGATCATATATCATGATGAAATGGTTTATGAGACTTAGATTGGTTTGGATTGGACTAATTGATTAATTAGATGACTTTGTGTGGTTAATTAATCAATTAAGATCCATTTTGGGTTAAATTAAATGACCCAAGCCTTGGTGGGCTCAAGTCACTTGAGCTAAATAGGAGAACCTTATAAATACCCCTTAAGGATTACGGTTCTCTTCACTTTTTGGTGAAAGCTATCTTCCATTTCCACAAAGAGAGAGCCTAGGATCCTCCATTCCAAAGCCCACACTTTGTAGAGTCTAAGATCATGGTTTGAGTTATTGGGTAGAAGATCTTGGGTGTGCAAGACTTCTAGATTCTTTGTTCTTCATCTTAATCAAGAAATATTGATTCGAGAACATCCAAATCAGAGGTAAAGTTTTTCTAATGCCTTTTCTTTGAATCTTAGTTTTGTAAAAATGTTATTTTTGCTTTTGTTGCATAAGATCTTAAGAACTAGGATAGTTTGCATGCACCTATATGATCTAGGGTATGGGAATGGAGATATCTAAGGTTCCCAATAGTAATAGATCTAAAAAGCCTAGAACAAGATTTCATGCACTCTAATGATCCAAGGCATAGGAACGAAGTAATCCAAGTTTATCAATAATAATGTAGTATATATTCCTATGGATTAGGCCATTATTGATAGAGGTTGATGACAATAGATATTCTCAATAGAGACACCATGATATCTTATGTTATTGAGATCATGTGTCGCTTTATATGATCTAAATGACATGTGATCTAAATGACTATGACCATAACAATTCCTTTAGTGAAATTTTGACATATGCTTCTTGGAACTAAAGTATGCCAATTGATCACATGATAGGTGAGATTTGTAACTCAAGCATTGAAAATGAGTCTTGATAGGTGATAACACTCCCTTGTTAAAGCATGGACACCAATTCATAGGAAGTTTGCATGCAATGGATAGTAAGACACAAACCTGAGCAATGCTAATTGTAATTTCATAGGACATTAGAGTGCAGTTGATTCTCTTTAGTGGAGTGAAGAATTAAATTCAAAATTGCATTTTGAGGGAGCCATTATTTTATTATGGGTCCTAGTAGTTGGGAACCTTGGATTACTCCATTCCTTGTCCTTAGATCTCATAGGTTGCATGTAAACTATCCTAGGCTTCTCTAAGTCTATTGCAATAGAAACAAATACTATAAAAACCATATTAGGATAAAATTTAGAGAAAAAGTGCTCATACCTGGATCTGGATGTTCCCATATCAGTTCTTTACGTTGAATAATATACTTGAATGTTTTGTATACCTAAGATCTTTTGCTTGATGACTTGAACCACTATCTTGACACTCTAAAGTGTGGGCTTTGGAATGAAGGAAACTATGACTCTCTCTTTCTATGGAGGTGGAAGACAACTCTCACCAAAAGTCATTAGGAAACCCTAATCCATGAAGAGGTGTTTAAAGCATTGCCCATTAGGCTTAAGTCACTTAAGCCCATCAAGGCTTGAGTTACTTAATCTAGCCTAAAACAGGTCCTAATTGATTAATTAACTACATAAGGCCATCTAATTAATCAATTATCCAAAACTAGAGACCTTGTTCACTATCCCTTGTGCATCCTTACGTAATTACCAAAATGCCTTTATGCATAAGAATGAACCTAAAGCCAATCCAACCCTTATAAACCATGTCATCATGGTATATGAGCTCAAAGCGAGGACCACTGGGACCCATAAGAGTATCGGCTCCCTTAGAACCAATTTTGAAGTGTTGGGATTGAGCCCTAAAAGTAAAACATGATGTAACAAAGTTAGACTTAACTATCCTTTGCTATCCTTTTGGTGTATTGACATTGATTTGAGCATTTAACCAATGTCTCTTATATTATACATGACTTGTGTGCATTAGGAGTTACACAAAAGATACAAGTCATTGTTCCTTACGAGTAGATAAGTTGTCCATAGTTGGTTCATTGATTTAGGCAATCTAGTAAAGACTGTAGTGCACCACTTCCTAATTAGAGTGATGACTTGTCTTGGTTGTTAAGATGAGTTTCCCATAGTGAGTACACTAGTGTATGTGATGCACATTGGATAGGACCTACGGTGAATCATGACGCAAGACTATCAATTGTCAAATTCACTAAGCTACTATACTACTTGAACTCTCAACCTTGAAAGGATATTGAGCTTGTGCCAAAATTAACAGGAGGCTTTAACCTATTGGTGAAACCCTAAAGTGGTAATATATCCACGTGGATTAGGTCACTATTGATAGAGGTTGGTGACAATAGGTATTCTCAATAGAGGCACCATGAAATCTATTGCCATAGTAATTCATTTAGTGGAGTTTGACATATGCTCATTGGAGTTAGAGTATATCAGTTGATCACATAATAAGTGAGATCTATAACTCAAGGATTTGAGAGGTAATCTTGATAGGTGATAACACTACCTTGTTAGATTACGAACATCAGTTCATAGGGAGTCTACATGTAGTGGATAGTAGGTCACAGACCCGAGTACTTGGTGTCTCATTGTAACATACATAGGGTATTGAAGTGTAGTTGACTCTTTATAGTGGGATGTTAAGTTAATTTCAAAATTTGATTCTGAAGGAGCCAGTACTCCTATAGGTCCTAAGGTTCCCGGTTTTAGCTCATTTACCTTGATGACATGGTTTATAAGGGTTGGATGAGTTTTTAGTTCATTTTTGTGCATAAGGGCATTTTGGTAATCACGCAAGGTTGCACAGGAATAAGTGATATGTTTGGATTGGGTTAATTGATTAATTAGGGCCTTATATGGTTAATTAATCAATTAACAACCTTTTTGGGTTAGATTAAGTGACCCAAGCCAATGGTGGACTTAAGTCACTTAAGCATAGTAGGAAGCATATAAATACCCGTTTAGAGGTTAGAGTTTCAAGGTCTTGTCATTCTCCATTTTTAGTCGAAAGAGAAAACCCTAGTTTCCACTCTTGAGATCTCCACCATTTAAGTGCCTGACACAAGGAAGAGTCATTGGGTGAAAGATCTAGGGTGTACGAGAAACGCACTAGAATCACATAGGTTGCATGCACGAGAAGCATATGGGATGTGCATAAGTTACATGCATGGGAATCACACGTGATGTGCATAGGTCACGTGCACAGCAATTGCATGGGACATGCACATGGGTAACAACATGAAGAGATATTTTCCAATTTTTCTAGGCATGTTCTTCACCGTAAGGAATTGATATGGGAAAATCCAGATTCAGGTATGAGCATTTTTTTCTCTAGATCTTTATTTTATAATGGTTTTTGAAGTCATTATTTTCTACTGCATTAGATCTAGAGAGCCTTAAGGATAGATACATGCACCCTATGAGATCTAGGGCATGGGAACAGAGTAATCCAAGGTTCCCAACATGAAGTTGATTCAATATTTCACTAAAGAGAATCAACTACACTCCAGTACCCTATGTAAATAACAAAAAGATGAAGCTTGGGTCCATAACCTACTATCCACAACATGTAGAGTCCCCATGAATTGATGTCCATGATCTAACAAGTTAGTGCTATCCCATATCAAGATTACCTCTTAAATACTTGAGTTACAATTCTCCCTTATTATATGATTAACTGACATACTCTAATTCCAAAGAGCATATATCAAATTCCACTAAAGGAATTACTATGATCATAAATTTCATGATCACATGTCATTTGGATCATCTAAAGGGACACACTGTCTCAATCCCATGAGATATCATGGCGCCTTTATTGAGAATACATATAGCCACTAGCTTTCATCAACGTGACCCAATATGACAACTTTAAGGTATTACGCATAGGTCAAAGCCTTTTGTTGATTTTGGCACAAACTCAATATCATCTCAAAGTTGAGAGTCCAGTAGTATAGTAGTTTGGTGAATCATGACAATTGTTAACCTTGCGTCATGATTCACCATAAGTCTTATCCAATGTGCATCACATACACTAGTGCACTCACCATGGGAAACCTATTCTGACTACCAAGACAAGTCATCCCTCCAATTAGGAGTTGGTGCACTTCAATCTTTATTAGATTTCCCAAATCCATGCATCGATTGTGGACAACTTATTTTCTTACAAGAAATCCATGACGGCCTATGACTTGTATTTCTATGCAACTTCTAATGCATATAAGTCATTTACAATGTAAGAGACATGAGTTGAATACTCAAATCAATTTCAATTCACTAAAAAGGATAGCAAGGGGATAATTAAGTCTAACTTTGTTACATTATGTCTTGCTTTTAGGGGTTCAATCCCAACATTAGTGGTCCTTACTCAAACTCCTATGTAGATAAGTTTTCCACAATTAGTTCATGGATTTGGGCAATCCAATAGGGATTGTAGTGCACTACCTTCTAATGGGAGGGATGACTTGTCTTGGTTGTCAAGATGAGTTTCCTATGGTGAGTGCACTAGTGTATGTGATACATACTAGATAAAACGTATAATGAATCATAACATAAGGCTATCGGTTGTCATGATTCACCAATCAAATGCACTACATGGACTCTTAACCTTGAAAGGATATTAGGTTTATGCCAAAGTTAGTAAAAGGCTTTCATTGAAACCATAATGTGGTCATATATCCCTAAGGATTGGGTTACTATTGATGGAGACTGGTGGCAATAGGTATTCTCAATAGAGGCACCATGATATCTTATAGGTTTGAGACAACGTATCCCTTTGGGTGATTAAAAGGATATGTGATATAGAAGACTATGGTCATAACATTTCCTTTAATGGAAATTTGACATATGCTTTTTAGAGCTAGAATATGTTAGTTGATTACAAAATAAGTGAGATCTATAACTCAAGGATTAGAGAGTCAATCTTGATAGGTTGTAACGCTACCTTGTTAGATCACAAACACCAATTCATACAAGTTTGCATGTAGTGGATGATAGGTCACAGATCTGAGTTTAGTCTCAATGTTATTTACATAGGGTACTAGAGTGTAGTTAATTCTTTATATTGAGATGTTAAATTGACTTCAGAATTAGATTTTGAAGGAGACAGTACTCCTATGGGTCCTAGTGGTTCCTACTTGAACTCATATAACTTGAAGACATACTTTATTTGGGTTGATTGGCTCTAGATTCATTTTTGTATATAAGGGCATTTTGATAATTACGCAAGGTTGCATAAGAATTAGTGAACAAGGTCTCTGGATTAGGTTGATTGATTAATTAGGTGACTATGTGAGAATAATTAATCAATTAGAACCTATTTTGTGCTAAATTAAGTGACCCAAGCCATTGGTGGGCTCAAGTCACTTAAGCCCACACTAGAACAAATATGATGTTTGGCAATAAATGCTTTCATGGCAAAAAGTTGGATTTCTATGGCAAATATGTTTTTACCATGAAAAAAATTTGTCACAAGGTTGTCACAACAAATTTATCACTAAAGTATTTTATCGATGAGTAACAAATTTTATTGCTAAAAATTACTTTTAGTGATAAATAATATTTGTGGAAACAAATAAATTATTAATGGTAAGAAAATGCTTCTATCTTGAAACAAATTTTGTGGCTAAAAGTTTCTTTTATGACAAATATTATTTTGTGGTAATACAATATCTTTAGTGACAAATTTAAGTTTGTGGCAAAAATGTTATGATATTGTTTTTTTTTTTCATTTTTCTATGCAGGTTTCGAGCATGAGTTTCTATTTGTAAAAACATAATGACACCCCCACACTATCGCAAGTCTAATGGAAGACATTTTGGCCCCCTAATAATTTTTATATTAAATTATAATCCTCATAACTCGAACTTATGACCCTTCACTTTATCACATTTTTTTTAAAAGACTTTTGTCATATGTTCTATATAAACCAATTGATGTTCAAAAAAGTATAACAAACTTTTAATTGAGTTCAACATTATTTTTATCTTTACACTCATCTCAAATTATAATTATTTTCCATACTTTTATCAATGAATGAGAAAAAACTTGCAAAATGAAAAATAAAAGATTTCAAACAAACTTTATAAATTTACAAATACTTATTTGAAAAATTAATCTTTAAAGGAATATTGAAAAATAGATTTTTTTTAATTTTTTTTATAAAAAGTTTAAAAGAAAATCGAGATTTAAAAAAATAAAAAATAAGAACTTTAAAAAATTAAGCAGTTATTTAAAGCTGAAATATAAGAGAAACCAAAATTCTTATTAAAGGAATCTTCGAAAAAAATGTAATAGTTATGTAAATTAAAAAAAAAATTAAAGCAAAAAAAATTGTCTATATTAAGTGTGAGAAACTATTTATTTATGTTTTTTTTTTAATCTTATTTCATTTAATTCATTATATTTTTTAATTAATAAATAAATTTTTTGCCCCGAAAACTTTAAAATAACACGTAGACTTCAAGATTTATATATTTTTATTAAATTTTTAGAAATTTCATTTATATTTTCAAAATTATAATTGTTAAACTGACATAAAAAATCAAATACTTGTTTTTTTTGCTTCACTTTTTATCAACATCAAATTTTTTCTGTGCTTTAATAAAAAAAATTCTTTTTATAATTAATAATTATTTTGTATAATACTTTCATAAATTATTAAAATATGCAAATATTAATTATTTAAGAGTTTTATTTAATTTTAGATTTAAGGTTTATACACTTTACCTCCCAACTTATACCGTGTTTTTCACATTGCCCCTTCAAGTTTAAAATTGAGTAATGTACCCTCTACACTTTATAATTACATACAATGTACATTTTTGAAAGTGATGGTGTTATGTGTATTGGACAGAAGGCGCATGTGCTCTCCACGTGACCTGTTTAAGTGAGGGAAAAAGGGTCATTTTCATTTTCCAAAAAAATCACATTCAAATTTTATCAAAAACTTAAAATTTCACATTGGAAAGGAAAAAAAAATCTCAAAGATAAAACTCAGTTTGGTAGCTAAGAAATGATGGGAAGAAAAAAGGAAATTGAAACTTTCAAATGATTGAGCTTATAATTTATATGATCTTGTTCTCATTTTTCACATTTTCTTGAAACCAAGTTTATTTTCTTATGTTTTCGGTCGAAACCAAGCTTAAGACAATTGCATCAGTTGACGTGAAGGGTCTCATCTTTTCCTTCTATTTCTTAGTAACCAAACATATAGGAAGCAAAAAATTACCCTAACTTTCAAACTTGAAAATAAAATAAATAAGAAAAAAGAAAATGTCAAAATTCACACCCAAATCTCAAAACTAACGCTAAAAATTCAACAAAATCAAATACAAGTTCAACCCAAAACCTAATTTTTCAAATCAAGGGATATAAAAGAAAATAAGAGTGAGAAAAAAGAAGAGCTTTAAAACAACAAAAACCCAAATGCCCACTAAAATCTCAAATTCAATCCCCAAGTCAAAACTACCACAAAGAATTCCATGAACTAGCACCAATTCATAAATTCAATCCGATTTTTTAACTCAAAACTAATACTAAGAACCTCACTCATAACATAACACTAATTCAACCAAATTCTATTTGATTTCTCAAAAACAAAGAACTAGATTGCCAAAAAGAAAAATGGAGAGTTTCAAAAAATAAAATCTTAAATTTATAATAAAATCCCAAACTTCAACCCCAAACTCAAACCTAACACTAACAATTCACCAACACAATAAAATAAAATAAAATAAAAAAATAAAAATAAAAACCAATCCTAAATAAAATGCAGAATAATAGGGCACCTGAGTGCCATGGTTGGTCTTGAGGTGAGTAGAGAATGAGAAGGAGGAAGCAACGGAGAAGGAGAAGGAGAAGGAGAAAGAGAAGGAGAAAGAGCTTGATTCTTATTTAGGTATTCAATAGCAGCTTTGTGGGATTGGGATTCTAAGGCTTCGAAGAAATGAATGATAAGGGAGGAAGAAAGTTCTTATTTGGGGATTCAATAGCAACAACTGTGGAAGAACAAATGACGAGGTAGAAGAGGGCTGGAGGGGTTTTGAGATTTTAAAATGAAAATGACCTTTTTGCCTCCACTTAAACAAGTCACGTGGAGAGCACATACACCTTTCGTCCAATATAGGTAACACTGTCACTCCAAAAATGTATATTGCATATAATTATCAAGTATGAAGGGTATAATATTGCTTGATTTTAAACTAAATTGGGTAATGTGAAAAACAGGTATAGGTTTGGGGGAAGAGGAGGGGGAGTGTAATAAACCCTTAGATTTATTATAGAAAAATCGGTGCATATATAATTAAAATAAAAGATAATTTTCTATCATAAATTAGGTTGTTGAAAAAAAAACTTAACAAAAATTGAAATTTTAAGGTTTTCCTTATATATATTTTTATTATAAATAATTTTGTACTAAAAAATAAAGTTTGTAGAAAAATGTCACATATTATGTGACAATTATTCTTGCCATAGTTTGAAAGACAAAATGTAAATTTGCGGTTAAAAGTGATATTTTGCCACAAATAATTTTGAAGCAAAAAGTAGAGTTCAGGGCATAGTGTTATATCTTGTGCGAAAGTTATTCTAGTCATATTTTTAGCAACGAAAAGTAAATTCATAGTAATAGATAATATTTTACCACGAGTAATTTTATGGCAAAATGTTATATATTCCACAAGAATTATTCTTGCCATATTTTTAGAGACGAAAATTAAATTTGTGGCTAAAAGTGATTTTTTCATGAAATTTAGTTTATGATAAAAAAATTCGTGGCAAAAAACGATATTTGTAGTAGTGCTAGTGGTAAACCTATAAATACCTCATTAGGATTAAGGTTTCTAGTTAGTCGTTTTCCACCTCTAGAGAGAAGAGAGTTGTAGCCTTCTCATTTCCAAAAATCTACCTCTAGAGTGCTAAGATCGAGATTGAGCCATCAAACAAAAGTTCTTGGGTTTACGAGGCTTTCAACTATTGTGAATCTACTCTTCATCGAAAGGAATTGATTTAGGAACATTCAAATCATAGGTAAAGTTTCTAATGCATAAATCGAAATCATTTTGATTGTTAAAAGTGTTGTTTTTGCTTCCATTTCTTAGTATCTAGAGGCTTAAAAAAAGTCTCATGCACCTAACTTGAGTCTGGGATTTGGAATGGAGAGATTCAGGATTCCTTACAAAGGGCTTCATCCTAACATACAAGGGGGACAGAAATCATAATAGGAATATATTAATAAAATCTTACTTTGTTACATCATGTCATGATTTCAAGGGTTCTATTCTAACAAACACCACTTAAGAGTTTGTAAGCACTAAACATTAATTGGATGGTATTTTCATAAAACTTCTAAATGAAGATAGATTTATTGAAATTAGGAGAGAATTAAAGATAATTAAAATTTAAATTGACCTTGTTTATATGTAAAATTTGCATTGAATATGTATTAATTTTGTATATCCTCACGTATGATCTTAAATTTAATTTTTATACACATTTATAGCATGATGTATCTTAGAATTGCACCACATAGTGTTATGCATTGAAAGGTTTATTTCTTGAACCAAAAGTAATATTATTATGAGGCTTAAGCATCAAAAATTGAAAATTCAGAGAGCAAATAAATTATTTTTATTTTTATTTATTTATTGGGAGATGGAGGGCAAAGGGAGTAACCAAACCAAAACCAGGACTGGCTAAAGTGCGTTGAACAATTGGTCAATTGCCCACTCCACTGGTTGACATGTACATTGAGATCAAGAGATTTAAATGGTCAAAACCTTTTATTTTCTTTTTTTCTTCATGGGTTCTCTTTCCAAAAATAGATCACCCTATTCCCATCACTTTTCACCTTTAGAACCTCTTCAAATCCCTTTATTTCCCTACCTTTCACCTCATTCCAAGCCCTAGTCTCCATCCCAAACCCAAATCTCCATATCCATGGCACTTATATGTACTAGCCACACACAACATTAAGCTTTGATCCTTAGTTTTTCATCACCATTAAGCACATTAAGAGGTTTTATGAGTTTTTTTCCACCTTAAAGGTAATTGTTAGTAGAATTATTAACTTTTCTTAGTCTAGCTAACTACTTTGGGTTTGATAGACTTTTCATTGAGATGTGATAGCTTTCTGTAGTATTCATGACTAAAATGGTGTACCCTAGGCTTTAGATGCTTTTATTTTAATATGAGGTATGAGCTAAGAGGATCAATTTTTACATCTATAAAGGCTATAGAGATTACCTTTGATGTTTACCATCTGTATGCCATACTGGAAATTCTTAATGATGGAATTTGTATATTTGAATTTAGAAATTGGCCTAAGGTTGAAGGTTTCATTCTTAGAGAGGTCTTTCAAAGGTTATGTGGATTTCCATTTGACACTATTACTATTTGCCCTCCAACTAACTCCTTAACAATTTTGGGTAGACTCTTGTACCATATGGTCACCTATATTTTAATTCCTAAGGGTAGTCAAAGAGATGATTGTCAATTTTTTCAAGGGATTTGTAGTTGATACTATTTTGATTAGACAAAGAATCAATTTAAGATATATTATTTTTTAGCATATGAACAATTGTTATGAGAGCAACAATTCAGTTATGCCATTTTATCACTTTTTTTTTTAAAAGTGCTTCAAAGTGAATTTTCAACATGAGTTAAAGACCTAGACCCTTCATATAATACACTTAGAGTTGAAGCCTAATGGTATTTGGGGAAAAAAGATTGTTACTTAAGCTAACAATAAGAGAGGCTAGAGAAGGGGTAGAAATTCATTATGTGAAGGTGGGAGGTGAACTAAAGGGCACGGGGACTAAGATGAGGATGGGGACTAAGATGACGATGGAGATGGATATCTAGTCTAGAGCTAAACAAGCCATCCCTAAGCCACATCCACCTGAGGGGGCTTTTTTTGGTTGATAAGACCTATCTTGAGCCATATACTCCTCCACCTATGGTAGATCAGCAACATTGAGAGACTCTCTATGCCCAAAGAGGCTCTATTGGTTCCTGCCTAAAGGAGATGTACTTGGTTAGTGATAATCGCTTCTGCTCCTTAGAGACTTGCTTTGATTAGTTCCAAGATAACATGTCTGCATGTCTTCTACAATAGCTTGATTAGTCTCAAGAAGACATCTTAGTGTGCTTATAGACCTGGCATGATAACATGATGACCTTCCTTTGCACTCAATTCCCACCTTATTACCCACCCTAACCTTGATCTCTTATGGATCCTTGTTCTCCTTCTTTTTTACGTTTCCAAAGTGGGAGATATTTTGTAGGCATCTAGATCATATCTATTTTATATTTTGGATATTATTGACTTCTACCATGTTTTAATTATGTTGCTTATTTTCCATATTTTGCATGCTTTGACTTTTGGATGTTTGGATATGTTCAACTTTGTTATGGTTGAAACTCATCTTACAATGTTTATGACATTTCCATTTGATTTTAAGATGTGTATATTCTTGGTCATCTTGTCATGCACTTAATTTATCTATTTTTATGCATTTTTTAGGAGAGTTTTCTCCTAGATGACATAGTTTCGTTATCATCAAAAAGGAAATTTTAGCCTAATTTTTCACCTAATTGTAATGTGGATGATAACAAAATGATGTTAAGGTGCTAATGAGTTCATTAGAACTAAAATTTCATTTTCTAAAAGAATTTAATCAAGCCTTGAGACAAATAAGGATCAAGATGGAATCTCAAGGTCTTTAGTGAGTTAAAAACCCTTAGGATCATATTTTGTAAGGCTGAATAGTGCATTAGGAGTTTATTGCATTGCAAATATATTTTGAAGTGCCTACCTCATCCAAAATGATCTTAAATAACCTTCATTCATTTATAAATTAGATGAAAATTACTTTCAAGAAAAACCAAAGCTTAACTTGGTAAAAAAACATTTCACAAAGGTTTTTCAAATGTGTTGAGCTCAAAACTTGTTTCTTTCCTTTAAATTTAGAGAAAAGCAATGGTTATTGGTTGATTGATTGAGGTGGCCTAATTCCAAAATTATAGATCCCTTGACACTGGCCAATGGTTGAGCTAGAAGTTTAATGTCTTTAACCAATCAATTAATTGCCTAGGTAAATTGATTGAGTTTGTCTCTCTCTTAGCAACTATCTATTGTGCTTTTACATCCAACATGTAACATACTTGTCTATTGCTAAGGTCAATTGATCAAGGTAAACTATGCCTAATGGTTAGTTTGACCCTTCTCATTTTTGAGACCTCATCTTGAGATACCTCATCTTGAGCTATTATTTATGCAAAAAATAAGAAATCTTATTGGTCATCCTAATTTCATTTTATATCTTTATGAACTTAGACTTGTGGCTATAATTTTTATGAGATAAATCTTCTTCAAATACTACTTTATGAGTGAATTCAAGAGCAAGGAATCTCTTGAGAAAAAGTGTAAGGTCTATGGTAATCGAGAATCTAAGTGTAAAGGATTAAAGTTTTGTCAAAGCTTTGAAGCTCAAGGAACCCTCAACCTACTTAGAACTTGAGAAGAGCGAATGCAGGTCAGGTTTGGGCCGAACCACTAAAAAGCTTATATTTGCGACTCTCATCCCTTCCCTTAATTTACTCTATTGTTGTTTTAATTGCTTATTATCTTTAGCTATAGTCTTTTGCATTCATTTGGTTAAAAGTTTTTCAAATTTGACCTCACCCATTTCACCTTCCAAAAGGGTAATTAGCATTACATTACAAGTTTATTTACAATAATGCCATCTCACAATATTAATAACAATGTCATCTAGTTATCATATTTCCTAATGTTGGTAATAAGGGGTATACTCAATAATTCCCCTAAGTTTTCAAAAATTTTATTAGCTTTGCGAGTCTCATAATTTTCAAAATAGTTTTCTAAACATTAGAAAATCAATAATTTAAATAAAAAATAATTCATTTTTTTTTAAAATATAGTAATCTTTAATTATATTTTTGGTATTTGACATTGGAAATTTAAGATTGTGGATGCATTAAGTATGACATTAATATAATTATAAAGTTTAACATTTAAACTTAAATATTTTTAGGGTAAGATATGATAAATAATAATATAGTTAATTGATATAATTACTTTATTGTAAGTTATAAAGTATTATCATATATTCTATAGAGTTTATATTATGGTTGTGTGTATTAGTTTAGACCTATACTTTATTATTTAAGATTGAGAAAACTTTTAGGGTGTGTTTGGTACATGAGAATGAGGAATGATAATGACTATTTTGTTTTCATTTCTTTTCCCTCTTCAATAGGAATGAATTTGACAATTCTAATTCTTGTATTTGGATGCATATAGGAATGTAAGGTTGAAATGATAATTTGTTTTCATTTCAACATTAAGTAAAAATGAGAATAAAAATAAAAAAAGAAATAAATTGTCAATAATACCTTACATATATTTTAAAATGATTTTTATTTTTATCTACAAAATCTCATGTTGAACTGAAATAATTTTTTATTTTCATTTAAAAATATCCTTGAGAGGTTTTTTTTTTTCTTCTAAATAATAAAAACCTATTTGAGTGTTTGATTTTAAAAAAAAATTGCTTTTAAATTTTTTTATCACTATTTGGTTGTTGTTATTTAGAAATAGTTTTTAAAAACAAAGTACAATAGAGAAATATTCTTTCCATTTTTTTTCATTTCAAATCAAGTTACATTTTGTATTGAATTTATTAATAAGTTTGATAATTTTAAAAAATAATTTACAACTTAAAAAATATATAATAACTATAAAAAAATAATAGACATAATTAATGCTTTAGATTCTTTAATAAATTTTGTAAATTCTAAGAATAATTTGAAATTCAAAAAAACTGGTTAATTAATTATAGATTAAATAAAATAATTTAAAAATGTCATCTTCATAATTGAGTAATAAATGTATACATACAATGAAACTTTTGACTCATTTAGACCTTAAAAATTAAATTTTATTTGTTTTTATATTCATTTAAAATAGAATAGTATTAGCAATTATAAATTTTGAATAATTATTCTTTATTTTTAAAAAATAAATTAATTCTACTTTTATAAGATGTTAATATCAATATTTTTATAATATTTATAAAATTATATAAATAATATTAGAAATGATTAATTGCGAATTATTATTCTTTATTTTTAACAAAATAAATCAATTAATGTTATCATCTATATTTTTATGACATTTTGTAGATCCTAAAATTTGTCCAAATTTTATTTTTATATTAATTTTGAGCCCAATTTTGTCAATAAATTTTAAATCCTGATTACATGTGATTTTTGGCTCATTCACCCTTTAATTCTTAGTTTTTATTATTTTATAAATTATTTTATTATTGTTTATATTTATTATTATTATTATTATTATTATTATTATTATTATTATTATGTTATATTATATTTTTATCTTTTTTATTTTATTTATTTATTAATTTCTCTCTCCTCTCCCTTCTCTCTTTCTTTTTCTCCTCCACCTACCCCCCATACCTCCCACGTCCAAGGCTCCCCCATAGGCTCTCTTGATTCTTTTTTCTTTTATTTCTTCTCCCCCCATTTCCCAAGAAAGGAGGCCAGTCCCCATTTTTTTGAGAGGCCCCATTCCACTTGCTCTGGTTCCTGGAGATTGCCATTTTCCAACAGCCACACACCAACCGCCCCAGATTTATTTATTTTTCCCTGCTTCTTCCTTTTTTTTTTCTCCATTTTCTTCTTCCATTCTTCGTCACTTTAGCTCACACACACCGCCACTTCCTCCTCCGACCGGGACCTCTAGCTTCTTCTTCCCCATTTTTCCTTTTTTTCTTCTCCTACACAGACAACCCATCCAACACAACCGCCACCTCCACTCACCTCTTTTTATTCTTCTTCCATTTTTCTTGTTTTGATTTATTTCATTTTCTTTTCCCACACTTATACTCATTCTCTCTCCATCCGCCACTCTCACCGTCGGTCACTATCGGCCAACCACTGTCGGCTAGCAATTGGACCATCCATGCTTGTTCAAAAAGTGTGTAAATTTCTTTTTTTTAGTTTATTTTATTTTCATTTTTTTATCTTTATTTTTTAAAAATTTTGGTTTGCACAATATTAATTTGAACTTGGGCCTATTGCTTATTGGTTATTTGTCTGGGCTTATTGGATTGGATTTGAGATATTATTTCCTTTGGCTATATATATTATTAATGTGGGCTTGTTAATTGGTTATTTGTTTGGGTTTGAGATATTATTTCCTTTGGTCACGTGTATTATTAATGTGGGCTTGTTAATTGATATGAATTTTGGGCCTACAATGTGGGTGAAATTTGTCGAATGACTTGAATATTTGATATGGGCTTGACCAATTTGAACTATTAAATTTGGACATAGGACAATTATGGTGTATATTAAATTAAGCTTGGATTATGGACTATTAAATTTAGGCCTAATGAGATTTATCTTAATTTATCATGTTTTGAGTTTGATTAATTGAGCTTATATTTTAGCTATTAATTTGAAAATTTTAGATTAAGGTCTATGATATGTGAAATATTTTTGTTGGATTATATTTGTTAATTTTGACCCATTTTTAATTGGTGAAATTTATTGGACTAATTTAAAGTTTGAATTTGGGCTTGAATAATTATTTTGGACCCTACATATTTTTGAATATTTACATTTGTGCTATTTTTGTTTTTGCATGGACTTATTCTGCAATTTTGTTGGTTGAGTACAAATTTATAACACGTGTAGTATGGAATTTTATGGAAGAAAGTGAGATTGAAAAAGCTGCAAGAAAACATTGAACTTGTTGTAAGCTAATTTGGGTACAGGTTTTATTTTCCATTACTATTTGATTTTATTTTTATTAGTTTCTGTAAATATTTATTTGTATATATTTATTGAGTGTGTACAAAATTGGATATCGAACAAATCAAATTTTGTTTAAATAAGAGGAATAATTCATTAAATATATTTTAATAAAATAATAATTTTAAAATATTCTTCTTAATAAAAGAAAGTTTTTTTTATTAATAAAAATTCAAAAAAATGTTTTTAGAAAAATCCAAAAAAATTGTTTTTAATAGAATTTGAAAAATTGTTTTTAATAATGATTGTCCAAAAATTTCTTTGTTTAATAAAAATTGTCCAAAATTGTTTTGTAAATAAAGTTGTCCCAAAAATGAATTTTTAATAAAATTTTCCAAATAATATTTTTTTAAATGAATTCTTTTTCCTTAATTAAAATGGGAATAAAAGTATTTTTTAGAAATAGAGGATTTAAATTTTTTTTCTTTTTAGTTAAAATTTCTTTTGCAAATAAAGTTATGTCTTTTCAAGTAATTTTTATAAATCACTTTTCTTAAATGAAAACAAATTGAAATATTTTTGTAAATAAAATTGTAAAGATTCATTCATTTTTTTTTGTAAAAGCAAGTAAAAATAATTTTTCTGCCCAAATTGAAATTTTGTAATAAATTCTTTTGATACAATAAATGTAAATAACTTTTTTTTGAAAATTGAGTACAAATGAAATTGAGAAAATAAATTGATGCTTCTTTGTAAATAAATAAATTGAAATAATTAATTCAAAATCATTTTTAAATAAAATCCTTTGAAATTTCTTGAAAACTATTTTTTTATATCTTTTTTTTTATTTAGTTTAATAAATCATTTTGCATAATTCTCTTATTATTTATTTTGTGTATTCTTGTAATTAGATTTCATTATTATTTTTGTATATATTGATTTTCACCATGACTTGTACATACTCATTTGCTTGATTATTTTTCTTGGTACTTATAATTAATTAATTAATTGTTATAATTCCCTTAATTCGTTCAGTAGAGGCCATATGTATACGAACTTAGAGGGGTGTTACAGCTCACCACCGTACCTTCCCAATAAGTAACCTGACCCCAGATCTAGATTCTGTTTCTGCAGACATGTCTTTTTCAAATAAGGAGTCATATAGGGTTTTCTTTTTTATTTTGTTTTTCCTTTTAAAAAAATTTAAAATAAGTAGCGACTTCAAGTTTTTTTTCTAAAAATCAAATTTTCACTAAACAAATAAAAAATTGAGTTTCGCAATTGAGCGGGAATGCATTGAGTGAAATGCAAGGTCCACAAATTCATAAAAAGATAAAATTATATTATATTATATTATTAATATCCATATTGTATTTAAAACTATTTATTTTTAATTAAAAAATTATTTTTATTTTTAATAAGACATGAATTAAATTTAATTGACATTAAATAAATTGAATTTACAATTTTTATTTTTTTATAAAATAAAAATAAAAATTATTTTTAAACACAACTTATCTAAAAAAATCTTTAGTTTTTAAATTTTTGAAGAATATTTTTAAAAATAAGTTGCACTAAGGAATCAAAATATTTCCTAGTTAGGATAAATTGAAATCCCAATTATAAGTGAGATTTCATTTTCATTTAAATCACTTTTGATTCAATTCTCATTATCATTAGCTTTAAATAACTATAAATTGTTAAGAGAATATTTAAAAAATTAAATAATAAAGTAATAAACTTTTTGTATTTTTTTTATTCTTATATTTACATCAAATAAATTAAAGGAAAAGTGAGTTTTGACTCACTAATTTAAATATATATATATAGAAAAAGGAACTCAAACTTTTATAAATTAATTTTATCTTCATCTATTTAATTTTTTTTTTTAAAACACGTGCACTTTTTAACAAGTTAGATAATTATTTTCAAAAATGACATTTTACTTACCACATTAATAACATCAATTGATAATTTTTTATATTGTGAGAACTGATATAAAAAATATAAAATTAAAATATTAACTTTTATTTCGTTAAATGAGACTAGTAGAAAATATAGATTCAAGAAACAATTAGAAATAAAATGGGAGTCAATATTTTATTTTATTTTTTTAATTTTTAAGTTTTTTGGTTTTAATTGTATTTAATTTTTAAACATTTTAGTTTTAATTATATTTTTAATTTTTAAAATTTCTTATTTTATTATTGATGTCAACTAACAAAATTTTTATTCAATTTTATTAAAAAAAAGAGTAGATTTATATAATACATGACATAAAACCATTATTAATTAGAGAATTAGAAAGATTTATTTATCACTAGAGGATATTCGGGAATTTTTTCAAAATGATCTTTATCTCATATTATATAATAAAAAATTATAATATATTTATTTGTAACATAGTTTTATTAAATTAACATGATAAATTATTTAATATTATTATTAAGTAAAATGGTATTTGAGGAAATAATTATCTAATTTATAAAAAAAAAGTACATATATTTTAAAATATTTTTAAATGAATGAATATAAAATTAATTTATAAAAGTTGAACTTTATTTTTTTATATTTTTTAAAATTAGTGAGTCAAAACCCATTTTTCTTTAGATTAAATATATATATTAATTAATTTATATGGCATTAAAGTCAGGGTTATTATATGGCCATAAAAATTTTCCTTTGAAACTAAATTCAATATCCAAATATTCTCATTGAAGACGCTAGTACTAAATTAATAAAGTGGAATTTCAGAATAACATTTCATTCATCGTACTACATCCAAAACAAAACAACCAAAGCCGCAACTTTTTAAATTAAAAACAATAGTACCATTCCTACGACTAACCTTCATTCCTCTCCACCCATTCAAACCAAAAACTAACACACTGCATTCCTAACTACCCCCCACATTAACTAACAAACTAAACTAACCAAAAAAAGAAAAAGAGAGGAAACTCAATTCCACTATTTACAAGCTTTCTGCTGCATTAATCTTGAAATTTTCTCTCTGAATTTGTGGCTGATGTCCGTCAATTCCATGCATTTTTACAGAAGCGCATTGTATTAATTGGAGGGTACGTGGTAGTATTTCCCTTTACACGTGCACCTGTAGACAATTGGGCAGGACTCTGCAACTGAGCACTTGAAGCTCACCATCACCCTCTTGCATGGAAAGCACGGCCCGCAAGCGTGCGAACAGTCTGGTAAGCTTGACCCCGTTGGATACACCCTCATGTCTCCTTCCTTTTCTCCTTCCTGCAATATTACCCACATTCAGCTCATCAGATTTGTTTTAATTGATATGCCTTCCATTTTTTTCTCCTTCTTTTAAATTAAGCAACAAACCTGAGGGTTCACATGACTTTGATGTCCATTGTGGGTGCCTTTTCCATGGAAGCTGGATGAAGTATCTGGAAAAACATAAAGACAACAAAATGTTAATCCAGAAAGCAATGGTCATTTTAATCTGAAGAGAAAAAATACAGCAGGTTCATGTCAGTTGTGTAACGATAAAATATATGAATTCAATGAAGGGCTAGAAGAGATGAGAACACATACGATGGTGGTGGGTGAAGCGGAGGCCTTTCCCAAGGGTTAGTAGCAGGAAGAGAGTGACAAGGAGGAAAGAGGTGTGGGGTACAAGTGAGGAGGAGTTCTTCATACTTGTTCTGCCTTTTAGCCTTGAGGTGGTAGCAACTACACAAAATAGAGTAAGCTGGAGATATATTTCATTAGAAAGAGGAAGCAGAAGCAAGGTAGGCAATGAAATGAGAGAGAAGAGATGGTGAAGGAATATGGTGAAGGACGAGGTACTAATATATTGGAGACCAAAAGGGGTGGCTTTAAATGCACCAACCAAGTACACCTGATGCTCTTCACATGATCCATGCCCTTCTTTTCAAGCTTCTTCACATGTTTTGGCATGAGACTCCCACAGTCACTTGGAGAGACCTTCTAGGCATGGGGATGGGGATGGAAGAGAGGTAGGTATTCAGTTTCTAATAACCCCCATTAACAACTAACCCACATTTCATTTGGGTTTTGGAAGAGCATTTCGTTTCTCTTGTCAGGAAAAGTTCAGTGATAATCAATGTGAAGGAGTGGAGAAATTAGTTTATAGTTTTGTCAGTATACGTGAAATTATATGTAAGGTGGCAATAAATGGACGAAGCAAAGAAATTAAATGTGGGGATGGACATAGAAAGTGAAAATTAAAGTTGGGGGAGTGAGAAGCAGTGAAGGTAGGAGACAAGAGGGAGTTCACGTGGACAGACACTTAGTATGGTCATAGTGATGGATTATGCAAGTCTGGCAAAGGTCAATTGAAGGAGGCCTGCCATAAACGTGAATATCAACCTTTGCCTTAAATGAACTTCCTTCTTTAATTCTTCCAAGCCTTTAGCTGCCATGTCTCCCTCCATCTTTCCCTTTTTGCCCATCCATTAATATTTTACCTTTTTTTAATAAAGGAATGAATTTTAATAAATTTGAAATGTTTTACCATAATTTTTATTCTAAGTTTTATTTTTAAACATTTATTTTAATGTAAAAAAATAAAAAATTAGCTATTGCTCTATTAATTTGAAATTTAAATAATACTTTTAGAGGTGTTTAATATACAGGAATAGAAAATGAAAATAAATATTCAGTTTCCATTCTTATTTTTTGGTGAATGAAAATGAATTTGGTAATTCTATATCTAGTGTTGATGAACCTACAAATTTAAAATTGGAATGATTATTTGTTTTCATTTTAATGTTTGGTAATAATAAGAATAAGAATGAAAAAAGAAAATGACAATAATACCCTTATAGATAGTTTAAAATAATTTTTTTATTTTCATTTAAAAAAAAATTTGAGTTCTTTTTTTGTTATTAAATAATAAGACTAAATTTAAGGATGACAATTTTGCAGGTTTGTCGAGTCACCCGCCCTGATTAGGACGAGTATGAGAGCACAATAATCGGGGAGGGACGGGTTTGGGCTTAATTTTTAAAACTCGAATCAGGTTCGAGGCAAGTTCGAGTTTTGTATAATCCGCCCCACCCCGCTCCGGATATAAAATTACAAGTTTACCCTTTATATCTTACAAAATACCAAAAAACTCTACATATAAATATTTGTTTCATGTCTCTTCCTTATAGTTACTCCCATTCAACAGAAAAATTTCCCTTCTCATTGTTCTCAAACGCCTAGCTCCCTTTCAACACAAAAATCTTCTCTTCTCACTGTTCTCAAACACCTAGCTCTCGGATTAACTTCCCAACTCAAAAATTTTCTATCTCAGATTTTGAGTGGTTAGGAGAGAGAGAGGAGATAAGGCTCACAAGTTGTGGAGAAGACAACCCCTCTAGCTTCATTTTTTGCCTTCTTGAAACAAGAAAAAAAGGAAGTTGAAGCTCACCTAGAGTACCAAAATCCAAGGTCTAAAGGCTTTGGTTTTGTTTGGATTTCTTGTGTTCAGGTAAAAAAAAACTCCTAAATTTCTAGGTTTTATTTGCTCGAATTCCTCTTTCTTGTTCTTGCCTGAAATCTCCATGTAATTTGTTATTGTCAAAGCAAAACCGATTTGATTTAGTGGCTTCACATGCATGAAAACAGTGAATGATTTTATGATTTTTATCTCTCTTTTATCAACTCATTAATTATAAAAAAAATTTCTTTGCTTTAACCCTAGTTTGAAATCCATAATCATTTTTCTGATAATTTTTATTTTCGTATTTATTTTCAAATTTTCCATTTCACATAGATTTCGTTTATATGCTATTTAGAATTTAACAACTCCATAATCCGTAATCATTTTTTTTTTCATTTTTTCTTTATGTTCTATTTGATTTCCAAGAAAGTGTGGGAAAAGACGTATCGGATCGGGGCGGGCTGGGATGGGATTTTAATGGTTATTTGAAACAGGAACGGGACCACGTACCCCGCTCTGCACCAAGTTTGGGACGGGGATGGAAAATAATTATATATTTTGGGAGGAGAATGGGATAGGAGGAGCCCGTCCCAAATTCGCCATGTTGCCATTCCTAGTTTTGTTATGTGATGAAGGGGCATATGAATGAAAAATTTGAGGGTAAAATAGTAATTTTATATTATTTTATATTTTCATATGAAATAAATGAATCAGAATACTACCTATTTATAATAAGTTGAAATCTCACTTATAAGTGAAGTGAGATTTGATTTATGTTGCAATTATTTTTTATTTTATTCCTACTTTTATAAAAATTATTCAAATATGGGAATAAGGGAGGGGAAGGAATGCGAATTCTTATTGAGCCTTTGGCCGGAAATGAAGATTTAAAATAAAAGAAGGGCATGTTTGGTAAGATGAGAGGTTTGAGCAGCCAGAGAATGTCATGTCATGACTCGTGACTGATAAGACTCCCTTACAGAGAATTCTTATTGAGCCCTTGGCCGGAAATGAAGATTTAAAATAAAAGAAGGGCATGTTTGGTAAGATGAGAGGTTTGAGCAGCCAGAGAATGTCATGTCATGACTCGTGACTGATAAGACTCCCTTACAGAGAATTCTTATTGAGCCCTTGGCCGGAAATGAAGATTTAAAATAAAAGAAGGGCATGTTTGATAAGATGAGACATTTGAGCAGCCAGAGAATGCCATGTCATGACTCGTAACTGATAACACACAGATTGGCTGGCGGTACAAAATCTCTCACTCTCACGACTTGACTGTCACACTTGCAAACTTACAATGAGACTATGCCCTTTCCTATGGGGCAACCTCCAAATGGGCCTCACCCACCTTTTTCCACTTCTTTTGGACTATAATAAGCCTCTTTTAAGGCCCAAACTACATTCTGGGCCGTGGGCTTGTCTCGTTTTGGTCCTGTTTGGCGTAGCTATTGTTTTTAATAAAAGCTTTTCCTTCTTTTTTGAAAATATCTCATCAGATTAAAGTTTATTAAAAAAATATCTATGGCATTTGATTCAAGTATTGAACTCTCTTTCATCTTTGTATGAAGTTCTACTTCACTTTACAATTAGAGTTATGAGTGGGCCTGTTGGATTGATTACAAACCCAAGCCCAACTTAAATTAAAAAAAAGTTTACTCTGAACCTAATCCAAATAAAATAGTATATGGTATAATTATAATGGGATAATGGGATCGTTTTTTAGAAAACAAACAATGTGAATATTATTATAATGATAATATAAATTATAAATATTATAAAAATATTAAATTAAATTTAAGTTAGACTTAGATCGCCTAAATTTTGACCTAGGTCTAACTGAAACTAGTATGGATTGAAAAAACTTAATGTAAACTCCCTTGAATGTTAAAAATGACTCTCTAAAGGTCAAATTGAGATTGAGTTTGAGTTTGATTAGATGACCCCATTCAAGTTGCATCCCATTCATATGTTTTAGTAAATTCATTTTTTAAGTTAGGATGGTATTGACTTCGAGGACATAAAAAGAGGTGATTGAATTTATAATATTATTTAATAAAATTTAATATTTTAATTTTATTTAATGAATTAAGCTGACTTTAAGTTAAATTATTCATATAATTTTTTAACTTAAAATTTATTATTTATTTTTTATTTAAGATATTAAATAATAAGATTATTTAATAAAATTAATTTAAAATTTATTTTATGGTATCAATACGTACCCTCTAAGTGATGTTATATTATTCATTTATTTAAATAAATGCATATATAACATAAATGTCAATGTTCATCATTTTAGATTCCACATGAGGCACCGTTGCCTTTAGGTTGAGATTAAATTTCAAATATTTATAATTCAAATTTTGAAGGTATGTGCCATAGACATGCCCATATGTACAAATTTCTTGTGAGTATTAATACACCACCTTATCATTATTGTTATAAAAAAATAAAAAATAAATAAATAAAACAAAAAGAAAAAAAAAGAAAAGTGATATAACCATCTTGAAAAATGACATATTTTTAAGGAATCCATTAAAATCATTTATTTATTTGTTTCTTTAATAGTCTAGTTGGTGAAAACGAAATTCATAATGCAAAATTACTTGACATTTGAATAATTTAACACTAGAGAGATACTAAACAAAAATAACTTTAATTTAGGGAATTTGATTTCTAAGCCCTTTAGTATTATTTTTGCAGAGGGTTGGTTCAATACAACTTGATTTTTGGATGAGTTTGGAAAAGCGATATAACCATCTTGAAAAATGACATATTTTTAAGGAATCCATTAAAATCATTTATTTATTTGTTTCTTTAATAGTCAAGTTGGTGAAAACGAAATTCATAACACAAAATTACTTGACATTTGAATAATTTAACACTAGAGAGATACTAAACAAAAATAACTGTAATTTAGGGAATTTGATTTCTAAGCCCTTTAGTATTATTTTTGCAGAGAGTTGGTTCAATACAACTTGATTTTTGGATGAGTTTGGACAATCATTTTTAACAGTCAGATTTGATTTCAATTAAAATTTTTAATCTAAACTTAATTCAAGTTGGATTCTAACCACCCAAACCTGATTTACGATTCTAATAATTTTATAATTTATATTATCTTATATAATAAAATTTATTTTATTTATCTTTTTTAATTTTTTTAAAGAAAAATATCATATTACAATTATATCATTTTTTTTTTCATTTTGTGAGAAAAATACATAAATATATTATTATTATTTTTTTATTACTATTTTAAATATTATCTCATTTGCAATTTAAATTTTGGTACAAATATGTAGAAGAAAGTTTTTTATATGCCTCAATATTGCTTCAGCGAAAAAACTTATATGCTTATATTCATCATTAGGCATAACATTTTATCAAAAGAATTTGGTGTTCTAATATCTTTTTTTTTTTTGAAAAAAAAAAAACAAAATCTTAAAAATCTTAAGCTATTTTTAGAATAATTAAAATAGAGTTTCCCTCTTTCATGAGCATTAAAGATGATTGAGCTCTAATTTGAGTCTTTTGAATGTTACAATAATTTGAAGTTCACTCATTTTGAGTTGAAAAGACAATTAATCCCCTTAATAACAATGTTATATAATTTCATTTCTATATTCAACATTTATAAATAAATTAAGACTTAGAACTCAATATTTTTCCTCATTTTCTAGACTACCTCCTACTTGGAGGGATGACTTGTCTTGGTTGTTGAAATGAAGTCTCCATGGAAAGTGCATTAGTGTGTATGGTTAGACGTTAGACAAAACCTATGGTGAATCATGACGTAAGCCATCAGATAGTTGTGATTCACCAAGCTACTATGTTGTATGGACTCTCAACCTTGAGATAATATTGAGTATGTGTTGAAATTAATAAAAGGCTTTTAACTTATGAGTAAGACCCTAAAGTGGTCATATATTCCCTATAGATTAGGTCATTGTTGATGGAGGTTGGTGGCAATAGGTATTCTCAATAGAGGTACCATGATATCTCATGTGATTGAGATATTATATCCCCTTGGGTGATCCAAAGGACATGTAATCATGAAATCCATGGTTATAGTAATTCCTTAAGTGATATTTAACACATACTCCTTAGAGTTAGAGTATGTCAGTTGATCACATAATAGGGGAATTCGTAATTCAAGGACTGGAAAGGTAATCTTGATAGGTTGATAGCACTACTCTATTACATTATGAACACCAATTCATGGAGAGTTTGTATGTAATGGATAATAGGTTATGATCATGAATTTTGTCTCATTGTAATTTAATAGGATACTAGAGTACAATTGACTCCTTTTAATATAGTGTTGAGTCAACTTTAAAAGTGGATTATGAGGGACCTAGTATTTTCTTATGGGTTCCAATAGTCCCCACTCAAGCTTTTGGTTCATGGTGGCACACACTTTAATGTTATTTTAGGTATATAATTCAAAAGTGTGCATAAGGGCATTTTGGTAAAAATATAAAGTTGCACCAGATCTTATGGTATTTTTGGATTGGGCTAATTAATTAAGTAGAGTTCGTTAGAGTTAATTAATTAATTCGAACCTACGTGGGTTGAATTAGGTGACCTAAACCCAATTTGTGCTCAAGTCACTTGAGTTCACAAAGTAGCCTATATAAACCCCTTTTAGGGGTTAGAGTTTCAGTCTAATAGTTCAATTTTCTAAAATTCTAGAGAGAGGAACCCTAGCCACCCTCAAGGAGACAAAGAGAAGCTCACCTTTCTCTCGTACCTAGCAGCCATGAAGGGAGAAATCGAGTGGAAGATCATTGGGTAGATGAGTTCTATAATGATCATGACGTTTTCATCGAATAGGATTTGATATGGGAACATTTAGATCACAGGTTTGAGCTTTTTCTCTTTAGATCCATTATTTTTTATGGTTTTTATACCCATGGTTTTTCACTACTTTAGATCTAGAGAAGATTAGGCTAGATATATGCACCTTATGCGATCCAGGGCCAAGAAATGAAGCAATCTAGAATTTCGAGCAATAGACACCTTTATAAATTCGTATATCATACCATTTTTCTAAAAGTTGCCCCACACTTAACAAATTTTGATGAAGACTTGGAACATATAACACATTAGAGATAAATTTTGGGATCCATCATTTAATTTAATGGAAAACTTACCTTTATTCTTAACTAGTACTATTGTGTCATTCTTAAATTTTACCTTTGAATTAAAAGTTTCATCCAACTCAAAAAACATCTCTATCCTACCACACATATGATTACTATAGTTTGTATCTAAAAACAATGTACTTTTGTTGTCATCATTTTCGATATTATAGGCTAATTACAAGGTCTCCATATTTTCACCTTTACCTTCTATAGTATTAGCCTGAAATTTTTTCTCACTTTGCCTCCTAGCCCTACATTCTAACTTGTAATGACCATATTTTTTACAATTATAATATTGGATATGAGATTTTTTATTTCTTTGAGTTATAGTATTACCTCTTCCTCTTTCTTGGACTAATTCGGAATTCCCTTGTCCACCATTTTGCTAATTTTGACATTTCTTACTTAATTCAAAATTATCTTTAGACTCTTTTTTTCTCTTTTAAGACTTACTTGACTTTATAGTGCTTCTTTCACTTCAATCTAAGACCTGCCATCTAAGCATTATTCATGGGCTTGCAAGGAACCCATCAATTCATTTAGTATCATGGTACTAAGATCTTTTGATTCTTCAACTATTGTTACCTTGTACTCAAATCACATTAAAGTTTGAAAATTTTCATCTATAACTTAGATATTTGAAACATTTGTGCCATTAGATTTCATCTAATTAACGGAAGCTAATATCCAAGAAAGAATAGTTGGAGACTTTTTTTTTCCTCCATTAGAAGAAATTCAAATTTTTTTTTTCAAAGTCTTTAATCAAACCTTGTTCACGTTCTCAACCCTTTAGTAGGTGTTCATAAGAATGTCTCATGCACTTTTTGTTGTGGTTGCATTTGTAGTATTCTAAAAAATAGGTGGTTATGTCTCATGCATGTTTTGTAGTTGTATTTGCAATCTTCTAAAAAATAGGTGGTTTGATCAACTAATAGATATAAATGTGAACCTGTACATTTTTTTTAATTCACCAAATTGTCATTTTGCACATATGTGAGTTGTATTTGATCTGCTAGTACCACAAATCCTTGATTTGATACTCCCCAAATATTTTGAGATGCAAACAATAATTGCATTTGGATCCTCAAAATTCAAAATTATTCTTTCCATCAAACTTTGAAAATTGGGATTGACTTAAATTATTGATTGTTTTCATCTTTAATTGACAGGTTCTAATATCAAATATGAACAACCAAAAATAATCTTTCCAACACAAAAACAATTTCTCCACAAAAGAAAAAGAAAAAGAGAGAAAAAACAATGGAGGAGATAATACATAATCATATAAAATTCACCACACCACACTTTCTATTAGTTTTTAATATACATAAGAACAATTATAAAAACCTAATTCTAATAAAATATAAACTCGTAATAAAATTGGAATTCCAAATCTAGAAACATAGCCTTGGTTTAATTAAGACTCTTACATTAATTTAATATTTTATTGATTGATTATTGATTGCAAATTTTTATTTCAATAAAAAAAAAATAGTTTCATTTGCTATCCTCATCAAATTTTTTAGACTTACTCATCTTCTCAAATAATCCAACTTAACTAGATTTCCAACCTATTCTGAAAGATTTTATTTTATTATACTTATGTATAATACTAAGAAAATGTTTAATTCACTTCATTTCCATTGAAATTTTGGGAAATTTATGCAACCACATGTCACAAGGGAAAATTTTTCCTTTTTAGGAATTTTACTTTTTTACTTTTCAAATTCATTGTCATTTGAGGGAAAATTTTGGGAGGAATAACAAAGAAAGAGGAATAGGAGTGATGGTGCTCATGGTAACCAAGCACAGAAAAGGTCTGCCTTTGCTAGAAATCATAATAAAAGGAAAGCAACACAAAATGTAGATGTGATTTGTCCTACTTGTGGTAAAAAGCACAGGGGTAGGCCATGTTATAAAGATACTGGAGCTTGCTTTGGTTGTGGAATACAAGGACACATGATTCGTGATTGTCCAAAGAATAAAATTTTTATCATTAGAAAGCCTAAGGATGAGAATAAAGAGGATAAACAGGAGCCTAGGGTCCAAGGGCGGGTGTTTGCTATGACTCATCAAGATGCTCAGGCTACTTCTGATGTGGTGACAGGTACTATCCGAATCCACACTTTATTTGCTAGAGCCCTAATTGATCCAAGCTCAACACATTCTTTTGTTTCAATATCTTTTGTTGGTTTGTTGGGTATGCATGTTGCTAGTATGGACTTTAATTTGATTGTTGCTACTCCTATGGGAGATTCTGTTGTGACCAGTAAAATGCTTAGAGATTGTCTTGTGATGATTGGTTATAGAGAAATGCCAGTTGACTTAGTACTCTTTGACCTTTAGGATTTTGAATTAATTTTGGGGATGGATTGGTTAGCTTCTTATCATTCTTCTATTGATTGTTTTGGGAAAATGGTGACATTTAGCATCCCTAGTCAGCTCGAGTTCAGTTTTGAGGGGAAGCATGCAGATAAACCACTACGTATGATCTTAGCCTTACAAGCTAGTTCTTTGCTTAGGAAAGGTTGTCAAGGCTTTTTGGCTTATGTGATGAGTGATGAAAATGATTTAAGGTTGGAGGACATACCCATTCATTGTAAGGGATTTTCTTGATGTTTTTCTAGACGATTTGCTTGGCTTGCCACCAAAAATGGAGATGAAGTTTACCATTGATTTGGTACCAGGAACAACTCCTATCTCTAAAACTCCATATAGGATGGCACCTGTGGAGCTTAAGGAGTTGAAGGCTCAATTTCAAGAGTTGTTAGATAAGGGTTTTATTAAACCCAGTGTTTCACCTTAAGGAGCTCCTGTTTTATTTGTGAAGAAGAAGGATGGATTAATGAGACTTTGCATTGATTATAGAGAGTTGAATAAAGTAACTATGAGGAATAGGTATCTTCTTTCTTGAATTGATGATTTGTTTGATTAGCTTCAGGGTGCTTATGTATTCTCTAAGATCAATCTTTGGTTTAGATATCATTAGTTGAGGGTCAGGGGTGAGAATGTACCCAACATTGTTTTTCGAACTAGATAAGGGCATTGAGTTTTTGGTTATGCCTTTTGGTTTGACTAATGAATCTGCTGGCTTTATGGATTTAATGAATAGGGTATTCAAAACCTATTTAGATTAGTTTGTGGTGATTTTTATAGATGATATTTTGGTGTACTCAAGGAGTGGAAAAGAGCATGAGCACCGTTTGAGTATTGTATTGCAGACTCTAAAAGATAAGAAATTGTGTGCTAAATTGAAGAAGTGTGAGTTTTTGTTAGATAGAGTCTCCTTTCTTGGGCATGTGGTAACTAAGAATGACATCTTAATTGACCCTAGAAAGGTAGATGTTGTAGCAAATTGGAGGAGACCTAGTACTATGACTGAGATTCGAAGTTTCATAGGACTTGTTGGTTACCATAGACGGTTTATTGAGGGGTTCTCTAATATCGCCCTACCTTTGACTAAGTTAACACAGAAAGGGGTTAAGTTTGAGTGGTTTGATGACTGTGAACGTAGTTTTTAGGAATTAAAGAGCAACTTAGTGACAACTCCTATTTTTACTATCCTTTCAATTTTAGGAGGATTTGTGGTGTATAGTGAGGTCTCTTATCAAGGTTTGGGTTGTGTTCTTATGCAACTTGGGAAAGTTGTGACTTATGCTTTTAGACAGTTGAAGCCTTACGAACGAAATTACCCTAGAAGCCTTACGAACGAAATTACCCTACTCATGATCTAGAATTAGTTGTAGTGATTTTTGCACTTAAGATTTAGAGACATTTTTTTTTTGTGAAACTTGTGAAATATTCACAGATCATAAGTGTTAGCCCAAGGGTTCTCCTAATCGGGTTTTGATGATAACAAACCATGGTTAAGTGACTAATTGGTTTAAATTGTTAAGAATCTCAGACATAAACTCGAAAATTCATCAATGACCAAACGGATACAAGATCGAGATCTTTTGGAAGACTTGTGATAATAGGAAACGAATGTAAGGTGATTGCATGAGTGCACTTAGGATATTCACACTATTTCATGCATCTTAGAAAACTCGGTTTATCCTTTAAAACTTGATTTTCTTTAAAATCTGAGTTTTAACAAATATACCTTAGGCAAATTGATTCAAAATTGGCGTATTAACTTACCTAAAGACCTTGCCTAAGTGTTGGAAAAGAAAGAAATTCAAAAAGATAGGTTTTTGGGGCCAAAAGGCTCAACCAGTCGAGGCTATGGCCAACCGGCTCAACCGGTTGGGGAACCGATCGACCAGTTGCCCTTGTACGGTCTAGGGAGGCACAAAAACCTTCTATCTATTCCAGTAGCTTCCTCTTCCCGATTGAGCCTCATCCTTGTCTAGTCGAGGGTCGGTCGAGGTCCGGTCCAGGCAATGGTAACCTGTCATGCATTAAATGCCCCAACGGCTAGTGATCCGGTCAACCCCTTGCTCGACCGGTCGAGGTTACCTTTTGCTGTTTTTGACTCCTGAGCTTAGAAACCTATAAATTGAGAGCCCCACTTCATTTATGACTAAGAGAACCTTTGCAATCAATTGTCTACCTACCTGTTCTTGATCAAAAAGCTCTCATTTCTTTCCTAGTGCATTAAATCATCACTTGCATACCCTTACTGCACTCTTGTGTATCATCCTAGCTTTCTCTTGCATTTGAGCCATCCTTAAGCTAGGTTGAGAGTTTCATCAATGTATAAATTGAGTGTAAAAGCCTTCAAGAGGTTCAAATCTTGAAGAGATTGTGTAAGAGCCCATTGGAGCCGGAATCCAAGTGTAAGAAGATTGAAAGCTTGATTGAAGCTTCAAGTTAGTGGAACCCTCACTCGGTTAGGAGATTGAGGAAAGTGGATGTAGGCAAGGAAGTGCCGAACCACTATAAACCCGAGTTTGAATTCTCTAACTCTATCTTTTTACTTTATTTATATTGTGCATATATTTTTGTGTTTGAAAAAGTTTTGAAAAACCCAATTCACCCCCCCGTTTGGGTGTTTTCCTTAATTATTCATAGCATTTGTTTTATCAATAAGAGTTTGAAGTATTTGCTTTCCCAAAATGAATTGAACATGAGACAAAGGAGATAAATAGAACTACTTAAGGACTATGATTGTATTATTCAGTATCATTTAGGAAAGGCAAATGTTGTAACTGATGCCTTAAACAGGAAATCAGTTGGTTCCCTAGCAGCTATTAGAGGTTGTTAGAGGCGATTAATTAAGGATTTGAGGAGTTTACAAGTCCATATTAAAGTTCTGGACTCAAGAGTACTTGTTGCGAATTTTAGACCACAACTAGACTTAGTGGGAGGGTTAAGATCCTACAAAAGAATGATTTGCAAATAGTGCAACTTATGGAGGAAGTTAAAAGGGGTAGTAAGCCTGACTTTGTTTTATCAAATGATGGGATCTTGAGGTTTAGGACCAGAATTTGTGTTCCAAACGATGAAGACTTAAGGATGGAGCTTTTGGAGGAAGCTCATTGTTCTAGGCTTGTGATCCACCCAAGAGAAACAAAGATATATTATTGGTGGTCAGGTATGAAGCAAGATATTGTACAATTTGTGGCTCAATGTTTAGTGTGTCAACAAGTGAAAGTTGAGCATCAACGACTAACAGGGTCTTTGCAACCACTTTCTATTCCTAAGTGGAAGTGGGAACATATTTCTATGGATTTTGTGATAGGGTTACCAAGAACCTTAGGGGGTAATAATGTTATTTGGGTGATTGTTGATCAATTGACAAAGTCTGCTCATTTCCTACCTATGAAAGTCAACTTCTCTATGGACCATCTAGTTTCTTTATATGTCAAGGAGATTATAAGAATGCATGGTGTACATATTTCTATAGTACTTGATAAAGATCCTCGTTTTACTTCTAGATTTTGGCATAGTCTACAAAAGACTCTGGGTTGTAAGTTGAATTTCAGTACTGTTTTCCATCCTCAAACTGATGGTCAATCAGAAAGGGTAATTCAAGTTTTAGAAAATTTGTTGAGAGCATGCACGTTAGACCTAAAAGGTAATTGGGATAATTACTTACCTTTAGTGGAGTTTGCCTATAATAATAGCTTTCAAGCTAGCATTAGGATGACAGCCTTTAAGGGGTTGTATGGTAGAAAATGTTGATCTTCTGTGTTTTTGGGATGATGTTGGAGAACATAAACTTTTGGGGCTTGAACTTGTGCAGTTGACTATTGAAAAGGTTGTTTTAATTAAAGAAAGATTGAAAGCGGCTTATAATAGGCAAAAGAGTTATGCTGACAACCATAGGCGAGATTTGGAGTTTGAGGTAGGTGATCATTTTTCTTAAAAGTTTCGCCTATGAAATCTGTGATGAGATTTGGGAGAAAGGGAAAACTCAGTCATCGATTTGTGGGTCTATTAGAAATATTAGAAAAAGTAGGCACTTTAGCGTATAAAGTGGCCTTGCCCCCAAGCTTATCTAAGATTCATAATGTGTTCCATGTTTCAAGTTTGAGGAAATATGTTTTTTATCCCTCTCATATTGTGGAATTGGAGCCTATTCAGATTTCTAAAGACTTGACTTATAAAGAAGTACCAATTTAGATTGTGGATATGATGGACAAGGTACTACGTCATGCTATTATCAAGTTGGTAAAGATCTAATGGAGCAATCACAATATTCGAGAGACCACTTGGGACTTAGAGGAAGAGATTAAAGAAAAACATCCACATCTTTTTGAAGACTCAGGTATGTCAAGTTTAGAAGACTAAACTTTTGTTAAGAAGGGGAGGATTTAACACCCCATAATTAACTTTAGGGGCAAAACAGTAAATTAAAAATTAATTAATTAATTAAACTCATTAAAGGTAAAAGAGTCCTTTTACAATTAATAATCTTAGGTATAAATTAGATTTTCCTTTTGTCTTCTCTATGCAAAAAACCTTATTAACCAAAAATCAGAAAATTGGAAAATGTATGGTTGAAGGTTTGGAGGTCTAGAGTTTGAAGTTTAGATTTTTCCAGGTAAGATTCTAACCCTAGATTAATATATTATATTCGTTTGTTAGTTTCAAACATATTAGATATTCTTTAGAAAATTTCAATTTAGATTAGGGTTAGCTTATTTAATTTTTTAAAAATCAAACATTGGAAACTTAAGATTATGAATTGATTTATTGTTTGAAATAGAAAAATTCTGAAAATATATATATATCGTGACTTCCAAATGGTGAAGTGTCTTATATAATTTACACACATAAAGGTTTTGATGCACTGTACGTTGGGACATCAATTTGAAAGAAGAACAAAAAAATAAATGAATAAATAAAATAAAAGTATTTTGCAAGAAATTGGTTAAAGTGGAATTGTTTGGCTAGAGTAATGTCTTAGATTATTGTAGTTGGTGGGATTGCAGTGTATTGAAAAGAATATATATGTATATTGATAATAATAATAATAAAAATAATAAGTTTGTAGTTCTTGTGCTCAATAATGACTAGAAAATATAGGGTTTATGGACTTATGGAAATGTAAAAGAAAGCAACAGTAAAAAGAAAAAAAAAAGCAATATATATAATAATAATAATAATAATAATAAATGAAAGCGCAGTTGTGTGTAGGTGTGTTAGGCTAAAAATAATAAAAATAAAGTAGGACGCGTGTGCACAAGGACATTAGAAATCAAGAAAATATTATAATTGACAAATATATATGCATATGTAGAAATTTTAATTAGGATTGTCAAACATATAATTCGAGATATATAGTAATAGTTATTTCTTTATGTTATATTAGGTGAATAGTAGATTTTTCAGAATTATTTTAGGTTTTTGAGGACTTCTTTTGAGGTAAGGGAAATTAATATAGATTTTGTTTTTTTTTTAAAAAAAAAAAAATTCTTTTTATACTATATTTTGAAATGTGTAAAAATATCATTTTTTTTTTTTAATTCCATGCATTGGATCAAATATATATTTTATATGAATAGTATGTTTGGACATTTTCTTTGTTTATAAAAAAAAATGGAGATATGATGTTCTGCTTTTGTAAGTTTAAATAAATAAAATAAAGAATTTGACTCTACTTTGTTTGACCCCTGCCAACAAGATATAATAATTGAATTTTTATCCCTTATCGATGAGATATAATAGTTGACTTTTCGGCCCTTGTCAACGAGATATAATAATTTCGTGGTAGGGAATGTAATTCATTTGAACTCCAGCCTTTACAGGTTTAGTTAGAGGTTACTAGTACTAGTAGTATTTGGTTTTGTCCACCATAAAAGGAACATTTGAAGCTAGCCACTTATTTGTAAAGTCCCACTTAATTATGTACTATTTATTATTTGATAATCAAAGTGAAAACAATTGAAATATATTTGATTTGAAATAGATATGAAATGATTTTGATATACATGAAAATGTTTGGTTGAACAATTTAAATGTATTAGCATGTTTAACTCAAAAGTTTTATAAATAGAGTATATGTTATATCTCTTGTTTGTAAGTATAATTGAAAATATTTGATCCATAAAACTGTGTTAATGTTCCTTATTGGCTTTGAGTTCATCCTCTTTGTTGATAATTTCCAGGTACCCTCAATTCAAGCGAGAAGTGACCATTAGGAAGGGAAATTGGCTTGTTATGACTTTTATTAAAACTCTCTTTATTTTGGACATTGTTTAGATATTAAAATTTATTTCTCATTTGAATTAATTGAATTTGGAGTTATTTGGACAATAACACTTAGGTTGATGTGTTAGTTTTTATAAATTGATATTTTGAGATTTTAGAATTTATTTATTTTACTATTCTTAACAGCATTTTGGTAATTGATAATTTCCGGTTACAAGGTGAGAGTTTATGTCGTTTCCACTTTAAGCCTTCAAACTTAAGGTGTGAAAAATGATTGAGTCATGCCTTGGAGTGGATTTTGGGGCGTGACAAATAATTAGAAAGAAAGCATCTTTTTTCTCCATATGGGACACGAATCACTCTCTTCTAGCCACTGAACAAGGCAACAACGGTGAAAAAGATGCCAGCACAAAATCCCTGTCATCTCTCTTCCACCACTCCATAGCTCCTCCAAGCAAATCACACACGCGCCACCCTCCTTCTCAACCCCTCCAATCCGAGGTCTTCCATTTCTACAACAAGAATGACCTCAATCTTCGCCACCATCGCCAACCCATTGATCATCTCCTCCCTTAAGCTTTGCGCTATATCAACCACGAAAGGCTCCATCCCTGCTATCAACTATTTGAATATGCAAGTGTTCTCGTATTTGAAGCAGCAAAGCATGTTGTAGAAGTATTCTTTTCTTGCTTCCAGGCAAGTGAGGATGGTTGGATGAAAACGGAACATGCTCATGAATGTTGGTCCAACTGTGTCTTCTACCAACGTCTAGACACCACTATTGGATATCTGGATAGTGTGGTATCTTTTAGTGAAGTAGACTTAGGCAAACAACGTCGTTGGCCATTGCATTTGGGGCATTCTTGAAGATAACTTCCCATAATGGTGGGTGTGGGATGTTGGAATTTTTATGTGTGGACTTACATTATCAATGTGATAATGCCATAAATCAGTGTTAATTTAATTTTTGCATTGTGGTCCATAATAAGGCTGGACACATTGTTGCTTGATTTTTTATGTGCTCACCTTAATTCACTTAATTGGCTCATTAAGTCAAGTGGTCCAAATTATGTGTATGTAATATGTGGTATATATATGAATTATTTATTTATGTCTTCTGTTCTGTTCTGTTCTATTTTCTCTTGGGGCTGAGAAGAGTACGTACTGCACGAACTCTTTAGAGCACACACACAGACTATTTTTGGGTGTAGGAAAGGAAAGAGCTCATTGATCCTGGATTTTCACACCATCACGAACTGATCGTAGTCTTGGACATCAGTGCAACACAAAATGGCTTTCCATAAGATTAATCAAGGTAAGCTTTTCATCAATTCCCAATTTTTATTGCATGCTTTAATGTCTACTTGTGATCCTGTGTGGTTTAAATTTTTTCAACAATTAGTATCAGGGTCATACATAGATGACATTTAAGCTGCATATTTTGGGTTATTTAGGGTTTCCCATTTCTGATTTGGACTCCATTCTTTTTGGGCCTTTTTCGTTTAGTGTTAATTCTCTGTTTTGAAGCCCAATTGATGTTGGAGACTTGTAGAAAACATTGTTTGGAGCAAAACCCATCATTTTTTTTGGTTTTTGGAGCTCATTTGATGGGATTTCAAAAATTAGGGTTTGTTGTGGTTCATCCTTTTATGCGTTTTTGTGCAATTTTTTGGTTTTAAATTGAAGAATTAATGTTTCAGGATGGAATCCTGATTGTTTTTGTCGGAAATGCACAATTTTTTTGGCCAATTTTTTTTTTCTTCTCTAGAAGAACCAAGTCGTGTGCAGCCTGGTGGAGAAGTCAGTGATGTCATCATGACATCATTAAATTTTTTTTTTTTTTTTGTCTTAATATTCTTGGAATGATAATGTATATGTTGGAATTATTATGCATTTGTTAAGTTTGGCTTGATTGGGACAATTATTATTATTATTATTATTATTATTATTGTTATTGTTCTTTTTGGTACAATTTTTTTTATACCAATAATGTTGTCCTAGGCTATTTTGTTAAATATTTTAATTTGTTGTGACATTAAAGAACACTTGTGTGATTGCCTATCGCAATTCCAAGTGTGTCAAGTTGTGCAAATTGAGATATTTTGAGTTTATCATGATAATAGTGAACATATATGTGGTTGCCTATTGTGATCGTATATGTGTCAAATTGTTTTTGTTGAGATATTTTGAGTTTATCATGAAAATAGTGAACATATATGTGGTTGTCTATCGTGATCCTATGTGTGTCAAATTGTCTTTGTTGAGATATTTTACCTCTCACTTTTGGTTGATTTATTATTGTGATTACTAAGGTTCATACAGGTATTATAATTGTCCTATCGATGATTATTATAATACTTGGTAGGATGCTTAGATTGGTGAAGGAAATTAATTATATATTATGAACCGTACTAATTTTCTTTACCATTTCGGTAATAAAATTAGTGCTTCTTGATTGTGATAGTTAATTAGTTGTCCTTATCGCTGAGAAATTTCAAAATTCCAAGCTATTGCTAAATTGAGAAATTTTGGAAACTAGCAAATAGCATGATTTTGTAGCAACATGCATATTGTTTAATTTTGCTATTTTCCAGCTACTAGCAATCCTGGAATTACTCTGCAATTGTCTGCCATCAAGCCTCTTATTGGAAAAAATTTTAAGGAATGGTTTGAGTCTTTCAACGTGCATATGACTCTACATAATTTGGACTTGACTTTGAGAGTTAATGAGCCAAGTAAGCCCATTGATGTGGGCTCTGCTGATGAAAGATCATTTTATGATAAATGGGAGCACTCCAATAGGAGTTGTTTGATGGTGATGAAGTATACTATGAATAAATCCATTAAAGAATGTGTGCCAAAGAAGGAAAGGGCCAAATACTTTTTGGAATATATGAAGGCCAATTATACCAAGATTGATAAGGCAGAAATGATAACTTATTTGAAGCTTCTCACAACCACTATGTATGACGGAGTAGGTGGGGTTAGAGATCACATCATCAAGCTAAAGCACGAGTTCAATAAGGCAAATGAGATGAAAATGGAGTTGAGTAAGAAATTCCTGAAATGATTGATACTTGAGTCTCTTCCTAATTCCTTTGATGCGGTGAAGTTGACTTAGAATGCCTTGAAGGAAAAATGGGCTTTGGAGGAGTTGATGTCCATTGTGGTGTAACATGAAGTCTCACTAAAGAAAAATGAGACTCACTCCCTTTCTCTTGTTACTAACCAAGTGAGCAATATGAAAAAAAAAAAAACCTCCACACAAGAATTCTGGAAGCTCTAAGCAATTCAAGAGGAAAGGGAATTCGAGTCAAGGAGCCTCTAATGCATCTACTTCTTCTAATGCTACAAAGAATGAGAAATTTAAGAGGAAGTACAACTTTTGCCACAAGATTGGGTACAAGCAGGCTGATTGCTTCAAGTTTAAAAATTGGCTAGAGAAGAAGAAGAAAGGTAAAATTGTGGTTGTGGTTGATTTGAATGCAAACATGATTGAGATTAATATTGTTGATGTTCATGCCAATTCTTGGTGGTTAGATATTGGTGCCACTATTCATGTTACTAATTCTTTGCAGGAGATGACAAACAAAAGGAGGTCGTCAAAGCATGAAGAATTTGTTTATATGGGTGATGGAAGCAAAGTGAAAGTGGAATTTTTTGGCATGATAAAGCTAAGATTGGCCACTGAAAGTTTTTTATTGTTACACGATGTTGCTTACATACCCTCGCTTAGGAGGATTTGATTTTTGTATCGATTTTGGATAGACAAGGTTACTCTTTCCGCTTTGGAGGAAGAAAAGTGGATATTTTTAGCAACTTAGTTTTAATTGGCAATGCTGTTTTGTTTGGCAATCTTTATAGTCTCAGTTTGCATCATGGTCCTTTATGTGATTCATCTTCTGTTAATTCTGTTGTTGGTTGCAAGTGTGCTATAATAAATTTAAGTTCTTCCATGTGTGGCACAAACGCCTAGGTCATATTTCTAGGCAAAGATTAGAGAGATTGGTTAGAGATGGTGTGCTTTCTAATCTCGATTTCTCAGACTTCGAGACTAGTGTTGTTTGCTTAAAGGGGAAGATGACAGCTAAGACCAGAAAGAAAAAGATTGATAGGTGTGGAAGTACTTTAGACTTGATCCACACAGATATATGTGGTCCTTTGACACCAACTGCTTTAGGGGGTTATAAATATTTCATCACTTTTATTGATTATTTCTTTAGATATGGTTATGTTGAACTAATTCATGAGAAATCTGACTCCCTAAATGTGTTTAAGGCTTTTAAGGCTAAGGTGGAGTTGCAATTGGGAAAACTCATTAAAGCTATGAAGTCTGATAGAGGTGGTGAGTATTATGGAAGATATGATGAGACTAGACAGAATCCTGGACCATTCTCTAAATTTCTGTTGGAATGCGGTATTGATACTAGATATATAATGTTAGACACTCCTCAACAAAATGGGGTTGTAGAAAGGAGGAATCACACATTGTTGGATATGGTGAGGTGCATGTTGTCTAATTCTTCCTTGCCAAAATTTATGTGGGGTGAAGCCTTAAGGACTGCGACATATATTTTGAATCAAGTGCCCAATAAGTCTGTGTCTAAGACACCTTATGAGCTATGGTCAGGGAAGAAATCGAGCCTTCACCATTTCCATGTTTGAGGATGTAAGGCTGAGGTTAGGCTATATAACCCATAGTCAAAGAAACTTGATCCTAAAACCATTATTGGTTTCTTCGTTGGTTATTGCATTGGATCAAGGGGTTCCAGGTTTTATTGTCCATCTCATACCACCAAGATCATTGAGTTAGACAGGGCTGTATACTTTAAAGATGAGGTTAATGTTGATCCGAATTTTGTGCCTCGTGAGATACCTTTTGGAGAAGAGCATGTTATAATTCATTTTCCTACATCTCATGTTCCAAATGTGGATGTTCCTATTGTCCAATAGCCAGCCACTAATCAAGGAGAGCATGGTGATCAAGTGGAATCTGACATTCCTGTTGATGATACTGTTGTTGATGGGATTCCTTTGAGAAGATCGTAGAGGGTTTGTAGGCCGGCTATTTCAGATGATTATATGATTTATTTGCAGGAGCATGAGTATGATGGTTGTGATGCTTCTGATCCAATCACTTATCAAGAAGCAATTCATTGTCCTCAATTCACTTCTTGGAAAGAAGCTATGGATAATGAAATGAACTCTATGTATATGAATGATGTTTGGGATTTGGTCGAATTGTCACATGGTTGTAAACCAGTTGGGTGCAAATGTGTCTTTAAGACCAAACGTGATTCTAGCGGGCAAATAGAGAGATATAAAGTTAGACTTGTGGTTAAAGGTTATAGTCAAAGAGAAGGAATTGATTTTAAAGAAACCTTCTCACCTATGTCGACCAAGGACTCTTTTAGAGTGATTATGGCCATAGTAGCTCATTTTGATTTGGAGCTACATCAGACGAATGTCAAGATAGCTTTCTTGAATGGTGATCTAGATGAGGACATGTATATGGAGCAGCCTACTAGTTTTGTAGAAGTTGAAAATGAAGATTTAGTTTGCAAGCTTAATAAGTCAATTTATGGTCTTAAACAGGCTTCGAGGCAGTGGTATTTGAAGTTTGATAAAATTATCACCCAAAATGGTTTTAAAGAGAATACAGTTGACAGATGCATATATTTGAGGGTCAGTGAGAGTAGTTACATATTTCTTGTTTTATATGTTGATGATATACTAGTCGCATCAAATGATTCTAACTTGTTGATTGAGACAAAGCACATGTTATCAACCCATTCTGACATGAAGGATCTTGGTGAGGCTTCTTATGTTTTGGCCATAAAGATTCTCCGTGATAGGGCTAATGGGGTGCTTAAATTGTATCAAAGAACCTATATTGAGAAGATATTGAAAAGATTCAATATACATAAATGTAGTTCTACTAGAGCGCCAATTGTGAAGGGTGATAAGTTTTTAAAAGCTTAGTGCCCTCAAAATGATGATGAGAGAGAGGAAATGAGAACCATTCCTTATTCATCTTTGGTTGGCAGCCTTATGTATGCTCAAGTATGTACACACCCTGATATTGCTTTTGTTGTGGGCATGTTGGGAAGGTACTTAAGCAATCCTAGGAGTCAACATTGGAAAGCTGCTAAGAAGGTCCTTAGGTATTTACAAGGAACTAAGGACTTAATGTTGACATATCGGCGCACCCACATACTTGATGTAGTTGGGTTTTGTGATGCTGATTTTGCTGGCTACATAAGTGATAAGAAATCCACTACGGGGTATATTTTTGTGATGGCAGGAGGAGTTGTATCTTGGAAAAGTGTCAAGCAGACATTTACAGCATCCTCAACTATGGAGGCGGAGTATGTGGCATGTTATGAAGCTTGTTGTCATGCTATATGGATGCAAAATTTTATTTTAGCTTTGAGAGTTGTTGACTCCATTTCTAGACCGCTAAAATTATTTTGTGATAATTTTGCAGCTGCTGCTTTCTCTAAGAACACTAGGAGTATTTGTCACTCCAAACATATTGATGTAAAGTTCTATTTTGTTAAGGAGAAAGTGGCAGAGTCTCTTATTGATATTGAGCACATGTCCACAAAAGGTATGTTAGCGGATCCACTAACAAAAGGCTTACCCATATTTGTGTTTCAGGAACATGTATCTCAAATGGGGTTGTTGAGAGCCTAGGTTGCATTAAGTTAGTGGGAGCCATTTTTGGTATTGTAATATTATGCTATTGTTGGAAGGATTGCTATTATTGTATATTTCGTTGTGAATCAAGCAATGAAGCATGTATGATTGTTTTTTTTTTTTTTTTTGTTTTGATGAGATTCTATGGGACATTGATTTATGATTATGTATATGTTATGATGTTTGATTATGTAGTCCAAGTGGGAGAATTGTTGGAATTTTTATGTGGACTTACATAATCAATGTGATAATGCCATAAATCAGTGTTAATTTAATTTTTGCATTGTGGTCTATAATGGGGTTGGACACATTGTTGCTTGATTTTTTATGGGCTCACCCTAAGTCACTTGACTGGCCCATTAAGTCAAGTGTTCCAAATTGTGTGTATGTAATATGTGCTATATATATGAATTATTTATTTATATATATAAATACATAAAGGAAAAAGACAGGCCTTCTGTTATGTTATGTTCTGTTTTCTGTTGAGGTTGAGAAGAGCACATACTGCACGAACTCTTCAGAGCACACACACATACTATTTTTGGATGTAGGAAAGGGAAGAGCTCATTGAACCCGAATTTTCACACCATCACGAACTGATCGTAATCTTAGACATTAGTGCAATACAAAATGGCTTTCCATGGGATTAATCAAGGTAAGCTTTTCATCAATTCCCAATTTTTACTGCATGCTTTAATGTCTACTTATGATCCTGTGTGGTTTAAATTTTTTCAACATAGGAAGCCATTGATGAGAGGAGTTTCTTCAGGATGAGATTCAATGTGGAGTTCCCTCGGGTTCATATATTGAGAATGTTTTGAGAGGAGATTTGTTCCATGTTGGAGTGGTGCACTTGGATTTCCGCATTTGGGTCTGAGGGTTTTAGGAAACTTAAGAGGCATTGTTGCTTTTAATTAGATAATAGTTTTTTAATTAATTATTTATTTAAATGAATATTATGATAATGAAAAATTAGAAGTTAAAGGGTTCAACATCCATTTTTTAGGCATGAGCTTGGTTTAAAACAATTTATAGAAATATTATCTATGATTTTTCTTTTCTTTTTCTCATGGATAGTCAAAATTAGAAATGACACATTATATTGCTAATATTTATTTTATATGAGAATATTAATCATCAATATTTATCATATACAAATATGTGATTCATCTAGATTTCCTTTTAAATGTGTGAAATGACTAGTTTGAATACTTATGAATACAATAATTAATCACAATTACTTGGCACCATATATGTTTAATTGCCCTAGCCCTTGAGAAAAATTCAATCCATCTTGTTACTAGAAGGTTTTTTTGGCTTGAATTAGTTTGAAATTTTAAAATATCATAAGTAATGACCTGTTTGGGCATGTTTTTTAAAAATTTGTTTTTAAAAACTATTTTTTATTCTTTAACTTAAAATTAATTTTTAAAAACAAATTTTAGAAAACATGATCAAACTGGTCTATATTTTTCTTTTACTTTTAAAAATCGATGAAAACAATTTTTACTTGTACTCTAAAAATTATTATCTATTTCACTTTAGTTTTAAAAATTATTTTCAAAGAACAACGATCAAACAGTATTAGAAATTTTAAAAAAATAATTTTTTATTTTTAAAAATAAAAAACTATTTTTAAATCACACAATCAAATAGACTTTAATTATTTTTCTTTTTTCATTCATAATATTACCTTATATTATATCAATATATGATTCATTAGGAATTTTTTATCGATAAATGATTAGGTTTGCATGTTTAATTTAAAATTTTAAAAACCAAAATAATCAATCAATCACATTATCAATTTAATTTGATTAGCCATTAACTTTTTTTCCCTCATGGTTAGCCAAAATTGTGAATGAAATCTTGTATTATGATTAATTATTTAATAAAAATATATTATTCACCTAAATTCCTTTTTTAATGATGCACTATTAATTTATATACTTAATACTAATAAAAATCACTTAAAACCATATCCATTTAATTGGATTGGTTGTTAAAAAATGAAATTTAAATCCATCTCCAAAGCATAAGTCAGTTTTAAAAAATTTCTATAAATATATATTTTTGTCATTTTTGTTCTCATTGATAATTAAAATTGGGAAATGATACATTATACAACTAATATTTATTTTATATGAATATAATAAGATTTATCTTGGTTTTATTTTTTTATTGAAGCACTAATTTAATAGAAGTTTAAATAATAACATTATTTATAATAATTATTTAGTACCATATATATTCAATTGGATTGATAGATAAAAAAAATAAAAAATAAAAAAAATCTAGTCTAAATCCATCTTGGTGATCATGAATTTGGCTTGAAATATATAAACATAAGGTTAAAAGAATAAAATAAGAAAAATGTTTAGGGCCAAAATGCCTATTTTTGAGAGGAAAACAAATGGAAAATTATAAATGTATCCACTTAAAGTATCTTTCCATCCACCCTTTTAATCAAAATTTTTAAGATATAAATGCCCCCTTGATAAAATCCTCAAAGTAACCTTCAACACAAAATAAATAAATAAATAAATAATTGCAACCCATGGTGTCTAGTCCTAAAAGCTCAGGCATAATTGAAATGTTCCGAACTGAAGGACTGGACATTTTAGTTATATCCGACCTTCCAAGATTTGATACTTTTTTTATTCTCCATTTACATTGTAGATTTTCACAATTTTCCACTTCTAAATCACACTTACATTCTTCCTAATTATTTTTCAACTATTTTTATAATAGATTTTTTTTATAAAAAATTATATATGAATAAACCCTAAAAAATTTTCATGTCCTATGTTTATGGATTCAAACAAAATACAATATATATATATATATATGAAATTAGCTATGAACATGGCTACAATGGTCTCCTGATATCAAATAAACTTCAAATAAGATGATTTGTAATTAGGGTTTGTGGTTGAGAAGAAATGGGTTGAGTGGTAAAGGAAGAAGAAAATAGATTTTGGGAGAGAACCATGGAAATGGTATTTTAGGTTTCTTAAAATTGTAGGGTGAATGTACTTGGAAGTTTTTAAGTTTTCAGTTGAATGTATAAGTAGGCTGGATGCAAAGAGAATTTGGGGGTCAATGCATTTATAATTTCCCAAAATAAAAATACACTATTTGCCCATATTTTGAAACTTATGATTAAAATACCATCTATCATAGCATGCTGCAAGAGAAACATATTGTACATTTGGATATACTCTTGTTTTCTATTTTTAAAATTACAAAATAATAATAATTTGTATATAAGATACAATAAATCTTATTGGTTTATATTGAAAATGTGATAATTTAGAACATTGTTTAAAAAAAATTAATATATGTAAAAAAATTTACTATTTTTTATATAATATTTATTTCTACTTTCTATTTTTGATATGGTTTCTTTCCATTTTAATTTTAACTTGATTTAAATAAAAATTAAAAAATTAGGTGGTATTTGTTTTTTTTGCTGAATAGAAAAAATCAAAATATTTGACTTTTTCTATTCAGTTAAAAGTAATCAATTAACATCGAGTCTAACATAACTAAAGTACATCTATTGATAACAAGTTCACTTTAATTATGTTGAACGATATCAATAAGTTACTTTTACCTAAGTAAAAAAAGTAAAATATTGACTTTTTCTATTTAACCAAAAAACAAACAACTAGTTTGAAAACACTTTTTATTGTTTTTTTTTAAATCAAGATTATAAAGCGCTACTTTTTTTTTTGGGGTAAGTTTTAGTTTTTCTTCATATTCACTATTAACATTATTTTGATAGCCTCGTCCAAAAATGAACTTTTTATAATCTTCATTATCTACATTTTATTATTTTCTTCATTTTAAATTAAAAATTAAGAATGCTTGTAAAAATAAATAAATAAATCAATTTTCTACACTAGTACCTATTTGAAATTCTTAGGATATGCTTGAAAATGTTACAATTTCTAGCTTAGAAAAATACGTAAAACATGCTTTTTACATTAAATTTAAGGTACTTTCAAATGTTTTTGGTGAATTCTTTTATCCCTTATTTTGAACAGAATCTAATTCAGGACTGCCATTAGATGTCATGGGAGGGAGAAAATTAGGAATCAGTCACTAAATGCATGCCACAGAGAAAACAAACTAATCTTGTGCGCTCCAATTTACTCACAAACATGCAAACTACATATTTTTCAAAGCATTTCAGTGCTCTCAATATCAAAATTTCCCACTACGCCATTAACTTAGAACAAAGAAAATCCTGCATTTTACAGAAGAAATGGCCCAAAGTGCGAAGTAACAGATTCACGATGCAATGTTTTGCACAATACTCATGATGAAGTCACTCATTTCATTTTGGTATAGTACAAGTAACTAGTTTTTCTTACTGGAACTCTGGGATCTCAAATACCCGGGCAGTACCATCCAGGGAACCAGAAACCAGGAAATTCTTATCAGCAGATACACCCAGAGACTGAATGGCATCGGAATGCCCACTGAAAGTTCTCACACAATCTCCAGAGAGGCTATCCCAGATTCGAATTTTCCCATCCACACACCCAGCAGCTACGTACTTAGAATCACCTAGCCATGACAAGCATGTCACCCCATCCTGTTCACAAGAAGGATATGAACAATATAAGGATCCTAGGCTTGACTCACCCAAAAATGAGGCTTTGATCAGAAACAAACAAGTGGTTACATGCATAGAAGATAATTTTCTATATGAAAATAAACTCCAACAGACCTCATTGTCACATGTGCAGCGTGGTGATGAATGCTGCAGATCCCAGACAATGAGCTTATTATCCATGCCGCCGGTTGCAGCCCATGGGGAACTGCCATGCAAAACAAGTCATGAGCATCATGTTTGCATGAAGTAAAAAAAAAACTAAATTAACAGCAAAACTGCTTTCTTTATGTGGGTTTCCCTTTTTGGAAAAAGGGAAAACTTCAAGGGGAGACCCCTAGTAAGATTTTATGAACTCTTTCTTCTTTTTTTTTTTTTTTTTTTTTTTTTTTTTTTTTTTTTTATAGGAAACGACAAAGGAATATATTGATAAAAAGGATGTACAATAGAAGGATGAGGAATCCTCCCATCAAAGAAAAACAAAACTACAAGGAATTAAATACAAGAGAATACAAAATAAAAACAAGCAAACTCTCTAGGTTAGACCAACCCATTGGGATTACACACCGCTAACCAATCAAGTTGTAACAGATTAAGGGGAATCCCCTTAAAAACCTTAGAACAAAAAAGCCCAAAGAGAAGCAAGGAAATGAATAGAAACCCAAAGGTTCTCTAAATTCCTTACTTTATCCTAAAAAATCCTTACATTTCTTTCCCGCCACACCACCCAAATTAAAGCGATGCACGCAGCTTGCCATAAAACAATCCCTCTCTTAAAAATTCCAAAACCGTTAAAATTGGTAGATAGCATGTCAAAGATGCTCCTCAGGGGGACCCAATCCGTCTTGGCTAACTGAAATAATCTGTGCTACAACCCCATCATCAAAGAGCAATGGAGAAAAAGATGATCTACTGTTTCTCCATGCTTCATGCACAACTTACAAATGTCGGGACAAAGTGCTTTGTAAGGTCTTCTCAACTGTAGCAAGTCATTAGTATTTACCTTCTTGTGTGCCACTAACCAGACAAAGGACTTGACTTTGAAAGGGACCTGAGAATTGTAGACGAACTTAGTAGGGAAAACTAGAGGAAAACCAGAAAATTAGGATAAGGCAAGAAAGAAAGATTTGACTGTAAAAAGTCCTGAAGGAGATAAAGATCAGGATCTCATATCTGAAACTGAAGGTGATAAATGTAGACGATCAAGAGATCGCATGAGGCCTTCTAAATCTTCTATCTCAAAATCGGAAAGGTTACAGCGAAAGTTAAAGTTCCAAGAGAAGGGGTGAGTAGAGTTGAGACTTGAAGAAATAGGAGTATTTTTATCCGTGACTACTCTAGTCTTGGATATTGGACCCCCAAAGGTTGGTTCTTAGTGGGCCAAAGCAATCTTGCATACCACAGGATTCTTAAGACCAATTTTAGAAATATTAGTACTAAATCTATTCCTGTTGTGCCAGAAGCAGCAATCCATAATTAAATTACCATAACACAGCAAGTCTTGACAGTATGCTGGAACATAAAGCTATAGACCACCCTTTTGTGGGGATTAAACCAAAAGCAAGAGCTAAATGTACATATCTGATCAAAATATAAAAGAACTAAATGTATACAGAGAGCATTCTGCACTCTTAAAGGGTCAAATAGATTGTATTAACTTGGATACAAATGAGGAAGGGTTAGGGATGAGAGGATTGGGGTATTGTATTAGCAAGTATGATTTGATAAGATCAAAAGAACGGATTCTGCATGCACACAGCACGCATAGTGGGTGTTGTGTTCCTAACAGGCTTAAACCATGCTACATGGTTTGAGCTCCTCATTTTCAAGGAGGTCAAGGCTCAGGTTGCAGTACCTCAGTTGAATTTGATATCTAGGGTTTACACCAAGATCAGATGTACCAAGTTAAATGTTACTGTAATACATTGCCAGTTTCATTAGTCAATTATATTGAAACTCCACTGTGATGCACCTTGTCACCACATTGGAACATGACTACATCCGCATATCATACATGGATTTGAATTATGCAAAAGATTTTTTTCAGTCAATATTAACTTCAAATCGTATCCACAAATGACAAAAAAAATTCAGTCATTTTATCAAAAAAAGGTATTTTGATCATTAATTATGTACACTTCTGATGTTACATATGTGTGTGTGTGTAGGAGAGAGAGAGAGAGAGTTCAGGGTATGCACCTCAGTGAAAGGCCAATACATTCAATTGAATCTGTGTGAGAAGTCAATGAACTAACAACCTGTAGATCACACATGAAAGCTTATTACAAGCCTGCCTGACAGATTAGAAATGTTCACATCCTCCAAAATCCAGCACATACATCAACTAGTACAACTAAACCTGATAAGAATGAAAAGCAATGCACACATAGTTTCCTATCTTATCAAAGCATGCTTTGGCAGGATTAAAATTGAAAAGAGACCCAATTTTCTATTGTACCATAAAAGTAGAAAAATAAGTATGCATACTAAGATAAAAGGAACTCAGTTTCAGAAGCCAGAGCAGCTAGACATTATAAACCAGGTGTCAATGCACCACATGTCATGCCATGTCACATAAGTCCATTAATACATGTTCTGTCCTGATTCAAAACCCATTGGAAATTCTCACAACTTGCTGAACCACATATAACATGCCCCACAAAACTGTAGTTGGCAGAGAAGGCTGGCCCAAGTGGGAGCAAGTATACTGAAATCGGAGTGTAGCCCTCAGCACCACAACAGTGAATATGCCAGATGATGACTGCTCTAAGCATGACAAAATAAGACATGAAAGGGGTACAATATAAATATTAACTATCACGTGAGGTTCTGAAAATACATGACCTTTATGAAGATCTATTGTTATGAATTTAAAATGACAGCATAATTTAGCAACAAAACCTGAAATTTTCAGTTGATGCATGGCAGCTATGGCACTTCTTCCAAGTATTCTGACCCAGTATTTCAAAGAGGAGTAAGCTTGGGTCTGAGCCTTTGAAAATGGCTGCAAGGCAGACACAACATAAACTACTTTGAAGAGCCAATTCCCCTCAAATCCTAACCAAAACCACTTTTATAATTCCTCCAGTCACCGACAGCACACTTCCTTTGAGATAACAACCATTCCCATTCTACAAAATCTCAGTAACCAATAACTGATCCAAGGGGTAGTTCAAATATCTCAACTAATGTGCACTCCAGGTTATCAAAAAGTGTAAAAATCGAAGGCCAACGGATTTGCGTTTAGTTGAAAGAAGATGATAACTTTAGTGCCTGGTAAAATGGTTGGCAGAGCAACTCTTTGTAAAGCCTAACCAAACGAAACAGTAACTTGGCCATTCTTCAAGAGACCATGTTTCCTTTTAGTGACTAAGACTTAGCTTCAGATAGGGCCTAGAACTCTCTGTCACCCTCTAACAAAATTTCTTACTAATATATGCTATGTCACATCATTAGGTATAAACTCGAGTAAATGGGTGATCATGAAACATGCTCTCTTTGTAATGTCAACTAATCAATACAAATTACAAGTGATAGCATCAGGACAAATTCCTTCAACTTGTAATTTGTCAGAGGTTTGAAACCTCGGGAACACATCCCATCTTGCATAGCCCATTTAACTGGCTGTTATAGGTTACTACGGACCATCTATCAGGCTATTATAGGTTACTGTGTCTGATATCAAACCATGATGAATCATAACTATTAGAAACACACATCCATGTTGTACATTTCCCATTCTACAGAGGCCATTGATCAAAATATTGCAAAAAAATATTATTGGGATTAAGTCCATTACTCATCATTTCTTTGAACAATGCTAGTCCATTCTCAATATTCTCAGCTCTGTACACTGCCTTTATTCAGCCATTATATGTGATGTCATCAAGCAAGCACACTCTGAATAGCATATCATTGACAAGCTAAAGGACGTCCTTCTATTTTATTTGAGAGAGAGGTGCACACACCCAATACCCCATAGATGTTGGATGAATACTGTTATCAGCATCCGAATGGACAATAAGGCATGCATGAAACTACCCTAGATATTGGATATTTGGCCATCCAGAGCAGAGTAGAGACCAAAGAGTTGAGAACTTGAACACGACACTCCAACACAGCAAGTCCACAACCTAAGAGTGGTGACTACAATGGTCATTAGTTTGGTGATACAGAACAAGATTCATAGTGACAAACACCCACAGTGAAATCACAAAGCAGTCATACAATAATACATCCTCTCAAGAAAAATAGATCAAAGACCTATAATTTCATATGCAACAGATGCCACTCTGGAAAATCACCAACTTATTTGATCCCTCTGCGACTCCCCACTCAGGCCCTCTTACCCTAGAAGCAGCCAGGATCTGACCTGTTTTCTATTAGTGCATCCATCAGCCATCTACCAGTACCAACCAAATCACTCAGAATAGGAACTTCATTCCTCTAAAAGCTTCTTGTACTAGACCTATTCTTAGCCATTTTGAGTCTTTGACCACTGCCTAAGACCACACTGAGACATGAAGCAAAATGCAAATGACAGCAGGCAAATGCATGTCTCCTATGCATTAGTTATTCACCCATCAATTTATTCTCAACCAAGTTATTTGTAACTAAAACTCATATCATCACATAAAATAAGATCTTAGAAGCTCAATCATAATCCCCAACATGTATAAATCACCTCATACAAAGCTTTCTTAACTGTAGCAACATGATACATTGAACCACTTGATGTCAGAATTGCATAATCATAAAGTAGGCAATTCATTCTAATGATTGTTCCTCCTTTTTCTCCCCTATAGTTTTAAAAAGGTCGTTGACACTGACACTTGCAGGCTCCCGTCAGACCAAGGATTAAAGAGAACATTTCAAAGCAGTGTCCTGAGGCTTATACAAGTTTAGGTTTTCACCATGCTGTGTTCAAAATATGGTCTTCTTAGACCAAATAAAAGATCTGATCAGTTACCACAAAGTTGGAATTTCACCTCTTATGCTTTCTTATTTGCAGTAACTAATTAAACTTATATTTTGTAACACATTTTAAAGTTTTAACACTTTTGATTCAAGGATTATCCCCCAAATGGAAGTTTAAGGCAGGTTAGAGCCAAAAAAAGGTTGCTCTTGATTTCTTTACAATGGTTTGTTTTACAATCCACATGTATGGTCAATTGACAGTTAATATCAATTTCTTTCATTTTTTAAAGTTTTAAAGTTCCTCGAATTTCACATTACCATGGTTTCAGGCATCACTCAATGACTTTGATCCTTCCTATTAAAAAGATAAATAAAGATAACAAATTTTGCTCCTTAGACTTTTGACTTAAAATTAATGGCATCCAATGCAGTCTTCTCGTATAGTTTTCTTTTTCCCTATTTTTCTATATCTGTCACTGTTCCTGATTGTTTGAATTATATCTTGATATTTATGCCTCGTGCAGGAGGCTTATATCCCAAAGTTAAACTCCAGTTTGAGTTTCTTACTTTTTCTTTCCAAACATAGTTTTGGTTTTTTTTCTTTGTTTTCTATTTCTTTCTTTTTTGTATTCTGTTTCTCTCTATTCTATCTTGATTTTCTTCCTTTCTGAAAGTTATTCACCTGGCTATTAAAAAAATAAAAAATCAAAACTCAAAAAATTATCATTTGCAGTCAAATCTTAGTGCAGATTCTATGATAGAATTAGGGTCTTGGTAACACAAGAAGGTTGTGGCTATTGAGTTTGTCTTCTCAAGCTAAGATAATCTTTCCTCAACAAAAATATTACACAAGAATGAGAAAGCAAATGACAGTTTACCACATATAAAACAGGCACAAGACTTGTGATTTTTTATTTATTTTTTTCTTTTTGATAGGTAAATTTTTGTCCCCATTGGGACTTGAACCTGGAACCTCCCATAAACCCTCCCCATCCTATTTCCACTTGAGATAGACCTCAAGGGTGACAGCAGACATGTGATATAGCCAAAACACAAATGTAAATAGTAAGATTGGTTCATCCCACAGTTTCAAATTTCAGTCCTGAAATTTCAATTTACCAAGAATTTCAAAATGGCTGAAATATCAAAAGTGTAAGATAATTTCAAATTTCAGAATGTTTATACAGATGTATAGTGTTAAAATTATGAATCTAATATGACTTCTTATCAAAATCAACAGTACAAGAGCACAATTACAAAAATGAGGCAACAAAAACAAGGGATCAAATGCAACAAGAAATCAAACCTTGCCAGTTGCGATGTTCACAATGTGGACAGAACCATCCTTTGAGCCAGTAAGAGCAAGAGTTGAATCAGAGGTTATTGCCAAGCATGTCAGTCCCTCAGTATGATATGGATGACCTAGAGAAGGCAAAAAATCAGGCGTCGAGAATGGCAACGAAAATCCCAACAACAAACAAAGGCTATCTTGAATAGCATGAACCCTTCCTTTTATATATATATATATATATATATATATATATATATTTGATAGGTAAATTTTTGCCCCATTGGGTGTTGAACCTAGAACCTCCCACAAACCCTCCCCATCCCTTTACCACTTGAGCCAAGCCTCAACAGCTAATAGCATGAACCCTTCATCTAGTTACTCTGTGTGGTATACTAAGATAACCAGCTAGAGTAGAACCTATAACCGAGTTGATAAGGATGAAGAAGTACCCTTCATTGATCCTTCCATACAACCACATAAGTAACATGCAGTCACACTAGGAACCAACAGTCAGATATTGTCATTTATGAAACAACTCATCAAAAACAAAAGGATATCAAGAATCTTAGCCAAATTCATTCCTTCATATGATGCAAGAGGAAAACAGTAACACAAAAACAACTTGCCAAAGCTTCTCATGACTACTTCAAATAGTAGAACTCCTTAGCATTTCCAGGCCTCCTAGTGAGAATGGTAACAATGGAATTAACCACCATCAAAAGAAGTGATTTCACCTTATTCATAATCTTTCTCATTTAGAAGTAATTTAGTATGTTTTAAATTTTGGAAAATCCTTGAGAATAACAAGATTTAGTTTCAATTTGGACCAATTTGAAACTTAAGTTCTGAAATTTTCAATCCTTCACCAGCTATCTTGAAACATTTTGTATAACAATGGCTAATATGGACATCAAAGAGTTGTTGCCATTACTCATGTTAAATTCACAAAGGTGAGACAAGCAATCAGACAGACAAAGATAACATTTAGGAGAAAAAAAAATCATATTGTTGCCTATGATCAAACAACTTGGACATCAATGCCATGAAACACGGACATGAGCTGTCGTGTGTACAAAGCCCCTGATACTTCCTAAAATGCAACAGCATAATTTTAATTCAGATTTTAAAACTGGAATACTAACAAGGAAAGGGAAAAACAGAATAGACAGTAATCCACATATATACCTCTAACAACATGGATATTTTCACCATTTCTTGGATTCCATATTCTTAAGGTTGCATCATCAGAACCAGTACAGATTGTTTTGCCTTAAACAAGCAGCAGAAACAAAAGGTAAAAATAAAATTGGAAAGTAAAAAGGAAAGGTAAAAGAAGAAGGAAACACCAAATTTCTTCCAATAAAAGGAAATATAGTACCATCAGGAGTAAAATTGCCACATGTCACACTACTAGCATGACCTGAAAACATGTTAAGGTAGGCACTTCTGTCAGCATTCCACATCCAAACTGTGCAATCCTCTGAACCAGCCAAGACTAAATGTCCTCTTGGATGCCACCTGACCCACTGCACAGTGACATATTTTATACTCAATTTTTATAAAACCATATCAGAGTTGCACAACTGAAAATGCTTAAGAAGTGCACCTCAATGCCTCCACCAGGACCTTCAAGTGTGCCCTTGAGGTCTCCAGAAGATGCATCCCAGATTTTAACAAGCCCATCAAAGCTTCCAGATGCAAGCAGCTGTCCATCAGTACTAAAGTCTAAACTACACACAGAATCCTTGTGACCTGAACAGAGATTTTAACAATGTCCAGTTGCAGTTTAAGCATAAAATTAAAATCTAACTTATTCATATATTTGGTTAAATGAAAAGCAAGTTGGAGCTAAAACCCTCAACCAAGGGGATACTAAAGCACATCCCAATTATATTATACATATACCTCCAAGTTCAAAAGCCCAGTCTCCATCAAAAATCTTCCAAATAAATCCTTTATCATCTCCACCCCCTGTTGCCACTAATCTTGCATCCATTGGGCTGCATGCAACTGTGTAAAGTTCACCTATGCCCAAAAAGAAGAAGGAAAACAGACTTATAACCAGAAATCTCTCCGATACAATGCAAGGAAAAGACTGAGTTCCTCAGTAAAGTACATAAAACTTGAGCTATTTTTCAATCCATATCCATTGTTTGATCCAAAACCAAACAGAACATGTGCATGGAGCTTTGATGCTTATTAGAACTTGTAATCTTTCCAACCTTGGCATGAAGAGGGCTCTCAGACATGGCCAAGGAAACACCGTCAGCAATATACTAAGTCCAAGCATAAACCCAGAGGGCTGCCTTCATGTCATAACTAGGGGACAAGGAGAGCCTGTACAATCATCTTAAGAATGCTCTTCCTATCTGAAGTAGATTAATCGCATCAACATATTATAACAAGATAGACAACCTAACAAGTAAATCCCAATATGTTCACAAGCAGCACTGCTCACACATAGAAGCATACTCAAAATAGGCCTTTTTTTTTTAGAGAAAAAAGTAGAAGTCTTTTTTCCAAAATTCATTTTTCAAAGGAAAATAATACTCTCCAAATGGAATATTTTGCACAAGGACATTCATAAATCAGGTCTGCCTGGAGAAGCAAGTTGAAGAACAAATTCAAAGAGCACAACATTACTCTTCTTCAAAATCATAGTTTTTCCACACAGGGAGAGTTTTTCTCATATGGTTGTGAAAATATAATATAGTTCAAGTAGCTATACAAGTTTCAAAATTTGGAAAACTTCAAAGGAGATGCTCACATTTGAAGAGGGCAGCATTATTCATAGTTTAGATGGTTCAATCATTTTTAAAGGCATGACAAATTCCCTAAAAGCCACACCCACTTACCTAAGTACATAACCAAACCATTTCACTATAGAAATTAAATTATGATTCCACGTCAAAAATACAAGAGTCCAATAAATTGCATAATAACCCCGGTTCAAGCCTTATCTATAAGAATTTTTAGTGCAGAAATGAACAATTCAATCATCCCAATTATATTATAGTACCAAACTGAATAATAACAGTGAAATAAATTCCAAAACCACCCAATTTTTTTGGGAACCTTACCAGTATGACCAGTGAATATGTGCATGGAATCATCAGCTTCCTCTACACCCACCAAAAATTCATTCAAACAATTATTTCAAAAACCCAAAACAATCATTCAAGTTCTATAAAGTTATAAGACAGAATTTAAAAGTAAAAAAAAAACAGGTCGAATAAGGGCGGTACCAAAATCTTCCGCATCATCATCTTCGCCTTCTGCGTCAGGAAGATCTGTATACACAGCAAGGGAGACAAAGAAATTAAAAAAAAACACACACACACAGACACAAATAGAGAGAAAAAGAGAGGGAGAGATAGATTCACCTTCGTCATCTACAGTGATTTCCTGAACAACGTCGTTTTCATCGAGAAACACATCCCCTTGATCCTCATCTTCGTCATGGTGGGCTGGGTCGTTCATTTGGTCTCCGTTTGCAGCCGGGTTTAGCAGAGGTTTTTGACAGCCACTCCTTGTTTTCAAATACTAGGTTTGTTAATAATAAAAGTGATAAAAAAAAATAATTTAATAAAAAATGAAACAAAATATTTAAACCTTTTAGTATTTGTGTTTTAAAAGAATTATTAGGTCTCTAAACAATTCTATGCATATATTTATTCTATAATAAAAAAATATATAAATCAAATTTTAAAAAATATTATAGATTATTAATATTTTTATTTAAAATAAAAATGGTAAAGGGTGATGAATGGGACCAGCATGGGGAAATGTGTCTGCCACCCTCCACGTAGCACAGGAAGAGGGTTTTACTAATCAATATAAAATTCAGACAAGTGATGTGGGAGTGAAATGAGTAGAAGGGGAGGTGGAGTGGGAAAAGGCCGTTGGAGTTGAGGTAAAATTGCATAAATGTCATTCCTTATGGGTCATAGATTGAAAAATCGGATTTTATCGGCGATATTTCGTCAATATATCGGATATTGGCGGCCTCAAAACGAAATTCAACACCAATTATCGATGGAGAGGAATATCCACAAAAAATGGGCAATATATGTTTAGAACCGATAAATCGGCGAGAAATCGCGAGTGGAGCTGACGCGCGGAGCAGCCGGAGGAGGATTTCAAAAAATCCCCGAAAATATCGCCGATATTTCGGTATTTTAACCGATATTTCGGGAAATTTCCCGACATTTCCTACCAGTCCAGCCCGTGCACAGGATACAAAATCTGTCCAATTTTTTTTAAAAAAAAACATAAGAAGCTATTTTGGTAATCTGATCATGATTTGCAGGCAAAGGTTGTGTTTTTCAGCCTGGCTCAAAAATCGTGGATTTAGGGTTCGTGAAATTTAAATCCAATGGCACAACAGCAAAGAGACCCCTAAAACAGATCAAAAAAACACAGGGAGCAAAAGAAAAACAATTTTTTTGGTTTTCCTTGGGGGTTTTGCATGGATTTTCTCGGAAATCAAACGAGGATGAATTTTCCCGGAAATCGAATGGGGGATGGATTTTCTTGGGAATCAAACGGGGGTTGCAAAAAAAAAAAAAATAACATGATTAGATTAGTACCTGCGAGGATTGAGAGTGGCAGAGGAAAACAGGGCTTTTTTAGGGATTCTCACGTCTGGAGGGCAACTTCAGAAAAGGGCTTCTTGATGCCCAGTGAGAGAAGTGAGTGGCCCTTTTGATTTTTAGATTTAGTAGAGATAAAAAAAAATTAACAAATCATGAGAATAATTTTCCACTCTCTATATAAATAATGATTAATTATCGACCTTTATTTTGATTAAATCACTGTCATGCATTGAAATTTTGATTTTTATCGGTGGTATTTTATAAATTAAAATTAATTTAATAAAATAAATTATTAATAATTTTAATTATTTAAATAAATTAATATTAATAGAAAAAATTGTTACTAAATATTTTTAATAAAATTTAAAAAATTAAATCTCAAATAAAATATTTTATATAACTTAATTTAATTTTTTATTTAAAATATAATAAAACATGTTTTAATAAAAGTATTTTAAAATTTTTAAAATAAATATTATCTTCAATAAGATGGGCTCCCTTCATCTAACAATATAATGGAATCACATCGATTTTCATTTCGATACTAAGAACTACTACAATGTCATATATTTATGTATAAATTATTTTTGTTCAGTAAAATCAAATATTTCTTAACTCAATTCTAACTTTATACACTTTCAAAATTCATATTTATTATTTTTAAAATTCGAATATCGAATCTATTGATATATCTCTATTTATAATATTTTTTTTCTTTATCATATATATGTCAATTACACTTACAAGATAATTTTAAAATGTGTATTCTTACTTATTCTATCATTTTTTGAAATTTTTTCAAGCATTCTTATGAATTTTAAATAATTTTTGTTTCACTGATATTTGAGAAAAAATATTCATCGATATTTCTTCGATATATCTGTAAAATCAAAATACCGATATATCTGTAAAATCCGATATTTCGATCCATGTTATGGGTTAATAGTTTAGTGTTTTTACTTTTTATTGCATTAAATAACATAAATGGTATTTATGTGTTTGTTGACCCTGAATTTGTGCCCTAATTTTCTCCACTAACATAGCATTCACTTTCCATCTCCATTTACTAAAAGTGAGTCTCACAGCTGGAGTTTTGAGTGGAATGTGAAAAATTACAGGTCCACAATGCCTTTTTCATTTTCTTTATTTTTATATCATTGAAAATATTATTTACATATATGCATAAATTTTAAATATAATTTTTTATATATATATTTTTCATATATGTTCAAGACATTTATACTAACTATATGAATTATTTGTACTAACTGACAAGGTCTATACAAGCATGCGTAGTGTGAATATTTTTGGGTGTTTTAAGTATATTAATAAAAATATAAAAATATCTTATACATTTAATATTATTGTCATGTATGTATGTAAAAATATGAATTATAATGTAGGCCCCCTCAGATGAGAGCATGGTTTTAAAAATCGGACCGAACCGGCCGGTTTGACTGGTTCGACCGCCGCCCGGTCATGGTTCCGATCCGATCCGACTAATTGGACCAAAAAGCAATCGAATCGGAATTGGACAGTTCAAACTGGCAGTTCGACCGGCGAACCGGACAAACCGGAAAGTGGAAGTTCCCCCCACCCCTGGAAAGCTCCCCTCTCTCTCTCTCTCCCCTCCCATCCCCCACGACTGGAAAGTGGAAACCCCTCTCTCTCTCTCTTTCCCCCCCCCCCCCCCTCCCAAAAAAGTTGCATTCTATTTTAGTTTTTTAAAATTTAATTTCTCTCTCTCCTCCCCCAATCTTCAATTTTAGTTTTTTTAAATTTAATTTTCTCTCTCTCCTTCCTCCATCCCCCACGACTTGGAAAAGCCTTGCCATTTAGTTTTTTAAAATTTTATAATTAATTTTTTAATTTTTTATTGATTATAATTGTTGTGATATGTTTAATATTTAAATTTTTTATTTTTGTTTTATTTATTATATATTGACATTTTTATTTATTAAAATTATTGAAAATATTAGGTTGATAGACAATTATAGATAAACAATTTTGTGAAAAAAATTAATAAACATGATAGATACCTTCAAAATTTAGATAGAATTTATTATTTTTATTTATTAATTTTTTTAAAAATTTAATAATATATAAAAATATATATTAATGACGTCATCGGTTCGATTGCCGGTCCGACCAGTGAACCGTGAACCGGTAACTTTTCCGATTCGATGATTGGTCAAATTCTGAAAACATTGGATGAGAGAGATGTCTTTTTTTTATTATTATTATTATTATTTTCTTCTTTCCTGCTTCTTCATCAACCCGTAAGTTGAGCTGTGTTAGGCGGCGAGACAAGACGGGCAGCCAAAGAGGATGATGGGGAGCTGTTCTCGAGCAGCCAAGAGACTGGATGGGATGGAAAGCAGAGGGGATAGAGAGATATTTTTGGTTGGCTTCGAGAGCAAGCTAACAAGGTGATAACTTGGGGGGGAACGAGGGGAGCAGGAAGAAATTGAACACGACTTCTTGGGGAGGATTATTGTTAGGTATGATTATTATGGGTTTCGAACTCATTTTCGAACGGGCACGCTTTTCTTTTCTTTTCTCGGCTGATTCTTGAGTTTTATTTGTTGATTGGGAATAGACATCAAGTGCTACAGGTATGTTTTGGCTGACCTTTAGGTCGGTTTTGTAGCGTTATAGTGCGTTCATGTTCCTCATTTATTTGGTTTTTGCTAAATATTATCTTGGCCCTGTTTAAGCTTCCTGATGAAAATACATGCAATCATGTTTTGTTTTCCGCCTAATACTCGTTTGATTTCACTCACCCTCATCAAGGCCCGTTGATAAAAATGTGAAGCGTGGCTTGTATGATTTCCTTTTTGTTTCTACCCTGTGTGCTCTGTTTTGGCTACCTTCTCCTGTTTCTGGTATTTGTCCTTGGTGTGCATTAGTTTTCTCACCTCTGCCCGAAGGAGCAAGAGATGGGCAAAGATGCATTTTCAGGCTATGGGTATGAAAGGCCACTACATCTTCTTCCATGGGGTGTGCATGAGATGGGTGGGATGGAAGCTGCCCCAATGACTGTGTTGAAGCTGGTATCCTTAAACCTGTTCCCCTCACCACCTTCTATTACCGGTTCTGCCATACATTCCCCCACCCATTTGTTTTCCGTTCTCCATGAACTTGAGCCACCATGTAAACGCCTTGCCGCTCATCTTTCCATCCCTTGCTCTCTACCCACAATTCATCCCACACGAACTCACCACTTTGCCGAACCCATTGCCATATTCATCTCCCTATCTTTCTTACCAACCATGCCCATCTAATCTCACCACCTTCCTCTCTCTCTCTACATCCTCAACACCCACTGCCCATTCCTCACACCCATCCCCACACCCATTTCCTACTCACACCCATTCCACCATCTACCATGTTCACATTCATACCCATTTAACCTATTTTCCTCACTTTCTCTCACTACCCATGGCCACACTTAACTCCCAATCCCACGCGCTTGGCTCACCTTCATGCCCACCACACCTATTTCCCACTCATGCTCGTCACCACCCATGTTTTTTATTTTTCTTTATATACCCATGTCTTACTCAGGTTCACAAGAATAAAGGTGCGGAAATATGGAGGGTGTGAGAGAAGTTTGAAACAAATGGAAGTGTTTAATATGCAGGGTTTGAGAATGGAGGTTAGGTGATGAGGTGGCAGCATGGTGTTTGTTTTTTTTTACGAAAAAAATGGGTTTGTGGTGTCTTTCTTTTCATTTGTTTATTCCTTAAAAGCACGTGTACAGCTAAGGCCATTTCCCTTTATTATTATTATTATTATTATTATTATTTCCTTAGTTTTCTCCGACTTTTGATGCCAAAGATTTCATTTTCAAAATTTTAATTTTAAGATAATTTTCTAAGACTTCGGTTTTAATTTAATTTCTCAAAGCTTCAATTTTAATTTAATTTTTCAAAAACTCCCACTTTCAAAAATTTAGTTTCAAAACCGACTTTTCAAATTTTTAATTATTTTCAAATTGTATTTTTCCAAATTCTTTCTTTAAATAATTCTCAAATTTCCAATTCTAAATTCAATTTCCAAATTCCAAAATTCAATTTTTCGTAATTATTTATCCAATCATTATTATTTTCGTTATTATTATTATTCCATTTATTTATTTATTCACTTATTCATTTATTTAAAATTCTTTTTTTAAATAATTCTCAATTTTCCAATTCTAAATTCAAAAAAATATTAATTTATGTGATGGGAATGAGAATATCCCAATAAAAAAATATCAACTCAGAGGCACAATGGAAATAGGCCCCACAAGTTCAATTTTCTCATGATGCAAATGGTTTGGCAGCTTGTATTTTAACCCATTTTCCAACTAAACCTACCATTTTGCACCGGGGCCACACGTTGCATGACCATGCAATTTATTACCACCACTCATCATTTTATTTACTTATTCATTTATTCATTTATATTTTGGCATTAAAGTTCAATTCTTCAAAATTTCGACTTTTAAATTTAATTTTTAATTTCAAAAATTCCAATATTCATGTTCATTTATTTAATTATTATTTTCGTTATTATTATTATTCCATTCATTTATTTATTCACTTATTCATTTATTTAAAATTTCATCTCTAAATAATTATTCAAATTTCCAACTTCTAAATTCAATTTCCAATTTCCAAAATTACAATTTTCACAATTATTTATTTAATTATTATTTTCGTTATTATTATTATTCCATTCATTTATTTAAAATTCCACCTTTAAATAATTCTTTAAAATTTCATTTTCCAAATTTGATTCCCAATTTTCGAAATTCTAATTTTCCAACTCCCGAATTTAATCTCTAATTTCTAAAATCTCAATTTTCATATTTATTTATTTAATCATCATTATTTTCATTATTATTATTATTTTATTTATTTATCTTTAAAATTCCACTTATTCATTTATTTAAAATTCCACCTTTAAATAATTCTTTAAAATTCTGTTTTCCAAATTTGATTCCCAATTTTCGAAATTCTAATTTTCCAACTCTCGAATTTAATTTCCAATTTCTAAAATCTCAATTTTCATATTTATTTATTTAATCATCATTATTTTCATTATTATTATTATTTTATTTATTTATCTTTAAAATTCTACCTTTAAATAATTCTTTAAAATTCCGTTTTCCAAATTTAATTCTCAATTTCCGAATTTCCAATTTTTTAATTTCCGAATTTAATCTCCAATCTCCAAGATTCCAATTTTCACATTTATCCATTTATTTATTTGTTTATTTATTTATTTATTATTATTATTATTATTTCATTTTATTTCTGTTTTCTTTCCTTGATTTTAAATATTTTCCATTCCTTAATAAATTTGGCTGCCCCATTTCTTCTTGGCAAATATCTTTCATAAACTCTCCTTGATTTTTAATAATTGTCTAATTTTCACATTTCTAATAAGCCAGAATTTAATTTTTTAATTCCAAGTGATGGAATTTATGGGATTGATTCATGCAAAAATAAATCGGGCTTTGGTGGGGGCCCAACATATGTGATGTTCTCATTGATTGATTGACTTATTGATTGCTATATATGATTGATTTATCCCGCTCCATGACATGCTTGCGATTATTCAATATTTGTTTACTGACATTTGTTTTCCTTGAAGTAAATCAGTTTGTCACTCAGGTACACTCTTTGCCCCTTTTGTTTCTTCGCGTATTTTGTTCTGATTGATGATCATTTGGTATCCATATTTGATTAATCAATTGTCATACTTGTTTCATTTCATTAGTAGACACCCATTTTCAGGGGCTTAGAAGGGTGTTACGGTCTTTACCGTACCTTCCCGATAAGTAACCTGACCCCCAAGCCTAGACTCGGTTTTTCATATACTACATTTTCCAAATAAGGAGTCACACTTAGGGTTTTCTTTCTTATTTTATTTACCCTTTTAAAAATAAAACAAAAGTAAGTGGCGACTCCAAGACATTTTCTAAACAACAAATCAATTTTTCATAAATAAATAAAAAGTGAGCTCGCCATTGAGTGAAAATGCATGAGCCAAAATGCAGGGTCCACATATAAATTTGTATGTGCGTATTGTTAATATTTGACATTTGTGCAATTAATAAATTTTCAAGTAATTTATATGGAAAACAAATAAAGAAAATGATATCCATGATTTATAAATTTGTATATGTTTTGTAGGGTTCTTATTCAATTAAGTTTCAAAAATAAAAAATAAAAAATAATAATAATAATAATAATAATTGAACTTTAAATTAATAAAAAATAAATTAAGATAAATATGTCTTATAATGATGTTGTCTAATTAAATTTCAAAAATTAAAAAAAAAAATACAAAATTTAAAAATAACAAATAACAATAGTCCAACTTTAAATTGATGAAAAATAAATTAAGATAATAGTTGCAACTTGATAAAACATAATATATATTAAATAGATTTTAAGAAAGATTTTATTTATAATTGTTTTAACTTTTCTTGAAATCTTAATATATTAATTATGGTGAATACTTAAGAATAACTTGATTAGGCAAAATATATACTTTTAGGGCTATTACCACCCTCCCCTTTGTTGTAATTGTTTGTGGTAACATTTTTGGCAAGAAGGGTTAATAATAACACTAATTCGTGTATTTGTTTTCTAATTTCCAAAAATTCATATTAAGTAACCTATTTGTATTTTTTTTATTTTATAATTTGATAGTGTAGACCCCTTTTTGCATACCAAGTCCTAGTTGTTTTTTTATATTATTATTGTTGCTTTTATAATTTCCGTCAAAGGGTATTTCAGGGCCACCCAGAAGAGTTAAAGATTTTCTTTTGAAATGGGGGGACCTCTTTCTGGAAGAGCAAGCTGCATGGACATGTGGCAAAAAAGTTTGAGGGGGAGCCTGTTCTAGAGGGAGTCAGAGGGAAAGGGAAGCTGGTGGTTGCTTAAAGAGAACGAGATAGCTTGAAGGGGAACCAGTGAGAAGCCTTAGAGAGAAAATGAAAAAGAAACAGGAGAGGAACTTGTCAGTTTCGGTCTAGGTATGATTTCAACATTCTTTTGCATTTTCTCATTTCCGACTGTTCTATCCTACTTCCTGATGATTTTTGGGTTCATTTGCTGGTTGATGTGGATGTCAAGGGCCACTTGTTTGCTTTGCTATATCAATTTCTTATGTGCATGCTCTTTTAGGGTCTCATGTTTTGATATCTTTGTTTCTCTCTGGAAAATACTTGATGTATTAACCTTTCCCTGAGTTTGATAAGTAGAAATCCTGCCCTTGCTTCTTGAGATTTTTCCACCTATATCCAGTTCATTGCTCATCATGAAATAGAGCTAAATGTGACAACGTTTCTTCCTCTTGTACATGCTCTGTTTTTTTTTTTTTTTTTTTTTTTGTTTTTTTCATTTTCTTCTTTGCTTTTGGTATTTTTGGAGTGTTGGGTATCCTACATTAAGTTGGTTATCTAGATCGGAATGTTCCTAGAAGAGTTCAGCATCAGATCTTTGGGAATTGCTTGCCCTATTGTACGTTCAATGAACTAAAGTTTATCAAGCCAAGGAAACTGCACACCTATTATCTTGTAGTAGCTCCCATTCTTGCAATTCCAGGAAGCAATCAAGATGCAACTCAAATGGTGTCTTTGTAGGAAGAGTGTAAATAATTTATATTTTATTTTTGGGAATTATCTTTTAATTTATTTTATTATATTAGTGTTATATTTTTGGGAAGAGTCCTATTAGGATTGTGATAGTAGAATTTCATTCAAAATCACCTTCCACTTTGTGTCATCTCCTAATTCAAGTAGATGCCTTTTAAAATTGTGTTAGTGGCCTATAAAAGTAGGTCACCCCTCTCTCATAAAGATAATCCCCAATTTTTCTAGAGAATTTTTCAGAGAGTTTTTCAGGGAATATTTTTATACATCTATTTGAAGGAATTTATTCAAAACCCGAGTTGTACATATCTCGCTTTCAGAGTGCACCAAAGGCGAGATCTGGCTGTTGAATCTTGGAGGTAGACCACTGGTACCCTAGTGCACCGAGTTCGTCTTTGAGGAGGGTGGATCTATTTTAAGGGCAGTGCTTGTCACACCTTCAGCTGATAAGTTTTTCTTTTTATTTACTCTGTTCTTTATTTGTGTCTTTTGGGGTAGTCTTTTGTTTCCATACCCTCAATCCCAACAATCTTGAAATAGAATCCATATGGAAGCTTCCCTAGTTCACACCCGTCCTGACACCTCTAAAATTGATCCCTTTAATGGGGCATTCTTTAAGAGATGACAGGAAAGGGTTTTCTCTGCAATTGATGTGGTGAACTTGGGACACATTTTGACTAACCCAAAACCAGAAAATGATTCTCATTTGTTACCAACCTGGGAAACTGGAAATAAACAATTAGACATGCTATTCTGAGTACCATTTCTAATGAACTTTTTGATATTTATTGTCAATTTAAAGTTGCAAAAGAAATTTGGGATGCAATGAATAAAAAATATATTTTGGAAGATGTAGAAACTCAGAAATATGCCATAGGGAATTTTAGAAATTTCCAAATGATTGAGGATAGAGATGTATCATCTCAAATCCATGACTATCATTTGTTGATTAATGACTTAGCTGTTGAAGACATTAAATTACTTGAGCCTTTTGTAGCTGGTTATTTAGTAAAGACTCTTCCAGAGTCTTGGAAAGACTATAAAAATAACATGAAACATAAAAGGAAACAGATGTCCCTAGAGGATGTAATAATCCATATTAGGATTGAGGAACAAAACCGAAATAGGGACAATATTGAGAAAGCTAAGGAATTTTCTTCTAAGACTAATGTAGTAGAAGAAAAACCTAAACCCAAAAACAATAGGTCTAGGAAACAAAACTCTAGGACCAAGCCCAATGCATCAAACAAGGTCCAAAACTCAACTATTAAAAAACGGGGTAATTGCTTTATCTATAGCAAATCTGGACACCATGCAGCTCAATGTCGCCACAGGAAGAGAACTTAGAAGACCAATTCAAAGGCAAATCTGGCAGAGATAGAGGTGATTACAACAGTAATCTCCTCTGAGATGAGCATGGTCACCAATATGAAGGACTAGGTGGTAGACTCTGGGGCTACCAGGCACATCTATGGTAACAAAAGTGCATTCACTTCCTATACCATTGTAAAGGAAGGAGAGGAACAAATGTTCATGGGTGATTCTAGATTTACTCCAATGATTGGCAAAAGAAAAGTTCTTCCTCTCTCTTGGCTTCCTCACTCACCCGATCCCAAGACCCATATGAAATTTCCCAAAATTTCTCTCATTTGAGAAAAAAAAACCTTTAATCCAAAACTATAATATGCATTTTTCTTTCTTCTCCACTTTCTCAACAACCAAATGGAACACTTCATCCTAAAGACGTCCAATTAAAAGACGACTTGAAAAGGTGTAGTTGTGATTCTGATTTTGCTATAGTAGGACAGACCTGAATGGAAAGTTGAAATCCAAAATATTGGCTTTCTCAACAAGATATCTCGTCTTTTTGTCACTTTGTTGCATTTTGCCCTAACCCTAACTTTAGATTTGAAGGTAATTAATTTTTATTTATTATTCTTTAGTTCCTTTCTTTCAAATGGAGCACATCATCGATTTTGAAGTCGTTATTGGACTCCAACTTTTGTCTTAGGTTTTAGAAACCATATTATTCCCAAATAACCATAGGACCTACAAGTGGCATTCAATCCAAATAAAACTTACAACATATTCGATTGCACTTACAATTGAACTTGACTGTATGCGTTTTATTAGGGTGGTGAGTTGGTTCACCTATGGTATGGTAGTGACTATACTTTAGGTACTACCTTAATCTACCTTAGGTACTACCTTAATCTTCTTTAGGTACTACCTTAGTTAAACCTAGGACTTGCATGAAGTCGTGAAACTTCATTTGTGAGTCATAGTCACTGCATTTCTGAATATTAGGTAGTTTCTTTGCCAACCTTAGGCAATCAGTTTATGAACCACAGGACCCACAAGTGGCATTCAATCCAGATATAACTTTCAACGTGAAGAGGTAAACACTATATTGGGATTCACTATTGATAGTGAAGATTGGTGACAACCATTAATTGACTACTTAGAGCATGAGAAGTTACCTGATGAACTAAAGCATCAAACATAAATATGACGTCAAGCTCCACACTTCATTTACTACAAAGAAATACTTTATTGTTGCTTATTCGATGGAGTACTTCTTTGATGCCTACGAGAAAAAAAGACAAATTAAGCAATTGAGGAAGCTCATTCTAGGATATGTGGGGCTCACCATTCAGGGCCAAAACTTCATTTTCAAATAAAAAAAAGGTGATACTATTGGCCACTATGGTTAAGAATTGTATGGAATATGCAAAGAGGTGTCAATCATGTCAATTCCATTCAAATTTTATACACCAACCCCCTGAGCCACTCCATCCTACAATTGCATCATGGTCATTTAATGCATGGGGACTTGACATGGTCAGACCCATTACTCCTAAATCCTCTGTTGGGCATGCTTACATATTGGCAATGATAGATTATTTTTCTAAATGGACAAAAGTTATGCAACTTAAAGAAGTGAAGAAAAAAAAAATTGTAGCGAACTTCATTCGAAGTAATATTATTTATTGGTATGGGGTACCATGGTACATAATCACTGCAATGGAAAACCCTTCTATAACAAATTGATGAGCAATCTCTATGAGAGGTTCAGTTTCAAACAACACAATTCATCAATGTACAATGCACCGACCAATGGTCTTGCAAAAACATTGAACAAGACCTTTTGCCACTTATTGAAGAAAATTATTGATAAGTCAAATAGGGATTGACATGAACGAGTAGGAGAAACACTTTAGGCATATCGAACAACATATCAAACGCCTACACAAGCAACCCCTTATTCCCTCGTTTATGGTGGAGAAGCTATATTGACCCTTGAGCATCATATCTCTTCATTAAGGATTGCTATACATGAAGGACTAATTGATGAAAATAATGCCAAGTTACGTCTTCAAGAGTTAAAAGCACTAAACAAAAAGTGGCTCGAAGCCTAACAATGCTTAGAGTGTTATCAAGCACGTCTTTCAAGAGCTTTTAACAAAAAGGTTCGCCTTTGGTCATTTCAAGTCGATGATCTAGTTCTTGTCATTTGTAAACCCATCATCACCACACATAAGACTATGAGCAAATTTATATCAAAATAGGATGGACTTTATGTGGTGCAAGAAGTTTACACCAATGGTGCTTATAATATCATCGTTGAAGATGGATTAAGAATTAACTCTATCAATGAAAAGTTCTTAAAGCATTACCATGCTTGAGTCACACTATGCTCATGGACCGCATGAGCATAAACTGCATACAATGCACAAAAAAAAAAAAAAAAAAAAAAAAAAAGTTTGGTAAGTTGAAAACTTGAAAAAACGACTTAGACAAAAGTTAATATATATGCTCGCAAGATTAAATCTTTTTTTTTAGTCTTGGCAAAAGTTAGAGCATAAAAAAAATAAAATAAAATAAAAAAGTCCACTAAGTTGAAAACCTGAAAAGGAGACTTAGGCAAAAGTTATAACATATGCTCGCAAGATTTAATCTTTCTTTTAGTCTTGGCAAAAATTAGAGCACAAAAAAAAAATAAAATAAAAAAACCTATGTTTGACTTGATCTCCTTTCTTTGAAGGGTACATAGGCAACTCGAGAAAACTACCTGAGTTCAATCACTACAAAAAAATTTAAAAATTAAATATATATATATATCTTATTTTATTAATAAATAAATTTGGCTAACAAATGCTAAACTTTATTACATCTTAATAAAAAAAATGATGAATAAAGGATAAAAATAAGATCTAAAACTAAGCAAGAAGGTACAACAGTCACATCTACACCAAGCATGCAAGCTTGTCACGTTGAGTCCTTAAGTCTTCTTAAAGTGTCTCTAAAGTCTTGACATCAACATCAGTAAACACAGGGGTTTGGGCAATAATGATATTATTTCCTCAAGCGAGAAACATCATTCTGTTTGTTGGCTATAATCTCATCGATCTCCAAGATTGAGTTATGAATGTGCTCTTTTTGTATACCTAGTTGCTTCAATTCCTTCTTAAGTGCTTCTTGTTTAGCATTGAGAGTAGCTAAGTAAACCTTTAATGATTGACAACGGTTCGCCTATACACCCTAAGAGTTTAGAGCATCCATAATCTGAGACGCAGCAATAGTTAAATGTTCACTTTGCACTTTCGAAGATATCTTCATAAAATGGGTGCTTTGCACTGCATCGTGGTGATCTACACTTTTCATGTACTTCTCAATTTGAGACTTTAATGATGAAGAGTCCACTCTAGTCTTCGCGATAGCATTGAAAAGCTTATCAAATTTTCCTCTCAATAATGGGAGGCACTCATTGGAAGTTTTGATAATCATCTCCTTAATACATTTTCTTATCATAAGTGTTGCTTGGTATTGGGCATTAAAGATGATTTGTTTGACGTCGATGTGTGAATGAAAGTAAAATGAGCCACAACAGTAGGGCATGGAGATTGTTGTTTAGTAATTAAACCTGCAACTACTAAAAGAGTCAATTCCTCATATGTTGTATCTCCAGTTGTGGTCTCTTAACCTTGAGATTCAATTAGAACGTCACTTAAGATGTTAGTAATATCTTTATCACCCAAATGAGAATGACGCAAAGGTAATGGGATGATAGAGTGGTTCTCTCGTTGTATAGTCAAGGTAAAGGACATTGAGTCCCTAGTAGCAACAACACATTCGAACCGATCCTTAGAGAGGACTCATCCCCTTCATCGACAAATTGGTTGTCATCCTCCACCTAAGACAAATATTTATTTTTATTAGTATCAATGCAAAAAAAAAAAAACCTACCTTTTCACCATCAAGTTCCATCAGTTGAGTAGAAGTTGGACGTCATCAAAGAAGACATTTACATCAAGAAGATGAGAGTTAGTTTCATCATAGTACATAGGGTTGGGTCTAATCTTTCAGCGTTTGAAGTGACATTCACTTGTATCTTCAGAGTCGTTGTCTAATACATAAAGACCCTGTGCATTGTTATGTTGCTTAAAAGTCTTGTGACAGTGACCACTACTACCATTGAAAATAGTTTTCTCATGCTCCAAGTGTGTGGAGGTATTAGTTTGATGACTACCCATTAAGCACTTAGAAAAAGCTCTTGAATCATCAGGTAAATCATCAAAATCTTTCTCAACATTGTCCCTAACATTCCCCTTAGAAGAAACACTTGAGTTGACCTTGCGCGCTCTACTCTATAAAGACTTTGAGGGTATTTGTCGAGAATAATCAAGAGAGGGCTCCATACAAGCAATAGTAAGAATTTCCTTATCAGGATTGCTCACTTTGATTTACTAATCTACATAAGCCTTGGTGACTGAAAACTCTTCAAGACTATGATAATCTGGTATAGTAACTTTGGAGTAGGTACCAAGCCTAGTGCATGACTCCTAATGATGATACACCGCTTCTAAAGTTTCAATGCAAAAAATCTCTAGCATACCCCCCAAAAAGTCTTGAGGATACCCAAACTACCTGGAAAATCGATGAGGATAATACAGTTGGATCACCCGATGGTTACCTTGTTGTAAAAATAAATAGCTAGAGCGAAGACTTATAAGATAAAAAGCTTTGGTAACACTAATAGATTCATTATCAGTCCAATGCATATGTTCTTTGTGTCGCAATGCTAAGTGGTCCAACTCAAGGATTAAAATATCCAGATATATCACCGATATATCCAATATCCATGGATACTGATACAAAATTCGGAAAGATATATCCATCAAACGATATTTCACTGATTTTTCAAAAATTTTATTATTAAATAAATAAATTATAATTATTTTATTTTTATATTTGATTTAATTTATTACCAAAAATATAAAAACATAATTTTCTTAATAAGTCTTTTTATATATAATCTATACATTTATTAAATATAATAAATATAAATATTAAAAAAATTATACATATATTATTATTTATTTGATATCACTGAATACATCTAAATTAAAATGGATCATAATTTTAATGTTAAATATATTTTAAAATTAGACATATTATCATAATAATATTGTAAAATAATCTATAATGCAACTTGATAATAAATGTCAATTTATAAAATTTATATTTTTTATCAATGGAGAAGATATTATTATCAAATATGACAAATTATATATATATGTATGTATGTATGTATGTATGTATATATTTAAAAAAATAACTTTAAAATATCTATTTTACTTCTTATATAATTAATTTTTTTTTAATATTTTTAGAATTTTTATTAATTTTTACGTCATTGATATTTTATGTCAAAATATTTGCCAATATATTTCTAATATATCCGATATATCCATAAAATCGAAGTACTAATATATCCATAATTACCGATATTTTCATCATTGGTTCAACTTTACACTTTTACAAGACATTATCAAAGCATGAGCTTGCAAATCATCAAAACACTTAGTAGAAAACTCGTCGACGTAATAAGTCATCCATGGGGGATGGTTCCAAGAAGGAGAAATGAAATGAGTATCGAAATATTCACCTAACCATTCGTATATTAATGAATAGGGAAAATAGATGCATTAATCCCAGGCTTTGAAGAACAAGTGAGTTCATTTAAGCTGTTGTAAATGCTTGCTAACACCAGAATAACAAGGCTAAATGTCTCACCTTGAGCTATTTAACTAGCTACCTTGAAGACTCCAAGATGAATCAAATTGACACACACCCCCCTCGGAAGGAAGAACGAACTTGCATAACCAACATGCTAGAAAATAGGTCAAGTAAGTTTCCTTAACATTGACAAGGTCGTCAAAAACTTCCATCTCCGACTAAGTATGAGATTTAACAAGATCAATATCCCCGAAGGGGTTATGAGTCTCCTTAGGCCTCTGCACCTTATTCCTTGTACTCTTCTTTAGGGGTTTTGCATACTTCATGAAGCCTTTGTACCAAAATGACACCCAAGAGGCTAACTTGATTGAAGACTTCCCCTTCATTTCAGAGCAAATTCGATGATATGCAAGGAATAAGTTTCGACAACTTGGTGGGAGTGAGGACTTCATTACATCATTAGATAACTCTTCCGCACTTAGTACCATCTCATCATAAAAAGATCCAAAGCGTAAAGTAAGAAAGAAAACGAAGTGGAGTTCGGAAAAAAGTGGGAAAGAAATATTTTTTTGAAACAAATAGGAAACTTTCTGTTAAAATATTTCTTTGGAAAAAAAAATTACTTCAAAACTCACCCTATCTACACGACAATGCATGTACGTGATGTGTCTTGAAGTGGGGCCATTTGTAGACAAAAAAATTTTAGTTGATTAAATTATCACTAATTTGGTCTTCAAAATGAAAAATAAAAATAAAAATATAGGTATCCTCTTATAGATAAGTTTTCTAATAATAATAAAATTATTATTATTATTATTATTATTATTATTATTATTATCTTGTTGGTAAAACCTCTCGAGAGAAGAAAAATGGTTAAAATCAAGGAACTAAATCTCTTGAATTAAGCAATTAAGATTCAAAAATTTGAAATTCAAATTCCCTATCTTTACCTATAAATAGAGGTGTCTTCTTTCAAGAAAATGAGGGAAATTCAGAAATCAGAAAAATCCATAAAGGAAAATTTTAAGGAAAAAATCCAAATGAGACTTTGTACGGGAAAAGAGGCTTCATAATAAAAGAAAAAGTTTCATCAAATCTCCCTACAAGTTCGGTAAAGAACAAAAGAACTGCTACACACGTTTTTCGCCATTCAACAAGTTCATTTAGGAATAAGCCACTTGTGACCCTCGATTGATCTTCGAAATCAAGAAAATGTCATTGTCGTTCTTCAAGTTATAGTCAAAGAAAAAGAATTGAAGGGTAAATATTCTTCTGTAAAGAATGTTATATTTAAGATTGTATCCACAATATTTTTAATTTCAATAAATATTTTATTTGCATTTTTTTTTTATTTTGCTAATTTTATAGGACTTTTTATGAAATTTATTTGTATAGTCCCATAGAGAGAAAATAGAGATATGGATAGAAGCGATGGAAAGTGAAAAGTTGGGTGGGTTTCAAATAAGGAAGAAGGAGAAAATGAGAATGAAAAAATTTGAAGCCGATTTATATCATAAGTGAAGTTGGGAAGAGGTAGGATAGTTGTAGTGTATAGGATTGGGGGTGTGTTTAATATATATAATGTCTAAATGTTTAAGAAGAAATGACAATACTTGAAATGGTTAAATTCGTGGAGTGTTTAAACATTTCAGAAGAAATGACAACACTTCAAACGGTTTTCAAACTTATTTATATATTAAATTTAATAAATAAAATTAATTAATTTTATAATATAATCAAAAAATGATTTCTCACTTTTTGTTTTTTGTTTTTAATAAATTAATAACAAATTTATTTTTTTAAACTCATTTTTTATATAAAATTGATAATATTTTTTTTTAATTCCAAAGTGAAAGAAAAAAACAATAGATAAAAATTATTTATATTATATTAAATTTGGTAAATAAGATAAATTAATTTTATAATATATATTTATAATAATTATATTGTTATATAAGTATAGCATATAATGGAAAAATAGATTTTGAAGTTTTTTTTTTTTTTTTTTTTTGTGAATATATATATATATATTTTCAAGAGACAATTTTTTATTCTTAAAAAAAAATTAAAAAATTATATCTTGAAAAGGCGATTCTTTTTTATAATTTTTTTAAAAGGTCATAAATCCTCTTTTGAAGAGAGGATTTTTTTTTTTTTTTCCTACTCGGTAAAAAATGGTAGATTTAGAATTATTTTTCTTACTACATTAGTTTAGGAATTATTTTTTAAAGTGCCTTAGTCTTATCAAAAATTCTCGACCAAAGAAATTTTCCCAAAATATTTATAAACACAATATATTGATAAATGTATAATGGATTTATTTTCACCTGTATTAATTAAATAAATTTTGGTGTCAGTTGGATTAAAATTAGGGAAATTGTCTCTATTTTTTAATTTAAACGAAGAACATCGCTCCCCCAACAACTAGTATATTCTAAGAATCAATTGATGAACATACATATAATTCCGCTTTGACAAAACATGAAATTAAAATTAATTCAAAACATGTTTTTGTTTTGAAAAAGCGATGAAATCAAACCAGTTGAATATTCCCCAACTCCAGCTCAGCAGCAATTTCCTCTAGCTGTTTCTTCACGCTCATATCAATCAATTTGGAACCGCCACTTCCATACCTGATTGTGAAGCCAGCCACCAAGCTCGGATCGATCGCCGTCTTGATTCTCACATTCTTGGAGCCAGTCAGCTTCTGCACTTGCTTCGCTATCTGCGCCAAGTGCTCCGACTCCAGTTGCACCACCGAGCTCACCACTGCCAACTCCGTATCCGTCAGCCGGTTGTACACCAATTCGAACTCCTTCGCTATCTCTTTTATCAAATCGATTCGCTTCATGTCCACCAGGATGTTCAGGAAGTTCATGGTGTGTGGTTGGATGCCCGATGTCTTCGCTATCTCGTCCAAAACGTTGCGTTTCTTCTCGATATCAATCGTAGGGTTGCAGAAGAAATTCAGTACCTGCTCCTCGGACAAAACTTTTTCAATTTTCTCAACGTCTTCCGCGGTGGTGTCTAGGGTTCCGTTGGACTTCGCGACGTCGGCGAGGGCGGCCGCGTAGCTTCCAGCAGCGGTGGCGGACATTCTAGCGGAGGAGGCGCCGGATCGAGATTTCCCAGCAACTTTGTTGGTCAGCCTGAAGGAGGGGAAGTTGCCGGAGAATGAGAGGTTCAGCGGCTTGTTCGATAGACTTTTGGCCGCCGATGGTGGGGATCTGGACTGGAACGTGACCGGAGAGTGTTGCATAGCTGCCATTTCTCTGGCGAGGGAGGAGAGAGAAAGGAGTTGAGGAATTTGTTTTCTTCTTTTTTTTGGGTTTTGTATGGTGGTGGTTGCAGAAGGGGGTTTGATAGGAATGAACGGTTAGGATTGTAGCGCATGAAGCAATGGAGGAGGGTGGAGAAATGATTTGGATGATGTTCGTATTCTAAGAACGATGCCTCTTATCTTCATTAGATAACGTGTTGCCACGTGGCTGCATTTGGTGGAAAGGCGATTTGCCCGTTACAACCCATCTGGAAATCCCCAAAAAAAAAAAAAAATAAACCCAGATTTAGTTGTTTGCAGGAGAAATGTCCCTAATTTTATAATACAATTTTTGACATGGAAAAAAAAAGAAAAAAAATTAAATTTAATAAATTATTTTTATTTATTACTTTAAATTTAATAAATTATTAACATAAAAAACAAATTATTTTCTTGGTGACGTGGTCCAATATCTTTTTCAAGATTTAGAACCACAAATTCAAAGCCAAGCAAGGTCCTTAGCATTTGCAAAATAAACTTCAAATATCTGAAGATAAGTGACCGTTCTGGTTCGTGGAAACTACTGGGGCATTTTAAACTCATGCTTATAATATTTTAAGTATGGGAAGAAAAATATAACTGATTAATAATCCCAAATGCATAAGCAAATAGTTATCATTAGAAAAGAACAAGTAATAAAAAAATTCACAATGGAAGCTACTCAAAATTATGAATTTTAAAAACAGGACAATGTGCTAGCAAGTGGCTAGAGAAATGAAACTACAAATACAAGCTATAACAGAAATAGATAATGAAAAGTCTCGGTTAAAGAAAAAAAGAGAGATCATAATAAAATTGTAGAACAATGACCAACCATAACAAAATTGAAAAAATGTGGAATTTATGGAAATGATCTTGGGTGTACATATCCTACAAAGATGAGGATTTACCTTGATTGACATAACTCCTATAAATGGATGAACCTTATGGTGGAATATGCCCATTATTCGTCTTGCCCTTGTTGTGCATGTGCTGTCTAGGAGCATTGGGCATGTGTTTTGTTGAAGGAAAGTTAAGGAAATATAAGTATGCATTTTCAGTTAAACTGGAGTTGGCCCCTTTACTAGAAATAGTGCATTATTTCTCACTAACGTGATGGACTTGCACATTTCCTCTGTTCTAAAGGCATCACCTAGAAAATAATTAGGATTCACAAATAAGTATCAATTCCTTGCATTGTAACAAACTAGTAGTAGTGGGGCAGCAACAATAAAAAATGCAAAGATGAAAGGTAAGCAACTTTAAGTTTTAAAACTCATTATGGTTACTACTAACCTAATAAAACAAGCAAACCAAAAATAAGAAAGTAAAAAATCACCATTGGTGAAATAGTTACCATTTTGTAGGGTATAAGATTAGAGTGAATATTTCAAATCAATAAGATTGACTAACAATAGAAACAACCAGAGATCAGTGTGAGAAAACATCATGGTACTTCTTGGAGCTAAAACAGTGTCAGAGTCCATGGTATCTTTTGCATAAACAAAGCTAAATTAAGGCTATATTCTTAGAAAGAATTTAGTTTATAAAGATTGAATGCATTCTTACCATTGCTTTCTTTAAGAAAGATCTTATCATTGCTTTTTAAATATAGACTTTTATAGGTAAAAGCAACATTTGCAACCATTACACTTATGAAACCAGTCAAATTAAAATTGGTAGTGATTAACAATTCAACATACAGGACATCCAAAAATACAACATCTAAAATTTTAAAATATAAATAAATTTAACAACATTGAAAAAAAAAAAAAAAAAAAAAAAAACATTACAAAGAAAATGTTAACGTCCCAAAATATGTCTCTAACATCATCTCAAGTAAAAAACCTAAAGTGCAAGTGAATCATCATCTTAAGTAACAAATAAGTCAAACTTTGAAAAATGATCTTGTCCATCATAGTTGAACTTCAAAAGAGTTGAATCTGATAAAGTGCCATAGGATGAAGTTTTTTTTATCCAACTTGGACTTTGATTAGTGCTCAGAAAGCAATTCATAACACAATCCATGAATTCTTTCTATCTCATTTGAAGCTTCAAACCTATACATTATTAGGAAGTAAAACTCTAAAATCTTCATCTTGTATCTTGGGTCAAATATAGTTATTGTTGTCATCACACTATGACTTCTACTCCAATACTTGTCAAACTTTTGCAATATACTTGATGTCATCGTTCTCACAACATCATTTGAACAGATCAACCAACCATATAATGCTTCTTTGATCTCACATACTTTGATGAAGAAAGTATTTGCAGTGGGATAATTTTGCCTTAAGAACAACTATGTTATGTTGTAAAACAATTTCAATCTTCCACATATTTCTTTTGCCATATTTCATTCTTCCTTTGATGGCACAAACATGTAGTATTTTTCATTGTGCTTGTGGGAATACATCTTTATATATTATAGCTATTGATAACATCAAGTATGTAGAATTTCATCTTGTTTTACAATCAAGACTTAACTTCTTATTACATGAAATACACAATTGGCGAGCTATATCTTCAAAATTTTCCACTCTTGATGGTATTGCCAACTAATATGCAACACTCTCATGAATTTTTTCAATTTCTACTCCAATGACATCCAAACCTTTCATCACAATTAAATTTAAGACATGTGTCACACATCGCATGTGAAAATTTTTTCCATTAAGTAAAAGTGAACCACTTAAAGACAATTTCTCCACAAGGATATCAATCATTCTATCATTACTTGAGCAATTATCCACAGTAATAGTAGATACTTTTCTATCCATATTCCAATCCAACAAGAAATCCATTAACACATCTGAAAGAACTTCTTTTATGTGTGGAATGGGTACATAAACAAACCTACATTAAAAAATATATAAAAGAACATATCATTAATATAGGTGATATCATTAAAGGATCAAATAAAAAAACACTTAGGAAGTTAAAAATAAAAAATAAAAAAATAGCTAACTTTACAATATGATGTTGCAATAACCAAGACTCATTAATGTAATGTATGGATAGCCATGTAGCCTTTTTTTTTATTTGATGTCCACATATCAGCTGTGATTGCAATTCTACTTTCAAGTTTCTTTAAGTAGCTAATTATTTTCTCTTTCTCAACTTCATAAATCTTCATTATGTCGTCCTTAATTGTATTGTGGGAAACCATCTTAAATAAAGGTTGGAGACTAGTAGCAAAATCTTTAAACCCCACATTAGGAATGGCAATTTCGCTGGTCAATCGGGTCACTTGCCCCGCTTCGCCCCTATTGGAATGGGTATGGAATAAATTAATTGGGTATGGGACGGGTATGGGAAAGTTTTGGGAAACCCAAATCGAGTTCAGGGCGAGTATGGGTTTGTAGTTACCCGCCCCACCCTAGATATATAATTACCAATTTACCCTTAAATATTACAAAATACCCAATATATAATTTATTCTTCCTAGATTTTTAGGGTTTTTTTTTTTTTTTTTTTTTCTCGTAAGAATGACTTCGTTTTCTCAGTTCTTTTGCCCTAAAAGCAAAACCTTTTGCTCTAAAAACCAAATTTGTAGTCTCGTAGACAACAAATTATTGGAGTTCTTGTGGATTCTTTTATTCTAGGTAAGAAAACCCTAACTTTTGAAGCTTTGTTAAAAACCTGGCTTGTTTTTCAAATTTTTTTGGTTTTAGTTTATGGGTTTGAGGTTTTTTCAATTGTTTATCAGTAGATTTGTTATTTATATGCATTCTTGGTCTTCGTCTTATATGCATTTGATCATAAATATCAGTTGAATCAATTTTCGTCTTTGGCTCTTATTGTTCATGTTTCTGACATCAATTTTCACCTTGTCCAAATCAATTTCATCCACATATAAATTGATTTTTGGGCTTTATAAGAATAAGAATGATGATTTATGGGATTTCCATTATTTTAGGGTTCAATTTTGGTATTCATGTTTTTGCAAAAATAAGTTGTTATGCGAGAACGATCTAATTTCTTGTTGTTTTTTCATAGATGAAAACCCTAAATTTTTTTTTTCTAAATAGCTTTTGGAAACATATTGTTCATGCTTCTGGAAACATACAAATAGAATTTTATTATGGCTGAATTGGTTTCAAACTATTTCAGAATATCCTAAGGATTCAACAAAATGACATTAGAAGGAGAGGAAAATTTTCCCATGCCAAGTATTGGTTCTAATCCAGCTACAGGTAGTACTTCAACTACTAATGGATCATTGACATGTAAAAAAAGAAAGTTGACTTCGATTGTTTGGAATGATTTTGAGAAAGTCATAGTAGATGGACAAGGTTATGCTATTTGTAAGCATTGTAAATCAAAACTCAAGGTTGATGGTAAGAATGAGACTAAACAGTTGGATGTACATTTAGATAGGTGCATCAAACGAAGCAATGTTGATATGAAATAACAATTATTAGCAGTAGAGAGAAAAGACTATGGAAAAGTGCAAATTGGTGGTTTCACATTTGATCAAAATATCTCAAGAGAAGCTTGCATGTGCAATTATATTGCATGAGTACCCTCTTTCAATTGTTGACCATGTAGGCTTTAGAGATTTTGCTAGTAGCCTTCAACCTTTGTTTTAGATGGTTTCCCACAATACAATTAAGGATGGCATAATGAAGATTTATGAGTTTGAGAAAGGGAAAATGAATAGCTACTTGGAAAAGCTTGAAACTAGAATGGCTATTACAACTAATATGTGGACATCTAATCAAAAGAAAGGTTACATGGCTATCATTGTGCATTACATTGATGAGTCTTGGTTACTACAACATCATATTGTAAGGTTGGATATGCTGTTTGTTCAAGTTTTCAATTTTTATTTTATTTTATTATTGTTTAATGATATCACTTATATTAATAATACGTTTTTATATATTGTTTAATGTAGGTTTTTTTATGTGTCTTCTCTACATACAAAAAAAGTTCTTTCTGATGTGTTATTGAATTGGAATATAGATAGGAAAATATCTACAATCATTGTGGATAATTGCTCAAGTAATGATGACATGATTGATATCCTCTTAGAGAAATTATCTTCAAGTGGTTCACTTTTATTAAATGGAAAAATCTTTCATATGTGCATCACATGTCTTGAACTTGATTGTGAAGGAAGGTCTAGATGTCATTAGAGTAGAAATTGAAAAAATCCATGAGAGTGTTGCATATTGGTCAGCAACACCATTAAGAGTGGAAAAGTTTAAAGATGCAGCTCGCCAATTGCGTCTTTCATGCAATAAAAAGCTATGCCTTGATTGTAAAACACGATGGAATTCTACATACTTCATGCTATCAATAACTATAACTTATAAAGATGTGTATCCACGTTTGAAGCAATGTGAAAAACTCTACACCATAGTGCCATTGGAGGAAGAATGGAATTTAGCAAGAGAAATATGTGAAAGGTTGAAATTGTTTTATAATATAACAAAGTTGTTCTTAGAGCGAAATTATCCCATTGTGAATACTTTTTTCATTAAAATGTGTGAGATTAAAGAAACATTGTATGATTGGTTGATTTGGTCAAATGAAGTTCTAAGCAGAATGACACCAAGTATGTTAGAAAATTTTGACAAGTATTGGAGTGGATGTCATAAATGGCAATAGTAGTTGTATTGGACCCAAGATACAAGATGAAGATTTTAGAATTTTATTTTCCGATAATGTATGAGTTTGAAGCTTCAAGTGAGATTGGAAAAATTCGTCAACTATGTTATGATTTGCTTTTTGAGTACTAATCAAAGTCTAAGATGGGTCAACAAACTTCATCTTATGGTGCTTCATTAGTTTCAAATCTCTTTGAGTTGAACTATGACGAACAAGATCCAATTTCGAAGTTTGACTTATTTGTTCATAGTACCATTGGAGAAGGTCATGTGAAGTCGGAGTTAGACTATTACTTAGAAGAACCTATATTGCCAAGGATTTCAGATTTTGATGTTTTGAGTTGGTGGAAAATAAATGGTATTAAGTATTCGACTTTACAAATGATTGTTCGAGATATCTATGTCATTTCGGTATCTGCAGTTGCATTAGAGTCAGCTTTCAATGCAGGTGGTAGGATGGTATCAAAACATTGTAGTAGACTCCATCTAAATACTTTGGAGGCCTTAATGTGTGCTCAAAGTTGGTTGGGAAATGAAATGGAAGGTAGTTAGTCTACAATATTTTCAATATTATGAAACAACTATGTTGAATTTTTTAATAAAGTTGTTTCTTGTTATTCTTACTTTTATTGGGTGATTCTTTGCTTGTTAACTCAGGGGTCAAACTCACAATCATGGATGAAGATGATGAATCACTCTTGCTGGAGGTTCTTTTCTTGAAATGGAGTTGGTATTGGAAATATATTTTGGGACCCAAGATACACTATTTTTTTAATGCTTTTTTTTAATCTTAATGTGATTATATGTATGAATATGTTGGGAAGACTTTATTTTTAATGTTTTTTTATTATTATTATTATTTTAATGTTGCCATATGCATGGAGATTTTCTATTTTTATATGTTGTAGTTGTGATGTTTATTTTTTATTTTTTATTTTTATCTTAATGTTATATTTTATATTGTTATATCCATGGTATTAAGCATCAAAGCTATATTTTTTGGCAAAGAAGGCATTAGTGCTGACCTAATTGCAATAAAGGAAGACGTCGAGGCTGCTTGTTGGGGCTATAGATTAATATAACTTGGAGGTATAGCTAACTAAATGCTTATCATTTGATTTTCAGAATTTGAATGAGTTTGGTCTTGAATATCCATATCTAATTGTCTCATCTTTCAATCACATAGGAGATGGAGCCCCCAAATACACTCATGTGTAATTTAAGGCCCCATAAAAAACAAGCTCTCTATTGAAAGTTAGAATTGGAAAAGGGAAATGAGGCTAAGAAAACACAAAAAATAAGTTGTAGTGATATTTTGTTTCTTTATTAGCTTGTTTCTTTGAATTATTTAGGTTTAATGACTATATTTATTGTAGTGCATTGCAACAAACAAAGAACAAGATTGTAGTTTATTAACAACAAGATCTAATGACATTGCCAATATGGTCAAAATTTAGATTTGGTAATTTTTGTTTTTACCAAAATCTTGTGTTACCTATGCTTTATTTCTTTACTAATAATAGCATGTTTTGAGTTTTTACACATATATTGGTTCATTGTGCACAGTAGGTGGAGTTCATATGGAAAGAACTTGGTATAAACTTTAAGGATCTTCTAGAAATGGGAAAGTCAAGGGTTATAGCTTCTCTACTTGCAGCAAGTCAAAGGTTGCATTATGTTTGTATTTATGTGCAATTGAACTTAACATCATCTGATGGGGTCCTGCTATTTGCTTTCTGATATTGCCTTTTGTGAACTTTTGATTTAAGTGATTTTCATGTGCATTTTTTAGGTTAGTTTGGAAGTGGCTCTTGAAATCTGCTATTTCCACATTCTAATTGTCTGGTATTCTTTTATTCTCATTGGAATCTATCTTATTTTAGTTCCTTAAGGTCAAAAGGTTGTTTCATTCTTTGTTCTTTTTCTTCGATTCTTTTGAGCATTTCATTTTTTAATATTAGTGTGTATGTGTGTTTTCAATTAGCCTTATATGTATATTTATATATTTATTTCAAATTAACCAAATGTACTGCAAGGATTATTGTCTTATATTTATGATTTATCTATGCTCAGAAATAGCTTCCAAAAGCTAGATAAGATTAAAGATCCCAATAGACAAAGTAAATAGTTGGAGGAACTTACAGTGAAAATAAGGGAGTGTAAAAGGTGCTATACATTGCTCTTCTATTTTATTATTTCTCATTTTTCAGTTATGGTTGCATAGAATTGTTTTGTTAGCAACAAATGTAGTTTGAGTGTAATGACAACTTCAACTATGTAAAATAGATGGATCTTGCTTGTCATGGGGAAATCTTTGCACCAAAAGTTGTCAGTTCAGGATTATTAATTATTTGCCTAAAAATTGTGAACTAGGACAACAACTTGACCTTTTAAAGTTGTTTGGTTCTGTGAACAAATGAAAAATAAAGATATATATACACAAAATGCTATAAATTAATTTATATTTACAATTAATAAATATGGAAATAGTCATGGTTTTCTATATAAGTATTGAATTAAGCAGTCTCTATCATTACTTTTCTTCATTTTTTGTCTTTGTTCATGTTATTAATTTATAAGAATCCGGTGAGGTCTTTAAGCTCTCCATGTAATAGAGTACTAAGGTAACTGCTGATTCCTCATTGGTTCAATTTGTTGTGTAATTCCCTTGAGGCAATGAATGGTTTTACAATTTAGTTCTAAATGGAACTTCTACTATGTTATTTTGAGGGAATTTGAAGTCCTTGATTCCAATATTTGATTAGGCACATAATCAAATCCAGCATTTCATATACATTGTAATGCCACATTGAATGAATGCTGAATAGTATGTGAAGAGAGTGTTGATTGTTGATGCTTTTAGGAGTTGCAATCTATATTCCCTTAAAATGGCATGCCCTGTTTGTTATATGGGTGATGTTTAGTGTAGATGACTAAATACATGCATGGACTACCAAAAGTATGCCATGTTGAATAAGACAGGAAAATAACCATGGAACCCATGTCACAGAATTTTCCAAACTGGAAAAAACCCAATACAAGTTAAGAGGTTGCATCCTTATGTCGGGAGGTTTTGGGGCTAATGCTAGCTAGGCAGCCATTGCAAGGGAAAGGTATCTTGATGCATTAGCAATATAATGCCACCAATAAAAATTCAATCTACACTTCAAAAAAGGATTCATGTAGCTAGAGTCCAAGTAGTAGTAACGAAGTGTTGTTGGGTTATAGAATGTGGAGCTCTTTGGTTTTGGTATGCACCCACATTTTTTATTTCCCTAAGTTTAATTATCAGTGATAAATGACTTTTAGCAGTAGACAGAGACCACCAATCTATGCTCACATATGTAGTAATTTGGATAAAAAAAATATGAGTATGGCCAAATTATTCTTTTCCAATGTTTGAAAATGCATTTCACTTTTTTAATTCATAAAAGCTATGTTATACTGATTCCTGTTTGAATCTTCCATAATTTCTGATGAGATTTGGTTACATAATACTAAACATTCCACTCAAATTTACTTACAAGTCCAAGTATTTGAAGGAATGGAAGAGCTTAGTGGTAATAGCAACAATAATGAAATGGGAAATGGACTTTCTAGTTAACATCCTAGCTCGGTCTTAAGCTTCAAATCCTTTTTTTCGAAAATAACTTGCAACTCCCTAGATAGTAGAAACAGTTATAGTGTGAATGGTAAAATCACTGTGAGAAAATAAAGGCTATGATTAATTAAGGAAAACACCCAAAAGGAAGGGGGGGGGGTGAATTAGGTTTTTCAAAACTTTTTCAAACACAACAATATAAGCACAATATAAAAAAAATAAAGAGATAGAGTTAGAGAATTCAAACTCGGGTTTTATAGTGGTTCGGCACTTTTTTGCCTACGTCCACTCTCAATCTCCTAACCGAGTGAGGGTTCCATTAACTTGAAGCTTCAATCAAGCTTTCAATCTTCTTACACTTGGATTCCCGCTCCAATGGGCTCTTACACAATTTCTTCAAGATTCAAACCTCTTTAAGGCTTTAACACTCAGTTTTTACAAGAATGAAACTCTCAACCTAGCTTAGGGATAGCTCAAATACAAGAGAAAGCTAGGATGACACACAAGAGTGCACTAAAGGATATGCAAGTGATTATTTAATGCACTAGGAAAGAAATGAGAGCTTTTTGATCAAGAACAAGTAGGTAGACAATTGATTGCAAAGGTTCTCTTAGTCATAAATGAAGTGGGGCTCTCAATTTATAGGTTTCTAAGCTCGAGAGTCAAAAACAGCAAAAAGTAACCTCGATTGGTTGAGCTAGGGGTCGACCGGATCACTAGCTGTTGGAGCATTTAATGCTTGACAGGTTACCGTTGCCTCGATCGGACCTCGATCGGACAAGGATGAGCCTCGACCAGGAAGAGGAAGCTATTGGGAGAGAGAGAAGGTTTTTGTGCCTCCCTCGACCGAACCTCGATCGGACAAGGGCAACCGGTCGACCGGTTCCCCAACCGGTTGAGCCGATTAGCTATAGCCTCGATTGGTTGAGCCTTTTGGCCCCGAAAACCTATCTTTTTGAATTTCTATCTTTTCCATCAGTTAGGCAAGGTCTTTAGGTGAATTAATATGCCAATTTTAAATCATTTTGCCTAAAGTATATTTGATAAAACTTGGGTTTTAAAGAAAATCAAGTTTTAAAGGATAAACCGAATTTTCTAAGATGCATGAAACAGTATGAACATCCTAAGTGCACTCATGCAATCATCTTACATTCGTTTCCTATGATCACAAGTCTTCCAAAGATCTCGATCTTGTATCCATTTGGTCTTTGATGAATTTTTGAGTTTATGCCTGAGATTCTTAACCATTTAAACCAATTAGTCACTTAACCATGGTTTGTTATCATCAAAACCCGATTAGGAGAACCCTTGGGCTAACACACTGCATCCTATCTTTTTTTATTTTCTTTTTTCTTACATGTAATCATTATGATAACTTGCATATAGAAAATGATTTTGTGATGTTTGATAACTGAATTATAGTTTAGAACCCAATGACTCGTTTTCATGTTAGGTTTTCATTTAAAATAGAATCAAGTATTGATTGGAATGAGGATGAAAAAAATTATCAACTGAAAGAAATTCAACCATCTTGTGGTTCTATGTTCTATTGACAGAGTGTTAGATTTTTACTACATATTCTTTAGCATGCAATGTGTTGTGTTCTACCCTATGATTAAGATGGTTTATTTTAGGACAATGTTATAGTAACCTTATTAATGTTGTTGGCTTTTTTTCTCTTTATGTCATCATCCATCTTTCTACAAAAATATTACAGTATTAGAGATTAATTGTTGGAGTCTCAAATTAAGTTGAATATTTCCAAGTGGTTTTTCTCTTCTAGAACATATATGGTATTTGTGTCTTCATTTTGTTTTTATGTGAGGAACATTATAAATTTTTATTTCCCAAATATGATCATGATGGTCTAGGTGAATTTGATTTTATTTCTCCTCTACTAGATTGTGTGGCTGATACTCTGTTTTTCTTATAAAAGATAGTTCTTGTCTTAATTATTTGAGGAAACACATCACTAGGGGAAATTGTTTTAGCCCAGTGATGATTTGCTTATTTTATTATTTATTTGATGAGAAACTTATGTTATTTTCAGGTTGGTGAAAATAAACCATTTGTATCTAAATTACTATCAGGCCTTCCATCAACTATTGCAAATTTTGAGTCTCATCAAATCCATACTTTTTATGCATCTGTATGTATATCATAATCTTGATTTTATTTGCAAAGTTGCTTTGTTGTAAGATTATTCCCTTACTTTTTATTTTATTTTATTTATAGGTTGATCATATGATCCAAGCAAAATCTAATCCCCAGAAAAGGGATAAGTATAAAATCTGATCCAAGTAGTATGTCATGTCATGAATTTATGTATTGTAGGGATTTATTCCACCTTATGTATCAAGTATCACTTCCATGGAAACTGACCATGTTCTTGAAGCAGCAAAAGATGTAGGGGGAGCAAATGTTATTGAAGCTTTTCTACGTTAAAATGCTTTTAAGAAACACAAACAGAGATTAGTTGTGAAGCATGTTATGTAACTGTAGTAGTAGTTTGTGTTTATTTTAGAAAGTCTTATTTTCAAGCTTTGAAACTGAATTTAAATTCCTTGGTGCTGAATAAAATTCTGTTAAACTAATGATGTCTACAAAACAATATGGTTTTTCATCTATATTTTTTGGGTATGAATTTGGTTGTGTAGTAGCCATAGTATTTTATTATAGGTGTACTTCACTAGATACAATAATGGGCTCTCTAGATATATCAATAGGTCAGTCAATATTGCATCTAATCAAATAGTTGCAATACCCAAACCCACCCCGTCCCTTCTCGTCTCACCCCACCTCAAAAACACATTTGGTATGGGGATGGGATTATCAACTATTTTGTAAACGGGAATGGGAGACATCAACCCGCCTTGCCTTGGGTTTGGGACGGGGATGGGAAAGAGATTTATATGATTGAGACAGGAATGGGATAGGGGTGGCCCGTCCCAAACCTGCTCTATTGCCAATCCTACCCCACATGATCAACCATTGAAAGTGTGTACTCATGCAATATAATTGCATATGCAAGCTTTTCTCTTGAAATATCTTGATCAAAGGTTAAACCATAAATTTGAACTTCTATGACCTTTTCTCTCTACTACTAGTAATTGTTGTCTAATATTAACATTTCTTCGTTTCATACACCTATCTATGTGTACATGTAAATGTTTTGTCCCATTCTTGCCATTAACCTCGAGCTTTCCTTTAAAGTGCTTGCAAATAACATAATCTTCTCCATCTTCTATGACTTAATCAAATCATTTCAAACAATCGAAGTCAGCTTTCTTCTTTTAGATTCCAATGTTCCATTAGTATGTGAAGTACTACTTGTAATTAGATTTGAATCCACATTTGGAATGGAAAAGTTTTCTCCTTCATCTGATGCCATTTTTCTTAATACAAAATAAATCCTATAATTAAAATATTCAAACCAATGAGAAGATTACATTCAAACTAACCCAAGTAAACCCTACATAAATAAGCCTATGTTACCACATACATAGACCACAAAAATAGAAGAAAAATCTATGATTCCAACTTTCAATTCATTTATTTTTTTTTCCCATACTTTCTCGAAAACCAAACAAAACATAGAGAAAAAAAATGATACAATATAATAATGCAATACACAAAAAAAAAAAGTTGCTAAATTCTAAATAGCACTGAAACGAAATCTATGTGAAATGGAAAATTTGAAAATAAAAATTATCAAAAAAATGCTTATAGATTTCAATCTAAGGTTAGAGCAAACATTTTTTTTTTTTTTTTTACAATTGATGAGTTCATAAAAGGAAGATAAAATCATTCATTGCTTTCGTGCATGTGAAGCCACTAAATTAAATTAGTTTGGCTTTGACAATAAAAAAATTACATGGAGATTCCATGCAAGAACAAAAAAGAGGAATTTGAGCAAACAAAACCTAGAAATTTAGGGTTTCTTTACTTGAAAAAGAGGAATCCAAACAAAATCAAAGCCTTTAGTCCTTGGATTTTGGTACTCTTAGTGAGCTTCGGTTTTGTTTTCTTCATTTTTCAAGAAAGTAGAAAATGAAGGTAGAGGGGTCATTTTTCCACAACTTGTGAGCTTTATCTCTTCTCTACTGTAACAACTCAAAATCTAAGATAGAAAATTTTTAAGTTGGGAAAATTAGTCTGAGAGCCAAGCATCCAAGAACAGTGAGAAGGGGAGATTTTTGCTTTGAATGAGAGTAACCCTAAAAATGAGATAGGAAGCAAATATTTATAAATGGAGTTTTTTTGGCATTTTGTAAGATGTAAAGGGTAAACTTGTAATTTTATATCCGAGGCAGGGGGAGGCAAATTATTACAAAACCCAACCTCGCCCCAAACCATCCTTGATTACTATGCTTCCATATCCATCCTAATAGGGACGGGGCAGGTGACCCGAAAAACTTGCAAAATTGTCATTCCTACTTTAATTAAGAAGTAGTGCACTACAATCTCAAATGAATTGTCCAAGTTCATGAACTGGTTAAGACCAAATCATCTACTTATAAGATAACTTGAATCTTTTGTCACTCTTAATATACGCAAGTCATGTATAATGTAAAAAAAAATGGCATAAATTTAAGGGCTCTATACTAACAAATCTATACTATAAAATGTTTATGAAACATTTTATACCTAAAAAGCCCTTATAAAATTTTTATTGCATTATAAACATTAAAAAAACCCTCTCAAATAGTTTAGTTCACACTCCCCTTATACAAGGGTAATGCCTTTTCATTTGACACTTTCCTAGAAAACTCCTCTAAAAAAAAATTATTTCCTTGTAAACCTAAAAAACTCTTCAATCATCATGACACTTTTTGAGTTCCCACTTATTCATCCTGTTAACTTTGCACTTGACATTAGTTTATTCCTTGTATTGCATTATCTTTTGAAAACCCAACTAAGGTAACAATAAGTTCTTTTGTTCTCTTCTTCTTCTTCTTCATTTTTCCTAGTAATATTAAAAGTCAATTTCAAGCACTATAATTCTTCATAATTCATGCTCTTTCTTGACCTTTGAAATCGGAGTTTCTCATTTCAATGTTTTACTTGACATGCTATAATGAATAATCTAGTGGTGTTGCTTTCACTCTTGGTATCTTTTATATCTCTAAAATGCTCTTCTATATTTGAAACATTTCAAACCTATGTTTGATTGGTAAAAAGTTTTTATTGTTAGTTTGACCAATTTGTTTGATTTCATGGGTTAAGCATTGAGAGACTATTTCAAAACTTAGGATTTAAAAAGTCTTTATGGGGTTTGGTGTAGTTATTGATTTGATGCCTGGTCTAATTAAAATAACTATTGCAATAGTTCACATCTTTTTTTCATTTTCTTTTAATTTCTCTACAAAGCATTATTGTTCTTAACTATCCTATGATTCCTAATTACCATGGTTATAAAATAGTTTAAGAATTTCTCATTCAATCTCAACTTTCTAAGTTCTTGATTCCAATTTGACTCTACATATATCTGAATTCGCTTCGTAGCTATAAATTCTTCATCCTTTAGAAAAAATTGATTTAGTTTAAGGGCTAATAATTTACCTCAAATTCTACCTTTATATTTCTTAATTTGTTGTGTATTTTGATATTCCTAGGAGTCTAGGACTTGTCACATTCTTCTTGCATAGGCAATTGATGATTTTGTGTATCCTGGGATTCAAACAAATCACTAAAGTCTAAAGAATTACAATATGCCTATTTTTTTATTAGCATCTTCATGATCAAGATTTAAAAAGGTTTACATAAATTTATTTTACATGATCAATTTCATATTGATCAATTCTCAAAGACTACAAGCATCAATCAAGTGTACCTTGACCTCACCTCATCACATGTAGCGATAAGTTTCTCCTACCGGTATATAGAAAAGGTTTTGTGTTTCTCTCCTATACATTCACTCAAAAGCGTTTTCCAAACTTATTACTAAGGAATACATCAAAGAAAAAGTAGGACAGTAAAAAGCAAAAGTATTACAAAAAAATTTTCAAATCATATCGAAGATAAATACTATGAATCTTTCTTTATATTCTAATTATTATTAAAGGTTGATATTAAATACCGAATAAGGTTTTTTGACAAATAAAAGCTAAATTTGAATTGAAAACTCCCCATATTTTTATAATTGTATACATCATATGTTTATGACATCAACCATGGCATAGACATAGTTAATAATAATAATAATATCACCCAAAGCAATACGGCGTTTTTAGTCTTCACAAACAAGTGTTAAAAGTCTTCCTAAACAAGTGGTTAATGTGACGCCACACCCTGAGGTGCATAATTAAAGTAACATAAAGGAAAATTAATACGTCAAAATTTAAAAAAACCTGGGCCCTCCACAACTTTTGATGAACCAAAGTCAACACATAAACGCCCGTTGCAACAAAAATTCTTTTTATTTTATTTTATCCCAATCCGTCTTATGTACAAGTGGAACTCACCCCATTCAAAATTGCCCAAATCTAAACTCTATCGTTTTAAAGTTCTTAAAATAAAAAATAAAAAAGTGATGCACAAATGAACTTAATAACTTAATATAATTTAATTCATTAAGATAACTTATATCATAATTCAAGGTTAAATATTATTTTAATTATTAAATGAAATTAACTAACTTATTTTAATCTCAATTTTATTTTTACCTCATTTGTCCATATTCAATGAGAGGATATTTGATGATAATGACTTTATATTCATAACTTATTTTTTATAATAAATATTTTTATAATTGTTTTATATATATATAATACTTTAAATATGAATGTTTAAAAAATAAATTTATTATTTAAAATCAGTGAAAGTATAAATATTAATAAAAATGAATGAGAGTAAATATATCAATGTAATGATTTAGAATAAATTCAAAGTTAATTTTATTAAATAACTTTAATATTTAAAATAAAATTAATATGATAAGTTTTAATTCCACAATTTTAGAATAATTTAATTTAAAATTAATTTAAATCATTAAGTAATAAGTATTAAGTTTTACGAAACATGCTCAAAGTGATTTAATTATAACTAAATATGTTAAAATATATTAAAAAGTAAAATAATAAAATAAAAAAAATGCTTTTGTTATAGGTTTATATCAACTTACCTAGGCATTTTTTTTCTTAATTGTATAGTGATTTATAACAATTGAATAATCTATCCACAAAACCCTCATAATCTTCAATTTATATTAATTTAATATTTCACTCTTTATTACTAGGGATGGCAATGTAAGGGGCTTTGTCGGGTACCCGTCTCGCCCTTTAATAAATAGGTTTGAGATGACTTTGTGATTTTTTTAAAAAACCTAAGATAGGTTTGAGTATTACCATGTCTTGTTCTGCTCCGCCCAATTATATATAAAATTAATTTAATTTAATTTTTATTTTTCTATTTTTAGCATATAAATAATAATAATAAAATACTTATCAATAGAATAAATTATAAAAAATATTTCAATTATTTATATAAAATATTTATTTTAATGTAATTAAAATAATTTAAAATAATTTTTTTTAAAAAAAAAATTTAACTTTTTCAAAAAAAAAAAAAGAAAAAAATGTTAAACGAGGTGAGACAGGATGGGTATGAGAATTTCTCATAGTTGCCCATCCTGCCCCGCTTTGTTTAATGAGGTGGGGATGCGAATTATTTTGAATAGATGAGTTAGGATTGGAATGAGGGTGACTCGTTACGCTCTATTGCCATCCCTATCTATTAGTAAAATGTCCCCAATCAAACCACCTCACTTTTGGCATTAGCATTTAATATAAATTTCATTTAATATCCTCATAATGTGTGAAAAAAAATAAAAATAATTTTAATAATAGGAATATATATATATTTTTAAGAAAACTAATATTTTAGTAAATATTGATTTTTTATTCATCATACTTAACTTTTCTTCATACTCTATTGTAATTTACTTCACTAATGTCCCCTAGGACATGTTTGGTAGATAGGATGTTAATTTTTATGAGATATATAGTAATAATTATTCCTAGAAATAAAATATGTTGAAATTTAGAAAAGTTTAGATATTTGGAAAAATTTAGAAAATATTTTTAAAAATTTGAAAATCACTTGAAGTGTTAGAAAGTCAATTGTAATGATTTTTTTTTTTTTAAATATTTCATAGATGATCCTTTCAAAAACACTTACAAAGAATATTATTATTATTATTTTTTAAATGTAGAAATATTTATTAATTAAAAAATAAAATTATTTTTAAAGGAAAGAAAAGAAAAGAAAAAAAAAAAGAAAAAGAAAACAACCAGCGTAATGAAGGTGGAACCGAAGGTCCATATGAAAAATCGTTAGGTCGGCATTACCCTATCCCTAAGCCGCGTTCTAAATTTCTAATCATCCTTGGCAAAGACTATGCAACCATTTTAGAAACCTTGGCTCTTAAGGAACCATTTCTTTACTGCCCTGTTTATAAGCGCGTCACGGGTCTGAAATCTACTCATTCTATTGATCTATTCTTCGTTTCATTCCTAAATTAAATAATTTTCTATATAAATCATAAACAGGAGTGCCGGATAATAAACGTTGTTGTCTGATGTTTTTGTGAATTAGGGTTGTGGTCTTGTGGGATTTTGAAATCAGATCGGGATCTGAATCAGTTGGACTATCATAGTTCCATCATGTCGATGCTCGATTCCTTCTTCAACAAGGGCTTCAAAGGTTCGAAATGGTAATATTTCTTTTATTTTTATTATTTTTGTTAAATTCATTATTAGTTTTTCTTTTTCCTTTGGTTTCTGGGAAGAAGCAATAATTTTAGTATTTGATCATGGGAAAAAAATATCCATCTGGGTTTGATACCTTCAACAAGGGTGACAAAGCTTCCAAATGGTGCTGCCTTTTCTTTCTTCATAACAGTGTTGTGCTTGGTTTCAAAGGACACCAAAGAAAAAATGGGTCTCGAATTTTTAATTTTAATTATGAAAAAAAAGTGCCCAACTGGATTTGATACGGCAATCGTGTTGCTTAGTTATTTTGGATTTTTTTTTCTATGTTAATATGCTGAATTGAGTTTGAATTCTATATTGAGTTTGAGAATTTGTCAAGTCTGTTGAGTGCTGAAATTCTTGTTTTATTTGATGCAATTGTTTTCGTATATGACATTTGTTTCTGGGTTTTTGGGTTCTGATATGAATTTCTGTCATTTGTTGCCGTTATCATATACAACATTAGTAATTTGATTTTTGGGTTCTGATGTGAATTTTTGTCGATTGTTTCCAATTGCAGTAAAACCCTACTGAAACTTACAATCCCTCGCATAAAGTTGTTAAGGAACAGGAGAGAGATTCAGATAAAGCAAATGCGCCGAGACATTGCTAAGCTTCTTGAGACTGGTCAAGAAGCTACTGCTCGAATCCGGGTAGAAACTGTTTTCATTCTTGTTTAATGGGCTTTGCTAAAATTGAAGAATTACTAGTTACTGTTGAGTTTTCTAGTAATGATACTAGTATGGTGGTTATGATCTTCTGGATTTTTCATTTTTAGGTGGAGCATATAATAAGAGAAGAGAATATGATGGCTGCTCAAGAGATCATTGAGCTGTACTGTGAGCTTATTTCTGTTCGCCTCCCAATCATTGAAACACAAAGGTTATTTTCAAATTGAATTTCTGGCTCTATCTAATATGGTTTTTTTTTTAAAAATGTTTTCTTTGCTGTTGTTATCATCATATTAGTACTTTTGAATTCTTGTTTGAGTTTGTGGTTTTAATTAAATTTACATGGTGCAATCAATGAGATGAATTCAAGACTAGAAGGACTTGAGGTTTGATTTAGTCAGGAGAATTTTGGCCAAAATAGGGATGTTTTGGGAAATATATATATATATATATTTTCAAATCACTCACTTTGAATTGTTTCAGTTTTTTGGCCAAGAATTTTGTTACAAAGAGAAATTTGTTGGAAGTCTTCTCCAAGTAATTTAATATGTTCAAAAATTGGGTTGGCAGTTTTGGTTGCAAACCTGTATTTGGACAAGTTGGCTTCTAGGGAAATAAATTCAATGAAAATTGTGGATCAAAAACTATGTTTGAGTTATTAACACTTGTATGTATAAGTTTTTCTTTGAAGTTTTAATATCCTAGAATATATTTGGTATGTAAGAATTTACAAGCCCTGATTTTAGATTTTGACCCTTGTTGTAATTTGAAGGGAGAACTTAAAAGATTTGGGCGAGAAACTGATGTTTGAAGTTCTAGTTCTTCAACTAGTATTGTAAATTTGTAATTTGTGGTAGCATGTTTTACTTCAAATATACATGGAGTTAGGCATGAAGTTCTTTCCTGAATATTTGTACAATACCTTGTTTCTTCAGATGTCATTTCACTTTGTATGAAACATCCAAAAACACTTCCACCTGTTTATAGTATTCCAGAGAACCCCGCAGATATACATCTTACTCCTATGATGATTCCCACTTGTGTATACTCAGCTGTTGTTCAAACAAAAAATTTAAGGGTGTGGAGTTGGGACAGAAAAGTTGCAGGCTGCAAATATGGATGTAGAGAGCTACTGGAAAAAGGGCAACAGAAAGATGGACATATATGGGAAATGGACATACATACTCTTGATGTGCTAATACTGTTTCTAATTTAATATGAATATATCAGTGGGTAAATACTGTAGCAGTTTATGCCATTTCATTTCTTGTTTTTCTGTTTTACTGTTGAGGATTTTGGCATGTATCTTAATATGGCATTTTACTAAACAAACATATCTAGCAAATAAGGAGAATCCTCTACTGATGATTTGGATATTTGATCTATTCTTTGCTTGGATCTTTTGCATGGTTTCATCTGAGGAGCTACACCTTTGATTAGGCTTATGGTAGAATTAAAGATGTCTAGTCTTGTCAAAGGGGGAATTAAAGATTTTTGTCATGGACATCTAGTCTTGGGCAAATATCTTCTCCTATTCACTGGACACTCCTGGACCCACAGCTTGTGGGACACAGTCAGTCACTAGAACCAGCTGTTGCTGGCAGTTTAAATGTATGCTGGGAAATCTTATGCACTGGAGAGGAATTTTTGACACCTTTGGGTGCTGCTCATAGGAAGTTGATCTCAGCTATTGCTCATTGCAACTGAGTCCTGTAGCTCATATCAGGGCAAAATTCAACTCTACTTTACTACATGAATCACATGCTTGTAGTTTGGTATTTATAGTTTCTGTGACATTTTCAAATTCATTATGCTTGTGCCAAGTTTGGCAGTAGCATTACTGGTGGGGAATTTTTCCAGATTTTAGTACTCCTCGGAGCCTTTAAGCACTGTAACCTAGGAATATTGTTGTCTTTGGTTGCATAATACTTTAATGTTGCACTTTGTGCTCACCTGTCTCTGTTTCCTCCTACATTGTAAATGCAGCAGTGTTTATTCATATTGATTTCTCAGAATCATACATGTGTAGCTATAGTATTTCATTTTCATTTTCTAATTCAATATTCAAATTTCTTAAGACCTTTAGGCATAGTCACAGAAATTGACCAGTTAAAAGAATTTTCCTAGTTTCTCAAAGATTTTTCTGTTTTTCTTTGTTACTATTGACAATCGTAATGTTATTTCAGGGAATGTCCCTTAGACCTGAAGGAAGCAATATCGAGTTTGTGTTTTGCTGCACCGAGATGTGCAGATCTACCAGAGCTGCTGCAGGTTCAAATGCTAATGGCCTCCAAATATGGGAAGGAATTTGTAGCGGCTGCAACTGAGCTCATGCCAGATTGTGGTGTTTGTCGCCAGGTTATATGAACTATCAACTCAAAGTGCAACTGCTCTCTATGGATAATGGCTGGAAGCATAGATTTTTTTACCCATTTGTTTTCCAAATAAAAAAGTTGTACATAATATTCTTCTTTTCTTTGCATTTATAATTGCAGTTGATTGAACTGCTTTCTGTCCGTGCTCCTTCTCCTGATGTGAAACTGAAGCTGCTCAAGGAAATTGCTGAAGAGCATGGGCTAGATTGGGATCCAGCTGCCTCTGAAACTGAGTTTTTCAAGCCACATGAAGACTTGCTGGTAAGTAATATTTATTACTGCCTTGATGGCTGTTTTTTGTTCCTGCCTAATTTGTGTCTTCTCTTTGAAGAATGGCCCAACACAGTTTGTCAGTGGATCTAAATTGCCTCTTCCCAAGGAGAAACATGATGAATCAATGCACTCTGCCAGTGAACAAACACCCAAGGAAGAGGATTCTGATTCTGATGCTGGCTTCTTCGACCCATTAGATTTTCCTGAAGTTCCTAAGGCAACATTACAGCCAAGAGTGGATGCCGTCTCCCCCCCTGCAATGTTCCCACCCTCTCCATCTGCTCCTCACCCTCAAGTTAATTATGAAGCACTGAGACATTCTGAAGTTAATGAAAACCTATTACGTCAACCACATCCACAACCTCAGGAAGCAGCGGAAGAAAGAACAGTGGCTGACCGAAATGAATCGGCTGATATTTCAGTCAAAGCTATGGAAGATAAACAGTTTGTGCCATTCATTTCTCGCCCGACATTGGCTTCTGCATCATTTTCAGCAAGGCAAAATAGTCCACCTCCACCTCCCACTCTCTCAAGAACCAAAACTGAGGCCGATATTGATTTGCAGGATGTGTTGGCTGCTGCTCAGGTGGCTGCAGAAAGTGCTGAACGTGCTGCTGCAGCAGCCCGCTCAGCAGCTAGCCTTGCACAGGTCAGAATTGCTGAAATCATGAAGAAAAATGATCAGGTACTTGATAGTAGCTGTGAGAATCCATTCCATATTGATACATCTGATCAATCACCTACAACAGAAAAGCCACATGTCGATCATCAGAACTCTCTGGGTGATTCTGATGGTGTTTCAAATCCCTTGGATGCCCATCAAGACCGTGAGAATTACCAGGCATCAGAGGCATTGAATCTTCCTTCATATGACAGAGACAAGGTGGGGATTGATTCCTCACCATCCGATGATCATGTGACTGAAGACAAGCCTGCTCATCACCAACCTCAGAGATTGCCCTCCATGGATGACGACTCATATTTTTCGTACCCGAACTTATTCACCTCACAGGGATCAAATCTTGGATCTGGTGTTCATTTGTTTACGGATACTTCCCGATCCACTCATGAACACTGAATCTGAACAACTTGCCAACAAGATGTTTGCTCATCTGTTTTTTAAGCTCTTGCTGGTGAGTGGATTTTATGTTATTAGGCTTGTATGAAGTGCCTTCGTGGTTCTTTCTTTCCTGTAAAGTAGTGCAGCTATCAGACATTTGGGAAGCATAATTTGTTTATTATTGGCTTCCTTGGTGGAATGCATAGAGAAAAAATACTACCTGTGTGGTAGGGAAGCCATCCCGGGTTTTTGTTTACATCATTATGTGCTAGTTAACTAGTAGGAATATTTGTGTAAAAACCTTGATGTTTTGCTGGAAATAAAGGTTTCTTTACCTATGTTGGAGCCTATATATGTTTTCTAAGAAAACATGGAACAAGTGTACCGAGTCTCTGTCGGCTGCCAAACCCAACTCTGCTTCAAGCTAATACTATATTTTATTCTTTAACCAAACCCTCCTGTCTGAAACACCCAAATCATCATTTATAACATGATTTTGGGGGATTGGATCAAATTGAAGAAAGAGATGAAATGTAGCATATTTCTGGTTTTAACTGTCAATTCTCAGAGACTATCTCCTGTTTTTATTATCAATTTTTTTTTTTTCCTTTTTTTGTCAAAAATACAACATCAAGATTATTTATCATGTAGACAAGGAGAAGACTATAAGGTCAAAGTGATTATGCAAAAAGAGTTGAAAGATGGATGAAACCCACCAAAAAAACACAGATGAAAAATGGGGTGAAACCTACCAAAAATTGGAACCCAAAGCAGAGTCCTTGGCAACATGTCACAAATATTTTAAGATGTATATTTGTGACTTGATGTTACATATCTTTAAGACAATATTGGTTTATAATTTATCGTCTGCAGTCGCCATTAAAGGCATTAACTATGAATTGCTTTGCCTACTTTTTCTTCTTACAAGAAGCATAGATTTCAAAGTATACCACTGAAGTAATGCCATATATATTATCAAGTATTTCTGTAACTTATTCTTTTTAAATAACATAAATATTTCCACACTGTTTAAAAGAACAACTCCATATAGAGTTGAAAAAGAAACCCTAGATCCTTCACTCGGGATCATGAAAATGGCCCTCCTTTACACTGATAAAAGTCAAGCAAATTAGTACAAGTGTCTCAAGGGTGTGAAATTACAGACCATGCATACTTGCATGTGGGGACCTCTCATCTCTCAAAAGCACACAAACAAAAAATTAAAAATGAAATTGAAAAATCAAGACCAAACTAGAAAAACAAAGGAGAAAAAAACACAAGGGGACGCCCATATCCTAGGTTTAACCAAACTTGTTTGCCAACACTCCACTGGTAGTGATGGGGATTTAGAAGGAAATACTGGAAATCAGTTAATCTGAGAACCACCTCCAGGCCTGCTTTCAGAACTTATTGGTGGCCTTGTAGGCCTTCTCCTCAATACACTCGCACTTTCAGCATCCTCCTGGATGTCGCATAACACACATAAATTCATCTCAAAAGATTCAAATAAAACTTAACCAAAAATGAAAAATGAGAGTGAGAGAGAGCTGAGAGCTCTTACGAAGGTGTTGTTATCTTGTTGTGTAGTGGAAGGAGAGTCAGCTGATGATAAGCGTGTTCCTTGTTGTGTAGAAGAACAAGATTGTTGGGGACTTGCTTCAGTGTCGTCATCATCCTTTTGTTCTGAACTGCTTGACGAAGAGTCCCTAGAAGTAGAAGATTCCAGGCCCAAACACTTGAGAATTGCCCTTATAGCTTCTTGAAGATAATAGCATGGATTGTGAGAGTAGGAAACAGTTGTTGGTCTCTGTGTCATCTCCCCGGTTGATGGCTCCTCCATCTCTAGATTATATTTTTCTTCTTCTCCTCCTCCTCCTCCTCCTCCTCCTTCAATATCTAGCTCTTTAATGGGGTTTGGTGGTGTACCTTCTTTTGAATGAATGCTATACTGCTTTAGTTTTTGACAAATGTACAATACTATCCTCCATTAATTTTGTCTTCTATTTATTTGGGTTGTATGAGCATGCATTCATCTGGCTGCCACATTCTTCAATGCCATGTTTAGTATGACAACACAACCCTTATGACACATTTATAAGAAAAATATATGCATAATGACCTCCTAATCATCTCTCTTTGGAAAATAAGATTATTATTGAGACTAAATAGAATATTGATGGATTTGTTGGTCCAGAAAGATCCTGTATGAGTGACCTAGTTTTATGAAGAACTGCATGCATCTTATTTCGGGGAATAATTCAACAAATCATTTTTTTTTTTTTTAAGAAATTATTAATCTAGCAGCTTATTTTTACCATAGCTCTATTAAAAGGAAAAACCCACTAAATTTGTACTTCAATAAGTGAAAATATTAAAACTCAATTGCCTCTTAAAACATTTTAACAGTGCTATTGGGGTAATATGGTCATCTTAAATGATTTGAAATGAATAAAAAAGACTCGTCGATCCTATAATTCCCATTTTATTTCTTGGGCCAAACCAAAGTTGGACCATTGGAAATGGAAAAACCACTATACAAGGCAAATTGCAAGGGCACTAAGGTGACAGGAGAGGAGGTAGAAAATACAGTAATAAATAGTCAAGACAGATAGGATACCTACTCTTGGGAAAGTGGTCAGGTGAGACTGGCACTTACTCCACCTTCTCCTGCTGTCTTTGGCTCCTTGTACTCACTCTCTCTCTCTCTCTCTCTCTCTTTATCTCTTTCTCTCTCTTATTTAATTGCCCCACAATGAATTTAGCTTCATTTTCTCTCTCTCTCTCTCTCTCTCTCTCTCTCGTATAATTGGCCCCACAATGAATTTGGCTTCGTTCCCAAAACCTTCTTTGCCGGGGTCTAGTATTTGATTCGAGAGAAATGAAAAGGTGGCTTTATTCACGTACTAAAGAAAACATATATAAGAGTATATGGAAGTCAATTATTAACTTGTTCACCATTTATAACATCCCCTTAATGTCCACTATAATTAAGAATATCTTTTATTAAAATATCATTAACTAAACAAAGAATAAGAATCTCTTTAGGATCTGTTTCAAAACAATTTTGAAAAATAAATTTTAAAAATTGTTTTCAGATTTTTTATAAAACAAAAATTTGTTTGAAAATTTAATATGTTTTTAACATGTTTATAAATATATTTTGTGTATTGACAATTCTAGGTCAAAACTCCCATTGTGTTTGGTAGCTCATATTCTTCAAATCTTCCCTTGAACACTTGCCTTTTCCAAATTGTTCGTATTTGAAGATGACTAAAGGAGTTGGTAAGTGCATTTGAGGTGATGGATGATGACAAACAATGACCAATCATATTTTAGTTTTTTATCTTTTTATTAGAAATGAAATTGAAACTTAAGAGTGTAAAACATTGTGTTTAAAATATTTGAATTAATTTTTGATTGATCAAACTTAAGAGGGTAACAATTTCTACTATACCCATGTCTTTTTTATTCTCATTTGATCGATCAAACTTTCTTCACATTTACATTCCTTCATCTTTTTCCAAAATATTCTCAACTGTTTGATGGGTTTTAAAACCCTAATACTTAAGCCCTCTTTCCAAATGTGGAGAAAGCAGTTGTAAGAGAGAAAACCCTAGTTTTTTTCTGCTTCAATTTTCTCTTATCATATTGGGGAGTGTTTGCCTTGTGAGAAAATTGTTAGGTTTGAATTGAAAATAAGGTTTTAAGTGAAAAATCTTTGTTTAAAATGGGTTGATTTATTATGTTCTTCATCCTAACTTTCATATTGCTCTCATATTTAACTTATTGAGGTAAAACCCAAGATTCTTCTTGTGTGGACTCAAGAAGAGGCTGAGATCAAAGCTTGGAGTCGATTTCAAGTGTTTTCCTAAAGAAGAAATGGGGTAGTTGAAGCTTAAAGGTTCTAGACAAGTGGTTCGGAAGATGATGAAAGACTTAGGTTAGGTAAAACCTTGTACTCAGCTATTTTTTCTTCTTAGTGGATTATTTGATTAATTGAGGCCCGTGGTTTTTTATCTTTTCAGAGCTCTTTCACATTAAAAATGGGTGTCATTGTCTATCCTTTCTATTTTGTCTTTTGATTAGTATTTCATAAGCTTATAGTATTTTTCATTGTGTTATGTTGATTAGATTAATTTGAGCATGAGTTGAAATATGACTATTGAATCTTTGAAAGAACAAGATATATTTTAGTTTTTGTTGATTGATGACAAGGGGCATGTGAGAAAAAAGTTCTTATATTGATGCAATATCTTATATATCATGTTTGGGGAGTGTAGTCTCATTTGCATTGGACTTGCATTAAATAACTTGTTTGGGAGAGTCTTGGTGCATCCATTGTTACTTGTAATTTATGTGTTTGTTTGTGGGGTTGAAAAAGAAGATCAATTTATAAAGAAAAAAACAAGGAAATTGTTATCATTTGTGAGATGTGTTTGCATCTCTAGCTAATTGTTTTAAAAAACATCTGTTCACCCCCCCTTCTAGGTGTTATCCATAGTAGAGATTCATTTTCAATTGGTATCAGAGCAAGTTTCAAAGAAAAATTCATTTTTGTTCCTTGAATCTCATATATGGAACCTCATTAAGAGGGTGCGTCAATTGGGAGACTCCCTTTTTAACCAACAAAAATCATTCTCATTGGAAAGTGAGAATGCAATATTTTCTTAAAATGCAAAGTGAAAAAAGTATGAAACCCTTTGAATTTGGTTGATCTCCATCTAAGGTGTTGGATAGAGAAGGTAGACCAACAAATGTGATCAAACCTAAATTGGAATGGAATAGAGGTGGAAATGAAGTTAGTGAGAACAATGTTAAGGCCATGTATTCCATCTTCAATGCCATAAGCATGGATGAATTTCGTAGGATTGCTACTTGTACCTTAGATAAGGAAGCTTGAGACATCCTCCAATTGACTCATCAAGGAACCAATGCTTTTAAAGTGTCCAAAATTCAAATGTTGACCTTTAGGTTTGAGACAATTAGGATGGAGTATCATGAGAATTTTGGAGAGTTTTATGCAAAATTGATGGACATTGTGACTTCTAGCTTTAATCTAGGTGAACCCATTCCTAACTCCAAAATGGTTAGAAAGATTCTAAGATTTCTTTCTGAGAGATTTAGAGCAAAGGTCACTGCCATTGAAGACTCTAAGGATGTGGATTCCTTAAAAGTAAATGAACTTGTAGGTTCCTTCCAGACCTTTGAAGTGACTCTTGGATCACCTAGGAAGTCAAGGGGCATTGCCTTGGATGCCATTAAAGAGGAGTCCTTAGGTTTTGAAGGTGAGGGTGATAAGAAAATTTCGAATGGAGAAGTCACTAGATTTGCTAGGAAGTTCAAGAAGTATATGAAGTTTAGGAAATATAAGAGTAAGTCCAAGAAAGATGTTAAAAAATGGAACAATCCCATGGGAAAATCAAGTGGAAAGGACAAAAAGAAAGATAAAAGTGTCAAAAAAGAGTTAAAGATTGAGTGCTTCAAATGTGGGGGAAAAAGGCACTATGCTACTGAATATCACTCAAAGAAAAAAGGAAAGAAGGTCATGTAAGTCACTTGGAGTGACATAGAATCCATTGGAAATGAGGAATACACTAACTTTACCACTTTTATGTTAAGTGTTAATGAAGAACCAATCAAGAAAAAGGTCTTATGTGAGTCTTATGAGTTAAGTGACTTTGATGGTGATGAAATGCGTTTTGACTCTACATATGAGACTTTGTGCAAGGAGTACTTGAGTCTCAAACAAGAACAAGTTGAGTGGAAGGCTTCTAAAAAGAGTTTAATCAATAAGGTTAAGACTTTAAAGGGAGAAAAGAAGTCTTTGCTCAATAAAATTACCTTTCTTGAAAATGAACACTTTGACATGAAAAAAAAGTGTGATAAGCTGAAGAGTAAAACCAAGTGTTCAAGAATGAGTTAAGTCTTAGGAAGGAAGAGTCACATCCTAACTCTAAAAGACTTGATGATTTGATCAATTCAAGGTGGGAATCCTTTGATAAATGAGGCTTAGGTTTTGTTGATGAAACTATCACACCTAGTAGTGGTAAAACAATTTTTGTCAAGCCTTGTTAAGGAGTGCTCCTTAAGACAACTCATTCTAAATTGAAATTTCATTGCACTCACTATACTAAAATGGGACATATGATTGATAGATGTTATGCAAAGATGTTTGAGAATTTTTAAATAAAGTTGGCCAACCTAATGAATGAATCATTTACTTTGAGAAATAGGCTATTGCAAGGTGACAAGAGGGATTCGATGTCCCTTATTATAGTGGTTTCCATGGAAGCACTTTCAATGGAAAGACCAAAGTCACAAATTTCAAGAAAATATAGGTGAAAAAGAATGAATTTAATTGCCTTGTCATCCATACCACACTTAGAGCCAGTGAGTCATACTCATTGTACTTTCATAGTGGTTGCTCACGTCATATATAAACACCCAGGACAAGGTACTATGCAATGAAAAATGCAGTTATGCCAAAATTCAAACTGGTTAGAGAAATCGAAAAATAACCAAAATGATTAATAAAGAAACTTATAGGAAAGGAACACAAATTAAAATTTACTCGGCCATATAGGCGGTTCTACAAACTGCAAAAATAAAGCTTAAAACCATCCATGTAGGAGGTACAAAAGAAAATTAAATATCAAAAACCAGCCATATAGGTGGTACCAAAGATCAAACTTGAAAATTATAAAACTTGAAACTGAAACTTGAAACTGAAACTTGAAAATTACATAAATATATAAGCTTCAAAATTACATAAGGAGATGGAATTCTTACAAGGGAAGATGGGAGGAAAGCTTTGAAGAAAGCTTGCTTGGTGCTTACATGGTTGGGAAAGAAGAAATGTAGAAGGGAAAGCTTAAGAGAGAGAGATTTACATGGTAGAGAGAGAGCTTAGAGAGAAATTCTAAGTGAAAGAATTCCCTTCCAAAATTCTAGTGCTTACAAATGAGGAGCAAGCCTCCTTAAATAGGCAAAAATAGAATCTTGAATAGTGAATAGTAAATAGTGAATAGTAACCGATGGCTACTATTTACTTTTTGACTTTCACTGTAGCAGTCTTGAAAATCATTACTTTAGGCGGTGCTTTCGGCTGGAACAACTGGAAAAGGCTAATTGCTTGAGAGCTGTAGAATTCACGGGTCCGGAAAATGCTAAAAAATATCAATTTTTTTATTGTCTTATGGGAGGAAGGATACCTTCACAATCATCTTCATTTTCTTGGAGATAATTAGTTGTAAAATCATATGATTCAGCATAAGAATCTTCTTGAGAGAAGCTTGAACTGCTCTTGTCAAGGATATTCTGAAACTCCTGAGGTATTCTAGTAGCGGCTAGCTTAGCTTGGAGTTGCTGCTTTTTTAGGAGGAACTGTGACATATCTTCAGAAGTTGAGGCTTGTGTAGGATGCTTGAGGAAATATTGATTTACTGCTTGAACTGTGGCATCATTTTTCAATGCATCCCACCACTTAGTCTTAAAAGTCCTACCAAGGGCTGGAAAATTTGCTGATTCATCTGAAATAATAATATAGTCCCATTGGACTATCCAGGCAAGACCAAATTCACCGAAGAAGAATAACAGAGTGGAAAAAACTGAAAGTTCTTTAGGAGGAAGGAAAGAGTTTTTAAATAACTCAAAGCCATCAAAGACAGGCTTCAGGAGAATCTTAGTAGTTGGACCAAAATAAGTCCACCAGTCATTAAACCAAAAGGGAAAAGAAGAGATTTGATACTTAGATGGGAAATAGAACATCCATGAATGATGGAAGTCCTTGTTTTGGATTAAAAAAGCATTGAACCATGCTCTCTGGTAGTCCCAGTAATTGAAAAATCTGGGTTTTGAGGGTTTGGAGAATTCCCTTGACAAATTGGGATTTCCCTATTGCTTAACGGTAAGAACCTTATAAATATGGCAAGTGGAAAATGCCAAATCAGAATTGCTGAATTTATTAGCATTGTGCTTAATTTTAACAGACCCGGTTTCCACAAGGACAGTTTCAAAAAACATTCTTGTTTTCAAAAGGTCACCAGAGGGATAATGAATATTTTCATGAAAAACTTTTGCTGCTATCTCTCTGGGATTTTCAGAGAAAAACTCCCTTTCAATTATTAAAAGAGGTTGATTAAGATCTTTTTGCCAATATCTTGATTTTGCTGAAAGAGGTGTGGGGTTGGCAGCCACCACAATTTGCTTGTTTGAAAAGGATGAGCTTGGAGCTAATTCCTTTTGAGAGGGATTAGTTTTAGTAACCTACTTAAAGGTCTGAGACCCTGGTATAGTTGGAAATTGGGTTGCTTTAACTAGCTTGGATGGATCAAAATGATCATAGTATAAGGATAACATTTTGTTTGGTAAGAGGTCAGAAGAATGAAGCCTTGCTTCTTCTTCTTCAACTTGTTGGCTCCAAAGCATTTTATAAGGAGAAGGTTCTTTGCTAATTTGGGAATTAGATGGCTTAGGAGGAGGTTGGATATTCTTTTTGGGGGCCATGATTTCGTGAATCCTGCAAAATTCACGGATTAGAAAATCAGGGTTCTGGAAATATTCTCCTTTAATATACTTAAATTGTAAATTAATTAAAATAGCTTGGTATATATTAAAATAATCCTTGTCAAAGCTTTGAGAAAAAGTTATTTGTTTAGAAATATCACTTTGAAAATATGGAATGCATGAATCAATTAATCCATTGGGAATGTTAGAACCAACAAAATTAATCTCTTTATTTAAGAGATCAACCTTGTCATCCTTGATTTGAATGCTTTGATCTTTTAAAGTGTTAATACCCTCAACATCAGGTGGATTAGCAAATTCGAACAGGATTTCCTTATCAAGGAGCTTAGTTTTTATTCCTTTACCATCTACCCACATAGGATACATAGAGCTTAAAAAGGGAATACCTAGAAGGACCTTCTCTTTAAGGTCTTTAACTAGGAAGAAAGTTTGCTTAATACAGATACCTTGATTACTAATATGGGCGTCAAACAACTTATATCTGATATCAAGGCTTTTACCATTGGCTCCAAAAAGAGTTTTAGTGGTTTCCTTACAAAGTTTAATAGGCACAAGGCTTTCTTGAATGCAATTTGAAGCTACTCCGGAATCAATTAAAGTAATAATATTAATAGCAAACTTATTCTTAATTACTATAGTAAAAGAGACTTCCCACCTCTGGAAAATAACCCTACTAACAGTATTTAAGTATGCATCTGCTACTTCATCATTAGCCTGTGAAGATTCAGGAATTTCTTCAACATTTTCTTGGTTAACAAGACTACCATCAATAATCTTATTAACTTGCTCTTGGAGATCTGTTAAACCTAAAGTTGTAAACTCTCTTAAAACCTTAATTTCTTTCTTATTTTGCCTTACTTCTTCTTGAAGATCCTTAATAGTCATTTCTTTGGTAGGCTACTGGCTAAATCTTGTAAATATTTCGTTTAAATTATAAGGATTAACAGTCTTCTTAACTTCTTGCTTACTAATAGACTTTTTAAAGACATCATAAAGGTCTTGCTTAGTTTTTTCATCTTCAACTTTTCTTAAGACATCTAAAACTAGCTCTTGTTCTTGGCTTATAACATTAATAGTCTTAGGTCGGCAATCACAATTACCCTTAATGCAATCTGCTTGGTCACTAAAAGTTTGGCTTGAGATATCCTCACCACTACTATCTAGTTGATTAATATCATCTTTATTATCTAAATCAGTTCTTGATTCAGACTCAGTGGAGTTTAATAAGACCCTTTTAAGCATATTTTTTAGGTCTTCTGTAGCATTTAAATTATTAATTTCCTGCTTAACCCTACAATCCTTCTTGTAGTGGCCAACCTTGCCACACTTAAAGCAAACTGGCTTAGATGAAGGTTTTTCTAGCTTAATCTGGGCATTTTGGGCGTCCTTGTTCATTATTCTTTGAACATGTCTATTATGCTTGGTTTCATTCATCCTATAATTACCATAAGTTCCTCACTTACTGTGGTAAAATTTTTCTTTGCTAGGCTTTCTAGCTTGTTTCTTCCTCTGTTTAAAGGGAGGCATAGTCTCTTTTTGGTTAAATCCAAATTGGCTACAGAATGAACCAAACTCATTCTTGTAGATTTTTTGTTCATTTTTTATTTGCTGCTTAAGCTTAAAGTCATTGCACAGTTTAATTCCTTCTGCTGTGACAATGCTTATGATTTCTCCATAGGTAAGCTTATCATAAGGAATTTGTCTATTAAACTGTTCCCTTATCTTAATTCTAATTTTTTCAGAGAAAAGCTTAGGTAGACTTGAAATAAACTTTTCTTTCCAAAAAGACTGATTACAGTCTGATCTTAACATGACTTTGGTTAAGAATACTTCTTTATACCAACTAAAATCATGAAGCTTAGGGCACTTAAGGTTGGTTAAGAGATCTGCAGTCTTATCCTTAATCTTTGTAGGATCTCCAATGAAATGCTTAGATATGGAATAGATAAAAGTTGCCACTGCATCCTCAATATCTTGTCCATCTTTGTCCTTAACAATTTCATTATTCTTATTAATCCTATAGGCTTTGAGAATATCATTCCTATCATCATAAGTGAGATAATTATCCCACCAACCCTTAAGCTGTCTTTTGAACCCAGCAACAATTGTCTGAGCTACAACATGGTCTGACAATCTATTGGTTAGCTTGTAGGTTGTGCTAACCATGGTCATTTCTTGAAGCTTGGTGAGTACATTGTACTCAGTCATATCATCTATGTTCCATTCATAGATAGTACCGCTAGTGTAAGATGCTTGTGTATACTGGTTTCTTTCCTCATACTGCATGTCAGGAAAGGTAGGTCTAGGGTAGTAATTCCTAGATCTAGGTGGCTCTTGGTTTCCGATAATCCTCATAACCATTTGGTTTGGAGGTTCCTCAAAAATCTTAATTAATTCATCAGCCTCTGCTTCAGAACTAATTTCTCCTTTTACCATGTTAATTCTTCTATGGGAAGGCTGAGGTGTCTCAGGGATAATTATGCTATCTCTAACTTTTTGACTTATCCTATCAACCAAAGCTTGGTCAACATGGGGATTCTCCTGGAATTTCTTAGAGAATTCAAAAGGCTTGAATAAAGGCTTACTATCCTTCTTAACAAATGTTGTCTTAATGTGATCTTGTGTTTTAATGATCTCTTCAACCCTGTTAATTTGATCACCAAGAGTCTTAAGAAACATGTTACTGTAATTAAGTTGTTCCATGACTCTTCTTACATCTACTGCACTAGCAGTTCCTTTATCCTCTTTCTTAGTCTTAAAAGGTGAAGCTATGACAATGGTTCCATTAATGTTCTTTTCTAGCTTAGCTTCAGGAGGATGGATTGACTCAATGGCATTATCATCACAAGTTTTCCATATCTTAGTTTTGCTGGATATGACATTAATACGCTTACAAGGGTAGTCAGGATGATCATCTTGTTTAAAGAGCTCAAACCAGATCCACTACTTAATGTTTTTCTTTTCTTGTCTTAAATAAGAGTAAAACTCTTCTTGGTAAATGGTTCTAATAACCTTAGGGATAGATCTAAAGAACCAATCACACTTTTCCTTGTTGACTTCAGAATGGAAGTCTTTCCTTAAGAGATCTTTGTTAATTTCAAAGTCCTCATCACTTAAACTTACTGTTTTAATCTGGGAATACGTAGGAGACAAATCAGGAGACTCATCCTGATTATCACCTTGCTGTGATCCTTGAGTGGAATCCTTTTCCATAGTGTAATAGGGTCTAGCCAGATTAGTTTGACTCCTAACACCAGTTAGCTTAATGTTTTTAGGATTTGCTGAAGTGGAACCTTCTTCTACCCTAATGGTTCTTATGGGGATAGAAGAACATGAAGCTCTAGAGGGTTCAAATTCTAAAACTCTTTTTGGAGCCAATGGTAAAAGCCTTGATATCAGATATAAGTTGTCAGATGCCCACATTAGTAATCAAGGTATCTGTATTAAGCAAACTTTCTTTCGAGTTAAAGATCTTAAAGAAAAGGTCCTTCTAGGTATTCATTTTTTAAGTTCCATATATCCTATGAGGGTAGATGGTAAAGGAATAAAAACTAAGCTCCTTGATAAGGAAATCCTATTCGAATTTTTCAATCTGCCTGATGTTAAGGGTATCAGTACTTTAAAGGATCAGAGCATTCAAATCAATGATAACAATGTTGATCTCTTAAATAAAGAGATTAATTTTGTTGGTTCTAACATTGCCAATGGATTAATTGTTTCATGCATTCCATATTTTCAAAGTGATATTTTTCCTCAAAGCTTTGACAAAGGTTATATATATATATATATTTGACAGGTAATAAATCATTCTTCATTAATTTCACTGCATTTGATGGAGGAAATGTGATGTTTGGTGATGGTAATATGACTTGTGTGAAAGGGAAAGACACCAACATTCCTAATCTTGAAGAAGTCTTGCTTGTGGAAGGTCTAAAACTTAACTTGATAAGCATAAGTCAAATCTGTGACAATAAGTTCCATGTTCAATTTTCACAAAATATGTGCAAATTGTTTGATTTGAATGGTAATCATGTGATGGTTGGATTGAGAATTTCGGATAATTGTTATGTTGCTAGTCAAAATTCATTATTTTCTTCTCTTGTGTGTGGTAGTTCAAAAATTGAATCAATTGATTTATGACATCATAGATTGGGTCATCTCAACTTTTGTGACTTGATTAAGGTTACAAACAAGGAATTTGTCAAAAGGATTCCTAAGCTTGGAAAGCCCTACAATCCTATTTGTGACAGTTGTAAAAAGGGAAAGCAAACTAGAAGCAATCATAAAAGAGTCAATGAGATTGTGACCTCTAAACCTCTAGAACTTTTACACATGGACATTATGAGACTAATGAGAATGGAAAGTTTAGGGGGCAAGAAATACTTCCTAGAAATAGTTGATGACTATTATAGGTTTGCATGGGTTGCATTCCTAAGAGAAAATAGTGATGCCTTCATTAATTTTAAGGACATTGAGTTGAAGATTTAAAATGAGAAAGGTTATCCCATTGGTAGCATTAGGAGTAATAGGGGAAAAGAATTTGATAATTTTGATTTTCTAAAGTTTTGTCACACTCTAGGAATTAAGCAAGAGTTTTTCGCTCCTAAAACTCCTCTATAAAATGGGGTAGCTGAAAGGAAGAATCATGTCCTTCAAGAAATGACTCGAACAAGTCTAAATCAACATGATCTCTCCACTCATTTTTGGGCTAAGGCAATTAAAATCGCTTGCTACACATCCAATAGGATTCATTTGCATCCTTATACTAGGAAAATTTGTTATGAGCTTTGGAAAAGAAAAAAGCCTAATGTGAAGCATTTTAGGTTGTTTGGAAGTAGGTACTAAGTCTTGAAAGATCATGAAAATCTTGTCAAATTGACATTGTTTTGCAAAAAGACTACTAGTTGATTGAAAAAATAAAATAAAAGATGAAAAAGAAATTGAGAAGAAAGAAAAAAAAGAAGAAAAAATGGAGAATGTGGACAAGGAAAAAATGATTCAGCCAAGAGAAATAGGTCTAAGGTGCCAAAGAATCATCCATTGAGTAATGTTATTGGAGATTTTGAGGAAAGCATGGTAACAAGGAGACAATCTAAGTTGAATGAGATAAGTTACGTATGCTACACCTCTCAAATTGAATCCAAGAGTGTTGAGAAAGCCTTAAATGACGAAGTTTGGCTAGAGGCTCTTCTTGAGGAATTGAATCAATTCACTAGAAAAGAAGTTTGGTTTTTGGTGCCAAGGCTAAAAGATGTGAATTTCATTGGAATAAAATGGATTTAAAAAAATAAGATGGATGAAAATGGAGTGATTGTGAGGAATAAGGCAAGGTTGGTTGCTCGAGGATTCAAGTAGAGAGAGTTGACTTTGATGAAAATTTTGCTTCGGTTGCAAGACTTGAATCCATTCAGATACTTTTGGCAATTTCTTATGTGTGGAAGTCTATGTTGTTTCAAATGGATGTCAAAAGGGCATTTCTCAATGGGATACTTAATGAGGAAGTTTATGTTGAGCAACCAAAATTTTTTCAAGACTTGAAGTACCCTAATCATATTTATTGCATTAGGAAAGCCCTTTATGGCCTAAAGTAAGCTCTTAGAGCTTCACATGAGAGACTTACATCTTATATTCTTAAGAAAGGATTCATAAGAAGGGGAGCAAATTGAACTTTGTTCATTAGAAGAAATGAAGGAGTGTTCTTAGTAGCACAAATATATGTTGATGACATAGTTTTTGGGTCTACCTCTAGTGAGTGTTCCTTAGGTTTTGCCAAAAAGATGAAGAGTAAGTTTGAAATGAGCATGGTAGGAGAGTTGACTTACTTTCTTGGGTTCTAAGTTGAACAACTCAAAGATGGGATCTTCTTATCCCAATCTAAATATGCTAAGGAACTTGTCAAAATGTTTGGTCTAGAATCAACAAAACACTATAGGGCACACCAATGGCTACTAGTACAAAGCGAAGTAAGGATGAGTTCGGAAATGGGGTAGATGAAACATTGTATAGAAGCATGATTGGTAGTCTTTTATACCTCATAGCTAGTAGACTCATAGCCTTTAGTGTTGGCACTTGCATTAGGTATCTAGCTTGTCCTAGAGAATCCCATCTCATTGCTCTTAAACATGTTATTAGATACATTGTTGGTACATTAGAGTTAGGTCTTTGGTATCCTTTCGACACTCATGTTGATGTAGCTTGCTATACGAATAATGATTAGGTTGGTAATGTCAATGAAAGAAAAAACACTTTCGGTGGTTGTTTTTACATTGGTAATTGTTTGGTTGCTTGGATGAGTAAGAAACAAAATTCAGTTTCGCTCTCCATAACTGAAGCAGAATATATAGTTTTCGGGAGTTGGTGCTCAATTGCTTTGGATTAAGCAAATGTTGAGTGATTATGGAATAAGGCAAGGAACCATGATTGTGTTTTATGATGATACAAGAACCATCATTCTATCTAAAAACCCTATTCTTCATTTAATCTAGGACAAAGCATATTGATATAAGACATCATTTCAATTATGAATTGGTAGAAGACAAAGTTGTCTCCTTAGAATATGTCTCTACCAAGGGTTAAAGGGTTGATATTCTCACTAAGCCTTTGGATGTTTTTAGGTTTGAGTCACTTAGGAGCTCCATAAGCTTATGTTTTCTGAGTTGATTCTCTTTAAAGCCTCCCTAAGATATCCCTTATTGTATATCCTTTCATCCTAGAGGTTTCATAGGCTTATTGAGTCCTTGTGTTGCCTTGTTTTTCTATTCTCGTGATTCTCATTCTTTTTGTTTGTCTGGTATCTCCTCAAATCCTTTTTTTCTTTATTCTTAACATGGATGTTTATTTTATTTTATTTTTTTAAACTTGACATTGTTTCTTTTCTAGAAAATGGTTATTTTGTGTCATAATGATTCAAAAATGCTCCAAGATATAAAAATCCTTTTTGTGTTGGTGAATGAGCTGGATTATAAGGTGTTTATTATTTAGCTTTGCTTAGATAAGCTGTAAGATACTTATTTCATATTTATTGAGTGACTAACAACTTGTGGAATGCTTTATGATTTCATAAAAACTAATAAATGATTATTAAAGTTCAATTATGGGCCTATATCTATTCAATGTACCTTAAAGATTGAGTAAAGTCATAAATCTTCTTGAGAGTTTGAACTTGTGTCTCTTGATTATTTACACACTTCCAAATATATATTATTCATTTCCTAGAATGGTTGACGCAAGTTGACAATGTTTTTACTGTAAAAAGTCTCCATTACAAAAGTGGGACATCCCTTTATGTTTGTAATGGCCACCTTAGTGATCTCAAAGTCAATATTCTATCATAAGTGTTTTGTCAATATGTTATTGAAACAAAAATAAAAAATAAAAAATAAAAACGAGATGTATGTTTGTATTTATGTCAAGGGATCTATTTTTTATTGTGTTAAATAGAAATCCGGTCAAGGGAGATGTAAATTGACTTCAAGGGAAATAAATTTGAGTTTATTTAGGGATAGATGTGATCTTGAAAATGATTTTTGGTTCATGGTTATCTATAGCCTTATAAATGGAGATTATTTATCATTGTTAAATCGTTATGGTCTTATGAGTGTGCTCTTTGAGCTAAATGGAGTGTTAATAATTTCTTGCTTTTTATCCTTGTCATATGAGAAATTGATAAGTTTCTCTATAATTCATACTTTGTCAATCAATTCAAAAGTCTTTTGGTGATATTTTTATTATTATTATGCATATTAGTGATCAAATGCTAAATGATTTTCATGGTGACCATTAATGAATTTGTTTTTAATATCCTTCTTCATTTTTCTTCCGATTGTACAACTTTCTTGCTCATTTTTAGATGAACTTTTTGGCATATCTCGATCATTAGTTGTTTTGATCAACTATTTTTTTCAAGAAAAATTAAATGTTGTGCAGTGTGATCGAAATGTGATCGATTGGCTTTTGATTGACTGTGTTATTCTAAACTTGGCTAAGAACTATATTATGTGATTGATTGACTTTTGATCAATTGTGTTTTTCTAACCTTGGGAAAGCTGTGTTGTGTGATCTAAGTTGGATGGATCTATCCTCGATCAAATGTGTTTTTATTGGCTTGGCTAAGAACAACACTGTGTGATTGAAATGTGATCGATCGAACTTATTCTCTAGTGTTTTAAATTAAAATAAAAAAAGCAAAAAATAAATAAATAGAATAAAATACATGTTTAATAGAAATGATAAAAGAGCGTCTCCATCTCAAATCAAAATCCTCAAATTTCTTCCAACCCTAGCTTTTTCCAACCCATTTTTCTTTCAAACCCCTCTTTGCTCGTCATTTTTTCTTCACCATAGCAATTAAAGTTTTCCATTGCTCCTCACCATGGGTGGCTTCTAACTCCAAAGTCCCTTTCATTTCTCTTCGAAGAAGCGTGTTTTAGTGTGGGTTATGGTTTTGGCGGCTTGTTGTTCTTGGTTTCTAGGTAAGTTTGGTTTTTCTTTCAATCCAGGGTTTGATTATGGAAGACTTCTCTTTCATTTTGCAAGGTTTGATTTCTATTTGTCTTATTTGGTTAAGTAGTTTCTTGATTTTTTTTTGGTTTGGGTGCTCAAGGTTTCAAAGGGTACAATATTGGGTTTGTTGCTTTTAAATTGGTGTTTCAGTTTTTATCTCATACTCATTTCTAGCCTTGTTTTTAACTTATTCTTATGGTTCCTACATTGAGTACTAGAAAGAGAGTGTGGATCACAATCCCAAATTTTGAGATACCTTTGCTAAGATGGATAGTGTTTGTCTTTGGTGTTAAGGTTTGCTTTTTCGTATCTTGATTCACCTAAGTCATTGTATCTATTCATAGATTTTTATTGGTTCGGGTGTTCTTGGTGCTCATTTGGGATGTTGGTGTTGATCTTTCAATGTTTGCAACATTGTTTTTAGAGCTTGGATGTGATATTTTAATTTGCAATTTGATGCTTAATCTTGGGTTTTTCATATTTCTAAAAGATTGCTTTCATAAAGCTTCTATTCAATTTTTTTGTCCAATCTCATGGATAGGTTAAGAGGGAGGATGCTCATATTGAACTTGAGAAAATAAAGGCTAATCTTAAAAGAGAAAAACACCCAAGAGAGGGTGAATTGGGTTTTTTTTTAAAAAAATTCTTTTTTTTAAACACAACAAGTTTAAATACAAGAGAAACAAATATAAAGAGATAAGGTTAGAAAAATCAAACTCAGATTTTATAATGGTTCAACACTTCCTTACCTACGTCCACTATCCTCAAGCTCCTAACCGAGTGAGGGTTCCACTAACTTAAAGCTTTAACCAAACTTTTAATCACCTTTACACTTGGATTCTGACTCCAATGGGCTCTTACACAATCTTCTTCAAGTTTCAACTCACTTGAAGGCTTTAACACTCAATTAACAAGTATGAATCTCTCAACCTAGCTCAACAATAACTCAAATACAACTCAAGGCTAGGATAAATCACAAAGGTGCACTAAAGAGTATGCAAATGGAGATTTAATGCACCAAGAAAAGAATGAGAACTTTTAAGGTAAGAACAAGTGGGTAGACAAATAGATGCAGGTGTTCTCTTGCTCATAAATGAAGTGGAGCTCTCTATTTATAGGTTTATAACATCGGGAGCCAAAAAACCAGAAAACAGCCTCAACCGGTCGAGCTGGGGGTCGACCGATTCACTAGCCGTTGGAGCATTTAATGCTTGGCAAGTGACTGTTACCCTTGACCAGACCTCGACCGGGAAGGAAAGGCTATTGGAAAAGAGAGTGTGTTTTTTGCTCCTCTTGACCAGACCTCGATTGAGAAGGGGTAATTGGTCGACTAATACCTTAGCCAGTTGAGTCGGTTTGACCAATGCCTCGACCAGCTCACCGTTATTGGCCCGAAAACCTATCTTTTCTATTCTTTTCTCTTCTAACACTTAAGCAAGGTCTTTAGGTAAATTAATATGTCAATTTTAAAATGATTTGCCTAAGGTTCATTTGATAGAACTCGAGTTTTGATGGAAATGTAACTTTACAGCATAAACCGAGTTTTTCAAAGATGCATGAAATGATATGTAAATCCTAAGTGCACCCATGCATTCATCTTACATATGTTTCCTATGATTAAAAGTTTTCAAAAAGTCTTGATCTTATATCCATTAAGTCCTTTGATGAATTTCCAAACTAACACTTGAAATTCTTTATAATTCAAACCAATTAGTAACTTAACCATGTTTTGTTATCATCAAAACATGATTAGGAGAACCCTTGGGCTAACAAAACCTTTTTTTTTCTTGATATATTTTACATGAATATTGAATTTTTGTTAAAGCATCATTGGTTTATATGATATTCTTTCATTTTTATTGGTACATTGATGTGTTTATTAAGGAACCTATTTTCAGGTTTTTGAACATATTTCTTTCTACTCTTTGTCTCATTCTAGGACAAAAAGAGAGAAAATTTTGGATGTGCATAATTGGCTATATTAAGTATCTTGAGCTGCTTGTATATTTGTGGACTTATTGAAGATAATTTACATATTGGTATCTCTATAAATTGATTCATTATGCGCAGGTGCTACTAACTAGTTTTGTGTGTTAAGCTTTGATGGTAGGTTGTGTAGTGTCTAGTTTGTGAGGTTGAGTGAGTTTGTACCTTCTATAAGAGTGGGTGGGGTATACATGTACTTATTTGTGTTGTAAAATGTTTTGTCCCAAAATTGCTAAAGGGGGGAGATTGTAAGTGTATTTTGTGTATTGGCTTTCCAAGTCAAAACTCCCATTGTGTCTCGTAGCTCATATTCTTCAAATCCTCTTTTGAATCCTTGTCTTTTCCAAATTGTTCATGTTTGAAGATGACTAAAGGAGTTGGTAAGTGCATTTGAGGTGATGGATATGGCAAACAATGATCAATCATATTTTAAATTTTTATACTTTTATTGGAAATTGAAGCTTAGGAGTGTAACACATTGTGTTTAAAACATTTGGATCGATTTCTGATCAATCAAACTTAAGGATCACAATTTCTATTGTACCTAGGTCTTTTTTATTCTCATTTGATCACATCTACATTCCTTCATTTTTTTTCCATAACATTCTCAACTGTTGGATGAGTTTCAAAACCCTAATTTTTAATCCCTCTTTCCAAATGGAGAGAAATCAATTGTGAGAGAAAAAACCCTTTTTTTTTTTTTTTGGTTTCAAGTTTCTCTTACCATATTGGGAAGTGTTTACCTTATGAGAAATTTTTTTAGTTTGAATTGAAAATCAGTTTTTAAGTGAAAAATCTTTGTTTAAAATGAGTTGATTCACATATTCTTCATCCTAACTCTCATATGCAACTTATTGAGGTAAAATCCAAGATTCTTCTTATGAGGACTCAAGAAAATGTCAAGATCAAAGCTTGGAGTGGATTCCAAGTGTTTTCCTAAAAAAGAAAGAGGGTAGCTGAACCTTGAAGGTTCTAGGAAAATTGTTCGGGAGACGATGAAAGACTTGAGCTAGGTAAAACCTTTAACTCAGCTAATTTTTCTTCATAATGGATTATTTGATTACTTGAGGCTCATGGTTTTTTATCTCTTCGAAGGTTTTCCATGTTAAAAATGGGTGTCATTATCTCCTTTCTATCTTGTCTTTTGACTAGTATTTCATAAGCTTATAGTATTTTTCATTGCATTATGTTGATTGGATTAATTGGAGCATGAGCCCAAAATATGGCTATTGAATCTTTGAAATAACAAGATATATTTTAGTTTTTGTTGATTGATGACAAGGGGCATGTGAAAAAGAGTTTTTATGTTGATGCAATGTCTTATATATCATGTTTGGGAAGTGTTTTTAGTGGCTTGCATTAAATAACTTGTTTAGGAAAGTGTTGGTGTATCCATTGTTGCTTGTGATTTGAGTGTTTGTTTTTTGGGTTGAAAAAGAAGATCAATTCATAAAGAAAAAATAGGAGAATTTGTGAGATACCACCTCTAAACTCTTTTCCCCCGTCTCCCTCTCCCCCTCGGAAGTGTGCCAAGATTAAGGAAGAGTCATTAGGTGGAAGATTTTGGGTTTACGAGACTTTTGACGACATCGATTTAATTCTTCAACACTTGGATTCAAGGTTTGGGAACATCCACACCTAAAGGTTAGTACTTTAATCCTAAAGATATTTAAAAAAAAAAAAAAAAAAAAAATTGTTATTGTTATTGTTGCTTAAATTTAAGATGCCAACAAAAGTCAATTTATAATATCTAGTACAACCTTGCATTTTTACTAAAACGCCCTTATGCACACTTATGAATCATATGCTCAAAATACCCTTAAAACATTTGCTACCATGAAATTGGAGCTTGAGTAGGAGTTACTATGGCCCATAGGAAAATTTCGATTCCCTCAAAATCTAATTATAAACGTGACTCAACACTCCACTAAAGAGAGTCAACTACACTCTAATATCCTATGAAATTACAATGATCAAAGCTTGGGTCCATAACCTACTATTCATTGCATGTACACTCCCTATGAATTGGTGTCTATAGTCTAACAGGTTAGTGCTATCAACCCATCATGACAATCTCTCCAATCCTTGAGTTATAGATCCAACTTATTATGTGATTAACTAACATACTTTAGCTCCAAGGGACATATGTTAAATTCCACTTAAGGAATTTTGCGACCATAAATTTCGTAATTACGTTTGCTTTGGATCACTCAAGAGGACACATTGTCTCAATTCAATGAGATATCACAATGCCTCTATTAAGAATACCTATTTTCACCAACTTCCATTAATTGTGACCCAATCTATAGGGAATATATGACCACTTTAGGGTCTCACCCATAGGGCAAAACTTCCTGTTGATTTCATCATATCCTCTTGAGGTTAAGAGTCCATGCAACATAGCAGCTTGGTAGATTATGAAAATTTGATAGTCTTGCGTCATGATTCATCGTAGGTTTTATTCAATGTGTAATCATACACACCAGTGCACTCACCATGGAACCTTGTCTCGATGACCAAGACAACCCATCTTTTTAATTAGGAACTAGTGCACTATAGTCTCTACTAGATTGCCTAAATCCATGAACTGACTGTGAACAACTTATCATCTTGCAAGGAACCAAAGACTTGTATCCACTGTGCAACTCCTAATACATCCAAGTCATGTACAATGCAAGTGATATAGGTTGAATGCTCAAATCAATGTCAATACACCAAAAAGATAGCAATGGGATAGTTAAGTTTAACTTTGTTGCATCATGTCTTGCTCTTAAGGGGCTTAATCCCAACATCTAATTAGTCAACTTGCCTTAAACCTTAAAAGGTTATCCTAAGGTAGTGATTAATATATCTTTTATGTTTAGCCCTTAGCCCAGGTAAGTGGGACCACTTTAAGTGATTCTACCACTTCATGTATAAGTGTATAACCAAGATCTTTAACATCAATGTTACCAAGTGAAAAGTTTCATCTTTAGGATTGATCACTCCTACCACAAACATTTATAGTCTTGTTCAAATAGAATAGTTTGTATCACTCAATTACTTGGGTCATCCCATCTTTAAGATGGTGATGCACCCAAAATCAAGATGTGTTTGATCTTGGGGGCTATGGGCTTGCCTATGGCGCTTTCCCACTTAATATTTTGTAAAAGTGACTTTTAAAACTTTAGTAATTATCTTGATGAATAAATTATCTTCTTTAAGAATTTCCAAAAATATTTATTCCTTAATTAAAAATCTTGTGTAATAAGAGAATGTCCATATGAAAAATTTTAAATTTTCATGAGAGTATTTTATCCAAAAATGAATTTTGATAAAATATCCACTCTCAAATTTTAAAATATATTTTCATAAAAATTCTTCTTCTTCACACAATTGCAATTAATAAATATTTTTTCTAGGAAATGTTTTAAAAAAATTTATTTCTATCAAATTACTAAATATCTTTTGGTAATAACCTTTAATGATAAATTATTTCCAATGAAAATTTTCATATGATATTTATTATCCAAATTGGAAATTCTAGTGTAATAAGGAAACTTCCAATTTATAAAATTTTGAAAACTTGAGAGCACCTTATCCAATAAGGAAAGATTGAATTCTTCAAGGATTCTAAAAAATAAGCATAAAAAAAATATTTTAAATCCTTAAGAATAAATTTAGAAAGGAATTTTAGCTCTCATATTCAAAATTCCTCATAATATTATTTTCCTTATTCCTATACCTTTCCAATTTAATAAATAATCTTAAATATGGAATCTAATTTTCACAATAATCTATTCCATTAAAATGATCAAAAATGAAACTTTTAATAATTCCCTTAATGATAAATTATCCATCTTGAAAATTTCCAAAAAATTATTTACTGTCCAAATTAGGGATTAGTGTATAAAATTTTTTCCAAAAACTTAAAAAATAAAAACTAGAGAACTCTTTATTCGAAAAAGAAACTTTCATTTTACAGGGATTTTCATCAAAATAATTTTAAAGAAAATAATTTATAATCCTTTGGAATAATTTAGAAAAGCAAACTTTGCTCTCTAATTTATTTTCATACGTTTTATTTTCTCAATCTACACTATTCCCAAATTAAGTAAATAACATGCTTTGAAATCTAATTTTCAAGAAAATTTATATCCATTAAATTACTAAAAGTTTCATATTATTTGCATAAGAGGCTTTCAATAATTTTGGTAACATTCTTAAAATAAATTATTCATCATGAGAATTTCCAAAAACTTCATTAAATTGGAATACTTGTGCTTGTAAGCAATATCTAATTTTATAAAGATTTTAAAATAAGAGAATCCTCCTTTAATATAGAAACTCAAGTCTTTGAAAATATCAAAATTAGAAACTTTGAAAAAGGGATCTTCAAATGATTTTTTTAGAAAATGAAACTAGATTCTCTCATAATTTTTTTTTTAAATCTATATAAAAATTCCTTAATAATATCGTTATGCCAATTTTGAATAAAACATTAATTTGGAAATAACCTTCTCATGAAAATTTATTTTCCATAAAAAAATCCAAAATTAGCAACTTGAAAAGTATTTCTCATCACATGCAATATAACCAATAAGTATAATAAGGAAATAATCAAAATGAGTTCCCCTGGCCAAGGGATATTTTTGCAACTTTCCAATTTTGCACAAGAGCCATTGGTCTTCAATTTTCCATAACTTGGCACCAACTTTTGGCATCAAAGCTTACCAAAATAGTGCCCCCAAACTACTGTCCATGCAAGTGGCAGATTGCATTATAAAACAACATTCAAGATGATTTAACACAAAATTTTTAGCATGAAAACTTGCCTAAAAAAAAGTGCACCATGAATTACTATTTGTGATTCATCACGTTACATAAAAAAAATTGCATGAGTTAGCATTGAAACCAGCCCTAAAAAGTAACCCACAATTGAGTTTACATCCAACCATAAATTGATCCCAACAAGTGGTCCTAAAAACAAACCTAAACAATCAAAAGAAAATTGACTCGTATTCAATCCTATAATAGCATGCCTTTTGCATAGCATTTCTTCAAATGACCACATCTTCTTTGTTTCAACTTTGAATTGCAAACTATTTGTAGCGTTAGATTCCTATCTTCCTAAGCTTCAAAATCATATGTAGCTTGCCTTAAGAAATTTAAGGGAGGCAGCTTTGATTTTGAGTCAAAGTGAAAGTTTCTCTGCTAGCATGAAACTAAATAAAAAATAAAATAAAAACTTTCTTCTTTTTCCTTTTTTTGTTTTTTAATACATTCAAAGGAAGGATTCATCATTTTCCACAACTATTAAACTCATTGATGCTTCATAGATGATGCTCCCACAAAGATCAAATCTTTATTGATATCATTAAGGATTTCCTTTCTTGTAGCCCTCCATAGATGATAAAAATATAACTTTACGTCATAAAATTAAATCTTATGCTCCCATAATGGAGTTTATATCCCAATCTATAGAAAAGATTAAAACATTTTACAAAAAAAATGAAAACATATGCTCCTTTAATGGAGCTTACAACCTAATCTATGAAGAAACAAATAATATTACTAATTATCCAATTCAATCAACACATGTAATAAAAAAAAAAAAAAAACATAAACGTGTTATTTGGCCATGGGATAATATCAAGGCTACAAAAAAGAAGTTAGCACACTTTAAATAAAGATTTAAGCATACATATAACATTATGCTCTAATACCAATTGTTGGCATCATAGATCTACGTAATGAAAGTAATACCAATTTTACAAAAAAATGATCTTTAGGATTAAAATACTAACCCTTAGGTTTGAATGTTCTCAAACCTTGAGTTAAAATGTTGAATCAAATCGATGTCATTGGAAGTCTCATAGACATAAGATTTTTTGCATGATGGTCTTCCTTGATTTTGACACATTTTCAATGGAAGAAAAAAAAGGATTGAAGGTAATTACTACTCAAAAAGTGCTATTTCATAGCTTGTAATTAACTCTTTTAAACACTTTTGAGTAGTAGTTATTACTTTTTAACTCAATTGGCATGTTAAGGACCCTTGCCATCGTTTCTAATCAAATTGTGTTAAGTTTTGGTGTTTTTGATAGCTTTTTGCTCACCAAAGCAATCCAAGAATGAGGGAGATCTGTAATTAGTTCATAGCAAAGCAATTGGAAGCTCAAATTCATGAAGAACCAAGCTTTGGAGCTTCATAACCCTTTGCCAAAGTCATTCAAAGTATGCAAGGAGGAAAAACAGAGAGAAGGAAATCATGAATAAAAATAGGGGACAGCAGTTGTAGTCTTCTTTCACACTTTTGGAGCACTTCCTAAAGTCCATTTTCTACATGCTATATACCATTTTAAATCTCAGGAAGTCAAGAGTCCAATGCTTCAAACGGTGTGCAAATTGGAGTTGAAACGAGGAAGTTATGGCCGTTGGAAGTCAACTGCACTAAAGCTAAAAGGCAATTTCATAGTTGCGAAATAGGTTGCGAAATCGACCTTTTCATGCGAAATGGAGACTTTCAGCATGCGAAATGGAGACTTTCAGCCTGCGAAATTTCGCAGCCCATGTGCATGCTGCGAAATCCACCTGAGTGCTTCCAGATATTTACGCATCGACTTTTTTAGATTTTTTCTTCAGATATTTGTTGTTTAAATCCCCATTTTCTCCTTGTAATCCTTCAATCATAGAATTCCTTAGTTAGGAAGTAAGAAGAAAAGGATGAATAACCTCTTATATATAAATTGTAATTTTTCTTTTACAAACATCTTGGGAGCTTGTTCTCAGAGACCAACTTTTTGTATAGTTTTGAAGGAAACAATACACAGAGCTTTGCTCTGCCTTACCATCTCATTTTGATTGTATTTTTCTTACTAGCCAAACAAGCTCTGAGGATGGTTCCTCAGAGAATGAGTGGCTAGGCTTTTCGTCTCTTGGAGTTGAGGTAGCCGGGTGAGGTGCCAAATGCAAAAATTGGAAGTTTTGTTGTTTCAGCTTTTAATGAAAAGAAAGTGTGATCCGTTTATGGTTTCTATGTTTTTAGTTAACTTAAAATGTCTTTGAATCACCTGGGCCAACACTTGGTAAGGCAAGTGGACTCCATCCATTGAGTTTCACTAGTTTATCTCTTGCGAGCCTCTGGGAGGTGATTCAAAGGTAGGATTCTTTAGACCAGCCAACACTTGGTAAGCTTTTGGACTCCAAGGAGACATCCATTAGTTATCTCTTGCGAGCTTTTGAAGGATAATCCAAGGTTAAAGATCACCTTGAATGGAAAATGCTAGATAAGAGGCACGAGCCATTGCAAGGTGTATCAGTGAGAGGAATTTAGACATTGGTGAGCCTTAAGGATGAAAACTTCATTATCAGGGTGCTTGCAAGTGCCTTATCTGAAGTCACAAATTGCTCATCAATAGCCTTCACTAATGCCTTGACATTGTCGTGCTGATCGACAGAACCACAAATACCATAAGAGATTTTGGTCTTTATGAACATCAGACTAAGGAGATTTGATCGCTCCCATTGTTCATAAAGAGCCTTTTCAGCTGTAGTGTTGGTGTCAGTAATGGTTGGCTTGTCTTTCCTAATAGCATAATCAATGTTCATGCACCCCAAATGAAGGAGAATTCTCTCATTCCAAACCTTATAGTTATCACTTTTCAGTTCGGGAATGTCACATTTTATATTAGAGAAATTTGCAGGTTACATGACTGCACAAAAATTAAACATGCATGCTTATAATTCAAAATTAAGACTAATAATCATATATCATGTTTTACCAATGTAACTCATGTTCCAAAATTATGAATCTAGTGGCATAAAACTTGCATGTGGGCTAAAGTTCTAATTCAATTAGATCCATGTAAAACCTTATGATAAAACTATCAAATTATGTTCCCTTTCCTAATTTCTATGGGTAATTAAGAAATATAATTTGATATTCTATCCTAATTAATCATATAAATATAATAAAAAATTCATGTGGGATAAAATTTTATTATATCAAAATATAATTAATTACCCGTAATGTCATTTTTATATATGTGATCCTAAAACACTTAATATATAATTTTTCATAATTAAAGATGTTGTGACTACTCCTTAATTAATTAAAATTATATGGATCACTTGACATTTAATTAATTCACAAGAAAAGCTTATATAAATTGTATGAAACCATAAGTAATATGAATACAAAACTCAATATCAATGTACTAATATTATTCAACTCAATATTGCATGTATAATAAAACAATATATCATACACACAAAATTATGAAATAAATATTATAAGCACACAAGTATCTAAAATTAAATCCATAAAGTGCCTTTAAGAATCAATTCAATGTGCAAAATTATTTAACTTAATGTTGTATGCATAATAAACCATAAAATATACATACAACTAACAAAAATAAATAATTTAGCACATAAAATAACCATAAAGAAACCTATAAATTAACATATCTTAAAACACTAAATTTTATGAATTTCCAATAAAAAATGAAAAATAAAATTTTAAGATTGTTGCTAGGAAGAGTCGAACTTGGATAATGGTTAATAAAAAGCAAGGCTAAGACCAACTGGGCTACTACGCCTATTACTATTTCTTTCACGTTTACAATCAAAACAACAAGCCCATGTAGTTGTCTTCTACCTTCAATCGGGTCTGGTTAACCCATTTGTGACCCGAAATGAAACCCAATGATTTCCATGTATTCCAAATAGCAGATTGATGATTTAAAACACTGAAATGTTAGAAATCTCATCTCCTAATGATTTCTAACCATATTTTTCATTAAAAACTTTTAAAAAACATAAACTCCAAAACACTAAAACTCACTGTATTTTTTTATTAAAAATGTAGATTGTAAAAACGAACAAGACAGAGGCATACAATTGCTCTAATACCAAATGATAGACATAAATAATCTAAACATGCTCATAACAATCCTTAAATAGCAATTAGATCATAAGTGGAATTGAAAACAAATTGAACATGTACCTCCTGCCATTGCCATTCTTACAGGTTAAAACAGTGTATTCAATTTTTCAGGTTTCAAGTGCTTTTAAACATTTCTCAACCTCCACTTAGATGGTGTTTTTCAAGACTAAAAGAGATTGAAGGCTTAGGGAATCCTACCCTTTAGTGCTTTGCCCCTTTTTAAAGACTCTCTCCATTACCAAGTCTGCTTTGAGCGTGCACAAAATATAGGGTAGTGATGCGAACGTGGTTCCGAACATTAATCTTCATTCCTAAATTAATGGAATGAATATGGACCACATTCTGAATCACATCTTTAGTTTGTTACCGAAGATCCAGGAGAAACAAAATCCAATACATAGAATATCATAATACACCACCGGTTCATCACAAATCATATTTGCCACTCAAACAAAGCGTATCTCCAATAGCTCGTCACCAAGTTAGTTTTTAGTCTTCTTGTTTTTTATTTTATATTTTTACATATTTCTTCTTGTTTTTTATTCACATGGTTATGAGAATATTAACCTAGGTTTGAGTGCGGAATAATCATGGCTGGCTATGTGAACATTCTTAGTGGCCTTTGTTTCTAGGTTTTTTAATTCAAAGAAATGCATATGGGAATCAAAATAGCCTTTGTTAGTGTCATGTTGATTGCTGGATAAAAAAAATTTTAATGGACATGTGTAGTATATGTCGGTGCCATGTTTGTTTCTTAAGAAAAAAAAAATAATGAGTTTATGAAGGAAATGTTAATGGCATGCTTTAGAATTAAGAAAAAAAATCAATGAGAATATGTGAGGTATCAGATATGTTAGTGATTGTTAGAATATATATATATATATATTTAATCAATGAAATGAATATGGGTAATAATGTGGCTGGATACAGAATGAAATGTTAATGGCATATTGATTGTTAAATAATAAAATTTCAATGCTTTCATGTAAGATAGGTTAGTGGCATATTAATTATTGAATAGAAAATTTCCAATCAATTCATGTTGTACTATATGTTAGTGACTTACTTTCATTGAATTAAATATTTCAAATGGATTAAGGATATATTCTGCTGATTAATAGATGTTGATATATTTGCTTTTGTTGAATAAAAATAAAATAAAACCAGTAAAAAAATGAATATAATGTATGGCTGTTCATGTGAGAAATTTGATGGCTTAAAGTTAGAATTTAAAATTAAAAAACAATGATGCTATGTTAACATGCAGCTAATTCATGTGATATGCTAGGTGCTTGGGAATCAAAATAAAAAATCGATGAGTCAACATGTAACTAGTTCATGTGTAATGTAGATGGTGTTTGGAATTTAAAAATTAGAAATCATTGAGTATATATATAAAATGTGGTCGACCATAGGAGTAATAGAATGTAATTTATTGAAAATAATAATAAAGTATGATAATGGAAATTCAAACATGAGAATGGACTTTAAATGACATATATTTATTACATTAAAAAAAAAATGAGAATGTATTCACATTGTTAGTAGCCATTTTTGGATTATATCTAAAAATCAAGAATTCATATTGTTAGTGCCCGTGAAGAGATTAGATTAAAAATATGAAAGTTGATGAGAAAATTAATGCCTTGTTAATGTGTTAATGTTTTGCATTTTAAATTGATGTAAGTGAAACTACCTATCTCTAATTTTATTGTTTATATTGTTTTCTTCACTTACTTCTCATTCTGTGATTTTCTTTTCAATACATTAGATTAAGTTGGGTGTGGACAAATCGGGTCACACATGAGTTTTATTAGATTCGACATTTAGGAAATTGTTTGATTGAATATTGACTATTGATGAATTAAGATTATGATTAAGTTAGCTTTTCTTCAAATCTATTTTTATCTAAAATAAGCCAATGGATATTCAAATGATCATTGGCTTTGGATCAATATTTTCACTTTCATTTATAACCTTTTGATTTCGTCTTTTGTAATAGTTGATATTTGTGAGTTCACTTTTCACATCCATACACTTACACTTTTCATTGATTGTTTATATTTAATATTTTATGTTTTTTCTAGAGTTCATTTTTAAAAAGTGTTTTCAATCCCTTCTTGACAAATCAATCTTCCTATTTTATTTTTAAGCATCATCTTAAATCATTCAAGTTGTGAGAAATTCTTATTTCCTAAAAGCCTATGCAACTATGTTTCATTTGGATTGCATTCTCCTTTTCGTTTTCGATAAATTTATGATTTTGAGTGAAACATGAATCCAAACTAGTGATCCCGAATAGAATGAAAAACCCAAGTTAAATAGAAAAAAATAGAAGATAAATAAATAAAAGAGTAAAACAAAATGAAGTCAAAGGAAACAAAGGCATTAATTGAATAATATAATGAGATTTGAACCTTACAAGATTTTTCTTAAGCTCATTGTTTGATATTAGGGATTGAGAGGATTTCAAATTTTTGGAGAGCTCGGGGAGTTAGGGTTTCATGGATCTTAAGTTTCGGCAAAGAAAAGAGTAAATGGAGATTTTTTATTTTAGGTTTTTAGTGTCGAGTAACGAAAGATGGGCATGTTACCTTTTTTTTTTTTTTTTCACATGTGGGAGGGTTAGGTAGAAGCTTAGGTGGCAAATGGGAGGACATGTTTGACATTAAAAAGTACATTATAGGAGTACATGAAAGAACAAAATCCATATTTTTAGAATTTTTAAAAAATAAGGGCATTTGATAAGTTTCTAAAAATGAAAAACAAAAAGCTTGTTTCAATAAGTTGTTTTCAAAATAATTTTTCTATATCGATTTTGTAAAAACATTGTGAATTTAATTTATATAATATTAATTTAATTTAAGTCTTATTAAAAATAAAGTTATTTTTGTAATTACAAATAAATAGTTTTATTTTCCTATAAAAAAATATTATTTTAGTATATGTTAAAAAAATATGGATATTAACCTCTTGGTAAAAGCATAATTAATTTCTTTTTTGTTAAAAATGAATAATAATAATAATTGTTAATAATATTTTACTTAAGATGAAAATGAATAAAGTTCAACTAGGTTAAATGTTTCATTGCATACAAGTATTTAATATTCAATTACAAACACAATATTTCTAGAATGCTTTGATTTAATATGCAATTAATTTGATTGATTTTTTAAATTTTAAATTATTCTTAAAAATTAAAAGATTCAAGGGAATCAGTGGCTAATCGCAATTCATCAGTCACAATTCTCCCAGCAGCTATCCATTTTAGTTTGATAATCAATGACTGAGCTGTGATTGCATAGGTGATAAAGCAAGTTGAAGCAAAGGCAGTAGAGATGAAGGTGAGAGCAGAGGGGGGGCAAGAGTAGGGCGCCTAATTACAGTTCGCTTGCAACTAAAATTTAACTCTAGAAGCTTCCTTCTATCCATTCGCGACCCTTAGATGCAAGGGTCACTCACTTGATTAAACCAGAAGCAAAGAGTCCCTAGAAAAACTATTAGCGTAAAATGACTAGTGAACCTCCTAATCGGGTGAAACTTATCAAGGCTCGCATTAGTGATCCTTCAAGTATCTATATTTCAAGGCAGTTGCAGACAAGACGACACTAGTTGTTCAATATTGGTTGAGGCTGAGTCAAAAGAAGCACCAATGTGAACATAGGTAATAGAAATAAAGACAGTAGCGCCCGAAGCCTTTTCAATAAAAGATCAAAGATCCATCATCGAGTAATGACGATCTATGAGCACATGGCAATCTTCCTAAAACTTGCTTAATGTATGAGCTATGCCAAACTCATCAGAGCCTAGGGTTTTTGTACTATTTAAACTACTTATTTCTTTATTCATATACAATGACTCAAGAGAATCCTTCTAGAATTCACTAGGTTAATTAACTCTTATTTGTGGTCGGGAGAAACAAATTATTCAAATCTTGAAGATCGCTTACCAATCGGTGAGCCGAACGAAGGTTCTATTCGATAGTTAATTTAGCACAATCTTGTCTTAAACCCTTCTTTCAATGGCATGTTATGTGATCTTTTCTCTTATCATTATTTCCATGGTCTTCTTTTTTACATTCTTAATATATTAGAAAGCTTCGGCATCCAGTCTCCTATTTTGGATCGCTTCTCGCAAAATCAAATCTATTAGCAAAATCTCCCATTCATCTTGGGCATTCTTTCTTGGTCGGACAAACTACCTTAAGCAAGCAACTTGATTAGAAAATTTGAATTATTGATTGTGTTTCACTTAATTTAAAATCTCTTTACCAAGTGAGAAAATTTTAATATAGTTGTGTATATAAGAGGAACAATTAAGTCATAACTCATAATATATCAGTTTTCGTATATTATTTTTTATAATGATTAGATCTATTTTTTGGTTCCAACTTATTTTTAAAAAAATTTAAACTCATTAATAAATTCAATATAAAGTGTTGATTGATTTAAAGTTTAGTTATCTAATAAGAAAATTTATAAAAATGTAATTATGTAAAAAAAAATAGAGTTATTATAAACCAATTTTTATCCATAAATTTATGATATTAATAGGTGAGAAAATAAAGACTAATCTTTAAAAGAGAAAACACTCAAGAGGGAGGGGGGTTGAATTGAGATTAAAAAACAAATATTTTTAAACACAACAAATTTAAGCACAAGAAGAGCAAATAAAAAGAGATGAAGTTAGATAAATCAAACTCAGATTTTATAGTGGTTTGACATTTCCTTGTCTACGTCCACTCTCCTCAAGCTCCTAATAGAGTGAAGGTTCCACTAACTTGAAGCTTTAACCAAACTTCCAGTCATCTTTTCACTTGAATTCCGGCTCCAATGAGCTCTTACACAATCTCTTCAAGTTTCAACTCACTTAAAGGTTTTAACACTCAATTAACAAGAATGAATCTTTAACTTAACTCAACAATAACTCAAATACAACTTAAGGTTGGGATGAATCACAAAGGTGCACTAAAGGATATGCAAATGAAGATTTAATGCACCAAGAAAGGTATAAGAGCTTTTAAGGTAAGGACAAGTGGGTAGACAAAACAATGTAGGTGTTTTCTTGCTCATAAATGAAGTGGAGCTCTCTATTTATAGATTTCTAACCTCGGGAGCCAAGAAAACCAAAAAGCAACCTCAATCGGTCGAGCTGGGGGTCGATTGGTTTACTAGCCGTTGGAGCATTTAATGCTTGACAGGTGACTGTTACCCTCGATCAGACCTTGACCAGGAAGGTAGACCCCTCAATCGAGAAAGAAAGACTACTGGAAGAGAGAAAGTGTTTTTTGCACCTCTCGACCAGACCTCGACTGGGAAGAAGGAATCGGTGACTGGTACCTTGACTAGTTGAGCCGGTTTGAACAGAGCCTTGACCGATTCACCATTTTTGACCCAAAAACCTATCTTTTTATGGTCTTTTTGCTTCTAACAATTAGGCAAGGTCTTTAGGTAAAGTTATATGCCAATTTTGAAATGTTTTGCCTAAGGTTCATTTGATAAAAATTGGGTATTCATGAAATTGTAACTTTAAAGAATAAATAGAGTTTTCAAAGATACATGAAATGATATATAAATCCTAAGTGCACCCATGCATTCATTTTACATATGTTTCCTATGATTAAAGGTCTTCCAAAAGTCTTAATCTTGCATCCATTAGGTCATTTGATTAATTTTCAAATTATCACTTGAAATTCTTTATAATTCAAACCAATTAGTAACTTAACCATGATTTGTTATCATCAAAACTTGATTAGGAGAACCCTTGGGCTAACAATAGATTAACTATTTGAGTTTCAAATTATTTTTAAAAATTATTAGACTTATTCATGAATCCAACACATTAAGTTTTATTTAATTTCAGGTTTGTTTATATGGTTAAAAAAATAAAAGAATATACGATTCTATCTATAAGAGAAATGATAATCTTGTTCTAAACTAATTTTTATTCATAAATTTATGATATTAATGATATCACTGTTTAAGTATCAAATTATTTTTATAAATTACCAAACTTATTAATGAATGAAACACATTAAGTTTTATTTAATTTCAAGTTTATCTCTCTAGTAAAAAAGATTAAAAAAAAATGATTCTAAGTATAAAAGAAACAATAAAATTGTTCTAAACCAATTTTTATCTTTAAATTGATGATATTAATTGGATCACTATTTGAGATTCAAGTTATTTTTAAAAATTATTAGACTCATTAATGAATATAACATATTAAGTTTTACTTGATTTGAAATTTATTTGCCTATAAATTTTTTTTTACAAAAATATGATTATATGTAAAGAAGAAACTAATTAAGACATTCAAAATAAATTTTAGTGTATGACTTTTTAATGTTTTTGAGTTCTATGACTTTCTAGTACTGATTAGATCGGTTTTTGAGTTTTAAATTATTTCTAATGATTGATAAATTATATATATAAATTTTAATTTGATTTTGAATTTATTTTATTAATAATTTTTTTTTATCATATTTGAAGATTTTGTATATGGGTATTGGATTGTGGAGAAAGAAGAAAAATAATATTATATTTAATTTATTTACTTTTTATAGTTCCTTCATTTTTTTTGTTTTAAAAACAGTTGAAAATAATGATAAAACAGGTTTTTTGTTTTGCCTGTTTTGTAAAATTGTTTTTCATTTTACTTTGTTTTTAAAAATTGATAACAAAAAATAATGGTGAAATGGTTTAATGAATTTTTTATTTTTTATTTTTATTTTTAAAATAAAAACTATTTTTTAATTATACCACCAACCATACTATTAGTAATTAAATTTGTTTTCAAAGTAATGTAGTAGTCAAATATTTAATAACACTTTCTATTGAGATTTTTAATAACCTACCTCGTATCCACGTATCATCTAGGTGGAAATTGAGAGTTGACATCCTTTTAAAAAAACATTTTGGGAATAAATTAAGAAACAAATAATGATTTTTTATGTTTTTAAGTGAAAAATAATGATTGTGGGTGGGAAAAAACTTTTATATTTTTATTTTTAATTTAATTTTATCCAAAAATGCAAAAAAAAAAAGTACAATAAGAAGTATGAAAAAAAAAAAAAAGAAGAAGCAATTATAATTATTATTTATGGATGATAGAGGATGAGAAGGGACGAAAGAAGTTGATGGAAGGGTTAGGGGGATCCAAAGTGGGGGGAGATGGGGCCCAGGGGAGCAAACAGGGTCACGTCACTTTCCATGATATAGCGGGAAGGAGTTTTGACTGTGTTCGGGCAGCGGGCACCTCCCTCCGGGCAGCCTGCAGCAATCTCTGCACGCCCCCAACTCCACACCCCCCTAAAACTCATTATACTCACTCTAATAATTTCATTCACCCATTCATCTTTTCTCTTTTCTCTTTTCTTTAATACTAAAACTCTTTACTCTCTTTTCACTCTCTTTACTCTTTCCTCTTTCCTCTTTCAATCACACGATCCCCAAAAAAATTAGAAGAGAGAAAAAATAAATAAAAATACACAATCTCAACAATTTTCCCCTTTACTGTTCTCACTCTTTTTCTCTCCCTTTTTCCCCCTCTGATGAGACGCCGTCGTTTCGATTTCTGAGCTAGGGTTTTTGGAATTTGGGGATGTTTGTATGGATCTGGAGTTGTTGATGAGTTAACTCGAGAGGGGTGGCCTGGGTAGTTGTGATGGAGGGGGAGGTGGTCGTGGTGTTCACTCTGCTTCTGCTCTGCTTGCTTCATCCATTCTCTTTCATATCTGCTAACATGGAAGGTTTGCTTCTTTTTCTCTTTTTGGCTTAGTGATCTTTCATTTTTCAGTATGTGTTTTTTTTCTCAAATGGGTGCCTTCCAGTTAGTGTAATTAGTTTTTTTCTTTTTTCTTTTTTTCTCTCTTTGATGAGGTTAGCGAATTTGAATTTGGTGCGGCAGCATTTGGTTTGCAGCGTATGGGAAATGTGGAGCTTAGGGTTTGAATCAGGGGTTTTAGAGTTGGATTCCATAGTGTTCTGGATGTACTTTAGCCCCTTAGAAGTACTTTTCTTGCTTTAATTTTGGCTAGGGAACAGTAAGAAAGTACTTTCTAAATGCCACCCAGAAAAAAAAGTACTTCCAAAATGCTAGTCAAATGTACCTAAATGGCAACTCTGCGTTATGATATGTGTACCTGAATATCATCTTCATATGTTAGTGGATTTACAGCAGTATCTGGCTTTGGAAATGGTTCAAATCTCAGTTCTGATGCGGTTGGATCTTCTATATAATTGTATATTTATTGAAATTTTTGGGTAGTGACTGATTGTTCTTGTTGCATATTTAAACAGGTGATGCCTTGCATACACTGAGGACCAACTTAGAGGACCCAAACAATGTCCTACAGAGTTGGGATCCGACCCTTGTCAACCCCTGCACATGGTTTCATGTTACCTGCAATAGTGATAATAGTGTTATAAGAGTGTAAGCAGCTTTCCCTCCATACGTCTTCCATTTACTGGCTCAGTGTAACTTGTGAATTTATTGATCCATGAGATACCCTGTATGATGTTGCTTTCCATATATTTTCACAGTGATCTTGGAAATGCGGCTTTGTCGGGTCAACTGGTACCACAGCTTGGCCTCCTTAAGAATTTGCAGTACTTGTAAGTTATGCTTCTGTGCTATAAAATTTGATTGGATTTTTTCTTTTGCTGGTCTTAGCAGAATTTTGCAATGAAACCCAGAATTTTCTTTTGATCGGATACTTTTTAGAATTTCCTACTTCCCAGGGCTTTGTTGTTTCCCGTCTATACAATGCTACCAATTATTCGTCTAATTCTTGGTTGTGTGCTCATTTAGTTTTTATGTTCGTTTATGTATAAAAGGAGTGTGTTGATTTTAACATTTATCCTGTGTAAGGATCTTCAAGTGTGAGCCAATGGGGAGTATATTGGAAAAAATTGTCGTTTTAGTTTCTAAGATAAAAATTGTGAATCTTTGAATCTATTTCCTTTTTTCATAGCACACCTAAGTGAAATAGAAAAGGCCTGCATGTAAAGATGATTCCTTGCATCGGGGTTAGATGTGGCAACATAGAAATCATGGAACCTCATACAATAGTAATAAATTTTTAAAGGAAAATTGAGAGAGGATATGATTACGGTTGAAGTTAGCATATAGATCAACTTATCAACTTCTAGCTTCATTACATGCGCAAATTCCCTTCTGTGCTTTGGAACAGTTGTACATTGGTACTTTTTAAATCCTGTTTGACTTGTGTGGAAAACCCTAATCATTTCAATGTGGAACATAGTGGTTGTAAACATTTTCTTTTTCCTTTTATTCTCCCATTTTTCTTTTTAACTTGCATTTGCTACGGATGTTTATATCATAGGTATGAGCTGTATTATTGTGCTTATTCTATAGAAAGGTTGATAACTTTAACTTATCATATGAAAATGTAATGATAGAGTGTATGGTCCTTCACAGAGTTGAATGTTGAAGAAATGTTTCATTCAGTTGACATCAACGAATTGGGATCAAGACTGCTAAGTGAAATACAAGCAATTTCATGAGTGGATAAAACTTTTGAAGTTTGATTGTTTTCTTAAAAAATGCTATCCTCAAATGATAGAATGTGGATAAATGACATTTCATTGAGTTGTAGGGTACAAGATAGGTGTCTCTGCACTTCCAATTGAAGAGCAAAAATACCAAAAAAAAGGGCCATGATAAAGTATCTGATATTAATCAATTTTGACTTTAAGATGCCTCAAGATGTGATCTTACTAATTCTGAATTCCAAGTTTGGTTTCTCAAAGTTTTGACTTACTCTCATGTTATTTATTCTGATCAAACAGAAAAAGTGAACTTCCAAATCATTAAATTCTAAATTGCCTCTCCCAGTGCTACTTTTGTTAGCAGTTAGCACTTCAGTTATAATTTTCTTTACCTATCATAAAAGGGGAAAAAAAAATTCTCTTTCCCTGGTGCTAGTTTTTCATGTATTTGCTTGGTTGCATCAGACATCCACTGATAACATCAAGGCATTTTATGGGAGGAAAATAGGAGCAGCATACTAACATAAATTTTGAGGGAGTTAAGAGCTAGGGGAATGGTGATAGATATTATCTTGCTAATTTTTGGCTTTATTTTCTTGTTTTCCTTAATTTGTTTTTTCATTTTCCTGTTTTGCTTCTAGGTTAATTAAGGTGCATTTCTTTGGCATTTTTAATCAAAAATTTCATAGTTAGTTATTTATTTTTAATTATTGTTAATTCGGTTGGTTCTTAAGGTTTCAAAGTATTTCCCAGTGATCAGGCACTAAGATGCCTCATTTTCAAACAAGGCTGGTTTATGACTTGAATTCATTACAAAAAAGGACATGGGCTCATAACTCACCTGATGAAAATGTTTGTGTGTTTAAATGGGAGAAAATCTGGCAATGGCTTGAGTTCTATCTGATGAAAAGAATGGCACAAATTCAAGCAAGTTAGAAGGGGGCAAGCAGCTCCAGTACTGCCAATTTATTCTTCTCATTTAATAGGCAGCCAGACTAAGTCCAACCACCAAGCCATGGAGATTAGAAATTTATTTAGGATGTTCAAAATAATATTAAAAATATTTGAAAACTAAGAAGATTAAAAAGGAATTTGGTAGACATAGTAAGGGGCCTACCTTGGTCCAACTTATTTTTCATCTGATGAATGTGGATTACCAAAAGTTGACCTGTTTAGCAGATACCACATGTTCAGCCTCCCTCATAACGGTGCAATGGCAATGATCTTTGAACTCATTTTTGTGGTAAGACATTTTGGAACCTTAGAACTGTTAAAGCATGATACACATAATAGGCAAAATCCTAATAGCTTAAGATTTTAGGAGAATTGGTGACTCAACATGGTGTTAGAGCTCTGGCTTGCCAAAGGTCTTGGGTTCAAGTCCTCCCTCCATCAATTTATATATTTAATTATTGTGATCACAAAAAAGGTGATTTGCTTGCCGCTAATTGGGCCTGTGCCTCCCAGGATGGTATGAGAGTGATCTAATTGTTTATCTAATAATTGGGATGAGAGAAGGGTGATTTGTTCCCCACTAATGCAATCTGTATCTCCCAATGCATATTGGGGTTGCATGGATTTTTGTTGATGTGGTTGCTCTTGAAAAGGCCAGAGGGACTTCCTTTCCATTTAAACTTTAAACAGGACGGTGTATACCTTGCATGGTGTATATGTTTGCAAATAATTTGGCCAGATTCTAATCTTGTGATTGTTTTCTTAGATGTACTATCATTGTGGATCCTTTTGTGCTTAAATTATTAAATTAACTTGTCTATGACAGGGAGCTCTACAGTAATAACATAAGTGGACCAATTCCTAGCGACCTTGGGAATCTAACTAGCTTGGTGAGCTTGGATCTTTATTTGAACAGTTTTACTGGTCCCATCCCAGAGACGTTGGGGAAGCTATCAAAGTTGCGCTTCCTGTGTGTATACTTATCCTTCTCTTTTTCATTTTGTAGTTTATTTATTTATTTTTTGATAGGTTTCATTTGTAGTTTAATATCTGTTTGTTCTTGTTACATCTCCAATGTTTTACTTTCTTAAAAGGATTGAGCCACCTAAATTATTTGATTATGCATTGTTCATGTAATCTGTGGCATTTATAAATTAAGTACTTGATCTGTCATAAGAATGTCTTGCTTGTGGGTGGAGTTCTTCATTGACTTGAGATTAATCTTTTCTCTCAATGGTTGGACCTTGTATTTTTCTTCCAATTCAACATTCCATCTCCACATAAAATTAAAAAATTTAGAATAGAGATACTGCATTGTTTGGCCCTGAATTTTGATAACTGATGAAAGAATGTTCACACCCCCTATTAGGTTTGGCTCCCTTTGACTTCATAAGTAACCATCAAGTGAGAGGTTTTGTTAATGTTTATCTCACGTTACCGGTGGTTGCACTTTCCCATAGAAGTTGTTTATGAGATAGAATCGTTTGCATGACTCCACTCCATGTGGGAGGTGTTGTTGATGTTTATCTAACCTTACTGATGTTTACATTTTCCAATAGAAATTGTTTATGAGATAGAATTGTTTGCATGAATCCACTCCTTGTGGGAGGTGTTGTTGATGTTTATCTCACCTTACTGATGTTTACATTTTCCCATAGAAATTGTTTATGAGATTGAATTGTTTGCATGAGTCCATTCCTTGTGGGAGGTGTTGTTTGCACTTTATCATATGGTTGGGAATGTAAGATATGAAGGGGGCTGCTTTAAACCAGTTCTCATTTTCATTAATGAACAGGCTGTATAGGTTTGGGATGCTTCCTTTACATTTGTATATCAGCTTTCACTTCCCATTTTAGCTGGATGTTAGAGCTATCAAAGGTGCCTAAACATATTGGGAGACATATCTAGCACTGATGGGGCTCCTCGGAATTTTAAATTTTATGTGCTGCTATGCTAGTACCTTATTGGGGGCCTTAACACTTCTTACCATGCCTATTTGGATAATTTCCCCTGTACTCTCTTATTACCTTGGTTGCATTGTTCTATTTTCGTTGGATCTGTAATACCCTAGTGATTTTATGGGTGACAAATGCTTATTTGTCATCTGAATTTATCCAATCAGAAAGGTTGCTTTCTGTTTGTGGCTGAGGTTAGAAATTTGGTGCTATCAAAAGACAGATAATTTGTGCACCAGGGTCACCATGCTACATTTTCCTCATTTTTGAACCTATGTCAAATACTTTTGAATAAAAATTCACAATGTCATGTAGGGTCATGTCTGAAGTATTTGTTTGAGCAATAAGTGCTTTTGGAGTTAATTTTTGCTTGAACTTCTGTAGCTCTCTATCAGTTGATGGGTTTTGACTTGCGAGTGACACCTTTAAGTTGTCTTGGGTGATGCTGTTATTCCACTCAAACAATGGAATTTCTAAGATTTTTTTGCAGTTTCATTTTACAAGAAATATGACATGTTATGATCACACATAATGTGTGGGAATGAAGTTTATTGTAAACAACACTCATTGAGGGCAGGTGGTGTTTTTTGTAGTCCTTCCTTTTTCTTAGTTGTGCCTTTTGGCAGTTGGTGTATACTTGTATGCTTGGGACGCTCAATTAGCGCCTCCTTTTTATACAGTCACTTTTAGTTTTCCTATCGAAAAAAAAAAAAGAAATGACCCTTACTTCATGTGTTATTGTCATTTATAGTCCCAAAGCCCAGTTATAAAAGTCTGAAAACTAGTTGTAAACACACATTGCATCACTTTCTCATTGGTTTTAATGTATTTGAACAAAAACTAGTTAATTATCCATTAGGAAGAATTGCTGGTAGACTGATGGTTGAGTTTCTTTAAATGGAAAAACTTTGGCTGATACCAGTCCTAAAGGTAGCATTTGGGTTCAACATTCTAAAATGTCATATAAGGCTGTGTCAACCAAAACAAACAAATTTCCTTTTTGTTTACCAGAGCATATCTTCCACTAAGGCATGCATCTATGTTCCATATACCAAGAGAGGTAGCACATTGTTTATGCTTAGTGTATCCTAACTCTATTAAATTGTAATTGAATATTTTGGATCTTAACATTGTATTCTGTTGGTATTTGTGCAAGAATAGCCGGCTTAACAACAATAGCCTGACGGGTACTATTCCTATGTCATTGACTAATATCACGGCTCTGCAAGTATTGTGAGTAACTAGTTGATATCTCTATCTGTCTCAATTTTGATGAAAGAATGTGAAGTTCTCATGTTGCATAATGGAACTCAGGGATCTATCAAACAACCACCTCTCAGGAGTGGTTCCAGACAATGGCTCTTTTTCATTATTTACCCCCATCAGGTGTCCTGTTGATGAATTGAATTCTAACCGTCTTTCACCTTAGACTGATTCTGATTTCAAGGGGTTTTGCTGAATAGCTTATATTCTATATTGCAGTTTTGCTAATAACCTGGATTTATGTGGCCCGGTTACTGGGCATCCATGCCCTGGATCTCCTCCATTTTCTCCTCCTCCCCCATTTGTCCCACCACCACCAATTTCTTCACAAGGTAATCTTCCTATTGCTGCTTTTTTGAAATATTTGCGTTCTTTGTGATACTTGGTGGTATTTTATGTGCAGTGTGTTTTCATCTTGCAGGTTGGTCCCATTCCTCCAAATATTTCTTCCCCTTGTTTACTATGAATGAAGTTCATAAGTTTAGAATTATTATTGTTATTGCCATTTTAAATGGGTGAAGAGAACTTCTTTTGAATTTATTATATTAGCTGACTTGTTGGGGGTCACATCTCTTTGATCCAGTGTCTAGGGGTGATTGCATTCATCTTTAATGGGCATAAGTCTTATTTATTTTATTTTATTTTTTTTATTATTTCAATTGTTTTATAATGCTTCAGTCACAAATTTGAAATAAATTGCACCATCCAACTCAATTAATTGAGGGAGTCAGTGCAATTCAAGGGGGGAAAATTGCAAAATGTTTAAAAAAACATGCATGAGAACAAACAATAAGAAAAAAGGATTTTTCAGAAACACATTGAAAAAGATTTTATTCTTGACTGTGTCACTATTGGAGGAAAGGGTGATTTTTAATTAAAGGTAATTTTAGGGATTTAGCCCAAGTCTTGCTTGATATATATTGTTGGGAAATTATTTAACAGTCTAAGCTTTTAGAGCAAATTGGTACCTGACATGAGATATTCGTTTTTTGGAAGGCCATGAATTCCAAGCTTATCACTTGTTTGTTTCACCTATTTATATTAAGCTTGCGTACAAGCAATAGGAGACTGCACTAAGATGGGATTTTAGGTTCTAAGTGAAGTCAACTTTGTTTGCATTGTTGCCCTGTCCTATTTATTGAGCAAGTAAAGAAGAAATTGCACGTAAAGCAGAGTTTTAGCCTAAAGCTTCGACTTTTAGGGCAAATTGGTAGCTTAATGGGGGGAAAAAGGGTTTTCCCAATGGAGAGGGTGATGAAACAAAAGAGAAAGAAGCTTCATACACCAAATTTTTAACATTAAAGAATTAATAATTAGTGATTTATGCAATAGTGATTAGTGAATCACCCATTATTGCTTTATGTGATCTGGTCCTTTATGCTTGATGTGGTCTTTATGGAAGGAGTGGGATGGAAAACTTTTTGGGGGAATGGAGAGCACAAAGTTGGTGCAAGAAACTTCTTTGTCAATTCTTTGTACTCTTGGTGTCCTGTGGTCCCTGATTGTAACACCATTTTTTATTCTGCTGATTTATTTATTTATTATTATTATTATTATTATTATTATTATTTTTGTTAAGGTGTTGTTTGCTTGTGGGGACCTTTGTACACATCCTGCATACTTGGGTTGCATCCCCTGCTGTTAGGTACCTTTAATCAAATATTTCTTTGCCTATCAGAAACCCACAAAAAAAAAAAAAAGAAAAAAAAAAAAGAATTACTTTTTATACTTGAATATAATTCTTTGAGGCAGATTCTGTCCATTTCTGCAGATACTATCTGTTTGGTTAATGACAGTGGTTTCTTGTGTTGATGTTAATCCCATGTCCTTGATAAGCTTTGTAGATTGGATTAGTTCTGATTAAGGAGTGGGGGAGAGGAGGCATTGTTTTGTGTAGTGGGTTTTGTTTTTTCATTTCTTCCTCTATCTTCATCTCGCCTGTCCTTCTGCCCAATTTGTATACTTTGAGTGTACTTTGCTGTGCCTCTAGTGCAGGCTCTGTACTTATTTCTTTATATATATTTATAGTCTTTCCTGTTGCCTATAAAAATAAAAACAAAAAAAAAAAGACTGGTTTCTCTTACAGTTATGACAGCATTCTTTAGAAGAGTTATCATCCTTGCAGGATTATTCTAATTTCTCTTTCAACATTTCAGGAGGGAACAGTGCCACAGGAGCAATTGCTGGAGGTGTGGCTGCTGGTGCTGCTTTACTATTTGCTGCTCCTGCTATTGGTTTTGCATGGTGGCGCCGAAGGAAACCACAAGAATATTTCTTTGATGTACCTGGTTAGTGGTTTAACTGAAAAAGATTATTAACCTTACGTATGGATAGATTATCATTTGTTTACATCTCTTTGCAGCTGAAGAGGACCCAGAGGTTCATCTGGGGCAGCTTAAAAGGTTTTCACTGCGAGAATTACAAGTTGCAACAGATAGTTTTAGCAACAAGAACATTCTAGGTAGAGGTGGATTTGGTAAGGTGTACAAAGGACGCTTAGCGGATGGTTCTCTTGTGGCTGTGAAAAGATTGAAAGAAGAGCGTACACCAGGTGGTGAGCTGCAGTTTCAAACAGAGGTAGAGATGATAAGCATGGCTGTGCATCGGAATCTCCTCCGTCTTCGTGGTTTTTGCATGACACCTACTGAACGGCTGCTTGTTTATCCGTATATGGCTAATGGAAGTGTTGCATCATGTTTAAGAGGTAATGCCTGTCAACATTCCACACTTACCAGCGACTCCTCAATTGCTTTCACAAGGAATTTCTTTTTAATTTCATTGGTGGAATTTTCTTGCCTGGTATTGACATTCAGGGTCTAATCCTTGCTATGAGTTGCTCATTTTATTTATTTTTCATCCATGGGCTGTGTTTTTCAATTTTCTTTGATTGGATTTTTTTCCCTTGGTCTATCAACATGTAATCCTTGCCTATTTTCTTTTCCACTTCCTTTCCTTTTACAATTAAATGTGTATTCCACCATCCCCAAAAAAAGTGCAAAAGAATGAAAGCTTCTTATTTTGAGTTTCAAAAGGGGAAGACCTTCCAATTTTTTTCACTAGTTATCTTTCTTATGCATTCTTGTAGAACGCCCGGCATCTGATCCACCACTTGATTGGCCAACAAGGAAGCGAATTGCGTTGGGATCTGCAAGAGGGCTTTCTTATTTGCATGATCATTGTGACCCAAAGATTATTCACCGTGATGTGAAAGCTGCAAATATTTTGTTGGATGAGGAATTTGAGGCTGTTGTTGGAGACTTTGGGTTAGCTAAGCTTATGGATTACAAGGATACCCATGTTACCACTGCTGTCCGTGGCACAATAGGACATATAGCTCCAGAGTACCTCTCTACTGGAAAGTCTTCAGAAAAAACTGATGTTTTCGGGTATGGAATTATGCTTCTAGAGCTAATCACTGGGCAGAGAGCTTTTGATCTTGCTCGGCTTGCCAATGATGATGATGTCATGTTGCTTGATTGGGTAAGCATTACTGTCATTTTCCACCCTATACTGATTAGACCACTCACTCCCCTTTGCCAGTATTTTTTAAGCTAACAGGATAAATGCCATCTTTCTTATTTATTTATAATTTGGATTAGAAGGATTTAATTCTGTTCACAGGCCATGCTCCTCAATATCCAAGGCACTTTACCACTTACAATCATATACTTTCCAGTGAAACAAGAGGGAAAATATAACTGTGGGTTTTCTTGTCTTGTTTTTTTGACATTTAACAGAATAAGACAAACTATGCAACTGTGCTTGGTTGCTGTGAAGAAGATTGGAAAAGAAATTAAAAATTTTTATCTTAGATTTGCATGCATTATTAGGGACCTGGGGATGGGAAAAAAAAAAAAAAAAGCCAACCCATATTATAATGTATTACCATTTGGGTTTTTAGGCTTGAGTTCCATATTATGAAAATCTAAACATCAGGAAACATATGCAGAGTTTTCATTTGCTCTCTCCTCTTCCATTTCACAGCAACCAAAACTTTAGTATATTTAGGTCTCTCAATTTCTTAAAGCTTCTTAAGCTCTCCAATGGAACTTTATTTGGTGGCTTGCCTTGATATGTGTTGTGAAAAACTGTTGACATGTTAAAGACTATGTCCTGTAGTATTATTACCTTTTTATTTGCTCCAAAATGCAAAAGCAGTTGGATAAAAAGGTTTCAAAACTCTACCAACTCCATTTGACAACCAACGGTTCCTGAATGTTTTATGTTTGCTAGGGGATAAAAGGAATCATGAATCTTTTAAGATTCTTGCTTCTAGTACAGATTAGTTCTGGTGATATAGTATTTGTTCTGATACTGTATTTGCTGTCTTGCACAAAAACATGATTTGAAACCATGTTAATTGACATAGCTGTGCAACAATATCTCAGGTAAAAGGACTTCTGAAAGAGAAGAAGTTAGAAATGCTGGTTGATCCTGATCTTCAGAACAATTATGTAGAAGCAGAAGTAGAGCAGCTAATCCAGGTTGCGCTACTGTGCACGCAAGGCTCTCCAATGGACCGGCCCAAGATGTCAGAAGTGGTGAGAATGCTGGAAGGTGATGGATTGGCAGAGAGGTGGGACGAGTGGCAGAAAGTGGAAGTTCTCCGCCAGGAGGTGGAACTTGCTCCTCACTCCAACTCTGATTGGATTGTGGACTCAACAGACAATCTACATGCGGTTGAATTATCGGGTCCAAGGTGACAACGTTGTTGCAGCTCTCAAGTAAAGGAAGAAAAAAAAAAAGAAAAAAAAGAAAAAAAAAAATTACTTACTACCTCTATTTTTTATTATAAAATTTTTCTTTCTTTATTAGTCCCCTCCTACTCCATGGAATCCCTGCTCTTTTCTTCTTCTTTCCTTGGTTTTTTTTTTTTCTTTTTTGGTTTTTCCTGTAAGTTTATTCTGGCATTATATTCATTACATCTGTGCATATGAATGTGTACGGTGAGGGGTAAGTTGTGTATTATCTGCTGCAGTTTGTTTGAACTTTGATGTTGTGGTGCTCTGTTTTTTGGCATAGGGGGTAATGCAGCTGTGGCAGTTCTTAACCTTTTGTACACAAACCATGTTTGTGCTCTCCATTTAATTCCTTTGTTTATTATTATCTTTTTTTGTGACCTCACTTTGGACAAAGGTAGGGAGTCTTCTTGTGGGGAAGCAAAGATTAGTTTCAGCACTAAACGTTTCATGTTTCTTACATTAAACCTCAATATTTGAAGCTACTTGCAATCAGTATATCTACTGGTCCGAAGTGTTTGTGTGTGATATGCATTCGATGCATATATAAATTTTGTAGACCTTCAATGGAAGCATGTTGGATGTTTAGGGCAATTATGACGACCCTGTTTGGAACTGTTTTTGATTCTTAAAAGGGGAAATTGTTTGTCAGATTCGAAAACATGTTCGATAATTTTTGGAAAGGTGTTTTATGACCTTCAATGGACTGCTTGGTTGGTGGTCGACCCAATCATTCCATCCATCATCATAACTATTTTAACTTGGCATCGAGAATTAGAATGAGACGTTGAATCATGATTTTTTAAAATTTTTTAACCTATTTTCATAACAAAAAAAATAAAAAAAAAATGAAATCCTTTTTTAATTCTTTTTTGTACTTTCTACTTTTTGGATGATTGAAAAAGGGCAAAAAAAAACAAAAAAAAAGCCTACATTAACAAACGGATTCTAGGTTTCTTATAAAAATCCAATTCACAATCATTTCAAACCTCTTCAAACAAGAATGGTTTATGTAAATAGAACCATTTATGGCATTTGACCACCTTTCAAGAACGATTAATTTTATTTTTCTTTTCAGAAATTTTACAAGAATAAATTGTGAATTATTGAAAGAAAAAAAAAAATCTTAAGATTAAGAAAAATAAATATTATTTTTTAAATTAAGAAAATCAAATATTATTAATATTTAATTCTTTTTTATTTATTTAAAATAAATATTATTTCTTAAATTAGGACTTAGGAGAATAAAATATTATTAATATTTCATTATTCATGCATGTTTATAGTTCGCATATTTATTTGTGCATGTCCTGCAAAACCCAGTCTTTGAATTTCAGTTCCTTTTGTTGGTCCTTAAATTTATTTATTTGTATACTTCAGGATAGATCACACTTCTGATATCAATAGTATAGACCAATGCATTGGGTTCTCTTTCTCTCGATTAGTCCAATGTGCTATAGGTGATGTGCATAGATTTGGCGTCCATGTTCTGAAAAACAAGCTATCTTGTTATGATGCTTCCAATATTATACCAAAAACTGAATGGATTTTGAAGCATGTCACGGCTTATGACATGTCCATTCGGTATTCACCTCAGGTTTCTTCAGACGAGTTCCCACTTATGGTAGCCTTCCATCCACATAATTCTTTATATTTTCGGGTGGGGCGGGAGCTTTTTTCCTATGGTGTAGATGATGGAAAACTAGAATCAGTTCTATCAAGGAAACTGATAATTTCAAACAAGTGCCAACTCAAGTATAGCTGTCATTGTCAGTTTGGAAGTAATTTTTTATTTCTATGATTTCTTTTGAGTTGAATACAATCATATATAGATACAAAACAAATTAGGAACCTATTCTAGCCTATATACGGTTAGTGGTAGAAATTGTGGACGACCCTTGAAGTATGGGATCTACATTAAAACAAATTTCTCTAATTTATCTAATTAGACAACTCACGCCAACACTTCCCCTCAAGTTGGAACATAGATATCTCTTATGCCCAACTTGTCAAGTGAGTTGTAGTAGTTCCTTGTAGACACTGCTTTTGTGAGTATATCAGCCAATTGGTCTTCTGATTTAACAAATGGAAGTTGAATAATCTTTTCTTCAAGGTTCTGTTTGATGAAGTTTCGATCCACCTCAACGTGCTTAGTGCGATCATGTTGGACCGGATTGTGGGAGATAGCAATGGCTGCCTTGTTATCACAGAACAGGTTCGTTTTAGAGTTGGGAGCAACACCAATCTCAGTTAGCAACTTTTTCAACCAAAGAAGCTCACATATTCCTTTGACCATTCCCTGAAATTCAGCTTCAGCACTAGACAATGCAACTACCTTCTGTTTCTTGCTCCTCCATGTAACCAAGTTGCCTCCCAAAAAAGTAAAGTACCCTAAAGTAGATTTCCTGTCCGTGATGTTCCCTGCCTAGTCAGCATTTGTGTAGCCAGCAACATTCAAATGACCATTTTTTGAGAACATAAGCCCTTTCCCAGGAGAGGACTTCAAATAACAAAGGATCCGCATTACGACATCCATATGATCTTCACTCGGGCAATGCATGAACTGACTCACTACACTCACAGCAAAAACAATATCTGGCCGAGTATGAGATAAATAGATGAGTTTACCCACTAACCGTTGATACCTTTGTTTGTCCGTTGGCACCTGGTCTACATATTCTCCAAGTTTATGATTCTGGACAATTGGAATATCAGCAGGCTTACACTTTAGTAATCCTAGCTCTGCCAGCAAGTCTAATATATATTTCCTTTGGGAAAGAAATATGCCTTGTCTTGACCTTGCTACTTCAATGCCTAAAAAATACTTAAGCCCTCCTAAGTTTTTCATCTCAAACTCAGTTGACAATTGCTCTTGAAGCTTGGAGATTTCTTCTACGTCATCCCTTGTAATGATCATGTCGTCTACATAGACTATGAGGGTTGTTATTTTTCCCACTTGATGTTTTAGGAAGAGTGTATGATTAGAATTGCTTTGTTGAAACCCATATTTCCTCATTGCCGAACTAAACCTGCTAAACCATGCTCAAGGTGATTGCTTTAGTCCATACAATGCTCGTTGTAACCTACATGCGATCTTTGCCTCTGAGGTAGCAGTATAACCTAGTGGAAGATCCATGTAAATTTCCTCTTCAAGATCACCATGGAGGAAGACATTTTTCACGTCTAGTTGGTGCAATAGCCAATCTAAGTTTGCTGCAAGAGATAACAGAACTCTAACAGTTTTTAGTTTGGCTACAGGTGAGAAAGTTTCCTGATAATCTATACCATATTTCTGTGTATAACCCTTTGCTACCAACCCCACCTTGTATCGATCAATAGACCCATTTGCTTTATATTTAATGGAGAAAGTCCACTTGCACCCCACTGTCTTCCTTCCTTCAGGCAATACACTCAAAACCCATGTGTTGTTTTTCTGCAATGCTTGCAATTCCTCTTTTATAGCTTGAGCCCATTTGAAATCTGATAAAGCTTCTTCAACACTACTTGGAATCTAACATGAGGAGAGTGTATGTGCAAAGGTCCTGAGAGGTTCAGATAATCTTTGAGTGGACACATAATTAGCTATCGGATACTTAGATCGCCGTTCTTCTATGTTTGGGGAATATCGATTTGGTGGCTTGCCTCGATTGTGTCTGAAAGGTAGAACATAACCCGCAGATGTATCTGTAACATTAGTTTGTAAAGGTGTGATAGAAGAGCTTACCTTAGGGATATTCTCAGGAGGAGGGTCATTGGGTACTAAAGAGTGAAGGGATTCATCAGATTCTGCGTCTTCTGATGATTCAGGTACAGGTTCAGCTTCCGTTCTTAGAGGTTCAGGTATAGGTTCAGTTTCGGTTCTTGGAGGTTCAACCATGTCGTTGCCAACCATAATGTTGCCATCATTCAAATGTGCTAGATTGTCACCAACGTCCAAGATTTCAACATCCAACCAATTCCGTTATTCACCATGGATCTCCCCCTAAAGAGGGGAATTGGATACAGTGATGGGAAAAAGTTTTCAGATTTTAGGAAAGCGACATCCATGGTGATGTAGGTTCTTTTGGAAATGGGATCGTAGCATCTATATCCCTTTTTGTGTACTCCATACCCCAAAAATAGACACCGGACAACACATGGATCCAACTTAGTTCGTTGATTCTTATGAAGGTGAACAAAAACAACACAACCAAAAATTCGGGGAGGAATCATCAAAACAGTAGATAATGAGACATGATCAGAAAGCACCTTTAATGGAGTTTGAAATTGTAAGACTTTGGTGGGCATATGGTTCAGTAGATGCACGGTTGTGGTAACAACATCACTCCAATATCTATTCGGCATATGTGCATTAATCAATAGAGCACAGACAGTTTCTAAGATATGCCTATTCTTCCTTTCAACAATACCATTCTGTTTTGGGGTTTGAGAACATGAGGTTTCATGGAGAATACCATGACTGTTGAAGTATGTCTGGAATTGTTGATTAACATATTCCCCTCCATTGTCAGAACGAAGGATCTTAATTTTTGCAGAAAATTGTGTTTGAACCATGGTGTGAAATGATTGAAAAACAGCAAATACTTCATCTTTGTGTTTTAGGAGGTAAAGCCATGTCATTCTTGTACAGTCATCAACAAAGATTACAAACCAATGATGACCAAAAGACGTAGTTACTGGGGAAGGTCCCCATACATCAGAATGGATTAAATCAAAAGGAATCATACTTTTATTCATACTCAAGGGATAAGAAGCCTTATGACTCTTGGCTAAGATACAAGTATCACATTTAAAATTTAAGTGTGTTACTTTGGAAAATAAACGAGGCAATAAGTGCTTCAAATACCCAAAAGATGGATGCCCAAGTCGATGGTGCCATAACCAAATCTGTCTTTCCTTGTTACTAACTGTGTGGTGCATGTGATTTGCTCTTCCCGAACTGAAGTCATCAACGTAGTATAATCCCCCCTCTTAGTACCACGCCTAATTATCTCCTTGGTGAGAATATCCTGAATGAGGCAAAAGGTAGAATACATTACTACCACACAATTAAGATCCGTAGTAACTTGACTCACAGACATCAGTCTATTTGAAAGAGAAGGTACAAGTAATGTATTAGATAATGAAAGGGAAGGAGATAAAGTCACTGTTCTAGCCCCTGTATCTGGATAAGTGACCCCATTGGCATTTGTAACACAGCTCTGTCTCGGCTGAGTTGTATTAGAAAGATCATTTGAATCAAATGTCATATGGTTTGTAGCTCTAGAGTCGAGAATCCAATCATTATCATTATTGTGAGTAGAGATATGAAGTGCCTTACCAGAAGTACCTGGATCGTGTGGAGATTCTACTTGAGGGATGAGGGATAATGAAGGATCACAAGTAACCACGGCAACTCTCCCAATGTGGTCATCATTAGTAGAGGTTTCACGTTTTTTCCGTACTTGAAAGTCGTTCCACCAATCTGGATACCCATGTAGTTTGAAGCAGGTGTCACGGGTATGTTTGGAGTTGCCACAATGTGTACACTTCATGCCATTAGATGGTGGTTTGTTTTTTGATGATGGGTTGGATTTTCCCCTGCTCAGAGAAAGAGCCCCTGGTTTCGGTGGCATCTGGTAGTGACTTCCCTTGATCCCTTTCGATATCATAATTGCTCCAGGAGTGGTATCTGCACCTAAGATCATCACAGTTTGCCTGACATCTTCCCTACGAACAAAAACTTAGGCCTGTTCCACCGTAGGGAATGGTTTTAATTGAAGCACATCACTCCGAGTTTTATTCAGTCTGTCATCTAGTCCATCAAGGAAAGTATAAACCCGATCTTCCTGTAGAATCGAGTTATATTTCTGTATGTCAATAGCACACTCCATCGGGTTAGGATGACGAAAATCGATTTCTCGCCACAACCCTTGAAGATTGTTGTAGTATTTTTCAATGGATTCACCTGCCTGCTTCATACGAGTAACACGACGTCAGAGATCATAGACTTGAGACGAATCTATCCCATCAAAATAGGTTGTAGCAGCAGAATCCCAAACCTGTTTTGCAGTCAGGAAGTGATACAGTTGGCAATCAAGGAAGGGTCCATCGAATTGATCAACCATCCCTTGACAATGGCGTTTTTGGTTTGCCATCTCCTGAGCGAAGGGTCGGTTTCTGGAGGTTGAGGGGAATCTCCATTAATATATCCCAACTTGTCCTTGCCAGAGATATACATCTCGACAACCTGGGACCATAAGGCATAGTTGGATTCTTCCAACTTGATATCGATCGGAGTAGTTGAAGAATCAGCAAGCAGAGGTTGAGGGGAGGCCTAGGCTCTAGTCAAGACCTCCGTCATTTTTGTCGTCAGATCGTTAAGAATGGAGTTGGTCTAGGGAATGAGAGGTTGGGTTAGGTCTCCAAATTCCGCCATGGATTCTATTGGATCTAGGTTTTTTTTTCTAGTTAAACGATGCCGTAAAACGACCACATCGGCGACGGTGCGGCCCCTCAGGTGGAAAATCCGCCGGGGTTGAAATGTCATCTTCAACAAACTTTGGAGAGGATCTGGGGTCGACTTCGATGTCGTCTCCTAGGTTTGTGGAGACTACGACGATGACGCAGTTCGCTGATGCATAGAGCTCGTGCAGACGAAGAAGTAGTGCGAGAAGCTGATAGCGTTTTTGACTGAGTACGTGAAGGTGGCACCCGTTTAGATCAATCGCATCATGAAGCAAGGAAGCTGTGGGTCCGGCGAGGCTTTGATACCATGTTAGTTTGGAAGTAATTTTTTATTTCTATGATTTCTTTTGAGTTGAATACAATCATATATAGATACAAAACAAAGGAATTTTTAGGAACCTATTCTAGCCTATACACGGTTAGTGGCAGAAATTGTGGATGGCCCTTGAAGTATGAGATCTACATTAAAACAAATTTCTCTAATTTATCTAATTAGACAGCTCACGCCAATAGTCACCATGAACATTACCAGATTTTGTGCCTTCTATGATTATAGGATCAGTTTCTTATCTTTGTAAATATTGCTTTTAATTGTGATAAATTTACTTTTCTATTACATATTTTCGAATGCCTAAAATTAGGCCTCTTTGGTTGTATAAAGATATAGAACATGAATAGAAAGTTCGGTGAATTCTCTTTTATGGTATCAGAGCAGAGCCAAACCTCTAACGAGTATCTTTCCTTTCTTGCTTCTTGCGACATTGCTGCTATCTCTGCATCTACCACTGATTCACCTATCATCACCATCAATGCCATCACCGCCATCAACGAAAAACTCACCCCCTCTACCTTCCCTCAGTGGAGGGCTCAATTTGAAGCCTTGCTCATTGGCTATGATGGTTCCATACTTGCCTATTGCTTAGTTTATGTCGATGATTTGATTCTCATTGGCAACAATTCAACTTTTGTTGCAAGCATTATTGATTAACTTGGACAAAAATTCTCCATCAAAGACTTGGGGTCCCTACATTTTTTCCTCGGTGTTGAGGTCATTCCTACCAAAGACGGCTTGTTTCTAACTCAACATAAGTATATCCGTGATATCCTTGCCAAGACAAGTATGGATGGAGCTTAGGATGTCACAACTCCTCTCTCTACATCGGTTTCTCTACAAGTGGCAGATGGTTCGCCATCCGTTGATTCAACCGAATATCATAGAGTGATTGGAGCATTGCAATACTTGTCCTTAACTCGACTTGATATAAGCTTTGCTGTCAACAAACTCTCACAGTTTATGCATTGCCCGACACAAACTCACTGGACAGAAACTAAAAGACTGTTGCGATACTTGAAGAACACCATTTTTCATGGCATTAATATCAGAAAAACCTCAAGCCCAACACTCACATGCTTCTCAGATACTGATTGGGCTGGCAGCTTGGATGATAGAAAATCAACTTCAGCTTATGTCCTCTTCCTTGGTCACACACCCATTTCATGGAGCTCTAAAAAGCAACGTGCAATTGCACGGTCATCAACTGAAGCTGAGTATAGGGCTTTAGCAACGGCTGCAGCAGAGTCCATGTGGCTGCTATCTCTATTCCAAGAAATGAAGTTTACATTACCACAACCACCTCTACTCTTGTGTGATAATTTGGGTGCCACCCAGCTGAGTTTTAATTGTGTCTAGCATTCAAGGATGAAACATTCAGATAGACATTCACTTTGTGCGAGATTTGGTTGAAAAAAAATTTCTTAATCTTCGGCATGTTCACACTAATGACCAGCTCGCTGATTTACTCACCAAGTCACTTTCCAGACAAAGGACAGACTATCTACGAGACAAGATGGGACTATCCGATGGTAGCCCGTTCTTGCGGGGCGTATCAAGGAAACTGATAATTTCAAACAAGTGCCAACTCAAGTATAGCTGTCACCATGAACATAGCAGTCACCATAAACATTACCAGATTTTGTGCCTTCCATGATTATGGGATCAGTTTTTTATCTTTGTAAATATTGCTTTTAATTGTGATAAATTTACTTTTCTGTTACATATTTTTGAATGCCTAAAATTAGGCCTCTCGGGTTGTATAAAGATATAGAAAGTTCGGTGAATTCTTTTTTAAGTTCCATATCTAGGTCTTGGGAAGCTAAGTAGCTACCATTTCTTGGTCCCTTACTTGCAACCTGACTTGGTTGCAAGCCTTCCTTCTCTTCCATCCCGCGTTTCTGGTTGAGTTTAATTACAGATTTTGAAGTTTGGCATCCCCATCTATTCTACTGAAAATCTTATAACTATATAAAGAATGACAGTTTATTTAGTTTATACTAATGTCATTTTTTTTGCTTTGCTAATTAGTTTATTGGGCCAACTTGACATCAATAGATTGATAGATGATTGAATGAGCTTCATATTGAAAACAAAATAAATTTCTTTTAATATTGTTGTTGGTATTGCTTTGTCTCTAATTTGAAATATGCAGTTGAAGATCTCCTGCTCGATAAATCTTGGTCTGGTTTCATATTGCATCCACGGGATAAGGCTTAAGTGAAACAAATTTGATTTATTCTTTCCACAATCCACTGCAAGAACAATTCTCCATATTCAATCTACCACAAGAAACTAACCGCTTTTTGCTGTGTTTCTTTGATCCCTCAGGATGGATTATTGATGATGAGAAATCAGGAAGGATTCAAGTAATGAGGTGGTTGCTAGAAACTAGTTGATGGGGTCTTTCCATTCTTCACAATTAGAACGGTGTCCATGGCCCAAGTAGAATGTTGTTCCAAGTGACAATGCAGGAAGCATACTCCTAACATAAGACAATGTCAAAATATCGGTTAGTGTATATAGTACTTGACTCGATGTTATCTGTCATAATTAAACATATAAACAGTGGATTCAGCATACATACCTGGATTATCAGCTCTGAATCTGATGGCAGCCCATCCATTTTTAGGGACTCCAACTGTATTGAGCTCGGGTGGATCAACCAAATTATAATTATTTGGATCAGTCCTATTATTGAAATTCCCAAAACCAGATCCTACCACATAGAAGCTGTACCCATGCAAATGCACTGGATGATTCTCAGCTCCATTCAACACATTTGTCCCTTGGAACACTATCTCTACTGTTGAATTATACTCCAAAATTCTCACTTTAGTCCCCCTGCCTGGTGTTGTTACATTATCTGGTGTCTTGGTTGCTGTGAAGTTGAAAATGAAAGGTGGCTTGCTTGGGAAATTGGGCTCATAACATGTCTAATTTTCCTGTAGTAAGCAAGTAATACATCCACTGATGGCTGCACAAAACTTATATTGTTCATGCTTGAAGCAAGCCTCATGCCATTGGTTCCTTCACTTGAATTATTGTCTGAACATGGGAAAGTGTCCATAGAAATTGTTATTAGTAGTTGAGTATCTATTGATTTTGGGACATCTACTGGATGGTCCTTGCTTGCTAGGGCTCTAAGACGCTCTGTGAAATTGGTTGCAGAATCAATGTCTGTAAAATTGGGAAGATCAGGAAATAAAAGTGTTGATGGGGCAGTGTAGTTTCCACTATATTGCAGGATTGCAGTTGTGGTAGTGTTTGCATATACCACACTGGCATATACCACACCGGAAGACTAGGTGACTGATTCGCTTTGATAAGAACATCCATGGTTTGTCCCGGGATTATCATGATATAGCTGGTCCTTATGGGCTTAATGTAAGCGCCATCAATACCGACAACAATCAAGTTATGATGAGCAATCATGAAGAACATTTCATCATTCGAAATAGAATTGATGATGCAAAGGAGATAAGTCTGGCCATGATCAACGGTCATTCTGAATGTCCCTGGAACCGCAGGCATGAATCATGTTAGTCCTTCCACACAGTATCCTTGCTAGTCCTTGGCTAATATTTATATGGACTATGCTGAGGCTTGTTCTGGTTTATACCAATTACCTTCTTTGGAACAATTGTATAAATCTCCTGGTTGGCCATTGATGGTGAAAGCATCTGCTGTCATGGGATCTCCACCACTTCTAAGGGAAGTCTTGATCATCTCCATCACATCTCCCTTATACCATGATGCTATATATATATGCCGGTGCAACATGAAAGAATACAGCAGTAGTCTTTAATTAGCAATGTAGCACTTCTTTTTCCAAAAATTTTGTACTTTTAAGCTTTATTTACATTAATTAATATTGTTATACATAAGCTACCAAGTAATAAGCAAGATTAGATGGTGAACCTATGACATATATCAAATAAATTTATTTGGATCATTGCCTTGACACTTCCCCTGATGGAGAGCTAGATAGCCTCCTCTGAACTTGTATATGAGCTCAATAAAATGAAAAATAAATAAGTGATGAACTTTGATACAATATACAGACATTAAATGGCCTAAAAGCTTATTATATTAAGTCAATTTTAACTCAAAAGCTTAATCTATTAGACAATGGGGCTAAGTTTTGCGGGAGGTTATGAATTGAAACCTTTATTTCCTTCTGATTTATTGAGCCCATGAGCAAGTGCAAAGGAGACTGCTCTTAGGATATGGTTAAAACCCAAATAATTAAGCCCATATTATACCTCATAGATGCTAATGCCATGGTAAGGTTTTGAGCATGACTGAAAGATCGTACCAAGAACGATAGGAACTGCGTGAGGCTTGGGGAATGGATAAGTAGTTCCTATTTTAGGGAGAATAATGATGGGACCATGCACAGTGGTACGGGACCAATCACTATGGGTATGCCACCATAAGGTTCCTTCTTCTGTGGACAGTATGATTTCATAAGTGAAATTTGCCCCTGGTTTGATAGGGCACTGTGTTATGTACACCGGCCCATCAGACCATGGATTCCTTGGTTGCTTCACTCCATGCCTGTCATTTTTCATTCAACAACTGAAAATGATTATTATTTTTGTTATGTTTACACCAGAGAAACGTTAGCTCTTCTCTTCCCAAGCCAAACGTTGCATTTCTCATGTGAAGCAGACCCTATTAGATAGTCCTCTACCAGCTTCGAAAGTCTAAGAAAAGAAGCCAATAATGAAGCAAAATAATGAGAATGAAGTGAATGGAGAAGCCATACCAGTGAATGGTGATATTATACTTTCCTTGGTTTCGAACATTTACTTTGAGTCTATCTCCTTTGTGCATATACAAAGCTGGCCCTGGGAACAGTCCATTTGCAGTAAAGATCTTCTGCGTGCTGCACAGCCGAGTAGACCAAGTTTCCTCAACCAAGCCAAACACAACAGATTAATTAGTAATATAACATGAAGAAGGTTCAGATCAGACTCCATCCCCATCCTTAATTTCTTTTTTTCTATGAAAAATATGAATTAATTTAGATTATGTCTGGAGTTTGGTCTAGCACATCTCCTGATCAGAACAGCATTGAAGGAGTGTTTAATTAAACCCACCACGTCAAAGTGATAGTTGCCCAGGCTTATTCCTAATTAAATTGAGGAGCCCAGGGTACGAGGTTTAGTGTACTTTCAACCCAGTTAACAGAAGGGACATGCTCCCTAGCCATGCAAAGAATCAACACATTCAACAACAGAAGCCCGTGAAGCTCTAACAGCACCTTCTTCTTCAACAACTCCATTTTCTCACAGTAGAGAAAGAGACAAAATGAGACCCTCCTTTGCTTGGCCTTCTCCTTGTATTGTTTCTTTCAGACGCAACAGTATTTATGTGTAACAATATCTCCTACAATCTATTTGTATATATATATATATATATATATTAAAAATAAATCCTTTTTATTAATAATTTTTTCCTTAATACTTTTCTCAAACCTATCATCATATGTTTAAAATAGCTGTTCAGTAATGATAAAGCTCCAACTCCCAATATTGTTGGTTTGACCTACCTAAATAAGAGGATTTAGAAAACATTATAAATGTGATTTATGCCAATTGCCATAGAAATTCTATTTATGGACCAAAATTTTTTAGACCTCCATAAGATTGTCTTAAATTTATTTTGGTTTTAGAAAAGTAATAAAGAAAGGATTTTTTTTGTTATATTTGATTTATCATTAAAAAAATATAATATATTTAAAATTAGGTAAAAACTTATATATCTTCAAATTGTTTAATTTTCATATAAATAAAAACAACTTAAATCCATTATTTTAATTTTAATTTTCTTTCTCTCATTTTTCTTGTAAAATATATATTTTTTTTAAAGTATTTGTTTTCATGAAACTTGTTCATAATGGTTACCATTCTTTTGCCACGAACTGTAAACATTGGTAATGAGGAAAGCGTAGGATATATACATGTCCCTGTGCTAAGAATAAGAATGATGGAAGATGATCAGGTTTTTTCTAATTTCATGAGTTTTCTAATAATCCACTGTCACTAAAATGTGTGACTCCTGTGCTTGCATGTGTCTTTTCATGGTTAAGCTTACAGAGTATAATGTCTTTTTCATTTGTTCCCACTCATCCAACCACAACTGATTAATACCGACGGAATATCCCATTCAGCTCGCATAGTAGAATGAGCCCTAGGGAATGGCTACGTCTCGATCGGAGCCATCATAGATTTTCCTTCCCGGTAGTGTGCGACCTTCATATTGCTAGTTCAATTCACCATTTTCTTTGTAGGATGAAGATGTCCAGTGCATGCTAGTGAGATTGTGCGTTGGAGCTAGCTGACTATTTATATATAGTCTTCGGAGGCGTAAGGCAATTTCGGACCATATCAATTTGAATACTATCATGCACATAAGTAGATGTCATAATAGAATTAGACAACTTTGGTTTATTAACTTCATCAAACATGAGATAGCATACCTGTTGGTCGTTGTTTCAGCCAAAGAACCGAAGATGAGAAAACAAAGGACACCTTTCTCTCCATGTATTTCTAGTTCTTTTTCACTGTATTTATCAAGAAGTTACAACCCAAATGTAAAGAGTTGCCATGGGGGTAAATCTTTGTACGTGGAAGCATAACATCCACTCAAAATATAAAAACATGATTTTTCCAATGTTTTAAAATGGACTGAAGGTTTAAGATAATGTGAAACAACCGATCTGCTACCCATCAGAAGTTGCTAAGAATTGTAGAACTAAAAAATAAAATATGTATGTTATTTAAAAAATTCAATATTTCTAAACTTATAAAATTAAATAATACAATTGTTCTTTCATTTTCAATATATATTTTCATATCTAAATATTATACATCTTTTATTTAATAAAATTTAAAATATTAATATATTTATATAAAAAATGAAAAAATAAATATTATTGATTTTTAATTGTGTGTGTATATATATATATATTAATTTTATAAAAATATTTTTAATTTTAATAAAATATAAATTATATATTTATGACATTACCGATTCACTCACAATTTGACTACTGAAGATTGTCCACTAGAGGGCGTGGCTAGTTGTTGTCAAGGAATCCGATCTTGCTCTTTGTAGTGAGCACGAAACCATGGCATGAAGCCAATGGGATTTTGGGATGCTCGGGCCTGAAACCCTTAATGCACAACATGTTCGCATAGGCATCTTGGGTCAGAGGACCCTTCTCCCTTCCCTTCTCCCCCACCCCCATGCGTGTGGGTCCAACAACCTTTTATAATTTTTTAAGGATTTTTTTTGAGAATTCAAATTCCAATTTGAATTCATTTGGTAACAGATGAAATTTATTGATTTAATTTCTTCAACCTGTTTGAATTTTTGAATTTAAAATTCTGGTAAAATGAATTTGTATTAAAGTTAAATTGGTTTTAACCATTCCACTTTAATGGATGTAGTCGTTTAGGCTTATATAAATAGATACAAGGTTGTACTCCATTCTACTTTCTTTCCCATCGAAAGTGTGTCAAGAACAAGATTGAGTCATCGGGCAAAAGATCATGAGTTTACGAGACTTCCAACAACTTCAAGATCATCTTTAACACTTAGAATTTAAGGTTTGTGAACATCCAAACCTAAAGGTTAGTACTTTAACTCTAAAAGATCAATTTTTTAAAAATGGTATTGCTTCTGTTGCTTAGATCTAAGATTCCAACATATATTTGTTGGAACCTAGTATTAGTATCACTGCTTGGGAAGGCAAGAGTGTGGATCTCTTGTTTGACTATAATAAGCTTGTTTTAACAAGAAATGATTTATTCATAGGGAAGGGCTATTGTAACTAAGGTCTATTTATGATGAATTTTTCTAAACTTAATAATAATGCATCGCCTTCTACTTACATAGGTGATTCCTATGATATTTGGCATGGTAGATTAGGACATGTGAACTTTTCTTACATAAAGAAAATGGTTGAATTGAGTTTAATTCCTAAATTGTCCTTAAAAAACCATGGAAGATGTGAAACATGCATAGAATCTAAAACCACAAAGAAGTCTTGCAAATCTATAGAAAGAGAATTAAAACAATTAAGTTTAATTCACAAGGACTTAGGAGATCTGAAAAGTACAATGACTAGAAGTGATAAACAGTTCTACATAACTTTCATGGATGATTACTTAAGGTAAAAAAGAGAATATCTTTTGAGAAAAAAAAATGAAGTAAGAGATGCTTTCATCAAGTATAAGATTGAAGTGGAAAATCATCTAGGTAAGAAAATTAAAAGACTTAGAACCGATTGGGAAGAAAAGTATAAGTCCAACCCCTTTAACTCTTTTTGTGAAGATCATAAGATCATTTATGAAACTACTCCTACTTATTCCCCTAAGAGACATGATGAATGCAATGTTGTTAAGTTCGGGAGCATCCTTGAACTTGTGAGGGGAAGCCATCCTCTCCACTTGTCATATTCAAAATAGGATACCTTATAAGAAAACTAGTAAAATGCCTTATGAATTATGGAAAGCTTATGCACCTAACGTTGCATACTTGAAAGAGTGGGGGTATTTGTCAAAAGTTCTTTTCCCTAAACCTAAGAAACAAAAACTAAGTCCTAAAACTTTTGATGCAGTGTTCATAGAGTATGCAAAGAATAGTGCAACATATAGGTTTTTGGTTATCAAGTCAGAAAACAGCCTAGTAATTGTGAACACGATAATGGAAACAAAGAATGTTAATTTCTTTGAAAACATCTTTCCTATGAAATCTAGTGGTAGAGAACAAATCCATAAAACCCTTAGAGATGAGTCTAATAAATGTTTTGAATTTGAACTCAGAAGAAGTAAAAGAGATAAGAAAGGAAAAAACCTTGTAGATGGTTTCTATACCTTCCTAATAAATGGGGACCCTCTACAAAGATGCCATAACTTCTCCTGATGCACTATTTTGGAAGGAAGCCATTAATAGTGAAATTGAATTGACCATGTATAACCATACATGGGAGATAATAGATTTACCTCATAATGCAAAGATTATCGGTTGTAATTGGATCTTTAAAAGAAAGTTAAAACAAGATGGGTCCATAAAGAAGTATAAGGTATGTTTAGTTGCCAAAGTCTTTAAACGAAGAAATAATGTAAATTACTTTGACACTTCTACTCTTATGACTAGAATTTCCTCAATTAGAGTGTTTATTGCTTTAGCTTCCATTCATAACCAAGTGAAACACCATATGAATGTCAAGATTGCATTTGAATGGGGAATTAGAAAAGGAAATTTATATGGACCAACCTTAGGGTTGCATGGTTCTAAGGAAGGAGAAAAAAGTGTGTAGGTTGGTTAAACCATTATATGGGTTAAAACAAGAACCTAAACAGTGGTATAATAAATTTGATCATGTGTTGGTAAGTAATGAATTTTCCATTAATGTTGTTGATAAATGTATTCACAACAAATTTGAGAATAACATATGTATTGTCGTTTGTCTATATGTTGATGACATGCTAATCTTTGGAACTAGCCTAGAAATTGTTTGTGAGACCAACAAATTCCTAGGATCTAAGTTTGATATAAAAGACCTAGGAAAGGTAAAGGTGATTCTAGGAATCATGATAACTAGAACACCTAATGGGCTTAAACTTTCTCAAGAATATTATGTTGAGAAGGTCTTAAGTTTAAACACTTTGACTGTAAACCAATATCATCTCCTTATGATCCTAACTCACAGTTGAAGAAGAATAGAGAACATAGTGTTGCCTAAACTAAGTATGCTTAGATCATTGGGAGCCTAATGTACTTAATACCAAACCTGATATTGCATATGTAGTGGGTAGATTGGATTGGTACACCCAGAGTCCTAATCAAGACCACTAGACTATTATTTGTAGAGTATTTAAGTATTTGAAAGGCACCATTGACTATGGTCTACGTTATAGTAGTTTTCCAAGTATCCTTAAAGGATTTAATAATGCTAATTGGATCTCAAATTCTTATGAGATGAAATCCACTAGTTAGTATGTTTTTACTCTTAAAGAAAGCACAATTTCTTGGAAGACACCAAGCAAACATGCATCACTCGATTTATTATGGAGGTTGAGTTCATTGCCTTAGAGAAGACAAGTTTTAAGGCTAAGTGACTTGGAAACCTCCTAGCAGATATTCCTTTATGGATGAGACCAACACTCTCCATGTCTATGTGTTGTGATAGCCATGCTACAATAGCTAAGGCTAAGAATAAGCTATTTAATAGAAAGAATAGGCACATACACCTAAGACACAATATTGTGTAACAGTTGCTTAAGACAAGGATTATATCTATGGAATTTGTAAGGTTAGAGTTGAATTTGGCCGATCCTCTGACCAAACCACTAAATAAGAAATTAGTGGAAGAAACTTCGAGGGGGCTGAGGCTTATGTCTAATATAGAATTCAATAGTATTAGAATGGAGGCATCATGAAGTAGGATCATATAGGTAACAACAAATCACTTGTTGATTGTGAGATGTTCTATCAATTCTATATATCTGAGAGTTCATCCCTATGTTGTAAATAAAACAATTTCTACAATGGCTAACAGTGAGTAGATTTACTTTTAATGAATAACATATTCATTATGGATAGTGTGTTTATTTGCGAAACACACTTAATGGATTCACCTATATGAGAGTGGAGGTGGGGTCATTTCCTATGATAATTTAGGTAGGTTATCTAGAGCTCTCATGAATATCTAGGTAGGGCGCATGACCTATTTGCTCCAACTCGTTTGTATAGTTCATTGTTGAAAAACCAATGTGGATTATAGGTTCCTTGAATTATATAGAAAACACTTGTTTGTATAAATTCATTTTCACCAGGTTTTTATGATTTAATACTTATTTATACTAAGGCTAGTTTATAGCCTATTAGCACCAATACTAATGCATTAAATTCAAGATTTTTCCTCCAACCATTTTCTTCTTTACACATACACTCTATAGGGGATTATTGCAAGAGAAAGAGTGTGTGTGAGTTTATAAAGAGAAAAAAGCAAAAGTCTCAATCCCACATTGGAAAGGAATGGACACTTTTAGTGGTTTTATATACTAACTCACTTTCCTTAGCCTCATGGGTTTGTGGAAAAGTAAGGGGAAGCCTTGTGCGCCTAAGGGACCCAAGTGCATTCCAATGGGATTACAAGGGACTCAAGCCAAAAAACCCTTAATGTGCGACTTGTCCACACATGCATCCTATGCGCTCGTCCTCTCTTGCGCACTTAAGGGACCCAAGCCCATTCCAATGGGATTATAGGGGACTCAAGCCAAAAAACCCTTAATGTGCGACTTGTCTACACATGCATCCTATGCGCCTGTCCCCCACCCCCCATCATTTGCATATGTGCAGGAGTCCAATTTGAATTCATTTCGGTAATGGATGAAATTTATTAATTTAATTTCTTTAGCCCGATTAAGTATTTGAATTTAAAATTTTGGTCAAATGAATTTGAATTAAAATTAAATTGTTTTAATTGATTTTGATTGTTCTACTTTAATGGTTCTAGCCATTTGAGCATTATGGTTGCATCCGTTTAGGCTTGAAGGTTGTATTCGTTTGGCATTTAAGCCTTGTCATCATTTAGGAGAGTCCCTAAGCCTATAAATTGAGAACCCTCTCAGCCTTCCTTTTCACTGCTACCAATCAATACTACTCTCTCCTCTCTCTTATTCTACAATTCCTCTCGATTAACCTCTTCATCTACAGCAGCCACTGTGCCACCAATCCAATCTTGACCATTACTGTAATACCAAAACACTACTATATCCTATTTGTAGTCTATTCATTTTATCTTCTTGAGGAATTCTTTTACATTTGAGTTGTACTATTTCTTGTCAAAGGTGTGCATTGAAAATTGAATCCTAGAGGTAGGTCACTAGTTCCTTCTACATTGAGTTTTGATACTCAAGGAAGGCAGATCTACTTTTAGGATAGTGACTGTCACTCCTCAACCTAATTCGATAAATGTCCTTATTCAAATCTTCTTTTTCTATTTGTTTTGTTTTAGATTTGGGAAGTTTTTGTTACTCCCATTCTATGAGACCTAATTTTTCCAATAATGATAAAAAAAAGAAAGGATATATTGGAGCTTGGAAACAAGATGGATGTAACAACCTTATGACAAACTTCGGTAAAAGAAACAAAAAAAGCTAATAAAATTTAAAAAATAAAATAAAATGATAATCTTGGTAAAAAAAAATAAAAACAAAGTTGATTACATCTAACTATATTCTCTTTAAAGCCCAATTAACTTCATAGTTTTTTCATTATATTGTTTTTAATCCACTGCAATTAAGACGTCTATGGTAAAAAAAGTGTCATATCCATGTTGCATTCTTCATTTTAGCAAGCAAGTAGTAATGACCATTATTCTGAAGATATAAAGATAACATCCACCATTTTGTCACCTTGAATATATGCATTAATTTATTTGCAATTACCATGGCCCTTAGGAAGTAACCAAAAAGGGGCGTTGTCAAGTCATGCATAGGGTACTTTCAATCTATAACAAGTGTTTGAAGCCATGCATATTGAGCTTTGTCGTGCCTTGATATTTCTTTTTCATTCAATCTTAAATCCACTTACAAGTTTTTCGCCAAGAATTATTTCCCAAATCAAGTAGTCAATTAATTGCCTGGAAAAAAAAAAAAAAATCATTTTTTTGCCTTGAGATCCTAGTTATTGCTCTTCCAACCTTATTTTTTGTTAACACAACTCCAGCCGTAGGTTCAATACTCTTTAGGTCTCAAGAATCTAATATTATGATAGGAATGCGATGGTTTAAAATAGGGGTTGAGATTGGGCTATGACCCCCATAGAATCCAAAGCTTTGCTTGGATTAAACCATGGGCCTTTCCTAATTGTCCAAACCCTACCCATGGAAGTTAAAAAACAGCTGGGCTTGTTTAAAAGAAAAGCCCAATCCAAGATTAACTTAACTAATAATGCAACTCATTGATTGCCAAGCAAGTTCATGCTTGAATTCTTGGATAGTTTTAGCTCCTCCTACAAGAATGAGAGAAGTGAAGAAAATTTCTTCAAATATTAGAGTATTTATTTATTTTAAAATAAATTATAGAACATGTCCTTGTAAATATCTACAACTTATCGAGAGAGTATGAACGAAGAGGTATTATTAACCCGACCTTAGCAATTAAGTCGAACCGATTTCTTATAGTTGAAGTAATTAATCCTATCTACAGAACTCCCCTTCATTTCACATGTCTACAACATTGGGCTAATTAAGGATTTAGGCTAGACGGTTTTGACAAATTGGTCATTGCCTTATCATACTGGGCCATAGAAAAAATGAGCAACCCAGCCCAACGTCACTTCAAAGAAAGCGAAAAAGAAGTAGAAAGCTTCCAACTTAATTCCATGTAAAAATAAATATTCGCCAAGTACAAAGGGTGTGTTTGAATTATATTTAAGGAAAATAATTTTTTTATATTTGATTTATCATGGAAAAGTATGGAAAAAATAAAATATAATTAAAGATAAATTTGCTAAACTTAAATCTATTTTTTACTTTTTTATTTTATTTTATTTTCTCATATTTTCCCTCAAAATTTGCAATAACCAAACACAGGGAAAATGTCGTCATGCAGTCAACATGCCCATGAAACACAGACAAGGAAATGGTCCAAACTTCAACATGCAACCACATGGTAGACTGACTATAGGTTTTTAATGATGAGAATAAATTCAAGTCCTGGTTGGGTGGAATAACAGGCCCTACAGCCTGTGTACAGAAAAATGATCCCCACATGCAACCTTCCTCGCCTAATCATTTTAAATGTGAAACCATGGGCGTCTCAATGGTCTCATCCTCCATGATAAATAAATTGAGGTTGTGGGAATTAAAAAGAAAGGAATCAGTCAATTAATAGTCCAACAAGAGAACCCAAATCAATGAAGTTATTTTAGCAGTCACTTAATCATCTTTTTCATAAAGAGAGCTAGGACGAGGCAATAATAATGCCCACCCTACCTATTCAAATGTCTTTATTGAATTGGGTTTGGTGGGTTTCAATATTTTAGTCAATTTTGAATGGTGGAATTGACAGGTTCATTCCCTTTATCCACATGCAGAAGCTTCTTAGATTCGTTCTGCTTTTATTTTTGTATTTTAATTATATTTTGCAATCTTAGAATAATGGTTGTGGAATGGGAAAATCCTTTTTTTTTACTATGCTTTATGTTGCATGGATACCATAGAGTATGTCTGTCAACTAATTTTATAATGTCCTATCTCACTTAATATGATATATATATATATATATATATATCGATCATAAAATATTATTTTTAGTATGATATGATGTCATTAAATATTATATCCAATAAAAAATTTATCATGAGCTATTATATCCAATGGGATGTGTTATGTAATAATTATGTTTAATTTGTAAAAAGAATAAAAGTTGAAATAAAAAAATCTTTCATTTTAATATGGGATATATTTTTTTTAAAATTAAAATTATATTCTATCTCGATATTTGTTATTTAAAAAATATGAAATGTGACTCATATTTAGTATTATTTGAAAATTATTATATAATTTATAATTTAGCAAGCAATATTTTATTTATTTATTAATCATATTCATTATTGAAATATTTAAAATTTATATATAAAAAATATTATTTAATATTTATATATATATATTATTAAATTATTTATTTTTATTAAATTATTGTGCTATATAAAAATGCTATATGTTCCTTTCTTTTGGTTATTTTCATTTTTAATTGTTTAGATATACTCAATTGAATATTCAGAATTTTCTTATCTGGAGTAATAAATATATTTATATTCATAAATTTTTAATTAAAAATTAAATCAACAAACTTTAATTTAGATTGAGATATTTGAAAGAATTTTCAAATTATTCAAAACTAATTAAGGAACATAAAATATTAGGGTTAATTTTTAAACCCTAAACTCCAAAATTTTCGATTAGCCTATGATCTCTCTTATATGCAAAAAGGGTTGTTGTATAGAGAATATAAAAAAGAAAAAAAAAATCTAATTTATATCTAGGTTTTTAAATACTAAAAGACGTTTCTACCATTTTTTAAATCATGATTTTAATATGATTATTATTTATCACTTGTATCTGGTATGCAAAAAGGGTCGTTGTATAAAGAATATAAAAAAAATAAAAATCTAATTTATACCTAGATTTTTAAATACTAAAAGACGTTAGTACCATTTTTAAAATCATCATTTTAATCTGATTATTATTTTTCTCTTGTTAAATAAAAATAAAAATAATTGTGATATTTGTTCACTATGTATAGGTAAGACAAACTTGACAAGAATAATATTTTGTAAAGATGGAAGGAAACGTTTGTCGCTTGTTGCATGTTTTCCATTACTAATTATGAATCATCAATTTAACATTTTTTATGATGAAAACTACTCCTTTACTTCATCTTATGACATGCATCCAATAATGAAACTAACCATATATATATATATATATATAAACTTGTTATTTTTTAGATTTATTTTCTTAAATTGTGAAAATCAATGATTTAAAATTTGAAAAAAAAAACATTTATCTCATCATGAATTTTTTTCATTTCAAATCCCCATTCATCTACAAACATTCTAGGAAAAGAAAACTTTTAAGGTTATCAAATAACTTTAGTAAAACCAAAATAACAAACAAAAACTTTTTCCTTCCATAAAGGAAAAAAATTTACTTCAATAATTTTAACACTACGTTAAGATTGTTGGATAATAGGTGTTGGAAAAAGCATTTGGGATTAAGGATTAATTTTGAGACTTTTTCCAACATTATTATCTCGTGAGAGTTGAAATTTGGTGGAATAAGTACAAGGGAAAAAAGTTTTACATGGTTTTCAATTGAAAAGAAAAAAGCCTAATCTAGGGCCCACACAATTAGAAGATAAAGAAAATGACAAATTAGTAGAATAATTATTATAAATAGATAATCAAGAAAAAAAAAAACAAAAATGATAACGATATTAACCAAACATGATAGGGTTTTACACGTTTTTACCATTTTTGTCGAATCTAATATGATATGATATTATTGATCATGAAAATGATTCCATTATTAATAACATTGTGTGATATGTAAGGAAGAGTGTGAGAGATGTCAAGTTGAACAAGTGTTCATGGTTAAGGGTATATATAAAAAAGTGAGAAAAATTTTGAGTTTTACTATAACTTATGAAGTTATGAAATGAAAAATAATAATAATAATAATTAGGGGTTAGTTTCCATCTTTTATAATATTTTATATAGTACAATTAAATAATTTTCTCTTATTCATGAATATCAGTATGATTGATACAAATTATGTTAAAATCATGTATTTTTATACGTATATTATTTTATCCTTATGTTCCTACATTATATTATATTATTTCTTAATTGAAAAACTACTTTTATTATTATTATTATTATTATCATATTCTTCTTCTTCTTCTTCTTCTTCTTCTTCTTATTGTTGCTATTGACGATGGTGTTGTTGTTATTATTGGTTTGTGATATATCCATTTATACTTTTAAAAATTTGTTAAAGAAAGATATATGTAGATTTAGATTCATTGTATTTGCTACAAAATGTTCTAAATTCCTAATTAAGATAAATTCATTTTTATAAAGAATATTATATAGAATAGTTTCAAAGTTGATATATTCTTATATAATATTAGGTATTCTTATATAATAAGGAAAATTATTAAGAATATTTCTATAAATATTTTAGGTGAAAAAATTATGAGATGGAGATAGGCTTATGAAGACAATACATGGTGGATAGGGATGTGAGGAAAAATGGGAGACACCTGGTAGGGTGACGAGAACCCTATAATTGTATCTAGTTTCTATAATATTCTCTATAGTATATTCTCTTTCATTTGTGAATGTAGATCTTGACAACACTCACCACATTGCAACAACCTCACATTACAACAACTTACCTGCAACAAAAGAAACAACTGCACCAGAAGAATCTACAAGACAGTTGTAAAATCATATTATTGATATTTTGTTCAAGAATCTATTGTAGTCAATTTATAAATATTGTACATGAAGAAACACAATAATACAAGAGAATAAGAAATGCCTTTATAGTATTAGAGTCATTCACTCTCATCCTCGCAAACCTCGTGTTCCATTTTCCTTAAGCCTCACTATTTCAACCATAGGCATCTTTGTTCATAAAGAACAACTAGCCAACACATGACCACCACTACACAATACTCCATGTTGCAAACTAGCCCAGTCATCACATTACAACAATCAAACCCAACTCATCAATGTAGGTGTTGAATCATTCACTACCCATTAAGTTGGACAAAATTAACTACATTCTATGGAGAACCCATATGGAAAATGTCATATACTATTGGGCTTGAGCCCCTAAATCATGAAACTAACCATACATATATAAACTTGTTATTTTTTAGATTTATTTTCTTAAATTGTGAAAATCAATGATTTAAAATTTTTTTAAAAAATATTTATCTCATCATGATTTTTTTTCATTTCAAATCCCCATTCATCTACAAGCATTTTAGGAAAAGAAAACTTTTAAGGTTATCAAATAACTTTAGTAAAACCAAAATAACAAACAAAAACTTTTTCCTTCCATAAAGGAAAAAAATTTACTTCAATAATTTTAACACTACGTTAAGATCGTTGGATAATAGGTGTTGGAAAAAGCATTTGGGATTAAGGATTAATTTTGAGACTTCTTCCAACATTATTATCACGTGAGAGTTGAAATTTGGTGGAATAAGTACAAGGGAAAAAAGTTTTACATGGTTTTCAATTGAAAAGAAAAAAGCCTAATCTAGGGCCCACACAATTAAAAGATAAAGAAAATGACAAATTAGTAGAATAATTATTATAAGTAGATAATCAAGAAAAAAACAAAAATGATAACGACATTAACCAAACATGATAGTGTTTTACACATTTTTACCATTTTTGTCGAATCTAATATGATATGATATTATTAAGCATGAAAATGATTCCGTTATTAATAACATTGTGTGATATGTGAGGAAGAGTGCGAGAGATGTCGAATTGAACAAGTGTTCATAGTTAAGGGTATATATAAAAAAATGAGAAAATTTTTGAGTTTTACTATAATTTATGAAGTTATGAAATGAAAAAAAATAATGATAATAAATCGGGGTTAGTTTCCATCTTTTATAATATTTTATGTGGTACAATTAAATAATTTTCTCTTATTCATGAATATAAGTATGATTGATGCAAATTATGTTAAAATCATATACTTTTGTATGTATATCATTTTATCCTTATGTTCCTACATTAAATTATTATTATCATTATTAATATTATTATTATATTCTTCTTTTTCTTTTTCTTATTGTTGCTATTGATGTTGTTGTTGTTGTTGTTATTGGTTTGTAATATATCCATTTAAACTTTTAAAATTTTGTTAAAGAAAGATATATGTAGATTTAGATTCATTGTATTTGCTGAAAAATGTTTCAAATTCCTAATTAAGATAAATTCATTTTTATAAAGAATATTATATAGATTAGTTTTAAAGTTGATATGTTGTTATATAATATTAGGCATTCTTATACAATAAGGAAAATTATTAAGAATATCTCTATAAATATTTTAGGTGAAAAAGTTATGAGATGGAGATAGGCTTATGAAGACAATACATGTCGGATAGGGATGTGAGGAAAAATGGAAGACATTTGGTAGGGTGACTAGAATCCTATAATTGTATCTAGTTTCTATAATATTCTCTATAGTACATTCTCTCTCATTCATAGATGTAGGTATTGATAACACTCACCACACTGCAACAACCTCACATCAAAACAACTTACTTGCAACAGAAGAAACAGTTGCACCAAAAGAATCTTCAAGACTATTGAAAAATCATATTACTAATATTCTATTCAAGAATCTATTGTAGGCAGTGTATAAATATTATACATGAAGAAACACAATGATACAAGAGAATAAGAAATTCATTTATGGTATCAGAGCCATTCACTCTCATCCTCACAAACCTTGTGTTCCATTTTCCATAAGCCTCACTGTTTCAACCATAGGCATCTTTGTTCATAAAGAACAACTAGCCAACACATGACCACCACTACACAATACTCCATGTCGCAAACTAGCCCAGATATCATCACATTACAATAATCAAACCCAACTCAATCAATATAGGTGTTGAATCATTCACTACCCATTAAGTTGGACAAAACTAACTACATTCTATGGAGAACTCATATGGAAAATGTCATATACTATTGGGATTGAGCCCCTAAATCATGAAACTAACCATATATATATAAACTTGTCATTTTTTAGATTTATTTTCTTAAATTGTGAAAATCAATGATTTAAAATTTTTTAAAAAAAATATTTATCTCATCATGAATTTTTTTCATTTCAAATCCCCATTCATCTACAAACATTCTAGGAAAAGAAAACTTTTAAGGTTATCAAATAACTTTAGTAAAACCAAAATAACAAACAAAAACTTTTTCCTTCCATAAAGGAAAAAAATTTACTTCAATAATTTTAACACTACGTTAAGATCGTTGGATAATAGGTGTTGGAAAAAGCATTTGGGATTAAGGATTAATTTTGAGACTTCTTCCAACATTATTATCACGTGAGAGTTGAAATTTCGTGGAATAATTACAAGGGAAAAAAGTTTTACATGGTTTTCAATTGAAAAGAAAAAAGCCTAATCTAGGGCCCACACAATTAGAAGATAAAGAAAATGATAAATTAGTAGAATTATTATTATAAATAGATAATCAAGAAAAAAAAACAAAAATGATAACGATATTAACCAAACATGATAGGGTTTTACACGTTTTTACCATTTTTGTCGAATCTAATATGATATGATATTATTAAGCATGAAAATGATTCCATTATTAATAACATTGTGTGATATGTGAGGAAGAGTGTGAGAGATGTCGAATTGAACTAGTTAAGGGTAAATATAAAAAATGAGAAAAATTTTGAGTTTTACTATAATTTATGAAGTTATGAAATGAATAATAATAATAATAATAATAATAATAATAATTAGGGGTTAGTTTCCATCTTTTATAATATTTTATATGGTACAATTAAATAAGTTTCTCTTATTCATGAATATAAGTATGATTGATACAAATTATGTTAAAATCATGTACTTTTGTATGTATATCATTTTATCCTTATGTTCCTACATAAAATTATTTCTTAATTGAAAAACTACTTTATTATTATTATTATTATTATTATTATTATCATTATCATTATTAGTATTATTATTATATTCTTCTTCTTCTTCTTCTTATTGTTGCTATTGATGTTGTTGTTGTTATTGGTTTGTAATATATCCATTTAAACTTTTAAAAATTTGTTAAAGAAAGATATATGTAGATTTAGATTCATTGTATTTGCAAAAAAATGTTTCAAATTCCTAATTAAGATAAATTCATTTTTATAAAGAATATTATATAGAATAGTTTCAAAGTTGATATGTTGTTATATAATATTAGGTATTCTTATACAATAAGGAAAATTATTAAGAATATCTATATAAATATTTTAGGTGAAAAAGTTATGAGATGGAGATAGGCTTATAAAGACAATACATGACGGATAGGGATGTGAGGAAAAATGGAAGACACCTGGTAGGGTGACAAGAATCCTATAATTGTATCTAGTTTTTATAATATTCTCTATAGTGTTTCTCTCTCATTCATGGATGTAGGTATTGATAACACTCGCAACACTGCAACAACCTCACGTCAAAACAAATTGCAACAAAAGAAGTAGTTGCACTAGAAGAATCTTAAAGACTGTTGAAAAATCATATTACTAATATTCTGTTCAAGAATCTATTGTAGGCAGTGTATAAATATTGTACATGAAGAAACACAATAATATAAGAGAATAAGAAATTCATTTATGGTATCAAAGCCATTCACTCTCATCCTTGAAACCTCATGTTCCATTTTCCTTAAGCCTCACTGTTTCAACCATAGGCATCTTTGTTCATAAAGAACAACCAGCCAATACATGACCACCACTACACAATACTCCATGTCGCAAACTAGCCTAGATATCATCACATCACAACAACCAAACCCAACTCAATCAATTCAGACGTTGAATCATTCACTACTCATTAAGCTAGACAAAACTAACTACATTCTATGGAGAACTCATATGGAAAATGTCATCTACTATTGGGATTGAGCCCTTAAAAGAAAGTCATGATCTAACAAAGTTAGACTTAACTATCCCCTTGTTATCCCTTTGGTATATTGAAATTGATTTGAGTCTTCAACTCATGTCTCTTACATTGTATATGACTTGGGTGCATTAGGCGTTATACAAAAGATATAAGTCATAGGTTCTTTGTAAGTAGATAAGTTGTCCACAGTTGGTTCATGGATTTGGGCAATCCAGTAGGGACTGTAGTGCACCACCTCCTAATTGGAAAGATGACTTATTTTGGTCATTGAGATGGGTTTCTTATGGTGAGTGCACTAGTATATGTGATGCACATAGGATAGGACCTACGAAGAATCATAAAGCAATGCTATCAATTGTCATGATTCACCAAGCTACTATACTAATAGATTCTCAACCTTAAGAGGATATTGAGTTTGTACCAAAATCAACAAGAGACTTTGACCTATGGAGGAGGCCTTAAAGTGGTCATATATCCTTATGGATTGGGTCACTGTTGATGGAGACTGGTGGCAACAAGTATTCTTAATAGAGATACCATGATATTTCATGGGATTGAAACAGTGTATCCCCTTGGGTGATCCAAAGGACATGTAATCATGAAATATGTAGCCATAGTACTTCCTTGAGTGGAATTTGATAGATGCTCCTTAGAGTTAGAGTATGTCATTTGATCATATAATAAATGGGATCTGTAAATCAAGGATTTGAGAGGTAATCTTGACAGGTGATCGTACTATCTTGTTAGATTACGGATACCCGCTCATTGGAAGTCTTCATGCAATGGATAGTAAATCATGGACTCGAGCACTTGGTGTCTCATTATAATATACATAGGGCACTAAAGTGTAGTTGTCTTTCTATAGTGGGATGTTGAGTCAATTTCATAATTTGATTATGAATGAGCTAGTACTCTTATGGGTCCCAATGGTCCCCGCTTTGAACTTATATTTCTTGATGACATAGTTTATAAGAGTTGGATGAATTTTTAGTTCACTTTTGTGCATAAGGGCGTTTTGATAATTACGCAAGGTTGTGCAGGAATAAGGAAGGGGTATCTTTGGATTAGGCTAATTGATTAATTAGGGTCATATATGGTTAATTTATCAATTAGCAATTTTTTTGGGTTAGATTAGGTAACCCAAGCCCATGGTGGGCTTAAGTCACTTAAGCCTTGTAGGAAGCCTATAAATACCCCTTTAGGAGTTAGGGTTTCCATATCTTATCATTTTCTCCCTACAGTCCAAAGAGAAAACCTTAGACTCCACTCTTGAGATTTTCACCATCTTAGTGCCTAGACACATAAAAGAGTCATCGAACGGAAGATTATTATGTTTATAGGATCCATTACAACTTTGGAGCTATCAAATTGATTGGAATTGATCCAGGAACATCTAGATCAAAGGTTTATGACTTTATTCTCTAGATCTATGATTTTTGTGGTATCAATATCGGTTTTTGAATACTTGGTTTCCATTGCAATGATTTGGAGAGCCTATTTCATGCACCTTATGAGATTTAAGGCATGGAAACAGAGTAATCTCGGGTTCCCAACAATCTACGCTAATGGCTTCAAAGAGCACATTGAAGGTCTACGAACCTACCCTCCCAAGACAAACATAAATGGAGAAATCAATCAAGAAATCCTAAATTGGAGATGCTTTGACCGCATGATCCTAAGTTGGATCTATTCATCCCTGACTCCCGAAATCATGGGATAAATAGTTAGGCATTAAACTTTGAATGCAACATAGACTGCTTTTGTGAAAATTTTCTTAGCCTCATTAAAAGCAAGGATAATGTAGCTGAGGCTAGCTCTTCAAAGCACTCGGAAGGTTCCTTGTCTATGATGGAGTATATCCTAAAATTGAAGACACTAGCTAATAGTATTGCAACCATAGAGAACCAGTATATGATCAAAATCAAATCTTGCAACTTCTTGACGACCTTGGATCGGATTATAACCCTATTATAACCTCTTTAACAGCCTGAAGAGATGATATAACCCTATACTCTATACATAGCATCTTGCTTACCCATGAATAAAGACTTCACTTTCAAAACACCATAGTAGAAGATAAAGTTATCTCAACAAATATAGCTACCTAGAGCCGTTTTCCAAAATCCAAGAAAACATCAACATGGAAAACCTACTGTTGCAGGATACAATCAAAATAATCTCCAAGGACAAGATCGATGGCCATGAACAAAACCATTAATCACAACAAAACAACAATCGAGGTCCAATGCCAACAATGTGGTAAATATGGCCACACTATGATTTCATGTTATCACATATTTGACATCCATTTTCAAGGCTCAAATTCCTTAGCTGCACCAAAACCCTCCTCTACAACAGCTAAGAACAATGTTCAAGCTATGCTAGTCTCCCCTATTAAGGAAAAGATGTGGACAATATTGGCAATGGTAAGAATCTGACCATCTTACATGTTGGTTCTAAGCTTTTCATACACTTAATAAACTCTTTCATTTGCAAAATGTATTCGATGTCACTCATCTCACTTTCAATTTGATTATTTCCAAATTTTGTACTGACAATAACTCTTTCTTTGAATTTCATCTTCATAAGCTCCTCATCAAGGACAAGATTACACAAAGAACTCCACTCTAAGGCATTCTTAAACATGGTTTGGATAAGTTTCTCACCACCCATAATGGTTCTATCTTAGTTCATCTCAAATACCCACTTTTCACAACCAAATGTCCAGATTCTATTCATAAATGGCATCAAAGACTCGGACATCCTACCACTCTAATCTTGAAACAGATTCTTTCCTCTTGTAATGTTTCATACAAAAATAATAATACAAATAAGATTTGTGATGCTTGCCAATGTGCCGAAAGTCATAAGCTACAATTCTCATTGTTTTATTCTCGAGCTTCATGTCCATTTGAATTACTTTACACAGACTTATGGGGTCCTACTCCATTTTGCTCTATAATTAGAACTAAATATTTTCTTATCTTTGTTGATGACTTTTCTTGATTTACATGGTTGTATACACTTCATTCTCAAGACCAACTACATTTCTTAAATTTAAGGTACCATAGAAAAATAGTTCAATTTACCTATCAAAACTTTGCAATCTGATAACGATGACGAATTGAAAACACTTGTACCTTATCTAACCAAACATGGTATTCATCATAGACATTCATGTCTGTATACTCTAGAACAAAATAAAAGGGTCGAATGCAAAATTAGGCACATAGTTGAGATAGGTCTAGCCCTTACTCACCACTGCATGACTACCCTCCAAATTCTAGGCCTATGTTTTTCACACAACTCACCTCACTAACTGCATGCATGTTCCAATTCTTAATCATCAGTCTCTTTTTCAAGTTCTTCTACAAACGTCTCCAAATTATACATTCTTCAAAGTCTTTAGTTTTCTTTACTACCCATATCTAAGACCCTACACATCTAACAAACTACTCCCAAGATTGGCTCTTTGCATAAAGGATAGTTGTGTCTCCACCCCTTGTCTAACCAAGTTTATATCATAAGACACATTGTGTTTGATGAATCAACCTTTCTCTTCCAACAATCTTATTCTCATTATTCCCCTCCTAACCCACTCAATTTTTAGTCAGTAATCACCTCAACCATTCACATTATTTTGTCTACCACCTCACTACCTTCATTTTCCTCTACTACTTCTCCTACTACATAGCCATCTTCAGTAGACAGTACAAATTCCACTTTCTTTCCACTTATTATACAAGTTCCCTCCTTAGATACTCCAATCTCTCCTCTTATATCGAACTGTCATCTAATGGTGACCCGCTCTAAAGTTGGAATTATATGAAAGAAGACATTTCTTACCACTTCATCAAATGAACCATCTACTGTCAAACAAGCCTTACGTGAGGCTAACTGGTACTAGGCTATGTAAGATGAATTCACAACCCTCACAAACAATCAGACTTTAACACTTGTTCCACCACCTTCTCATGATAAAATCATTGGTTATAAATGGGTATTCAAGATTAAATACAAAGCATATGGCACCATTAATCATCATAAAGTCAAGCTGGTTGTCAAAGGCTTCAATCAAACACAAGGAGTCGATTACTTTGAGACTTTCAACCCAATTGTTAAGCCCTCAACTATTCATATTATCCTTACCTTTGTACTCTCCTCTTAGTGGTCAATCTAACAATTAGATGTTCACAATGCCTTTCTCAATTTAGATCTTCAAGAAGAGGTGTACATGCGCCAACCACCTAGATTTGAAAGCATAAAATTTCCTTTTCATGTCTGTCTACTACACAAAGCACTCTATGGGCTCAAACAAGCTCCCAAAGCTTGGTTTCATAAACTCAACTTATATATCTTGATTATGGCTTACAATGTTTTCGTGTTAATCTCTCACTGTTTTTCTATCACTCAACTATTGATGTTCTACTATTACTTGTGTATGTTGATGATATGTTGATCACAAGAACCAACTCAGCTCAAATACTCTCATTCATTATATATCTTAGCAACAATTTTGCTATTTAGGACCTTGTCAAGCTCAACTATTTTTTGGGCATAGAAGTCACTCACCACAATAAGTTCATTTACCTTAGTCAGTATAAATATATTCATGATTTGCTCTATCGCAAAGACATGTTAACTCTAAACTTGTAGTCACACTTAGAGCCCTCGATAAATAACTCTGTCTTACTAATGGTGAACCTCTTCCGGATGCCACCTTAGATCACAATACAGTAAAAGGACTTCAAAAGCTTACCATCACTAGCCCAAACATATCCGTTGTTGTAAATAAAGCATGGCAATTCATAGCCCAACTTACAACTGGTCACTAGATTGTTGTTAAACATATCCTTAGATATCTCAAAGGCACTTCCTCTCATGGCATCTTCTTGCATATATCTTCTTCATTTGATTTATATACCTATATGGATGCCAATTGGGCCTCCTATCTTGATGAGCGAAGAAACATATGAGGATATTCCATTTTTCTTAGTATGGACCTGCATTTTTCACATGTGTCCCCAATCAACTAGTGAGACTCACTTTTATTTAAGGAAAAATTTTATTTTATAAAATATGGAGTCGCCACTTATTTTATTTAATTTTTTAAAGGGAAAACAAAATAAGAAATAAAACTCTAAAAAAATTACTCCTATTTTTTTTAGTTACCTATTAGAAAGGTACCTTCGAAGAGGTAGCACCCCTTTAAGCCCTAATGAGGTCTCTACTATAGAGTCAAGGATATTATACCAATAAGTTGATCAATCAAATGAGTACCATACAAGATAAGCAAATATGATATAGCAACAACCAAATCTACTTAAACATGGGAATCAACAAGACTAAAACGTACTTGATATCTAAGCAAAGCACATCATAAAATAGGGATGATAGTTTACAAGCAATAATTTCATAATTATCGCAATATGCATTTTATCCAAATGATGGAACATCACTTCCCAAAATAAGAATTTTAATCCAACAACTTAAACAAATAACATGCTTTATAATAAGAGAATCTAAAAAAAAAAAAAAAAAAAACACTAAGAATTACCATTGCCATAGGTGAAAACTTTAAACTCCATAATACAATCAAACAATAGAAAATTAACATGAAACATATTGACAATCAAGAAAAACTGTTATCGTGAAGCTAAATATTTGACATTCTAGAAAACTTATTTAATATAAAATCAACCTAAAACTAATTACTAACAATTAAATATCATAATATTAATCATGAAACTAATTTATTTTACATTCAAGAAAAATTGTTTAACATGTAACTTACTAATTGACATTCCAAAAAAATTAATTTACTAACACCTAAAACTAAAATTTTCAAATTCCCATTTTCCTACTATAATCCAAAATTAGCCACAACTAAAATTTAAAGATCCTAACTTTCCACTATTATCCAAAACTACAAATTAAATAAAAATAAAAAAGAAAATCTAACTATTCATTATCAACAAAAATTATCTAAAAAAAAAAAAAAAAAAAAAAAACAAACAAACAAACAAAAAGCAAAAAAGGAAAAAAAAAAAAAAAAAAAAACAAAAACAAAAAAACAAAAAAACAAAAAAAACCTTCTTTTCCCTATACCAAAAATTAACAACTAACTTTTCCATTATCATGCAAATTATATAAAATTACTTTTTACATTATCATGCAAATTATATAAAACTATATTTTTTAAAGAAAAAACCAACTTTTTTCCACTATCATCCAATATTCATTCAAAGCTAAAATTTACAAAAATCTAATTTTTCCACTATCATCCAAAATTAACCAAAACTAAAATTTACAAATTCAAACTTTCCACTATTATCGAAAATTCAAAACTAAAATTAAAAAAAAAAAAAAAAAAAATCTAACTTTCCAATATCATTCAAAATTAACCAAATCTAGTTGAAGTTCCTTATAATACATGGTGGATTGATTCTAGTTATATTACTCATGTTTCAAATATGATGCAAAAATTCCTTATAACCATACCACAACTCCAAATGAAAAGTTTATTTTCATGGGGAACTAAGTCAAAGCTCAAGTTGAAGGCATTGAAATCTATAGTTTGATTTTAGAGATTGGAAATCATTTAAACCTTTTTCAAACTCTTTGTCCTTTTTGTTTCTCAAAATTTAGTTTCCTTATCGAGACTTGATTCAGCTAGACATTCTTTTAAATTTGAGAATAAATGTTTCAATTCGTTTAAACTTAATCATTTCATTGGTTTTGGCATTCTTTGTGATGGTTTATATAAATTCAAGCTTGATGTCCTTTTTGTTGAGCCTCTATGGACCTTGCATCATAATGTTGGTGCTAAACATGGTTTAGTAAATGAAAGTTTATCTTACTTGTGGCATAAAAATTTGGGTCATATATCCAAAGAAAGAGTAGAGAGACTGGTAAATGAAATCCTTCCAAATATAGATTTTACAAATTTTGACATTTGTGTAGATTGTATTAAAGGAAAACATACAAAACACACAAGCAAGAAAGAAGCCACAAGAAGCACATAACTTGTTGAAATTATACACACTAATATGTCTAGGTCTTATGACATTCCATCTTTCGGTGGAGAAAAGTATTTTATCACTTTTATTAACGATTTTTCATATTATAGTTATATCTATTTGCTACATGAAAAATCTCAATCAATGGATGTCTTGGAGTATTTATCAATATGGTTGAAAGGCAATTAGATAGAAATGTGAAAATTGTCAAGTCTGATAAAGGTGGTAAATATTATGAAAAATATATTGAAAATGGACAATGCCCTGGTCCACTTACCAAATTCCTTGAAAGATGTGGCATATGTACTTAATACATAATTCCAAGGACACCACAGCATAATGGTGTTGCAGAAAGGTGTAACCGTCCTTTACTGGATATGGTTAGGAGTATGTTAAGATATTATTCTTTACCCTTATCATTGTGGATGGAAGCTTTAAAGACTATCATGTATTTATTAAATAGGGTTCTAGAAAGGTACTACAAAGACTCCTTTTGAATTGTGGAAAAGAAGGAAACCCAATTTAAGACACTTGCATGTTTGGGAATGTCCAATAGAAAAAAGAATTTACGATCCACATGAAAAGAAATTGAATTCAAGAACAATTAGTGGGATTTTTCATTGGTTATTCAGAAAAACATAAAGGGTATAGATTTTATTGCCTTAACCATAGTACAAGAATTATTGAATTTGAAAATGCTAGGTTCATTGAAAATGGTGAAGTTAGTGGGAGTATATAACCACATAAGTGGAAATCCAAGAAGTTAGGGTACAAGTCCCTATGTCTATAACTTCTTCTAAGGTTCTTGTTCATATAGTTATTGAACGATTTAACAACTTTCACAAACAACAAATAAATGACCAAACACCCCATAATGAAGTTGTTGATGATAAACCTACAATAGATGAACCGCATGAAATAGTATTAAGAAGATCTCAAAGATAAAGAAGATCTGCTATTTGTAATGATTATGTGGTTTACCTACAAGAGTCAGATTTTGAGTTAGGAATTGATGAAGATCCAGTTTTGTTTTCACAAGCCATGGAAATTGTTAATTCTACTAATTGGTTAAATGTCATGAAAAAAGAGTTGAAATCAATGGATCATAATGAAGGTTGAGATTTTGTTGAATTGCTTAAAGGTTCTAAAAGAGTTGGGTGTAAATGGGTATTTCTCACCAAGAGTGACTCAAATGACAATGCTGAACGATACAAAGCCAAACGTGTTGCAAAGATTTTACTAAGAAAGATGGTACTGACTACAAAGAGCCTTTTCACCTGTTTCTTAAAATGGCTCAATTAGAATTACCATGGCATTTGTGGTTCACTATGATTTAGAGTTACACCAAATGGATATGAAAACTACCTTTCTAAATGGGAATTTAGAGGAAGGCCCAACTTGAAGGTTTTTCAACTAAAGGAAAGGAACATATAGTGTGTAAATTAAAAAAGTCAATATATGGACTTAAAAAAGCTTCCTAACAATGATATTAACACTTCCTTTGGATTTAAGAAAAACACCGTTGATCAATATATATATCTAAAAGTTAGTGGGAGCAAGTTTATATGTTTGATCCTATATGTTAATGATATTTTTCTTGTTACTAATGATCTTAGCTTATTGTATGAGACCAAGAAATTTCTCTCTAAAAACATTGAAATGAAATATATGGGTGAGGCATCTTATGTGATTAGAATTGAAATATTCTATGACAACAAAGCACAAGGATTATTAGGGTTGTCTCAAAAAGCATATATTAATAAAGTTTTAAAGAGATTTGGGATGGAGAAATGCTTTGCAAGTATTGTTTCAATTTAGAAAGTAAGTTCCCATCTTATGCAATGTCTGAAGAACGAGTAGGAATGCACACAAATGGAAAATATTCCTTATGCATTCTTTACTGGAAGCTTGATGTATGGTTAGACCTATACTAGGCCAGACATTAGTTTTCCTATTGGAATATTGGGTAAATATCAAAGTAATCTAGGATTAGATAATTGGAAATCTACAAAGAAAGTATTGAGATACTTATGAGGAACGAAAAATCATGTGTTCATGTATATAAGAGATCTGATCATCTCAAAGTGATAGGATATTTAGATTTAGATTTTGCTAGATGTGTTAATACTAGAAAATCCACATTTGGCTATTTGTTCCTTTTGGCTGGAGAGGTCCTCTCATGGAAGAGTGCGAAGTAGTCTATCACTACTGCATCCATTATGGAAGTTGAGTTTATGGCATGTTTTGAGGCCACTATTCATGGATTATAGCTACAGAACTTTATTTCAAGACATGGAATTATTGATAATATTATCAAGCTATTGAAGATTTATTGTAAGAACTTTGCCATAGTCTTCTTTTAAAAAAACGACAAGTATTCAAAAAGTGTTAAACATATGGAATTAAAATACTTAACAATTAAAGAAGTTCAAAAACAAAAAGTTTCAATTGAGCACATTAGCACTAGCCCTATGGTCACAAATCCATTAACAAAAGGATTGCCACAAAGATATTTGGTGAACATGTCAAAGGATGGGCATTGTTGGGCGCCATTATTAACATTATGTTGAGTTTTAAGTTTTTTATGTATTTGACACTCTGAGCTCATTTTAGCAGTATTCTAATTTGTTTACATCTTATTTCTATTTGTTGGTATATACATGAATGAATTATATATATGAATATTAACAGGATTTGTCTCTAACAAAGACGCTATCATTCTTTCTCATTATAAGTCATGTTAAGTGTAAAACTAATATCATGAGATATATATATATATATATACATGGAAGGGATTATGTTGAAATAATGACATACAACAATTATGATCCATATTAGTTTTTATTTAAAGATGATTTATGATATGATTAATTTAAGAAAGGATTTAACTTTTACTATACACATTATGTTTTACTATTAAACCATGAAGTTAGATTTTTCACATGGGTCAAGTAGGAGAATGTTAACATTTTTTATGAAGTGGTCCATGTGCCAATTAAGTTTTATATCAATTATGGTTTAATAAATAAATAAATAAAATATTTATTATTGGTCAATTTTGAGAAACATTGTGATAATTAACTGTCCACTTTGAAGGAAAGTGGGATAATGGTTGTATCAAGAACTAGTACTCTCTCTATTAAAAAAAGAATATCATTTTTTTTCTTCATTAAAAAAAAATATTCATCAAGGGGTCAAGAGAGATAAATGCAGTTTGCTCCTACATTTGATTTTTCTTCAATAAATCTCTCATGGATCAAGGTACATTTTAGATCTCTCAATTTTCTATTATGAAAATCATATTATTTTACGATCTTTGGACATTATGATTTATACAAAAGTTGGAATAATTACTGTTTTGCATTATGAGAATTTAATAAAATTACTAACAAACATGTGAAGAATACTCAATTTGTGGAAGATTCTCTCTATTTTTTTCCATTATAGTGTTTTAATCCACTTGTAGCCATGCATGATTGAGTTGTCGTGCCTTGATATTGTTTATCATTCAATCTTAAATCCGCTTTCAAGTTTCTCGTCAAGAATTGTTTCCCAGAATAAGTAATCAAATTGCTTGGAAAAAAAAAAGAAAAAATCCCTTGGGGATCCCTGACTTACTGTTCTTCCAACCCTACTTTTTGTGGATCTGTTAACACAACTCCAGTCGTAGGTTCAATATTCATTAGGTCTCAAGAATCTAATATTACGATGGGAAGGTGACAGTTTAAAGTAGGGAGTGAGGTTGGGCTAGGACCATCCCCATAGAAGTCCAAACCTTTCCTTAGATTGAACCACGGACCTTTAGTAATGGTCCAAATCCTAGGCTTGTTTACAAAGAAAAGCACAACCCAAGATTAACTTAAGCAATAATGCTCATTAAATGCCAAAACTGATGCTTGAATTCTTGGATTACTTGGAAAGTTTTAATTTGGCTCCTCACAGGAGAATGAGTGAAGTGAAGACAATTTTTTCAAATATTAGAGCATTTATTTTTTCTAAAAAAAAGGAAAAAAGAAATTATGTCATTATAAATATCCACAACTTATCTAGAGAGTGTGAACGAGGAGACATCATTAACCCAAGCATGGGAATTAAGTCAAACCAATGTCTTATAGTTGAAGCAATTAATCCCGTCTACGTAACTCTCATTCATTTCTCCACTCTACAACATGGCCTTATTAAGAATTTAATATACACGGTTTTGACAAATTGGCCATAGAAAAAAATGTGTATTCCAGCCCAACATCACTTCAAAAATTTTGAAAAATAAGTTGATTGATTTTAACTTAATTCCACGTAAAAATAAATATTCGTCCCGTATACAAAAGTTATGTTTTGAATACATAAAATATTTTGAAAAGGAAAAAAACTCTGAAGAAAAATGATTTTTTTTTTCTTTTATAATTAATAGATAATATTAAAATATGAAAAATAAAAATCAAATCAAATTAAAGATTATATATTAAATTAAATTTTATTTTTTATTTTTTATTTTATTAATTTTATCTTATTTTTTCCCTCAAAATTTGCGATAACCAAAGATAGGGAAAATGTGGTTATGCACTCGGCATGGTCCATGAAACACAGACAAGGAAATTTCCAAATTTCAACATGCAACCACGTGGTGGAATATGGTTTTATAATGATAAGAGTAAGTTCAAGTCCTGGATTGGTGGAATAACGGGCCCTACAGCCTGTGTACAAAATGATACCCAAATCCAACCTTATCCCACCTAATCTTTTTGAACGTGAAGCCATTGTCCACTCTTTTCCATGGGCGTCTTGAATAAAATATCACCTTACTGTTTGCCATTCGTCTCATCCTCCATGTTAAATAAATTGAGGTGGTGGATCACTCAATTAGAACCACCCAAATCAATGAAGTTATTTTAGTTATCACTTAATCATCTTTTTGATAAAGAGAGGTAGGACGAGACAATAATAATGCCCACCACCCTACCTATTCAAATGTCTTTTTTGAATTGGGTTAGGTGGGTTTCATTTTAGTTGATTTTGAATGGTAGATGTAACAGGTTCATTCCCTCTATCCACATGCAGCTTTGATCTGCTGTATCAGTTGGAACTTGTGTCAGAAGATGCCCCCCATCTGGACTTTGGGGGGTTCTTTTCATTTTTGTAGTTTAGTTATGTTTTGCGATCTTAAATGGTTTTGGGATACGAAAATCTTATTGACAGTATAATTGATGGGATGTATTACGGCTAAGTTAGATTATATATATATATATAATGATTGGAAATTTTTTTTTTAAGTATTAAAATTATTAAAATTATTTATTAAAATTATTATGAAACATATTTTAATTATCGGATAAGATATATATATCAAATTTATGATATCGATCATTTTCAATAAGATATGATGTATCAATTATTATACCTACTAAAAAATATATCTTCGAATATTATATCTAATTAAATATGTTATGTAATGTTTCTAATAGAAATAAAAATAAAAATAAAAAGTATGCTACATTTTAATATTTAAAAGTAAATAAAATTTATAATATATGAAGTGTCTTTTATATTTAGTATTGTTTGAAGATGATTTTGTAATTTATAATTTGATAAGTAATTGTTTATTTATTTTTTAATAATATTTATGATTAAAATATTTAAATTTATAAATAAAAATTATATTATGTGGTTAAATATATAAAAATATTTATATTTATTTAATAATATACATATATTAGTATTATTTTATTATGTATTCCATATCAATTTTATAGTTCTTTTAATTATAAATGTAATTTTTTATGTTTTGAAAAATAAGTCACGTAAAGAGTTGAAAAAACAAAAAGAAAAAAGAAAAGTGAGATTTTTATTTTATTCCATGTTTGATTGTAAGTGATAAAATATCTCACTATTATTTATCAAGTAAAACAAAGATGAATTTATGGGAAGACCAAACATGGGCTCTACTTTTCCCACTTTTAAATTGTAATGGATAGTTGTTCAACCACCTTAATTTCAACGTGATAAAATTGATGTCATTTGTCCATGTATCAAACCATGGGAAACCAATTCCCGGATTTTAGCCCCGATCAACACCAATTTGTTAAGCCTGGAAAACATTTTCCAATCAAAATGGTATAATAATAATAATAATAATGGTAACTTGCATTGTTGAAAGAGTTTTTCCCTCATGTACCGGGTTAATTAGACTAAGACCGTGTTTGTTTTTTTAGTTTATTGTAAATAGTACTTAAGATCAAATAATGTTTAATAGTATTAAGTTTTTTTGTTTTGTTTTTATTTTTAATATTATATTTTTATTTAGGAATTTTCTTTTGCAAGTTTCTTAAGGAAAATTTGATTTATTTTTTTTTTTTAAATATGGATTTTAAGAAAAGGTAAATAAAGTAATTTTTTTTTTTTTTCATAAAGTAATGATATTTTTCTTTTGAACTTAAAAATACTAACAATTAGCTGACATTAATTGGAAGGGGAAAAACACCTAAAATGGTATGATACGATTAATTTATCAATATATTTATGACGGGTTTGGGTTAAAAATAATTATATTTAATTAAATTAGTAATGATCGGTATAACCTATTTATTGTTGTTGTGCTAACATATATAATATAATTTGATTCAATAATTTATTTATATTTGAATTTATATTTTTAATTTAATTATTATTTGTCTCATATTTAAGTTAATCTATGTAATTGAGTCATTGACTTTTAATATCGTAAAAACATGATTTATCACTAAGAATTGTGGCCATGATATAAAATTAGAAATAAAATAGAAACAAATTGTGGCCATGCTATAAAAATGAGAAATAAAATAGAAACAATTATGATATATTTTCACAACCATGATAAGCATAATATTTTTCTAAGACGAGGGGAAACATAAGTCGCTTGTTGCATGTTTTTCCTTACTAATTAAAGTTGAACCATCAATTTAACATTTTGTAAAGTCATCCATTTTATAGAAATGTTGAAAATTATTTCTTTTGTTGTTGCATGTTATTGGCTACTAATTAAAGTTGAACCATCAATTTAACATTTTGCAAAATCATCTACTTTGATAGAAATGTTGAAAATTATTCCTTTTGTTCATATTATGAGATACGTCCAATTGAGGATGATAATAGGAACAGTTAATAAAAAAAGTTTGAAATATAGATAAACAAATTTATAAAGTTTTTAAAAACTTAGGGTCGGGTCAAAGTGGGTTTGAGTATGATTTTGTTCCACTCCAATCATGCATAATTTTAAAAAAAAAATATTTTAGTTGATTTTTTTTTTTTCAACTATTTTAATATAAATAGAATATTACTTTTCAAAAAATGAACTATAAATATTTCAAATATTTTTTATTTATAAATCATATTTATTTTTAATAAAATTTAAATTTTAAAACAAAAAGAAATTTAAAAAAAAGATTAAAAAAATAAATTGAAAATTTTTAAACCAAACATATTAAAAGCCTCACATCAAAAGCCCCACTCTCTTTATTTTATTTATTTATTTTAATATACATAAAAATAGATATAAATAAATAAAATGGGTTAAGACGAAGGTGACACATTTCTAACCCGTACTATTGTCATTCATATAATTAATAATAAAACTAACTATATACTAAAACTTATTATTTTTTAGATTTATTTTATTAAATAGTGAAAACCAACCATTTAACATTGAAAAATGTTTATCTCACATGAATTTTTTTTTTTTTCAAAAGCCCATTCATCTACAAAGATTTTCAGAAAAAAGAACTCTTAGATTATCAATTAACTTTGATAAAACCAAAATAAAAACCAATGGTTTTTCCTTTTCAAAGAGCAAAATTACTTCAGTAATTAACAACACATTAAAACCGTTGGTTAATAGGTGTTGGAAAAAGCATTTCGCTTTGATTGAAGATGTTGAGACTTTCAACATGATCGTGTGAAAGGGTTGAAATTCCGGGGGATAAACACGAGGGAGAAGGACAAAAAAAAACAAAATAACAAAAGATCAGCTGACCCGGGCCCCACACAATTAATAGATGAAGAAAATGATGAACCAATTGACAAATTATTATAAATAGACCATCAAGAAAATCAAAAATGACCAGCCATGATACCATTTTTACATGTTTTTACCATTTTTGTGCCATCTCAAGATATGATGGTAAGGATCAAAATGATTACATGGCTAATAATAATATTACGTGACATGTGAACAAAAAAAAAATGGAGATATAGTATCAAATAAAAGTTCGAACCCATTTGGTCATGCTTTTAGTAGAAATGTTTGTATTGAAAGTGTTTTTTTTAAAGCAGTTTTATGAAAAATATTTTTATGAGAATTTAGAAAAGTGATTTTATTAATGTTTTTTTTTATAGTATATCATATAAACATAAAATGTTTTTAATAATAATAAATTATTAGAAAAAAAGACATTTATTATAAAAAGAAAATATTATAATAAATCAAAAACTTTTATTATAAAAATATATATATATAAATATTTATATTGTTAAAAAAAACAAAAAAAAAATTATTTTTATGAAAGTGAAAGATGAAGAGCAGAGTAAGAAGGAAACGGAAAGTAAAAGGGAAATGGAGGAGAGTAGGAAATGATATTTTAGAAATATATAAAAATTTTTGAAGTGTTTTTTTTTTAAGAAACACCTCTTAAGTGCTTCTTTAAAAAATACTTCAAGTATTTTTAAAAATTTTTAAAAGTACTTTTAAAATATTGTTAAATATCTATTTTTTACTTTAAAAATATTTTTAACTATTTTTAGGTTTAAGAATGTATTTAATAGTAATTTTAAAAAATATTTTTAGTTTTTTTTAATACTTGAATGATAAAAAATTTTAAGTATTAAAAAATTTAAAAACATTTCTTAAAATCACTATCAAACGGACTCTAAAAATATTTTAAAAAAAATTGCCAAATAGAATCTTCATGAGTAAGGGTATATATAAAAAAAAAAAAAAAGGAGAAATTTTGAATTCTACTATAGAGTTTATTAAGTAAAACGAAAAATAAATTGTAAGTTTGTATCTCGTGTGGTATTTTATATAAGCATAATTAATGCAAATTACATACTTTATTATTATTATTATTATTATTATTATTATTATTATTATTATTTCTAATTTTTGCACCAAAACAAAATCACTCAACCATCAACAAATTAAACGTGGACACTATTGTTGAAAAGAAGCGTTGAAATGCATGATCGGACTACATAATCAATATCACAAATTAAATTCACCCATGTTTTTCTAATCTTCAAAAGCAAAAGCATTTACTAGGAAAAAGAACAATGATGATGGGAGTGCAAAGCTGGCATGATAATTTCTCGTACACCCAATTTCACTTTGCTAAGCTGGCGTGATGGTTTATTATTGTTGCCGACATGATATGATCGTACTTTATATTATAAATCAATAGAGTTGTCACGTATGGTCCCTTGCCATGGAAACCCTAGTAGGAAGAAGAGGGTGGCCATTGGAACGTACCATTGGAATATTCCAAATATGTAATTTTAAACACCAGACTCATGACCAAATGGCTGGCCCCCATTATCAAGTCACGTTGACACCAAAGATTAATTAATGAGAAACTGTTCGCGTGTCTAGCAATGATAATACAAGCCAACTAATCTAGTCCACATGGACCACGTCTAGTAATAAACATGTCATCGTGTAAGATGTATGTCATGTTACATAACTGCATATATTTTCAGTGATGATCATTGGTCACATGCCCATATGACATGTAAGATGTATGTCATGTTACATAACTGCATATATTTTCAGTGATGATCATTGGTCACATGCCCATATTCTTAGTGAAGAACATCACGTCTAGCCTTTAACCTTTTTTTTTTTTAATATGCTAGCTACACCTTCTCATGAAATCTTTTTAATTTCCTTTTTTTTTTTCACTCTTTCATAGCTTGATTTTAATTATTTAAGAACAGCTTAAATATAAAATAATAATAATAATAATATATAATTAAGGATGAAAAATTAATATAAGAATAAATATATAATGAACAAATTTAGCTTTTTATTTATGGATCTAATTTGACTTACAATTTTAACTTTTTTTTTTGTTAAAATATTTAATATTTTTAATTAAAGAAGATAAAAACTTAGTTGTGGTACATATTCTAACATTTTGGTTTGTTAAAATTTTTAATTTTTGATTTATATAAAATAAAAAGTAAAATATATTTTTCATAAAAAATTGTATTTAATCATTTATATTAATTTTATTAAAAAATAAAATTTTGTATACTAAAGTTACACATCAATGAACACAACTTTTGGAAAAAGGAGTATCACTTTTTTTATTTTTATGAAAAAAAAAACTATTGAAGTATGTTAAAAGTATTATCATAATGAAAATGATGAACCAATTTTTTTATTTTTTATTTATATTTTATGGTAAGATATGTTACTATTAGGTATTCAATGTCTTATATAATAATGAAATAATATGAATTGAGTGAATGTTATTGCGTAATAATATTGATTGACACGATTTTTAGAAAAGAGGGTACTACTCTATTATAAAAAAGTTGCTCTTTTTTTCAAGGTGGTGTTGGTCAATGTTATTATACAGTAACATCTACTTAGTTCACATTATTTCATTATTATATAAAATGTCAAATATGTAATGAACAATAACATACCTTTCCATGATCAAAGAAGAGTGATACATTCTTTCTATCATGGTGATACTTTTAACACATTTTAAAGGTACTTCTAGGATTGTGTCAATTAGGTGAGTAATTTTAATATGCAAAAATTTTAATTTATAATAAAATTAAGAAAAAATTAATATAAATGATTAAATAATTTTTTTATTAAAAAATATATTTTATTTTTTATTTTATATGAGTAAAAACTAAAAATTTCAACAAAACAAAATATTAAAACCACAATCAAGTTTCATTTTTTTTAATAAAACATATTAAACATTTTAATAAAGAAAAAAAGGTTAAATTATTGTTAAGTTAGATTCATAAATAAAAAGCTAAAATCATGATATTTGACTTTGATTTTCATTATAGACGATAAAATAATATGATAATATAATAAATCTTGTAAAATAAATAAATATTTTTATTAGGAATATAAAAAATTTTATATCATAAATCTCTAAATTGATTCATTAAGCATCTATTTTTATATTAAATTTAATTTAATTAATTATTTATTAAAAATTGTTATTTTATTTTTAAAATATCCATAACTAATTAAAATTAATAAACATGAAAAAAAAATTGAAACTAAGAAGATTTTATGAAGGCAACACATTAAAAGAAAAAAAAAGCAAGAAGGTGAAGGCATGAAGGAGGAAAAAAAATCACGTGGCTGGTTGGTTGCCACATGTCTTTTTTTTTTTTTTATATAAAAAAAAAAAAAGAAGATAAAATCAACCACCAGCTCTTTGAATTGTCATGTCAAAGTAAAATAATAATAATAATAATAATAATAATAATAATTGGAGCGAGGGTTAGGGTTAGAGGGTAGTTATTTTATATGTTGATAATTTCATTATTATATATATATATGGGATAGATTCCATATCCACGTAATTGGTGTTTTATTTTTCAAATTAGTTTCTAAAAAACATGTACTACACTTCTTGGACAGTTGTACTTCATGGTAGTACTTGGAACAACTAAAACAGGCATGGTATAAAATTGATACTCACCAAGTTACAAGCGAATACTGCTCTTCCATATCATCCTCAGGTGTCTCTCCTCATCTTCTTCAGGTACTTTGCCCATCTCAAACTTATTTTTCTAAATTACTCTCATTTAATTTCTTTTATTTCTCACTCAGTGAAAACTCAATTCATCTTCTCTTCAATCAAAGTCTATCCTTTGAGGGTGCATTCCCAAACTAAAATGCTTATAAGAATATTATGCTATTATCTGCACTAATTGTGGGTTTTTACATTGGTCCATATATAAGCCATTCTTTTGGTTAAGTATTAAATGGGTAAAAAATTATTCAGGCAACAACCATATTTATTATGTAAATAATAAATGTATCGTCAAGAGTAATAATGAACAACAAAATTTGACTTCAAACATAAAAGTCATCATTTATAAGACTAATTATACATATTTAAAATATTAAAAAGACATAAAATATTAAAATTTTATCAGAATAAAATATCATCAAATATATAAAAAAAAAAACTTTTTATAAAAATAATTATTCATCTTTTTCAAAAATTAACAGATATGTGTTTGAAAAAACCATTTGAATACACTTTATTACATATATGCGTTCGCTGTTCATTTAAAAGAAATTGGTTGTTTGAAATTGGTTGAAAAAACACTTGAAGAAGATTGTTGGCCATCAGGCCATGTACCAACACTAATCATTTAACAATATGACGAGGAAAAACACAAGCAAGAAGGAATTAAAAGGTGAGACTTTAGAGCTGCTAAATGTAACATATTAATTATTTTTATTTTATTTTTATTTACAAGCTTTTGAGATAACAAAGTATATACTATAATTATCATTGCATATAAAGTAACTTTATAATTATTTATTTATTTTTAAATTATGGGAGGACGAGGATAAATCAGCACGTGTACCTTATTATATTAAATTTATAATGAAATTATTATTGTTATTATTATTATTTCATTGTACATGTTTCATCATTGATATTAGCAAAGAAAATTGATGCTGTGAACGAGGCAATATTACTTGGTATATAATATAATTTCAATGACCCCTCAATAATGACACTTCAACAACATCCACCCTATCCTTCCATATATTTAATAATAATTTTTTTTTTTTTCATATATCAAAAGGAATAACTATGCCCCACCTCGTGATGTATTGCAATTTGTCATACAGAAATTAATTTATTCGAGACCTATTTAAGATGCTGACAGCGTTAATCACGGTGACATGGTGACCCTTAATAATTTATGTCACCCGTCAATTTTATGTACAGCCCCACCCTTTGGTTATTTGGAACTATCTGTATGACTTTGAATCTGCTTTTGGGTTATAGCGATTTATATATCAATGAACAATAATAATTGTACTTTTATATTTTAAAGTGTGTTATGCTGTCACAAAAAGTAAATAAAACAAACTTGACATATATTTGAATTAATTTAGGTTTTTCAATAATGCATATTTTGCCGACAAATTTAGGCATATTTTACCGATATATTTAACTTCAATTTTCTTTTGGGTTTAAAAAAAATGAGTTTTCACATACTCGTATAAAAATAATTAAAAAATAATTTTTTTTTAAATAATTCAAATTTTATATAATTATATGTAAAATATAATATTTAAAATGATCAAAAGTAGTAACCGGATGATAAAAGATATATATTTAACAAAAAAAAAAAAAAAGAGTATAAAATATTAATTATTTTTAAATAGTTGTTTGAAATTTATATTTTATAAATTTAAGTTTTTATTTTATAATTTTTTTATATAAATATATGAAAACACATTTTCCTGTATTTAAAATAAAAAGAGTAATAAAATTTAGGGCCTAATTAATAATTATTTTTAAAAATAATTCTAAAAAATAGTTTTTGATCATAATTTTATAAAATAAAAATTTATTTAAAAATTTTAAATATTTTAACATATTTTTAAATATATTTTAAAAATAATTTTATATATAATATTTTATTTTTAATTATTTTACATGTTTGATAATTTAAAAATATTCTTTGATTGTGGGTGCTTTTTATACCTTCAATAATTATGCTCCTCCGTCGGTGGAATGGCGTGAAGCAAATAAAAGTCACCACGTTTAATTCGTACTGGTGTGACCTTTAAGGCACTGTTTGTTTTATTCCTTCAAAATAGTGCCATCTGGACTTCGGAGTGATTTCTACGACTGGGGTAGAAGGTTTCGATGCTTCAGAGTTTCATCTTATAAAAATGAGATACTTGATATATATATTTTTTTTAAACTATTATTTGGTAGATATTTATTTTTAAATTAAATTTACATGATATTTTATAAAAATATTTATTATAGAAATGTTAATGAGAAAAGAATAACTAAAAAGTATTTTTATGAATTACTATCAAATATGTTTTAATTATTGTGAATTAAATGCTTCTTAAAATCATTATTAAACGAAGTTTTAGAATAATTAATAAGGTTGGTGATAAAAAATCAATGCATCAAAGTTTTATTAAGAAAGAAAATATGCAAGCGATAGAATCAAAATCGGGTGTACAAACAAAACTTTTATTGATATTTTAGGCATGTCACTAGTTATAAAGTCACATTGATAGTCTCTACTCGTCTGCCAAGTTAGTAAATTTATATTTATTAAGTAAAACTACTAGCGCGAAGAGTAAAAAAAGACTGAAAAAAATGATGGATGTTAGATTTGAATTAACCAAGCTCCTCCAAATTCCATATCTTACAGAATCAAAGACGACCCCCAACTAATCTTGGGTTTTTAAATTTTTGGTGATCCATGTGACAATGATGTGTATATATGAAGCTTTTTTTAACATGTTCAATTGCATAAGCAGCACCGACCGTGACAAGAACAATCGTTTATTGTATTAAAGTCGTTTTAAACAAAATAAATTGACTGATTATGAGTCAAGTGGCATTTGAATTGTCGTGATTAATCAGCAGAAGCCACACACGATAAAAATGGGATGGAATTGGTGAAAGTAAAAGGCATAAGGACAATTCTGAAGACTATCTTCCAATTTCGACCATGTGAAGTTAAATTGATGGGTTTGGTCTTTCTTTACCTAACTCGTTTGGATTATTGTAAGTTGGTAATAATTAGTCGACATTAGGTAATAACCCATGTGTCATAAAGGAGCTTCACTCTATGGATCATTGCTAACACGCCTAAAAAGGTAATTAATTAGCTTTATATAATTATTCACGACCTACGCGCACAGAGTTAAGTGTTTAAATATCACAATCATGGTTGGCCAAGGATAGGGCCTGATTATTAATATTTAAAATATATTTAATTATGTGATATTTATTTTTTAACTGAATAGAAAAATTCAAATTTTAATTAAAAATAATTTATTGATATCAATCAATATAACTAAATTAAATCTATTAATAATAAATTTATTTTAATTATGTTGATTGATACCAACATGTTATTTTTAATTGAATAGAAAAAGTTAAGATATTTTAATTTTTTTTATTTAGTTAGAAAATAGACACCACTTAATTCTTCGCTTATTAATCAATATTGCTTAATTAGCACAAAAATTAGGATATACATATAGTGGAAACTAATGAAGGTAGAAAATAGAAGATAATAAAGGCTGCTTCTTAGTGAAAGATCACATTCAATGTTGGGAGGCAGGTGGGTTGAAAAGAAATGGTGCTTAACTTGGGATTCCGATAATAATAAGATAAGTAAGGAAGCATTATCATTCTAAATCTCTACTATGCATGAATGGGAGAAAATCAATATTAATCCAAATGGGATTATATCCTAAGTGCGATTCAACCTTCCATGTTTGATGAGTTTGGTTGGACGATAATTACAGGGTTGATGGCAGCAGTGAAACAAGTAATTAAGATGGTATGTTAAACGAGGAGCGGAGGCCATCATTTTCATGCTAAGTGCGGATATTCAAAAGCAAGTGAAGGCCCATATAGTCCTTGATTGTCTTTGACAAAAGAGAAATTTCCACGAAATGCTATCTACTACATCTAATCTAATTAATTGAAAACAACGACTTCCTAAATTAATTGATTAATTGCCGCTTGCAAAATGAAAATGTCAAAGACAATGATCTTGAGTTTCAGCAGTATACTGCTTCTATGAAACAAAGTGCTCTGAGAATTCAAAGAAAACAGATGAAAGAATATAAGATTTTCTTATGTAGAGCTAGCCATGTGTGCCACATGGCATAACGAAGAAAGAAAGGTCTATACCTACCTAGAAATGTAGACTTATTGAAATTATGTTAGTACTCCCTGTGGGAATCTTTATATATTTTTAAAGTTTACCAAGAAACCCTACCTTTATTGAGTCAATGGATTCTTGCATCTCAACCAAGGAAAAAAGGAAAAGAAAAAGCAAAACCAAAAAAAACTGAAGGGAGTGATCATACTCTCCATAGGTCTTGAAATGAGTCCGGGCATGTGATTTTCCATTAAAAAAAATGAAGAATAATAATGATGCTTTATGTAAGTTTTTTTCTCTTTCAAATCTCTTGACCAAATTCTACAAATTAAATCTATGTTTTCTTGTGATACTCTACATTGGATAAAAGAGAAAATTCTTAATGTTATATAAGTATCGACTTATTTTTTGGATTTATAATAGATAATATCTAAGTGATTAGATGTGGATGATTACAAATAATATTAAAATTGACTCCTAATCTTAGTGTAGGAGATTTGTTTGGTCTTGTGATAAGCGTTTGCTTATTTAGTCTTGAAATCTTGTGAGATACGATGAGAATCTTATTTTTGCATTGGAAAGGAAAGAGGGTTTATAGTATCACATTAAATAAGGAAGAAAATTCTTTATGCTATATAATTGTGAACTCTTTTTAACCATGTAAATGACTTTTAAAGTCGTAAGAGATTTTTTGGGTTCAGAACGAACAATATTTATATGGTTGGATGCGAGTCGTTACACTTCTTTTTTAATACAAGTTGCATTTAAAACACATGCATCGACACACTCCTTCGATTAAAAAAACTGAAAGATTAAATGGAAACCAAGTGGGTGTTTGGTAAACCAATATAACAACTTAAAGTGACTTAATAACTTGATTTAAGTTATTAAATAAATTATGTTTGGTAAATAACTTGAAGTAAAAAATAATTTTAAGAAATAAGTAAGAATAATTAACTTATTCTTTAATTCTACATGTTCATTTTACATTTTTACCCTTATTTAATCTTAGTTACCTTCATAATTTCTTTTGCAACCCCACAACCACCCTTATTATTGACTTCCTTTACCTTAATTATAATTTATAAAAATAAATATGTCGATTTGATGATTTAAAATAAAATTTAAGTTAATTTTATCAAATAATTTGATACTTAAAATAAGAATTAGATAATAAATTTTAAGTTAATAATTTAAATACAATTTAACTTAAAATTAATTTAAATAATTAAATAATAAATATTAAATTTTACCAAACCCCCTATGCTAACACACGTCCACTAGACAGGCACCATCCTTTTTTTAACTGGCCCCCCAGGTCTTCATGTCGTTTGTCCAGAGGCCACAAGTGGAATCAAAATTACCCAAATTCAAATAGGATATCCGTGTGGGCCCCTCCTACGAGCTTTTTACTTCACAGGCTACCGGCTGCTTAATTTATGGCTTGAAATGTGAAAACCACGATGGAGAGAAACTAGTTTTTCATTATTAGAATTAATCTCAAAAAGGCTTATATAAAGGCCTCCTCCAGAGAACTCAGCATAGCTCATCAGAAAGCAGAAGGCAAAGAAGACTAATTCTTTACCTTGGGAAAATGGAGTTAATAAAGAAGAAGAAGATCTTGCTGCTGGAGCTTCTAGGGTTTCTGATATTGAATGTGCTCACATTCTGCATGGCTGCCAAGCATATCGCTACTGTTGATTGGATTGTAAGTATATACACTCCACAAAATCAGATTGCCTGAGCTCCTTGAGGAACTCTCGGGTCACTCTCATTTTACTCGTCTCTCCATTGCCATAATTGTGATTGTCTACTTGGTTTAACTGTCCACCATGAGTTGCAACTTGCAAGGTTGTTCTTGAGACATGTGCTATGCCAAACACTATACGTATAATTAAATGAAGTCATCATTTCCACTGAAAAGATAGGTGCCTGAACCTTTTCTTAATTTGAGTTTTCTACTATTTTGACCCGGAAGCTTTTTGCAGGTCAAGGAAACTTCATACACTCGGCTGTGCAGCACCAAGAAGATCCTGACCGTAAATGGACTATTTCCTGGGCCACCTATATACATGCGCAGGGGAGATCGGCTCAACATAAATGTTCGAAATAAAGGAAAGTACAATGTCACCATTCACTGGTATGAATCATCTCCCCAATTCTCTCAATACTGAAGTTGTCCACCTCACTTTTGATTACATAGAGTAATGTTTGTGTATTTGAGAAATGACAGGCATGGAGTGAAGCAACCAGGGAATCCATGGTCGGATGGACCAAACTACGTGACACAGTGCCCAATCAAACCAGGAGCAAGTTTCACTTATGAAATCGTTTTGTCAAGCGAGGAAGGAACCCTTTGGTGGCATGCCCACAGCGACTGGTCCCGCGCCACTGTCCATGGCCCACTCATTGTTCTCCCTCAACTTGGAAAAAGTTATCCATTTGCCAAGCCTCATAAAGAAGTTCCCATTGTTTTAGGTAAGCATCCATCTACCTCACCATTATTATAATAATTATTTTTTTCAGGTACGATACGGCATTCATCAACAGCAAAAATTTTCTGTATCATGTTAAATACAAATGGTATTTTTATAAGAAGGGAAGACAATCACTTAAAACATGAACAAGATTGGTAAGCAGCTACATGTAAACTTTCACATGTGGCCATTTTGTCTTCTAGGCTTCTTCTTAGCATAAATAATATAACATTAAAGAGTGTTTGATAAAATTTAATACTTAATCTTAATTAATAATTTAAATTAATTTAGATTAAATACTATAAATTATTAAGTTGTATTAAGTCTTAATTTATTAAACTTATTTTAATTTTAAGTTATTACTTTGCAAAAAAATATTTAATATATATAATAAGTTAAATTAAGTGATTGATATATCAAACACCTTCTAAATGACACAGTCATTAATGGATAGACACTGTTGGCTTTATGTTGTTTTAAACCAATCCAAGAATGAGAATGAAACCAATTTTAGTAAGTAATAGTGGTTGCCACACATACATACATACGCGACTACACAGAAATAATTGACCAACACACATAAACATATATATATATATATATATATATATATATAAAACTGAACGGACTACACACAGATGATTGACCACACATAAAATATTAAAATTGTCTAACTTTATTCAGTTCTTCGTGATATGGATGAGATTTTTGTCCCTGATGTTGAATCCAGTGATTTTAGAAGCTAGGGTGTTGAAAAAACAACTTCACTTGTCTTAGTTGTTAATTAGCTCTGGTGAAGACTTGGTCAAGTCCTGCACTCAAACCCTGAGATACTCCACTTAGGGAAGAATAATTCTGTCATCCATCATAGAACAAAGGAAAGGAGAAAGAGAAAAGCAAAGGATACATAGCTGACTAATTATCCTAATCGCAATGATTAATGGGAATTGTTTGAATAGCTAGCACAATTTGAAAAGCAGAAGAGATGGGCTATCGTGGAGGGAGAGTCATTGTCATTCAGAATTATACTTTTGAGAATATACGATATAGAATAAGAACAAAATCCTACTAGATCAATAGTTGTGCAATTATTTTCTTCACAAAAATAATTGGTCCCTCGTTATTTGTAATGAAAAAGACATTTTTGGTTATGAAAATTAATTGAAGAATATATGGAAAAACATAGTTTGCTTATTCTAAATCCTATACTGTCATCACAAGCCCCTAGGCTCCCTGTAAAACATAAGTATTATGAGTTCACTTACTATTATTATTATTGATGGTGATGATGGATTTTCTTTGTAAAGCATCATGGTTCAAGGGGGACGTGATGGAGATCATTGAAACTGCTCTTGAAAGTGGTGGGGAACCCAATAAATCGGACGCTTTCACCATTAATGGTCAACCAGGAGATCTATACAATTGTTCAAAACAAGGTAATTATTCATGATGTTTCTGAGCGAAGAGATGGCATATGCATGTATGTGAAATGGACTAACATAATTCATGTGTTGCAGGGACGTTCAAACTGGTGGTTGATTATGGGAAAACTTATCTTCTTCGCATCATCAATTCTATTATGAACGAGGAAATGTTCTTCATGGTTGCTAAGCATAGCCTGACTGTTGTTGGTACAGATGGGGCTTATATTAAACCCATAAAAACCAGCTATATCATGATAACCCCCGGACAAACAATGGATGTCCTTATCACAGCAAATCAGGCTCCCAGTCACTACTATATAGCATCCAGGGCATATGCTGGGGTAGTGTATGATAATACTACCACAACTGCAATAGTGCAATATAGTGGAAAATACACTGCCCCATCAACACCTTCCTTTCCCAATCTTCCAAATTACACTGACACCAGCGTAGTAACAAAATTTACTAGGCGCCTTAGGGCCCTAGCCACCAAAGACTACCCGGTAGATGTTCCACAACATGTTGATACCCGAATGTATATCACAATTTCTGTGAATACTTTGCCATGCGATGACAATTCATGTGATGGACCCAATGGCTCAAGGGTTTCTGCGAGCTTGAACAACATAAGTTTCGTGGAGCCATCAATTGATGTGTTACAAGCCTACTACAAGAGAATTAAGCATGTTTACGAATCCGATTTCCCGAATGAGCCCCCTTACTATTTCAATTTCACCGGGGACAACTTGCCCGACACTTTATTGACACCAGAGCAGGGGACTAAGGCAAAAGTTTTGGATTATAATTCCACTGTGGAGATAGTGTTCCAAGGGACTAATCTGCAGGGAGCCGAGAATCATCCAATGCATTTGCATGGGTACAGCTTTTATCTAGTGGGATATGGTTTTGGGAACTTTAACAACAAGACTGATCCGAAAAAATTCAATTTGGTTGATCCGCCGGAGGTCAATACCATTGGAGTACCCAAGAGTGGGTGGGCTGCCATCAGATTCAGAGCTGATAATCCAGGTATATATAGACATTCTGAATGCATTGCTATTGCTAATTCATTCAATAGATGCGGCACTAACCATTATGGAATTTTATTATGTTAATTAGGGGTATGGTTCATGCATTGTCATTTGGAAAGACATTCCAGCTGGGGCATGGACACCGTTCTAATTGTGAAGAATGGAAGGACCAGATTAAGTAGTATGCGGCCACCACCTCGTAAATTAAATCCTTGTTGAGTTGAGTTTCTCATCACCTAATCTATGGAGGTTGATGGAAGAAATTCTGTAGGGGATCACAGGCTGGCAGCAGCTATGTTTTATTAGTGGAGATTGTGGACTTATTTTCGAATAATTAGTGGTGGAATTTTCAGTTCACCGTTTGGATTGGGAGTGGAAAGAATAAATTAAATTGTTGTCAGTGTGAAAGATGGCACCGTTATAGGAGATACTGTCCTCCATATATCTTTGTTTCAAATATTTAGACAAGATAAACAATAAAATATCAAAAATTGTGGAAATATTGGTTGAATTTTAGGGAAATATCGAAAATATCAAACAACCTTTTTTAAAAAACATGGGTATGACAAAAATTGATTAAAACTCTTAAAAATATTTTAAAAAATAAAAAAATGATAAAACAAATATATTAAAGTTGTTTTATATATTGAAGAAAATAATATATGTATGATTAAATTTGGGATGTTTGACAATAATGTGTAAAACTTGCAAATATATTTAATATTAAGCCCCCCTTTTAACTCGGAAAGTCATGGAGAACATTACGAATGAGTTATAATAATTGCCCAAAAATCATATCAAGGCACATAAATTCACGCAATTGACCAATTTTGTCAAAGGTTTAGTTGGTTAAGACAAAAATAACCAAGGGTAATTACATTATTGGGTTTCTCTCTCTCCCTCTCTAATCACAAATTTTTAGCTCACAACTTGATAAATGATTCATCAATACTATTGTTAGGGGAAAAGCCTAAATAAGTTTGATAATATACATTGATGGTCATTACCTAATGATTTAAAATTTTATGTCAATTGGTAACTTAATATAATATCATAGCCTTTTCTAATAAGAAAACATGAGTTTGAATCATACAAGTGTTATGTTAAGCTTTCTATTGTGATGTGGCACAAAAATACACATGCCTAGCACGTGAGATAGCTTTGCTATGTGTGTGCCATTTCTGAATAATATTCTTTTGTTTTAGCTTCCAGTTGGAAGGTTGTTATAAAAGGCTTTTATATAGTGTGATGAAAGTGTATAAACACGGTTTTCACAACTAGGTTTTCTAGTGCTCTATTTTAAGCCAAAATCAGGGGGTTGTAAAGGGGGTTAGTGTGTTAAAAGGGCTAAGTACAGGGTGTGCTATAATTTTTCTCTCCATTTTTTCTTTTTAGTGGATTGCTTCTTCTATTGCTCCCATGGATGTAGGCTTGAATAAGCTAAACCACGCAAATCCTATGTTATGCTCTTTATCATTTGTTCTTCTTTCTCATTAGATCATTCATTGTTTGTTCCTTGAGAAGCATCATTTTCTTGCTAATTTTTTTAACAAATCAACCCATACTCAACCCTTTAAGCACATTGCCCTTTTTACAATCCCTTGTTTTTGGCTTAAAATAGAGCATTAGAAAACCTAGCTGTAAAAATTGTGTTTATATAGTTGTATCACACTGAATAAAAGCCTTTTATAACAACCTTCCAACTGGAAACTAAAGCAAAATAATATTATTCAGAGAGGGCACACACACGACAAAGCTATCTCATATGTATTTTTGTTCCACATCACAACAATCTCCACCTTGGCACCAAAATAACAAACCAAGTTCAACCTGGATTGATTCCCCTTTGCACATGTTGTTACTATCATACAACTCCAACATTTATCAAGTTCAAGCATTGCTTAAACTTGACCTTTGGAATTGGTTTTGTAAACATATCAACTGTATTATCCTTGGTTGAAATTTTGTTGACATTCACCAATCCTTGTTCCACGATATCCCTTATGAAGTAGAATCTCACATCTATGTGTTTAGTTTTTTCATGGAAACCTTGGTTCTTCGTCAAACAAATAACACTTTAGCTATCACAGAAAACCGTTACACTTCTCTAATTCATTCCTAGTTTAGATACTAGACCTTTTAACCACAAAGCTTCTTTAGTGGCTTCTACAGCAACTACAAACTCAACTTCAGTGATAGAGAGAGCCACCATATTTTGTAGTGTAGATTTCTAACTTACTATGCATCCACACACCATAAACAAATAACCTGTTATTGATTTTCTCCTATCCAAGTCATTGGCATAATTTGAATCCACATAACCTTCAACCAAACCAATTATTATATGCTTTATTTGGTACATGAGCCCAAAATCTATAATACCCTTGAGATACCTCAAAATCTATTTCAAAGCCTCCCATGATCCTTTCTGATATTACTCATATAATGGCTAAGCAAACTTACACCATAGGCTATGTCAGGTTTTGTGCAGACCATGACATACATAATACTTCCTATGCCATTAACATATAGTACATTAGTCATATCCTGCATTTCTTCTTCTGTTTTTGGTGACAAATCATAAGAAAGTTTGAATTGGGCTCCAATTGGTGTATCAATAGCCTTTGTAACTACCATGTTAAATCTTTTCAACATTCTCTCAATATAATCTTTTTAGGAGATTGTCAAAATACCAAAAAACCTATCCTTGCATAACTTCATACCCAAAATCTTCTTGGCACATCCAAGATCCTTCATCTCAAATTCGGATTGTAGTTGTGTGTCTTCAAATGAGTTATCTCCATTATGCTCTTGCTTGCCAACAACTTATCATCTACATATAATAAGAAATAGACATAACTCCTACCTGTTAGCCTTCTCATATATATACACAACTGTCAAACTTACTCCTTGAGTATCTAATACTAGTCATGAACTTGTTAAAGTGTTTATATCATTGCCTTGGGGGATTGTTTTAGCCCATACATTGATCTCTTAAGCAAATAAACCTGATTTTCTTTTCCCTTAACTATAAAACCCTTTGGTTGCTACATAAAAATTTCTTATTCTAATTCTCCATGCAAGAATGTTGTCTTAACATCCATTTGCTCAAATTCAAGATTCCACAATGACACCAAAGCAAGTAATACCCAAATGGAGGTGTGTTTTACCACAAGTGAGAAAATTTTATTGAAATCTACTCATTCTTTTTGTGTATAACCTTTGACAACTAATCTTGCCTTAAATCTTTTAGGTTCTACATTAGGGATTCCCAATTTCTTCTTAAACACCTACTTGCATCCTGCTACTTCACAACCTTTAGGCTTATCAACAAGCTGCCAAGTTCTATTCTTGAGTAGTGATTCCATTTCCTCTTACATAGCAATCATCCGCTTTGGAGAATCTTTGCAAGAAATGGCTTCCAAATAATTTTTAGATTCTGCACAGTTCAATTCTTCCCCTATACTTAAGCTACCATATCATTATGACCAAATCTTTATAACCAAATCTATGAGGGGGTCTTATTGATCTCCTTGCTTTATCCTTAGTCAATTGGTAATTTTCCAATAGAATGTCATGTTGTTGTGGTTCTGCTTCAAACTCAGGTTCATCAATTTTATCTTTTAACTCCACTTGAAACTCCAACTTATCCTTGACTTATCCATTTTCTTTGTTAATGGAAACTTCTCTGTCATCCTTTGGAAATTCACTTGTTGAAACAAAATAAATTTCATTTGTTAGGATTTTGTTTCTCCTGGATCTTTAGTAACAAACCGAAGACGTGATTCAAAATGTGGTCCACATTCATTCCATCAATTTAGGAACAAGGATTAACGTTTAGAACCATGTTCACATCACTACCCCATGTTTTGTGCATGCTCAAAGCAGATTCTGTGATGGAAAGAGTATTTAAAAGGGCATAACACTAATGGGTTGGGCACCCTAAGCCTTCAATCTCTTTTAGTCTCAAAAACACCATCTAAGAAGAGGTTGAGAAAAGTTTAGAAGCAGTTAAAACTTGAAAAATAAAGACATTGTTTTTAACCTGTGAGTGTGTGAGAATGACAATGGTGGAAGGTATGTTTTCGATCTGTTTTCAATTTTGCTTGTGATCTAATTACTATTTAAGGATTGTTATGAGCATGTTTAGATAATTTATGTCTTATAGTTGGTATCAAAGCCTTGTATGCCTTTGCCTTGTTCATTTTTACAATCTACATTTTTTAATAAAAAAAAAATATAATGAATTTTGGTATTTTGGAGTTTATGGTTTTTTGAAGTTTTTAATGAAAAATATGGTTAGAAATCATTAAGAAATGAGATTTCTAACATTTTTGTGATTTAAATAGTCAATATAGTGTCTAGAATACATTGAAATCGTTGGGTTTCATTTCGAGTCACAAACGGGTCAAATAGACCCAGTTGAAGGTAAAAGATGACTACATGGGGCATATCATTTTGACTGTAAACAAGGAAGAAATAAGTAAAAAGAAATAAGAAAAAAAGGTAGTCTAGTTGGTCTCAGCCTTACTTTTCCCCAACTATTACCCAAGTTTGACTCCTCCCAACAACAATCTTAAAAAAAAAAAATGTTTTTTAAATTTTTTTTAATTTTTATTTTTTAATTTATGGAAATTCATAAAATTTAGTGTTTTAAGATCTTTTAATTTATGGATTTCTTTATGGATATTTTATGTGCTAAATTATTTATTTTTGTTATTTGTATGTATATTTTTTTATGGTTTATTATGCATACAACATTAAGTTAAATAATTTGGACATTAAATTAATTCTTAAAGGCTCTTTATGGATTTAATTTTAGATATTTATGTGCTTATAATATTTATTTCATAATTTTTTGTGTATGATTTATTGTTTTATTATACTTGCAATATTGAGTTGAATAATATTAGTACATTGATATTGAGTTTTGTGTACATATTGCTTATGGTTTCATGCAATTTATATGAGTTTTTCTTGCGAATTAATTAAATGTCAAGTAATCCATATAATTTTAATTAATTAGGGAGTAGCCATAACATCTTTAATTATGCAAAATTATATATTAAGTGTTTTAGGATCACATATAGAAAAATGACATTATGGGTAATTAATTATATTTGATATAATGAAATTTTATCCCACAAGAATTTTAATTATATTTGTATGATTAGTTAGGATGTAATATCAAATTATATTTTTTAATTACCCACATGAATTAGGAGAGGAAACATAATTTGATAGTTTTATAATAAGGTTTTACATGGATCTAATTAAATTAGAACTTTAGCCCATAGACAAGTTTTATGTCACTAGATTCATAATTTTGGAACATGATTTACATTGATAAAACATGATAAATTATTATTAGTCTCAATTTTGAATTATAAGCATGTATGTTTAATTTTAGTGTAGTCACGTAACTTGCAAATTTCTCTGATATAAAATGTGACATTCCCGAATTGAAATGTGATAACTATAAGGTTTGGAAGGAGAGAATTCTCCTTCATTTGGGGTGCATGGACATTGATTATGCTATCAGGAAAGACATCCAACCATTACTAACATTAGCACTACAGCTAAAAAGGCTCTTTATGAATAATGGGAGCGATCAAATCGCCTTAGTGTGATGTTCATAAAGACCAAAATCTTTGCTAGTATTTGTGGTTCTGTTGATTAGCACGACAATGTCAAGGCATTACTAAAGACTATTGATGAGCAATTTATGACTTCAGATAAGGTACTTGCCAACACCCTAACAATGAAGTTTTCATCCTTAAGGCTCACTGATGTGAGTGGTGTGCGAGAGCACATAATGCATATGAGGGACATTGTAGCACCATTGAAGACACTTGAGGTTGAAATGTTTGACTCCTTCCTTGTGCGCTATATTTTAAACACTTTTCCACAACAATATGGACCCTTCAAAATATCCTACAACACACAAAAGGATAAGTGGTTAATTAATGAGCTTCTAACCATGTGTGTTCAGGAGGAGGGAAGGTTGAAAATGGAATTGGGTGAGAGTGCATCAATGGCAATGGAAAGAAATGATCAGAATCAGGCCAAAAAGAAAGGGAAAGGTAAAATACCTCTCCGAGTGGAATTAAGAAAGCAAATAGGTGATTCTTTTGCAAGAAGAAGGGGCACATGAAGAAGGGTTGCACCAAATTTTAGAAATGGCTTGAGAAGAAAGGTAAACTTATCTCATTTGTTTGTTATGAATCTAATATGGTTGATGTTATTTATAACACTTGGTGGATTGATTCTGATTCTACAATCCATGTTTCAAATACCTTAAAGGTATGCGAAACCTAAGGAAGCCAATGGCAAGTGAGTAATGCATTTATTTAGAAAACAAGATACGTTCACATGTAGAGGCTGTTGGAACATGTAGTTTGGTTTTAGGTAGTGGTTTTGTTTTGAATTTAGAAAAGACATTTTATATTCCAAGTTTCTCTAGGAGTTTGATTTCAATTTCAAGAGTTGTACCTTTAAGTTATTCCTTTAGTTTTTATGAGACATCTTTCAGTTTATTTTATAAATCTAATCTTATTGGAAATGATACATTGTCTGACGATATTTTCTTTATCAATTTGCAAAACTATACTACTAACAACGTTATGCATGTTCACACTAGTACAAAATGATGTGTTATGAATGAAGATTCCTCTATGTTGTGGCCCCGGAGATTGGGACATATCTCCATACAGAGAATTAAGAGATTAGTAAAAGATGGAGTACTTAATACTTTAGATTTTACTGATTTAGACACTTGTGTGGACTGCATTAAGGGAAAATAGACCAACAAGTCTAAGAAGGGTGCCAAGAGGAGAACAGACATATTAGAAATCATACATTTAGATATTTTGTGTCTAGACATGGACGTGTATGGTCCGAAATACTTCATCTCCTTCATAGATGATTACTCACGATACATGTATATCTACTTGCTTCATAAAAAGAATTTAACACTGGATGCCTTTAAAGTTTTTAAGGTTGAAGTAGAGAAACAATGCAGAAAGCATATAAAGATCGTGAGAACAAATAGAAGTGGAGAATATTATGGTAGATACACCGAGGATGGAAAAACACCTGATCCGTTTGCGAAGTTTCTTCAAGAGCATGGGATAGTTGCTCAATACACCATGCTTGGTTCCCCATACCAGAATGGTGTGGTAGAAAGAAGAAACTGAACATTAATGGACATGGTTAAGAGTATGATTAGCAACTCCAAGCTTCCTAAATCCTAGTGGATTAAAACTCTTAAAATGACATTGTATATATTGAACCGGGTTCCAACAAAGGTTGTCCCCAAGATGCTATTTGAATTATAGAAAGGTTAGAAATTGAGTTTATGACATATACGCATTTGGGGATGCCCATCTGAAGTAAGACTTTACAACCCACAAGAAAAGAAACTAGACCCAAGGACTATTAGTGCGTATTTCATTAGATATGCCGAAAAGTCTAAAGGGTATAAATTCTACTGTCCATCTCACAACAATAGGATTGTGGAGTCAAGAAATGCTAAGTTTCTTGAGAATGACTTGATTAGTGAGAACGATCGATTTCAAGACGTTGTTTGTGAAAGAGATCATATTGATGCTCAACCTTCCACTTTAAGTGATAGATTGATTGTCATTCACAATGCCTCTCAACTTCAAACGAGTGATGGACAACCAATCATTGAAGTTCCACAAACTACTGATGACAATCCAATAGATCAAGTTGTTCAAGATTCACCAGAAATTGTTGAACAACTAGTTGAGCAACATGATCTTAGGAAAATGTTGATACAATAGTAAGGAGATTAACCAAAGCAAGAAAAAACAACAATACCTAGTGATTATGTTGTGTATCTACAAGAATCAGACTACAACATTAGAGTTGAAAATGATCTTGAAACGTTTCACAAGCCATAAGTTGCTAAGAGTAAAATTTATGGTATGATGTTATGAAAGATAAGATGAATTTTATGACATCTAATGGATTTTGGAATCTTGTTAAGTTGCCTGATAGTGCAAAATCCATTGGATGTAAATGGGTCTTCAAGACAAAGAAGGATTCATTGGGCAACATTGAAAGGTATAAAGCAAGACTTGTTGCTAAAGGATTCACTCAAAAGGATTGAATCGACTACAAGGAGACTTTTTCTCCTGTACCTAATAAAAATTCTTTTCGTATCATTATGACATTAGGAAGATATCAGAGAAATCCAAGTATAAACTACTGGAAAGTTGCAAAGAAGGTGGTGAGGTACCTTCAGGGGACCAAAGACTACATGCTTATGTATAAAAGGACTAATAATTTGGAAGTGATTGACTACTCTAATTCGGACTACGCTGGCTGTATTGATTCACGAAAATCAACTTCAAGATATGTCTTTATGCTAACTAGTGGATATGTTTCTTGGAGAAGCGCAAAGTAGACTTTGATTGCAACTTCCACTATGGAGGCTGAGTTAGTGTCTTGTTTCGAGGCTACCTCGCATGATGTATGGTTAAAGAGTTTCATTTTTGGGCTTAGAGTTATTGATTCAATTTTTAGGCCATTGAGGATATATTGTGACAATTCAACTAAAAGTTTTATGGTTAAGAACAATAAAATCAGTAGTTGAAACAATCACATCGACATCAAGTATTTAGCCATAAGAAATGTGTTAAAGAGAAAATAGTAGTTATTGAACACGTTAGCACTAAATTGATGATTTATGATCTTTTGACTAAAGGCAAGCCACTGTTGAAATTAACGATCATGTAGATAGGTTGGGACTTGGTTCCTTTATGTGATTTTCATTGTAAGAATGAATTTTATTTTCAATGAAACTTTATTTGTGATGTTTTCTCATATTTGATTTTCTTTGTGTACACTTTTATTTATTTGTTGAGATATATCATTAATGTTTGGACTTAGAATAAACATAGGGTTTATTCATTAAGTTATATGGGCTAGTGTTTAAGAGACATGATGCATTGTGATACATGGAAGATAATACTCGGTTTTAGAGTACCTATCACCATGATTCATGTGTTTTGTTTCTTACTATGATGAATGACGAAATATATGGACAAAGTAGAAGAATGTTGGGATTTTGTTTCTCCTCGACCTTCGGTAACAAACCGAAGATGTGATTTAGAATGTGGCCCACATTCATTCCATCAATTTAGGAATGGGGATTAATGTTCAGAACCACGTTCGCATCACTACCCCATGTTTTGTGCACGTTTGAAGCAAACTCTATGATGGAAAAAGTCTTTAAAATGGCAGAGCACTAATAGGTTGGGTACCTTAAGCTTTCAATCTCTTTTAGTCTAAAAAACACCATCTAAAAAGAGGTTGAGAAAGGTTTAGAAGCACCTAAAACTCGACAAATAAAGACACTCTTTTTAACTCGTGAGTGTGTGAGAATGGCAATGATGGGAGGTATGTTTTCGATATGTTTTCAATTCCCTTATGATCTAATTGCTATTTAAGGATTGTTATGAGCATGTTTAGATAATTTATGTCTTACATCATCCTCATTCTCTAGACATTAAAATCGTTTGTCCTAGTGAATCTTTCAATCTCACATTTAATCGATCCCATCTCAAATATCCGCCAAGCTCTGATACCTTAAGGATTAAAAACTTTTCAGATTTGATTTTTTGGACAACTTTGAGAGAGTTTTTACTTGAATTTTTCTATTCCAAATTGGTGCAACTAGTGGCTCCTATTAGAGAGTTTTCATCCACAAAGGATTGTTCGTCTATGTAAGTTGGAAACATATGTAGAGAGTTTTGACCTACAAAGGATTGCCATTTTATGGAAAGTTGGAAACATTATCTTGTTTCCTCTTATTGGATGCATGATAATTGAAACAATTATAACCTTGGTTGGAATACACTTAGCATGGATAATTTGATATCCATATTCCAATTAAGAATATCTATTAAATTAGAATAGTGTAAGATAAAGATTTTTTATTTTTTATTTTATTTTATTTATTTTTTTATAGAAATAATAAAGTTTCTTGAAATCTTTAAGAGCCAAGTTTCCTTATAAAGTATTCTTAATAGTTTTTTAATTATGATTTTTTTAAAGAAATTTCTTTTACCTTCAAGAATTAAGTTTTTGATAAAGTGGTCTTAAAGGTTTTTCAATTTTTAAAAAGGGACTTTTCACATATACAACAAAGTAATATAATCTTTACTCTTATAGGAGTCCTCAAGCTTACAATTATTGGACTGACAATCATCCCAAGTTGTTTCCATAGTCTTTTTGATATTTTTGTGATTAGGACAATCAACATGTATCTTACTTTCTCATAATTATAACATTTTATTTTCTCATTTTTAGATGAACCTTTTTCTTTCCTTTTTTTTTCTTAGTTCCTTTTGTTTAGTTTCAAATCTTTTCTTATTTTTAGAGTTTCATTTTGCAAAAGATCTTTTATGAGCTTTGATGGTATTTTAAATTTTTTTGCTAAACTATTAGGTGAACACATCCTATATATGCACGTGAGGTTGCATGTGGATGATGTTTTTTTTTTATAATTAATTATTATTATTATTATGTACCTGTAGTCATCTTCAGAAAAACCTAAAACTAACATATGCATTCCTTTCATATAGTTATTTAAAATTTTATTTAATCATTATTTACTCCACTAACTTGAATGGCCTTAAGTATGGACAACAGTCTCAAGTCTTCAATGCTAATATAAATCTCATAAAGTATATAGAATTGAATTGAAGAATGTTTAGAAAAAAATTATCAAACTAAGTTATCAAGTCTAACTTACTAACACAATCCTTTGAGAATTCTTTCAACATTATTTACAAATATATGACATTTTTTGATGTTTGTTTATTTTAGTAGAGATTATTTTTTCTTCATTTGTGTTTATAATTTTTAAAATTAATTTTAGTTTATTTGTAAAATATAAAATTTGTTACTTTCATTCATGAGATAATTAATATTCACAAAAGCAAATGATTGAAAATAATTTTGAAATAAATAGAGTTAGAAAACTGCTTACATGAAAAAAAGAAAAGAAAAGAAAAAGAAATAAAAGAAGAAATAGAGAATGCAGCAATGCTTGATTTTAAACATGACCAATGGAATCTTAAAATTATTCATTAATTTTCAATTCTTATCATATTTTAAATAGACATGGTATAATTTAAGTGAAATTAGATAAAAGAAAATCGAATTAATATATTTTGCAACTCATTAATTTTAAGTCGAAAAAGAATAGATATAATATACACAAATCCAATGATGGTCTCTTCCACGATTCCATGGCAATCTCAAGTTGTTGGATTGTGAAGTATGAATTAGTTTTGTTGCACGTTGCTCAAGATGTTTGGGAATGAGCTCCTTACTGACTAGTTTTTTTGGATTGACGAGTTTTCCCCTATTATATATTTAATTCTTTTATATTTAGAGTTTTATTTTTAGAGAGTGCAACTATAATTGAGAGGTATTTTTTTTAGAGTTTCACTATTGTAACTATTTTAATTCGTTTTGATTAGTGAATTATTGAGTGTTAGTGCACTCTGTTAATGCAAGGATCATATTAATCATCGAACCACATTAAAATATTTGTCATTTTTTTTTTTTTTACTTGTACATGCGTGGTTTCATTAACACAAGTTTTCCTTTTCATCATTTGGTTCATTTGGCAATCCAAAATTTACCTTTCCTTATGGTAAGTTTATTTATTTATTTTAATTATGTTTTTATTATTTTTTTTCCCTCTTAACTAGAATGCTGATAATTCTAAGGGGGTTTTGGGGATGATTTTTATATGAATATTATATTTTTATTGCTTGTAAGCGTTTGAGAATGACTAGACATGTATGTTGGATGCAACTTGTGATCAGAATGAAAATCACGTATACGTTGTCATATTAATTTCATAACGAAATTATTTGAATTCTTGCATTGAAATTTACATGCTCCATCATTACCTTTAAATGTTTCAACAAAGAAGTATGAAAATTGACAATGTAGCGTGATGACAATATAGTCTAAGAATTATTCTAATGACTCTTGGTAATGATAATTCAACTAAAGCCATATGAATTTATATGCAAAGTCTTTGGCACCTTGTGACAAGGAAGTTGCATATAAATTTGTTTGCAAAACTTAGTTAAAAAATTTTCACCTTGAAATTTTTGTATGTGGGTTTAGTGTAATTCCCAAGATTTATGAAACATTAAAAGGCATCATCAATTTCATCAGTGAAAAATATCCTATCAAATCAAAATAAAAGTTAGGTATAATGTTTGGCCCACTGATAGGATTCACCAATATTGAATAAGAACTTTTTTTTTTTTTTTTTTAAAACTTTGATTGCACAAATCATCAAAAGACAAATAATTTATATATCTTTCTTATTCTAATTATAAAAGTATGGGAGAAATTTAGTATATGATCTCTTATTTCAATTATTATGTATGTTCATTTGTCGGTGGAATCAAAATCTCGCAAATGGAGCTTTTTAATCAAAGTTGCAATATTTTATTTGTGTCCATTTTAATTTTTTTTATAATAATTCTAAAATGCATTTTTTATTTTTTTTAGTATTTAAATTTTTTTATTTTCTAAGTGTTAAAAAAAGAGAAATAAATATATACAATTATCATCAAATCGACTCTTAATGATAATTTACAATTTATTTATGAAGTTTTGATATCTCTAGATAGAAATCAAGCGGAATATCTCATTTATTTATATTAATAGAATAATGAAATTATTCTAGCATTCTCACATGAAATCGTGCATATTCATCATTAGGTTTGAAAATGTACATATCACATCAAACAGTTGATGTTGTCCCATCTAAAAGTCATACATATCATTGGTAGTATGAATGTGGCATAATAACTTGGAAATTTAATGATTCTATGTGAATGTGGGATAATAATTTGGAAATTCTAATGACCTTTCGATAATGTGCAAAAAAATGCTTGTAGACTTTTTTCCTCTGAATAACTTTGGACACCTTGAAAAATTTTAATATATCACAAACATTTCAAAAAAAAGGTAATTATCCTTTCATTTTCTTGAAAAATAATTTAAATAATTTATTTACTTCATCTCCTATTTCTAATTAAATCAGATGGTTCTATTTTTCAATCTTTTTGACTTATTCCTAAGAAACCAAGATCGAAAATCTGAAAAAATCAATCATTCACAACCCAATCAATATATCAAATATAGAAAACATACTCCATCAAATTATTTTACACTTTCTTTTTATATATTTTTCTATTAGAAAATATTTTCCCCACGCATTCAATGATTAATTACTTGAGATGATATGTATCACAAATTGAGGCATGATTTATTATCTTATTTTAAAATAAAATATTTTTTATTTTGGCGTGTTAGACCATAAAAAATGTGAAATAAATCTTTGAAATGTCATCCATCATTCATGTGAAAAGCATATTTTATAAATTACGTGAATAAGCCAATGAAGACGTCACTATACTAATTCCCAAATGAAACTCCTATTAATCATATTATAAAAATAATCATATAGTATTATAGTCGTATCAATCATATGATATAATTCTGTGGGAATCATGAGAAGGCAACCTCATTGGGTTAGGTGGCTTTCAATTTAATTAGTGGACTTTGTAGGATGAATATAAGAGGTTCACTGCCCTTTTTCGCAATCGGCAGCATGACCTAATTAAAACGTGTTCCACCATTTTCATGTTCTTGGGGAAATCATACATTAAAACCACTCCATCCTACCTAGCATTGAAAAAAACTTAGAATATTTAGATTAAGAATAAGTTCAATTGTGATGTTTTTGTGCAGAGAGTTTGTAATAGCCAATGGGTTTACTTTTTCACTTGCAACTATACAAAGACTATTCTTTGATTGTTAAGGTCTTTCTATGTGCATAACTAATTACATCCTTATGGTAAATTAGAAATATCTAAAATGCAATAAATATTTGACATGCTTTTTAAAAAAATTAATCAATTATAATTTGTTCTCATAATTATAACAATTTAAAAAATTTTAGATTAAATTTATTTATTTTTGTCGTAAAATGACTACCACATGGCAAGATTGAAAGAGATTATGCAAGATTGAAGAGAAAATTATGGATGGGTTCTCTGCACCCGGGTGGTTCTTCTCTTATTTGCCCTTCCTTAAATCACTCCCTAATCTTTTCTTTTTTTGCAGTCTTTATCCTGGTTATTCATAGAATGATTGATTATTATTATTATTATTTGAAAAATAAACTAATAATTTGGTCTCATTTGGATGTTTATATAAGACACAAAAACTCGGAGAGGCTTATGTTAAAAAAAAAAAAAAAAAATAGTAGTTTCAAAAACTATTTTAAAAAATTAAGGAATCAATTTTTTTTCTTTACTATTCCAAAATTTAAAATTTCTTATATTAATTTTAAAAAATATAAAATAAATCTCTGTTTTTTGTACAAAATATGTTACTTTTTTCTAAAATTTATTTATTTAAAAATAAAAAACAAAAAATGTATCCAAATAGATATGGGTTGTAACTGTTTTAAAAAACAATTTTGAAAAACATTTTTTAAAAATTGTTATTTTGTAAAACAAAAATCTATTTGAAAATAAAATTTTTTTAACCTATTTTTAAATATGTTTTAAAAATAATTTTTATATATAGTATTTTATTTTTAATCATTTTACATATTTGTATAATTATTTTTTAAAACGACCTTTAGAAAACAAATGAAAACTAAAATATGTTATTTAAAAACATTCTATTTTCTGTTTTTAAGAATGGAAAACAAAAAGCTATTTTTTGTTATCAAATATATTATTTTTTTCTAAAAAAATATAAAACTGTTCTAAAAAATAGTTATCAAACAAGCTTAAAAGTTTTTGTTTTTCATGTTTTTATATTAAGAAAAGCATTACAAATAGATGAATGAATAAAAAACTTATCAATTCATAATAATATCTTATTTTTTTCTGTTTATCTTTATCATTAATGAGAACTAATTAAATAAATCTTAATAATGTGAATCGCGTCCATTTTAGTAATTCGTAGGATGCTTTTTGTTTATTTTGTAATTTAGCATAAGCCTAAGCCTAAGACGATGAATCCTGTCAATTTCAGTAATTAATAGCATGAATCATTTATTTTGTAGTGCCAATAAACATATTATTATGCATGGTCTTCACCACAATCATGGCTAACTCCCAATCAGGGGAGATCATACCCTAAAGATGTTACTGCATGTATTATACTATCATAGGTTTTATAATATATTCCGTGGACATTTAAATATTCCTAATCATCTTCCGTGTTTCATGCATGAATTTGGTTTGATGCCGACGGGCAAAGTCAATTTGCGTGTACGTACGGTGTTTAATTAATCAATAGTCGGACAAAAATCAAAGATGGAACAACAAATTAAGGCAGATTTTTCACTAATATAAAGGGGATGAAGAATTAAAAGCCAATTAATCCTTGAGAAGTTGTTGAAGAAGTACATAAGTTGAGTAATTGAGATTCAAAGATTAGAGTAATACTAATTTTTATCTAACGGACAACTCAAATGAGACAACGATATTATATATATATATAACTCAGATGAGACAACGAGTAATTGAGATTCAAAGATTAGAGTAACACAACTCAGATGAGACAACGATATTATATATATATGTGTGTGTGTGTGTGTGAACGTTATTTTTGACTATTTTCATTATCTTAAAAAATGATTATTTCTTCTGAACTTATCACCATGTACGTCCTTTTCAACCATGCGGGTATGCATTAGGAATAATAAAAGAAATTCTCTCATTTAAAAATCGGATTGGATCCAAGTAATACTTTACATGGTTCAACAACATCCTGATGAATCAGGGGAGAAGGCGAGTTATGTGCTCATGAAAACAATGAACTCTATCAAAGTACTATAACTAAAACAAAGCAATGTCCTGAGAATTCAAAGAAAAAACACAACACTAAACAGGATGATTTTATTCATGGATTAACTCAACTCTTTTATGAATTGTCTTACCTCCCACGTGGCCAGCTCTTCATATTGTTCGTATACGTGTCCATTTAAAATTAGCCAAATTCAAATAGGATGCCCCAGTAGGCCCGTCCTACCTGTATCCTAATCCAAAGGCAACCAGCTGACTAGGGATTGAAATGTGAAAAGAATGGCGGAGGGGAACTAATTTTTCATCATTTAAAATCAGTCTCGAAAGCCTATATAAAGGGCCCCCTCTTGGAAAACTAAGCATATCCCGGTTTAGTGAAGGCAAAGAAGGCTCATTCTTTACCTATACCCCGAGAAAATGGAGTTAAAGAAGAAGAGCTTGGTGTTTCTGCTATTGAATGTGCTCATACGCTGCATTGCCAGCCAGAATGTCCCTACTTTTTACTGGGTTGTAAGTATAGACACGTTCCATGTTGTCCACAAAGCCAGATGGCCCAAGGCTCTGAGCTCCTTTGGAAAGTTGGGTCACCGGTCACAATCAGTACTGCACCCTTCAGGGTGCACTTTTAGCATTTTATTATGTTCCTTTTCCCATTGCCATTTATAATTAGTATCCACTTTGGGTTGCAAGCTTGTTCTCGAGATAGGCTTGACCAAACAATAGACAATAATAAAATGAACTCACGTTCAATTTCTACAGAAAATAGAGTCTGAACCTTCATCTTATTTTATTAGTCTTTTGATTGGGAAGCTTTTTGCAGCTCAATGAAACTTCATACACTCGGCTGTGTAGCACCAAGGACATCTTGACTGTCAATGGAGAATTTCCAGGGCCAGCTATATATAGGCACAGAGGAGAGAGATTCAACGTAAATGTTCGAAATGAAGGAAAGTACAATGTCACCATTCACTGGTATGACTCTTTTCTACCCAATTCTCTCAATATTAATTGAGGTTCTCCAATTAAATTGAATTGTAAAATATATATGTATTAAAAATGTCAGGCATGGTGTGAAGCAACCAAGGAATCCGTGGTCTGATGGACCAAACTACGTGACACAGTGCCCAATCAAACCAGGGGCGAATTTCACTTACGAAATCATTTTGTCAACCGAGGAAGGAACCCTTTGGTGGCATGCCCACAGCGACTGGTCCCGTGCCACTGTCCATGGTCCACTCATTATTCTTCCTGAACAAGGAAAAGGTTACCCATTTCCTCAGCCTCAGAACGAAGTTCCCATTGTTTTAGGTAAATATCTACTTCATTAGTATTTTTTAGATACAGCAACTAATATAAATGGTATTTGAAAAACTGGAGTTATCTTCATTTTTATTTACTGCTAGTTATGGATTTCCTTAATTTCATGTTGCGCCTGTATAGCATCATGGTTTAAAGGAGACGTGATGGAGATCATTGAAACTGCTCTTCAAAATGGAGGAGAACCCAATCAATCCGATGCTTTCACCATTAATGGCCAACCAGGAGATCTTTACGATTGCTCCACAGAAGGTAATTAAATGTATATATTCAGCATGGTACATATGAACCAAGAGATATGATCATTTATAGGATGTAAGTCAATCACAAATGGTTAACATATATAATTCATGTGTTGCAGGGACGTTCAAAATGGTGGTTGATTATGGAAAAACTTATCTTCTTCGCATCATCAATGCTATTATGAACGAGGAAATGTTTTTCATGGTTGCAAATCATAGCTTGACTGTTGTGGGAACCGATGGGGCTTACATTAAGCCCATAAACACCAGCTATATCATGATAACCCCAGGACAAACAATGGATGTCCTCATCACGGCGGATCAGTCTCCTAGTTACTATTATATGGCATCTAGGGCATATGCTGTAGCAGGGGCATATGATAATACTACCACAACTGCAATAGTGCAATATAATGGAAACTACACTCCCCCATCAACACCTCCACTTCCCAATCTTCCCAATTATACAGACACTGACGCAGCAGCCAATTTTACTGTGCGCCTTAGATCCCTAGCCAACGAAGACTACCCAGTAGACGTTCCACAAACTGTGGATACCCATATGTATATCACAATTTCTATGAACACTTTGCCATGTGTAAACAATTCATGTGATGGGCCCGATGGCTCAAGGCTTGCTTCAAGCTTGAACAACATAAGTTTCGTGGAGCCATCAATCGATGTGTTACTGGCGTACTACAAGGGTATTAACGGTGTTTATGACACCGATTTCCCAAATGAGCCACCTTATTATTTCAATTTCACAGGGGACGATTTGCCCGATACTTTATTGACGCCAGAACGGGGGACTAAAGTCAAAGTGTTGGATTATAATTCTAATGTGGAGATAGTGTTCCAAGGGACTAATGTGATGAATGCAGCGGAGAATCATCCAATGCATTTGCATGGGTACAGCTTTTATGTGGTTGGAAATGGTACTGGGAACTTCGACAATAGCACTGATCCGACGAGTTACAATTTGGTTGATCCGCCTGAAGTCAATACCGTTGGAGTCCCCAAGAATGGATGGGTTGCCATCAGATTCAGAGCTGATAATCCAGGTATATGTATATAATTATGAATGCGTTACTACTCATACATATCTATATATATATATATATATATATATATATATATATATAGGCATGTGCAGTATACATATATATTAACCCTCATGGAATTTTATTATTTTAGGGGTATGGTTCATGCATTGTCATTTGGAAAGACATGCTAGCTGGGGCATGGATACTGTTCTAATTGTGAAGAATGGAACCACTTCATCAACTAGTATGCTGGAACCACCTAGTTACTTGAATCCTTGCTGAGTTTCTCGTGGCCGACTCCGTGGGGCTTGATGGAAGAAATTATTTAGGTCGCAGTTTGGCTATAGCTGTATCTTTCGTTATGGAAAATTCCGGACAATAATTAGTTATGGACTTTATCAATTCACCCGTTTGATTGGGAGTGTAAGGAATAAATCAAATATGTTGTTGAATTAGTTATGTCTCGTACAACTGTATCATGTGTGTGAAATCAAATCCCAGATAACAATTAATTGTTCTTTTGTTTTTTTTTTTTTTTCTTTCAATGGATGGGCATGCGATAAGACCTTGGTGACAAGTGATCTATGGTTGTGACCTTTTAAATCATTAAACTTTAACTGATTACCCCATATTCTAAATGACCTAAAGGCATTCACTATAAGAAAAATGAGAAATAATGACGTTTTTTACGTGTCAAGAAAGGTAAAAGATGACACTTCTCTAAAGTGTCCTCTTCGGCTCTGTCATTATATGTGTTAGCCAACAGTGACGCTTCTAGGAAGCGCCATCTTTGATGAATGCTTTTAATGATGCTTAAAAAAACGTCATCTTTGAATAATGTTAATAACGACACTCGTAAAAAGTTTCATCTTTAAACATATTCTAGTGAAATAATTTTTACAAAATTAGTAATCTTGATACTTATTGGAGTGTCATCTTTAATAAAATTGATCAATGACACGTTCAAAAGTGCCATCTTTGATCATTTCATATTAAAAATGATATTTATATTCTGTTGTTAAAATAATGGTTTCATATATAATTAAATAAAAAGAAAAAAACTCAAAATCAAATTGAATACTACTAATAAAGATATCTTCAAATATTGATATATAATAACCTGGTTCAAACCATTAATGTAACTACTTATATACAATAATTGCATACAAGTTTGTAAATTACATTAAAATATTTCGAACAATAAGATTTATATTCTACAAAAAAATATTGTTCAACCTTCAAATGACTAATGATGCAATCTTCATGGTGGTTTTCGATTGACATCACCTCTTTTAACAAATTGGGTTCTCTTTTTTTGGCAAACCAATTTCCTTTGCATCCTATAAACAAATATAGGAAGAATTAAAAACTCATAAATTATACATGCAACAACCAATAAATACAATTGAAACAATAACTTTCATAAAAATCTGAAAGGAAAAAAAAAAAAAAAAAAAAAAAAACTAGAACTAATATAAAATGAAATGAGAAAATTTTTAGAAAAATAAATGAGTTAGAAAAAAATAGTTATAGCTTATCACTTGAGGATAAAATGTTGTTCACTAATTAAGTAGAAAAACTTTATAATAAAATAGTAATTCCTCAGAAAATAAAATAAAGTAAAATCTTCAAGAGTAACATATTTTCAAATATGATATAACATCAAAAAGTTAAAAATAACGAATCATGGTACACGAAAACAATAAAAGGATAAATGAAACATAATATAAATAACTAACCAAAATAAATGTTCTACAAGCAAAGTTATGAACATAAAAAATTCAAACATACAAAGGAAATACCAAAGGATTATACACATAGAAAATACCAAAGGAATACATGACTAGGTGGGTGGCTTCTCTAGAGATTCAAAAACTATAAATAAGGCGGAGGGGGGAGGAAGATGTAAAAAGAAATTTTCCTTATCATTAATTTTCATGTTATATTTTCTTAAAATTTTTCGAATCCTGAAATTAGATAGGTTAGACTCTAGACATGACATTTTTTTCATCAACTTTTTTATAGGTTGCTTTCTAATAGAAGTAAATTAATTTTTTCATTCAATCATCACTCATCTTTTTTTATTGGTCAAATGGAAAAAAGGAAAGACAGAAGAATGATATCTTTTTTAGTGGTACATTTCCATTGATATCCTTTGTTATGTCATGCAAGTGCATTCACATACAATATTTAATGCATAGAAGAATGACAGAACTTGGTACACAGGCACATTAACCCAAAAAATAAGTTAAAAGAAGCAAGACATCTTATAAGTGTTAACATACCTTTTCGATGATAATATCAATCACTAGAGATAGAGGTACTTGCTTCTTTACTATCACATCTCCCCAAAATGGAATATATGAAGGTATTGATACCTGTGGAAAAAAGTCAAATAAGAAATTAGCTTTTTACCACATTTTCCTTTAATTAGAAACAAATAATTCATTTTGCAAAAAATGAATGTACAATACAAAATTCTTAGAGAGGAACACAAATGCAAAAATAAGACAATGTAGAAGAAAGGAAAATCTAAGAAAATGATAATTATTTAAAAAAATCATGTATACCTTGTAGACTGTTTGAGTAGATGTAACATGTAATTTATAGGATGAAATATATTTATGAAGCACATATTTCTTGAAGGGAAGATACAATAACATAATGATTCCTACTCCCCAAGCTAAAACAAGGAGCAATGAAATAGACATCCATATAATGGTATTATACTGGAGATTATTTTCTGCAAGTTCATTAAAGGAGGTTGTGCATGCTATCATCTTTGTCTACCTCAGATTCGGGATCTGAAAGCAATAGATCCTTTGATAAGCCAAGTTTAGATAAACTTTCAGTATGACTCATTGATTTTTTTCAAGCTTAAGACTGGTACTAAATGAAATTAAACATCAGTAGAAAGCCTAATTTTTTAAAAGATAATAGAAAAAATTGAATGTGCAAACAACTAATCAATGTAGTAGATATTGATGTTTAGTTTGTGGTAGTTCATCCTTCTAGAATACCAGAAAAGGAATCTGTACTAGGGTATTGCTTTGATAAGAAACAAAAAAAAAAAAAAAGTTTCACTAAGGATCCAAATTTCAACAAAGCTCTTTTCGATCAATTGCTTATAAAATTGTGAGAAGGACTACAAATTTTGAGTCTTGAAATTCTTCAAATATGGGATTTTGGAAAATTTGTTTCAAAATTTTGATTTCTAAGAGAAATTGAATTTAAAAACTCACTCAATTACTAAGAAAAAAAAGATATAAGAATTTTAAGCCTTGGATTTCAAATCAAGGCCTCATAAGATGTGACTACATAAGTTTGAGTTGAGTTGAGTAGAATTGGATAAATTTTTTATTATGTGCTATCTAAGAAAACTTACCCGGAACTTCAATTTCCTTTCGTTTCCTAGAGTTTTCTTCCAGAGCAACCATAAGGGACACAATAACCTTAAAAATAAAAAAATAAAAAATAAAAAAAACAGCTATTATGAACAATTTCTTTGTCAAAAATTAAATAAATAAATAAAACATAGTGCCTCGAGAAATTCAAGTGATTCTAATTTCTACATTGAAATAATCCACATTAATTTCAATTCTAAAATGCAATTCCAAACACTAACTTCATTTGGTTGTAGAGAAACCAAAAGAAAGAAATAAGAAAACTTAAGACCTTGTACTTTCCCTTATTCCAATTCTTGATTAAACAAAATGATCAACTCATCTATGAAGCCTCCAACAACTCCCTAAGTTAACACAAATTTTAATTTTTCCACATCAAAAAGCAAAAAACTTCCAACTTATTTTCCATTTACTTAAGTTTATATACACATATATAAGAATTACAAATGATTTCTTTTAAGTGCTAACTCTTTCTTTCTAACTCTAGTTTCTATTTCTTTTAAGTACCAAGGAAGTCCCTCTCTTGCACCCACCAATCCCAAATGTGTGATCAAGGAATGGATAACACAAAATAAAATAATATAGGTATGTACAATATATTGGACATACTCTCGCATGAAGGGAAGGTGAGTTAGTATTTAATGGGAATCACATAGGTATCTGAAATTTTGCATTAAAAAATTATAAAATAAAATAAAATTCAATCATTCACATGTAGGTTAGCACTTACTTCCAGTTTTAACCCTTTTTCTACTTTGGTTGTTAATGCATAAACGATCTCAGCATCATGAGGTCTCCATCTAGCCATGACCAGAGGAATTTTTTGGAACAAGAAAATAACAAAAAAAAAAAAAAAAAAAACATCTATTTGGATAATTGAGAAGAAACCCTCAATGCCAATAAAATGATATATATCTAGTAAGAAAATTGGCATAATACTTTTCCTATAGATTATGAAGTTTAGAAGATTGGTCAATCCTAATATGCCCAATTTTAAGAAACAAATATATCTAATAATTAAAAATTGCAGAATTAGAATTTGGCTTCTCACAATGGTTTATGGAATTTCTTAGGATAGTGAAGGAAGTGGTAATGGAGTAGGTGGCACTTTGCACCAGAAATTCATTTTACTCTGTGCCAGGTTTCTAATCTTCTCAGTAAAACTCAGTTGAATGAGCATACAAACTTTAGGATTGGGAAGAACTCGTACTCTACTCTTGATAGTTGAACTCTAGACATAGTATTTGGGGTTTAAGGCCCAAATCCACATGCCACTTTAATTTTCCAAACCAAGAAGATCCCAAGTGATTATAATAACCACATGTCTTATCTTTTAATCTGGGGTAGTCAATGGAATACTCCAAACAATTACTCAAATGAAGAAATTTTTTTTTTTAAATAATAAATATAGATACATTCACAAATCTAGAGAACCAAAACAGAATCAAATACAAAACTTTATATGTTTAATACCTTTCCAAATGCCTTCTCAAATGCTGCAACCATCTCCAAAATTGAAGTTCCTTTCCCAATTCTCAAGTTGTACACTTCACAACCTACTGTAGGATATCTCATGAAAATCAATATTGACAAGGTTTACTTCCCATTTACTCAAGTGATTTATGACACTGTCAAGTTCTGACCTCTCCTCAAAACTTCAGTATGCAAGTGCCTGCAAAGCTTGAATTGTCTTAATACAAGAAACATTTTCTTTTCTAGGTGGTGAGTTAGGGAAGTAACAAATACCAACACTTAAGGAAGGGTTGGAGAGTGGGACCTACTAAAGAAACTTTTTTCTGACTATTTTCATTGCCCTAAGAAAAATATAGAATCAACAGCTTCCATTGAACTCAATGACATAAAAAAACTGCTAAATTTCCTAGAATATTTCAGAAATAGTGATATTCAACCTTGTCAACCCGAAAATAATCAGCAATGGCAGCCCTCTATTCATTGGTCAACTTGAAGATGATTGAAGTATGATCCAAATCTTTAGATGTCATTGTACATATAAGAAACCAGAGGAAAAAGAAATTATGAAATGTTTAAGACAAGACCGAATACATTATACTCAGTTGAATACATACACATATATACCTTGAGGATAGTATCAATCACTTTAATAGCTGCTGTCATTTGTGGCTAGCAGTCCAAGCAAACATCAACACCCAAGCAGCAGAAAGGCAAGGAACAACTCTAAAGATAGCTGAAAGAAGGGAGTAGCTAGCACAAATTCCATTAGCATGCACAAGATACTTGCATGACACCAACCATCATCATCTTGAGAAAAGCAACAGATAAGGAAAAAGGAAAAATCTCCATAAGCTGATTTGCATGCACACCCCTAGCTAATACTAGAGCTTTCAAGTGAACTAATTGCACTAGTTGGATTTTGATTAAGAATGGGGCTCCAATAATTATGGGGTGGTTCTACTTAAATAGAAATGGATATGAGGTGGATACTTATGATAGGTGTCCCCGACTGAGATCCTTTAAACCACCCTTCTATTTATACTCAAGAAATAAATTGAATACTTTAATTCACTCCTGACCAAGAAAATGCAAACTCAGAAACATAAACCCTTATGAAACCTCAAAAGAAGTGATCTAAATGAAATGAATAAAAGTAGATCAAAGCAAACCCTCCTAGGACTAGTCATGTAAGTATCCAAAAAAATCTCCACACTGAGTAATTAAACAAATAGAACGAGTAATAGGAATCAAAGTGCATGATTTTCTATACAAGAAACCTTAAGATGAGACCCCTTCATAACTTTTCAAGTCTCATGAAAATTAACGAAAAATCAAACAGCAAAAAAAAACTAAATGTTATTTCTTGTAAATGAATGAAGTCCAGAGTGGTTAATTATTATGTTTCTGCAGTTTGAAGAAGTAATCTTTGAAACCCATTCATGATGAATAACACTATGCACAACAAGGAAATGAGATGCGAATGGAATAATAGTACCTGAAGGCTCCAAGGTTAGAGTAGGAGAGGCTGTCAAAGTCATTGGTATGAGAGTTTCTGAGCATCATAACCAATGCAATTGAGCAGAGAGCCAAAGTTGAAAAAAAATGTTAATTAAATACTCAATATATCACGTGGTGAATTTATTTTCCCTTTGATATATTTTTTTTTAAATTGAAATTTCTTTTAATACTTAAAAATGTGATAAAAGCATATAATAAAACATAGCAATAGCTAGATTTAAATTGTTTAGAAATGATTTTATAGGTTAAAAACTGTCATAATCCATTGAAAAAAATTGTTAAGAGATAATTAATGTAATTTTTAACAAAAAAATTATAGGGGCTTGTACTATATTTTTAAACAAATACCATTTTTTTATAGCTTTTGGTATAATGCGTACAAATTTAATTATAATTTATAAAGTAACCGTTGTGCAAATTTATAAATTCATAATAGCATTATTTCCAACATCTTTCGACCACAATTCGTACTCTCAACTTCTAAGATGCCCACATTTTGTCACTTCATAATAATGTCTCCATGAGCAAAGATTATGCACATTTTAATCATTGGAACTCTCCATCGATTAATCATTTTTTTTTCTTGTTGGTCACAAAATGTTGAAAAGATATGTGAATTTAATTTTGCTTTTGGGCACCCAGTGGCTGAAGGTTCAAGGTGCTCTCTGTACCATAACTCTAGTAAATAATGAAATGGAAATTCTGGTTTATGCATAGACTCAATAATTAAAAAATAAGATAAAAAAAAAAATTCAACAGAAATCAACCTTAGGATGATCAGAAGGATAAAAACTCTCATCTTCTCCACATCAACCAACGTCTTTGCCACAGGCAAGGCTCATGATGATAGACCAACAAAAATAAGACTAAAACAGAAGGATACTCTTACCCATGGGGACAATGTCTATGCTAATAAACTCATTTTTTCTGAAAGACTGCACTAGGGAAATCCACGTCATGAAGAACAGAATCTCAAACTTGCCATTGAAAAATCTCCAGACACAGGTTCAAATTGTTGTGTCAATCTCGCTGACTTGAATTCAAACCCTAGAAGTATTGTTCAAAACCACATAGCGCATTTTAAAATCAATCCTAAAAGATCAATGAGAAAACTAGATTTCAAAATCCCAAACACATGAATCTAAAATAAAAAACCCAAACATAAAATCAAAACCGAAATCAACCCCAATAGATTTTAGAAACAATAAATTAAAATAGTAACGCACAAAAGGGGGAAAACACATATGAAGCAATCTTCATACAAGCATTAACCTTAGATAAACCCAGAAAAAAAAAAAATCAAAGCAGAGAGTTACCATAGAGCATCTCTGTTTCAAGCTTAGAAAAGGTTTAATGCCATTGATAACTAGCTGGCTAGTGGTGGACTTCAAGCTTCTCTATTTCGGCATTAGTAGCTCTCAACGGCTATGGTGAGAACAAAGAAATGAGAGGCTTAGGGTTTGGGATGTGAGGTTATTGATGATGATGAGGATAAAGTTATGGACTCTTGGGGGGTTAGGGAAATTGAAGATGGCTGAGAGTAAAGGCTAGGGTTTTTGAGATAGTTAATAGCTTTTTAGGGTGTGATTGTCCATAGATAGAAGATAAATGAGGGTGTGAGAATTTATAGATTTTTAGGTGATATGGCGGGTGTGAGAATGAAATTTTAGAGGGAATTGTGTGTTTGGCAGAAATTTCACACATGTATATATAATGTTTTAGAACATGGCGCTTTAAAAATGCGACAAGGAAGAAATTATTTATTGACGCTTAAATAAAGTGCCAAGGTCTCCAACAATTTTGCAATCAATGATGCTTGTAAAAGGTGCCATTGAATAGGAGTGCCATTGCTTCCCCACAAAGCGTCATTGCTAATCAAGCCTTTAAAAAACGCCAAGATATGTTGCCACTTAGGTTAAATATTGATGCTTTTAAAAAACGTCAAGGAAAAAAACGTCATTATTCATGTTTTTTGTAGTAGTGATTGGTGAACACAGATGAAAGGTTTGACCTCTAAGGGTGTACTATATCCAAGTTGAACCAGTTGACTTAGTTTTCCTCTAACCAATTAAAATCTAATTTCACATAAAATTATTAGACTATCAACTTAGAGATGTAAACGGGGCACAGGGTCACGGAAGGCTTCTTGTCCCATCTCCCCTATAAATTTATTCCTCATTCCCTATTTTAGATTAAGCGAAACAAGGTTATGAAATCCCCATTAGGTTTTTTAATTTTTAATTTTAAATATAAAATTATAATAAACTAATATTATTATATAACTTATTATTTTTTAAAATTTTATAAGTATAAAATTATACAACAACAACAACAATAATAATATATTTCCCCATCCTTGATTATGACCATACTACAAGGAAAATGTCAAAAGATGACGTTTAAAAAACGTCAAGATAGGTATAAGATGACTCTTTTCAAAAGCGTCGTATTTCAGACTGTTATTTTATAAATTACCATTTATTGACGCTTTTAGAAGCATCATATTATTTTCAGCTCAACAATGACACTCATAGTGAGTGTCATAATTTTAAACCTTGGTGCTTTGTAAGTGTCATTATATGTTTATAATTCATTCATGTCAATATTGACACTCATAATAAGTGTCATTGTACAGGAAGGAACAATGTTGACACTCGTAATAAGTGTCATTATATGGCATATTCAATGTTGACACTGGTAATAAGTGTCATTGTATAGGTAGGAACAACGTTGACACTTGTAATAAGTGTCATTATATGGCATGTTCAACGTTGACGCTTATGAAAAGCATCATTTTATTGGTATCCTTAACCTCAACACTCATGAAAAACGTCATCTTCTGCCTTTATCTAATTACCATGATACTTTTAAAAAGCATCATATTCTCTCATTTGAAATTATAATATACTAGAAATGAAATGTCCTAATTATGCCCTATTTTAAAGTTTCCACAACAATTAATTCAACAATAAAAAAATTAATTTAAGAAACTGCATAGATAAAAAGAAACTGCATCATACTTAAGTATTTATGAATTTGTTTAGCATTAAATTCAGTTAAAGTTGTCTAATAAACCAGAAATTTTACAACTTCAACATTGAGTTGTTCATGGTCCTTTGTTGCATCTAGTTCTACATCATTTTTCTTCAAAGTGCATAAAAGATGGTTGCAACTCACTTTCTAGATGCTCAATTTGCAAAAATAATTGAAAGGGTTACATATTAGTATTGACAAATAGTTAATAAAAAACAACTTTGTAAATGAAATGTGTCTATGCCAATTTTTTAAATTTCCAATATATATTTCTTTCATTGCAATACATTTCAAAATATTGGAAAAAGTCAACAAACCCCAATAATATTGTTATGCCAAATTTCAAAATACTTTTGAAACTCTTATTCTGAGTTTAAGAAAACAAAGAATTATAAACTATTACCGGTGCTTTCCCAAATGCAATATTTAATTTTATTTAACTTGGGCTAAATGTAATTATTAATTTTGTCCAACTCTTGTTATCATTCATGTTCTAACCAAGAGTGAATGATGCCTTGTAGCCACGGTTATCAAAATATGCTGTTAGTATATCAAACTTGGGCTGAATGCAATAATTAATTTTGTATAGCTCATGTTATAATTCATGTTGTAGAACTAATAATAACCCTAACATGTTACCTCAAAATTCTTTGGGCAAAATTTTGAACTCCTTCGGGGTGTCCTTCATGTCACTAATCATTTTCACGTCTGAATAAGCAAGAGCAGTAGTGATGTACTGAAGAGAATGACCTATGCCTTTCTGTACAACCTGAAGAATATATAATAAACAATTTAGCAACAAATTATATTCTTAAAAGTTTGTTTAACATATTATATTCAAACTACTTATTAATTTCAGAGAAGATTGGTAGCCAAGGGCAATACAATAATTGAGATAAATAAAGTAGGAATGCTACTGAAGAGAAATTAATTTCAGCTATAACATTATTATTAAATTAATTTTTCAATCTGACATGTAATGAATCCATGAAGAATTATACATGACCAACACTTTATTGATTAAAAGAATAAAATAACACCAAAGACAACAAAAAATGATCATATGGACAAAGTGGTTCTTTTTTTAAAAGTCATTAATAGGTTAAAAGTAAGATGACCTTGGTTACGCTATTATGTCAAAATGACTAATTCCTTTCCTACAATTGTATTCAAGTTAAGGGGCTAGTATTCAAGTTGATATCCTACTCAGACAAGGAAGCTCAAGAGGCTAATTTGTAAGAAGTCTTAATCTAACTTCCTATTTTTTAAAAAAATTTTTATGTCAAAGAAAATAGAAGTACATGATATTATAGACTTTAGCTCATTAGTTTAGTAGGAGGCCTTTACAAGTTTAAATTGAATAAATTTATAAAGCAAGTGATCTCAAATACCCAAAAAGCTTTTGTAGAGGATAGACATATTCCTAATACATACACACACATGTAATAAGGCTAAAGACTTCACAAAAATGAGCTTCAAAATGCAAGAATTTTTGTACCAGTGCAATAATGGGATTTAAATAAATCCAACTAACAAGAATGTGTAGAGGAAAGGATGAAAGGTTGTGATACCCACCATGTCTACTAAGCTTCATCCCTCAATTTTCCAATTACACATCAATCAAAATAGAGCAACTATTGGATGATCCACATTGAAAACACTGCCAACTAGGAGTACCAAGATATTTAAAAAATTATGACTAAGAATAAATCCATTATATATAGAAATAACATTCACAAAATATTCAATAGATCTTTAAAATAATAGGAAGTTATATTAGACTATAGGTCACAAGGGGTACCTTCAAGCATGAGTAATGATTAATTGAGTCATTAGCATAATCCAATCTGAGCGAACTTCATTAATCTCCATTTCACTGAATGATTTTCTTCCATCAAACTGAATTGGAGTAACATAAACCATTCACTAAGTTTAATTGACAACTCAAACGCCATAGTAAAATGACCAACCAAATGAATTGAATTGAGTACAAACCTTTGTTGGTAGTTGGTTTGGATTAGCAATGATTTCCTTCATGTATCTCATCACGTAATACCCACATTCCACACTACCCGGTTGTCTTGGGCAATATGATAAAAGTATCAACAATTACAACAAACAATAGAATGATATTCTTACTTCTTTAATATCTAGCCAATGATCATATTAATAATCATCCATTTCCTAATGTTGTGTAAAAAGTAAGTGGTCAAACAATATATTTTAATCTAAATAAATAAGTACTTACAGCCACTTTGACCCAAGTTGGCTCCCTCTTTGATGTTTTCTGTTTTTCCGGTGGGTTGATTCTAATTGCCCTATTAAAAAAAATTAATGTTCTTCAACCCCTATGCATTGTATTAAAATATGAGAAGATACACACTTACATGTTAACTATCTCCTTAAGATCATCACATGGTTGACAAGCCATTGGATCAAGGTAATATGCGATCATTCTCTTCATCTCTAGTGCCACTAAGACCTAGTGGAAACTAAATAAAAAGGAAAAAAAAAAAAAAAACAGAAGTGTTAACATATTATCCATAAATTAATACATCACAAACTAACTTACATACACCATATTGACATTTGGGGTAAAAGGTTACTCTGGATTGTATGGAATAAACATATATTCAGCATGTTTTGTATTCCTTAGTCGATCTGCAATAACTCTTGACCTGTTTTCCTTGCTTCCTTCTCCCATTCTAGCTTTCGAAACCAATACTAGATTGACAAAAACATATCGTTCAACTTGCTTTGCATCAATCAACTTTCTATGCAAGTGCCTAATTAAACCTCACATAACAAGTTATCAACAATCAATATAGGTCATTAGTAAATAATTTTTTACCTTAAAAGAGTGTGAAGAGTCATTCAAAAATTATAAAATCCCTCACCAGATGTAGTATAAGATGTAATTGGATGATTCTTCTTTTGATGATATCATCATGTCCATATCTTCTTTCATTAGGAAGGTCTTGAAACTCTCACCAAAAACATCATTTGGGAAGTCTATAGGTTGTGCTCTTAAGGTTGCAAGCATGAGGCCAACCAATGCCTCAAAATTCTTGATATCTTGTGGGTTTTCACCTTTGGATTTCACTTTAACTTCATTTACTGTTTGTTTCTTTCCTTTCTTAGATGCCTGTATAATTAAGAACCATGGTACAAATCAAATTAAGTAGTTAATTGAATATATATATATATATATATATATATATATATATATATATATATGGGGTTATAATAAAGCTTGGTAATTAAATTTACTTACCAAGACAGGAGTATGGATGGTGACCAAATGAGCTGGCCACAAAACTTGGTAACCAATTGTAGCCCCAACAGTAGTAGTTTGTCCAGGAATAGGAATGGGAAGTGGTGCACTTGCATCATAAGGAACATCAACAACTACTAGATAGTTGGGACCACATTCAAGTATAATTGTTCCACCACCCACTTTATTTTCCTTTGTTCCCATGGCCAGCTCACATTTTCTAACCTATAAAATCAAGTTATATTATTAGATATGAACCATTATTTCCATATTCCATACCTTCAACTCTACATCTTCAAATTAACACTAGTGAAGATTAAAAAACATCTACAAGGTAGATGCAAAAATTTGAAATATGAAGTAAGTTCAATAACATTGAAAAAATTGAAATGAGACATGCCAATTATTATGTGGTTATATAAAGAACAGTTATTCTTAAAATAAAAGATGCTAGTAATGCATAATAAATCAAAATAATTATCAAATTACTAAAAAATTTTGTAATATATGAAATAAAAATCCCATAGGAAAATATTATGTAGCCAACATAACTATATTATCTTTTTTGTGAAAGTAGAAAATGGTAAAATAATTTTTTGAGGACTGCTTGATTTTCTTACATTGCAACACATAAAAAAAAGACCATATATGCTACCACCAACAAGTGAATTCAATTCAAACAACAAAATTTACATAACTTTTGTCTCCTATTGGACCAAACTTTATCACCAAATTAACTTTAATTAGATAAATACCTTGCTTTGGGGTTCTATTGGCATTGGTAAGGTTGCATCTTCAACTCTACGGATTGGCTTCTCTACTACTTCTGGTAGGACAAGCTATTTTTGTTTCATGTTCGAACTACTAACATCTGAATGGGGAGTGACAACTCCTACTTGAGAGAGTTTTGCTAGCACTTCTACTTGAAATTTTCTCTGTTCTTCTTGAGATGTTGCTATAAAATCCCTAACAGCACGATTTGCAACACTATTAAAATACTGACGAGGTGTCTGATGTTTCCCTTTACCCCGAACTCGACCACTATACTCAGGAGTACCCAATGCTTCTACAAGTATATCATTACTCCCATTGACACTTCCACCATTCTCTTTAGACTCTTTCAATAGCTTGTCCTTAAAAACAAATGTTTATTATGAAGTTCAATTACAAATTTGTTATCATAAATAAGCTATTATAAATAAATGAAATTACGGTTTGAAAATGTCTACTTACTATTTTCTCAATCACTGGTATGATCACTTCATCAAAGGTGCCATCCTTTTTCTCCCTTGCTTTCTTCCACAATATGCTTCAATCAATAGTCTCAATTGACCTACTTGCAACCATCTTTTAAAAGGGGACAATGTATAATGCAATGAGCATATAACCCTAGTATGTATTATGTATAAAAAAAAATATCAGAAATTATAAATTAGTATAAGCGTACCATCTCTTCCTCAAGACCAACACTTCCTTTCCTGCTTAGATGCTCATTATAAATGTGTTTCTTTCTTCTTTCTTTTTGAACTTCTCGATAGTCCTATAAATTTAAAAATGTATAATTAATGAATGTAAATAAGAGGTATGCAAAGAGTTGTAATTTTACCTTAAAGTTCTCAGACAATCTATCTTTGACAAACATTGTCCATTCTTCATCCCGAATAAAAGTATATTTAATTGGTGGTCTTTTGAGGAGCTCTGGTTGGTCTTTGAAAGGAAGAATATACTTCACAGTTACCATGCTCTTAAATGACCCAAAGCACTTTCCAATTGTTAGCATACAATTTCTCCTGTTTTTTTGATTTAATGAAAAAGAAGCCTACACATTAATATCATACTTATTAGCAACTTCATATGGTTAGGAATGATAGATGTTTTGCATAAAACTGATGTAGTTAAAAAATGGTTACCTCAATGCAGTCCCATAACTTATCTTTCAACTCTTTAGGTACACAATGTGCCAAGTTTTATATGTTATTGGCACCATAGTGCGTGCTAATATGCTTAAGTAGCTTGTTAGATGAACAACTGATTCTCCTACAAAAATGCCATCAAGATTGTACTTAATTGACAACTTCATCCCTCTGCTTCTATTTTTGATAAGCATTGACTTCCGTGTCATTCCTCTGTGCTTTTTTTTTGTGGGTTTTTCTCCTTCCTCTGCATCCATTCTTGTAAAAAAAAAACAGTTAGTAAAAACAAAACTGGTCAAGATTGGTCAAAATAATATTAGATATAACCTAGTCATAGAAGAGTTGTAAAAAGAAAATTTCAAACAAAGCAATCCCTAGTCATTGCACAATGAAATACTACCAATATATAATGCCACTAATAAAAGAATAACATCCAAATAGCATCAACTTAGGCAACTCCAAGAGCCTATATATGAGAGGGTTAATTCTACCAGGGGAATTTCCTATAACAATCAACATGAAAGGAGCACGTGGTTTGTATAGGTTCATTTGGTCCACATGAATTGTTAAAGGTTTTTGGACTATTGATTTGTGGATTAAGTTTGGACAACACAACATACATACTCATTATAAAAAAAAAAAAAAAAAAAAAAAAATTCTAAATTTTAGTTTTTACATTTTGCAAAAGACCATATACCTTTTATTTTTTATATTCACCACACATACCCTACAAAGTATAAATTAGTAGTCATCACCTACATGCCTTGCTTTTACTAATGTTGTACCTTTAGTAAGAGTAAAAATGAATTGTAAGTCATCAGAACAACAATACAGAGATTGCTAATTCCTACATTTCTCTAAATCAAATTAATATTCATAACCAAAGTTTATTATAAATTTAATATCCATGGTGATAAACTACAAGAATTGTAGTGGGCCTAGAGAGAGACTTTGACAACACCATTTGATCGTTTAAAATATCCAAAACTTCACTATGATTATGTTTAAAAATTTCTTCATGATAATTTTGTTTCAAAAATAAATCAACTCAATGTTCTGTAGAAAAAAAAAGAACATAAAGAATAAAAGTTACCTGTTTTATGGGATCTGCAACCCATTCCACATAATTTATTCGTACATCATTATCAAAAGTTTACGATTCAGCTACATCGATTCAGCTACATAGAGGATTTGTTTTCAATCCAAATCACCTCATAGTCACCTCGCATACATATTGCATCTGAGTCATCCATTGCATCAAACGCTTCAACTTGTGGCAATGCCCCTATAAAGGGATGGTGTTCAACAAAATTGTCCACAAGGTCATCACCTCTCTCTCGATCCAAGAAGTCTTTTTGAGGAGTTGACAAAACAACTGACCATCTTGGATCATGTTGGTCTTGCAGATAAAATACTTGCTTAGCTTGGGATGCCAAAAGGAAAGGATCTGATTTATGAGCAATTTTATTAAAGTCAACTAATGTAAACCCAAGGTCATCAACTTTTATGCCATTCTTATTGTCAACCCAATCACACTTGGAAACTGGTATCCTAAACATGGTATAATCAAGGTCCCAGATCTCAGTAATAATCCCATAAAAACGAAGCTCACCAAACATTGGATTTTGATCCTTAGCACTTGCAATTTGCAATGTTGAAGCTATAATACTAACTCCACTATTTTGGGTAGCTCGTAAGTCATCACGCTCCTTGGTATAGTATCGACACCCATTAATGACATATCCATGATATTTGGAGACATAATGGCTAAGACCATGAGTTATCCACTTAAGGGTTTCAGATATGGGTTCATTGTTACCAATTGCATCTTCAATCTATAATTATAAATAATTGTTAGTATGTGTGTTCAACATTAATAAAAACAATAGTTCATATTTTAGGACCACTCTAATACCTTTTTTCGCAACCAATAAGTAAAAGTTCGAAGGTGTTCATCTTGAAGCCATTTTTGTCTTTTAGATTGACGAGGATTTTTCAATTTACCATTCCATGTGCTCTCTATGTAATTATTTAGAAGAAATTCATAGTTAATGTCAAAAAGTTATTTTAAGTATAACAGGTAAAGATTAAGTGGTATTGGTTCTTACTCAATATAAGGTTGGACGATAGTTGTGTTCTTTAAAACATAATGATGTGCATGCAACCACAAATTGGAATCAGCTGCCACAACTTGGCCTCCACGTATGGGTGCCCCAACTTTTTGGTCAATGTTTGCACTAATAAGAATCCTAATTGCATCTATATTTGATAAGTACTCTGTACAAAATTCAATAACTTCCTCCGCAATATAGCATTCAGTGATGCAACCTTCGGGGCGATTACGATTTCGCACATAACATTTCAAAACTTTCATAAATCTTTCAAATGGGTACATCCATCTTAAGTAAACAGGTCCACAAAGTCTTACCTTTCTTACAAGATGCACAGTCAGATGAAGCATGATATCAAAGAAGGATGGTGGGAAGTACTTCTCAAGCAAGCATAATGTCACTACTACATCATTTTGTAACTTATCCAATGCAGACACATCAACCACTTTGTTACAAAGGGCATTGAAGAAAAAACTCAATCTACAAATAGCATGCCTTACGTGTTTCGGCAAAACTGATCGTAATGACATTGATAATAATTGTTGCATTAATGCATGATAGTCATGGGATTTAAGACCATAAAGCTTCAAGTCTTCCATTGACACAAGGTTTCTCATGTTAGAGTAATAACCTTCAGGAACCTTCAATTGGGATAAAGTTTGACAAAAAACCTTCTTCTCCACTTTAGATAGTGTATAACATGCAGGCGGGAGATAAGTTCGATTTGATTCAAACCTTGGCCTTAATTCATACCTTAAGCCCATCTCCATAAGGTCCAGACAAGAATTAAGTCCATCATTTTTCTTACCTGGAATGTTGAGTAAGGTACCAATGATGCTTTCACAAACATTTTTCTCTATGTGCATTACATCCAAGTTATGGCGAACATGTAGGTATTTCCAATACTCAAGATCAAAGAATATGGACTTCTTCTTCCAACAATTTTTAGTCTTCAGATTCAACTTACCTCAAGTGAGCTTATTTTTTCCCCACGAATTACATATGACATCAATTGTCCTTAGAATTTCCTCTCCACTCAATGGTTGCGAAGTTGACCCAAACTCTTGCTCACCATTAAATGCCTTTTTTTGTTTCCTAAAAGGATGATTGCAAGGAAGAAAACGTCTGTGGCCTGTATATGAGTTCTTTTTCCCATGCTTTCACTACAAAAAAATTGGTTTTTAATGACGAATCTTTAGTCACGGCCACAAATTTTGTGACCAAAGATATTATTTTGTCACGGCCAGAGTAAAATTGTGACTATATGTGTTAAATCAATTTTGGTGGGAAAAAAAACATGTTTAGTCATGGATATTTTATCAACCGTCACCAAAAGGATTGATGAGAGGGTATTTTAGTGACGGATTTATTTGAAACCGTGACTATTTGTAAATTTAGGGAGGGAAATTTTGGCGCCAATACTTTTAGTCACGGTAATTTTATCAGTCGTGACAAAAAGTGTAACAAATGATGTTTTAGTCACGGTGTTTTGTGAAACTGTCACTATATATGTATATTTTGTGACTTTTAGTCACGCCATTGATCAACCGTGACTGTATGGGAACTTATAGTCACAAATTTCACATTAACCGTGACCAAATGCATAGAGATTTATTTTAAATATTTTGAACCTATGGTCACGGGGTTCACACAATCGTGACCAAAGTCTATTATTTATTTTAAACCATTTTTGGGTTACCTATTATAATTTTTTAGATAATATTATATATATATATATATCATAGAAATTATCATTAATAGTAATAATAATAGTTCTTATTAATTCTAAAAAATTTTAAGTTTAATATATTAGTTTAAAAATATGATGGTTCAGTTTGATATTATTTGATAAAAAGTTTAAATGCAAGTGAGTTAGCAAATTAAAAAATAATTTTGATTTTATAGATGATAAATAATTCTTATTGTATTTAAAGTATGGACAATTGTCTTTTGGACCCAAAAATTAAGATTTGACCCATAAAAGTTGCATAATTGATGGAGAGGATATAAAATAAGAAGAGACCAATATACCCTTCAAAACTATTTTTTACCATAATGTTTGAGAAATTTTTTTATTTTAATTTTTTTTTAATAATTATTCTGAAAATTTATTATTTTTAGAAAACTAATTAAAAATATATATATATTATAAAAATACATCATTTAAAAAAAATAAATTTGACATTTTTTTAGTTATTTTTTATATACACAATTTAAAAATATATATATTTTCCAAGATGTTTGATTTTTAAATAATAATAATTTATTTTGATTTTTTTGGAAAATAGTGTATTTTTTTCCGAATCACTAAATTATATTAAATTTTTTTCCAAACTATTGAAATGGAAAGTTGAAAGGGTGAAGTATCCCTTTCATTTCATTTAATTTCATTTCCTCAAAACAAAGAATTTGTTTGGTAACTATTTTAAAAAATATTTTTTAAAAATTATTCTCTTATTTTTGTAAAATAAAAATTTGTTTGAAAACTTAAAATATTTTTAACCTATTTTTTATATTTTTAAATATATTTTAAAAATAATTTTTATATCTAGTATTTTATTTTTAATAATTCTACATATTTGTATAATTATTTTTTAAAATAATTGTCATAAAACAACTTATTTTTCGAAAATATTTTGTGTTCTATGCTTTGAGAAATTTTTTCGAAGAAAGTAAAAGAAAAAAAAATTCTTTTTAATATCTTTTTAAAATTTTATTTATCACAATCAAATATGAATATATATATATATATATATATATATATATATATATATATATATATATATATTTTTTCCTTATTTACTAGAAGACATTTTCTAAAAAAGTTACCCATGAAAATTTGAATATTAATTTTATAGTAGGAGGTCAGAATGGTGCCAATAACTCTCTGAAAATGATTGATTTCAACGGCGTGTTTGAGGGGTTACTTACCATATTAAACGTCAGTCCCTCATTTAAATATTCCATTTCCCCCAATCGCATCAATTGTCCGTGACCAACCCCCCTGATTACTCTCCTTTCTTTATTATATTATTATTCTTGCTTTATCAATTTTCTATTTCAATGCAATAACATTTAACACCCGGATATTCTTGTTTGGGGTATTTTTAAACTGAAATAAAGAATACCATTATTATCACATTAAAAGTCAATAATTTTTTTTCATTATTTATAAGGCTGAAATGAAACTTGAAGTATTGTAATTTTTTATTTCAGTTATTTCACATTGTAGTTTTTCATTCTTGTTGTTAAAAGTCATTCTTTATTTCAGTTATAAATCATCAAATTCTCTTTTGGGGTATTTTTTAAAATTTTTAAAAATCAGTTAAAAGTCAATAATTTGAAGTTAAAAGTCAATATAAATTAAATTTAAATAAAGGATAATAAAGTTATTTCACATTCAAGTATTTATAACTAAAATTGCAATTTTTTTCTAAAATGAATAAGATAAATAAAAAAGAATATTTATTATTTTTTTAATATTTAAAATAAAAATGATATTACATTTCAATATTTTCTAATTAAAAAAATGAAATTTCTATCACATTTAACAATATTCATGATTAAAATATTTAAACTTTATAAATAATTTTTTTATATTATATTATTTAATATATATAAAACTAATATATATAATTATTTTTTAACCATAAATTTGTTTTATAATAAAAAAAATTATTTTACACAATAAGTAATATAAAAAAATAAAAACTTAATAAAAAATAAATTTATAATATATGAATGTAAATTTTATATTTTTAGCTTTGATTAACATATTTTATGTAAAAGTGATATAAAAAAAAATGGTTGGTAATATATTTCATAATTTATTTTATCTCATTTGGTTAATAATAGGATATGTTAAGTGATCCGATAATTTATCATATCACATTATAATTTTAAAAAATATAAAAAATAATTATCAAAATTTTAAAAATATAAAAAAGATGGGACGAAAATTTAGATAAAAAAAATAATAAAAACTCATTAAAATATTAGGAAAAAAAAAAAAAGAAATATCCCAACGCTCATCCCCCCTTTGGCATTTACTATCCCCAACTAACTTCCATTTATATTTCTTCTATACCTCAACAAATGAAGCAAAATGTACATGGGTTAATTTTATCTCATATGATGGTTGAGGTCATGAAGGTTATAAAAAAATAAAATAAAAAATCTATAAATTTTTATTAAATGATTAATTTGATTAGTAATTATTTATATTTTTTTCCCCTTTTCTACTGTAATAAAACTGTAGAAAATTAAATGGCATCCAAATAGGGTATAATGTGTGAATTCACGTTTTAATAAATGTAATTTTATTAATTCGAGGCCATTAGCTCTTTTGCAAAGAATTTAATAAGATTTAAAAAATAATTATAAAAACAAAAAAACAGTTCCAGGTTTTCAAAACAAAATTCAAGGCTGGTCTTTTCAAGGGAAAAAATTAAAATATTCAAGAAAATAAAAAGTATGCTATTAATTTTATAATTTATTATGATAAAATTAAAATATTCGAAAGAAAGAAAACAAAAGGGAGAACCTGCGTGAGCGGAAAACACCATAATGCCCCAAAAAAAATTATATTTGTACTTTTTGAAAGAAGGGTAGACTCTCAAACCACCTCTTCGAGAACCTCATTGCCACCGTCGTCATCGTTGCTGCCGTCGACTACAGCTGCCGCTGCAGTCAGCATTGCTTCTGCGACACTCGACCCCAAGGTAATGACTCTCACCAGCCTGAGTATGAATCGATCTAGTTTTTTTTTTAATTTTAAACACCCCCACCTTCCCCCTTCAGAACGGTTTAGAAGTCAAAACCCTAATCTTCACGTTGTGGAACCCTGGAGGCGCTGAATCCAAATCCCATCGTCATGCCACCGCCTTCTTCTTCCACAGCCGCCGCGCCTCCGCCTAAGCGCCCTATGGCAGCCAACCCCTCCGCCCAATCTCTGTCCCAATTGTCCAAAAGAACCCGAGATAGGACTGAATATTGATTCTAATAGAACTGTTTCTGAAACTTTAATTCGTTGTAGAGCTTCTGTTAAGTTGAATGTGTTAATTGAAGAGAGCAAAAAATGCCATGGAAATAACATTACAAGAATGGGGGCGATTGAGATAGGACTGAATGGGGGTTTTGATTTTTGTTGTTTTGTTTTTGAAATATTTTCCTATAACATAATCAAATCCTTGATTATGCCACTACCAAATCCTTGATTCCTGCAACATTCTCGCCTTAATCATCATTCATTCCTAATTTATTTTTTATTAAACTTGTGATGAGTACCTGGAAAGCTTCATCTACTTTTTTCTTTTTGTTGTTTGGATGGATTTAAAAGTATATTAGAGTGCTTCAACAATAATGTTCCTGTTAAATTCTTATTCCTTGCAGTAACATTCTTAATTTTCTTGTTTTTAAAATGCATCTTCTGAAATCATTCTTGTTTTCCTTGCAAAATTGTTGCAGGGCCATCTGAAACTTGGGTTGTATTTGGTCGGAAACCAATTGGGAATTTGGAAGACATCAGTTTACGGTATTTGTGAAATTTGACAAATTGTTTCCATCTTTTTTGAATTCTGTCTGCAATGTTTAAAATTCCACTTGCTAATAGTTTTTTTTATTTAATTATTTCTTGTTTAGATAGAATCATAGAAAACAAAAGAAACAGATTATTTGGTATATAAAATTCTGGATTGACTAATAGTTGTTTGATGTGTGATAACAAAAACCAAATCACAGATAAATAAATGTAGATTTAATGTAGTCTCACCAGAGGATTTGACTTGGTGTTGGGGATTGGGGCTTGGGAATATTCTCAATAAATATTAGGATATTTTAGATTTCAAACACAAAGATGGGTGCTTTTTTAGGAGACGTATGGAGGGGATTATAAAGGAAGCCAAGAACAGATACTGTATTTTAGGAGAAAACTGTGAAATCAAATTTGGCAATCAGGGATTTTCCAACATTGTTGAAAAATTATAAAATAATTTTTTATATTTTCAACAATGTTTGCTAAAAAGGTAAAAATTTTCTATTTGTAAAAAGGAGAGTCCTACAAACTAAACAAAATTTGTATGAAAAATGTAATTTATTTGTGTTTTATATTTTATTTTTTCTTTGCACTGAAGTTCATTTTGGAATAAAAATTTAATTCTTTTAAATAAATATTTTTTTTATACTAATCTATGATAAGGTATTTTTTTATATTAATAAATAAAAATCATTTGCTAAAATCATATCAAAAACATTTTCTTGTATAAATAAAACTCTTCAAAATAAAAAATTGAAAAACTGATTTTTAATAAAAGGAAGGAAAAAGAAGTTTTTAGAATAAAATTGAAGAAAAAAAAAACTCTTTTAATAAAATAAATTTTCTCTTTTTAACAAATTGAAATCTTTTTTTAATAATAATTTTTTTACAAAAAAAAAGTAAATCTTTATATATATATATAATTTGTTATTATGTTTTTAATAAATTTGAAATTGTCAAAACCATTTTTAATAAATATGAGATAAGCCAAATTCCTTTTAGATAAACTTGTATTTTATTTATTTATTAATTTAAGAAAAACGTTAGCACCTAAAAGCACACTACCTTTTTGTTTGCTATTATTGGATTAACAACTTATTTACTGTTGGATTTTTGGTATTATCTTCCTGTTATTTGCTTTTATTATTTACTTCCATAATTATTGCAAGATTCCCAAAACGTTCTTTATCCAAATAAAAATTAATATTATTTTCTATATTTGATATTTCTTCCCAAGTGTACAATTTCAATTGTTTCCGTGTCATAGTATTTAATTTGCTAAATTACCATGGTGAAATTAAATGAATTGAAATATTTTCGGCAGAAAATTGTTTGTGATATGTTGTCTGTATGGTAAATTCTATTTAGGTTTCGTCTCCTACGATGTTTGCCATTTTGCATATTATTTAATTATTTTCACATGCCACGTCATTGTCAAATAATATTCCCATCCTAGTAAATTCAAAATCCTCTTGTTCTATTATAACATTATTATAAATTACGTAAAATAAAAATTTTAATTAGAGTTTTACTTCACCAGGAATCTCCATTTAGAGACATGAATTTTGATTCTTTAGTTTTGTTTTGTGAATATTATCTTTAAAATATAATTTCAAAAGCAAAATAAATTCTTAGAGCCAAAAATAGTTACTTATATTTTCTACTTATTCCAAACACACTTTTACCATAGAATTTTCTAAGAATTTATTTTGAAAATAAGTTACATTTTAGAATAAATTTAAAATGTTTTCAATGATTTTTTATAAAATATTTTGAGCTATAATTGAAAATATGAAAAATATTTTTTATTTTTTTTGTACATATTTTAAATATAATAAATTTAAAATATTTTTTATAATAAATTTAAATATTTTAAATTATTTTTGAATTATTTTAAGTAAATAATATTTTAAAAATATTTTAAAACTTTTATGTAATATATATATTTATTATATTTTTATGAAAAATAAATCTAAAAAATTATTTTTAAATTCTGAATTTTTAAAATAAAATTTTATTTTTTAAAAAAATTAATAATAATTATTTTCAAACACATTTACAATTAAAAAATGTTTTAAAAAATAATAAAACTTTAAAAGTGTTTTTTTTTTAAAGGACAAAAATATATTTTAAAAAATAGTTTCCAATAATGACTAAAGGCTTATAATTTCCTTATAATTTCCTGCTTTTTTATTCTCCTTCGTTGATTATTTATCTTTGGTTGGAGAAATGAAAAAAGAGAAAAAGGAATCAAATTTTGAAGAAATAGAAGATGGGATCTGTAAACCTAATTTGCCCTACTTTCCTAACACCTACACCTAACGTAGTTTACAATATTTAAATATTTTTTAGAATGCATACTTGTTAGCCAATTCTGAATTTTTAAGCATGTTTATTGTATTTTGTTTCATCTTATTCATACCTTACTCTTTCGCTACTTCATGATCTAAGATATGCATATGTTGCATCTATTGTGAGGCCTTATCTATGAATTTATATTTTATTATTGTTATCTGTGAATTAACTCTTGTTGATTTTATGCAATAGAAATATTAGTAATTCATTTCTATACATTATAGAATGTGTTAGTCTCATTGTGTGTTTTTATCTATTTCTTTTCTAATATTACTTGTCCTTAATTTTATTATTTACTCATTTTCATTTTAGAAAACCCTAGAAATCCCGTTCAAGTATCCTTGCTTGACAATTGTCTCTTTTATCATATACTAAAAACATATAAGTTGTATAATTGTGGATATGATTATTTATTGTGATCATATTCAAGTTTCCAACTTATATGTTTTGTATATGATTGGTAGAATTGTCTGCAAATGATGCTTGAATTGTCCGTTTGGACAGTTTGGAAATACATAATATCTATGAAATCACACGCCTATGCTTTAGCATATTGATACTTTTTGACAGTGATTCCCCTTGTTCTCTGGGTGCATATTTGGAGAAGGTGGACATATTGTTAGCGGCTTAGTTAAGCTAACTAATAGTATGTTTATACCTTAGCCAATTCGTGTACTTGGAGAACTATGGGGAAATGCTGCCGAAATTTTATCAAAATGAAACTAAGCATGTTAGTGATTGATTCATAGGGATTATGTGTTTCCAAATGGGATAGGAACCACTACCAAATATAGGAATTTGAGACGATAAAAAAACATATCACATTCATTATAAGTTGATATGAAGATTCATTGTTATGTGATTGAAGGGTTTAATTTGCGGAAGTACGAGAAAAATGCCAATAGATAAGAGTTGGATGCAGAAGTCAAGAGTAAGTAGTGAATATCATAAAGGAGTTTTGGAGTTCTTAGACTTTGCCTTTAGCAATGCACCTGGAAAAGAAATGCTCCCATGTCCTTGCATTCGTTGCAATAATTGTCTTATGCAGAAGCGAGAAACCATGTATGACCATTTGTTGGACAATGGGATAGCTAGAAATTATGTACGATGGTTGATGCATGGGGAATATGAGTTTTGCGAACCTACAAATACTAGCACTAATGAGTCCGATATGCATGATGAGATGCAAGAAATGTTAAATGATGCATTTGGAATGCCAATGCCAAATGAGGAATCTGAAAGAAGTTCACATGTGCATGAGGAGTTTGAAAAACCAAATGAGGATGCAAACAAATTTTATAATTTGTTAAGAGAAGCAGAGCAGGAACTATATCCAAGGTGTAAAAAATTCACAAAGTTGTCTTTTATCATAAGATTGTTTCATATGAAGTGTCTTAATGGATGGAGCAATAAGTCCTTTACAATGTTGCTTGAATTGTTGAAGGAGGCATTTCCTGAGGGTGAGACATTGCCAAGCAACTATTATGAAGCAAAAAAAATACTTCGTGACCTTGGCCTTCATTATATCAAGATTGATGCATGCCCTTCAGATTGCATGTTGTATTCAAAAGAGCATGCAAATGCAAATGAGTGTGTTGTTTGTGGTGTCTCTAGATGGAAATCAAGTGATGATCATTCTACAGATGAGTTCACTAATTCAGCAAAGAAAAAGAAAATTCCTGCTAAGGTCTTGCGTTATTTTCCCTTAAAACCAAGGCTTCAAAGGTTATATATGTCATCTAAGACAGCTTCTCACATGAAATGGCATGTTAATGGTCGCATGGAAGGTGAGATGATAAGGCATCCAGTGGACTCTTTGGCTTGGAAAAACTTCGATAATGTACACCCTTCATTTGCATTGGAACCTCGAAATGTTAGGCTCGGTTTAGCAAGTGATGGGTTCAATCCTTTTGGGAATATGTCAATTTCATACAGCATGTGGCCTGTGGTTCTTATTCCATATAACTTACCACCTTGGATGTGTATGAAACAGACATTCTTCATGTTGTCACTACTTATTCCTGGTCTAACTGCACCTGGGAATGACATTGACATATACTTACAACCATTGATAGATGAGTTGAAGGACTTATGGGACGTCGGAGTTGAAACATATGATGCTTCAACAAAACAAAATTTTTGTATGCGTGCAGCTATATTATGGACCATCAATGATTTTCCTGCCTATGCAAATCTGTCAGGTTGGAGTACTAAAGGGAAATTTGCTTGTCCTACTTGTAATAAGGATTGTTCTTCATTTCGATTACAAAACGGACGGAAATGGTGTTACATGGGTCATCGTCGATTTTTGCCGATTGATCATAGGTTTCGACGTGATAAAAAGTCCTTTGATGGAAATGAAGAGCATAGAGCAGCACCTAAACAATTGTCTGGGGAAGATGTTCTACATCAATTAGATGGAATGGAACATATTACTTTAGGGAAGACATCAAAAAATAAGATGTCAGCAAAAAGGAAAAGAGAAAATGTTGAACTTGAGCATAATTGGAAAAAAAAAAGCATTTTTTTCCAATTGCCATATTGGAAAACCCTCATTTTGCGTCACAATTTGGATGTAATGCACATTGAAAAGAACATATGTGACAGTATAGTTGGCACCTTGTTGAGTATCGATGGTAAATCGAAGGATAACTTCAATAGTCGTCTTGACTTGCAAGTTATGGGTATCAGAGATCAACTTCACCCCATACAAAGAGGGAATAGGGTTATATTGCCTGCTGCATGTTATTCACTAACTTCAAATGAAAAAAAGGAATTTTGTAAATTTTTGAAAGAAGTAAAGGTTCCAGATGGTTATGCTTCTAACATCTCTCGGTGTGTACAAGTGAATGAAAGAAAGATATTTGGGTTGAAGTCTCATGATTGTCATGTTCTCATGCAACAACTCCTTCCACTTGCAATTCGAGGAGTTCTACATAAGAATGTTTGTGCTGTTATAGTTGAATTGTGCAGTTTCTTCAAACAGTTGTGTTCTAAAGTGTTAAAGACTGATCAATTAGAGCACCTTGAGAATGACATAATAGTCACACTTTGCAAATTAGAAAGAATATTTCCTCCATCATTCTTTGATGTTATGGTGCATTTAGCTATTCATCTTGCAAATGAGGCAAAGGTCGCTGGACCAGTGCAATATCGATGGATGTATCCTATCGAGCGGTATGTTCTCGTTCAATTAATCTTATGTATATTAGGTTTTATATAGTTTATGAAACAAATCTATCATGTTGTGAAATGACAGGTATTTACGTACATTAAAGTCTTATGTCCGTAATAAGAGTCGTCCAGAAGGTTCTATTGCAGAGGGGTACATAGCAGAAGAATGTACAACCTTTTGTTCAAGATATTTGCATGATGTTGAGACGAAGCATGACCGTGAAGAAAGAAATTATGTTATTGAAAATAACATAACAAATGGTGGAGGGTTAACCATTTTCAAATGCATGGGACGTACAATAGGAAAGTCAACATCTCGTATTCTTAGCATAGAAGAATGGTCCCAATCACATTTATATGTGTTGACTAATTGTGAGGAAGTGACGTCATTTATTGAGTAAGACACTTATTTGAATAAAACTTTATACTAATTCTCATACAAAAATTTAATTTTGGTCTTTGTAAGCATTATAATTAATTTTTTCTTTTTTATCAGAGAGCATAAGCAATCTATAAGGGTTAAGCCTCGTATTCGTGCACGAGATGTAGATTTGATTCACACAAGAGAATTCATTAGTTGGTTTGAAGAACGTGTAAGTTCATTCACTACATAAATTGTTTTATTATCTAATACACATATATGTATTAACATCTTATATTTGAATCTATAGATTATACAAATGCGACATGAAGGTGCAATTTCTGAACACCTACTATCATTGTCTCGTGGACCGAGTACATCAGTTACATGTTATAAAGGATACATCATTAATGGGTTCAGATTTCACACAAGAGAACGAGAAAAGGGAAAAAAAACTCAGAATAGTGGAGTTGTTGTGACCGCAGAGGTATCAAGCTTTGCAAGTGCAAGAGATAAGAACCCAATTGCTGGTCAAGTTTCTTACTATGGTGTGCTAACTGATGTAATTGAGTTACATTACCTTGGTGGAAATAGAGTTATTTTATTCAAGTGTGACTGGTGGGATGTAATTAATAGTGGAAGGGGAATAAAAAATGATGAATATGGGTTCACGTGTTTGAATTTTGAACGTACCATATGCACAGATGAACCATTTGTGCTTGCATCTCAAGCAAAACAAGTCTTCTATGTTCAAAATTCAAATGAGGAAAATTGGCACACCGTTGTAGAGATACAAACTCGAGGGGTTTATGATATGAATCAGAAAGTATCTACTAATGATCCAGAGCCATATCAACAGCTTATAACACTTCATAGTCAACGTGATGTGCATGAGTTGGTCGAGAATGATTTAATCAATTGGGATAGAAATGATGTTGCAGGAGAAACTATCCAAACGGATGTTCTACTATCAAGACAAGAAAACATTGTTGAAAGAGATAATGAATTTATTCATGATGATGATATAGATGATGTGTAGCTAATAATATTGGTAAGTACATAAATATATACTTACTAGATATATAAATTGTAATTTATTTCATATTATTTATGTAACTTATTTTGTATTACTTTTTCTAATTTACTTTATTATGTAGGAAATGTCACATCGAAGAGGAAGAGTACAAATAGTGTCCCCAGAAGATGAGTTAGACAATCTACAGCAACTCTCAGACATACAACCTGCTGCAACTACTACTCCTAGTAGTTCTGATCCTTCTGATGCTTCAGATCCTTCTATTGTTGGTATGATTAAGAAGATTATGTTTAACTTTACATATGATAAATGTGTTTACAGATGTTTAATTTCTTGAAAGATAGGTTTTTAATATTTAATTTTATATAAGATAAGTAAATTATGTTTCTTTTAATTTCATTATTTCTCTTAATAGGTTCATCCTCTAGCAAAAAGAGGACACGTGGCCCAACGCGTAACTTAGATTTACTTAGTATGAAACCTGAGGAAAAAAAAACTACACGATTCAATACCAGAGGGCAAGTTGTTTATGATGGAAAAGGGGAAAGATTGTCAAGCTATATGGGAACATTGGTGCGATCTCAACACAATGTACCCATCCAAGTTCAAGATTGGAATCATGTTAGTGAAGATGTGAAGGAAAAGATTTGGGCCTTAGTATTGGTATATGCTAGTTACTATTTAATCTAAATTGTAATGTTATTGTTTAAAAATGATACCTCTTATTTATACATGATATTTTAATGCAATACAGGAAAAATATGAACTAGAAGAAACATGTAAGAGCTACATTCTTCAATGTTGTGGAAATTTGTTCAGAAGCTATAGAAATAAAATGAAGGCCAAGTATTATATCCCTTATAATACAGATGAGGAGAGATTGTGCCATCGACCTCCACACTTATCAGATGATGATTGGAGGTGGCTCATCCACTTTTGGGGTACACCTGAGGCCAAGGTAAAGATAATGATCTTTTTCTTGATAATGTATCTTATGATACTCATATTCACATAAAATGATATTTATTAGTTATATCTAACCTAATACTTCATGTATTTATTATGTTTCTATTACTTATATAGGTGACTTGCTATTTTTTAATTGATGTAGGATATCTCAGAAAAAAACAAGGCAAATAGGGCAAAGCAAGTGATAAAGCATACATCAGGATCAAAAAGTTATGCTCAAATTCGATATGAACAGGTTGGAAATTTATTATTAATATGATTTGTTTGTATATAAATAATTCATCATAAATAACTTAATTATTTTACTTGTAAGAATAGGCACAAAAGAAGGAGGATCGAAGTGAGCCCAATAGAATTGAGATGTTTGCCTTGACACACACAAGAAAAGATGGGACGCCTGTTGATGATCATTCTAAGGAGATTATGGTAATGAAGTAAATAAATTTTATATACTTGTATTTCAATCATAGCTACATACTAAATTATTTTAAAAGTCTAACAATTTTATTTTATTTTTATAATTCCAGGATCAATTTCAGCAATTACTATCCCAACCTGAGGGGACATCTTCTTCTACTTCTGCATCATCTGGAGCATCTACATATGTAGATGAGATATATACTCAAGTCATGGGTCCAGAGAGGCATGGTCGTGTTCGAGGGTATGGATTTGGTCCTACTCCTAGCTTAATATTTGGTTCTACTAGTAGAGGGCGATCAAGAGCTATTCTTTCAACACAACTTGAAAATGCCCAAGAGATGCTAATAGCTGCAGAACAAAAGTTTACAACTGCAACTGAGGAACTCTCACATGTGAAAGAAACATTTGAAGAGAGGTTGATAGAAGTTCAAAGGAAGACACGAGAAGAAGTGAAAGTAGAGTTTGAAGAAAAAATGATGGAAATGCAAAGAAAAATGCAAGCACAAATGCAAGCACAAATGCAAGCACAAATTCAAGAACAGATGATGCAAATGATGCAACAATTTCAGCAAAAGTAGTAGAAATTTGAAGATTTTGCTACATCTTTATATGATAGATTCTCTTAACTCTTTTGAAGATTATGCTACTTATTCATATGATAGATTCTCCTAACTTTTTTTGCTTTCTATGACTATTATGTGATGTTTGGTTGGTTGATTTGCTTTCTATGACTAACTTTTTTTGCTTTCTATGACTATTTGTTCATTGTTTGTTTTTTTTTTTAATTTTTTTTTATTATATTATGTTTTTTTATTTAATGACTTATATTGATATATAAGATTTTAACTAGCTGGGGATAATTAATTGTAATATATTGAAATTGTTTTAATTGCTTAATTGCATATACAGGTTTAAAATGGGTTTGTTTGGGTTTATAACAGGTTTGGGAAATTTGAATTTATAAAAAACTAATTTTCAAATATAACAAATTTTAGTCACGGCCACTAAAAAATTGTGACTATAAGTGTACTTTTAGTCACAATCAATAATGAACCGTCACCAAAATTTGGTGATAGGCGGTCATCCTATTATTAATTTCAATCACGGTTATTTAATTATCGTGACCATAAGATAGCATTTAGTCACGGTTAGGGCATTGATCGTGACCATAAGATAGCATTTAGTCACGGTCAATGCCTTGACCGTGACCATAAGATGGTTTTTAGTCACGGTCAGGGCATGACCGTGACCATAAGACGGCATTTAGTCACGGTTAGAGCATTGACCGTGACCATACTATATCATTTAGTCACGGTCAAGGCATTGACCGTGACTAAATGTAACCCTATGGTCACGGTGAATGCTCTGACCGTGACCAAATGCCGTCTTATGGTCACGGTCAATGCCTTGACCGTGACTAAATGCTAACTTATGGTCACGGTCAAGGCATAACCGTGACTAAATGCTATCTTATGGTCACGGTCAAGGCATAACCGTGACCATAAGATCTTATTTAGTCACGATTAAGGTATGACCGTGACCAAAAGATTACATTTAGTCACGGTTAAGGCATGGACTGTGACCATAGGGTTACATTTAGTCACAGTCATTTTATTAACCGTGACTATAAACATACATTTAGTCACGGTTTATTAAATGACCGTGACTAAAGCAACTTAATAAATAGCAAAGTATTCTTAACTTTTGGTCACAGTTTTTGTATGACCGTCACAAAAAAAAGAATCATATGGTCACGATCACTTAGGAAACCGTGACCAATACTTTTAGCTACGCCCCCTATTGTGACGCTCGGTCACGGTTTCATAAAACCGTGACAATAGGTTTTGGTCACGGATATATAAGATTTGGTGACGGTTGGTGACCGTCACCAAAAATTCTGTTTCTTGTAGTGTTTAATCTATGAGAGTATGTATCTTCCCCACATATAGGACATGCGAAATATCCTTTAACTATGCAACCAAATAAGTTTCTATATGCAGGGAAATCATTGATTGTCCATAGTAGAATAGCTCTTAATGTAAAGAGCTCTTGTTGATGCGCATCATAAGATTCAACCCCTTCCTCCCACAACATTTTTAGGTCATCCAATAATGGTGCTAAATAAACATCAATGTCATTTCCAGGTTGTCGAGGACCTGATATTAACAAAGATAGCATCATAAACTTCCTTTTCATGCACAACCAAGTGGGAAGGTTATAAATGACCATTATAATAGGCCAACAACTGTGTCTGCTGCTCATTGGACTATGAGGATTTATACCATCTGCTGAAATGGCAAGTCTAAGGTTTCTTGGTTCAGAAGCAAAATTAGGCCATCTGTGATCAACTAGCTTCCATGATGGGGAGTCGGATGGATGACGCATTTTGCCATCGAATTCTCTTTCTTGGGCATGCCATATGAGGCCTTTTGCAATTTTTGGGGACTGAAACAATCTTTTAAATCTAGGAATAGGAGGAAAATACCACATCACTCTTACATGGACTTCTTTCTTTTTTTTAGTTCCTGTTCTATCTAACTTCCACCTTGAAGTTCCACAAGTAGGACATAAAGATGCACCAGTCAACTCATTCTTATACAGTATGCAATCATTATGACAGACATGTCTTTTCTCAGATTCTATTCCCAATGTATTCAATGTTTTTTTGGCTTTATACATAGACAAGGGTAACTCATTGTTCAGAGGAAACATATCTCCAAGAATTCTTAAAAGCTCTTAAAAGCTTTTATCAGACCATCCATATCGTGCTTTTAGGTTGTATAATGTGACTAATGTAGATAACTTTGAAAAGTTTCTACAACCAGGATATAAAGGTTTTTGAGCATCTTCAAGTAATGTTTGAAACAATTTTGGGTCATTCTTACAATCATCATGTGCAGCTTGGACCATTTCTATTGTAGTATCCACATCATTAAATTGAACCTTATCATGACATTCTGCCCTACTAGTTGGTGGTCCACTAGGAGCAGCTTCTCCATGCCAATACCATGTATGGTAACTTTGATCAATTCCATAGAAAAATAGATGCTCTCTAATTTTCTGAGAAGTATGGAATATCATATTACCACACTGAAGACATGGACATTTAATGGAGTTTTTTGATGAGGCATGCTGTAATGCAAATACGATAAAGCTTTCTACCCCATTTGTATAATCTTTTGATCTCCTATCCTTTGACATCCAAGAACGATCCATTTTATGTACAAAAAAGAAACAAAGCTCCTATATACCACAACAGTTAGAGTTATTAATAGCTATCCTATTAATAGCCTCAAAATATATAATCGACCAATTTCAAATTTCAAATAGTGAACTAATTTAGCTAAGATGTCAATCAATAGAAACCAATGATTTATGCATTCTAACATCTCCAACATCCTTAATTAGGTAGTGGTTCCTATCCCATATAGGAATACATAATCCCTATGTGTCAATTGCCAATGTACTTAATTTCATTTTAAAGAAATTTCAGCAGTATTTCCCTATAGTTCTCCAAGTACACAAAATAGACAAGGCACAATATGTGACCTTGTCCAAATATGCACCCGAAGAAAAATAGGAGAAACTACCAAAATTTCTAAAAAATGAATTAAAGACAAGTAATTAACTTCATGGATATTATGTTTTCCTATACTGTCCAATTGGACAATTCAAGCATCATTTGTAGAGAAAAGATCTTTAGCACATGGTAGACAAATTTAAAAGTTGTCAACTTGAAACTAGACTGGATAAAACCATTTTCACATTTGACAACTTAAATGTCTTTAGTATGTAATAAGAGAAACTTTTGTCTTGCAATGATACTTGAATGGGAACTCTAAGGTTTCATGAATGCATATTTGATTAAAATAAAAACACAATTATTTATAGAATTATTACAACTTAGCAACATAACTCTCATTCTATCATGTTTATCCTAAATATATTACATTAAAGATGGAGCTATAAGAACCTTTTCACAACTTAAACCAACATTTTTATCAAAAAAGGTTCATACTAAATATAATCAAATTAATTTGAATTAACAAGTTTAAATGCACAACAAGTAATTCTCTTACAAAAGAAATAATAAGACAAAAAAAAAAAAAAAAAAAAAAATGATAGAATGACATTATCATGCAAATGTTTTCCATTTACAAAACAAGTAATATAAATATCACTACTTATAATAGAATATGAGGCTTGGGAGGTGGGAAAGCATGCCAAGGAGTAGTCATGACTGATGACCCACTTGGCTTGGAATCATTTGGCTTGCCATATCATTGAAATTCTTAAAACTTTAAATTCTAGAATCCCTAATTTAGTTTCCTAGGGTTTGTTTGACATGCTCCATACGCTACATTCATTTAAGGACTTTTTAATAGACTATATTAGGAGTTCTAGGTGCATTTTAGATTTCTTGTAGATTGACTATAGGGGATTTAACTGCTCAACTTTCGGTTTCCCATGCCCTTAGGGCTACTATGGGATAACCTTTTTTTCCCTGATGTGAATATCCCATTTTTATATGATTAAAATAATTGTAGTGCCCCGATGAATATCACATGTGGCCATAAGCCAACATCATCTCTTTTCTTTATGAATCATCATTATTAATCAAGACTCCAAGTGCCCCGATGTTGCCATATGCTGATATCTTGTACTTATTTTTTAAGTATGATTTATCACATTTTCCCTTTAATTATGTTTGTTTTGTACTGTAACTTATTAAATCTATCTATTTATTTTCAAAAAATTTTGATTTTTTTTTTTTCAGTCAGCTTGGATTTTAGCAATAACAATCTTGATAGTCTTGATGCATTCACCTTCTAATCCACTTATACAATTTTCTAATAAAGTTCATCAATGCAAATGAACCACCCTATGTATTATGTACAAACTGAAATATAGAAAATTAAGCCATTCCTATTGCAAGCATACTTGAAACTATGCTTGAAGGCAAAAAAGATATGTCCTTGTAGAGTCAGAGAACTTTACAGAATAAAGATGATAAGCAAGGGTACATCTGAAATTTTAGAAACAAATATGAATTAGATTACTAAAGAAAGTTGTTATTAACAAAACAGAATGAGGTAGAATATAGGTTTTTCAATGAAGCTATGAAATAACCTCTCATCTAAATTTAGAATGCATATTAAAGAAAAAAGTCTCCAGCCAAATAAATTTAGCATATCAAACACAAGACAAATAAATGCAGGAAAGAATGTTGCTCTCGATTTTTACCATTTGAATAAATAAATACACTTTTCAGAGTATTTTAAGCAAAAAAAGTCATGGTTTGACCCTCTATTAACTACACTTAGGAAAAACAACTAAATCTAGTTTTATAATGATCCATTCAGGTCTGGTACTTTACACTGCTGTAAATATTTTCAGGTAATTTGAAATCCCAAGTGGATGATGATTAGGTTGTCCATTCTAAGATATAGAAATTAGCTTCTTCATAAAATCATCGGTCGGTGTGATATGATGGCAAAGAGACAGAATTTATTCCACCTTGCTGTTATCTAGTAATTTTTAATTTAAATGGCAGCTATGCAAACTTTACTTGTGTTTTATATTATTTAATAATTTTCTTAGAGTGGAAGACTTCCCAAAATTGATTTGTGCTAATTCTTTTTTTTTTTTTTTTTTTTTTCTGTTTGTGTTTTGTGCATGCTACAACTTGAATCTAGCATCTTCCATATCTCCACCCCAAACTTCTTGGATCCAAAGTGGGACGATTCATACAATATTCCCTATGAAAAACCAATGGACGCAACCAAATATGAGAAAGCCATAAAACCATGTGACTTAGATAAGGATATAAACAGTTTTGACCATGGTGATGAAACAAAAATCAGTCAGAGAGGGCTTAATATGAGTGGAGGACAAAAGCAGAGGATTCAACTTGCGTGAGCTGTCTATAATGATGCTGATATCTACCTCCTGGATGATCCTTTTAGTGCAGTAGATGCACATACAACTGCAATTCTTTTCAATGAACACATCAATGGCTGCTCTTGCTCATAAGACCGTCATTCTTGTGACTCATCAAGTGGAGTTTCTCTCCGAAGTCGATAAAATTCTGGTTATGGAAGCTAGACAGATAACTCAATCAGGAAGCTATGAGGAGCTATTGACATCTAGGACATCATTTGAGTAGCTTATAAATGCACATAAGAATTCAATAACAGTATTGGAATTTTCAAATGATGAACAAGTAGAACCTCAAAAATTGGATCAGAACTTGCTAGAGAAGTGTCATGGATCTCTCTCCACCAAAGAAAACAGTGAAGAGGAGATTTCTATGAAGGGTCTATCTATGGTTTAGCTCGCAGAAGAGAAAGAGACAGAGATTAGTGATGTTGGGTGGAATCCATTCATGGATAATCTCCTCGCCTCGAAATGGAATGCTCCTGATGCCTTTAGGCATAATAACTCAGTCTGGTTTTATTGCCCTTCAGGCAGCTTCTACTTATTGGCTAACACTAGGCATTCGGATTCCTAACATCAACAACACCTTGCTAATTGGAGTTTATACTGCAATTTCAACACTCAGTGCTATATTTGTGTATCTTAGGTCTTTCTGTGAAGCCTTTCTAGGATTAAAAGCTTCTAAAGCCCTTTTTGCAGACTTTACTAATTCAATTTTCAATGCTCCAATGCTATTCTTTGACTCTACCCCTGTTGGGCGTATTTTGACCCAAGCTTCTTCAGATTTCCGTGTTGTGGATTTCGATATACCTTTCTCCATTATCCTTGTGGTAGCAGCCGATATTGAACTTATAATAACCATTGAGATGACAAGCTCAGTGCCATTTTCTGCCTGTGGGAGTTTAATGGAAATAGTTTCGCTGACTGTAGAAGACCATATCCTAGAATCTGCTCTTTTCTTTAGGAGAATAAAGAATGATGGATAGCTTGTCCTTCTTACCAATGATGTTACTATGAAGATCAAAGCCATGGAAAAAGTACTCTCTCTCTCTCTCTCTCTCTATCTCTCTTGCTAAATCTGAACATTTGGCATTGCTGTTTGTTTCAGGGTTTAAACTGTGAGACAGTAGAGGAATTCTGTGAAAGTCTGGTGAACCCCTTCTCTAAGAGGTTCATGTGGTCTGACAGCTCTCCCAGAGGATAGACTTGGTCTTGCTTAGATGATGTAGTTCTAAGGGAGAAATATTACCGCTGCCCTCTAAAGAAGTCATCAAAGGGAGGAGAAAATGTAAAGGGTTTGAAGCTGATAATCCTCCATAATTCTCATTATGGGAAGATCGGTTCAATCAGCTAACACCAATTAAGGTTGTCTTTTAACAATGGTAATTGTTCTGATATCAATGGAAATTGATCTTTTCAGGCTCTAGTTTGGGCTCTGTTTCATTTTTGAGGAAGCTGTATCTGTTTTGGTGATTGCAGTGGCTATTCATTGGTCATCAAATGTTGTGAGATCAATATTATATCATTCCGCTAATATTCTTACTTGTCCTCATTAACGCATTATAAGGTAGCTATTTAGAGATACACAAATGTAAAAGGCCAGCCCTTGAGTAGTTCCATTGCATTAAAAACGTGGGTGAGATGGACCCACAAGTCAATCCAATTTAGCGCTAGAACTTGTTTCTTGGGAAAAGCTGTCAATCAATATTTCTGTTAATATCCTTGCCCTAGTTCAATCTTTGTGGGCTTTGGTCACCGTTTTTAAAGGAAAAAATCTTTCTAAATTGAAAGAATGGGTGGTAAGCTGATTTTTTTGACTTAACCTATTGATTTTTAATTTTTGTCAAAGTTGAAGTAGATAAATATGATCAAAGAAAAGTCATGGGGTTATGTGGAAAATTGGTGATGACTTTGCATTACATTGACTCTTCCAGAAACAAACCTTTAAAATCGTTAAGCATGCACCCATAAATCTAAATAATTAAGAGTCAATTTTTTAAAATATTTTTAATCTAAAAAAATATTTTTGAAAAGAAAAATCTTTTATAGAGATGAAAAATCACCACTTGAAAACACTTTTTTTTTTAAAAAAATATTTTTATTAAAAACACTTAGAATTCATTTGATGGTGATTTAAGGAAATGGTTTTAAAGTTCATTTGACAATGATTTTAGGAAATACTTCTGATTTTCTAACACTTAAAATTTTTTATCATTCAAGTATTAGAAATGCTAAAAATGTTTTTTAGAATCATTTCTAAACACACTCTTAAGACTTGAAAGATAAAAACTTTAAGTGCTAGAAAGAGTATAAACATTTCCTAAAATTATTATCACATGAATTACCACCATGGAGATTCTCGGGATCAACAGGGTTGAATATGAGAGAGATACTTATAGGCATAGAATTTTTGGAGGGGAATCCACATCAAAAGGAGAAATATCTTCCAAGGAAACAGGCTGCTCATTCATAAGGAGACATCTGAGGAGGAAATCACCAAATTTTTATAAGGAAAAAATGACTTTGTTTTTTTAGGAAGTGGAACCATCATAATTTTTGAGGAGGACACGCATCAGATTCGAAAAAATGAGGCTGTAACTTTTGAGAGAGGGTAAACTGCCACAGCACCATATAGAACACCACGCTCAGATGACAGGGGAGAAAGAATAATGGATGAATTAGATGAACTCCTAAGCAAAGACTTGAAACTTCAGAATGACTGGCAGCAAGGGAATCAGATCTAAAACTGGAATTCAATTGGAATTCAAAAACCTCCTTTTTTACCCTTAAGTTTTCTTACCAACCAACCAAAGTACAAACTTCCTAAACGAAGAAACCAATCTCATGAAACTAGTTCTAGAAGCAAAGCACCTCCTTACCGAGATCTCCAATGTTTTGTGGGCTTCCAACCACTTCAGAGGAAGCAGAATATTAGCCCTTCTTTGGAATCTATTCCCCACAATTTGAAGGATTTTCCTAATTAATCCACACAATCCCAAATTAGAAAAAAAAAAAAAACCCTAAAAACATAAATAAAAAAAAAACCGTGTAAGGAGAGAAAACTGAATCAATCAAAAGCTTACCGAATAGAGAATCATGATTTGGTGGAGTTTCTTGAACTTAGTAGAATATTAGCCCTTCTTTGGAATCTATTCCCCATAATTTGAAGGATTTTTCTAATTAATCCACACAATCCCAAATCAGCAAAAAAAAAAAACCCTAAAAACATAAAAAAAAAATACCGTGTAAGGAGAGAAAACTAAATCAATCAAAAGCTTACTGAATAGAGAACCAGAATATTAGCCCTTCTTTGGAATCTATTCCCCACAATTTGAAGGATTTTCCTAATTAATCCACACAATCCCAAATCAGAAAAAAAACCCTAAAAACATTTTAAAAAAAATACTGTGTAAGAAGAGAAAACTGAATCAATCAAAAGCTTACCGAATAGAGAATCATGATTTGGTGGAGTTTCTTGAACTTAGCTCATTGGTAGCTTGCTAGTCCAAAAGTCTCAATGACTTGTGAGTTTCTAGTTGCCTACGAAACTTGTGGAGGCTCATTAACCGAAGATGATGACTATGAGTGCTGGCTAGAAGTGCTAGTGAAGTTTCCGATCACAACTCGTCGGTAGTTTTGCCCTTTAGAGTTCTCGGTATGTATAAGGTCTACAAATGTCTAGGGTTTGTTGGGTTCCTGGGTGGGATGTGAAGATGGGGTTTGAGAATATTTTTAAGTTGGAAAACGAGGTTATATAAAGTAGAATAGAAGATAACGCTTATAAGAAGCGCCAAGGTTTTCAGATTATTGCAATAACGCTTAAAAAAGGGCCAAGGTTGAGTAGTAAAACTATGAACCTTCGAAAAAGCGTTGTTGTACACTCAACTATAGCTAAATAAGCCACATCTAGCAATGACTCTTCTAGTAAGCGTCATAGAATTAAAAAATTACACTAAACAATGACGTTTCTAATAAGTGCCATTGCATATCCAATTATTAACTAAATAATGATGCTTTATGAAAGCGCCAAGGAATGAAGCGTCATAAATTTTAATTTTTGTAGTAGTGATCCCCTATTAAAGGTAGATCACTATAAGGAAACCATCCCATGGGTTTTTTATCGTCATCCCTACTATATCCAAGTAGATTCTCAATAATTTATAACTTAAGTGTAGGTAGTTTTCTAATACAACATCCACTTAAGTTATTGAAAAAAATTTCTATTATTAATTCCTATTCAAAATGCTTCCAATGATTCATTGCAAAAATAACAAAGTCAAGTTCAAATTAAGCACTCTTCCACTTCTTGGGGCATTTTGCAATACTTCTTGATCCTCCAAGGGCTCCTTTGCGGCTATTTCTTTAAGCATATTTTGATGAAGTGACCCATGTGCCATTAAGTTTTTATATCAATTATGATTTAATAAATAAATAATATTTTCTAAAATCTTATTGGTTAGCATTGAGAAAATATTGACAACTAACTGTCCACTTTGATAGAAAGTGGAATAATGGGTATATATAAACCAATCCTCTCTCTATGTGTTTAAGTTTGTAACTCAAAGCATTAATTTGTGAACACTCCATATTTATTGTAGTATCTATGCCTGTTCCTCTTCATTTGCAAGTTTTGTCTATTGTAACGTTTAATGGGCTTAATTTTCCTGATTAGTGTGAACAAGTTTAGTTTCACCTCAGTGTTTTGAATCTTGATTTGACACTTCAAATTGAGAAACCAATTTCTATTATTGAGTCCAATAGTGATGAACAAAGATCTTTCCATAAAGCTTGGGAAAAATCAAATAGACTAAACCTAATGTTCATGCGAATGACTATAACAAACAACATCAAGGCCATAATTCCTAAAACTAAAAGTACTAAGGAATATATGAAGTTTGTCGAAGAGCGCTCTCAGTTTGATTTTTCTAATAAGTCACTTTTTTATACATTAATGGGTACTTTGACCACCATTAAGTTTGATGGTTTATGTACCATGCATCAGCATGTCATTGAGATGATAAACATAGTAACAAAACTAAGGCCCATGGGATTGGAAGTAAGTGAGAATTTCCTTGTGCAGTTTATCATTAACTCGTTGCCTCTTGAATATGGTCCATTCCAAATAAATTACAACACTATTAAGGATACGTGAAATGCAAATGAGTTGCAACTTAAGTATGGTTATTCAGGAGGAAGCAAGGCTTAAAAAACAAGGAATTCGCTTAAGTAATCTCATAGGTCAACAAGAAGTTGGAAAGAAACTTGAAAAGAAGAATAGAAATGGCAAGCAGGGAGCATTAAAGATAAAAGTGTAATTTGCTTAAATCCACAAAAAGATTGTCTAAAATATAAGGCATGGTTCAAAAAGAAAGGTAAACCTAGTGCTTTAGCTTCCAATCAAATTTGGTTGAAGTTCCTTATAATACTTGGTGGATTGATTTTGGTTGTACTACTCATGTTTCAAATATGATGCAGGGATTCCTTATGACCCAGACTACAAATCCAAATGAAAAGTTTATTTTCATTGGGAACCGAGTCAAAGCTCTTATTGAAGCCATTGGAACCTATCATTTGATTTTAGACACTATAAATCATTTAAACCTTTTTCATACACTTTATGTCCCTTCTATTTCCTGAAATTTAGTTTCCTTATTGAGATTTGATTCAAATAGATATTTTTTTAAATTTGGGAATGAATGTTTCAATTTGTTTAAACTTAAATCATTTCATTTGTTTTGGTACTCTTTATGATGGTTTATATAAATTCAAGCTTGATAACCTTTTTGTTGAGTCTCTATTTGTAGGAAAACCTAGATCTCTTCATTTTTTTATCCCATAATTAGGCTAGGCACATGCAAAAGCTTCCTAAGTTTTTCTAAATCCTACGCATAGTGGAAAATTACATTTTAATCATAAACAAGATTTAAAAAGTGCTATAGAAAACAATATTTGAGATTTAGACGTTCTCAAATCTATTCCACATGGTGAAGATGAAGATCGTTGTCATCAAAGGTCTTGAATACCCAGTTGGTGGGGAGGAAGAGAGAATGGAGGTTATGTCTCTTTCTTTCTCTGGACATGAAAGACAAAAAAGTGATGGAAATCCTAACTCTTATGGGGTATTTATAGGGATGCTAAATAGGCTTAAGTGACTTGAGCCCACATGGGCTTAGGTCACTTAATCTAGTCCAAATTGGATAATAATTGATTAATTAACCTAATAGGGTCATCTAATTAATTAATTAACCAAATCCAAAGACTTTGTTCACTAAGCCTTGTGTAACCTTGTATAGTTACTGAAATGCTTTGATGCACAAAAGTGAACCTAGAGCCAATTCAACCCTTATAAATTATGTCATCAAAGTTTATGAGCTTTAATAAGAACCATTGAAACCCAAAAAACAGTACTAACTCCCTTAAAATCCAATTGTAAAATTGATTCAATATCTCACTGTATACAATCAATTGCACTCTAGTACTCTATGTAAATAACAACGAGACACTAAATGCTCAGGTCCATGATCTACTATCCATTGGGTTCAGTCTCCCTATAAGCTTATGTTCATGGTTTAACAAGGTGAAAACTATCAGCATTTCAAGACTATCTCTACTATCCTTGAGTTACAAATCTATCATTATGTGTTCAACTAACATATCTAAGCTTTTCAAGAGCTTATGTTAAGTTCCACTTGAGGAACTATTATAACCATTGTTTACATGAATACACCTCAAGATCACCTAAGAGAACATTTTTTTCTTAATCCAAATGGCTCTATTGAGAATATTTATTGCTATTGACTTCCATCAATAATGACCCAATCAATTGTTAGGATAGAGCCCTTAAAAGCATAACATGATGTAATAAAATTGGAATTCATTATTCATTTAATGATGTTTTAGTTTCACTTTTATCTATTCTCATTCTATGTATTATACTTTATGAGCATTTTTGCCTATATCTTTTGCATTGTACATGACTTAGGTGCATTAAGAGTTGCATAGAAGATCTAAGTTATGGGTTCTTTGCAAATAGATGACTTGTTCACAATCGGTTCATAGATCTAGGCAACCCATTAGAGGTTGTAGTGCACCACCTCTTAATTAGAGGGATGGCTAGTCTTGGTCATCGGGATAGGTTTCTCATGGTGAGTGCACTAGTGTGTATGGTTACACATTGGATAAGACCTACGGTGAGTCATGAATTAAGGCTATCAAGTAGTCATGACCTTACCAAGCTGCTTCATTGTGTTCTCTCTCAACCATGAGAGAATATTGAGTTTGTGATAAAGTTAGCAATGACTTTGACCTACAGGTGAGATCGTATGCTGATCATATATTCCTTATGGATTAGGTCATTGTTGATGGAAGTCTATAACAATATGTATTCTTAATAGAGACACCATGATGTCTCTTGGGATTAAGATAGTTGTTGGGAACCTCATATTACTCCGTTCCCATGCCCTGGATCATGTAAGGTACATGCAACTCTATCCTAGGTTATCTAAATCTATCACAATGAATAAACAGTTATTAAAAAACAATAAGAATACCAAAGAAAACATCAATCTAGAGAATAAAGTCACATACCTTTGATACAAATGTTCTCATATTGATTCTAATCGATGTAGATAACTCTAAAGTTGAAGTGATCTCGTAAACTTACAATCTTCTTCCTGATGACTCGAACCTTGATCTTGGCACACTTTTGATGGGGAGGAAAAGAGAGTGGAGGCTATGACTCTCAATCTTTTTGGATAGTGGAAGACCAAAGTTATAGAAACCCTGACCTCTAAGGTGTATTTATAAGGTTCCTAAGTGTGCTTAAGTGACTTGAGCCCACATGGGCTTGGGTCACTTAATCTAGCCCAAAACGGGTCTTAATTGGTTAATTAACCAAATAAGGCCTACTAATTAATCAATTAGCCTAATCCAGAGACCTTATTCACTTACCCCTATGACACTTTGCATAATTACCAAAACACCCTTATGCACAAAAGTGAACCTAGAGCCAATCCAATTCTTATAATTCGTGCCAACAAGATATATGAGCTTAGAGTGGGGACCATTGGGACCCAAAGGAATACTGGCTCCCTCAAAATCCAATTTTAAAGTTGATTCAAAATCCCACTATAGAGAATCAATTGTAAATAACAACGAGACACCAAGTACCCAGGCAGTGACCTGCCCATGAACTGGTGTCCATAGTCTAATAAGGTGAAAGCTATTAGTCTCCCCATGAACTGGTGTCCATAGTCTAATAAGGTAAAAGCTATTAGCTTTTCAAGACTACCTCTACTATCTTTAAGTTACAGATCTTCTTATTGTGTGTTCAATTGACATATCTTAGCTCTCAAAGAGCCTATGTCAAGTTCCACTTAAGGAACTATTATGGCCATAGTTTCCATGAACACACCTCTTTAGGATCACCCAAGAGGACACGTTGTTTCAATCATAAGAGATATCATGGTGCCTCTATTGAGAATACCTATTGTTGTCGGTTTCCATCAACAATAACCCAATGCATAGGGAATATATGATTAAATTACGATCTCACTCGTAGGTCAAAGTCATTACTAACTTTAGCACAAACTCAATATTCTCTCAAGGTTGAGAGACAACACAATGAAATAGCTTGGTGAGGTTATGACTACTTGATAGCCTTAAGTCATGACTCACCATAGGTCCTATCCAATGTGTAACCATACACACACTAGTGCACTCACCATGGGAAACTCATCTCGATAGCTAAGACTGACCGTCCCTCTAATCAGGAGGTGGTGTACTACAACCTCTCATTGATTGCCCAGACCCATGAACCGATTGTGAACAAGTCATCTATTTGTAAGGAACCTATGACTTAGATCTTTTGTGCAACTCCTAATGCACCTAAGTCACGTATAATGCAAAAGATGCAAAGAAGGATGTTCATAAATTATAATACATGGAATAAGGATTATTAAAAGTCAAACTGAAACATCATTAAATAAATAATGAATTCCAAATTTATTACATCATGTCATGCTTTTAAGGGCTCTATCTTAACAATAGTGTGTCCCCTTAGGTGATCATAAGGAGGTTTGTTCATGGAAACTATGGTCATAGTAGTTCCTTAAATGGAACTTGACATAGGCTCTTTTGAGAGCTAAGATATGTCAATTGAACACACAATAGGAGATTTGTCACTCAATGATGGTAGAGGTAGTCTTGAAAGGTTGATAGCTTTTAGCTTGGTAGACTATGAACACCAGTTCATGAAGAGACTAAACACAATGGATAGCAGGTCGGGGACTTGAACACTTAGTGTCTCATTATTATTTACATAGGATACTGGAGTTCAATTAGTTCTCTATAGTGGGATGTTGAATCAACTTTAGAATTGGATTATGAGGGAGCCAGTATTCCTATAGGTCCCATTGGTCCTTGCTCTAAGCTCATATACCTTATTGGTAAGGGTTATGAGGATCAGATTGGCTCTAGGTTCACTTTTGTGCATGAGGGCATTTTGGTAATTAAGCAAGGTTGCACAATGGTAAGTGAACAAGGTCTTTGGATTGAGCTAATTGATTAATTTGTAGGCCCTATTGGGTTAATTAATCAATTAGAACCCATTTTGGGCTAGATTAAGTGACCCAAGCCCATGTGAGCTCAAGTCACTTAAGCCTACTTAGGAACCCTATAAATGTCCCCTAGAGGTTAGGGTTTCCATAGCTTTTGTCTTCCACCATCCAAAGAGATTGAGAGCATAGCCTCCACCATTTTTTCCTCCCCATTAGAAGTGTGCTAAGATCAAGGTTCGAGTCATCGGGCGGAAGACTTCAGGTTTACGAGACTTCTGCGATTTCGATCTTCATTTTCACCATGTGGATTTGATTTGGGAACATTCGAATCTAAGGTATGGCTTTTGTTAGCACTTTTTGAATCCTTTTAAAGTACAAAATGTTATTTTTCCATTGTGCATAGGATTTAGAAAAAACCTATGATAGTTATGCATGTTCCTAACCTGATCCGGACTTAGAAAATGAAGAAATCCAAGTTGTTCCCTTCATCAATAGGGAATAATATATGATTAACATATGATCTCACTTATAGGTAAAAGTCATTGCTAACTTTAACATAAACTCAATATTCTCTCAAGGTTGAGAGACAACATAATGAAGTAGCTTGATGAAGTTATGAATACTTGATAATCTTATGTTAATGACTCACTGTAGGTCTTGTTTAAAGTGTAACCATACACACTAGTGCATTCACCATGGGAAACTCATCCTAATGGTGAAGACTAGCCATCCATCCAATTAAGAAGCAGTGCATTACAACCTCTAATGGTTCCTATGAACCAAAAATGAACAAATCATCTACTTACAAGGAACCCATGATTTGCATCTTTTATATAACTCGTAGTGTACTCAAGTCATGTACAATATAAGAGATGCAAACCAGAATGCTTTAAAAGATATAATGCATGGAATTAGGATAGATAAAATTGAATTGGAAATTAATAAATAATAAAATCCAAAAGTTTATTACATCATGTCATGCTTTCAAGGGCTTTATCCTAACAATCTTCCACTAGCCCTCAAAGCATCATGTCTCTAAAGCATACTAGCTACACATTATGCCTTTAAATTTTGATATAAAACAATAAAACCTAAAATATATATGTGTTAGTGAGATGTGGTATTTGTTTTTGTAAGGTTTGTATTTTGGAACTCTACCTTTTAAATTTTATCTTTAATTTCTTTTTAAATTTTGATATAAAACAATAAAACCTAAAATATATATGTGTCAATGAGATGTGGTATTTTTTTTGTTAGGTTTGTATTTTGGAACTCTACCTTTTAAATTTTTCACTTTAATTTCTTTTTATTCATGAAAAAACTAAAAAGTACTTTCCAATGCGAAGTAATCAATTGATGTTACCCATGTGTTAGGACATCGATTCTTGTTTATATGTTGATAATTTTGTTTCAATTTATGTTTGGTTATAGAAGTCTTTTTAGACTTACTTTCCATTGAAGATCAAGGGTTATTGTTCGTCCAACTAGGATGTCACATATGTTTAAAAAGGTTTAGCTTATGGCATATAAAGGCTTATTTGAGGTATAAAAGGTTCAGTATCGTTTTTGAGCTTAAAATGTCTTTAAAAATGTTTTTTCAAAAACTAAGGACCACTCAAGTGATTAGAGTGCTCAAGTGGTTAATCCCACTCAAATGGTTGGAGCGCTTAGGCTAGCAGTCTAAGTCCGCTCAAGCAGTCATGATAGTCTCGTCAAGTTTAAACATGTTTTGAATGAATTTCAATCCAACTCTAATTGGGAAACTTGTTAGACTGAAATCCTTATAGTTTTTGCCTATAAATACCTCATTTGTAATCCTTTGAGGGTTAGAGATTCAGGTTAAGAGATTAGAGATCGTAGAGATATAATTGTTAAAGACCTCTCATTCTTTATAGGTACTCTTTGAGAGGAAAGCCTAATTTTCCATACCATTCCCATTTTTTTATTCAAGGATTTGATTATTTGAATTGTTGGTTGAAGATCATAATCCCTTTGAAGGGACCGAAAGATCTACTAGGGAACAACAAGTAGTTGCTATGTCGTAGACATGGATCAAGTTGTAGGTACTAGAGAATAAGTTTTTAGGGTAAAGCAGTCAGGTAAATCTATGTGACTTGATTTCGAATATTGGATTTCGATTGATAGGTTTTAGACCTCATGATTTTTTATCTCTACAGTTTATGAAGGTTTTTCATATAAAAATCTTGTGTCTCATTGTCTATTTCTTTATATTTGATCTTACGTTTGAATCACCTAGAATAGGTTAATTTGTTCTAACCTAATATCTTGTAGGACAATCCTAAAAGATTCATATTTATATTTATTCATGCTTATATTTTGATTTAAGATATTGAATTGGTTGGTTAATTTGTTATTGAGGTTGCTGGGTTGGTTATATTGGTGGTTATGGTTGTTATACTTGTAACCAATTATTGTTATCCCTAACTTCTCTTAGGATATCTTTGATTGATTTGTTAGGATTGTTGTTGAGTTTGTTAGTTTGGTTATTCCAATGGTTTTCATTATTATTCCTAACATATTTCAACATATATTATTAATTTTGGATATTTCTTAACCATAAAAATCATGTTTTTATTAGGGTAAAATCCTACTTGAATAAGAAAAGTGATCACAATTTACAAATATTTTTTAAAAATTTTAAAATCCCCCATTTACCCCTCTCAATGTTCCTCGTTGGATTTTCAATTATTCAAGGGGTATTTAGAGCAATACCCATATTTGTTCACCATGTAATAGGCCACACAGATTATAATAATACCATGTTGGCAAGGCCCAACTTTGCTACCACCAAGTCAACCCATTTATAGTCAAATGGTCTAGGCTCACATGGTAATTTCTGGTCCATGTAGATTCCCAAGAAAATTGAAGAAAAAATGAAATTACCGACAATAAATCTGCAAGCCCGATGGAGAATTAATAACGTACCTAAGTATGGAACATAAATTAGGGCAGGAAAGTGGTCGTTGTAGTGATGCTCTTTTGTTAGTAGAAAACCCAAATGGGAGGCCACATATGACCTACTCAGGTCTCCTTTTCCCCAAACTCCTATCACATCTAGCCTTAAGCAACCAAACATTCCACCCATTCTTCATGTGTCTTTTCTTCCTTCTTCTCCTCTCCAACTTCCACACAAATCTACACATTAAAGCTAAATTAAAGGGATTGATTTTGGAAATTATTAGGGCTGACAAAGATTGATATAATTAGAATTTGACACATTTTTCATTGATTGATTAATCGTGTTTGAATTAAATTTGTATTTATATAACCCATTTAATAAATAAATTCTTTTCCAATCGACTTATATAACACGAATTGACCTATATAATAATCATGTTGATTAACCTGTTTATAAGCATAATCCGTTGAATCATATTTGACTTGTTTAAAAGACCAATTAAATTATAAACAGGTTAGGTTAAAAAGTTAAACATATTGACTCGAATAAATTCTAATTTGACTCTATTATTACAAAGGTGATCAGGTTTTGAGTGAGTGGAAAAACGTTGATGATAATAGGGTTGTTTTGAGGTTAAACCATTGTTGAAAAAAAAAAAAAAAAGGATAATACTAGATTTTGTGTTTACTTGTTGAAGCTTTTTATGGCTTTGACACCATAAAAGAATAATATTTGAATGAATAACGTGTTGTATTTTTCATATATATATATATATAGGAATAATGCTGGATTTTGTGTTTGCTTATTGAAGCTTTTTATGACTAATACAATAAAAGAACAAGATTCAATATATATAATGAATGATGTTGGATTTTGTGTTTGCTTGTTGAAGCTTTTTATGGTTTTGATACCATAAAAGAACAAGATTTCAATGAATAACGTGTTGTATTCTTCTTTTGGCTCTTATACATATATATGTTGAAGTTAGTTTTGTAATGTTTCGTAATTTCTAAAATCTTTTGCCTAAAATGGAAGAAAACAAACTTCAACACAAATGTAATTATAAATTGGTTCCTATACACATTAACATATTGATGGGTTTCGTTATTCATGTTTTTAGTTTGTAAGAAAGTCATTAGCTAACAAGATGAAAAATATTGCAAAGATCATCCTAAACTTGGTCATTGTGTTCTTGGCAAAAATAATGATTCAAATGGTGAAAAATGTTGGACATTTAGTACAATGAAATGTTCAAAAGGAGGCATTTACAAAAAATTATATAAGGTCCTATTTATCATTGTTATTATTGATGATGTATATGCTCTATCTTTAAATAATATCAATAATACCTCTATAATATCAATAAAATTTATGATTAATAAATAATTACCACCTTCTTCATATTCAAGGTTGTTTTTTGTCCTACTTGGTATTGTTGTTATCATTATTATTTAGTCTCTTTTTATTTAGATTTTATTATCCATCCAATTAAAGTATTAGGAATTTAATTCAAAGATAAGAGTTGTTTGTAGAAAATAATAAATAAAATATAATTGAGCATGGGTTAACTTGACTTATCTTTGCATGTTTGGTTTAAAAGGACAATAGAGTTCTCAAATCCATGGAATTTTCCTTTCTCTCTCATTCATTTAATCCCTATAATTTTTTGTTTTATAAAATTCATCCATGTAAAGTTGCTCTCTCATTTTTACTATTTATTTATCTTAGTGAGGTTAATTAAATTTAAAGTTTTTTGTCAAAAAAAAATAATAATTGTATGCAAATGAGAATGCAAATGAGAAACAAATGCATTCCGAGACAATTTTGATTTCTAAATTATTTTTACAAGTTACTAGACTAATTCAATGCATCAAATCTTACATGATTTTAAGGACTTGTCAACAAACTCAATGTTTGATGTTGAGTGTGGTATAAAAGGATTTTGGGTAAAATGGGTGATGGGAAAAATATTTCAGTATGCCATAAACATAATTGTTCTAGAGTTTGTCACTACCTAATATAGAAATTTGAAAAAAAAAAAAAAAAAATCAATGGGATGAAAATTGATATGCATGATAATATTTTTTACCTTTCATAATAATTTGTAAAATTTTCAAACGTATTTAATCGTAAAGTGATGATCCATATAATTTATGTATAATTATTTTTATTTAATAATATTCATAATTTTATTTTCAATTTTGTTTTTCCTTATATTTAATAACTATAAAGAAGATAAAAAAAAAACTTATTAAAAAATGTGTAATATCTAATTTTGTTGGCAAATATAGAGACTAAAGCTTGTACCCTCAGTTTTAAAACATGTCTACATAATAAAGAAACTCATACATATGTAATGATATGAATTTGAATTTTTTCCTTCATCTAATATAAAATATAATAAATACTATCAAACTCAAAATGTAAATATAAATGAAAAATTATTTAGTTTGGAATAAGTTTCAATAAGGAGTTTTGGTTCTAATTTAAATTTAAAACTAGGGTTTTTATTTTTTTTTATTTTTTTAAATTGATTTTTAAAAATAAAATAGTTTGGTTTAAAGAACAATTTTAATAACTTATATTTTATTTGCTCAAATGATAAATTTGACCTAAAATTCCTTAATTGGACAATTCACCTTAAAATCTTTATTCACTAAAGAATATATTTATTATTCTATTTTAAAAGTATGTGTTATTTTAAAAATAATATGTGGACCCCGCATTTCGGCTCAATGCGTTCCCACTCGATGGTGCAACTCGCTTTTTATTTTGGAAAATGATTTATTGATTAAGAAAATGACTTGGAGTCGCCTCTTATTTTTGTTTTATTTTTAAAGGGTAAACAAAATAAGAAAGAAAAACCTTAAGTGTGACTCCTTATTTGGAAAATGTGGTCTGTGAAAAACCGAGTCGGGTACGAGGGTTAGGTTACTTATTGGGAAGGTACGATAAAGATCGTAGCACCCCTCTAAGTCCCTAAAAACGGGTCTCTACTAATAAGATGGAGCAAGCATGACAATTGATTGATTAAACATGGATACCGAACAGTGATCAAATGTATGAAAGCAAGACACGCATGATAACAAATAAATCAATAAACACAATCGAGCACGGGGCGTACCTTAGTCACAAGCTGAGCGCTATCATAAGAGACAAGGTTAGTGCACAAATACAGAATAATCGCATGTATGTCATAGAGTGAGGCAAGCCAATCAAGCATAGCAATCAATCAATCAATGAGAAAATCGCATATGTTGGGTCCCACCAAAACCCAATCGATCTTGCACGAATTAGTCTCACAAATTCCATTATTCTAGAATTATGAAAATTGCATTCGCGCTCATTAAAATAGTGAAATAGAAGATTATTTGAAAACCAGAGTGAAATTAAAACTGTTCGAAAGAAAACTGGATTTTTGAAATTTATTTGAAAATTGGAGTCTCGAGAATTATTTGAAAATTAGAGTCCAGGGAATTAAATTTAAGAATTGGAAATTTGGAAATTAAATTTGAAAGAATTGGAAGTTTTAAAATTATTTGATAATTAGAACTATGAAAATTAAATTATGAAAATTGGAATCTTGAAAATTATTTGAAGATGGAGTTTTTGAAAATAAATAAATATAATAATAATAATAATAATAATAATAATAATAATAATAATAAATAAATAAATAAATAATTGTGAAAATTGGAATTTTGGAAATTGGAAATTGAATTCAGAAATTGGAAAATTGGAAATTGGGAATTAAATTTGGAAATTGGAATTTTGAAGAATTATATTAAAGATGGAATTTTAAAAATAAATAAATAATAATGATTGAATAAATAAATGTGAAAATTGGAATTTTGGGAAATTGAAGATTAAATTTGAAAATTGGAAAATTGGGGATTGAATTTGGAAATCGAAATTTTAAAGAATTAATTGTTTAAAGATTGGAAATTCTTAAATTATTTAAGAATTGGAACTAAGAAAGGTTATCTTAAAATAAAAGTTTTGATATTATTTGATAAGTGGAATTATGAAATGTATTTGAGAAATTGGAGTTAGAAAAGCCGTTAAAATATCAATAAACAAAAAAAGTCAAGTGTCCATTGGGACCATGGGCCAAAGTGACTACACTTAGTGGTGGGCCCAAGGTGGAGAAAGGCTTTCAAATAATGCCTATGTGCATTAGGCATCCTAACAGCATTACAAAAAATCCCACATGTGCATGCATTCATTATACATCTATGGTCCCATCACCAACTTCCTGTTGGACTGCAAAACTGGAATTAATTCCAGTATCGTTTACCTCCTTGCCTTAGAGATAAAGTCTCCTCACTGATGGTTTTTTGGCTGTGAAAACAATGGCTCTAACCCAAACTATGGAAGCATGAAAAAATAATCTTAGGGTCAATAAAATAATGATGATTTCTAACACACTCAATCCGCAAAATGAAACATAGAAACCAACATGAAACAACGTTTAACAGAGTAAAAAAAATTTAGAAAACATGGAGCTTGCAGTGATCAAACCTGGACCAACTACCCCTTTGCTTCCCCCCATGTCCCTCGGCTGTATATCCAAAAACAGCCCACAGCAACATACCAAAACCTGAAAATGGGGAGCCTAGAAACCATTTTTCGAGGTGAGAAGGTGAAACCATGCCATAGGGGTGAGAGAAACTATGGTGATATGTGATGAAAATGAGTTTCTCGTCAGAACAGTGGCGGTGGAAAGGCTCCAACTCCGACCATTGCTCTTCGTCTCCGTGAAAAATTCACGGCTGCCAGCAAAGCATTGGATCGATCTGCAGGCCGAAATGATCCAATCTGAGGAGCTTCGTTCTCAGAGGAAGCGTATGGGAGTCAGGGCCAAAAATGACAGAAGATGTGGTCACAGTCAACGCCATTGGAGAAAACTCTCAAGCTTTCTCTCTCTACAAACTGAAAATTCTCCTGTTAATCCTCTTCTTCATCTTTTCTCCTCGTTTCTCTGATTTCTCACCCTTCAAGAATATCTCCCTCTCCTCTCTGCTCGTTTTTCTCTCTGACCCTTTGTTCTCTCAAGCAACCTCAAAAAAATATCTCCTCCCATCCTAGACTGCTCACTCTCCCTAGAAAGAATACAAAGAATACACCCCTAGCTGCTTTGTTTTTTCCCCCTCAAGCTGCTCCCTTTTCCAGATTTTTTTCTTCTCCAAAAAAAACCTCCCCGCTGCTACCCGTTTCCTTCTGTGGTTATCTCACCCCCCAAAATGAAGACCTTCTCCCTCTTTTTTTCTATCTTCCTTCACACGTTTTCTACCCAGCCGATTGCTTCTTTTTCCTGCCTCCAACTGCTCTCTACTTCCTGCCCAGCAGAAGTCCTCACAAGTCTCTCTCTCCCATCCCATCTGGTGGCCCCCCAATCCTCTATCTCGAGGTGGCAAACACAAGAACTAATAAGAAATAAAAGAAATAAAAAAAGAAAGAAAAAAGCCCCCAGTTGAGGGGGGTCTACAAATATGCCCCTCTTCGGTAGAGTTCACGAGTACAAGGAATGTGAACACTGAAATGAAAAGAAAGTGTGAATACTGAGTGGGACGAAGTGAACTCTACCGAAGAACAAAGTAGACCCCCAAAGGGACACTAGTAAAATACAAACTCACTTAAGGCTTCAAAAGAGGGAACAAAAAGAGACCCTAAAGTCCTAAAAGAACAAAAGCTCTCAGAATGCCTCTAAAGCTATGTCATGGATCTAGACTACCCCTGAAAAGTCTCCAAAGTGACTCGCAAATCAATATCGAGGTCGAGTAGCAGTCGAACCACCAAAGAGCATAGAAAAGAATGTGCTCATGGGAGACCTCCCTACGTAAACCACATGAGAATGCCAGGTGTAGGGTGCCCAACAACATGACGGAAATACGTGTCGTGAACTCAAAGAACTGTGTCATGTGTAGCGGAAGGGGAAGTCTAGAAGAGCATGATGAACAAACAATAAGCACCAGGTAACCAGGTGAGGAGAATGACTCTGAACGCTCAACATGGAGAGAAAAAAAAAAGGTGGCTTTAAATGTCATAGTGAACAAAGACTCCAGACGCCCAACTGAACTGATAGAAAGATGATCGATCGATATAGGTGCGGTCCCGAAAACTCAAACTGACACCAAAAATAGTCGATCGATATAGGTGCGGCCCCTAAAATGACAATAAGAATGATCGATCGATATAGGTGTGGACCAAAAACTGAACTGACATGGAAATGACCGATCAATATAGGTGCGGCCCAAAACTGAACTGACAAGGAAATGGCTGATCAATATAGGTGCGGCCCAAAAACTAAACTGACAAGGAAATGACTGATTGATATAGGTGCGGCCCAAAAACTGAACTGACATGGAAATGACTGATCAATATAGGTGCGGCCCAAAAACTAAACTGACAAGGAAATGACCGATCAATATAGATGAGGCCCAAAAACTAAACTGACATGGAAATGAGCGATCGATATAGGTGTGGCCCAACTCGAACTAAACTGACATGAAAATGACCGATCAATATAGGTGCGGCCCAAAACTGAACTGACATGGAAATGACCGATCGATATAGGTGCGGCCCAAAACTAAACTGACAAGAAAATGACCGATCAATATAGGTGCGGCCCAAAACTAAACTGACAAGGAAATGACCGATCAATATAGGTGCGGCCCAAAAACTAAACTGATATGGAAAATGATGATATGATCAAGTGGCCCAAAGCCAAAGGATAACTCAGATAATGATGCAAGCAAACTCGGTCGAAGGGGATATGCCCCAGTATGACAACTCAAAAGGACCGACAACTAGGTCAAAAGATAATGAGGCTGTGAAAGGTCCGATGATCCCAGAGAAGGAGGGTATGCCCAAGTATGCAACCCGCAAGGGTCAAAAACTAGATCAAGAGGTGAATGAAGCATGTGGGAAGGTCCAATGATCCTAGGGAAGGAGAGTATGCCCCAGTATGCAACTCGTAGGGGGCAATAACTAGATCAAGAGGTGAATGAAGCCTGTGGGAAGGTCCAATGATCCCAGGGAAAGAGGGTATGCCCCAGTATGCAACTCACAGGGGTCAATAACTAGATCAGAAGATGAATGAAGCCTACTGAAAGGTCTGGTGCTCTGAGAGGAGGGGGAATGCCCAAGTATGTAATGGTGAACAAACTAGGATACACCATGCATGAAAACCTGTATGCTTTGAAATATGCCCATCCATCATGCAATGAAAATGTCCAACCTCAAATAGGTAATGCCAAACGAGACCATGTATCGTGATACCATGTTGACAAAACAAAACCAACTGATGAATAAAAACAATGATGACCAGTGCTCAAAATGCAAGGAACAAACAAATCAACACTCCACATGTCAACTGTCAAAATGAAAGCATCATCACTAATAAATCAACAATCCATTAGGCCTTGCCATCATGGAAGAAGTTGAACCTAAGGTCCAAAAGATGTATGAAAGCACAACCAAAGAGATTGAAGACTGATCTACACCTCCTAATCGAGAGAGAAGCGTGAGGTCATGTGTCATGGTGGGATGTGTGGGATAAAAAAAGGTGATGATCAGGCTCTATAAAGATAGAAAGCATGCAAGTATCAAGGGTGAAATGTCCGAGTACAAAATGAATGGTAGGTAGGTATCCGAGATCATCCAAGTGTGCCGAGAAGGCTAAACCCAAGGCATCAGTAGCTCTATAATCCATCGAAAGCAGTAATCACAAACAGAAGTCAAGTCTCGATGCCGAAAAAAATCGACTAGGTGGCTATGCCCCTAGTATGCAATGAGGATAACATGAAACAACCCAATGATCTCTATATCACTCGTCAGAAGCTCCAATGTGAAGAATCAATCTGACCTCCCTCCAAAAGATGGATATGCCCTAATGTAAAGGATCCAATAGGGTGGCTATGCTCCAATGAAAAAAAAAATACTCTCCATCCCGGCTATGCCCCAGTATAAAGTAGTATATCTAAGTCAACAACTACTGAGGAAGATCATGCCTAGTGTAGGTCAACAAATCGATCGATCTTTGCTCCTGGTGCCAAAAATGGAAACATCTCAACATAATCCATATGAATCAGAATCCTCAGGCTCTATGAATGTGAATGAAGCGGCTATGCCCCAGTGTAAACCATCTGAAGTGTCTATGCTCCAAAATAAATCAAAGTCCATCGCCAATGAGAGGGCTATGTCTCAAAATAGACCATCAATGAGTGGAGTGTGTCCCAATGTAGATATCGAGTAGAGTGACTGTATCTCTGATAAAAGTGCTCTCTGAAATGGCTATGCCCCAGTGTACGGTCATCCCACCACTCTTAATCCATCATAATCCGAGTGAAGGGGAGAACTGGCTATGCCTCAGTGCAAGACATCATCCCAAAAGAAACTGTCATCGATGAGTAGGGGTACGCCTTAGTGTAGATCAAATCACCTCTGAAAATCTATCACTGATAAGAGGGGTATGCCCTAGTGTAATCCATCACCTCAACTCCTCATCCATCATGCTCCAGGAAATAATCTCCGATCAATCTCAAGTATTGCCCATGTGTGAGCTGTCAAGCACAATGTGAAGTCATGGCCTCAGGGTGGTCTTAAGACATAGGACGTAACGTAGTCCAAGGTAATAGGGTGAAAGAAACGAAAGGAAACTAAGCTCAAATACCCCAATGATATAATCCCTATACTCCTCATGCATGAGATGCAATGCGTAGAAAACTTCATGAGTTTTGGACCTATGGGTCCCCACACGAAAAGTGATGATAAAGGGATGGACACATCGAATAAGCAAGAATAAAGTGTGGATGTTGAACCCAAGTCAAACATCTAGCAGGATGAGAAAAGAAAGAAATCAGATGAGGTAGGGTGAAATGGAGGAACAAAACAAAGATAGAAGAAAACAAAGAGATAGAAAAGTGAGTGATGGTCAACCTACATCAAAGCATGGAAAGTAGTCACATCCGAAATAGATGGAATGATGGATAGAGCAAGGATCCAGAGATACTAAAGAAAGGTTGCTCGTCTCTCTCATAAAAATCGAAACGAGAGACTCATACTCTCACCCAAAATATACATCAAGATGAATCTAAAAAATAAGCTCTCATACGAACTCTCTCCAACACATAGACTCGATGAAGCAAACTAGCACATCCATACATGTGCTCAATGGAGAATGATACAATGAAGAATGCGTTTTTTTTTTTTTTTTTTTTTTTTTTTTTGTGCATACTCTAATCAATAATGAATGAACTCCCATGAAAATACATACCCAAATGATCAAACCCTCTCCACATACGGATATAACACGAATCCTCACTAACAAGACAACCTCTCCAAAGAAGATCTCTAAACCACTGCCCATAAGGTGAATGGAGGGAAAGAACGTGACAATTCTCCATGCAGTGACGCGTGAAAAACCACCACTGAAGGTGAAACAAGGATAATGACGAGTAAATAATGAATAAAGAAAAGACGGAGAACGAATATCACAAGTGATGATATGTGATGTCGGAAAAAGTGATGAGATGATGTCAAAGAGGAAAATATCACAATGAAGAGTGAGGAATGAGGCCTGAATATGTATGTCAGGTCTGGAACTCATGACGTAACTAGTCAAAGCATGCAAGCACTATAGGGTCCCCAACCCAGTGTAATAGGTAAATGAGGTGATGAAAGAAAAGGCTATTCTGCTCGTGTGAGGCTCAATGGGCTAGCAATAGATAACTCTATATGTGAGGATGATAAGGAAAATAGGCTCATGAAATGATGGCCACCCATCCTTTGACCATAACCTTGAACATCGTGCTTTCAAGATCTCACATGGCCAATACTAGAGATTGGCATCCATCAAACACAGTCATTTCAACTCCTCTGAAATCCTATGAAAGATCCCACTCTGAATGCTCTATGATGATCATTAATGTCATCTGAAAATCAGCTCACTCCATCATCACATGCCACTCACCATTATCTCATAAAATCACCATCTCTAGTCATCCAAACTCTCTAAAGTCATATGCAATGGCTCATATCTGAATGCTCCATGATAACCCCTCTACCTCAACAATATCATCAAGTAGTCAAACAGCCCTCTCATCGTGATCCAATCTATCATCATGCAAAGCTCACCTCAGGTCTAACCATCTCGAACTCTACCTAGTCAGATCGAAGAAAATGATGGAAGGAATAGGCAATGGTGCTGTAGTGTGCCAAAGCGAACAAGGATGGCAAAGTCAGATAGTGGTACCAAAAGGTGGTGTCGTGTCTGGCTCAAAATGAATAGGTCATCAAGTCTACAAGGTCAAGGTATGGATATGGATATGGTACTACTCTGATCAGAAGGTGAAATGAGTCACAGTCTCAAACTCTCTAGGTGATCTCCTGATCCTAGGTCAATAGGCTCAATATCCTCCATGATAGGTCAGGCCAGAGTGATCACAATGTGCAAATGAATAGATGCCTCAAGTCAAAAGTAAAACACATCATATGATACATGGTCTTGTGATGGCAATCTAAAACTGGATGTATGATGAGAACTCTGGAGTCATAAAGGTGTCCACTACGAGATGGCTACAAATGTGACTAGAGAATTCCTATCGATAATCCAAGATGAAAGAGGTGTGAAAAACACGCTATCACAAGATCGATACTCCATCTATAACAACATATCCTTAACCCAACTTTCAACCCGAGCTCTATAAGAGAAAAAAGATAAGGTGATCAAGGCGAATCTCTCGAAAGAAGTGTAAGTGTGAAAACGTGCCTTTCACCTTTCAGTAATGAAAATCTGAGCATCGAGTTGAAAATCGAATCAAGGATCAAACAAATAATGAGGTATTGGGCCCGTAATAGGTGTACAGTGCAAAAAGATGATCACGGTCAATGAACATATCCCAAAGCACCAAGTAAGTGACAACAAAGTGAAAGGGTGTGCCAAGCCAAGAAAGGAAGACGAAAGCGCTAAGGAAAAAAGCATGCTAAAACCCAACAAATAGGATGAATGAAACTAATACAACAAGGCAAGAAGGTGATCTAACCAATACTCAAACTCATATCGATCTCTGAGCTCTCAACTGGAAACCAAAAGAGAAAACAGTGGATTCAACCTGTAACCAAAGAGGCTCTGAAGGCCCTCAGATGCACCCACGTGTAAGGAAGGAATCCTAATCAAATGATCTAAGCTCATCTTACAAGGTCAAGGTGGCCCTAAATGAAGATGAGTGGACTTTAAAGGATCCCTAGCAGAAGCGATCGTACCCTTCGGTGGTACGCAACCCTCTGCACGCCTCCGAAGAGACGGGGCGCTTCTATGCAAGGTGGTCATCACCTCCACACATGCACTACTTCGCATCCTAGGGGGCTCCTATGGTGAAGGCTCTCTAATGGCTGGTGTATCTCACAACTCTGGTCACTCGTCGACGATCTAAGGTGCACAGTGAGTGGTGTGGGTGCATCCGAAAATCCTATGAAACTAAAAAGAAGACACAATGACCACACAAATATCCTGAAATCTAGCTTTGGGCTATACAAGTCTTCAATGGTCGGACTCCAATCAGCATCAATATGTCGACCACCTCCAGAATGCTCCCAAACATAGATATAGCCCATCGCTATACCCTACTCCTAATCACTAGCTCAGTCGAAGAGCAAACAAAGCAACAAGTCTCATATAAAATACGAGAACAAGGAAAACAAGGTCGACCAAGGCTAGGGAGTTGGAGGTAAGGAGATAGATATGTGTCCCACACAGACAAGCAACTCATGCAACCACACGAAATGAGAGAAGTCATGCAACAGACAGTCATGCAAAACAGGTATATATCATCCAAATCTACGAACAAGCTAATCAAGATGAATATCTGGCAAAGATAGCATGCTCAATAACAATTATGATAATATACAAGCAAGAGAATCAATACATCAAGTCAAATGATATACAACAGTGAGTCTATACATGTGAGGTGAGTAGAACAATCATGGCAAGATCACAGTCACTATGCTAAGACAAGCAAGATTATCAACCAACATAATCAGCATGTCAATGTCCCAAATGGAGATAGCAATGAAGCACAGAAAAATTGCTACATCAGAATCCTCAATCAGGATAATCAATTAGCATAATAAGCATGTCAATGTCCCAAATGAATACAATAATCAAGCATGCATCCAATGATATCAAGAGCCCTCAATGTGCAATCAATAGTTAAGCAAACAAATGCACAAAGAGAGGTGGGTATCCACTGATCGACCAATCAAACACCACATTTGCCTCATCTCATGTTCAAGCTTGACCCTCAAAAACTCCCCAGTGGAGTCGCCATTTTGTGGACCCCGCATTTCGGCTCTATGCGTTCCCACTCGATGGCGACTCGCTTTTTATTTGAAAATGATTTATTCTCTTTTAGAAAATGACCTGGAGTCGCCACTTATTTTTGTTTTATTTTATTTTATTTTTTTAAAAAAAAGTAAACAAAATAAGAAAGAAAAACCCTAAGTGTGACTCCTTATTTGGAAAAGGTGGTCTGTGAAAAACCAAGTTTGGGCTCGAGGGTCAAGTTACTTATCGGGAAGGTACGGTAAAAACCGTAGCACTCCTCTAAGCCCCTAAAATGAGTCTCTACTAATAAGATGAAGCAAGCATGTCAATTAATTGATTAAACGTGGATACCGAACAGTGATCAAATGTGTTAAAGTAAGACACGCATGATAATAAATAAATCTATAAACACAATCGGGCACAGGACGTACCTTAGTCACAAGCTGAGCGCTATCATCAAAGACAAGGTTAGTGCACAAATACAGAATAATCGCATGCAGGTCATAGAGCGAGGCAAGCCAATCAAGCATAGCAATCAATCAATCGATGAGAAAATCACATATGTTGGGTCCTACCAAAACCCAATTGATCTTGCACGAATTAGTCTCACAAATTCCATTATTCTGGAATTATGAAAATTGTATTCACGCTTATATATAATCAAGAGAAACAAAAGATTATTTGAGAATCGGAGTGGAATTAAAACTGTTCGAGAGAAAACTGAGATTTTTAAAATTTATTTGAAAATTGAAGTATTTGGAATTAAATTTAAGAAGTGGAATTTTAGAAATTAAATTTGAAAGAAATTAGAATTTTTTTAAATTATTTGAGAATTAGAACTATGAAAATTAAATTATGAAAATTAGAATCTTGGAAATTATTTGAAGATAGAATTTTTTTTAAAAAAATAAATAAATAAAATGATGATGATGATGATAATAATAATAATAATAATAATAATAATAAATAAATAAATAAATAAATAAAGTGAAAATCGGAATTTTGGAAATTGAAAATTAAGTTTGGAAATTGGAAAATTGGAATTTCAGAAATTGAGAATTAAATTTGGAAATCGGAATTTTGAAAAATTATTTAAAAATAGATTTTTTTTTTTAAAAAAATAATTTAATAAATAAAACTCAGAAATTAGAACTTTGGGAAATTATTTAAAAATGAAAGTTTTAAAAATTTTAAATTTGGAAATTGAAATTTTGAAAAATTATTTGAAAATTAAATTTAAAATGGGAATTTTGAAAATTTGAACTTTGATATATAAAAAAAAAGTGAAGAATTAAAATGGAATGTGGGTTGCACGCGTGAAAGAATTAAAATGGAAATGAATTAAAATGGGTTTGGTGGCTACGTGAGAGAATGGGAAGAATGGGAAGAATGGGAAGTGAGATGATAGTGGTGGGATCCATCATTTAGTTGAGTTTTCCATGCCAAAAGTGGCCGTGAATGAGTGGGCCAAGGTGCAAAGGTCAAAGGCTTATTTTAAGAAAGAAAACCTATATCCATTTTACACATGTTGCCCCCATTTTCAACACATCTGTGAGGAATAACAAATGGTCCAGCCTGGTGCACACAAACTGGCTTATCTGCTGCAGTGCAGGGCCTTGAACTGGGGCGCATGAAAACATCTCTTTGATCAGATTTTCGGCCACCTCTTCCTCTTTCTCCTCCTATTTTTTTTATGAAGGCGAAGTTTGGCTGTGAGGTTTATCGGATGGGGGCCTTTTCCATTTTGAGCAGTTTTGAGGGGCTTTTGAACTGGGTTCATGGAGTTCTGCAAGTGGGTTTTGGGGAGGAGATTTGGCAGATTCGAGCTGTGGGAGCTTGCAAACGATGGCGGAGCCGATAAAACCACGATGACCAGAAAACATGACTCTTATATATTAAGTTCAAAATAAATAAATAAATAAATAAATCCATGTATTGGTCTTGTGTAGGGGGAAAACAAAGAAAACCCAAAACAAGATATGTATACAGAAAATTAGATTAAGCCAAAACAATCAAATAACTCTTTATATCCATACCAATCAACAAATCAATGGTCAGAACAACGGTTGAATGCTTCAGGATGAACTTAAGAAAAAGCTAAAACATGGCTCCTTCAAACATTAATCAGCAAACAATATTCAAGACTCAACAAAAACATCAAGTAGCAATTAACATCCAATAATAAAAAAAAGATCCGAAAATAAATGAAAGATGGGACTTGCCTCAAAATCCAGCCAGCTCTAGCTCTCTTTTTTTTCTTGCTCTGTCTTTTTTTTTTTTTTTTTTTTTTCAGCTCTCTCTAGATCTCTGTCTATCCCACCAGCTGAAAGTCCCCTCGGTCCGATACCCCCTCAGCCAACCCGACCTCCAGATTTCAAAAAAAACTTGCCAACTGTTGCCCCCATTTTTCTCTCTTTCACCCTGCTCTCTCTTTTCCCAGCCTCCCTTTTTCCAACCTCCAGATTTTTCTTTCTCCTCTCCTAAGCTCACCCAGCCCCCCTCTGCAATCTTAGTCCTTCTCTTCCCTCTTTCACGGCTGCCACTTGCTCAGAGACGTCTCCATTCCCAACCACCACCATGGCAAGGTGGTGGTTGAGATGGCACGTGTCTCATGCATGTAGCTCACCTGGAAACCATAGAAGCCGCCCCCCACTCCAAAAACATAAAAACGTTCAGCTTCTCTCGTTCCAAGGAAAATCTCCTAGTCCATAAGAGGGGTCTACATAATAATATTAAGTAAAGAAATCTTCAATTTGAATAGAAAAAATCATTGGGTGGCAAACAAAGAAAACACGAATTCATTCTATTCTTATCCTATTTGTTTTTGTTACTAAAACGCTTTAACATAAAAATCTGGGAAAAATAAAAAATTTACCATATTTTTATTGTAAGTATAAGAAACATTAAAGTTGAATTAAATTATTATAATATATTTTTTATTATAATAAAGGAAAACTATATTATAATATATTAATATTTGCATAAAATAGAAAAAATAAAAATAAAATAAAATCTTCATTAAGACCTATTTAATATTCGAACTTACTTTTCCCTTCTTTTTATTATTTTTTTTTCTCTTCATTTTTTTCATATAATTATTATCCTAATTTATTTTTCATTATCTCAATATATGTAAAAGTTTTTGTTTTAGTATGAAATGTTTCTAATAGAACGGAATTTTTATAATTTTATATTTGAAATTTTGTTAAATAATTTTGTTAAGTAGGTTCTCTTTGGTTTCAATTTTGAAAATTTGGATATCTTTTATCTTTATACTAAATTATACATTGTTTAATTTTATTTTATTTTTGATAAAATATAGTTTTATCTAACTATTTACGTTAAAAGACTTTATTATTTACGCTGACTTATTATAAATTTTGATAATATTATAAAATTTAAATTAAATTAAAATTATATTATATTTAAAAAAAATAATGTATTAATGAAACATAAGAAGAGAAACCATGTATTAGCATGTAAAGTATTTCCTTTTTCAATATTAATATTAATTCTCTTTTTATTCAAATATTTTTATTAGGAGATAGATTGACTTTACAAAGTTGATTGAAATTAATATTTTTTTCTAAGATTGAATTTCTTTTGGTTAGTCTTCTCTTTCCTTTTATTGATATTCTTTCCTTATTGTAAGTCTTCCTAAACCCATGGAATCTCGTCACAATTGAGATTTTTCACCATATTAAACCATATACACTTGTAATTAATTATAGTTAGTTTTGATATTATTAGTTAATTAGTTATAAGGTTGTAACTACTTCAATACATATAAATAGAGAATCGCCTATAAGAAAAAATAAGAGATGTGAGGATAATTTTCAAAAAACTTCTCTCTTTTCAGTTGCTTTCTCTTCTTCTTTCAAGTTTTTCGGTGGTTTCACACTCAAATTGTAGTGAAAAACTACAACCAAATTTTGAAGGTGAAAGAGATGGCCAAATCAAGGAGTTTCGGGTCATTTTTCCTTGCAATGGTTGTCATATTGTCCCTAGGTTGGTTTTTATATGTACCACTTATATAAATAATTTTTCTTTTATCCATCTTCCAAACTTCCATTATTTTGATTGTAAATTTAGGCTTTTTAATATTATTTATTTTAATTCAAATTATGCAAAGCATATTATAATATTATAATAGAATGATTTTCAAATCTTTGATTTCAAAATTGTAGATTCCGTTTATTGAATAATTTTCATATGATTTCCATTAGATATGATTATTCAATGAAGATATATTTCATATTAATTTTACCTAGAAAACATGTAGAAAAAAAAAATTGTATTAAAATAAATATTTTTTAATAATTGATGATGTATATATGTATGCGCATTTGTAGAAAAAAAGTTCTAGAATTTATGTAACAAATTTTAGGAATGACACTAATAAGTCAATTGATTATAATGCATGTCATATTGATGAGTTTTGCTATTTATGTTTTCAGTTTGCAAGGAAGTGGTTAGTCAACAAGATGGAAGGTGTTGCAAAGATCACCCAAAATTTGGACATTGTGCTCCTGGCAAAGATGATGATCCAAATGGTGGAAAATGTTGGACATACTGTATCACAGATTGTTCAAAGGGCGGATTGTGCAAAAAATTATCTAGTGGTCGTCATGTTTGTCATTGTTATTGTTGATCATATGTTCTATATGAGTATAATATGAGTAATATCGATTTATAATATCAATAAATTTTATCAATAATAACTTTGATTATATTATTATTTCATTGGGATTTTTTTGTTTAATTTTTTTGTTGTTATTATTAATATATGAAAACACACTATTGTTACCATCTTCTTCATCATTTAAATCTTTTCATTCTCCAAAATCTATTGGATTAAAATTTAAGAAATTCAATTCAAAGTTACAAATTGTTTGCCAAAAAAAAAAAGGAAAGAAAGAAAGAAAATAGTATATTATAAACTAATAATTAACCAAGTTATTCTTACTAAACATCTTATTAATGTACTATTTTACCTATTCAACTTCAACCTTTACGATTTTCTATCTAATGTTTGGTTGAAGAGGACAACATAATCCCCAAATCTATATATTATAAACACTTTGTTTTGAGATTTTTTATTTTTTGTTCTTTTAGAATATAAAAAAAAAAATAAAAAAAAAAAAACACGTTTGACACCCTAATAGAGAAAGAGATGTTTTCAGAAATAACATCTTTTAGTTGTTTTATGTTAGTTTTCACCTGTTTTATGGAGTTTGTTTTAAAAAAATAACTATAGAAACATGTAGAATGATTTAAAATAAAATATTAGATATGAAAATTATTTTTAAAACATATTAATAATATTAAAAGCAGGTTAAAAGCATTTCAGGTTTTCAAACAATTTTTTTTTTTCTACAAAAACATTCTCAAAAACTGTTTTTTAAAAACTATTTTCGAAAATAGTTAACAAATAGGGTCTTGATTTTTTTTTTTCAAAAACACTTTTTAGGTTAAAAACATTTCTAAGAATCACCGCTAAACGTATTCTAAATTTTTTATAATATTATAAAATTTACATTGAATTGAAATTTTATTAGAATTAAAAAGAAGAATGTATTAATGAAATATGAAAAGCGAACGTATAGATTTTAAATAGGTAAATAAAGTTCCAAAGTAATTAATAAATAAATAAATAAATAAATTATTTAGAATTCTTTATATATATAATATATATATATATATATATATATATATATATATATATATAAAGAATGTCATATATTAAAGAAATATGGAAAAATAGATGGTTTAGAGTTTAGGATAATTAATAAGGAAAAAATCATATATATTAAAAATATCAAAGAAATATATAATGCATGAAAATATTTTTTAATATGAAAAAGAGTATGTTAAGGAAGGAAAATTTTACAAAAATATGTTTTACATATAGGACATATGAGCAATTTTTAATATGTGAAAAAGGTATTTTAGAGAAGAAAAATTCTACACACGCTTGATTTTTCAAAATTTTCTATCAAGTTTAGATTATTGGTAATAGATATGGAGTAACATAGATAAAGATATAGATATGGTACATGCTTAAATTTCAAATTAGAAAGAGAAAGAAAGTGCATAGAAGTAAAAAACGGTTTCCATTATTAATTTTTTATTTCTCACTAAATGTAGTTAGTATTTATTACAAATAACTTTCTTCATCCCAACTTTCTTCAATTAAACCTAATTTATTTATTTATTTTTTTTTTAATTTTAAATAGTTTTGTTTGAGAGACTAATAATTTTTCTTCTCAATTCACATTAAATTATTATTATTTAAAATTTTATTTGTTAATTTATTTATTGAATTTTTTAATAATTTATTTTGCTTTTCTGTAAATCCTCATAATCTTAAATATTTATGTGTGGTTATTCTTTAAATTAGAAACATATTTATACAATTCTTTTTAACTCTTAATTTCTTTTCAGGAATGTTGAGAGTTATGCCCAATAGAAAAATGAAAAGATGCATGAATGTATACAATTTAGAGAGTAAACAATTGATATATCAATATCTGTCTTTTTTATTAAAAAGAGAATTTTCTTTTCTATAACACCACTTTTATTTATTTATTTATTTTATTTTTATTTTTATGTTTCTTATATTCAAACATTGTTATAATAAACGAATTGTGATATTTGAACTAATATTTCAAATTAAAAATGGGTTTCAAATTAAAAAATAAAAAATAAAATAAAAAAATAGAAATGTAAAGTTTTATTGGATTAAAAAATAATAACGTTTTAACTTAGTTTCTATTTGTCCTTATTTTTCTTTTTCTTTTTTCTTTTCCCCTATTTTTTAAATTTAGCTTTTTTTATTGTATATATTTGGAGTTAGAATTAATGTGTCACATCCCAAAACGCACTCCAAGGGTATGATGATCATTTCACATCTCAAGCCCAAAAGTTCAAAGTGGAAACACACAAATATTCGCATTGTAATTGAAAATTTACCAATTACCAAATTCCTATTTAGAGTAGTAGGACAAAATTCTAAAATCTTCAAGTATCAACTTTAAAAAAACTACTACATCAACCAAAGTGTTATTGTTCAAATAACTTCAAACTCAAAATAATTCAAACGAAAATTAAGTTTTAACATCTAAGCAATGTCTAAAATAAAAAGAGTTTAAACAAATGTTCTAAAAAAACCAAATTTCCCTCCTAACGGTTACTACTCACTCGAATTAAGGTTACCTGAAAGATTATCAACAAAAGAGGATGAACTTAAAGCCCAATAAGGAACATTAATACAATTTTATAAATCAAACATTTTCAATTATACTTTCAAATATGAGGTATAACATATACTTATTTTCATAAAAACTTGAGTTCAAAATGCTAATATATTCAAACTTTTTAAGAAAACTTTCTCATATCCATTCTAAAACAATTTCTCATCAAAACCAAATCAAATGCATTCAAAATATTTTTACTCTAATTATCAAATGACAAATAGTGTCAAATTAGGTGGGACTTCACAAATGAGTGGCTAGTTTCAAATTTGTTCTAGGTAAGGTGAACAAAACCAAATGTTAACAATTATAACCCATTGATTAGGGTCATCAGATCAATTATTATAACCCATTGACTAGGGCCGAAAATGTCAATAATTATAACCTGTTGACTAGGGTCATATAATCTAGAATTAGACACTTTATTTCATTAATTCAAACTTATAAAACAAAATATCATATCTCCTCAAATTTTCATTTTTCATAAACAAATAAAATATTCAAACATATTTTTCATACAAAACATATATTTGATCCATGCATGGGAGTAAAAATAACATTTTTACACTTTTCAAAATACAATATAAAAGAAAATTATTTCCTTTTACAAAATCTGCATTAATTTCCCTTACCTTGAAGAAGGGCTAAAAAACTTGAAGTATTTAATTTGACGAATTTACTTCTCACCTAACATAATATCATACACAATTATCTAAAGGTAAAATTTGACAATCCTAAAAATATTTTATTTAGTATTAGGGATCCTAATTAATTTCTCATACTAATATTATTACTACCCAATATTATTTTCAACTTCTTAAACAATAATAATATAATTTAATGAATTTCCAAATTTTTTATAAACTCATATTTCTTTCTAATCTTATTCTAACAATTTATTTATTTTGTATACTTAAACTAAATTAAAATGTTTATTAAAAACAATTACTATTACAATTACTATATTTTTCGATACCCCGTAACATCCAAACCCTACCATACACCACTCACAAGCAGCCAAATCACACAATTCTTCTTCTTCTTATTATTATTTTTCAATACCCTGTAACATCCAAATAACCCTACCATACGTCACTCACAAGCATCTAAATCACACAATTCTTACTGCTATTACTACTACTATCAATCATCATCATCATCATCATCATCATCATCATTATTCTTAATAATCATAATGTCCTCTCTTACACAACTCCAATAACCCCACCAACGCTACTCATTATTATTATTTTAATTTATTCCACTATCATCCTTTACCTCTCGCGGTTGCCTCTCACGGTTACATATTATTATTATTATTATTATTATCATCATCATCATCATCATTATTCTTATTAATCATAATGTCCTCTCTTACACAACTCCAACAACCCCACCAACTCTACTCATTATTATTATTTTAATTTATTCCACTACCACCATTTGCCTCTCGCGATTACATATTAATTTTTTATTATTATTATTATTTTGTCACCCTAATAGTGCCTCAAATCCAAAATCTAGAAACATGCAATTCTGTTTCTTATTATTTTTCAATCCCTTAAGCCACATATAATCATATATTTATTTACTCATTTAATTTGTAAATTTTCATTATTTAGATCTATTCATCTAAAAAAAATTCAAATTTCCCTATTTTCATCAATGAAACACCCTATATTTATAATTTCAATTTATTTTTTTTCCTAATCTAAATTAAAATTTTCTAAAGAATATCTAATGTGTTCAAAACTAATTAACAAATGTAATATATTAATCTAGAGTTAGAATCTTATCTGAAAAAATCTAAACTTCAAACTTTAGACCTTCAAACCTTTAGCCTATGTTCTCCATTTCTCTGATTTTTTGTTAATAGAGTTTTCTAAATAAAGAAGATGCGAGGAAAATCTAATTTATACTAAAGATTATTAATTGTAAAAGGACTCTTGTACCTTTAATGAGTTTAATTAATTAATTTGTTTATAATTTACTATTTTGCCCCTAAATTTTATTTTGGGGTGTTACATAATGATAGTCTTAAAAGTTTAAAAAATGTTAATTTAAATATTATAACTTTTTCATGAAAAATTCCTATCAATTAAGAATAAAAAAAAAGTTTTTGTTTCTTCTATGATGAGAGAAACTTGATGGAGCAGTTTGAAAGAGAAAATCCACATTACTTTTGTTATTGATCTTTTAGGTTTATATACAAATAAAGTTGCTAACAGTTCCTAACAGCTTATGGTAACAATTTCTTCTACTAAGAACTTTTCGGTTTGAGACTTCTCAAGCGTGTAACCATCTTGGAGTTTAACTGGTGCATATCTGTTGTTGTGTTTCTTGATGGTTATCATATGATTCTTTTCTCTACCTACAATTTATTTATTTCTTTAAATTAGAAAAGATTATGATTTTTTGGTATTAAATATATTTTATAATTTAATATTCATAGTTGACATTTAACTATCATACTAATAATTTTGAATTTTCGTGTAATGCACAAGCATTATGTGTCTCTAACCAATAATTTAATATTGATTTAAAATAAATTAAGGTTTATGTCACTACTAGAAAAAAGGCTTTCCTTAACGGTGTTTGATTGCCATGGTAAGGGTTATATATCATTGTAGCATTCTAACTCTACATGTCATTTATCCCAGTGTCAAGATTGAGGTATAAGCAATCTTGACATATATACACTATAAGGTAGATATATTTCATTACTTGTCATTTGTCATGATCTCTCTAACATATGTTAAGATTAAAAGGAACATACGTCAAGATTGCTCTAACATATGTCAAAGTTATGAACCACATAGGTCTTGGTGGGCACCATATATGTCAAGGATAGGTACCACATATGTCATGGTTGCTTCCATATATCTCAAATTTGAGTATCATGTATGTCAAGGTAGGGAATAAGTACAATCGTCAAGGTTTCCCTTGAAAAATTTTAAAATTATTTTTTAATATGAAAAATTGAACCTATTGCCATGTATAATTAATTTGATATTATTTAAGAATGATAATGACAATCAAATTATCATGATTTTATATACAATCAAAACATATTTAATATACATTTGATTATTAATTAAAGCACAAATCAATGAACTTGTTTAAAGTTGTCCTCAATTTCTCTATATAGAAGAAACTCATAATATACAACAAAATTAAAAATACACTATAAGACAACATACATAAACTTAAATTAAGTTGCTCATGTATATATCTACAACCAAGTCTCTTGCCTCCATCTTGAAGCATTACTTTACAGGAAAGCCTTAAATTTCCAACACCCAAACTTCGAATCTATAGTAGAAAATATAGAGCATATTAACAAATTAAAAAGAAAAATGTATAATGAGGAGCAATCAAATATCAAGCTTTATGAAGAATTTTAATAACAAGCTAGCCACTACACCTTTATTAGACAATAATAGAATATTTCTTAATAACACATGTAAACAAACCAACTCTCAAATATTAAAATATTGATTATAGCAAAAACATATAGAGGCTAAACCTAGGAGCAAAACCTAAAACAGAAATCATTTTAACCTAATGAAGTTATCATTTTGATCCAACCTCAACCAAGCTATTTAACTATTTAGATCATTATTATGATTTTTTAAAAGCAAAAACTTAAACCAATTCAAAAGTACTAACATCTAATTCAACAACATATGTATAATAAGCAATGGAACTTTATAGCAGTTGTAATGGTCGTCCTAGTAAGATCACTCCCACATGAGTTGGATAGAGACTATGACAGAATAACTCTAAATTCTCTCTCTCCATCCTATATTAATATAATACTAATCACTAAAAATTAAGTAATGGGTTAAAACTAAGAAAAATATTTTTATATATAATTATAATTACATATCATAAAGGACAACATATTTTCTACCCTATGCATGCAAAGCCAATGTGTTCTTATTAAATATTAAAACAACTCATTGCGTCATTTTTAATGGAATTGTACTATTCTTAAAATTAACTAAAAAATAAAATGACAAAATTACCATTTTTTTTCATTTCATGCTATTTTCTATAGCTTATATGGTCTCCCAACTTCTTTAGAGATTTTTCTTTTTCTTTTTTAATTTTGTCATATATTCTAACTTACCATAATTGCAAAATAGAATACAATTTTATATATATATATATATGTGTGTGTATTATGTATATTAGATATTTTAATAAGTGAATTGAAAAAATAAAAAATAAATTTTTAAACAAATACTAAAAGACTATACTCACCCCTTTCCGTATTTTTCCCATAATATGTTAAACTCTCAAACACTATTAAATTTTATATGATAAAATTGAAAGTGTCTTATTGTATTATTTTAAATATCAATTTACATTAATTAAAGCCAAACTTATTTGACATGAAGGACACGCCAAAGTGCATAATTTAATAAAAACAAAAAAAATAAATTGTCTTTTTATTTATATATTTGAATATAAAAAGGAGTAACATTATTACTGTGACTTAAAAATTTACCTATATATATATATCAAATAATTAATTAATAAGAGAAAATAATAACATATTAAAAAATGAAACATAAAAGGAAGAAAGCTTACTAGTTGCAAGACACGAGCTGGTATGAAATCTAAGGATTTAAGTGACAGGTTGTGGCTTTTCCTAGTAACTAAATATTTCAACCATCACACAATCCACGCTTTTTCCTCAATAAATCACAAAGCAAACCAGAACGTACCAGTAATTAAAGATCTAATATGTGGAAAATTTGAGGTTTCTGATCTCAAAATCTTGATTCAATGATGTTCTACATGACCAAAAGAGGAAAATAGATTATTAGAATTTAACTAACAAGAACAAATAAAAAGATGAAATATTACCATTTCCGCACCTTCATTTGATCGATTGAAAGAGGCAAAGACCCATTCAAAGCCACAAAATTAAGTGCCCATTTGATTTGAAACCCAACAAGCATGCAGTGTTTGAAATATCGAAAATTTTCGGCAATATTTCTCCGAAATTTCGCTTCTCGGCCGGCTCCGACACGATATTCGTCACCGATTATGGGTCGATGGAAATTTCGATAATTCTTCAGGAATATCGCCGATCGGTATTTTTACGGATTTTTCGGGAAATTTCCCGACATTTCCTACCAGTCCAGCCCCCGCACAGGATACAAAATCTGTACAATTTTTCTTTTTTTTTTTTTTTTAAAAAAAAAAACAAATAAGATGCTATTTGGTAATCTGATCATGATTTGCAGGCAAAGGTTGTGTTTTTCAGCCTGGCTCAAAAATCGTGGATTTAGGGTTCGTGAAATTTAAATCCAGTGGCATAAAAGCAAAGAAAACCCTAGAACAGATCCAGAAAATACAGGTAGCAAAAAAAAAAAGCATTTTTTTTTTTGTTTTCCTTGGGGGTTTTGCATGGATTTTCTCGGAAATCAAACGAGGATGAATTTTCCCGGAAATCAAATGCGGGACGGATTTTCTCGGGAATCAAACGGGGGTTGCAAAAAATAAAATAAAATAAAATAAAATAACATGATTAGATTAGTACCTGCGAGGATTGAGAGTGGCAGAGGAAAATAGGGCCTTTTTAGGGATTCTCTCGTCTGGACAGCAACTTCAGACAAGGGCTTCTTGATACCTCGAGTGACAGAAGTCAGTGGTCCTTTTGAGTTTTAGATTTAGTAGAGATAAAAAAAAAAAGGAAACAAATCATGAGAACAATTTTCCTCGATATATCTTAATTTTTATTAAATCAAAACTAATGTTTGAAATATCGATAAATTTCGATCATTTACTTTACAGTCGGGGGCTTCGAACCTTGGCTTGGGTTCAACCATTGGACTACGATACTCTGATACTCTTTGATAAAATATGTTCAATTTAAATTTCTTAAGATTTATCATTAAAAAAAACCTAATCCTAATTTTTTTAATTTTAAACTATATTTAATTGATCAATAAAAATATAAAAATCAATATTACAACTTTTTTAATAAGTCTTTTTTTTATATTATTTATATGATAATTAAATATAAAAATATAAAAATTAAAAAAATTATATATGTATCATCATTTATTTCATACTATTAAATGTATTTGAATTAAATAAATTATAGTTTTAATATTAAATGTATCATAATTTATCTCATTAATCCTATTCTAAAAAATTACTATCACTTCACTTTTTAGTTTTTTATATTTATCATTTTAATTTTGAATTTTTTATTTTAAAATACTAAAAATATTAATTTATTTTAAAAAATAAAATATAAATAATAATGATAATAATAAAGTTCTAATATTTTATAAATTAAAATTAATTTAATAAGATAAATAATAAACTATTGGTTTCAAACCTTAAGCTTTCAAAATGAATATCGAGTTTTGAGAAAATGAGGAGTGTTCTCTATAAACACCACAAGGAACCTTGATAGATAATTATAACATGATATCTTGACTTATAATTCATAGGTCATCTAAGTTCATTTTACTAGAATTAAAATGACATTTATGTTTAAAAGCATGCTTTGACTTTTGATTTTATGTCAAGCTAGCCACATTATAAGTAATGTTTATTGTTTTGAATTTACACATATGTCATGGTTGCTTACATATAAATTATATAAGTCATTGTTGCTTATTAAAACAACATATAATGACATAAATTGCTTTTAAGTCAATAAAAAATATGTCAATTCAATATAGGTCTTTTTTCTTGTAGTGTATGAATTTTTAAATATTATAAGTTATTAAAATATTTTAATATTACCATTGATTTTTACCAAAGAAAAAAATATATGATTATGATATTTATTTAAAAATACCATTATAGAAATATTCTATGAAAGGTTAAAACCAAAAGTCAATGGGTGTATTTAGTAAGAAAATGAGTTTGTAATATACTCTATCACTTATTTCTCCGTACACTTACTTTCTATATTGATACAAGGTTCACAAAAAATAAATAAATAAAAACATGGAGATTCTATTGACATGTAAAGTATTTCCAATATCGACACGTAAAGTATTTCCTTTTTCAATATTGAAATTGATTATCTCCTTATTGAAATATTTTTTTCATGAGATACATTGACTTTACAAATATGACTGTAATTAATATTTTTAATTATTGAATTTTTTTTAGTTGGTTTTCTATTTTCTTTTATTGGTACTCTTTACTTATTGTAAGTCTTCAATCTCGTTATAATTGAGATTTTTCATCATATTAAGCCATATACTGTTGTAATTTATTATTAGATAGTTTGTTTTGATATTAATAGAAGGTTGTAACCATTTCAACATTGACACGTAGAGTATTTCCTTTTTCAATATTGAAATTAATTCTCTTTTGAAATATATATATATATATATATATATTTTATGAGATAGATTGAATTTCTTTTATTTAGTTTTCTATTTCCTTTTATTGGTATTCTTTACCTATTGGAAATCTTCCTATACCCATGAAATCTCGTTATAATTGAGATTTTTCACCATATTAAGCCATATACAACTGTAACTAATTATTAGACAATACATATAAATAGAGAATCACCTCTCATAGAAAAAGAGATATAAGAATAATTTGCTTTCTCTTCATCTTTCTTCCAAGTTTTTCGGTGATTTCACACAACCAAAATTTTGAAATGAAAGAGATGGCCAAATCAAATAGTTTTGGGTCATTTGTCCTTGTTATGGTTGTCATATTGTCCATAGGTTGGTTTTATCTTTACCACTTATATTAATAATTGTCTATTTATCCATCTTTCAAACATCCATTATTTTAATTGTAGGTTTAGCCTTGTTAATATGTTCTTTTTTATTACAAATTGTGCAAAGCATATTATAATATTATAATAGAATGATTTTGAAATCTCTGATTTCAACATTTTAGAATTTGTTTATTGAATAATTTTCATTAGATATACTTATTCAATGAAGATATATTTCATATTAATTTTACATAGAAAACATGTAGTAAACAAAATTGTATTAAAATAAACATTTTTCAATAATTGATTATGACATAATATATACATATATATGTGCATTTGTAGAAAAGGGGTTCTAGAAATTATGTAACAAACTTTAGGATTGACACTAATAAGTCAATTGATTATAATGCATGTCATATTGATGAGTTTTGCTATTCATGTTTTCAGTTTGCATTGAAGTGGTTAGTCAACAAGATGGAAGGTGTTGCAAAGATCACCCAGAACTTGGACAGTGTGCTCCTGGAAAAGATGATGATCCAAATGGTGGAAAATGTTGGACATACTGTATCAAAGATTGTCCAAAGGGCGGCTTGTGCAAAAAATTATCTGGTGGTCGTCATGTTTGTCATTGTTATTGTTGATCATATGCTCTATATGGGTATAATAAGAATAATATTGATCTATAATATCGATCTATAATATCAATTAATTTTATGAATAATAACTATGATTATATTAATCTTTGAGTAATGTTTTTTGTTCAAGTTTTTTTTTTTTTAATTATTTATATGATATGTGGAAACACACTATTGTTACTCTCTTCTTCTTCATTTGAATCTTCTCATTCTTGAAAATCTATTGGATTAAAATCCAAGAAATCAATTTAAAGTTACAAAATGTTTGCCAAAAAAGGGAATAGTATAACCTAATGATTAACCAAGTTATCCTTGTTAAACATCTTATTAATGTACTATTTTACAGAATCGCCTTTAGCCTATATAATTTTCTATCTAATGTTTGGTTTAAGAGGACAACATAATCCCCAAATCTAAATATTATAAAATTCGTTTAGATATGAATAATGCTTTTCTAAATGATGACCGTAATAAATTGTTTTTGTGGTTTAACAATCCCATGTCAGATGCAAGTTATTCATCTACAATCATCCATAAAGTAAATAGAAAGACTATTTTTATGTTTGTATATGTTGATGACATATTCATAACTGATGATGATGTAAAGTTGATAAAGTAGTTAGTAACAAACAAAGTTTGCTTTGAAAATTCTAGGCTCTCTCAATTATTTTCTTGGTTTTCAAGCTTTTCAAAATGAAGAATGACTTTATCTTACTCAATATAAATACATTTATGATCAATTGCAAAAGACTAATATGGTCACAATAAAACCTTATCCAACTCTTATGGTTTTTGGCAATAGGCCATGTTTGGTTGACAATATATAATATGAGATACGATAAGAGAGAGGATGTTATATCTTATCCTACATTTGTTTGGTGATGATATAGGATAATTCATCTCATCACTTATCTTATTCTATGTTCAACCAAACATGGGATATGATAAATGGTTGGATATATTATTCACCTTTTTTTTTTTGTTCCTTCTATAGGATATGTTAATCTCATACTAAAATATGAGATATGCATATCTCATGTATCATAAATTTATTTTTATCAAATTTTCATTTTTTTATATACTCATTTTGTAAAATAATTTATTTATTTGTTATAAATTAAATTTATGGTTAAAAAAAGAAAATTTTAAAAAAATGTTTATAAAATAACATTAATATATGATATATAAATTACTTATATATAAAAAATATACATAAGACAAGCATGTATTTTCTCATATTTCATTTCCAACATGTTTAAAGTTTTTTTGCCTCATACATGGACAAGAGCATTTCATTGTTCATTAGGAGCACATTACCTAACATTTGAAGTAAATTTAAAAAACTTTTGTCCCCATATCTTGCTTTCAAGTTTTATGATTTTATCAATGCAAATAACTTTGTGAACTTTGAGCTACCAAGATATAAAGGTTTTTCAACATCTTCAAGTGGTCTTCCAAATGATTGGGAATCCTTCATATAGTCATCTGGTGTAGCATGGACTATCTTAATGGTATTGTCTAAATCTTCACAATTAAGTTGATCATAATGATATTGTTACTTCCTTAGTAGAAACTACCTCTCCATGCCGATACCATGTGTGGTAACTTTGATCAATCCCATTGAAATATAAGTATTCTCTAATCACTTGAGGAGTATGATTCATTACGTTGTCACATTATAGGCATGGGCATCTAATATAGTTCAAATCTCTAGCATTTAGAGTTATAAATTGAATAAAGTTTTCAACCCCTTGTTCATACTCTTGCAATCTTTTATCTTTAGACATCCAAGACCAATCCATTTCTAGGTTGATTCAACTTAATTCCTATTCAACAAAAGTTGCATAATTTATTAATTCTTAATTCTTAAACAAAAAAAAAAAAAGATATAAATTGAGATATACAACTAGTAAATAAAGTATTAAAAATGAAATAACATCATAATTGTACCTATATTATATCATATGCAACCAATTGCATATTTTTTATCTTAAACACTATATATTACTTTATTCCACATGAATTAAATAAATGCATAACTTCATTTAATAGCATGAAATGAATTATGAATAGTAGTATGGGGATAATACCATAATTAATATTGATGATATATCATATACAATGATAATCCAATTATGCATAAATACTAAAACAAAGTAGGAAGACTGATAATTTAGCTAATTTAGCATAATACTTACAAATTTGAGTTTGTTGTTTCTTTCCTATGGGTAATAATAATAATAAAAAAAATTAAGTCTTGACATCATAAAAATAGAAAAAATGATTGAATAGTTTGAAGATAAGATGTTATTTTTGAAGATATTAGTTATTGTGTGTAATTAAAATTAGCATAGCCATTTGACATGCCTTCACTAAGATACAATCAACTAGAATTTTGTGTAAAGAAAAAATTTACATAGCATACTAAGATTTAACATTCAATTTATAATTAAAATATAATATAGGATCACACAAAGAAAATTGTTGCTTTCACTAGGAGCATAATACCCTTCCATTTCACTAATTTCACTTGCTTTAGCAACCCAAAATTTTAATGCCACCTTTTTTGAGATTTGCCAAAACAATAATGAGAACAATTTATTCTACAACCTATCATCAATCTAATAAATAATTTTATGAAGTTAAAAAATATAAAATTTTTGCACTAAATATATATTTGATAGAATCTTAAGTCATTGATAATATTGAAACAAAAAAGCATGAAAATAAAAATAAAATAGAGAATATTAATTAGACATTAATTAAAGACAAACTTCTTATCTAAAATTGTAACTACTATATAAACATAGTTTAGAGGCTTTTGAAAGTTAACCATGTGACCACTTAATAAAGTTAACCTCGACTAACTTTAAAGAATTTTAATTTCACTTGAACAACTCTTTGATTTGGAATTTTGATTAGCTAGGGGCAATTCCACCATAATGGCAAGATTAACAATGATTATTTATTTATATATCACTAGAGTTACATTTTTTATCTATTAGTCTTTTATTTAGGGAAAGATTAAGATTAGTTCAAACAAAATCCCACCCAAAATTTTCACTAGTTTGCTCTATACCTATATTTAATTTCATGGTGCTTTAAAACAGACCTGTCAATGTTGACATGAAAATTGATTCCCACTTTGTTGTTTCTTAACTACTACTTAATCATTGTTAGGATGATAGTGAATTTTTATCCAATTAGTAAGGACAAGAAGAAAAAGTCTTGAAGTAGAGAACATACCGCAACCTAATATAAATTTAATACCATTAACATAGAACCTTTATCTTCTAATCTAGGTGCCACCATATCCAAAATTCAAGATTTTCTTAGGTTACTACATGAAAAGTTGTGGTGCCCATCTTGACTAACACATACATTGGTATTGATAGGAAATTAAGATGCAAACGCCTCTTGAGAGAAAGTAATAGATAGGTTAGAATTTAGAGAGGATGAGTACTAGGCAACTTATTCAGATCCTATTCAACTCCTTTTTTACCAGTTCTTTATACTTGTATAGGTGTTGAAAAAAATAATTGGTAAAATACCCTTTAAAAAACAAATTATAATACTACCCTAGTTTTGGTCGCATAATTTTTACTTAGATATAGTGTCTTATTCAAATAATTTAAAACAAGACAATTTAAAAAATAAATTTTACAAAGAAATATTTTCTTACCTAAAATCATCCTTTGAAAATATATTTTCTTCTTAAAGTTTGCTTATCCAAATCATTTTTTCAAGAGTCTTTGGCCTCAAAATTTTTTAAGAAAATAAAAAATTCATATTTTAATAACTAATAATAAATATATATGAAAAGTAAAGAGATAGGGATTCACATCGATATAGATCCCCCATTTTTTTCTCTTAGCACATGTGACACTAGGTGTCTTCCTATACACCTCTCTTGACTTGTAGTCATCCCTTGGTTGCTCATCGACACTTATATAGCTTTCTTTTCTGAGCCACCTTTAGGAACCCTTTATTGAGGGACTCATTCAAACCCATATTGTGACCTTGGCCGCCCTTCGTCCTCAGGTTAGATCTCACTTAGGTTCACCTAGACCCACTCTAGTTCACATAGGTCCATTTAGGTTTACCTAGACACCTTCAACCTTACACAAACTCACCCTAGGTCACTTAGACAATTTTCTTATCACCTTAGGTCACTTTTCACCACCTAGGCCCACTTAGATTCACTAAAACCTACTTAGGTTGGCTTAGATAAATTCTTTAGGCTCAGTGCACTTAGGTTTGTTTTTTGAGTTGTGATTACATGATTATGAGTTTAAGTCAGTATTTGGCTTGAATTTTTTTTTGTTTTTTTTATTGCTTGGATTGAATTTTTAGTATTTACTCGTATTATTTCGATGTTCATTTTTTTTTATTATCATTAATTACACTACATTAGTGTAGACCCCTCTTTAGACCAGGAGGAGTTGGTTTTTTTTTTTTTTTTTTTCATTTGGAGGAGTGGAGAATGACCTCCACAAGTGTTCAAAGCTGCATGGGACATGTGGCAAAGACATGACCACCTTTCCATGATGGTGGTTGAGAGAGAGACTTTTTTTGCTAAACGGGGAGCAGTAGAACTGGTGGAGGCTTGCAAGAGAAGGAATGACTGCAAGTAAGGGAGGAAGAGGGAAAAAGAGAAAGAAAGTTGTTTTACAGAGGAGCTAAGGGGATTTTTATGAGATTGAGGAGTTTGAGTAAGAGCTGAGAAAATGTGTGAAATAGAAAGAGTGAACTGGTAGAGAGACAATTTCAGCTTCAGTGAGGCCATTTTAGACAGAGCTAGAGAGAAAAAGGGAGACATCTGGAGTAGCAAAGACGAGAAGAGAAAGAGAGTAGCAAAAGAGAAGAAGTTGGGAACTGAGTCAAAGCTCTTATTGAAGCCATTGGAACCTATCATTTGATTTTAGACACTATAGATCATTTAGACCTTTTTCATACTCTTTATGTTCCTTCTGTTTCCTGAAATTTAGTTTTCTTATTGAGATTTGATTCAAATAGATATTCTTTTAAATTTGGGAATGAATGTTTCATTTGTTTAAATTTAAATCATTTCATTTGTTTTGGTACTCTTTATGATGGTTTATACAAATTCAAGCTTGATAACCTTCTTTGTTGAGTCTCTATTTGTAGGAAAACCTAGATCTTTTCGTTTTTTTTTATCCCATACTTAGGTTAGGCACATGCAAAAGCTTCTTAAGTTTTTCTAAATCCTACGCATAGTAGAAAATTACATTTTTAATCATAAGCAAGATTTAAAAAGTGCTATAGAAAACAATATTTGAGATTTAGACATTCTCAAATCTATTCCACATTGTGAAGATGAAGATCGTTGTCATCAAAGGTCTTGAATACCCAAGATCTTCTGCCTGATGACTCTTCCTTAATCTTGACACTTAATTGGTGGGGAGGAAGAGAGGATGGAGGTTATGTCTCTTTCTTTCTCTAGAGATGAAAGACAAAAAAGTGATGGAAATCCTAACCCTTATGGGGTGTTTATAGGGATGCTAAATAGGCTTAAGTGACTTGAGCCCACATGGGCTTAGGTCACTTAATCTAGTCCAAATTGGGTAATAATTGATTAGTTAACCTAATAGGGTCATCTAATTAATCAATTAACCAAATCCAAAGACTTTGTTCACTAACCCCTGTGTAACCTTGTATAGTTACCAAAATGCTTTTATGCACAAAAGTGAACCTAGAGCCAATTCAACCCTTATAAACTATGTCATCAAGGTATATGAGCTTTAACGAGAACCATTGAAACCCATAAAACAGTACTAACTCCCTCAAAATCCAATTGTAAAATTGATTCAAAATCCCATTATATACAATCAATTGCACTCTAGTACTCTATGTAAATAACAATGAGACACTAAATGCTCAGGTCCATGATCTATTATCCATTGGGTTTAGTCTTCCTATAAGCTTATGTCCATGGTTTAACAAGGTGCAAACTATCAGCATTTCAAGACTATCTCTACTATCCTTGAGTTACAAATATGTCATTGTGTGTTCAACTAACATATCTTAGCTTTTTAAGAGCATATGTTAAGTTCCACTTAAGGAACTATTATAACCATTGTTTACATGAATACACCTCAGGATCACCTAAGATAACACTTTTTCTTAATCCAAATGGCTCTTTTGAGAATACTTATTGTTACAAACTTCCATCTATAATGACCCAATCAATGATTCGGATAGAGCCCTTAAAAGCATGACATGATGTAATAAAATTGGAATTTATTATTCATTTAATGATGTTCTAGTTTCACTTTTATCTATCCTCATTCTATGTATTATACTTTATGAGCATTATTGCCTGTATCTTTTGCATTGTACATGACTTAGGTGCATTAGGAGTTGCATAGAAAATCTAAGTTATGGGTTCCATGCAAATAGATGACTTGTTCACAACTGGTTCATGGATCTAGGCAACCCATTAGAGGTTGTAGTGCACCACCTCCTAATTGGAGGGATGGCTAGTCTTGGTCATCGGGATAGGTTTCTCATGGTGAGTGCACTAGTGTATGGTTACACATTGGACAAGACCTACGGTGAGTCATGACTTAAGGCTATCAAGTAGTCATGACCTTACCAAGCTGCTTCATTGTGTTGTCTCTCAACCTTGAGAGAATATTGAGTTTGTGCTAAAGTTAGCAATGACTTTAACCTACAGGTGAGATCATAAGCTGATCATATATTCCTTATGGATCGGGTCATTGTTGATGGAAGTCTATAACAATATGTATTCTTAATAGAGGCACTATGATATCTCTTGGGATTGAGACAGTTGTTAGGAACCTCGGATTACTCGTTCCCATGCCCTGGATCATGTAAGGTGCATGCAACTCTATCCTAGGCTCTCTAATTCTATCACAACGAATAAAAAGTTATTAAAAAATAATATGAATACCAAAGAAAACATCAATCTAGAGAATAAAGCCACATAACTTTGATACTAATGTTCTCAAATTAATTCTAATCGAATTAGATAACTCTAAAGTTGAAGTGATCTCTTAAACCCACGATCTTCTTCCCGATGACTTGAACCTTGATCTTGGCACACTTCTGATGGGGAGGAAAAGAGGGTGGAGGCTATGGCTCTCAATCTCTCTGAATGGTGGAAGACCAAAGCTATAGAAACTTTGACCATTAAGGTGTATTTATAAGGTTCCTAAGTGGGTTTAAGTGACTTGAGCCCACATGGGCTTGGGTCACTTAATCTACGGGTCTTAATTGGTTAATTAACCAAATAGGGCCTACTAATTAATTGATTAGCCTAATCCAGAGACCTTGTTCACTTACCCCTATGCAACTTTGCATAATTACCAAAATGCCCTTATGCACAAAAGTGAACTTAGAGCCAATCTAATCCTTATAATTCATGCTAACAAGATATATAAGCTTAGAGCGAAGACCATTAGGACCCATAGGAACACTGGCTCCCTCAAAATCCAAATTTAAAGTTGATTCATGATTACTACTCAAAAAGTGCTCTTTTATAACTTGTTATAAACTCTTTTAAACATTTTTTAGTAGTATTTATTACCTTTTAACTCAATTGGCACATTAAAGGCCCTTGCAAATGTTTCTGATCAGTTTTTGGCAAAGTTTGGTGTTTTTGATAGCTTTTTGATCATTAAAACAAGCTAAGAATGAGGGAGAATTTTGTATAGTCCATGGCAAAGCAAGTTGAAGCTCAAACACATGAAGAATCCAAGTTTTGGAGAGCTTCGTAGCCTTTGCCAAATCAATCAAGTATGCAAGGAAGAGAATCAGAGAAGAAATCTAACATCCAGTAATTTCGCATTGCTATGTGAAATTTTTACATAGCATGCGAAATGCCAAAAGGAGTACAAGCTGTAGGACAAAAACTAAGACTGAGGAAAATGGATTTCGCACCTTGTGCAAAATTTCGCAAGCCTTGCAAAAATCCTCTTGTGTAATTTTCAGATATTTTTGCATCGAATCCGTTAGATTTTTATCTCGAGATATTTTGTGTAATTACCTATTTTCTCCTTGTAATCAACTAATGATAGGATTGCTTAGTTAGGAAGGTTGGAAAAACCTCTATATATATTCTTTTGCATCGTTTGTAAAAATATAGAATATTTCATATAGAATTATACACTTGTAAATTCTCTTAGTAAGAAATATACAGAGCCTTGCTTTGCCTTACCTTCTCATTTTATATTTCATTTTCTTTCTAGCCAAACAACCTCTGAGGATGTTTTCCCAGAGGATGAGTGGCTAGGTTTTTCGTTTCTTGGACTGAGGGAAGCTAGGTAAAGGATCCGGATAAAAAGGTGGAAGTTTTCCTTGCTTTAAATGAGGAGAGTTGTTACCCGTTAATGGTTTTTGTTTCTTTTTTGTTTAACTTAAAATCCCTTAAAATCACCTAGGCCAATACTTAGTAAGCTTTTCGGACTCCATGGAGATCCATTAGTTATCATTTACGAGCCTCTGGAAGGTGGTTTAAAGGTAGGATTATCTAGAATGGCCAATACTTGGTAAGCTTTTCAAACTCCATGGAGATCCATTAGTTATCATTTACGAGCCTTTGACGAGTAGTTTAAGGTTAGAATCACTTTGAATGGCCAATACTTGGTAAGCTTAGTAGGCTCCATGGAATCCATGGATGTCTAGTAGTTATCATTTACGAGCCATTGGAAGATGATTCACAGTGAGAGGTCTTTAGTGTTTAAACCATTAAGGGGAAGTAACTACAGTTTTTCATGAACCAGTTGGATCAAACCTTAGTTTCTAAATACACACTGGTTCGGGAGATAACCATCTTTTATGTTATTTTTCCCAACGCAAGAAAAAGATCCGGAATCTTCCCCTTTGCCTAAGGAACCTGAACCTAGTGACCTAAAACTCCAAGAAACCTTTTCTTTGTAATTAATTTCAATTACTATTTTTGGTTGACTTAAAATCAAATGGCGTCGTTGCCGGGGATGGTGCCACAGTACAGTGATATGACCTTTCCAAAACACTTGTGATCTTCATCACAAGTTTGGTGATTTTTCTTTTCTTTTACTAACTCTTTTTGTTTGTTCCTTTTTATTTGTTTCCATTTTAGTTTACTCTTATCTAGTCTCAGATAATCTATTTTTTTTTCTAGAATTGTTTGTCTTTTGTTTTCTTTGTTTTTGTTTTTGTTTCAGTAATTACTAGTTGTGCATGCCCTATTGGATACGAGATAGTGGGGGAAGACTGGTGAAGATTGAAACTCCTCATGAAACAGAGTTAGAATTGTGCTTGAACATCATGGATGTGCCACCTGAAGATCAACATAGTCAACATGGTTAGGAGGACAATCTCAATGCATTGCGATCCATGAGGGACCGCATGCATCCACCTCGTATGAGTGCACCGTCATGTATAGTGCCTCCTATAGAGCAACTAGTGATCCGACCACATATTGTGCCACTTCTACCTACTTTCCATGGGATGGAAAGTGAGAATCCCTACTCGCATATCAAGGAATTTGAGGAGGTTTGTAATACATTCCAAGAAGGAGGAGCGTCCATCGACTTGATGAGGCTCAAGCTATTTCTTTTCACTTTAAAGGATAAGGCCAAGATTTGGCTTAATTCTCTGAGGCCAAGGAGTATCTGAACTTGGACTGATTTGCAAGCTAAATTTCTCAAGAAATTTTTCTTGACCCATAGGACCAACGGCTTGAAAAAGCAAATTTCAAATTTCTCAACTAAAGTGAATGAGAAATTCTATGAGTGTTGGGAGAGATACATGGAAGCTATCAATGCTTGTCCTCACCATGGCTTTGACACATGGTTATTGGTGAGCTTTTTAACGATGGTATGTCTTCCTCAATGAAGCAACTCTTAGAAACGATGTGCGGAGGAGACTTCATGAGTAAGAATCTGGAGGAAGACATAGATTTCTTGAGTTATGTAGCTAAAGTTTCAAGAGGATGGTATGAGCCGCATGCCAGAGAAGTGGGAAGAATGAAGTCTCAGCCTAATTCTAAGGCTAGGATGTATACCTTGAATGAAGATATCAACATGAAAGCAAAAGTTGCAGCTATGACAAGAAGATTGGAGGAGCTAGAAATGAAGAAGATACGCGAAGTGCAAGCCATTTCTGAAACACCAGTGCAAGCTATGTCGTGTTTCATTTGTCAGTCTTTTGAGCACTAGGTGGGGGAGTGTCCTACAATTCCAGCTATACGAGAAATGTTTGGGGATCAAGCAAATGTTATTGGACAATTCAAGCCCAATAACAATGCTTCATATGGAAACACCTACAATTCAAATTGGAGGAACCATCCAAATTTCTCATGGAAATCGAGGCCACCTCAGTACACGCAATCTAGCCAAGCACCTTCGCAAGCTTCGAATCTTGAACAAGCCATTGTGAATCTTATCAAGGTCGTAAGAGACTTTGTTGGAGACCAGAAATCCATCAATGCTCAACTCAGTCAAAGAATTGACAATGTAGAGAGTACATTGAACAAAAGGATGGATGGGATGCAAAATGATCTATCTTGGAAGATAGATAACCTCCAATACTCAATCTCAAGGCTCACCAACCTCAACATAGTGCATGAGAAAGGAAGGTTTCCTTCTCAACCTCATCAAAACCCTAAGGGAATTCATGAAGTGGAGGCTCTAGAGGGAGAATCGTCACAGGTGAGTGAAGTCAAAGCAGTGATCACTCTAAGGAGTGGTAAAGAGGTTGATCTGCCAATATCCAAGCCAAAGCATGAGGAAGAGAGTGAAGCAGAGAAAGAGAAGATGGGGGAAATCAAAAGAAAAAAAAAAAGGGAATAGTGCAAAGGAGGACCATGACTCTACTACAAATGAAGAACCGAAGAAGACCATTATCAAAGAAGATATGATTACTAAACACACACCTCCACATTTTCCCCAAGCTTTGCATGGAAAAAGGGGAATCAACAACGCATTAGAAATTCTTGAAGTGTTGAGGCAAGTGAAAGTCAACATCCCTTTGCTAGACATGATCAAATAAGTCCCGACTTATGTAAAATTCCTAAAAGACTTATGCACTATAAAGAGAGGGTTGAACGTGAACAAGAAAGCCTTCTTGACTGAGTAAGTGAGTGCCATCATACAGTGCAAGTCTTTAGTGAAATACAAAGATCCAGGCTGCCCTACCATCTCAGTGATGATTGGAGGGACGTGTGTGGAGAAAGCTTTGCTGGACTTGGAAGCAAGTGTGAATTTGCTACCATACTTTGTCTACAAGCAATTGGGACTAAGAGAGTTGAAGCTAACATCAATCACTCTATCTTTAGCAGATAGATCTGTGAAGATTCCAAGAGCCATGATTGAAGATGTCCTAGTTCAAGTTGACAAATTCTACTACCCAGTGGATTTTGTTGTTCTTGATACGGACTTGATTGCCAAAAGAATTAATTATGTTCCTATCATACTTGGAAGACCATTCCTAGCTACATCAAATGCCATCATCAATTGTAGGAATGGAGTCATGCAACTTACGTTTGGCAACATGACGTTAGAGCTCAACATCTTCTATTTGTGCAAAAAACAATTCCATCCGGAAGAAGAAGAAGAACCAGAGGAGGTTTGCATGATTGATAACTTAGTGGAGGAGCATTATGATCAGAAAATGCTAGAAGAGTTGAACGAAAGTCTTGGAGATCTTGATGAAGGGTTACTTGAACCCTCAGATTTGCTTGCTACTCTACCCCCTTGGAAGAGGATAGAAGAAATTATACCTTTATTCAATGAGGAGGAGACACAAAAAGTCGTTAAGAAGGAGTCCCAAAGCTTATTTTGAAGCCACTACCCATGGAGTTGAAGTATGCATACCTGGAAGAAAACAAGCAATGCCCTGTTGTTATATCTTCATGTCTTACCACTCTTCGGGAGGATTGTCTACTGGAAGTCCTCAGGAGATGTAAGAAAGCGATAGGGTGGCAAATTTCTGATCTAAAAGGGATTAGCCCTTTAGTCTGTACCCATTATATATATATGGAAAAAGAAGTTAAGCCAGTTCATCAATCGTAGAGAAGGTTGAATCCTCACATGCAAGAGGTGGTGCAAGTTGAAGTGCTTAAGCTACTTCAAGCCGGTATTATCTACCCCATATCAGATAGCCCATGGGTGAGTCCTACGCAAGTCGTGCCAAAGAAATCTGGAATCATAGTGGTGCAAAATGATAAGGGAGAAGAAATTTCCACACGCCTCACTTCAGGTTGGAGGGTGTGTATTGATTACAGAAAGTTGAATGCTGTGACAAGAAAGGACCACTTCCTGTTGCCATTTATTGATCAAGTACTTGAGAGGGTCTCTGGCCATCCTTTCTATTATTTTTTGGATGGCTACTCCAAGTATTTTCAAATAGAGATCGATGTTGAAGACCAGGAGAAGACCACTTTCACATGTCCATTCGAAACCTACGCATATAGAAGAATGCCTTTTGACTTATGCAATGCACCCGCAATATTCCAAAGATGCATGTTAAGCATTTTCAGTGATATGGTGGAGCGTATTATGAAAGTCTTTATGGACGATATCACCATATATGGAAGTACGTTTGACGAATGCTTAGTCAACTTGGAAGCTGTTCTAAACCGATGCATTGAGAAAGACTTGGTGCTTAACTGGGAGAAATGTCATTTCATGGTACACCAAGGGATTGTCCTTGGGCATATTATCTCAAAGCAAGGCATTGAAGTGGACAAAGCAAAGGTTGAACTTATTGTCAAGTTGCCATTGCCAACAACTGTCAAAGGAGTAAGGCAATTCCTTGGCCATACTGGGTTCTACAAGAGGTTTATCAAAGATTTCTCTAAGCTTGCAAGGCCTCTTTGTGAACTATTGGTTAAGGATGCTAGATTCGCATGGGATGAGAGATGTCAAAGGAGTTTTGAAGAATTGAAGTTGTTCCTGACAACCGCTCCAATAGTGAGAGCTCCCAATTGGAAATTAACCTTTGAAGTAATGTGTGATACCAGTGACTTTGCTACAGGAGCTGTTCTTGGGCAAAGAGAAGATGGAAAGCCCTATGTGATCTACTATGCGAGCAAAACGTTGAATGAAGCGCAAAGAAACTACACAACCACAGAGAAATAATTGTTGGCTGTAGTTTTTGCCTTAGAAAAATTTCGCGCTTACTTGGTGGGGTCTTTCATTGTGGTTTTCACTGATTACTCGGCCTTGAAATATCTGCTGACTAAGCAAGACGCAAAAGCAAGGCTGATTAGATGGATTCTCTTGCTTCAAGAGTTCAATCTCCAGATCAAAGACAAGAAATGAGTGGAGAATGTGGTAGCCAACCACCTTTCAAGGCTAGCTATCGCACATAATTCCCATGGTTTACCCATTAATGATGATTTTCCAGAGGAGTCACTCATGTTGATGGAAGTCGCTCCTTGGTATGCTCATATTGCTAACTGTCTAGTTACTGGAGAAGTTCCAAGTGAGTGGAAAGCACAAGATAAGAAGCACTTCTTTGCAAAAATTCATGCCTACTATTGGGAAGAGCCATTTCTATTCAAATATTGTGCAGATCAAATAATACGACAGTGCGTCCCTGAACAAGAGTAACAGGGGATCCTCAGTCATTGCCATGAAAGCATATGTGGAGGCCACTTTGCTTCTCAGAAAACAGCCATGAAGGTATTGCAATCGGGTTTTTGTTGGCCATCACTTTTCAAAGATGCCCACACCATGTACAGGAGCTGTGATAGATGCCAGAGGCTTGGGAAGTTAACACGCAGGAACACGTTGCCTTTGAACCCCATTTTAATAGTTGATCTTTTCAATGTCTGGGGCATTGACTTCATGGGACCTTTCCCTATGTCCTTGGCTACTCCTACATCTTTGTGGAAGTAGATTATGTTTCAAAATGAGTCGAAGCAGTCCCGTGCAAACACAATTGATTACTACTCAAAAAGTGCTATTTTATAGCTTGAAATTAACTCTTTTAAACACTTTTGAGTAGTAGTTATTACCTTTTAACTCAATTGGCATGTTCAGGACCCTTGCAATCGTTTCCAATCAAATTGTGTTAAGTTTTGGTGTTTTTGATAGTTTTTTATCACCAAAGCAATCCAAGGATGAGGGAGATTTTTGTATAGTGCATGACAAAGCAAATTGAAGTTCAAATTCATGAAGGAACCAAAGCTTTGGAGCTTCATGACCCTTTGCCAAAGTCTTTCAAAGTATGCAAGGAGGAAAAACAGAGAGAAGAAATTCATGAAGAAAAATAGAGGAGAGCAGCTGCAGTCTTCTTTCACACATTTGGAGCACTTTTCGGAGTCCATTTTCTACATGCTATATACCATTTCAAATCTTAGGAAGTCAAGAGTTCAATGCTTAAAACGGTGTGCAAATTGGAGCTGAAATGAAGAAGTTATAGCCATTGAAAGAAAACCGCGCTAGGCTGAAAGACAATTTCGCAAAATGCGAAATTATCTTGCCAAATTTTCGCAACATAGGAATCAACTTGCGAAATTCTCGCATATCAAAAATCCACCTACGAAATGGCACTCCATCTTACGAAATCACCTACAAACTTTTTGCATGTCACAAAACATGTTGCGAAATCACCTACGAACTGGGATATTTGCACATCGACTCCAATTGATATTTTTCTTCAGATATTTTTGTATAAATTTCCATTCTTCTCCTTGTAATCCACCACTCATGTAATTCCTTAGTTAGGAAGTAATGAAGGAAGGGTAAATAACCTTCCTATATAAACTCTCTTGTAATCACATAGAAGATATCTCGGGAGTTTTTCCAGAGACCATTTTGTATAGTTTTTGAAAGTAATACACAGGGCATTGCTCTGCCTTACCTTCCCATTTTGTTTTCTCATTTATTTTTGTTTCTAGCAAATCAGCCTTTGAGATGTTGTCTCAGAGGATAAGTGGCTAGACTTTTTGTTTCTTGGGTGAAGGAAGCCAGGTAAGGTGTCAGATGCATAAGTGTGAGTTTTTGTTGTTTCCGTTTTTAATGAAGAGAAAGTGTGACTCGTTAGTGGTTTTTATATTTTTAATTAACTAGGATTACCGTAAATAGCCAATACTTGGTAAGCTTTTGGATTCCATGGATTCTTATTGCTTGCAATCTTGCTCCATGGAGGTCTAATTGTTATCTCTTGTTCGCTTGTGAAGGATGATCCGATGTTAAGGATCACTTTGAATGGAAAATACTAGGTGAGAGGTATGAGCCATTGCAATGTGTATCAGTGAGAGGGATTTAGCGTTGAAACCATTAATGGTAAGCATCTATACCACACCGGTTCGGGAAATAACTATAGGTTAAATCCCGAATGCGAGGAAAAGATTCAAGTGACCGGAATTTACTCTTTTGTATACGATACCTGATCCTAGTGACCTGAAATCCCAAGAAACACCTTTCTTTCTAAGTAATTTTATTTACTTTAAGTTTGGTTAGCTTAAAACCAACCATTTCATTACAAATTTATGTTTTCTTTTAAAGCTAACTTTGAAAAGAAAAAGCAGCAATTCAGTTTTTGAACTAATATCAATTGCGAAGTAAAAACCCATCTCTGTGGACGATCTTAGAGCCACTATACTATGCTAGCTAGTGCTACCCTAGTATATGGTGAAATAGGTTTATAAATTTTGTTGATTACTCCCGTCTGAGGATTGAAATCAAAGCACATTAGTTGATTGAGCTGAATCAAGTAGAACACCAATTTGAGAATGAATCAACAATGATTACAGAGTCGTTCTCAAATTTCTAAAAGAGAACATCTTCTCGAGATTTGGGGTACCCAAAGCCCTAATCAGTGATGGGGTACTCATTTTTGTAACAAGCCGTTTGAAACTCTCTTAGCCAAGTACAGGGTGAAGCATAAGGTAGCTACACCTTACCACCCTCAGACTTTTGGGCAAGTGGAGTTAGCAAATCAGGAGATCAAAAACATACTAATGAAGGTGGTGAATACGAGCAGAAGAGATTGGTCTGTTAAGCTTTATGATTCACTGTGGGCATACAGAACAACTTACGAGACCATTCTTGGAATGTCTCTTTATCACCTAGTTTACGACAAAGCGTGTCATCTCTCCATGGAAGTGGAATACAAAGCTTGGTGGACAATCAAGAAGCTCAACATGGACTTGAACAGAGACGGGATGAAGAGGTTCTTAGACCTTAATGAGATGGAGGAACTGAGAAATGACGCCTACAATAATTCAAACATTGCAAAACAAAGATTGAAGAGGTGGCATGATCAGTTAGTCTCCCGCAAAGAATTCCAAAAGGGACAAAGAGTCTTGCTCTATGACTCTAAGCTCCACATCTTTTCAGGAAAGTTGAAGTCAAGGTGGATAGGTCCTTTTACCATTCACCAAGTGCATTCCAATGGAGTAGTAGAACTACTCAATTCCAACAGCACCGGGAGCTTCAAAGTTAATGGCCACCGTCTCAAGCCATTTGTGGAACCTTTTTTCTCGCAATAAGGAGGAAATCATCCTCCCTGAGCCACATCAAGCTTGATAGGACCAATGGTTAGATGGACTTAGTCTGTCGGAAGACTGTTAAGTCCATATTTTTTGTTTCAATATTGATTTAAAAGTTTTAGTGTTTTATTACTTGTTTTAAGTTTGATTTCTTACTTTAATTTTATTTTGTTGTGATTTAACTTAATTTTTGATGATCAATTGTAGGTGGATTTTAAAACAGTTGGGAAAAACTTTAAAAATTTTCTAGCGGAGGAAAAACCACAAAAACAGAGCATTTCGCACACCCTGCGAAAAATTCGCAGGGCTTGCTAAAAATTCGCACACCCAGCTTTGCAAAAACCCTGTGCGAACATGCTTTGCAAAAGTGCTTTGCGAAACCCTGTGCGAAATTAGAAAGGTTGTGCGAACCCATTTTGCAACCCTAGAACCCATTTCACAACCCTATGTGAATTCCAGCAGCCTGTGCGAAAACCAACAGTCACTTAAAAGTCTATTTAAAGCCCTCCGGCCCTATCTTCATTTCGTACACCCCATCTGCCCATTGTGAAAGCCTCCATCACCTTGTGACGCCCCAGCTTCCATAGTTTTTCTCCATTGGATGCCCCGCAGCCACCCATTTGAAGAGGCGACCCCCACCTCTCACTCCATTTCAGACATGGCGCGGATTAGAGGAGACCATACCGACCCTTCACCAACTCACAATCAAAGGCCGAGAGCCTCCTCTGTGCGGGATTCAACATCTCAGGCCCTAGAGAGCCCGACCATTCCATCTTTTGAGGGAGGAGTGCCCTCTAGTCCACCTCAACACAGATACGAGACACGGAGACCACCAACTACACCCAGGGTGATTTCTTCACGCCTTGAGAGCTCAGTACGTCGCACTCTAGCTAACTTCAAGCCTAAGAAAGTCATCTAAACCTTCTCAACTTTCTTTTGGCATGTCACCGGAAGTTATTATTAAACGGCCCATGATTGCAGTGCTGCCCCTTGAGGGCAATTTAGATTGTAGAGCCAGACCATTCCACTCTGAGCTATATTTTGATCTAGAGATTTTCCGGCAGCAGCCAAAGCTTCGAGACTCATTTGGCCTACTCCAGAGGTACCATCTGGAGCACCTTATGACTCCTCAAGAGTTTTTTTACCCGAGAGTGGCCTTAGACTTCTATCAGTTTATGACTACTCACGGCGTTCGAAGTCCTACTGCCATTCACTTCAGCATTGACAGACGCCATGGTATCCTAGAGGTTAGACACATCGCAGAGGCTCTCCACATTCCATACAAGCTAGTGGATCCAGCAGACTTCCGAGAATGGTCCCCTACATCTCAGAGGGACATGGTCCACATCTTATCCAAGGGGACCTCAATAGATTCAGTTCTTCTATGTAAGGAGCTTCCACCTTGGATGCTCTTAGTAGATGTGTTGCTGAGGTCCAACTTTTTTCCTTTTCAGCATTTAGTGCAGAGGCGAGGAGCTAGCTTGGACGCTTTATTCCAGATATCAGAGGGTTTCTATTTCGGGCCACATCACTTGATTATGGCCTCTCTTCTCCACTTTGAGGAGAAGGTTCACAAGAAGAAGCTCCAAAGTGCCGACACTATTCCACTATTGTTTCCAAGGTTGCTCTGTCACATATTGGAGCATATGGGCTATCTTACTGAGCCTCACCTTGAGCGCCGCCACCTTTGTCGAGAGCGATTCACTCTATACAAATGGACACAGTTGGCGGGCTATTCGACACCTCTAGGAGCCCCACCCAGGCCAGCACCTCCAGTGCCACCACAGGCTGAGCAGGCATAGCAGGATGAGCTTCCCACAGAGTCTGTACCACTTAACCCTGCAGCACCTATGCCTAAGGCCACTTATACTACTCCTCCTACCACTCTCGTTATTCCACTGAATGTACCTTCTACATCTAAGGCCTCCATCACCATTTCTGCCACAGAGTTTCATGCCATGATACATACATTTAAGACACTGACCATTACGCACAATGCTTTATTCAGGCAGATGGCCGCCATGCGTGCATAGCAGGATCAGCATATTGCTATCCTTCGTCAGATTCAACAGCATCTGGGTATTCCACCATCACCTCAGGCTGACATTCTTGGACCATTAGAGCCCATAGCTCCAATTGAGTAGACTATTCCACCTAAGGAGACTACTAGAGCAGAGGCCCTCCATAGATGCATCATCTCCACATGACCCTACTACTTGATCATCTCTTTATCTTTTTTGTATTTACTTATTATATTAGTAGAGAAAGTTCCATGTTTTGATGTTTTATATTCTAGGATTGAATGTATCACTTGATCAATTCTGATTATTTTGTACTTTCTCAGAGTAATATATAAACATCATTTCTGATTATATTTGCCATTCTTCCATTTCCTCTACTGATTACTCATTTTTTTTTAATCATGTGGTTTCTCCTATACGACTTAGACTCAATTTCACTCAGGAGGTACCACTTCCTCCCTTTATTTGCAATCGCTCTTGCCACATTGAGGACAATGTTGATCTTGGTTGGAAGGAGAGTTGAGGAAGGAAATTTTGTTAATAATGTTAGGATATTTTGTTAATTTAGTACTTTTTGCTTAATTTTAAAAGTTTTAATTCTATTCTCCATGGTTATTAAGGAAAAATTCTCAAAATGAAATGGGAGAAATTGAATTCTTGTCTTTTTACTTGAATCTTAGAGTTTGTATTATGCTTATTGAAGTTGATGAATTATTGAAGCTCCTATTGAATTCAACCTTATTTCTTCCACTTTAATCTTACCACACACTGTGCACATTAGGTTCCGATTAAAAGATGAAAGACTATCTTACCCCCTAAACTTAGGAAAATTTAGACTTGATACCTTTTACCTCATTTTAATAGTGTTGGAACACCTTAAAAAAGGCCAATGAGCCTTAAAAAAGAAAAGAAAAGAAAAAAGAACAAGTATTACACTTGCCTTGAAACCTGAGCAAGGTCCGAGGGGTATATGGTGAAAATCTTTAAAACCCGGTGCCCTAAGCCTTTATTGGTTGGGAGTCACCGACCTCAATGCTCATTACATGGGTGAATAGGTGGAGTTTAACATATTATAGGTGTTTGGGTATTTGAACTTCAATCTCAAAAGTTCGGGGTGAAATCTGAGGAGTTAGTGGTCGAAAGATCCTTAAAGCTTGATGTCCTAAACCTTGATTGGTTGGGAGTCATCGATGGACCTCCGTTACATGGACACTTTAGAAAACAATACCTTTAGCATTGCACTCCTACAAGAAAAAAATGTGAAATAAGAGAGGTCAGTTTGCTAAGGTTTGAAAAAGAACTAGGTTGGGGGGAGAGAATAGTTCAGCATACTATATTGGGAAACTAATAAGTAACACTTAGATTTTTATGGAAGAGAAAAGTTTAGACCTTTGGGAGTGGAAATTCTTTTGATGCTTAAATTTGCATAATGCCTACTCTTTATAAATTGTGATTAGGCAAGATGTTTGAGGACTCTTGTTAAAGGTTGGGTTTTATCTCTTTAATGTCCCATGAGAGAGTATGCTCTACATCATGCCACTTGAAAATTTTTTGGAGTGATCAGCATGATTTTGTAAATTATTTTACTATCTATTGTTCTTTTTTCTCTCCTTTATTGCTAAGGGACTAGCAATATGTCGGTTGGAGGGAGTGATTACTACTCAAAAAGTGCTCTTTTATAGCTTGTTATAAACTCTTTTAAACATTTTTGAGTAGTATTTATTACCTTTTAACTCAATTGGCACATTAAAGACCCTTGCAAATGTTTCTAATCAGTTTTTGGCAAATTTTGGTGTTTTTGATAGCTTTTTGATCATTAAAACGAGCCAAGAATGAGGGAGAATTTTGTATAGTCCGTGGCAAAGCAAGTTGAAGCTCAAACACATGAAGAATCCAAGTTTTGGAGAGCTTCGTAGCCTTTGCCAAATCAATCAAGTATGCAAGGAAGAGAATCAAAGAAGAAATCTAACATCCAGCAATTTTGCATGGCTATGCGAAATTTTCACATAGCATGCGAAATGCCAAAATGAGTACAAGCTTTTGTTATTATCCGTTAATGGTTTTTGTTTCTTTTTTGTTTAACTTAAAATCCCTTAAAATCACCTAGGCTAATACTTGGTAAGCTTTTCGGACTCTATGGAGATTCATTAGTTATCATTTACGAGCCTCTGGAAGGTGGTTTAAAGGTAGGATTATCTAGAATGGCCAATACTTGGTAAGTTTTTTGGACTCCATGGAGATCCATTAGTTATCATTTACGAGCCTTTGACGGGTAGTCCAAGATTAGAATCACCTTGAATGGCCAATACTTGGTTAGCTTAGTAAGCTCCATGGAATCCATGGATGTCTAGTAGTTATCATTTACGAGCCATTGGAAGATGATTCACAGTGAGAGGTCTTTAGTGTTCAAAACCATTAAGGGGAAGCAACTACAGTTTTTCATGAACCAATTAGATCAAACCTTAGTTGCTAAATACACATCGATTTTGGAGATAACCATCCTTTATGTTATTTTCCCCAACGCGAGGAAAAGATCCAGAATCTCCCCCTTTGCCTAAGGAACCTGAACCTAGTGACCTAAAACTCCAAGAAACCTTTTCTTTGTAATTAATTCTAGTTACTATTTTTGGTTGACTTAGAATCAATCTTTTTCACCCAAAATTATGTTTTCTTTTAAAGCTAACTTTTTAAGAAAAAACACCATTGCAGTACTTTAACTAATGTCACGTGTACTATGAAAACTCATCCCTATGGACGATCCTAGAGCCACTATACTATGCTATCTATGCTACCCTAGTGTAAGGTGATTTAGGTTTATAAATTTTGTTGATAACACCCGTCTGGGCCAGAATAAAATGGAATAGCCGCTATGGGACGAATCAATTCAACATCCCACTATAGAGAATCAACTGTAAATAACAACGAGACACCAAGTACTCGGGTCAGTGACCTGCCATCCATTGTGTTTAGTCTCCCCATGAATTGGTGTTCATAATCTAATAAGGTGAAAGCTATCAGCCTTTCAAGACTACCTCTACCATCCTTGAGTTACAGATCCTCCTAATGTGTGTTTAATTGACATATCTTAGCTCTCAAAGAGCCTATGTCAAGTTCCACTTAAGGAACTATTATGGCCATAGTTTCCATGAACACACCTCCTTAGGATCACCCAAGAGGATATGCTGTCTCAATCCTAAGAGATCACATGGTGCCTCTATTGAGAATACCTATTGTTGTTAGTTTCCATCAACAATGACCCAATCCATAGGGAATTTATGATTAGCTTACGATCTCACTTGTAGGTCAAAGTCATTTCTAACTTTAGTACAAGCTCAATATTCTCTTAAGGTTGAGAGACAACACAATGAAACAGCTTGGTGAGGTCATGACTACTTGATAGCCTTAAGTCATGACTCACCGTAAGTCCTATCCAATGTGTAACCATACACACAGCCAGTATTCCTATGGGTCCTAGTAGTCCTTGCTCTAAGCTCATATACCTTGTTGGTATGGGTTATGAGGGTCAGATTAGCTCTAGGTTCACTTTTGTGCATGAGGGCGTTTTGGTAATTTCACAAGGTTACACAATGGTAAGTAAACAAAGTCTTTAGATTGAGCTAATTGATTAATTTGTAGGCTCTATTGGGTTGATTAATCAATTAGAACCCATTGTGGGCTAGATTAAGTGACTCAAGCCCATGTGGGCTCAAGTCACTTAAGCCCACTTAGGAACCCTATAAATACCCCCTAGGGGTTAAGGTTTCCATAGCTTTTGTCTTTCACCATCCAAAGAGATTGAGAGCCATAGCCTCCACCATTTTTTCCTCCCCACTAGAAGTGTGCTAAGATCAAGGTTCGAGTTATCGGGCGGAAGACTTCAGGTTTACGAGACTTCTACGATTTTGATTTTCATCTTCACCATGTGGATTTGATTTGGGAACATCCAAATTTAAGGTATGGTTTTCGTTAGCACTTTTTGAATCCTTTAAAACTATAAAAGGTTATTTTTCCATTGTGCATAGGATTTAGAAAAAACCTAGGATAGTTATGCATGTTCCTAACTTGATCCGAACTTAGCAAACGGAGAGATCTAAGTTGTTCTCTTCATCAATAGGGAATAATATATGATTAACATACGATCTCACTTATAGGTCAAAGTCATTGCTAACTTTAACATAAACTCAATATTCTCTCAAGGTTGAGAGACAACATAATGAAGTAGCTTGATGAAGTTATGACTACTTGATACTCTTATGTTAATGACTCACTGTAGGTCCTGTTTAAAGTGTAACCATATACACTAGTGCACTCACCATGGGAAACTCATCCTGATGGTAAAGACTAGCCATCCATCCAATTAAGAAGTAGTGCATTACAACCTTTAAAGGGTCCTATGAACGGAAAATGAACAAATCATCTACTTACAAGGAACCTATGATTTGCATCTTTTATATAACTCGTAGCGTACTCAAGTCATGTACAATATAAGAGATGCAAACCAAAATGCTTTAAAAGATATAATGCATGGAATTAGGATAGATAAAATTGAATTGGAAATTAATAAATGATAAAATCCACAAGTTTATTACATCATGTAATGCTTTCAAGGGCTTTATCCTAACAATCTTCCACTAGCCTTCAAAGCATCATGTCTCTAATGCATACTAGCCACACATCATGCCTTTAAATTTTCATATAAAACAATAAAACCTAAAACATATGCGTGTCAGTGAGATGTGGTATTTGTTTTTGTAAGGTTTGTATTTTGGAACTCTACCTTTTAAAATTTTCACTTTAATTTCTTTTTATTCATGAAAAAACTAAAAAGTACTTTCTAATGCTAAGTAGTCAATTGATGTTACCCATGTGCTAGGAGATTGATTCTTGTTTATATGTTGACAATTTTGTTTTAATTTATGTTTGGTTATAGAAGTCTTTTTAGACTTACTTTCCATTGAAGATTAAGGGTTATTGTTCGTCCAACCAAGAAGTCACATATGTTTAAAAAGGTTTAGCTTATGGCATATAAAGGCTTATTTGAGGTATAAAAGGTTCAGTATCGTTTTTTAGCTTAAAAGGTTTTTAAACAATGTATTTTCAAAAAGTAAGGACCACTCAAGTGATTAGAGTGCTCAAGCGGTTAATCCCACTCAAATGGTTGGAGCACTTAAGCTAGTAGTCAAAGTCTACTCAAGCAGTCATGATAGTCCTGTCGAGTTTAGAAACGTATTTTAAATGATTTTAATCCAACTTTGATTTAGAAACTTGTGACACTGAAATCCTTCTGGCTTCTTCCTATAAATTCCTCCTTTATAATCCTTTGAGGGTTAGAAATTCGGGTTAAGAGATTCGAGATCGTAGAGATTTAATTGTTAAAGACCTCTCATTCTTTATAGGTACTGTTTGAGAGGAAAGCCTAATTTGCCACACCATTCATGTTCTTTTATTCAAGGATTCAATTATTTGAATTGTTGGTTAAAGATCGTAATCCCTTTGAAGGGACCGAAAGATCTACTAGGGAGCAACAAGTGTTGCTATGTCGTAGACATGGATCAAGTTGTAGGTACTAGAGAATAAGTTTTTAGGGTAAAGCGATCAGGTAAATCTATGTGACTTGATTTCGAATAGTGGATTTCGATTGACAGGCTTTAGACCTCATGGTTTTTTATTTCTACAATTTGCGAAGGTTTTTCATGTAAAAATCTTGTGTTTCATTGTCTATTTCTTTATATTTGATCTTACATTTGAATTGCCTAGAATTGGTTAATTTGTTCTAACCTAATATCTTGCAGGACAATCCTAAAAGATTCATATGTATATTTATTCATGCTTATATTTTGATTGAAGATATTGAATTGGTTGGTTAATTTGTTATTGAGGTTGTTGGATTGGTTATATTGGTGGTTATGGTTGTTATACCTGCAACCAATTATTGTTATCCCTAACTTCTCTTAGGATATCTTTGATTGATTCGTTAGGATTGTTGTTGAGTTTGTTAGTTTGGTTATTCCGGTGGTTATCATTATTATTCCTAACATATTTCAACATCTATTATTAATTTTGGATATTAATTAACCATAAAAATCATGTTTTTATAAGGGTAAAATTCTATTTGAATATCCAGGTTATCCTTATAACATCCTGGATAAGAAAAGTGATCATGATTTAAAATTTTTTAAAAAAAATTTTAAAATCACCCATTTACCCCCTCTCAATGTTCTTTGTTGGACTTTCAATTATTCAAGGGGTATTTAGAGCAATACCCATATTTTTTCACCATGTAATAGGTCGCAAATATTGTAATAATACCATACTGGCAAGACCCAACTTTGCTACCACCAAGTCGACCCATTTATAGTCAAATGGTCTAGGCTCACATAGTAATTTCTGGTCCATGTGGATTCCTAAGAAAATTGAAGAAAAAATGAAATTACCGACAATAAAGCCACAAGCCTGATGGAGAACTAATAACATACCTAAGTATGGAACATAAATTAGGGCAAGAAAGTGGTCGTTGTAGTGGTGCTCTTTTGTTAGTAGAAAACCCAAATGGGAGGCCACATATGACCTACTCAGGTCTCCTCTTCCCTAAAATCCTATCACATCTAGCCTTAAGCAACCAAACATTCCACCCATTCTTCATGTGTCTTTTCTTCCTTCTTCTCCTCTCCAACTTCCACACAGATCTACACATTAATGCTAGATTAAAGGGCTTGATTTTGGAAATTATTAGGGCTGACAAAGATTGATATAATTAGAATTCGACACATTTTTCATTGATTGATTAATCGTGTTTGAATTAAATTTGTATTTATATAACCCATTTAATAAATAAATTCTTTTCCAATCGACTTATATAACATGAATTGACTTATATAATAATCATGTTGATTAACCTGTTTATAAGCATAATCCGTTGAATCATATTTGACTTGTTTTAAAGACCAATTAAATTATAAACAAGTTAGGTTAAAAAGTTAAACATATTGACTCGAACAAATTCTAATTCGACTCTATTATTACAAAGGCGATCAGGTTTTGAGTGAGTGGAAAAACGTTGATGATAATAGGGTTATTTTGAGGTTAAACCATTGTTGAAAAAAAAAAAGAATAATACTAGATTTTGTGTTTGCTTGTTGAAGCTTTTTATGGCTCCAACACCATAAAAGAATGATATTTGAATGAATAACGTGTTGTATTTTTCATATATATATATATATATAGGAATAATGCTGGAGTTTATGTTTGCTTATTGAAGCTTTTTATGACTGATACCATAAAAGAACAAGATTTGATATATATAATAAATAGTGTTGGATTTTGTGTTTGCTTGTTGAAGCTTTTTATGGCGCTGATACCATAAAAGAACAAGATTTAAATGACTAACGTGTTGTATTTTTCTTTTGGCTCTTATACATATATATGTTGAAGTTAGTTTTGTAATGTTTTGTAATTTCTAAAATCTTTTGCCTAAAATGCAAGAAAACAAACTTCAACACAAATGCAATTATAAATTGGTTCCTATACACATTAACATATTGGTGGGTTTCGTTATTAATGTTTTTAGTTTGTAAGAAAGTCGTTAGCTAACGAGATGAAAGATATTGCAAAGATCATCCTGAACTTGGTCATTGTGTTCTTGGCAAAAATGATGATTCAAATGGTGAAAAATGTTGGACATTTTGTACAACGAAATGTTCAAAAGGAGGCATTTACAAAAAGTTATATAAGGTCCTATTTATCATTGTTATTATTGATGATGTATATGCTCTATCTTTAAATAATATCAATAATACCTCCATAATATCAATAAAATTTATGATTAATTAATAATTTCCACCTTCTTCGTATTCAAAGATGTTTTTTGTCCTACTTGGTATTGTTGTTATCATTATTATTTACTCTCTTTTTTATTTAGATTTTATTATCCATCCAATTAAAGTATTAGGAATTTAATTCAAAGATATGAGTTGTTTGTAGAAAATAATAAATAAAATATAATTAAGCATCGGTTAACTTGACTTATCTTTGCATGTTTGGTTTAAAAGGACAACAGAATTCTCAAATCCATGGAATTTTCCTTTTTCTCTCATTCATTTAATCCCTATAATTTTTTGTTTTATAAAATTCATCCAGGTAAAGTTGACATCCTTCTTTCTCTCATTTTTACTATTTATTTATCTTAGTGAGGTTAATTAAATTTAAAGTTTTTTTTTTCTAAAAAAAAATAATTGTGTGCAAATGAGAAACAAATGCATTCCGAGAAAATTTTGATTTCTAAATTATTTTTACAAGTTACTAGACTAATTCAATGCATCAAATCTTACATGATTTTAAGGACTTGTCAACAAACTCAATGTTTGATGTTGAGTGTGGTATAAAAGGATTTTGGGTAAAATGGGTGATGGGAAAAATATTTCAATATGCCATAAACATAATTGCTCTAGAGTTTGTCACCTATTTAATATGGAAATTTGAAAATATATATATATCAATGGGTTGAAAATTGATATGCATGATAATATTTTTTACTTTTCATAATAATTTGTAAAATTTTCAAACGTATTTAATAGTAAAGTGATGATCCATAAAATTTATGTATAATTATTTTTATTTAACAATATTCATAATTTTATTTTCAATTTTGTTTTTCCTTATATTTAATAACTATAAGGAAGATAAAAAAAAAAAAAAAAAACTTATTAAAAAAAGTGTAATATCTAATTTTGTTAGCAAATATAGAGACTAAAGCTTGTAACCTCAGTTTTAAAACATGTCTACATAATTAAAAAACTCATACATATATAACGATATGAATTTGAATTTTTTCCTCCATCTAATATAAGATATAACAAATACTATCAAACTCAAAATGTAAATATAAATGAAAAATTATTTAGTTTGGAATAAGTTTCAATAAGGAGTTTTGGTTCTAATTTAAATTTAAAACTAGGGATTTTATTTTTTATTTTTTAAAATCATATTTTTAAAATATAATTTTAAATTGATTTTTAAAAATAAAATAGTTTGGTTTAAACAACAATTTTAATAATTTATATTTTATTTGCTCGAATGATTAATTTGACCTAAAATTCCTTAATTGGACAATTCACCTTAAAATCTTTTTTCACTAAAGAATATATTTATTATTCTATTTTAAAAGTAAGTGTTATTTTAAAAATAATAATATTAAGTAAAGAAATCTTCAATTTGAATAGAAAAAATCATTAGGTGGCAGACAAAAAAGACACGAAGTCATTATATTCTTATCCTATTTGTCTTTGTTACTAAAACGTGTTAACATAAAAATCTGGCAAAAATAAAAAATTTACCATATTTTTATTTTAAGTATAAGAAATATTAAAGTTGAATTAAATTATTATAATACATTTTTTATTATAATAAAGGAAAACTATATTATAATACATTAATATTTCCATAAAATAGAAAAAATAAAATAAAATAAAATCTTAGTTAAGACCTATTTAATATTCGAACTTTCTTTTCCCTTCTTTTTATTTTTTTTCTCTTCATTTTTTTCATATAATTATTATCATAATTTATTTTTCATTATCTCAATATATGTAAAAGTTTTTGTTTTAGTATGTAATGTTTCTTATAGAACGGAATTTTTATAATTTTATGTTTCAAATTTTGTTAAATAATTTTGTTAAGTAGGTTCTTTGTGGTTTCAATTTTGAAAATTTGAAAATCATTTATTTTTATACTAAATTATATATTGTTTAATTTTTTTTTAATAAAATATCGTTTTATCTAACTATTTATGTTGAAAGACTTTATTATTTAAGTTGACTTATTATAAATTTTGACAATATTATAAAATTTAAATTAAATTAAAATTATATTATATTTAAAAATATAATGTATTAATGAAACATAAAAAGAGAAACCATGTATTAGCATGTAAAGTATTTCCTTTTTCAATATTAAAATTAATTCTCTTTTTATTCAAATATTTTATTAGGAGATAGATTGACTTTACAAAGTTGATTGAAATTAATATTTTTTTTAAGATTGAATTTCTTTTGGTTAGTCTCCTCTTTCCTTTTATTGATTTTCTTTACTTATTGTAAGTCTTCCTAAACCCATGGAATCTCATCACAATTGAGATTTTTCACCATATTAAACCATATACAGTTGTAATTAATTATAGTTAGTTTTGATATTATTAGTTAATTAGTTATAAGGTTGTAACTACTTCAACACATATAAATAGAGAATCACCTATAAGAAAAAAAGAGATGTGAGAATAATTTTCAAAAAACTTCTCTCTTTTCAATTGCTTTCTCTTCATCTTTCTTTCAAGTTTTTCGGTGGTTTCACACTCAAATTTTAGTGAAAAACTACAACCAAATTTTGAAGGCAAAAGAGATGGCCAAATCAAGGAGTTTCAATTCATTTTTCCTTGCAATGATTGTCATATCATCCCTAGGTTGGTTTTTATATATACCACTTATATAAATAATTTTTCTTTTATCCATCTTTCAAACTTCCATGATTTTAATTGTAAGTTTAGGCTTTTTAATGTTTTTATTTTATTTTATTACAAATTATGCAAAGCAAATTATAATATTATAATAGAATGATTTTTAAATCTTTGATTTCAAAATTGTAGATTCCGTTTATTGAATAATTTTCATATGATTTCCATTAGATATGATTATTCAATGAAGATATATTTCATATTAATTTTACCTAGAATAGAAAACATGTAGAAGACAAAATTGTATTAAAATAAGTATTTTTTAATAATTGATGATATATATATATGTATGCGCATTTGTAGAACATAAGTTCTAGAAATATTGTAACAAATTTTAGGAATGACACTAATAAGTCAATTGATTATAATGCATGTCACATTGATGAGTTTTGCTATTCATGTTTTCAGTTTGCGAGGAAGTGGTTAGTCAACAAGATGGAAGGTGTTGTAAAGATCACCCAAAACTTGGACACTGTGCTCCTGGCAAAGATGATGATCCAAATGGTGGAAAATGTTGGACATACTGTATCACAGGATGTACAAAGGGCGGCTTTTGCAAAAAATTATCTAGTGGTCATCATGTTTGTCATTGTTATTGTTGATCATATGTTGTATATGAGTATGATATGAATAATATCGATCTATAATATCAATAAAGCTTATAAATAATAACTTTGATTATATTATTCTTTTAGTGGGATTTTTTTGTTCAATTTTTTTGTTGTTATTATTAATATATGAAATCACACTATTGTTACCCTCTTCTTCTTCATTTCAATATTTTCATTCTCTAAAATCTATTGGATTAAAATTTAAGAAATTCAATTCAAAGTTACAAATTGTTTGCAAAAACAACAAAAAAAAAAAAAAAAAAACAAAAAGGAAAGAGAGAGATCTTACTAAACATCTTAATAATGTACTATTTTCCCTATTCAACTTCAACCTTTACAATTTTCTATCTAATGTTTGGCTTAAGAGGACAACATAATCCCCAAATCTATATATTATAAACACTTTGTTTTGAGATTTTTTATTTCATATTCTTTTAGAATAAAAAAAAAAAAAAAAAAAACACATTTGACATCCATAATAAAGAAAGAGGTGTTTTCAAAGATAACATCTTTTAGTTGTTTTATGTTAGTTTTCACCTGTTTTATGGAGTTTGTTTTAAAAAAATAACTATAGAAACATTTAGATTGATTTAAAATAAAATATTAGATATAAAAATTATTTTTAAAACAAATTAATAATATTAAAAGTAGGTTAAAAGCATTTCAAGTTTTCAAACAATATTTTTTTTCTACAAAAACATTCTCAAAAACTGTTTTTTAAAAATTATTTTCGAAAATAGTTACCAAACAGGGCCTTGATTTTTTTTTTTTCAAAAACACTTTTTAGGTTAAAAACATTTCTAAGAATCATTGAATTCTAAATTTTTTATAATATTAAAAAATTTACATTGAATTGAAATTTTATTAGAATTAAAAAGAATAATGTATTAATGAAATATGAAAAGAGAAAGTTTAGATTTTAAAAAAGGTAAATAAAGTTCCAAAGTAATTAATAAATAAATAAATTATTTAGAATTATATATATATATATATATATATATATATATATATATATATAGAATGTTATATATTAAAGAAATATGGAAAAAGAATGTTGAGAGAAAAATAGATGGTTTAGAGTTTAGGATAATTAATAAGGAAAAAATTATATATATATATTAAAAATATCAAATAACTATATAATTGTAGACTCTCATTTTGGTCTAAGTTTTTTAGATTATTTTAAGAGCATATTTTTACCACTTGAGAAGAGCTGGCAGCTTGTTTTTGTAGTGGGGGTCGGTTTTCAGAGGAGCCAAGCATGCTGGGACACATGGCCAAGGACACCCCCACCTTGCCATGGTAGTGGTTAGGGATAGAGACGTTGATTACTACTCAAAAAGTGCTATTTTGTAGCTTGTAATTAACTCTTTTAAACATTTTTGAGTAGTAGTTATTACCTTTTAACTCAATTGGCATGTTAAGGACCCTTGCAATCGTTTCTAATCAAAATGTGTTAAGTTTTGGTGTTTTTGATAGCTTTTTGATCACCAAAGCAATCCAAGAACGAGGGAGACCTTTGTATAATTCATGGAAAAGCTTTTGGAAGCTCAAATTCATGAAGAACCAAGCTTTGGAGCTCCATAACCCTTTGCCAAAGTCGTTCAACAGCATACAAGGAGGAAAAACAGAGAGAAGGAAATCTTGAAGAAAAATAGAGGACAACAGCTATAGTCTTCTTTTGCACTTTTGGAGCACTTCCCGGAGTCCATTTTCTACATGATATATACCATTTCAAATCTCAGGAAGTCAAGAATCCAAAGCTTCAAACGGTATGCAAATTGGAGTTGAAATGAAGAAGTTATGGCCATTGGAAGACAACTGCGCCAAAGCTGAAAGGCAATTTTGCATGCTGCGAAATCCACTTGTGCAATCTCCAAATATTTGCGACCGACTCCATGTGATATTTTCTTCAGATATTTTTGTATAAAATCCCTATTTTCTCCTTGTAATCCATGAATCATAGGATTACTTAGCTAGGAAGGTTGGAAAAACTTCCCTATATATCTTCTCTTGCATCCGTTGTAAAAATCATCATGTAGATATATAGAATCAATCACTATATAGAATATACAGAGCCTTGCTCTGCCTTTCCTTCCCATTTTGTTTTCTCTTTTATTTTCTTTCTAGCCAAACATCCTCTGAGGCCTTAGAGGATGAGTGGCTAGGCTTTTTGTCTCTTGGGTGAAGGAAGTTAGGTAAGGTTCAGCATGCATAAGCGTGAGTTTTGTTGTTTCAGATTTTAATGAAAAGAAAGTGTGACCCGTTAATGGTTTCTATGTTTTTAGTTAACTTAAAACGCTTTTGAATCACTTGGGCCAACACTTGGTAAGGCAAGTGGACTCCGTCCATTGAGTTTCACTAGTTTATCTCTTGCAAGCCTTTGGGAGGTGGTTTAAAGGTAGGATTTTCTAGAATAGCCAACACTTGGTAAGCTTTTGGACTCTAAGGAGACATCCATTAGTTATCTCTTGCGAGCTTTTGACGGGTAATCCAAGGTTAAGGATCACCTTGAATGGCAAATGCTAGGTGAGAGGCACGAGCCATTGCAAGATGAATCAGTGAGAGGGATTTAGTGTTGAAACCATTAATGGTAAGCATCTGTACCACACCGGTTCGGGAAATAACTATATGTCAAATCCCCAACGCGAGGAAAAGAAACAAGTGACCAGAATCTCCCTTTTTGTATAAGGCACCTGATCCTAGTGACCTGAAATCCCAAGAAACACCTTTCTTTCTAATTACTTTGCGTTACTTTATGTTTGGTTAGCTTAAAACCATCCGTTTTCATGCAAACTTATGTTTTCTTTTAAAGCTAACTTAGAAAAGGAAAAGCACCAATTCATCTTTGAATTAATATCAATTGTGGAGTGAAAACCCATCCTAGTGAACGACCCTAGAGCCACTATGCTATGCTAGCTGAGGCTATCCTAGTACATGGTATAATAGGTTATAAATTTTGTTGATTGCTCTCGTTTGAGGACCAAAATCAAGGCACCAGCTGGGCACGAATCAAATGGCACCATTGTTGGGGACCATTGAGAGGACATGAATCAACTGATACACCAATTGGGAACGAATCAGACGTCTCTGAACAAGTTGCAGAGGATGATGGTAGAAACAGTGGGCTAGTGGTGATTTTTTACTGAACCGGGAGCAGTGAGAGTGGGGGGGCAGATGGGAAGAAAAACATAGGGGTGAGAGCTATGATGAGGAGGCTTTTCGGGGAGGATTTTGTGCGAGCTGGAGTGAGAGCTGGGAAGAGGAGAAAGAGCTTTACAAAGAAGAGCCAGGGAGGGAGAATAAAGGAAAGGTATGATTGCCATGGATCCCTTTTTTTTCTTCGTTGGTATATAGTCTCTTTCTCTTTTCTCAATATTTTATGTGGATTGCTTGACTAGGTATTTAGTTTTATGATTCCTGTTTGGTTTATGGGTTTATTGTTGCTAACTCCTTCATTTTCTTTGGAGTGATTTGAGAACAACACAACTCTATTTTAGCTTCACTGCGTATCACGTGGAAGTCTTGCTTTTGTTTTCATTTCCATGGGATGCATTCTGGTTCACTCACCTACATCTAAGCCCGTGGATTGAAATATGAAACATGGCTTTCACTGGTTCATTCCGGTTTCATCCTTCATACTCTGTTTTCTTGGTTATCTTCCTCTGTTCCTGTGTGTATTTTGGGTGCAAGACAAGGTAGCCGGAGACAACTAGAAGAAGACCAGAGCATTAGATCATTAAAATCTAAAGGAAGTTTTAATATTTCCAAAGGAGAATTGGATGTCAAAATGGGAAAAACACCATTGGATGTCAAAATCAGAAGATTACGATTCATCATAAATGCATAAGATAGGAAAGTTGAAGTCCACATTCCTTATGGCGTTGGTCAGTTCCTTTGGTTTTAAAGTCACCTCCATCGACTCTATTCAGCTTTGTAAACTCCGTTAACCTACACATGTTGCACCCTATATAGTCCTCTACTCCCATTATATGCCTTACCACTTTCTCGCTCACCCTCACCTCCTTATCCTATGTCGTCCTCGTTCCCATTCAGTCTCCACCATGGCTTTTTCGCTTCTTTTCCCTTCAGTCTCTCTTTGGAACCTCTCTTTCAGCGCTTCTCACTCGTACTACGACTTTAACCTCTTGGGTTTCAATCCTAGAAATGTAGGCAGATCTAGGGTTTCCATGAGTGTTTTGGTAGGGTCTAAGACCTGCGTTGATGACGCGTTGTTTGCGGATTACAAGCCCACTTGTGCTTTTCTCTTTCATGGTCAAGGTGCTCAAGCTATTGGAATGGGTTCAGAGGCTCAAAGTGTGCCAGCCGCTGCGGACTTGCATAAGAAAACAATGTAGCTCCTTGAGAGTGGTTTAAAGGTCAAGGCATGTGGGTTTTTGAGGGAGGCAAAGGAGATGAGTAAGAGGACACTCAAGTGGCAGATTTGCATTGGTGCTGGACAAGAGTAGTTTTGTGATCATGACAAGCATTTATAGCCGTGCATGGCCACCTTTTGGTGGGCCTATTTTTTGTTTTAACTCAATGCCCTCATTTCTTTCTTAATTCCCCATCCGTGCTTTCAAATATTGATTTTAAAAACTTCGGTTTTTTTTAAATAACTTCCAAAACTCCAATTTTTTAAATTTAATTTTTAAATATTTCAATTTTCAAATAATTTTCAAAACTTCAAATTTTAAATAATTTTTAAAACTTCAATTTTCAAATAATTTTCAAAACTCTAATTTTCGAAATTTAATTTTCAAAACTTCCATTTTCAAATAATTTTCCAAAATTCTAATTTTAAAATTTTCATTCTCAAATAATTCTTCAAAATTCTAATTTTCAAAAATTTCATTCTCAAATAATTTTTCAAATTTTCAATTTTCAAATTTAATTTTCAAAACTTTAATCTTCAAATAATTTTTCAAAACTCCAATTTTCAAAACTTCCATTTTCAAATAATTTTTTAAAATTCTAATTTTCAAATTTAATTTTAAAAATTCCATTATCAAATAATTCTCTAAAATTCTGATTTTAAAAAATTCCATTTTCAAATAATTTTTCAAAATTCCAATTTTCAAATTTAATTTTCAAAACTTTAATCTTCAAATAATTTTTCAAAACTCCAATTTTCAAAACTTCTATTTTCAAATAATTTTCCAAAATTCTAATTTTCAAATTTAACTTTAAAAAATCAATTCTCAAATAATTCTTCAAAATTCCAATTTTCAAAAATTTCATTCTCAAATATTTTTTCAAAATTCCAATTTTCAAATTTAATTTTCAAAATTCCATTTTTTAAATTTAATTTTAAGGATTTCAATTTTCAAATTTCAATTTCAAAACTGTAGTTTTCTTTCAAATAGTTTTAACTACACTCTGATTTTCAAATATTTTTAATTCTACAACTTTTCATCCTTTATTAGTATTTTATCTCATTTTTAATAAATTTGCTATATTTTCCTTCAGGTAAGCCATTTCACATATTTTCCTTAATTTTCAAATAATCTTTTGTTTCTCTTATTTTTTAAATTAGCATGAATGAATTTTTTTCATAATTCCAAAACATTGGAATTTGTGGGATTAATTCATGAAAAATCAATTGGGCTTTGGTGGGGGCCCAACATCCATGATATTCTCTTTAAAAATGATCTGAGTGAAGTGCATAATTGTCATTGATGATTTCTTGCTTTGTTTTGTGATACATGCGATATATTTTGTGTTTATTATTGTACACTAATTTCATTTCATGATAGCACACTATTACTTGCTGCTAAGTTACAATCTCACTCCCATTTCGCTGATTTTTATGCGTGATTTGTTTTATTATTCGATCATTTCACTGGTATCCATTGACTTTCTTATCAATTGTCACACTTGCTTCACCTTATTTAGTAGAGACCTTATTATAGGGCTTAGAGAGGTGTTACGTCTCACTACCGTACCTTCCTAATAGGTAACCCAACCCTCAGACCTGACTTTGATTTTCCACAGACTGTCTTTTCCAAATAAGGTTTTCTTTCTTATTTTGTTTTCCCTTAAAAAAAAAAAAAAAAGGTGCCAACTCCAAGTCTTTTCTAAAAATCATAATTTTCACCAAACAAATAAAATGTGAGTCACACTATCAAGTGGAAACACATCGTGCAAAATGCGGGGTCCACAATAATGCATGAAAATGTTTTTTAATATGAAAAAGAGTATGTTAAGGAAAAATTTACAAAAATATTTTTATATATAGGACATATGAGCAATTTTTTATATGTGAAAAAGGTATTTTAGAGAAGAAAAATCCTACACACACTTGATTTTTCAAAATTTTCTATCAAGTTTAGATTATTGGTAATAGATATGGAGTAACATAGATATAGATATAGGTATGGTACGTGCTTAAATTTCAAATTAGAAAAAAAAAATTAGAAAGAGAAAGACAATGCATAGAAGTAAAAAATGGTTTCCTTTATTAATTTTTTATTTCTCACTAAATGTAGTTAGTATTTATTACAAATAACTTTCCTCATCCCAACTTTCTTCAATTAAACCTTTTTTTTTTCTATCTTTTTTAAATTTTAAATAGTTTTGTTTGAGAGAATAATAATTTTTCTTCTCAATTCACATTAAATTATTATTATTTAAAATTTTATTTGTTAATTTATTTATTGAATTTTTTAATAATTTATTTTACTTTTCTTTAAATCCTCATAATCTTAAATATTTATGTGTGGTTATTCTTCAAATTAGAAACTTATTTATACATTTTTTTTTTTAAATCTTAATTTCTTCTCAGGAATGTTGAGAGTTATGCCCAATAGAAAAATGAAAAGATGTATGAATGTACACAATTTAGAGAGTAAAAAATTGATATTTCTATATCTATATTTTTTATTAAAAAGAGAATTTTCTTTTCTAATTTATGTATTTCTCTATAACACCACTTTTATTTTATTTTATTTTTATTTTTATGTTTCTTATATTCAAACATTGTTATAATAAACGAATTGTGATAGTTGAACTAATATTTCAGAATTTTAAAAGAAAAAATGTTACATCCTTAAAAATGGGTTTCAAAATAAAAAATAAAAAATAAAACAAAAAAAATAGAAATGTAAAGTTTTATTGGATTAAAAAATAATAACATTTTAACTTAGTTTTATTTGTCCTTATTTTTCATTTTTTTTCTTTTCCCCTATTTTTTAAATTTAGCTTTTTTTATTGTATATATTTTGAGTTGGAATTAATGTGTCATGCCCCAAAACCCATTCCAAGGGCATGATGGTCATTTCACATCTCAAGCCCAAAGGCTCAAAGTGGAAACGACACAAACATTTGTATTGTAACTGGAAATTTACCAATTACTAAATTCCTATTTAGAGTAGTAAGACAAAATTCTAAAATCTCCAAGTATCAACTTTAATAAAACTACTACATCAACCAAAGTGTTATTGTCCAAATAACTCCAAACTCAAAATAATTCAAAAAAAAAATTAAGTTTTAACATCTAAATAATGTTCAAAATAAAGAGAGTTTAAATAAATGTCCTAAAAAAGCCAATTTCCCTCCTAACGGTCACTCCTCACTCGAACTAAGGTTACCTAAAATATTATCAACAAAAGGGATTAACTCAAAGCCCAATAAGGAATATTAATATAGTTTTATGGATCAAACATTTTCAATCATGCTTACAAATAGGAGGTATAACATATACTTATTTTCATAAAAACTTGAATTCAAAATGCTAATACAATCAAAATTTTCAAGAAAACTTTCTCATATCTAGTCCAAAACAATTTCTCATCAAAATCAAATCAAATACATTCAAAATATCTTTACTCTAATTATTAAATAACAAATGGTGTCCAATTAGGTGGAACTTCATAAATAAGTGACTAGTTTCAAATTTATTCTAGTTAAGGTGAACAAAATCAAATGTCAACAATTATAATATGTTGATTAGGGTCATATAATAGCGTACCTAAGAATGGAACATAAATTAGGGCAGGAAAGTGGTCGTTGTAGTGGCCCCCTTTTGTTAGTAGAAAACCCAAATGGGAGGCCACATATGACCTGCTCGGGTCTCCTCTTCCCCAAACTCCTATCACATCTAGCCTTAAGCAACCAAACATTCCACCCATTCTTCATGTGTCTTTTCTTCCTTCTTCTCCTCTCCAACTTCCACACAAATCTACACATTAATGCTAGATTAAAGGGATTGATTTTGGAAATTATTAGGGTTGTCAAAGATTGATATAATTAGAATTTGACACATTTTTCATTGATTGATTAATCGTGTTTGAATTAAATTTGTATTTATATAACCCATTTAATAAATAAATTCTTTTCCAATCGACTTATATAACATGAATTGACCTATATAATAATCATGTTGATTAACCTGTTTATAAGCATAATCCGTTGAATCATATTTGACTTGTTTAAAAGACCAATTAAATTATAAACAGGTTAGGTTAAAAAGTTAAACATATTGACTCGAATAAATTCTAATTCGACTCTATTATTACAAAGGCGATCAGGTTTTGAGTGAGTGGAAAAACATTGATGATAATAGGGTTATTTTGAGGTTAAACCATTGTTGAAAAAGAAAAAAAGAATAATACTAGATTTTGTGTTTGCTTGTTGAAGCTTTTTATGGCTCCAACACCATAAAAGAATAATATTTAAATGAATAACGTGTTGTATTTTTCATATATATATATATATATAGGAATAATGCTGGATTTTATGTTTGCTTATTGAAGCTTTTTATGACTGATACCATAAAAGAACAAGATTTGATATATATATATATAATAAACAGTGTTGGATTTTGTGTTTGCTTGTTGAAGCTTTTATGGCTCTGATACCATAAAAGAACAAGATTTAAATGAATAAGGTGTTGTATTTTTCTTTTGGCTCTTATACATATATATGTTGAAGTTAGTTTTGTAATGTTTCATAATTTCTAAAATCTTTTGCCTAAAATGCAAGAAAACAAACTTCAACACAAATGCAATTATAAATTGGTTCCTATACACATTAACATATTGATGGGTTTCGTTATTCATGTTTTTAGTTTGTAAGAAAGTGGTTAGCTAACAAGATGCAGATATTGCAAAGATCATCCTAAACTTGGTCATCGTGTTCTTGGAAAAAATGATGATTCAAATGGTGGCAAATGTTGAACATTTTGTACAATGGAATGTTCAAAAGGAGGCATTTGCAAAAAATTATATAAGCTCCTATTTATCATTGTTATTATTAATGATCTATATACTCTATCTTTAAATAACATCAATAATACCTCTATAATATCAATAAAATTTATAATTAATTAATAATTGCCACCTTCCTTGTATTCAATGATGTTTTTTGTCCTACTTGGTATTGTTGTTATCATTATTATTTAGCCTCTTTTTTATTTAGATTTTATTATCCATCCAATTAAAGTATTAGGAATTTAATTCAAAGATATGAGTTATTTATAGAAAATAATAAATAAAATATAATTAAGCATAGGTTAACTTGACTTATCTTTGCATGTTTGGTTTAAAAGGACAACAAAATTCTCAAATCCATGGAATTTTCCTTTCTCTCTCATTCATTTAATCCCTATAATTTTTTGTTTTATAAAATTCATCCATGTAAAATTGTCATCATTCTTTCTCTCATTTTTATTATTTATTTATCTTAGTGAGGTTAATTAAATTAATTTTTTTTTGGAAAAAAATAATTGTATGCAAATGAGAAACAAATGCATTCGGAGACAATTTTGAATTCTAAATTATCTTTACAAGTTACTAGACTAATTCAATGCATCAAATCTCACATGATTTTAAGGACTTGTCAACAAACTCAATGTTTGATGTTGAGTGTGGTATAAAAGGATTTTGGGTAAAATGGGTGATGGGAAAAATATTTTAGTATGCCATAAACATAATTGTTTTAGAGTCTGTCACCTGCCTAATATGGAAATTTGAGAAAAAAAAAAAAAAACAATGGAATGTAAATTGATATGCATGATAATATTTTTTACCTTTCATGATCATTTGTAAAATTTTCAAACATATTTAATCATAAAGTGATGATCCAAATAATTTATGTATAATTATTTTTATTTAACAATATTCATAATTTTATTTTCAATTTTGTTTTTCCTTATATTTAATAACTATAAGGAAGATAAAAAATAAAAATAAAAACTTATTTTAAAAAATATAATATCTAATTTTATTGGCAAATATAGAGACTAAAGCTCATACCCTCGGTTTTAAAACATGTCCACATGATTAAAAAGCTCATGCATTTAATTATATAGCGTCATGAATTTGAATTTTTTTCTCTATCTAATATAAGATATAACAAATACTATCAAACTCAAAATGTAAATATGAATGAAAAATTATAATTATTTAGTTTGGAATAAGTCTCAAAAAGGAGTTTTGGTTTTAATTTAAATTTAAAAATAGGGTTTTTATTTTTTATTTTTTAAAATATAATTTTTAATTGATTTTAAAAAATAAAATTGTTTAGTTTAAACAACAATTTTAAAAACTTTATATTTTATTTGCTCAAATGATTAATTTGACCTAAAGTTCCTTAATTGGACAATGCACCTTAAGATCTTTCTTCACTAAAGAATAAATTTATTATTCTATTTTAAAAGTATGTGTTATTATAAAAATAATAATTTTAAGTAAAGCAATCTTCAGTTTGAATAGAAAAAATCATTAGGTGGCAGCAGTGTTTGAAATATCGAAAAATTTCGGCGATATTTCTCAGAAATTTCGCTTGTCGGCTGGCTCCGACACGATATTCGTCACCGATTATCGGTCGACGGAAATTTCGGTAATTTTTCGGAAATATCACCGATATTTCGGTATTTATCGGTGTTTTCTTACCAGTCCAACCACGCACAGGATACAAAATCTGTCCAATTCTTTTTTTAGAAAAACAAATAAGATGCTATTTGGTAATCTGATCATGATTTGCAGGCAAAGGTTGTGTTCTTCAGCCTAGCTCAAAAATCGTGGATTTAGGGTTCGTGAAATTTAAATCCAGTGGCATAAAAGCAAAGAGAACCCTAAACCAGACCCAGAAAACGCAGGGAGCAAAAAAAAAAGCAACTTTTTTGGTTTTCCTTGGGGGTTTTGCATGGATTTTCTCGGAAATCAAACGAGGATAAATTTTCCCGGAAATCAAATGGGGGACGGATTTTGGTGGGAATCAAATGGGGGTTGCAAAAAAATATAATAATAATAATAATAACATGATTAGATTAGTACCTGCGAGGATTGAGAGTGGCAGAGGAAGATTTTCTCGGAAATCAAACGAGGATGAATTTTCCCGGAAATCAGATGGGGGATGGATTTTCTTGGGAATCAAAAGTGGGTTGCAAAAAAATAATAATAATAACTTGATTAGATTAGTACCTGCGAGGATTGAGAGTGGCAGAGGGACATAGGGCCTTTTTAGGGATTCTCTCGTCTGGAGGGCTTCTTGATGCCTCGAGTGAGAGAAGTGGTTGGCCCTTTTGAGTTTTAGATTTATTTATTTATTTATATATATATATATATATATATATATTTTTTTTTTTTTAAAAAAAAAGGAAAAAAATCATGAGAACAATTTTCCTCCATATAAATAATTATTAATTATTAATTATCCATCTTAATTTTTATTAAATCAAAACCGTGGCTTGGGTTCAATCCTGCTACCATTGGACTATGATACTCTTTGATAATATATATTTAATTTAAATTTGTTAAGGTTCATCATTAAAAAAAATCTAATTCTAATTATTTTATTTTAAATTATATTTAATTGATTAATAAAAATATAAAAATCAATATTATAATTTTTAATAAGTCTTTTTTTTATATTATTTATATGATAATTAAATATTAAAAAATTATATATGTATCATCATTTATTTCAATCTAGTAAATGTATTTGAATTAAATAAATTATAATTTTAATATTAAATATATCATAATTTATCTTATTAATCCTATTCTAAAAAATTACTAACACTTCACTTTTAAATTTTTTATATTTATCCTTTTAATTTTGAATATTTTTATTTTAAAATATTAAAAATATAAATTTATTTTTAAAAATTCAAATATAAATAATAATGATAATAATAAAGTTCTAATATTTTATAAATTAAAAATAATTTGATAAGATAAATAATAAATTATATATTAAGACCGATATATCATTGCATATAAATATTTATCTTCATAACAATATTTATGTCAATTACATTTACAAAATAACTTTAAAATGCAATATTTCATAACCAAACCGATCATTGAATTGGAAAGTTATCGGCTCACAGTTCATTAGTCGAACTGTGGTCGAACTAGTGACCTCATAAATATATATTTTATATATTATTAAAATTAAAAAAATTTAATAAATAAAAATAATAAATACTATCTAAATTTTGACAATATCTATTATATTTGTTGAGTTTTTTGACAAAATTTTTTAGATGTCAATCAGCCAAATATTTTCAATAATTTCAATAAATTAAAATTTCAATGTCTTATTAATAAAACAAAAATAAAAAATTAAATATTAAACATATCACTACAATAAATTAAATATAAAACATCAAAATTAAAATTTTCAAAACAAAAATGGAAGGTAAGGCTCTTTGGGAGGTTTCCAACGCGGCATAACAACGCTCCAAGCAACAGTGGAGGTACCAACCGCACGGGGAAGGGGCAAGGAAAATGAGTTGCTAGGTTCGAAGGAAATTGACCAAATTGTCTGGTTCACCGATCGGACCGCTGGTTCAAGCGGTTCGATTCCAGTTCGATTGCTTTCCGGTCCAATTGGCCAGATTGGACTGGAACCGTGACCGGTTGATGGTCAAACTGGCCGGTCTGGTCCGGTTTTTAAAACCATGTTAAAATGTGAATTTTTATTTATTTTATAATTTTTATAGTTTTTTCAAATATTTTCCATATATCTGTAAAATCCAAATACTGTTTACCGATATTTCAAACCTTGGATGGCAAACAAAAAAGACACAAAGTCATCCGTTCTTATCTTATTTGTCTTTGTTAAAAAATTACCATCAAATCGAATTTACCATATTTTTATTTTAAGTATAAGAAATATTAAAGTTGAATTAAATTAGTAAAATATATTTTTTATTATAACAAAGGAAAACTGTATTATAATATATTAATATTTCCATAAAATAGAAAAAATAAAATAAAATAAAATCTTCGTTAAGACCTATTTAATATTCGAACTTACTTTTCCCTTATTTTTATTTTTTTTCTCTTCATTTTTTTCATATAATTATTATCTTAATTTATTTTTCATTATCTCAATATATTTAAAAGTTTTTTTTTAGTATGAAATGTCTCTAATAGAATGGAATTTTTATAATTTTATATTTGAAATTTTGTTAAATAATTTTCTTAAGTAGGTTCTCTTTGGTTTTAATTTTGAAAATTTGGAAATCTTTTATCTTTATACTAAATTATGTATTGTTTAATTTTTTTTAATAAAATATAGTTATATCTAACTATTTACGTTAAAAGACTTTATTATTTATGTTGACTTATTGTAAATTTTGATAATATTATAAAATTTAAATTGAATTAAAATTATATTATATTATATTATATTTAAAAATATAATGTATTAATGAAACATAAAAAGAGAAACTTTAAATTTTAAAATAGGCAATTAAGAGAAACCATAAACAGTTGTAATTAATTATAGTTAGTTTTGATATTATTAGTTAATTAGTTATAAGGTTGTAACTACTTCAATACATATAAATAGAGAATCACCTATAAGAAAAAAAGAGATGTGAGAATAATTTTCAAAAAAACTTCTCTTTTTTCAGTTGCTTCAATTCTCTTCATCTTTCTTTCAAGTTTTTTTGTCGTTCCACACTCAAATTTTAGTGAAATACTACAACCAAATTTTGAAGGCGAAAGAGATGGCCAAATCAAGGAGTTTCGGATTATTTTTCCTTGCAATGGTTGTCATATTGTCCCTAGGTTGGTTTTTATATATACCACACTTATATAAATAATTTTTCTTTTATCCATCTTTAAAACATCCATTATTTTAATTGTAAGTTTAGGCTTTTTAATATTTTTTATTTTTATTACAAATCATGCAAAGCATATTATAATATTATAATAGAATGATTTTTAAATCTTTAATTTCAAAATTGTAGATTCCGTTTATTGAATAATTTTCATATGATTTCCATTAGAAATGATTATTCAATGAAGATATATTTCATATTAAATTTACTTAGAAAACATGTAGAAAACAAAATTTTATTAAAATAAATATTTTTTAATAATTGATGATGTATATATGTATGTGCATTTGTAGAACACAAGTTCTAGAAATTATGCAACAAATTTTAGGAATGACACTAATTAGTCAATTGATTATAATGCATGTCATATTGATGAGTTTTGCTATTCATGTTTTTAGTTTGCAAGGAAGTGGTTAGTCAACAACATGGAAGGTGTTGTAAAGATCACCCGAAACTTGGACACTGTGCTCCTGGCAAAGATGATGATCAAAATGGTGGAAAATGTTGGACATACTGTATCACAGGATGTACAAAGGGCGGCTTTTGCAAAAAATTATCCCGTGGTCGTCATGTTTGTCATTGTTATTGTTGATTATATGTTATGTATGAGTATGATATGAATAATCTCGATCTATAATATCAATAAAGCTTATAAATAATAACTTTGATTATATTATTCTTTTAGTGGGATGTTTTTTGTTCAATTTTTTTTGTTATTATTATTAATATATGAAAACACACTATTGTTACCCTCTTCTTCTTCATTTCAATATTTTCATTCTCCAAAATCTATTGGATTAAAATTTAAGAAATTCTATTCAAAGTTACAAATTGTTTGCCAAAAAAAGAAAAAGAAAAAAAAGAAACAAAGAAAATAGTATATTATAAACTAATAATTAACCGATTTATTCTTACTAAACATCTTATTAATGTACTATTTTACCTATTCAACTTCAACCTTTACAATTTTCTATCTAATGTTTGGTTTAAGAGCACAACATAATCCCCAAATCTATATATTATAAACACTTTGTTTTGAGATTTTTTATTTCGTGTTCTTTTAAAATAAAAATAAAAAATAGAAAAAACACGTTCGACTCTCATAATAGAAAAATATGTGTTTTCGAATAACATCTTTTAGTTGTTTTATATTTGTTTTCACCTGTTTTATGGGGGTTGTTTTAAAAAAATAGCTATATAAACATGTAGAATGATTTAAAATAAAATATTAGGTATAAAAAATATTTTTAAAACATATTAATAATATTAAAAGTAGGTTAAAAACATTTTAGGTTTCCAAACAAATTTTTATTCTACAAAACATTTTCAAAAGTTGTTTTTTAAAACTATTTTGGAAAATAGTTACCAAATAGGGCCTTGATTTTATTTTTTATTTTTGAAAAACACATTTTAGGTTAAAAACACTTCTAAGAATCACCGCTAAACGAATTCTAAATTTTTTATAATATTATAAAATTTACATTGAATTGAAATTTAATTAGAATAAAAAAGAATAATGTATTAATGAAATATGAAAAGAGAAAGTTTAGATTTTAAAAAAGGTAAATAAAGTTCCAAAGTAATTAATAAATAAATAAATTATTTAGAATCTTTATATATATATAAAGAATGTTATATATTAAAGAAATATGGACAAAGAAAGTTGAGAGAAAAATAGATGGTTTAGAGTTTAGGATAATTAATAAAGAAAGAATTATATATATTAAAAATACCAAAGAAATAAATAATGCATGAAAATATTTTTTAATATGAAAAAGAGTATGTTAAGGATGGAAAAATTTACAAAAATATTTTTATATATAGGACATATGAGCAATTTTTAATATGTGAAAAAGGTATTTTAGAGAAGAAAAATCCTACACACTTGATTTTTCAAAATTTTCTATCAAGTTTAGATTATTGGTAATAGATATGGAGTAACATAGATATAGATATAGGTATGGTACGTGCTTAAATTTCAAATTAGAAAAAAAAAATTAGAAAGAGAAAGACAGTGCATAGAAGTAAAAAACGGTTTCCATTATTAATTTTTTATTTCTCACTAAATGTAGTTAGTATTTATTACAAATAACTTTCCTCATCCCAACTTTCTTCAATTAAACCTTTTTTTTTTCTATCTTTTTTAAATTTTAAATAGTTTTGTTTGAGAGACTTATAATTTTTCTTCTCAATTCACATTAAATTATTATTATTTAAAATTTTATTTGTTAATTTATTTATTGAATTTTTTAATAATTTATTTTACTTTTCTTTAAATCCTCATAATCTTAAATATTTATGTGTGGTTATTCTTCAAATTAGAAACTTATTTATACATTTTTTTTTTAAACTCTTAATTTCTTCTCAGGAATGTTGAGAGTTATGCCCAATAGAAAAATGAAAAAATGTATGAATGTACACAATTTAGAGAGTAAAAAATTGATATTTCTATATCTATTTTTTTTTATTAAAAAGAGAATTTTCTTTTCTAATTTATGTATTTCTCTATAGCACCACTTCTATTTTATTTTTATTTTTATGTTTCTTATATTCAAATATTGTTATAATAAACGAATTGGATATTTGAACTAATATTTCAGAATTTTAAAAGAAAAAATGTTACATCCTTAAAAATGGGTTTCAAATTAGAAAATAAAAAATAAAATAAAAAAATAGAATTGTAAAGTTTCATTGGATTAAAAAATAATAACGTTTTAACTTAGTTTCTATTTGTCCTTATTTTTCATTTTTTTTCTTTTCCCCTATTTTTAAAATTTAGCTTTTTTTATTGTATATATTTTAAGTTGGAATTAATGTATCACGCCCCAAAACCCACTTCAAGGGCATGATGGTCATTTCACATCTCAAACCTAAAGGCTCAAAGTGGAAATGACACAAACATTCATATTGTAATTGGAAATTTACCAATTACCAAATTCCTATTTAGAGTAATATGACAATTTTAAAATCTCCAAGTATCAACTTTAAAAAAACTACTACATCAATCAAAGTGTTATTGTATAAATAACTCCAAACTCAAAATAATTCAAACGAAAATTAAGTTTTAATATCTAAACAATGTCCAAAATAAAGAGAGTTTAAACAAATGTCTTAAAAAAAGTCAAATTTTCCTCCTAACGGTCACTCCTCGCTCGAACTAAGGTTTCCTAAAAGATTATCAACAAAAGGGGATGAACTCAAAACCCAATAAGAAACATTAATACAAACATTTTCAATCATGCTTGTAATATAGGAGGTATAATATATACTTATTTTGATAAAAACTTGAGTTCAAAATGCTAATACAATCCAACTTTTCAAGAAAACTTTCTCAAATCCATTCCAAAACAATTTCTCATTAAAACCAAAACAAATACATTCAAAATATCTTTACTCTGGTTATCAAATAAGAAATGGTGTCCAATTAGAAGGGACTTCACAAATGAGTGACTAGTTTCAAATTTGTTCTAGTTAAGGTGAATAAAGTCAAATGTCAACAATTATAACCCGTTGACTAGGGCCATAAGGTCAACTATTATAACCCATTGACTAGGGGCATATAATATCAACTATTATCACCTATTGACTAGGGTCGAAAATGTCAACAATTATAGCCCATTGACTAAGGTTATATAATCCAGAATCAAATACTTTATTTCATTAATTCAAACTTACAAAACAAAATATCATATCTCCTCAACTTTTCATTTTTCATAAACAAAGAAAATGTTCAAACATATTTTTCATACAAAACATATATTTGATCCATGCATGGGAGTAAAAATAACATTTTTACACTTTTCAAAATACAACATAAAAGAAAATTATTTCCTTTTACAAAATATGCGTTAATTTCCCTTACCTTGAAGAAGTGCTAAAAAACTTGAAGTATTTAGCTTGATGAATTTACTTCTCACCTAACATAATATCATACACAATTATCTAAAGGTAAAAATTTGACAATCCTAAAAATATTTTATTTAGCATTAGGGACCTTAATTAATTTCTCATACTAATATCGTTACTACCCAATATTATTTTCAACTTCTCAAACAATAATAATATAATTTAATGAATTTTCAAATTTTTGCTAAACTCATATTTCTTCTAAATCTTATTCTAACCATTTATTTCTTTTGTATACTTAAACTAAATTAAATTTTTTATTAAAAACAATTACAATTATTATTACTATATTTTTCGATACCCTGCAACATCCAAACAGCCCTATGGTACGTCACTCACAAGCATCTAAATTATACAATTCTTACTATTATTATTCTTATTCTTATTCTTATTATCATTATTCTTATTAATCATAATGTCCCATCTTACTTAACAAAATACCCCATGTACTTTTGACAACTCCAACAACCCCACCAACTATACTCATTATTATTATTTTAATTTATTCCACTACCACTCTTTTCCTATCACGGTTACATATTAATTTATTTTATTTTATTATTATTATTATTTTGGTCACCTTAACACAGTGCCTCCACTCCAAAATCCAGAAACATGCGATTCTTCTTCTTATTATTTTTCAATACTTTAAGCCACATATAATCATATATTTATTTACTCATTTAATTTTTAAAATTTCATTGTTTAGATCTATTCATCTATTTTTTTTTTTTGAATTTTCCTATTTTCATCAATGAAACAACCTATATTCATAATTTCAATTTTTTTTTAATTTTAAAATAAATTAACTAAACTAACCCTAATCTAAATTAAATTTTTTTAAAGAATATCTAATGTATTCAAAACTAACTAATGAATATAATATATTAATTTAGGGTTAGAATCTTACTTAGAAAAATCTGAACTTCAAACTAGACCTACGTTCTCTAATTATTTGATTTTTGGTTAATAGAGTTTTCTGAATAAAGAATATAAGAGGAAAATCTAATTTATACCAATGATTATTAATAGTAAAAGGACTATTTTACCCTTAATGAGTTTAATTAATTAATTAATTAATTTATAATTTACTATTTTGCCCCTAAAGTTTATTTTGGGGTGTTACATAATGATAGTCTTAAAGTTTAAAAAATGTTAATTAAAATATTATAACTTTTTCATGAAAAATTCCTATCAGTTACGAGTAAAAAAAAGTTTTTGTTTCTCCTATGATGAGAGAAATCTTGATGGAGCAGTTTGAAAGAGAAAATCCACATTACTTTCTATTATTGATCTTTTAGGTTTATATACAGATAAAGTTGCTAACAGTTCCTAATAGCTTATGGTTACAGTTTCTTCTACTAACAACTTTTCAGTTTGAGACTTTTTAATCGTCTAACCATCTTGGAGCTTAATTGGTGCATATCTGTTGTTGTGTTTCTTAATGGTTATCATATGATTCTCTTCTCTACCTACTTATTTATTTCTTTAAACTAGTAAAGATTATGATTTTATGGTATTAAATATATTTTTTAATTTAATATTCATATTAGTTGACATTTAACTATCATACTAATAATTTTGAATTTTCGTGTAATGCACGAGCATTATGTGTCTCTAACTAATAATTTAATATTTATTTAAAATAAATTGAGGTTTATGTGAATTTTTAAATATTATAATTTGTTATTAAAATATTTTAATATTACCATCGATTTTTACCAAAGAAAAAAAATATGGTTATGATATTTATTTAAAAATACCATTATAGAAATATTCTATGAAAGGTTAAAACCAAAAATTAATGGGTGTATTTAGCAAGTAAATGAGTTTGTAATATACTCTATCACTTATTTCTAGGTACACTTACTTTCTATATTGATACAAAGTTCACAAAAATAAATAAATACAAACCTGAAGATTCTATTGACATGTAAAGTATTTCCAATATTGACACATAAAGTATTTCCTTTTTCAATATTGAAATTGATTATCTTCTTATGGAAATATTTTTTTCATGAGATCCATTGACTTTACAAAGCTGAATGTAATTAATATTTTTAATTATTGAATTTCTTTTAATTAGTTTTCTATTTCTTTTTATTGGTATTCTTTACTTATTGTAAGTTTTCCCATATCGGTGAAATCTCGTTATAATTGAGATTTTTCATCATATTAAGCCATATACTGTTGTAATTTATTATTAGATAGTTAGTTTTGATATTATTAGGATGTTGTAACCATTTCAATATTGACACGTAAAGTATTTCCTTTTTCAATATTGAAATTAATTCTCTTTTGAAATATATATATATTTTATGAGATAGATTGAATTTCTTTTAGTTAGTTTTCTATTTCCTTTTATTGGTATTCTTTACTTATTGGAAATCTTCTTATACCCATGAAATCTCGTTACAATTGAGATTTTTCACCATATTAAGCCATATAAAAAGGTTGTACCATTTCAATACATATAAATAGAGAATCACCTCTCATGGAAAAAGAGATATAAAAATAATTTCTCTTCATATTTCTTCCAAGTTTTTCAGTGATTTCACACTCCAATTTTATTGAAAAACTACAACCAAAATTTTGAAACGAAAGAGATGGCCAAATCAAGGAGTTTTGGGTCATTTGTCCTTGTTATGGTTGTCATATTGTCCATAGGTTGGTTTTATCTTTACCACTTATATTAATAATTGTCCATTTATCCATCTTTCAAACATCCATTATTTTAATTGTAGGTTTAGGCTTGTTAATATTTTCTTTTTTATTACAAATTGTGCAAAGCCTATTATAATAGAATGATTTTTAAATCTTTGATTTCAACATTCTAGAATTTGTTTATTGAATAATTTTCATATGATTTTCATTAGATATAGTTATTCAATGAAGATATATTTCATATTAATTTTACCTAGAAAACATGTAGTAAACAAAATTGTATTAAAATAAACATTTTTCAATAATTGATTATGACATAATATATACATATATATGTGCATTTGTAGAAAAGGGGTTCTAGAAATCATCTAACAAACTTTAGGATTGACACTAATAAGTCAATTGATTATAATGCATGTCATATTGATGAGTTTTGCTATTCATGTTTTCAGTTTGCAAGGAAGTGGTTAGTCAACAAGATGGAAGGTGTTGCAAAGATCACCCAGAACTTGGACATTGTGCTCCTGGCAAAGATGATGATCCAAATGGTGGAAAATGTTGGACATATTGTATCAAAGATAGTCCAAAGGGTGGCTTGTGCAAAAAATTATCTAGTGATCGTCATGTTTGTCATTGTTATTGTTGATCGTATGCTCTATATGGGTATAATAAGAATAATATTGATCTATAATATCAATTAATTTTATGAATAATAACCATGATTATATTAATCTTTGAGTATTGTTTTTTGTTCAAGTTTTTTTTTAAAAAGTATTTATATGATATGTGGAAACACACTATTGTTACTCTCTTCTTCTTCATTTGAATATTCTCATTCTCGAAAATCTATTGGATTAAAATCCAAGAAATCAATTTAAAGTTACAAAATGTTTGCCAAAAAAGGGAATATTATAAACTAATGATTAACCAAGTTATCCTTGTTAAACATCTTATTAATGTATTTTACGGAATCATCTTTAGCCTATATAATTTTCTATCTAATGTTTGGTTTAAGAGGACAACATAATTCCCAAATCTATATATTATAAAATTCGTTTAGATATGAATAATGCTTTTCTAAATGGTGACATCCCATGTCAGATGCAAGTTATTCATCTACAATCATCCATAAAGTAAATGGAAAGTCTATTTTTATGTTTGTATATGTTGATGACATATTGATGATGTAAAGTTGATAAAGTAGTGATTAACAAACAAAATTTGCTTTGAAAATTCTAGGCTCTCTCAATTATTTTCTTGGTTTTCAAGCTTTTCAAAATGAAGAATGACTTTATCTTACTCAATATAAGTACATTTATGATCAATTGCAAAAAACTAATATGGTCACAATAAAACCTTATCCAACTCTTATGGTTTTTGGCAATAGGCCATGTTTGGTTGACAATATATAATATGAGATAGGATAGGATGTTATATTTTATCCTATATTTGTTTGGTGATGATATAGGATAATTCATCTCATCACTTATCTTATTCTATGTTCAACCAAACATGGGATATGATAAATGGTTGGATATATTATTCACCTTATTTTTTTTATCCCTTCTACATAGGATATGTTAATCTCACACTAAAATGTGAGATACACATATCTCATGTATCATAAATTTATTTTTATCAAATTTTCATTTTTTTATATACTCATTTTGTAAAATAATTTATTTATTTATTATAAATTAAATTTATGGTTAAAAAAGAAAATTTTAAAAAAATGTTTATAAAATAACATTAATATATGATATATAAATTACTTATATATAAAAATATACATAAGACAAGCATGTATTTTCTCATATTTCATTTCCAACGTGTTTAAAGTTTTTTTGCCTCATACATGGACAAGGGCATTTCATTGTTCATTAGGAGCACATTACCTAACATTTGAAGTAAATCTGAAAGACTTTTGTCCCCATATCTTGCTTTCAAGTTTTACGATTTTATCAATGCAAATAACTTTGTAAACTTTGAGCTACCAAGATATAAAGGTTTTTCAACATCTTCAAGTGGTCTTCCAAGTGATTGGGGATCCTTCATACAGTCATCTTGTGTAGCATGGACTATCTTAATGGTATTGTCTAAATCTTCATAATTAAGTTGATCATAATGATATTGTTACTTCCTTAGTAGAAACTACCTCTCCATGCCAATACCATGTGTGGTAACTTTGATCAATCCCATTGAAATATAAGTATTCTCTAATCACTTGAGGAGTATGATTCATTAAGTTGTCACATTATAGGCATGGACATCTAATATAGTTCAAATCGCTAGCATTTAAAGTTATAAATTGAATAAAGTTTTCAACCCCTTGTTCATACTCTTGCGATCTTCTATCTTTAGACATCCAAGATCAATCCATTTCTAGGTTGATTCAACTTAATTCCTATATAACACAAGTTGCATAATTTATTAATTCTCAATTCTTAAACCAAAAAAAAGATATAAATTGAGATATACAACTAGTAAATAAAGTATTAAAAAATGAAATAACATCATAATTGTACCTATATTATATCATATGCAACCAATTGCATATTTTTAATCTTAAACACTATATATTACTTTATTCCGCATGAATTAGATAAATGCATAACTTCATTTAGTAGCATGAAATGAATTATGAGTAGTAGTATGGGGATGATACCATAATTAATATTGATGATATATCATATACAATGATAATCCAATTATGCATAAATACTAAAACAAAGTAGGAAGACTGATAATTTAGCTAATTCATCATAATACTTAAAAATTTGAGTTTGTTGTTTCTTTCCTATAGGTAATAAAAAAAAATAAAAAAAATAAAGTCTTGACACCATAAAAATAGAAAAAAAATGATTGAATAGTTTGAAGGTAAGATGTTATTTTTGAAGATATTAGTTATAATGTGTAATTAAAATTAGCCATAGCCATTTGACTTGCCTTCACTAAGATACAATCAACTAGAATTTTGTGTAAAGAAAAAAAAAATACTGATAAAAAAGAAAGAAAAAATTTACATAGCATACTAAGATTTAACATTCAATTTATAATTAAAATATAATATAGGATCACACAGAAAATTGTTGCTTTCACTAGGAGCATAATACCTTTCCATTTCACTAATTTCACTTGCTTTAGCAACCCAAAATTTTAATGCCTCCTTTTTTTGAGATCTATCAAAACAATAATGAGAACAATTTATTCTACAACCTAGCATCAATCTAATAAATAATTTTATGAAGTTAAAAAATATAAAAGGTTTGCACTAAATATATATTTGATAGAATCTTAATATCATTGATAATATTGAGACAAAAAACATGAAAATAAAAATAAAATAGAGAATATTAATTAGACCCTAATTAAAGACAAACTTCTTATCTAAAATTGTAACTATTACAAAAACATAGTTTAGAGGCTTTTGAAAGTTAACCAAGTGACCACTTAATAGGGTTAACCTTGACTAACTTTAAAGAATTTTAATGTCACTTGAACAACTCCTTGATTTGGAATTTTGATTACCTAGGGGCAATTCCACCATAATGGCAAGATTGACAATGATTATTTATTAATATCTCACTAGAGTTACATTTTCCATCTATTAGTCTTTTATTTAGGGAAAGATTAAGATTAGTTCAAACAAAATCCCACCCAAAATTTTCACTAGTTTGCTCTATACCTATATTTAATTTCATGGTGCTTTAAAACAGACCTGTCAATGTTGACATGAAAATTGATTCCCACTTTGTTGTTTCTTAACTACTACTTAATCATTGTTAGGATGATAGTGAATTTTTATCCAATTAGTAAGGACAAGAAGAAAAAGTCTTGAAGTAGAGAACATACCGCAACCTAATATAAATTTAATACCATTAACATAGAACCTTTATCTTCTAATCCAGGTGCCACCATATCCAAAATTCAAGATTTTCTTAGGTTACTACATGAAAAGTTGTGGTGCTCGTCTTGACTAACATATATATTGATATTGATAGAAAATTAAGATGCAAACGCCTCTTGAGAGATAAAGTAATAGATAGGTTAGAATTTAGAGAGGATGAGGACTAGGCAACTTATTCAGATCCTATTCAACCCTTTTTTTACCGGTTTTTTATACTTGTACAGGTGTTGAAAAAAATAATTGGTAAAATACCCTTTTAAAAAAAATTATAATACCACCCTAGTTTTGGTCACATAATTTTTACTTAGATATAGTGTCTTATTCAAATAATTTAAAACAAGGCAATTTAAAAAAGAAATTTTACAAAGAAATGTTTTCTTACCTAAAATCATCCTTTGAAAATATATTTTCTTCTTGAAGTTTGCTTACCCAAATCATTTTTTCAAGAGTCTTTTGCCTCAAATTTTTTGAAGAAAGTAAAAAATTCATATTTTAATAACTACTAATATATATATATATATGAAAAGTAAAGAGATAAGGATTCAGATCGATGTAGACCCTCCATTTTGTCCTCTTAGCACATGTGACATTAGGTGTCTTCCTATACACTTCTCTTGACTTGTAGTCATCCCTTGGTGGCTCATCGACACTTATATAGCTTCCTTTTTTGAACCACCTTCAGGAGCCCTCTGTTGAGGGACTCATTCAGACTCATATTGTGACCTTGGTCGCCCTTCGTCCTCAGGTTAGATCTCACTTAGGTTCACCTAGACCCACTCTAGTTCACATAGGCCCGTTTAAGTTTACTTAGGCACCTTCAAGCTTACACAAACTCATCCTAGGTCACTTAGACACTTTTCTTATCACCTTAGGTCACTTTTCACTTCACCTAGGCCCACTTAGATTCACTAAAACCTACTTAGGTTTGCTTAGATAGATTCTTTAGGCTTAGTGCACTTAGGTTTGTTTTTTGAGTTGTGATTACATGATTATGAGTTTAAGTCAGTATTTGGCTTTAATTTTTTTTCCTTTTTTTATTGCTTGGATTGAATTTTTAGTATTTACTCTTATTATTTTGATGTTCTTTTTATTTATTTATTATTATTATCATTAATTACACTATATTAGAGTAGACCCCTCTTTGGACCGAGAGGAGTTGTTTTTTTTTTTTTTCATTTGGAGGTATGGGGATGACCTCCACAAGTGTTCAGAGCTGCATGGGACGTGTGGCAAATACATGACCACCTTGCCATAATGGTGGTTGAGAGAGAGACTTTTTTTAGCTAAACGGGGAGCAGTAGAACTGGTGGAGGCTTGCAAGAGAAGGAAGGACAACAGGTGAGGGAGGAAGAGGGAGGAAGAGAGAAAGTTGTTCTACAAAGCAGCTAAGGGGATTTTTCTAAGATTGAGGGGTTTGAGTGAGAGTTGAGAAAATGTGTGAAATAGAAAGAGTGAACTGGTAGAGAGACGATTTCAGCTTCAGTGAGGGCCATTTTAGACAAAGCTAGAAAGAAAAATGGAGGCGTCTGGAGCAGCAATGACGAGAAGAGACAGAGAGTTGCAAGAGAGAAGAAGCAGAGAAGTAGCTCGCCGTTCTTTTTCTTGTCCGGGTATGATTACAACATATTTTACATTTTCCCATTTCAGACTGTTCTCTCCTGCTTTTTGCTGATTTTGGGTTCATCTTGATGCTTGAATGTGGACATCAGATATTGTGCATATTTGTAAAATCTAAGACCCATTTTTATGCATTTCTTTCTAGTTCTAGTATGGTTCTTTTAGCTCTGTTTATGAATAACTTGTGCATTTCTCTGTTCACGAACAACTTGAATAGGGATCCATCACTGAATCTGATTATTAAAGATCATGCTCTTGCTTCCCTTTGATTCCACCCATATCCAGCCCATTGCCACTTATGAAATGGAGCTAGGTTTAGCATTTTTTTTTTTCATTTGTACATGTACATACTCTGTTTCTATTTTTACTCTCTTCTCTATTTTTGCTTTGGCATGCCTGGGGGTGTTGAGTATCTCATTTGGGATGACCATCTTGTTTGGAGTGCTTCTAAGAGAGCCCCATGCGAGCCACTTTGATGCCTGTAAAACTATGTGAACCAATGCAATGGAGATGGATTTGGAAGGTGGAGAAGATGATGGTCATTGGTGTCGGTTCAATAGATTCAGCTGCGGAAGGCATTGGTAATGCACCATGGTCTTCGAGATTCAGCGTCACTTTGCTCCACTAGCACATGCCTTCTACTTTTCTCTTCGTTGGGTTCCACTCATCAAATAAGAGGGTCATGAAGTTTTGTTCATGGTCGATGTCATCGATGACTATAATCTTCTAAGTCAACCTGAGTGGGTATACTTGAAGGAGCTTTATGCTGTTATAAAACCTTGTGAGCCTGCCCTATTTGTTGTTGATTCAACTCCACTTGAGTCAGAACCCAAACCATGGCAACCGCGGGTGACAGACGACTTAGAGAATTTAATGATGATGAGGCTCCAGAAAGAAGGTTCAGTGGCACAATAGTTGGAGTTGGAGATGCTAGCTCTCAACAACTTAACTGGAACCCCAAAGTTGATTATCCCACTATTTTGCACATGCAATTAATTCGATGCCCTATAGTTTATACAGAAGTGTGGTCCAAACTTGTGAATATTGATAATAGGATCAAGTGGAACTTAGAAGTTACAGAGTGGGGAATTGTCAAGCTTACAAACCAACTTGAATCCTGCAATATGGAATTAGAGAGTCCAAAATCAAATAGAAAAGCAAGGAACTAAGCCCAGAGGATTGCCTATCGGACAGAGTTGAGATGCGTAACCACCTGCTGTCACTCAGGGTAAAATCCAAGCTTCTCGGCAATTTAATTAGTGAGCATTCTTTGATCATGCATGAAGATCAAGGCAGTGAAAATTATTGAAACTCATATGGTGCTCGTGGGCGTTATCAATCATGTGAAAACACCTCAGGGCCTTCGTTCCTTGAACACAGCTTCCGAAGATTAGCTTATGGGTTTGGTTTCATTCTCTGGAAGTCATCTGAGTTGTGGGAACATATCCTTTTGCTGGAGCTGGTGTTAATGTCACGTTCATGCTTATTAAGATATTTGGTTGGGAAGCAATCAAATCACGAGCAATGGTACAACAATTTTCTTGAAGTTTCTTTCAACAAGCAAGTCTGTATTTGACCTCCTTCATCGCATCGTCTTCAAGTTGATGGAGCATAAATGGCTTGCTATGCATGCATCACACGCGGACTTCAATATAGTGATGAAATCCACCAAGCGTCCGATGGGAAGAGGGTTTTTGCTTAAGGATGTATCATGCCTTAAAGACTCACCCTCATATAGCCTTCCAACCCGATAGTAGTGAACAGAGTGACCTGCTCCAGGAAGACTGCATGTGGTTCGCATTACAGTTGAAGCAGGCCATGCGGAGAACTTGAGATAAGCATTTACCCAACACCTTTATGATGGTAGACCTGCCTATTCTGTGGGAAGTGGGCCTAAAGCAGAAGAAGTAGTGAAGTTGATCCTCCATCGAAGTCTCAAATCTCTGTCCACCCTTGAACTCCATGCGCATGCGGTCATCATGCATGAACACGTGGCCAATTTTTTTCCAATTTTCCAGCTTACTGCCAAGCTCTCTCTACATTCGAGTCACCATCCACTTCTTATTTGCCCACCACCTTCAACTTATTCCCTTCTTCATATTCACCGCTTTCCCATCCTACACCATTCATATCCCCATCTATCATACCCACTATTAGCGGCTGATCCCACACAAACCCTTCATACCTGTCTTTCATACCCACCAAACCCATTTTTCTTACTATCTCATCCATTGATTCCACCACCAAACCCACTTCTCTCACTACCTCCTCCACTCATTCCACCATTCGCTCCCCATAAACTTCTTTCCCATGTGCATGCAATCCGCATGCATGACCACTTTGGCGCATGCATGGCCCCTTTGGATACCTCATTTTCCAAGCCTACAGTTGCGTGGAGGTTTCCGTCAATGGCAAGAAAGACTAGCATGTCAAGAATGTGCAGAGAACTATTATGGAATGGGTTCCGAGTAGCTCTACTACAGTTTGCATGCAGTGCATTGCCTCTCTTCACGGCTTATACACGTGGCAGATGTCATTGTTGGTTTTGATAGGGAAGAAGCCATATCTGAATCCTATTCATGCAGTGGTATATCATCAGCTATCATTGGAGTCGACATCTCTCATAAATTGAGCAAGTTGGAAGTTTTGCTTCTTCTCTCAAGTTTCAACTAGGAGATGCCATTGAAATGCAAGACTTTGAAGAAGATTGCCTATGCGCTAGAATGACCCATAATCTTCAATCCTTTGGTGCGTAACCATTTCGGCCTTTGGTGTTGTTTTAGAATAGGTGTTGTTGGATGACCAAGCCTTTGGTGCCATAAGGAGACATCACTTGACTTCTAAGCTGTAAAAGTTGAAGGAGCAACTGCAGGAGATGTGAAGGACAAGTCGGTTTGGTGAGCTGGGAATTTGTAGAGGCCACGTTCAATGTTGCCTTGGAGTAGGGTCTTCTTGGTAAGTTGATCCTTGACATAGAAGAAGTTGGGATGAAATTCAAAATATGAGTGATTGTCTTTGCAAAATTTGGAGACACTTATGATTTGTGGTCAAGTGAGGAACATAAAGACTGACTATACATGAAAGGATTGGTGAGGGGTGTGAAGTGTCTTGGAGCCAACATGAGAGATTGATAATTTCTTACCATTTCCAACTGTAACCTTGTCTCCACCTTGATAGGGATAGGTGTTTTGTAGATTGTCTTTGTTGTGAGAAAGGTGGTGAGTGGCAACAGTATCCAAGAACCAGGCTTCTTGAAAATCTGCAGTAGGAGAAGCCATCAAAGCTTGTTTGCTGTTGTTATTGACATTCGGTTTTGGAGGGACATTTTTCGGTCCTTTGAAATTGATGTCAAACCGATGATAGCAGGAGGTAACTGTGTGACCATATTTTCCACACAATTGGCATTGTGGTTTTTGAGCATTAGAGTTGGGACGGTGACTTTGTCCACACCCTCCTGATCTCCCTCGTCCTTGAGTTTGATGAGGATTAGGATAGGTGTTGAGAGTAGATGGTGGTCTTCCATGAGTGTTTCTACGTGGCTGAGTAGGCCATGACTGGGTGGCAAGGTGAGTTGAGATGAGTTCTTCTTTAGGTATGGTGTTTAGAACGTGAAGACGTTGTTCATGGGTGAGCAGAATACTATGAACTGATTACAATGGGAGATCATCTTCTCGAGAAGTGAGTGATGCAACTATGGGATTGTACTCAACCCCCAAGCCACCAAGAAGCTGCAACACTTGGTCTCTTTCGGAGATAGGTTCTCCAATCACAGCCAGGTTATCAATAATCATCTTTAACTTGAGAATGTACTCCATCATTGATAGTGACCCTTTCCGGGTTGTCTGAAACTCCAATCGGAGTTGCATTATCCTTGCTCTTGATGATGCAGAGAAGATTTTCTCTAAGGCGGACCATGCCACATGAGAAGTTTGGTAGCCAATTATCAGGCCCATTATTTCTGGAGTGAGTGAGGAATAGAGCCAACTGAGTATCATCCTATCATACATTCTCTAGTGTATGAATTCTGGATTGATGTCCCCGGAACTTGTCGCCTTCGGTGGACAAGGTTTCAGACCTTCAACATGATCTTCGAAACCATTTGCAAACACAATATTCTCCATTTGTGTTCGCCAGAGTATGTAATTAGTCCTATCTAATTTGATTGGTAGGGAATGATTTAATACCTAATGAAGAACATTTGTTCTTGCAGAGGCTGTAGGTGTTACATCAATTTGCTGGTTGGAAGAATGAATGGAAGTTGCCATATTTTGCAGGAACGACTGAGAAAGAAAAGAGGAATTGATTATCTTTAATTTCTTGATGTAGATGAAAATTGCAAGCTGAACCTCTGCTCTAATACCATGAGAGAAATCTTGATGGAGCAGTTTGAAAGAGAAAATCCACATTACTTTATGTTATTGATCTTTTAGGTCTATATACAGATGAAGTTGCTGACAGTTCTTAACAGCTTATTATAATAGTTTCTTCTACTAATAACTTTTCAATTTGAGACTTCTCTCTTGGAGCTTAACTGGTACATATCTGTTGCTGTGTTTCTTGATGGTTATCATATGATTCTTTTCTCTACCTACAATTTATTTATTTCTCTACCTACAATTATAATGGGTCTATTTAGTAAGTAAATGAGTTTGTAATTTACTCTATCACTTATTTCTCCGTACACTTACTTTCTATATTGATACAAGGTTCACAAAAAATAAACAAATAAAAACCTGGAGATTCTATTGACATGTAAAGTATTTCCAATATTGACACGTAAAGTATTTCCTTTTTCAATATTGAAATTGATTATCTTCTTATGGAAATATTGTTTTCATAAGATACATTGACTTTACAAAGTTGACTGTAATTAATATTTTTAATTATTGAATTTCTTTTAGTTTTCTATTTCCTTTTATTGGTATTCTTTACTTATTGTAAGTCTTCCCATATTGGTGAAATCTCGTTATAATTGAGATTTTTCATCATATTAAGCCATATACTGTTGTAATTAATTATTAGATAGTTAGTTTTGATATTAATAGAAGGTTGTAACCATTTCAATATTGACATGTAAAGTATTTCCTTTTTCAATGTTGAAATTAATTCTCTTTTGAAATATTTTTTTTTCTTATGAGATAGATTGAATTTCTTTTATTTAGTTTTCTATTTCCTTTTATTGGTATTCTTTACTTATTGGTAATCTTCCTATACCAATGAAATCTTGTTATAATTGAGATTTTTCACCATATTAAGCCATATACAACTGTAGTTAATTATTAGATAGTTTTGATATTATTAAAAGGTTGTACCATTTCAATACATATAAATAGAGAATCACCTCTCATAGAAAAGGAGATATAAGAATAATTTGCTTTCTTTTCATCTTTCTTCCAAGTTTTTCAGTGATTTCACACTCCAATTTTATTGAAAAACTACAACCAAAATTTTGAAACGAAAGAGATGGCCAAATCAAGGAGTTTTGGATCATTTGTCCTTGTTATGGTTGTCATATTGTCCATAGGTTGGTTTTATCATTACCACTTATATTAATAATTGTCCATTTATCCATCTTTCAAACATCCATTATTTTAATTGTAGGTTTAGGCTTGTTAATATTTTCTTTTTTATTACAAATTGTGCAAAGCATATTATAATATTATAATAGAATGATTTTTAAATCTTTGATTTCAACATTCTAGAATTTGTTTATTGAATAATTTTCATATGATTTTCATTAGATATAGTTATTCAATGAAGATATATTTCATATTAATTTTACCTAGAAAACATGTAGTAAACAAAATAGTATTAAAATAAACACTTTTCAATAATTGATTATGACATAATATAAACATATATAGTGCATTTGTAGAAAAGGGGTTCTAGAAATTATGTAACAAACTTTAGGATTGACACTAATAAGTCAATTGATTATAATGCATGTCATATTGATGAGTTTTTCTATTCATGTTTTCAGTTTGCATGGAAGTGGTTAGTCAACAAGATGGAAGGTGTTGCAAAGATCACCTAGAACTTGGACAATGTGTTCCAAGCAAAGATGATGATCCAAATGGGGGAAAATGTTGGACATACTGTATCTCAGATTGTCCAAAGGGTGGCTGGTGCAAAAAATTATCTAGCGGACGTCATGTTTGTCATTGTTATTGTTGATCATATGCTCTATATGGGTATAATAAGAATAATATCGATCTATAATATCAATTAAGTTTATGAATAATAACTATGATTATATTAATCTTTGAGTAATGTCTTTTGTTCAAGTTTTTTTTTATTATTATTATTTATATGATATGTGGAAACACACTACTATTACTCTCTTCTTCTTCATTTGAATCTTCTCATTCTCGAAAATCTATTGGATTAAAATCTAAGAAATCAATTTAAAGTGTCAAAATGTTTGATAAAAAAGGGAATATTATAAACTAATGATTAACCAAGTTATCCTTGTTAAACATCTTATTAATGTACTATTTTACGGAATCATCTTTAGCCTATATAATTTTCTATCTAATATTTGGTTTAAGAGGACAACATAATCCCCAAATCTATATATTATAAAATCCCTTTAGATATGAATAATGCTTTTCTAATTGGTGATCGTAAGAAATTGTTTTTATGGTTTAACAATCCCATGTCAAATACAAGTTTATTCATCCACAATCATCCATAAAGTAAATGGAAAGTCTATTTTTATGTTTGTATATGTTGATGACATATTAGTAACCGATGATGATGTAAAGTTGATAAAGTAGTAACAAACAAAGTTTGCTTTGAAAATTCTAGGCTCTCTCAATTATTTTCTTCGTTTTCAAGCTTTTCAAAATGAAGAATGACTTTAGTAAATTTGTAAATGAATCATATATCTAAACACTAGATGAATCAATGAATTACCAGAATTTTTCTAATCAATTACTTCTGGATCGACTCATGAGATGTGATTACTACTCAAAAAGTGCTCTTTTATAGCTTGTTATAAACTCTTTTAAACACTTTTGAGTAATAATTAATACCTTTTAACTCAATTGGCACATTAAGGACCCTTGCAAGTGTTACTAATCAATTTTTGGCTAATTTTGGTGTTTTTAGTAGCTTTTTGATCATTAAAGCAAGCCAAGAATGAGGGAGAATTTTTTGTGCAACCCTTGTCAATACGTTTCCAAGCCAATCAAGAGATTCAAGGAAGAAAATCAGAGAGAGAAATCTAACAGGAAGCAATTTCGCATGGCTATGCGAAATTCAGCATGCTGAAGTTCAAGATGGGAGTAGCTGCAGTCTTATTTTGCAAATTTGAATCACTTCCCGAAGTCCATTTTATGTATACTATATATCATTTTGATGCTCGGGAAGTCAAGAATCCAACGCTTCAAACAGTGTGCAAATTGGAGCTGAAATAAAGAAGTTATAGCCATTTGAAGCTGACTGCACCAGGCATTGCGAAAATTTCGCAACAGCACTTTTCACTTGCGAAATTTTCGCATCAGCCTTCCCACTTGCGAAAATTTTCGCAACAGCTTTTCCACTTGCGAAATTTTCGCAACAGCTATCCCACTTGCGAAATTTTCGCATCAGCCTTTCCACTTGCGAAAATTTTTGCAGCACATTTTCCTCTTGCGAAATTTTCACAAGTGACTTTTCCACTTGCGAAATTTTCGCAACACCTTTTTCACTTGCGAAAATTTTCGCAGCCACCTTTCCCTCTTGCGAAATTTTCGCAACTCCATTTCTCACTTGCGAAATCCTCCTGGGATATTTTCCGATATTTTCAGATATTTTCTCACCGACTCCGTTAGATTTTTAGCTCAAGATATTTTGTGTAATTGCCTATTTTCTCCTTGTAATCGGCCAATGACAAGATTGCTTAGTTAGGAAGGTTGGAAAAACTCCTCTATATATTCTTTTGAACCTTTTGTAAATGAAATAGAGGATCAGAGACAGAATCGATCAATATATATTATACAGAGCCTTGCTCTGCTTTTGCTTCTCAATTTTATTTTCATTTTTGTTTTCTTTCTAGCCAAACATCCTCTGAGGCCTCAGAGGATGAGTGGCTAGGCTTTTTGTTTCTTGGATTGAAGGAAGCTAGGTAAGGGACCCGAATACGAAGGTAGGAGTTTTCCTTGTTTCAGTTTTTAATGAAGAGGAAGTTGTGACCCGTTAATGGTTTTTATCTTTTTAGTTAACTTAAAATCCCTTATAATCACATGGGCCAACACTTGGTAAGCTTTTGGACTCAGTCCATAGAGATCCAATTGTTATCTCTTGCGAGCCTCTGGGAGGTGGTTTAAAGGTGGGATTATCTAGAATAGCCCACACTTGGTAAGCTTTTGGACTCCCTGGAGACATCCATTTGTTATCTCTTGCGAGCTTTTGAAGGATGATCCAAGGTTAAGATCTCCTTGAATGGAAAATACTAGGTGAGAGGTACGAGCCATTGCAAGGTGTATCAGTGAGAGGGATTTAGCGTTGAAACCATTAATGGGAAGCAACTGTAACACACTGGTTGGGAGGATAACTATAGGTTAAATCCCTAATTCAAGGAAAAGATCCGGAATCTTCTCTTTTGTATAAGGAGCCTGAACCTAGTGACCTGAAAATCCAAGAAACTGTTTTCTTTGTAATTAATCTCAATTAATATTTTTGGTTTACTTTAAAATCAATCTTTTTCACCCGAAAATTATGTTTTCTTTTAAAACTAACTTGTAAAAGAAAAATCACCATTTCAGTGCTTTAAATTAATATCAGGTGTGAAATGAAAACCCATCCCTGTGGACGATCCTAGAGCCACTACGCTATGCTTGCTATGCTACCCTAATATATGGTGAAATAGATTTATAAATTTTGTTGATAACTCCCGTCTGAGGATTGAATCAAGGTACGTGAACTTTTTGTACGTCGTATGCCTACATCTTACTCAATATAAATACATTTATGATAAGTTGCAAAAGACTAATATGGTCACAATAAAACCTTATCCAACTCTTATGGTTTTTGGCAATAGGCCATGTTTGATTAACAATATATAATATGAGATAGGATAAGAGAGAGGATGTTATATTTTATCCTATATTTGTTTGGTGATGATATAGGATAATTCATCTCATCACTTCTCTTATTCTATGTTCAACGAAACATGGGATATGATAAATGGTTGGATATATTATTCACTTTTTTTTTTTTTTTTTTTTTATCCTTTTTACATAGGATATGTTAATCTCATACTAAAATATGAGATATGCATATCTCATGTATCATAAATTTATTTTTATCAAATTTTCATTTTTTATATACTCATTTTGTAAAATAATTTATTTATTTATTATAAATTAAATTTATGGTTAAAAAAGAAAATTAATTTTTTTTTATAAAATAAAATTAATATATGATATATATATAAATTACTTATATATAAAAATATACATAAGACAAGCATGTATTTTCTTATATTTCATTTCCAACGTGTTTAAAGTTTTTTTGCCTCATACATGGACAAGGGCATTTCAATGTTCATTAGGAGCATATTACCTAACATTTGAAGTAAATTTGAAAAACTTTTGTCCCCATATCTTGCTTTCAAGTTTTAGGATTTTATCAATGCAAATAACTTTGTAAACTTTGAGCTACCAAGATATAAAGGTTTTTTAACATCTTCAAGTGGTCTTCCAAATGATTGGGGATCCTTCATATAGTCAACTTGTGTATTATGGACTATCTTAATGGTATTGTCTAAATCTTCACAATTAAGTTGATCATAATGATATTGTTACTTCCTTAGTAGAAACTACCTCTCCATACCAATACCATGTGTGGCAACTTTGATCAATCCCATTGAAATATAAGTATTCTCTAATCACTTGAGGAGTATGATTCATTAAGTTGTCACGTTATAGGCATGGACATCTAATATAGTTCAAATCTCTAGCATTTAGAGTTATAAATTGAATGAAGTTTTCAACCCCTTGTTCATACTCTTGTGATCTTCTATCTTTAGACATCCAAGATCAATCCATTTCTAGGTTGAATCAACTTAATTCCTATATAACACAAGTTGCATAATTTATTAATTCTCAATTCTTAAACCAAAAAAAAGATATAAATTGAGATATACAACTAGTAAATAAAGTATTAAAAAATGAAATAACATCATAATTGTACCTATATTATATCATATGCAACCAATTGCATATTTTTAATCTTAAACACTATATATTACTTTATTCCGCATGAATTAAATAAATGCATAACTTCATTTAGTAGCATGAAATGAATTATGAATAGTAGTATGGGGATAAGACCATAATTAATATTGATGATATATCATAAACAATGATAATCCAATTATGCATAAATACTAAAACAAAGTAGGAAGACTGATAATTTAGCTAATTTAGCATAATACTTACAAATTTGAGAATTTTTGAGAATTTATTGGAATATTTTTGGTAATTTTATTGTGGAAAATTAATTATATTCGAATATTGGAAATTATTAGAATTGTTGGAAAATTTCGAAATTGGGGTATAATTTCAAATCTATTGGTATGTGAATTTTTGAAATTTTGTTGGTATATTTTCGGTAATTTATTGTGGAAAATTAATTATGTTTGATTATTGGAAATTATTAGAATTGTTGGAAAATTATGAAATTGAGGTATAATTTCAAATCTATTGATATGTGAATTTTTTAGAATTGGTTGGAATATTTTCAGTAATTTTATTGTGGAAAATTAATTATATTGGATTATTGGGATTGTTGGGAAATTTTAGAATTTTGGCATGATTGTAATTCCAATGATATTGGTGATACATATGAATGAGAGAAATTAACCTCATGGCATTCATTTGCATCATGGTTGTGTGAAGAAAGGATAAAAATTGTGAAAAGTGTATGAAATGGAAAAAGAAAGAAAAAAATGAAATAGTGATAAAAAGTAAAAGCCCGTGTGAGGTGAATTAAGAAGGGAGAGAGATCCTTAGGGTGAAAGACCTAAAAGTTTACCCTGGAAAGACTCCAAATGGGGAGTGTATTTGGGTGCAGACGCGTATTCTTCGGTGAAAGCCCGAGAACGATAGTACATTGTATGACTATGTGTCACACATTCATATGCATTGCATTTAATTGTTGAATATTGTGGAATTGTGTATAATATTAGAGATTAAATTAGGTGGCTTGATCAATAATGTTGAAATGCTTCTTTTATGTTCTTTGAAACTTAGTAATCCCCATTAACCCTTTGGGTGTTAGGCACCTTACTGAGTAATATGGAATGCTCACCCTTTCCTTTTTACATTTTTTAGATGGAGATATCACTCCTGATGATTCACAGGTGGGGCAAGGAGAACTTCAGGATGCTCCTAAAGCGGCCTAGTGGAGCGTGTTGTGTTTGTGGTATTGGGACTTGTTTTAATAAACTGTGAACTATGGATTTGTAATGAGACCCTAATTTGATTAAGTTGCTTAACTATGAACTTTTATTTTTGGATTGTAATGATAATTAATATATCTTGTTGCTTTTGAGTAGTGTTTGGGATATTGTTAGTTGGTGAGAACTCTAGTGTGATGTATGTGTAGAAAATATATATATATATATATATATATATATATATATATATATATATATGTATGTATGTATATAGGGGTGTTTTAGTTGACTGCCAGTGTGGAATAAGAGAAACCCTTAGGGTTAAACCTTTGACCTAGGGTCATGGGCCAAATTTGGGTCGTGATAGTGTGGTATCAGAGTCAAGGTTACAATAATATCTTGGGGTCAATGTTTGTGGGTGTTTGTGTGTATAGTAATGTTATGATTTTATATATGTGTTAGCTAACGAGCTGATTATTAATTGAATTATTTAATGGTTGATTCTTGATGTTTGAAAAGCCTTGTGATGGTGCTTGTTGATGATAGTAAGAAATATTATGGTGTTAATTATGTTGAATTATGTATTGTGATTGTATGAAAGTGAAAGTTTTGATAGTTGTTGAAGTCGCTAAATGGTTACATCTGAATTTATTTTGCTCACCTAGGTAGTGTGGTTGAATTAGGGCTTATTCAATTTGAAATGGTGAGAAGGACCAGAAAAGGAAGATTTGAGAGAGGCGAGGAGTTAGAGTCGGTAAGAGAAGAACTCCGAGAAATAAGAAGGGAGTTGAGAGAGACTACCTAATTGATGAGAGGCTAGGGTTCCAGGAGATCAGGAGGTACCCAAGGCCACGAGGATTCAGATCACTCGCATAGGAGGAGCCGCTCTAAGAGGCCAATAATGAGTCAGATGGAGGCGATGAAGAGATTCATGGTGATGCAACCTCCATCTTTTAATGAAGAGCCCAATGTGGAAGCAGTTGAGCATTGGTTGAGGATGATGAAAAGAATTTTGGTGGGGTTGGACATACCTGAGGAAAGGAGGGTAAGTCTGGCGGCATACATGCTTATTGACAAAGCTGATTTATGGTGGGAATCAATGAAAAGAGTGTACGACACAGAGGTGATGACTTGGGAGGAATTTGAGAGAATCTTCCAAAGCAAATATTTTGAGGAGGTGGCTAAGCATGTCAAGAGGATGGAGTTTGAGCACCTCATCCAAGGAACTATGTTGGTACTGGAGTATGAGTCTAACTTTTTAGAGTTGTCCAGATTTGCCTTGGGGATGATTAGTGAGGAACGAGAAGAGGCTAGGAGGTTCCAGCAGGGGTTGAGGCCTACTATTAGAAATAGATTAGTCCCAGTGGCTATAAGGGACTACTCTGAGTTGGTTAAGAGGGCTTTGTTAGTGGAGCAAGACATTGGGGAAACCAACCAAATTCGGGAGCAAAGGGGGGACAGAAAAGGAAAACAAAGAATGGGGGAAAGTTCCTAGAGGAGATCCCAGGGCCCGCAGCAGAGGCAGAAGAGTCAGAAGTTTGAGGGGCATTCTTCATTATATGCAAAAGGTGAGCAGAGTGCTCAGAGGGCGGCTACTGCAAGAGTATGTTATGGTTGTGGAGCAGGAGACCACTTATGAAGGGCTTGCCTATTGCGGGGCGCACAACAGGCTTGACCTTAGTCTCAAGGAGGTTCCTAACAGCAGCCGGTAGTGCCTTTCCAGCCCCCTCAGTTTCAGTTGCCTTACTACTAGATGTCACATTTACCCCCAGTAGCGTAAGGAGCCAAGATTACTACCATGAGTAGTCAGACCTATTCTTCTAAGGGGTCAAATGCTAGAGTTAGGGGGCGGCAGGCAGTAGGAAGAGTTTTTGCCTTGACCCCAACAGAGCCAGAGGAGGACGCCCTTTTGGTGGAAGGTATGATTTTGGTATATAGTACTTGGGTGCGTGTTTTGTTTGATATTGGTGCAACTCATTCTTTCATTTCTGCATCTTGTGCTAATGAATTGGGGTTGAAAATGGAAAGGGTAGAAAATCTGTTACTTGTCGAGTTCCCTATGGGTACGAATTTTAGAGTTGATAGAATATGCAAGGGATGCATTATTACCTTGGCGGATAGAGCACTTAATGTTATCTTAGGAATGAATTGGTTGATGGTGTATAGAGCGCTTATTGATTGTCATCACCGTAGGATAATATTATCTACCAGATAGATTTGAGGTTTGCTTTGTTTGAGGGAAGTGTGTTAGTTTGCCTTTTTTGCAGTCCGATCCGTGCTATCAATACGTGTTGAGGAAGAGATCAATAAATTTCCTAGCTTGCCTTTGTAGTAAGGAGAAAGCCCAAAAGAACATTATAGAAATTCTAGTGGTGAGAAAGTTTCAGGATGTATTCCCAGATGAGTTACTAGGTTTACCACCACATAGAGAGTTTGATTTCTCTATTGAAGTATACCTAGGAATAGATCCTATTTTAGTATCCCCTTATAGGAAGGCCCCTCTTGAGTTGAAGGAATTGAAAACTTAGTTAGAGGAATTGTTGAGTAAGGGTTTTATTCGTCTAAGTACATCGCCATTGGGAGCCCCAGTGTTGATTGTGAAGAAGAAGGATGGCACACTAAGGTTGTGTATTGACTATAGGAAATTGAATAGAGTTACTGTGAAGAATAAGTATCCTCTTGCAAGAATAGATGACTTGTTTGATCAGTTGAAGGGTGCGAAGTATTTTAGTAAGATTGACTTGAGAACTGGGTATCATCAATTAAGGGTTAGGGAAGAAGATGTTCCTTAACCACTTTTAGAATGAGATATGGGCATTATGAATTTTTAGTCATGCCTTTTGGGTTAGCTAATGCCCCCACTACTTTCATGGATTTAATGAACAAAATATTTCGTGCTTACTTGGATTAGTTTTTGATTGTCTTTGTGGATGACATCTTGATTTACTTAAGGAGTTTGGAGGAGCATAACCAGCATTTGGTGACCACCCTTAGAACTTTAAGAAGACATCAATTGTATGTGAAGTTGGACAAAAGTGAGTTTTGGCTTACTGAAGTGAATTTCTTAGGCCATGTGGTTTCTGAGGTAGGAATAGCAATGGATCATTCCAAGGTGAAAGTTGTACAGGAGTGGCAAAGGCCTACTAATGTATTTAAGGTTAGAAGTTTCTTAGGGTTGGCTGGATATTATAGGAGGTTTGTGGAAGACTTCTCTAGGATTGCAACACCAATTACTCGGTTGACTAGAAAAGAAGTGAAGTTTGAATGGAATGAGGAGTGTGAGAATGCTTTCTAGGAGTTGAACTGGAAATTGACCACTACTCTAGTGTTAACTGCTCCTATTAGTGGAGAGTTGTTTATGGTTTATTGTGATGCTTCTATAGTGGGGCTAGGGTGTGTGCTAATGCAGCAAGGCAAGGTGGTAGCTTATGCCTTAAGACAATTAAAGCAGCATAGGCAGAATTATCCAGCACATGATTTGGAGTTTGCAGCAGTGGTGTTTGCCCTTAAGACTTGGAGACATTATTTGTATGGAGAGAAGTTTGAGGTGTACTCTAATAAAAAGAAGTTTGAAATACATTTTCACTCAAAAGGATCTGAACTCTAGGCAGAGGAGATGGATGGAGACATTGGAAGATTATGATTTTGCTTTTCATTACCATCCTGGGAAGGCGAATGTTGTAGCAGATGCCTTGAGTAGGAAGAACTATGGCCAATTTTCTAGCTTGGGGTTGAGAGATTTTGAGATGCATGCAGTTATTGAGGATTTTGAGCCATGTCTTGTATAGTATATCAGCTAGACCAATGTTTATCCAAAGAATAGTGGAGGCCTAAGTTCATGATGCATTTTTAAAAAAAGTTAAAGCCTAGTTGGTAGAAGGTGAAGTAGATGAAAATTGGTTTATACATATAGATGGGAGTGTGAGATTTAGAGGAAGGTTGTGTGTACCAAGAGATGTGGAGTTGAAGAATGAACTTCTAGTAGATGCTCATAGGGCAAAGTATACCATCCACCCTGGGAATACCAAGATGTATCAAGACTTAAAGAGACAGTTTTGGTGGAGTGTGATGAAAAGAGATATTGCTCAATATGTAGCCAACTGCCAGATTTGTCAGCAAGTGAAAGCTGAACACCAAAGGCCTACAAGGTTGTTACAACCTTACATATACTTGAACGGAAGTGGGATCATATCACTATGGACTTTGTGATAGGGTTGCCAAGAACTAGAAGCAAGAAAAATGGAGTTTGGGTGATTGTGGACCGTCTTACTAAGTCAGCTCATTTTCTAACCATGAAGACTACTGATTCCATGAACTCTTTGGCTAAATTGTATATACAGGAGATTGTGCGATTGCATGGGATACCTTTGTCTATAGTGTCTGATAGGGACCCTAAGTTTACTACTCAATTTTGGCCGAGTTTATAAAGGGCTTTGGGCACCCAATTGAATCTTAGCACCGCTTTTCACCCTCAGATAGATGGTTAATTAGAAATAGTGATTTAGATCTTAGAAGACATGTTAAGGGCTTGTGTTTTGGACTTTGGAGGAAATTGGGCAGATTACTTACCTTTGGCAGAGTTTGCTTATGACAACAGTTACCAATCTAGTATTGGCATGACACCTTATGAAGCACTCTATGGGAGACCTTGTAGATCGCCCTTGTGTTGAATAGAGTTGGGTGAGAGTCATTTGTTGGGACCTGAGATTGTCCAAGAGACTACAGAAAAGATACAACTCATCAAGGAAAAGCTTAAGATTGCCCAAGATAGATAGAAAAGCTATGCAGACCAAATGAGAAAGCCCTTGGAGTTTGAGGAAGGGGATTGGGTGTTTGTAAAAGTATCCCCTCGAAGAGGCATATTTCAATTTGGGAAAATGGGGAAGTTAGCCCTTAGATTTGTGGGACCATTTCAAATTGATAAGAGAGTTGGCCTAGTGGCATACAAGTTAATCTTGCCTCAACAGTTGTCCCTTGTGCATGATGTCTTCCATATGTCGATGCTAAGGAAGTGTACTCCAGATCCAACTTGGGTAGTGGACTTGCAAGATGTTCAAATTAGTGAAGATACTTCTTATGTGGAGGAACCTTTACAAATTCTGGAAGTTGGAGAGCATAGGTTCATGAACAAGGTGATTCCCACAGTCAAAGTGTGGTGGCAACACCATGGAATAGAAGAAGCCACTTGGGAACCTGAGGAAGAAATGAGACGACACTATCTGCAACTCTTCTATGATTTTTAAGGTAAGCTCGTTTAAATTTCGAGATGAAATTTCTTTTAAGGGGGTAGGATGTAATGACCGGGTATTTTAGGCCACGTTGGAAATTCTAGTTTGAAAAGTCTTCTTTTGAGTGATGGTTGAAAAGTAAAAAAGAAAAGTGATGGGAGAACACGTGTAAATTTTAGATTTACGAAATTCAAATTATTTTGTTGGTCAATTAGACGAGTTGAAAATTTGGTGCCACGTCCGCCTTATGGTAGAAAATTTCTTAGAGTTTTAGAAATTGAAAATTTCAGGAAATGAAAACCGAAAAGGAAAATGAAAAGTGAATTCATTAGAATTAATTAAGTAAAAATTAAATTAAATTGCTTAATAATAAAATTGAGAAAATTAAATTTTTAGGTTGGTATTTAATAAATTATTTTGTGTCTTATTAAAAAAAAAAAAAAGTGAATTGGAAATGAAATGAAAAATAAGCAAATGATCATAAATAAAAGAAAAAGGAATTAATTCAATGGGCTTTTGGATATTGAGTCATGGGCTTGTGGCGGCTGGTGGTTAAAATAAAGAAAAAAAAAAAAAAAAAGGAAAAGGAATTAAAAAAGTGGAAGAAGAGAAGTTGCTCGCGACGACTGTGAGAGAAGTCATCCTGTTGGAACTTTGGCCAGCCGAACAACATCTGTTTTCCCTGAAAATTTGAGGAGGTGTTCTACTCGATGGGAGGAAGGATTCTATGGTTGCCGATCGTGATTTTAATGGTCTAATTAGTAGATCTGTGGTAGGGGAACCTAACCTTAAAACTTTAATTAAATGCGTTTTCTTTGGAAAAAAATTGTAAATCTTGTCATTATGAGTTAAGTAGGTAATGTTGGTGCTTTAGGAATTTTTTTGGATGATTTGAAATTTTTGTAATTTTGAGAATTTCTTTTTGGTTGATAAATAATTGTTTTGGGTTGTTAAAAATTATTGGAATTGTTGGAAAAGTTTGAAATTGTGGTATAATTTCAAATTTATTAAAATGTGAATTTTTGAGAATTTATTGGAATATTTTCGGTAATTTTATTGTGGAAAATTAATTATATTCGAATATTGAAAATTATTAGAATTATTGGAAAATTCCGAAATTGGGTATAATTTCAAATCTATTGATATGTGAATTTTTCAAATTTTTTGGAATATTTTTGGTAATTTTATTGTGAAAAATTAATTATATTTGATTATTGGAAATTATTAAAATTGTCGGAAAATTATGAAATTGGGGTATAATTTCAAATCATTGATATGTGGATTTTTGAGAAATTGGTTAGAATATTTTCAGTAATTTTATTGTGGAAAATTAATTATATTGGATTATTGAGATTGTTGGAATTGTTGGGAAATTTTGGAATTTTGGCATGATTGTAATTCCAATGATATTGGTGATACATATGAATGAGAGTAATTAACCTCATGACATTCATTTGCATCATGGTTGTGTGAAGAAAGGATAAAAATTGTGAAAAGTGTATGAAATGGAAAAAGAAAGAAAAAAATGAAATAGTGATAAAAAGTAAAGGCCCGTGTGAGGCGAATTAAGAAGGAAGAAAGATCCCGAGAGTGAAAGACCCAAAAGTTTATCTCGGGAAGACTCAGAATGTGGAGTGTATTTGGATGCGGACGTGTATCCTTCAGTGAAAGCCTGAGAACAATAGTGCATTGTATGACTGTGTGTCACACGTTCATATGCATTTCATTTAATTGTTGAATATTGTAGAATTGTATATAATATTAGAGATTAAATTAGTTGGCTTAATCAATACTGTTGAAAAGCTTCTTTTGTGTTCTTTGAAACTTAGTAATCCCCATTAATCCTTTGGGTGTTAGGCACCCTACTGAGTAATGTGGAATGCTCACTCTTTTTTTTATAGATATTTTTAGATGCAGATATCACTCCCGAGGATCCACAAGTGGGGCAAGGAGAACTTCAGGATGCTCCTAAAGCAGCCTAGTGGAGCGTGTTGTGTTTGTGGTATTGGGACTTGCTTTAATAAACTGTGAACTATGGATTTGTAATGAGACCCTAATTTGATTAAGTTATTTAACTATGAACTTTTATTTTTGGATTGTAATGATAATTTATATATCTTGTTGCTTTTGAATAGTGTTTGGGATATTGTTAGTTGGTGAGAACTCTAGTGTGATGTATGTGTAGAAAATATATATATATATATATATATATATCAGGGTGTTTTGGTTGACTGTTAGCATGGAATAGGAAAAGCTCTTAGGGTTAAACCTTTGACCTGGGGTCGTGGGCCAAATTTTGGGTCATGACAGTTTCATTCTCTAGTAGTCATCTGAGTCATGGGAACATATCCTTTTGTTGGAGCTGGTGTTAATGTCACGTTCATGCTTATTAAGATATTTGGTTTGGAAGCAGTCAAATCACGAGCAATGATAGTAGCAATTTTCTTGAAGTTTCTTTAAACAAGCAAGTCTGTATTTGACCTCTTTCATCGCCTTGTCTTCAAGTTGATGGAGCATAAATGGCTTGCTATGCATGTATCACACATGGACTTTAATATAGTGATGAAATCCACAAAGCGTCCGATGGGAAGAGGGTTTTTGCTTAAGGATGTATCATGCCTTAAAGACTCACCCTCATAAAGCCTTCCAACCCGATAGTCGTGAACAATGTGACCTGCTCCAGGAAGACTGCATGTGGTTCGCATTACAGTTGAAGCAGGCCATGCGAAGAATTTGAGATAAGCATTTAGCCAACACCTTTATGATGGTAGACCTGCCTATTCTGTGGGAAGTGAGCCTAAAGCAGAAGAAGTAGTGAAGTTGATCCTCCATCAAAGTTTCAAATCTCTGTCCACCCTTGAACTCCATGCGCATGTGGTCATCATGCATGAACACGTGGCCAATTCCTTTCCAATTTTCAGCTTACCGCCAAGTTCTCTCTACATTCGAGTCACCATCCACTTCTTATTTGCCCCTTCAACTTATTCCGTTCTTCATATTCACCGCTTTCCCATCCTACACCATTCATATCCCCATCTATCATACCCACTACTAGGAGCTGATCCCACCCAAACCCTTTCATACCCACCAAACCCACTTCTCTTACTACCTCCTCCATTCATTCCACCACCAAACCCACTTCTCTCACTACCTCCTCCACTCATTCCACCATTCGCTCCCCATAAACTTCTTTCCCATGTGCATGCAACCCGCATGCATGACCACTTTAGCGCATGCATGGCCCCTTTGGATACCTCATTTTCCAAGCCTACAGCTGCATGGAGGTTTCTGTCAATGGCAAGGAAGACTTGTATGTCAAGAATGTGCAAAGAACTATTATGGAATGGGTTCCGAGCAGCTCTACTGCAGTTTGCATGCAGTGCATTGCCTCTCTTCACGGCCCATACACGTGGCAGAAGTCATTGTTGGTTTTGACAGGGAACAAGCCATATCTGAATCCTATTCATGCAGTGGTATATCATCGGCTATCATTGGAGTTGACATCTCTCATAAATTGAGCAAGCTGGAAGCTTTGCTTCGACTCTCAAGTTTCAACTAGAGGATGCCATTGAAATGGAAGACTTTGAAGAAGCTTGCCTATGCGCTGGAATGACCCATAATCTTCAATCCTTTGGTGGGTAACCACATCAGCCTCCTATAGTCGATGACCCAGATGCAATGGCTTCAATGGTGGACATGAGCATTCGAAACAACATAGAGAGAGAAATTGAGTTATTTTTCGTAGGGAACTGATAATCTCATTGATGACTGTTGGCGAAGTGACCACCATTGGCAAAAGAACCAAGTGCCAGGCTCAAGATCATCCACACTAGGCAAATTGGTGCTCAATGCTTTCTTTTCAATCCGCTCTAGTAGGTTGGGAATCGAATCAACAAAGCAATAGAAACCCCGCACATGCAAGGGTGAACTTTGACTTGAGATTGAGGATAAGCAATTTTCGAATTAGTAGAAGAGGGAAAGCTCAACTAATCTTTCCTTTTGGTTGGCGGCTGCATGCTCATGAAATGGCTGGGTCTTTTGTGACATTATTCCAATGGAGGTCAGACTCTGTTCTACTACAAGAGAATAAAATTCTTTTGGCTGTGAGGGATCAAATCTTGTCATTCTTTAGTAAACTTGATGAGGTTGAAAGCTTTGTGGGACATCCTGCTTTTCGGATGCTGCATGCTCATGAAATGGCTGAGTCTTTTCTGAAATTATCTGAACCAAAGTTGAAAAAGAAAAGAAAGGATCAAATGGTGTCACTCATTAGGCCACTGAAAGAGGTTACTAGAGTTGTAGAAGATATGGAGAGAATTAGGGCATTCTGCCAGATTTGGGTGAGTGAGGTAAGGGTAATGCTCCATGAGGCAGAGGATCACGTTAATGATTTCATGATTAAGGTGTATGGGCAAACTGGGTGGGATCGAAAACGGTCTATTGCAGAATTCGGAAGTGAACTTGAGAATGTTAACTCACCACTAGCAAAGCAATCACAATTGCACCCACCTGCCTCTCCATTAAGCCCCACTCATGCATGGCCACCCTCTAGTGTACCACCCTGAAGTACATGTGCCTCTCATTGTCTTAATTCTTCAGCTTTTGATGTCAAATTTAATCTTTTGAAGCTCCAATTTTCGTCCTGCCTCTAGTGGTCCCGTGCCACTGTCCATGGCCCACTCATTATTCGTCCTGAACCGGGAAAAGATTACCCATTTCCTCAACCTCAGAATGAAGTTCCGATTGTTTTAGGTAAATATCTACTTCATTAGTATTTTTTAGACACAGCAACTGATATAAATGGTATTTGAAAAACTGGAGTTATCTTCATTTTTAATTACTGCTAGTTATGGATTTCCTTAATTTCATGTTGCGCCTGTATAGCATCATGGTTTAAATGAGACGTGATGGAGATCATTGAAACTGCTCTTCAAAATGGTGGAGAACCCAATCAATCCGATGCTTTCACCATTAATGGCCAACCAGGAGATCTTTACGATTGCTCCACAGAAGGTAATTAAATGTATATATTCAGCATGGTACATATGAACTAAGAGATATGATCATTTATAGGATGTAAGTCAATCACAAATGGTTAACGTATATAATTCATGTGTTGCAGGGACGTTCAAAATGGTACATATGAACAAGGAAATGTTTTTCATGGTTGCAAATCATAGCTTGACTGTTGTGGGAACCGATGGGGCTTACATTAAGCCCATAAACACCAGCTATATCATGATAACCCCAGGACAAACAATGGATGTCCTCATCAAGGCGGATCAGTCTCCTAGTTACTATTATATGGCATCTAGGGCATATGCTGTGGCAGGGGCGTATGATAATACTACCACAACTGCAATAGTGCATTATAATGGAAACTACACTCCCCCATCAACAACTCCACTTCCCAATCTTCCCAATTATACAGACACGGACGCAGCAGCCAATTTTACTGTGCGCCTTAGATCCCTAGCCAACGAAGCCTACCCAATAGACGTTCCACAAACTGTGGATACCCATATGTATATCACAATTTCTATGAACACTTTGCCATGTGTAAACAATTCATGTGATGGGCCCGATGGCTCAAGGCTTGCTTCAAGCTTGAACAACATAAGTTTCGTGGAGCCACCAATCGATGTGTTACTGGCGTACTACAAGGGTATTAACGGTGTTTATGACACCGATTTCCCAAATGAGCCACCTTATTATTTCAATTTCACAGGGGACGATTTGCCCGACACTTTATTGACTCCAGAACGGGGGACTAAAGTCAAAGTGTTGGATTATAATTCTAATGTGGAGATAGTGTTCCAAGGGACTAATGTGATGAATGCAGCGGAGAATCATCCAATGCATTTGCATGGGTACAACTTTTACGTGGTTGGAAATGGTACTTGGAACTTCGACAATAGCGCTGATCCGACAAGGTACAATTTGGTTGATCCGCCTGAAGTCAATACCGTTGGAGTCCCCAAGAATGGATGGGTTGCCATCAGATTCAGAGCTGATAATCCAGGTATATGTATATAATTATGAATGCTGCGTTACTACTCATACATATCTATATATGTGTGTGTGTATATATATATATATATATATATGCATGTGCAGTATACACATGTATTAACCCTCATGGAATTTTATTATTTTAGGGGTATGGTTCATGCATTGTCATTTGGAAAGACATGCTAGCTGGGGCCTGGACACTGTTCTAATTGTGAAGAATGGAACCACCTAGTTTCTTGAATCCTTGCTGAGTTTCTCGTGGCCGACTCCGTGAGGCTTGATGGAAGAAATTATTTATATCGCAGTTTGGCTATAGCTATATCTTTCGTTATGGAAAATTCCGGACAATAATTAGTTGTGGACTTTATCAATTCACCCGTTTGATTCGGAGTGTAGGGAATAAATCAAATATGTTGTTGAATTAGTTATGTCTCGTACAACTGTATCATGTGTGTGAAATCAAATCCCAGATAATAATTAATTGTTCTTTTGCTTCTTTTTTTTTTCAATGGATGGGCATGCGATAAGACCTTGGTGACAAGTGATCTATGGTTGTGACCTTTTAAATCATTAAACTTTAACTGATTACCCCATATTCTAAATGACCTAAAGGCATTGGTGAACACAGATGAAAGGTTTGACCTTTAAGGGTGTACTATATCCAAGTTGAAACAGTTGCATTGTTTTCCTCTAACCAATTAAAATCTAATTTCACATAAAATTATTAGACTATCAATTTAGAGATGTAAACGGGGCACAGGGTCATGGAAGGCTCTTGTCCCATCTCCCCTAAAAATTTGTTCCTTATCCTCGTCTCATTCCCTATTTTAGATTAAGCGAAACAAGGTTATGAAATCCCCATTAGGTTTTTTAATTTTAAATTTAAATATAAAATTATAATAAACTAATACTTATAATATAACTTATTATTTTTTAAAATTTTATAAATATAAAATTATACAACAACAACAACAATAATAATATATTTCCCCATCCTTGATTATGACCATCCCCTATTAAAGGTAGATCCCTACAGGGAAACCATCCCATGGGTTTTTTATCATCATCCCTACTATATCCAAGTAGATTCTCAATAATTTATAACTCAAGCGTAATTAGTTTTCTAATACAACATCCACTTAAGTTATTGACAAAAATTTCTATTATTAATTCCTATTCAAAATGCTTCCAATGATTCATTACGAAAATAACAAAGTCAAGTTCAAATTAAGCACTCTTCCACTTCTTAGGGCATTTTGCAATACTTCTTGATCCTCCAATGGCTCCTTTGCAGCTATTTCTTTAAGCATATTTTGATGAAGTGACCCATGTGCCATTAAGTTTCTACATCAATTATGATTTAATAAATAAATAATATTTTCTAAAATCTTATTGGTTAGCTTTGAGAAAATAATGAGAACTAACAGTCCACTTTGATAGAAAGTGGAATAATGGGTATATATAAACCAATCCTCTCTCTGTGTTAAAGTTTGTAACTCAAAGCATTAATTTGTGAACACTCCATATTTATTGAGTATCTATGCTTGTTCCTCTTCATTCGCAAGTTTTGTCTATTGTAACATTTAATGGGCTTAATTTTTCTGATTAGTGCGAACAAGTTTAGTTTCACCTCAGTGTTTTGAATCTTGATTTGACACTTCAAATTGAGAAACCAATTTCTATTATTGATTCCAATAGTGATGAACAAAGATCTTTCCATAAAGCTTGGGAAAAATCAAATAGACTAAACCTAATGTTCATGCGAATGACTATAACAAACAACATCAAGTCCATAATTCCTAAAACTAAAAGTACTAAGGAATATATGAAGTTTGTCGAAGAGCGCTCTCAGTTTGATTTTTTCGATAAGTCACTTTTTTGTACATTAATGGGTACTTTGACCACCATTAAGTTTGATGGTTCATGTACCATGCATCAGCATGTCATTGAGATGATAAACATAGTAACAAAACTAAGGCCCATGGGATTGGAAGTAAGTGAGAATTTCCTTGTGTAGTTTATCATTAACTCATTGCCTCTTGAATATGGTCGATCCATTCCAAATAAATTACAACACTATTAAGGATACGTGAAATGCAAATGAGTTGCAACTTAAGTATGGTTATTCAGGAGGAAGCAAGGCTTAAAAAACAAAGAATTCACTTAAGTAATCTCATAGGTCAACAAGAAGTTGGAAAGAAACTTGAAAAGAAGAATAGAAAGGGCAAGCATGGAGCATTAAAGATAAAAGTGTAATTTTCTTAAATTCACAAAAAGATTGTCTAAAATATAAGGCATGGTTCGAAAAGAAAGGTAAGCCTAGTGCTTTAGTTTCCAATCAAATTTGGTTGAAGTTCCTTATAATACTTGGTGGATTGATTTTGGTTGTACTACTCATGTTTCAAATATGATGCAGGGATTCCTTATGACTCAGACCACAAATTCAAATGAAAAGTTTATTTTCATTGGGAACCGAGTCAAAGCTCTTATTGAAGCCATTGGAACCTATCATTTGATTTTAGACACTATAGATCATTTAGACCTTTTTCATACTCTTTATGTCCCTTCTGTTTCATGAAATTTAGTTTCCTTATTGAGATTTGATTCAAATAGATATTCTTTTAAATTTGGGAATGAATGTTTCGATTTGTTTAAACTTAAATCATTTCATTTGTTTTGGTACTCTTTATGATGGTTTATATAAATTCAAGCTTGATAACCTTTTTGTTGAGTCTCTATTTGTAGGAAAACCTAGATCTCTTCGTTTTTTTTATCCCATAATTAGGTTAGGCCCATGCAAAAGCTTCTTAAGTTTTTCTAAATCCTATGCATAGTGGAAAATTACATTTTTAATCATAAGCAAGATTTAAAAAGTGCTATAGAAAACAATATTTGAGATTTAGACGTTCTCAAATCTATTCCACATGGTGAAGATGAAGATCATTGTCATCAAAGGTCTTGAATACCCAAGATCTTCCGCCTGATGACTCTTCCTTAATCTTGACACTCAACTAGTGGGGAGGAAGAGAGGATGGAGGTTATGTCTCTTTCTTTCTCTGGAGATGAAAGACAAAAAAGTGATGGAAATCCTAACCCTTAAGGGGTATTTATAGGGATGCTAAATAGGCTTAAGTGACTTGAGCCCACATGGGTTTAGGTCACTTAATCTAGTCCAAATTGGGTAATAATTGATTAATTAACCTAATAGGGTCATCTAATTAATCAATTAACCAAATCTAAAGACTTTGTTCACTAACCCCTGTGTAACCTTGTATAGTTACCAAAATGCTTTTATGCATAAAAGTGAACCTAGAGCCAATTCAACCCTTATAAACTATGTCATCAAGGTATATGAGGTTTAATGAGAACCATTGAAACCCATGAAATAGTACTAACTCCCTCAAAATCCAATTGTAAAATTGATTCAACATCCTACTATATACAATCAATTGCACTCTAGTACTCTATGTAAATAACAACGAGACACTAAATGCTTAGGTCCATGATCTATTATTCATTGGGTTCAGTCTTCCTATAAGCTTATGTCCATGATTTAACAAGGTGCAAACTATTAACATTTCAAGACTATCTCTACTATCCTTGAGTTACAAATATGTCATTGTGTGTTCAACTAACATATCTTAGCTTTTTAAGAGCATATGTTAAGTTCCACTTAAGGAACTATTATAACCATTGTTTACATGAATACACCTCAGGATCACCTAAGAGAACACTTTTTCTTAATCCAAATGGCTCTTTTAAGAATACTTATTGTTACTGACTTCCATCAATAATGACACAATCAATTATTAGGATAGAACCCTTAAAAGCATGACATGATGTAATAAAATTGGAATTCATTATTCATTTAATGATGTTCTAGTTTCACTTTTATCTATCCTCATTCTATGTATTATACTTTATGAGCATTGTACATGACTTAGGTGCATTAGGAGTTGCATAGAAGATCTATGTTATGGGTTCCATGCAAATAGATGACTTGTTCATAACCGGTTCATGGATTTAGGCAACCCATTACAGGTTGTAGTACACCACCTCCTAATTGGAGGGATGGCTAGTCTTGGTCATCAGGATAGGTTTCTCATGGTGAGTGCACTAGTGTGTATGGTTACACATTGGACAAGACCTACGGTGAGTCATGACTTAAGGCTATCAAGTAGTTATGACCTTACCAAGCTGCTTCATTATGTTGTCTCTCAACCTTGAGAGAATATTGAGTTTGTGCTAAAGTTAGCGATGACTTTGACCTACAGGTGAGATCGTAAGCTGATCATATATTCCTTATGGATCGGGACATTGTTGATGGAAGTCTATAACAATATGTATTCTTAATAAGGGCACCATGATATCTCTTGGGATTGAGACAGTTGTTGGGAACCTCAGATTACTTCATTCCCATGCCCTATATCATGTAAGGTGCATGCAACTCTATCCTAGGTTCTCTAAATCTATCACAACGAATAAAATGTTATTCAAAAATAATAAGAATACCAAAGAAAACATCAATCTAGAGAATAAAGCCACATACCTTTGATACGAATGTTCTCAAATTGATTCTAATCGATGTTGATAACTCCAAAGTTGAAGTGATCTCATAAACCTACGATCTTCTTCCCGATAACTCGAACCTTGATCTTGGCACACTTCTGATAGGGAGGAAAAGAGGGTGGAGGCTATGACTCTCAATCTCTCTGAATGGTGGAAGATCAAAGCTATAGAAACCCTGACATCTAAGGTGTATTTATAAGGTTCCTAAGTGGGCTTAAGTGACTTGAGCCCACATGGGCATGGGTCACTTAATCTACGGGTCTTAATTGGTTAATTAACCAAATAGGGCCTACTAATTAATCAATTAGCCTAATCCAAAGACCTTGTTCACTTACCCCTATGCAACTTTGCATAATTACCAAAATGCCCTTATGCACAAAAGTGAACTTAGAGTCAATCTGATCCTTATAATTCGTGCCAACAAGATATATGAGCTTAGAGTGGAGACCATTAGGACCCATAGGAATACTAGCTCCCTCAAAATCCAATTTTAAAGTTGATTCAACATCCCACTATAGAGAATCAACTGTAAATAACAATGAGACACCAAGTACTCGGGTCAGTGACCTGCTATCCATTGTGTTTAGTCTCCTCATGAACTGGTGTCCATAGTCTAATAAGGTGAAAGCTATCAGCCTTTCAAGACTACCTCTACCATCCTTGAGTTACAGATCCTCCTATTGTGTGTTCAATTGACATATCTTAGTTCTCAAAGAGCCTATGTCAAGTTCCACTTAAGGAACTATTGTGGCGATAATTTCCATGAACACTGATTACTACTCAAAAATGCTATTTTGTAAGCTTGTAATTAACTCTTTTAAACACTTTTGAGTAGTAGTTATCACCTTTTAACCCAATTGACATGTTAAGGACCCTTGCAATCAATTCTAATCAAAATGTGCAAGTTTTGGTGTTTTTGTTAGTATTTTGATCACCAAAGCAATCCAAGATTGAGGAGAGTTCTTTGGAATCCATGGCAAAGCTTTTGGGAAGCTCAGAGGCATGAAGAATCACAGCCTTGAAGCTCTTATGCCATAACCAAAGTGGAAATGCAAAAGGGGAAGCAAAGAGGATTCAGCCGTGGAGCACTCTTGATGACAGTCACTGCAGCTAGTTTTGGAGCACTTCCTGATGTCCAATTTATGCATACAATATGTCATTTGAAAGCTTAGGAAGTCAACAATCCAATGCCTCAAACCGTGTACGATTTGGAGCTGAAATGAGGAAGTTACAGCCGTTGGAAGCCGATCACTCCAAGCTGAAGGAAGGATTCAGCAAAGTGCTGTGGAATCACCCTTTTGTTGCGAAATATTTCGCAACACTTTTGCACAGTGCTTGGTTTTCCCCTAAAGCTTCACGCCGCGATGGAAGCCAAGCACCACAAGATGGAAGTCAACTTTGTGAAGGTGTTGAATCAGCTGGTTGCTATGAAGAAATTTCGCAGCCCCTCTTGTGCATCTGCAAAATCTCGCAGACCTCATTTTCACCTGCGAAACGGTCCTGAAGCTTCCCGATAGCTGTGCACCGACTCTTTTAGATCTTTTCTTATGATATTTTTGTGTCTAAATTTCCATTTTCTCCTTGTATTCAGCCACTCATGTAATTCCTTAGTTAGGAAGTATGCAAGGAAGGGTAAATTACCTTCCTATATAAACTCTCGGGAGGTGGTTCCAGGAGATCCATCATATAATATATGTGAAATTAACAAACAGAGCACTTGCTCTGTTTCTTCTATATATTCTTATTTTCTCTTTAGTTTTCTTTCTAGTCAACCAAACTCTGAGGATTTTTCCTCAGAGGATGAGAGGCTAAGCTCTTTGTCTCTTGGAGCTAAGGTAACCGGGTAAGTTTCCTCAGGCATAAATTGGAAGTTTTGTTGTTTTAGTTTGGAATGAAGAGTAAGTGTGTTCCATGAATGGTTTCTACGTTTTTAGTTAACTTAAAACACCTTGGAGTCACCTGGGCCAACACTTGGTAAGGCAAGTGATCTCTAACCATGGAGATGCACTAGTTTACCCCTTGCGAGCCTCTGGTAGGTGACTTGAAGGTAGGATTTTCTAGAATAGCCAACACTTGGTAAGCTTTTGGACTCTTAGGAGACATCCATTAGTTACCTCTTGCGAGCTTTTGACGGGTAATCCAAGGTTAAAGATCACCTTGAATGGTAAAGGCTAGTGAGAGGCTAAACCATTGCAAGTTGCATCAGTGAGAGAATTAAAGCTGAAATCCAATTGAGGGATGCATTTGTGCAGCACCTATTAGAGAATTGACTTTATGTTAATTCTCTAATGTGAGGAAATGAAACAAGTGACCGGAACTCTCCTTTTTGCATGAGGAATCTGAGCCTAGTGATCTGAAACTCCAAGAAACACTTTTCTTTATAAGTAAAATCAGTTACTACTTTTGGTTAGCTTAAAACCAATCCTTTTTCATTCAAACGTCTTTATGTTTTCTTTTAAAGCTAATCTTGAAATGAAAATGCACCAATTCAGCTTTGAATTAGTATCATTTGTGAAGTGAAAACCCATCCCAGTGAACGATCCTAGAGCCACTATGCTATAGTAGCTTTGTCTTTGCTACCCTAGTATATGGTGTAATAGGTTATAAATTTTGTTGATTAATCCCTCAATCAAGGAGCACCAGCTGGACACGAATCAGCTGAGACACCAATTAGGCATGAATCAAACACACCTCCTTAGGATCACCTAAGAGGACACACTATCTCAATCCCAAGACATATCATGGTGCCTCTATTGAGAATACCTATTGTTGTCGGTTTCCATCAACAATGACCCAATCCATAGGGAATTTATGATTAGCTTACGATCTCACTCGTAGGTCAAAGTCATTGCTAACTTTAGTACAAGCTCAATATTCTCTCAACATTGAGAGACAACACAATGAAACAACTTGGTGAGGTCATGACTATTTGATAGCCTTAAGTCATGACTCACCGTAGGTCCTATCCAATGTATAACCATAGACACAACCAGTATTCCTATGGGTCCCAGTGGTCCTTGCTCTAAACTGATATACCTTATTGGTATGGGTTATGAGGGTCGGATTAGCTTTAGGTTCACTTTTGTGCATGAGGGTGTTTTGGTAATTTCGCAAGGTTGCACAATGGTAAGTGAACAAGGTCTTTAAATTGAGCTAATTGATTAATTTGTAGGCCCTATTGGGTTGATTAATCAATTAGAACCCATTTTGGGCTAGATTAAGTGACCCAAGCCCATGTGGGCTCAAGTCACTTAAGCCCACTTAGGAACCCTATAAATACCCCCTAGGGTTTAAGGTTTCCATAGCTTTTGTCTTCCACCATCCAAAGAGATTGAGAGCCATAGCCTCCACTCTTTTTTCCTCCCCACTAGAAGTATGCTAAGATCAAGGTTCGAGTTATCGGGCGGAAGACTTCAGGTTTACGAGACTTCTGCGATTTCGATCTTCATCTTCACCATGTGGATTTGATTTAGGAACATCCAAATTTAAGGTATGGTTTTCGTTAGCACATTTTGAATCCTTTTAAAGTATAAAAATGTTATTTGTCCATTGTGCATAGGATTTAGAAAAAACCTAGGATAGTTATGCATGTTCCTAACCTGATGCGAACTTGAGAAACGGAGAGATCCGAGTTGTTCCCTTCATCAATAAGGAATAATATATGATCAACATACAATCTCACTTATAAGTCAAAGCCATTGCTAATTTTAACATAAACTCAATATTCTCTTAAGGTTGAGAGACAACATAATGAAGTAGCTTGATGAAGTTATGACTACTTGATACTCTTATGTTAATGACTCACTGTAGGTCCTGTTTAAAGTGTAACCATATACACTAGTGCACTCACCATGGGAAACTCATCCTGATGGTAAAGACTAGCCATCCATCCAATTAAGAAGTAGTGCATTACAACCTTTAAAGGGTCCTATAAACGAAAAATGAACAAATCATCTACTTACAAGGAACCTATGATTTGCATCTTTTATATAACTCGTAGCATACTCAAGTCATGTACAATATAAGAGATGCAAACCGGAATGCTTTAAAAGATATAATGCATGGAATTATGATAGATAAAGTTGAATTGGAAATTAATAAATGATAAAATCCACAAGTTTATTACATCATGTAATGCTTTCAAGGGCTTTATCCTAACAATCTTCCACTAGCCTTCAAAGCATCATGTCTCTAATGCATACTAGCCACAGATCATGCCTTTAAATTTTCATATAAAACAATAAAACCTAAAACATATGCGTGTCAGTGAGATGTGGTATTTGTTTTTGTAAGGTTTGTATTTTGGAACTCTACCTTTTAAAATTTTCACTTTAATTTCTTTTTATTCATGAAAAAACTAAAAAGTACTTTCCAATGCTAAGTAGTCAATTGATGTTACCCATGTGCTAGGAGATTGATTCTTGTTTATATGTTGACAATTTTGTTTTAATTTATGTTTGGTTATAGAAGTCTTTTTAGACTTACTTTCCATTGAAGATCAAGGGTTATTGTTCGTCCAATCAAGAAGTCACATATGTTTAAAAAGGTTTAGCTTATGGCATATAAAGGCTTATTTGAGGTATAAAAGGTTCAGTATCATTTTTTAGCTTAAAAGGTTTTTAAACAATGTTTTTTCAAAAAGTAAGGACCACTCAAGTGATTAGAGTGCTCAAGCGGTTAATCCTACTCAAATGGTTGGAGCACTTAAGCTAGTAGTCTAAGTCTGCTCAAGCAGTCATGATAGTCCTGTCGAGTTTAGAAACGTATTTTAAATGATTTTAATCCAACTCTGATTTAGAAACTTGTGACACTGAAATCCTTCTGGCTTTTTCCTATAAATTCGTCCTTTATAATCCTTTGAGGGTTAGAAATTCGGGTTAAGAGATTCGAGATCGTAGAGATTTAATTGTCAAAGACCTCTCATTCTTTATAGGTACTATTTAAGAGGAAAGCCTAATTTGCCACACCATTCCTGTTCTTTTATTCAAGGATTCAATTATTTGAATTGTTGGTTGAAGATCGTAATCCCTTTGAAGAGACCAAAAGATCTACTAGGGAGCAACAAGTAGTTGCTATGTCATAGACATGGATCAAGTTGTAGGTACTAGAGAATAAGTTTTTAGGGTAAAGCGGTCAGGTAAATCTATGTGACTTGATTTCGAATAGTGGATTTCAATTGATAGGTTTTAGACCTCTTGGTTTTTTATTTCTACAATTTGTGAAGGTTTTTCATGTAAAAATCTTCTGTTTCATTGTCTATTTCTTTATATTTGATCTTACATTTGAATTGCCTAGAATTGGTTAATTTGTTCTAACCTAATATCTTGCAGGACAATCCTAAAAGATTCATATGTATATTTATTCATGCTTATATTTTGATTGAAGATATTGAATTGGTTGGTTAATTTCTTATTGAGGCTGTTGGATTGGTTATATTGGTGGTTATGGTTGTTATACTTGTAACCAATTATTGTTATCCCTAACTTCTCTTAGGATATGTTTGATTGATTCGTTAGGATTGCTGTTGAGTTTGTTAGTTTGGGTTATTCTGGTGGTTATCATTATTATTCCTAACATATTTCAACATATATTATTAATTTTGGATATTAATTAACCATAAAAATCATGTTCTTATAAGGTAAAATTCTATTTGAATATCCAGGTTATCCTTATAATATCTTGGATAAGAAAAGTGATCATGATTTAAATTTTTTTTTTTAAATTTTAAAATCACCCATTTACCCCCTCTTAATGTTCTTTGTTGGACTTTCAATTATTCAAGGGGTATTTAGAGCAATACCCATATTTTTTTCATCATGTCATAGGTCGCACATATTATAATAATACCATACTGGCAAGACCCAACTTTGCTACCACCAAGTCGACCCATTTATAGTCAAATGGTCTAGGCTCACATGGTAATTTTTGGTCCATGTGGATTCCTAAGAAAATTGAAGAAAAAATGAAATTACCGACAATAAAGCCACAAGCCTGATAGAGAACTAATAACGTACCTAAGTATGGAACATAAATTAGGGCAATAAAGTGGTCGTTGTAGTGGTGCTCTTTTGTTAGTAGAAAACCCAAATGGGAGGCCACATATGACCTACTCAGGTCTCCTCTTCCCTAAACTCCTATCACATCTAGCCTTAAGCAACCAAACATTCCACCCATTCTTCATGTGTCTTTTCTTCCTTCTTCTCCTCTCCAACTTCCACACAGATCTACACATTAATGCTAGATTAAAGGGATTGATTTTGGAAATTATTAGGGCTGACAAAGATTGATATAATTAGAATTCGACACATTTTTCATTGATTGATTAATCGTGTTTGAATTAAATTTGTATTTATATAACCCATTTAATAAATAAATTCTTTTCCAATCGACTTATATAACATGAATTGACTTATATAATAATCATGTTGATTAACCTGTTTATAAGCATAATCCGTTGAATCATATTTGACTTGTTTTAAAGACCAATTAAATTATAAACAAGTTAGGTTAAAAAGTTAAACATATTGACTTGAACAAATTCTAATTCGACTCTATTATTACAAAGGCGATCAGGTTTTGAGTGAGTGGAAAAACGTTGATGATAATAGGGTTATTTTGGGGTTAAACCATTGTTGAAAAAAAAAAAGAATAATACTAGATTTTGTGTTTGCTTGTTGAAGCTTTTTATGGCTCCAACACCATAAAAGAATAATATTTGAATGAATAACGTGTTGTATTTTTCATATATATATATAGGAATAATGTTGGAGTTTATGTTTGCTTATTGAAGCTTTTTATGACTGATACCATAAAAGAACAAGATTTGATATATATAATAAATAATGTTGGATTTTGTGTTTGCTTGTTGAAGCTTTTTATGGCTCTGATACCATAAAAGAACAAGATTTAAATGGATAACGTGTTGTATTTTTCTTTTGGCTCTTATACATATATATGTTGAAGTTAGTTTTGTAATGTTTTGTAATTTCTAAAATCTTTTGCCTAAAATGCAAGAAAACAAACTTCAACACAAATGCAATTATAAATTGGTTCCTATACACATTAACATATTGGTGGGTTTCGTTATTCATGTTTTTAGTTTGTAAGAAAGTCGTTAGCTAACGAGATGAAAGATATTGCAAAGATCATCTTGAACTTGGTCATTGTATTCTTGGCAAAAATGATGATTCAAATGGTGAAAAATGTTGGACATTTTGTACAACGAAATGTTCAAAAGGAGGCATTTACAAAAAGTTATATAAGGTCCTATTTATCATTGTTATTATTGATGATGTATATGCTCTATCTTTAAATAATATCAATAATACCTCCATAATATCAATAAAATTTATGATTAATTAATAATTGCCACCTTCTTCGTATTCAAAGATGTTTTTTGTCCTACTTGGTATTGTTGTTATCATTATTATTTACTCTCTTTTTTATTTAGATTTTATTATCCATCCAATTAAAGTATTAGGAATTTAATTCAAAGATATGAGTTGTTTGTAGAAAATAATAAATAAAATATAATTAAGCATTGGTTAACTTGACTTATCTTTGCATGTTTGGTTTAAAAGGACAACAGAATTCTCAAATCCATGGAATTTTCCTTTTTCTCTCATTCATTTAATCCCTATAACTTTTTGTTTTATAAAATTCATCCAGGTAAAGTTGACATCATTCTTTCTCTCATTTTTACTATTTATTTATCTTAGTGAGGTTAATTAAATTTAAAGTTTTTTTTTCTAAAAAAAATAATTGTATGCAAATGAGAAACAAATGCATTCCGAGACAATTTTGATTTCTAAATTATTTTTACAAGTTACTAGACTAATTCAATGCATCAAATCTTACATGATTTTAAGGACTTGTCAACAAACTCAATGTTTGATGTTGAGTGTGGTATAAAAGGATTTTGGGTAAAATGGGTGATGGGAAAAGTATTTCAATATGCCATAAACATAATTGTTCTAGAGTTTGTCACCTACTTAATATGGAAATTTGAAAATATATATATATATATATATATATATATATATATATATATCAATGGGTTGAAAATTGATATGCATGATAATATTTTTTACCTTTCATAATAATTTGTAAAATTTTCAAACATATTTAATAGTAAAGTGATGATCCATAAAATTTATGTATAATTATTTTTATTTAACAATATTCATAATTTTATTTTCAATTTTGTTTTTCCTTATATTTAATAACTATAAGGAAGATAAAAAAAAAAACTTATTAAAAAAAGTGTAGTATCTAATTTTGTTGGCAAATATAGAGACTAAAGCTTGTAACCTCAGTTTTAAAACATGTCTACATAATTAAAAAACTCATACATATATAACGATATGAATTTGAATTTTTTCCTCCATCTAATATAAGATATAACAAATACTATCAAACTCAAAATGTAAATATAAATGAAAAATTATTTAGTTTGGAATAAGTTTCAATAAGGCGTTTTGGTTCTAATTTAAATTTAAAACTAGGGATTTTATTTTTTATTTTTTAAAATCATATTTTTAAAATATAATTTTAAATTGATTTTTAAAAATAAAATATTTTGGTTTAAACAACAATTTTAATAACTTATATTTTATTTGCTCAAATGATTAATTTGACCTAAAACTCCTTAATTGGACAATTCACCTTAAAATCTTTTTTCACTAAAGAATATATTTATTATTCTATTTTAAAAGTAAGTGTTATTTTAAAAATAATAATATTAAGTAAAGAAATCTTCAATTTGAATAGAAAAAATCATTAGGTGGCAGACAAAAAAGACACGAAGTCATTATATTCTTATCCTATTTGTCTTTGTTACTAAAACGTGTTAACATAAAAATCTGGCAAAAATAAAAAATTTACCATATTTTTATTTTAAGTATAAGAAATATTAAAGTTGAATTAAATTATTATAATACATTTTTTATTATAATAAAGGAAAACTATATTATAATACATTAATATTTCCATAAAATAGAAAAAATAAAATAAAATAAAATCTTAGTTAAGACCTATTTAATATTCGAACTTTCTTTTCCCTTCTTTTTATTTTTTTTCTCTTCATTTTTTTCATATAATTATTATCATAATTTATTTTTCATTATCTCAATATATGTAAAAGTTTTTGTTTTAGTATGAAATGTTTCTAATAGAACGGAATTTTTATAATTTTATATTTGAAATTTTGTTAAATAATTTTGTTAAGTAGGTTCTCTTTGGTTTCAATTTTGAAAATTAGAAAATCATTTATCTTTATATTAAATTATATATTTTTTATTTATTTATTTTTGATGAAATATAGTTTTATCTAACTATTTACGTTGAAAGACTTTATTATTTAAGTTGACTTATTATAAATTTTGACAATATTGTAAAATTTAAATTGAATTAAAATTATATTATATTTAAAAACATAATGTATTAATGAAACATAAAAAGAGAAACCACGTATTAGCATGTAAAGTATTTCCTTTTTCAATATTAAAATTAATTCTCTTTTTATTCAAATATTTTATTAGGAGATAGATTGACTTTACAAAGTTGATTGAAATTAATATTTTTTTTAAGATTGAATTTCTTTTGGTTAGTCTTCTCTTTCTTTTTGTTGATATTCTTTACTTATTGTAAGTCTTCTTAAACCCATGGAATCTCGTCATAATTGAGATTTTTCACCATATTAAACCATATACAGTTGTAATTAATTATAGTTAGTTTTGATATTATTAGTTAATTAGTTATAAGGTTGTAACTACTTCAATACATATAAATAGAGAATCACCTATAAGAAAAAAAGAGATGTGAGAATAATTTTCAAAAAACTTCTCTATTTTCAGTTGCTTTCTCTTCATCTTTCTTTCAAGTTTTTCAGTGGTTTCACACTCAAATTTTAGTGAAAAACTACAACCAAATTTTGAAGGCGAAAGAGATGGCCAAATCAAGGAGTTTCAGTTCATTTTTCTTTGCAATGATTGTCATATTATCCCTAGGTTGGTTTTTATATATACCACTTATATAAATAATTTTTCTTTTATCCCTCTTTCAAACTTCCATGATTTTAATTGTAAGTTTAGGCTTTTTAATATTTTTTATTTTATTACAAATTATGCAAAGTATATTATAATATTATAATAGAATGATTTTTAAATCTTTGATTTCAAAATTGTAGATTCCGTTTATTGAATAATTTTCATATGATTTCCATTAGATATGATTATTCAATGAAGATATATTTCATATTAATTTTACCTAGAATAGAAAACATGTAGAAGACAAAATTGTATTAAAATAAGTATTTTTTTAATAATTGATGATATATATATGTATGCACTTTTGTAGAAAACAAGTTCTAGAAATATTGTAACAAATTTTAGGAATGACACTAATAAGTCAATTGATTATAATGCATGTCATATTGATGAGTTTTGCTATTCATGTTTTCAGTTTGCAAGGAAGTGGTTAGTCAACAAGATGGAAGGTGTTGTAAAGATCACCCAAAACTTGGACATTGTGCTCCTGGCAAAGATGATGATCCAAATGGTGGAAAATGTTGGACATATTGTATCACAGGATGTACAAAGGGCGGCTTTTGCAAAAAATTATGCAGTGGTCATCATATTTGTCATTGTTATTGTTGATCATATGTTGTATATGAGTATGATATGAATAATATCGATCTATAATATCAATAAAGCTTATAAATAATAACTTTGATTATATTATTCTTTTAGTGGGATGTTTTTTGTTGTTATTATTAATATATGAAAACACACTATTGTTACCCTCTTCTTCTTCATTTCAATATTTTCATTCTCCAAAATCTATTGGATTAAAATTTAAGAAATTCAATTCAAAGTTACAAATTGTTTGTGAAAACAAAAAAAAAAAAAAAAAAAAAAAAAAGGAGAGAGAGAGAGATCTTACTAAACATCTTATTAATGTCCTATTTTACCTATTCAACTTCAACCTTTACAATTTTCTATCTAATGTTTGGCTTAAGAGGACAACATAATCCCCAAATCTATATATTATAAACACTTTGTTTTGAGATTTTTTATTTCATGTTCTTTTAGAATAAAAAAAATAAGAAAAAACACACTTGACACCCATAATAGAGAAATAGGTGTTTTCAAAGATAACATCTTTTAGTTGTTTTATGTTAGTTTTCACATGTTTTATGGAGTTTGTTTTAAAAAATAACTATTGAAACATGTAGAATGATTTAAAATAAAATATTAGATATAAAAATTAATTTTAAAACATATTAATAATACTAAAAGTAGGTTAAAAGCATTTCAAGTTTTCAAACAAATTTTTTTTCTACAAAAACATTCTCAAAAACTGTTTTTTAAAAATTATTTTCGAAAATAGTTACCAAACAGGGCTTTGATTTTTTTTTTTCAAAAACACTTTTTAGGTTAAAAACATTTCTAAGAATCACTGCTAAACGAATTCTAAATTTTTTATAACATTATAAAATTTATATTGAATTGAAATTTTATTAGAATTAAAAAGAATAATGTATTAATGTATTAATGAAATATGAAAAGAGAAAGTTTAGATTTTAAAAAAGGTAAATAAAGTTCCAAAGTAATTAATAAATAAATAAATTATTTAGAATTCTTTATATATATATATATATATATATATATAAAGAATGTTATATATTAAAGAAATATGAAAAAAGAATGTTGAGAGAAAAATAGATGGTTTAGAGTTTAGGATAATTAATAAGGAAAAAATTATTTATATTAAAAATATCAAAGAAATATATAATTGTAGACCCTCATTTTGGTCTAAGTTTTTTAGATTATTTTTGGAGCATATTTTTACCACTCAAGAAGAGCTGGCAGCTTGTTTTTGGAGTGGGGGTCGGTTTCCGAAGGAGCCAAGCATGTTGGGACGCATGGCCAAGGACACCCCCACCTTGTCATGGTAGTGGTTAGGGATAGAGACGTCTCTACACAAGTTGTAGAGGATGATGGTAGAAATAGTGGGCTAGTGGTGATTTTTGGTTGAATCGGGAGTAGTGAGAGTGGGAGGGCAAATGGGAAGAAAAACATAGGGGTGAGAGCTATGATGGAGGAGGCTTTTCGGGGAGGATTTTGTGAGAGTTGGAGTGAGAGCTGGGAAGAGGAGAAAGAGCTTTATAGAGAAGAGCTAGGGAGAGAGAATAAGGGAAAGGTATGATTGCCATGGATCCTTTGTTTTTCTTCGTTGGTATATAGTCTCTTTCTTTTTTCTCGATATTTTCTGTGGATTGCTTAACTAGGTATTTAGTTTTATGATTCCTATTTGGTTTATGGGTTTATTGTTGCTAACTCCTTTATTTTCTTTGGAGCGATTTGAGAACAACACAACTCTGTTTTAGCTTTACTGCATATCACGTGGAAGTCTTGCTTTTCTTTTCATTTCCATGGGATGCATTCTGGTTCACTCACCTACATCTAAGCTTGTGGATTGAAATATCAAACATGGATTTCACTGGTTCATTCTGGTTTCATCCTTCATACTCTATTTTCTTGGTTGTCTTCCTCTGTTCCTATGTGTATTTTGGGTGCAAGACAAGGCAGCCGAAGACAACTAGAACAAGACCAGAGCATTAGATCATTAAAATCTAAAGGAAGTTTTAATATTTCCAAAGGAGAATTGGATGTCAAAATGGGAAAAACACCATTGGATGTCAAAATCAGAAGATTATGATTCATCATAAATGCATGAGATAGGAAAGCTAAAGCCCACATTCCTTATGGCGTTGGCCGGTTCCTTTGGTTTTAAAGTCACCTCCACCAACTTTATTCAGCTTTGTAAACTCCGTTAACCTACACATGTTGCACCCTATATAGTCCTCTACTCCCATTCTATGCCTCCACACTTTCTCGCTCACCCTCACCTCCTTATCCTATGTAGTCCTCATTCCCATTTAGTCTCCGCCATGGCTTCTTCACTTCTTCTCCCTTCAGTCTCTCTCTGGAACCTCTCTTTCAGCGCTTCTCACTCATTCTGCGACTTTAACCCCTCGGGTTTCAGCCCTAGAAATGTAGGCAGATCTAGGGTTTCCATAAGCATATGGGTGGGGTCTAGGACCTACGTTGATGACGCGTTGTCTGCGGATTACAAGCCCACTTGTGCTTTTCTCTTTCATGGTCAGGGTGCTCAAGCTGTTGGAATGGGTTTAGAGGCTCAAAGTGTGCTAGCTGCTGCGGACTTGTATAAGAAAACAATGCACCTCCTCGAGAGTGGTTTAAAGGTCAAGGCATGTGGGTTTCTGAGGGAGGCAAAGGAGCTGAGTAAGAGGACACTCAAGTGGCAAATTTGCGTTAGTGTTGGACAGGAATAGTTTTGTGATCATGACAAGCATTTACAGCCATGCATGGCCACCTTTTGGTGGGCCTGTTTTTTGTTTTAACTCAATGCCCTCATTTCTTTCTTAATTCCCCATCCATGCTTTCAAATATTGATTTTTTAAAACTTTGGTTTTTTTTAAATAACTTCCAAAACTCCAATTTTTGAAATTTAATTTTTAAAAATTTCAATTTTCAAAAATTCAAATTTTAAATAATTTTTAAAACTCCAATTTTCGAAATTTAATTTTCAAAACTTCTATTTTCAAATAATTTTCCAAAATTCTAATTTTCAAATTTAATTTTAAAAATTTCATTCTCAAATAATTCTTCAAAATTCTAATTTTCAAAAATTTCATTCTCAAATAATTTTTCAAAATTCCAATTTTCAAAACTTTAATCTTCAAATAATTTTTCAAAACTCCAATTTTCGAAATTTAATTTTCAAAATTTCCATTTTCAAATAATTTTCTAAAATTCTAATTTTCAAATTTAATTTTAAAAATTTCATTCTCAAATAATTCTCCAAAATTCCGTTCTCAAATAAGTTTTCAAAATTTCAATTTTCAAAACTTTAATCTTCAAATAATTTTTCAAAACTCCAATTTTCAAAACTTCCATTTTCAAATAATTTTCCAAAATTCTAATTTTCAAATTTAACTTTAAAAATTGCATTCTCAAATAATTCTTCAAAATTCCAATTTTCAAAAATTCCATTCTCAAATATTTTTTCAAAATTTTAATTTTCAAATTTAATTTTCAAAACTCCCATTTTCAAATAATTTTTTCAAAATTCCATTTTTTAAATTTAATTTTAAGGATTTCAATTTTCAAAATTCCAATTTCAAAACTCTAGTTTTCTTTCAAATAGTTTTAACTACACTTCGATTTTCAAATATTTTTAATTTTACAACTTTTCATCCTTTATTAGGATTTATCTCATTTTTAATAAATTTGCTATATTTTCCTTTAGGTAAGCACTTTCACAAATTTTCCTTGATTTTCAAATAATCTTTTGTTTGTCTTATTTTTTAAATTAGCATGAATGTTTTTTTTCATAATTCCAAAACATTGGAATTTGTGGGATTAATTCATGAAAAATCCATTGGGCTTTGGTGGGGCCCAACATCCATGATATTCTGTTTAAAAATGATCTAAGTGAAGTGCATAATTGTCATTGATGATTTCTTGCTTTGTTTTGTAATACACGCAATATATTTTGTGTTTATTATTGTACACTAATCTCATTTCATGATAGCGCACTATTACTTTCTGCTAAGTTACAATCTCACTCCCACTTCGCTAATTCGTTTTATTATTCAATCATTTCACTGGTATCCACTGATTTTCTTATCAATTGTCACACTTGTTTCACCTTATTTAGTAGAGACCTTATTATAGGGCTTAGAGAAGTGCTATATCTCACCACCGTACCTTCCCAATAGGTAACCCAACCCCCGAACCCGACTTTGGTTTTCCACAGACTTTTTTTTCCAAATAAGGAGTCACACTTAAGATTTTCTTTCTTATTTTGTTTTCCCTTAAAAAAAATAAAAAGTGGCGACTCCAAGTCTTTTCTAAAAATCATAATTTTCACCAAACAAATAAAATGCGAGTCACACCATCAAGTGGAAACGCATCGTGCAAAATGCGGGGTCTACAATAATGCATGAAAATATTTTTTAATATGAAAAAGAGTATGTTAAGAAAGGAAAAATTTACAAAAATATTTTTTATATATAGGACATATGAGCAATTTTTAATATGTGAAAAAGGTATTTTAGAGAAGAAAAATCCTACACACACTTAATTTTTCAAAATTTTCTATCAAGTTTAGATTATTGGTAATAGATATGGAGTAACATAGATAGAGATATAGGTATGGTACGTGCTTAAATTTCAAATTAGAAAAAAAATTTAGAAAGAGAAAGAAAGTGCATAGAAGTAAAAAATAGTTTCCATTATTAATTTTTTGTTTCTCACTAAATGTAAGTATTTATTACAAGTAACTTTGCTCATCCCAACTTTCTTCAATTAAACCTAATTTATATTTCTATTTTTTTTTTTTAATTTTAAATAGTTTTGTTTGAGAGACTAATAATTTTTCTTCTCAATTCACATTAAATTATTATTATTTAAAATTTTATTTGTTGATTTATTTATTGAATTTTTTAATAATTTATTTTACTTTTCTTTAAATCCTCATAATCTTAAATATTTATGTGTGGTTATTCTTCAAATTAGAAACTTATTTATACATTTTTTTAAAAAAACTCTTAATTTCTTCTCAGGAATGTTGAGAGTTATGCCCAATAGAAAAATGAAAAGATGTATGAATATACACAATTTAGAGAGTAAAAAATTGATATTTTTATATCTTTTTTTTTTTTTTTATTAAAAAGAGAATTTTATTTTCTAATTTATGTATTTCTCTATAACACCACTTTTATTTTATTTTTATTTTTATGTTTCTTATATTCAAACATTGTTATAATAAATGAATTGGATATTTGAACTAATATTTCAGAATTTTAAAAGAAAAAATATTACGTACTTAAAAATGGGTTTCAAATTAAAAAAATAAAAAATAAATAAAAAAATAGAAATGTAAAGTTTTATTGGATTAAAAAATAATAACGTTTTAACTTAGTTTCTATTTGTCCTTATTTTTCTTTTTCTTTTTCTTTTTTTCTTTTCCCCTATTTTTAAAATTTAGCTTTTTTTTATTGTATATATTTTGAGTTGGAATTAATGTGTCATGCCCCAAAACCCACTCCAAGGGCATGATGGTCATTTCACATCTCAAGCCCAAAGGCTCAAAGTGGAAATGACACAAACATTCGTATTCTAAATGAAAATTTACCAATTACCAAATTCCTATTCAAAGTAGTATGACAAAATACTAAAATCTCCAAGTATCAACTTTAAAAAAACTACTGCATCAATCAAAGTGTTATTGTCCAAATAACTCCAAACTCAAAATAATTCAAAAAAAAATTAAGTTTTAACATCTAAATAATGTCCAAAATAAAGAGAGTTTAAACAAATGTCCTAAAAAAGCCAAATTTCCCTCTTAACGGTCACTACTCGCTCGAACTAAAGTTACCTGAAATATTATCAATAAAAGGGGATGAACTCAAAGCTCAATAAAGAATATTAATACAGTTTCATGGATCAAACATTTTCAATCATGTTTGCAAATAGGAGGTATAACATATACTTATTTTCATAAAAACTTGAATTCAAAATGCTAATACGATCAAAATTTTCAAGAAAACTTTCTCATATCCATTCCAAAACAATTTCTCATCAAAACCAAATCAAATACATTCAAAATATCTCTACTCTAGTTATCAAATAACAAATAGTGTCCAATTAGGTGGAACTTCATAAATAAGTGACTAGTTTCAAATTTATTCTAATTAAGGTGAACAAAACCAAATGTCAACACTTATAACCCATTGATTAGGGCCATATAATAACGTACCTAAGTATGGAACATAAATTAGGGCAGGAAAGTGCTCATTGTAGTGGTGCTCTTTTGTTAGTAGAAAACCCAAATGGGAAGCCACATATGACCTACTCAAGTCTCCTCTTCCCCAAACTCCTATCATATCTAGCCTTAAGCAACCAAACATTCCACCCATTCTTCATGTGTCTTTTCTTCCTTCTTCTCCTCTCCAACTTCCACACAAATCTACACATTAATGCTAGATTAAAGGGATTGATTTTGGAAATCATTAAGGCTAACAAAGATTGATATAATTAGAATTCGACACATTTTTCATTGATTGATTAATTGTGTTTGAATTAAATTTGTATTTATATAACCCATTTAATAAATAAATTCTTTTCCAATCGACTTATATAACACAAATTGACCTATATAATAATCATGTTGATTAACCTGTTTATAAGCATAATCCATTGAATCATGTTTGACTTGTTTAAAAGACCAATTAAATTATAAACAGGTTAGGTTAAACATATTGACTCGAATAAATTCTAATTGGACTCTATTATTACAAAGGCGATCAGGTTTTGAGTGAGTGGAAAAACGTTGATGATAATAGGGTTATTTTGAGGTTAAGCCATTGTTGAAAAAGAAAAAAAGAATAATACTAGATTTTGTGTTTGCTTGTTGAAGCTTTTTATGGCTCCAACACCATAAAAGAATAATATTTGAATGAATGACGTGTTGTATTTTTCATATATATATATAAGAATAATGCTGGATTTTATGTTTGCTTATTGAAGCTTTTTATGATTGATACCATAAAAGAACAAGATTTAAATGAATAAGGTGTTGTATTTTTCTTTTGGCTCTTATACATATATATGTTGAAGTTAGTTTTGTAATGTTTCATAATTTCTAAAATCTTTTGCCTAAAATGCAAGAAAACAAACTTCAACACAAATGCAATTATAAATTGGTTCCTATACACATTAACATATTGATGGGTTTCATTATTCATGTTTTTAGTTTGTAAGAAAGTGGTTAGCTAACAAGATGCAGACATTGCAAAGATCATCCTGAACTTGGTCATTGTGTTCTTGGCAAAAATGATGATTCAAATGGTGGCAAATGTTGAACATTTTGTACAATGGAATGTTCAAAAAGAGGCATTTGCAAAAAAATATATAAGGTCCTATTTATCATTGTTATTATTAATGATCTATATACTCTATCTTTAAATAACATCAATAATACCTCTATAATATCAATAAAATTTATAATTAATTAATAATTGCCACCTTCCTCGTATTCAATGATGTTTTTTGTCCTACTTGGTATTGTTGTTATCATTATTATTTAGCCTCTTTTTTATTTAGATTTTATTATCCATCCAATTAAAGTATTAGGAATTTAATTCAAAGATAGGAGTTATTTATAGAAAATAATAAATAAAATATAATTAAGCATAGGTTAACTTGACTTATCTTTGCATGTTTGGTTTAAAAGGACAACAGAATTCTCAAATCCATGGAATATTCCTTTCTCTCTCATTCATTTAATCCCTATAATTTTTTGTTTTATAAAATTCATCCATGTAAAATTGTCATCATTCTTTCTCTCATTTTTATTATTTATTTATCTTAGTGAGGTTAATTAAATTAATTTTTTTTTGGAAAAAAATAATTGTATGCAAATGAGAAACAAATGCATTCGGAGACAATTTTGAATTCTAAATTATCTTTACAAGTTACTAGACTAATTCAATGCATCAAATCTCACATGATTTTAAGGACTTGTCAACAAACTCAATGTTTGATGTTGAGTGTGGTATAAAACGATTTTGGGTAAAATGGGTGATGGGAAAAATATTTTAGTATGCCATAAACATAATTGTTTTAGAGTCTGTCACCTACTTAATATGGAAATTTGAGAAAAAAAAAAAAAGTAAAAAAAAAAAAATAATGGGATGTAAATTGATATGCATGATAATATTTTTTACCTTTCATAATCATTTGTAAAATTTTCAAACATATTTAATCATAGAGTGACGATCCAAATAATTTATGTATAATTATTTTTATTTAACAATATTCATAATTTTATTTTCAATTTTGTTTTTCCTTATATTTAATAACTATAAGGAAGATAAAAAATAAAAATAAAAACTTATTTAAAAAAATATAATATCTAATTTTATTGGCAAATATAGAGACTAAAGCTCATACCCTCAGTTTTAAAACATGTCCACATGATTAAAAAGCTCATGCATTTAATTATATAGCGTCATGAATTTGAATTTTTTTCTCTATCTAATATAAGATGTAACAAATACTATCAAACTCAAAATGTAAATATAAATGAAAAATTATAATTATTTAGTTTGGAATAAGTCTCAAAAAGGAGTTTTGGTTTTAATTTAAATTTAAAACTAGGGTTTTTATTTTTTATTTTTTAAAATATAATTTTTAATTGATTTTAAAAAATAAAATTGTTTGGTTTAAACAACAATTTTAAAAACTTATATTTTATTTGCTCAAATGATTAATTTGACCTAAAGTTCCTTAATTGGACAATGCACCTTAAGATCTTTCTTCACTAAAGAATAAATTTATTATTCTATTTTAAAAGTATGTGTTGTTATAAAAATAATAATTTTAAGTAAAGCAATCTTCAGTTTGAATAGAAAAAATCATTAGGTGGCAGCAGTGTTTGAAATATCGGAAAATTTCGGGGATATTTCTCAGAAATTTCACTTGTCAGTTGGCTCCGGCGCGATATTCGTTACCGATTATCAGTCGACGGAAATTTCGGTAATTTTTCGGAAATATCACCGATATTTCAGTATTTATCGGTGTTTTCCTACCAGTCCAGCCACGCAAAGGATATAAAATCTGTCCAATTCTTTTTTAAAAAAACAAATAAGATGCTATTTGGTAATCTGATCATGATTTGCAGGCAAAGGTTGTGTTCTTCAACCTAGCTCAAACGAGATCAGATCCTATTCTAAATATTAAAAAATTATATATGTATCATCATTTATTTCAATCTAGTAAATGTATTTGAATTAAATAAATTATAATTTTAATATTAAATATATCATAATTTATCTTATTAATCCTATTCTAAAAAATTACTATCACTCCACTTTTAAATTTTTTATATTTATCCTTTTAATTTTGAATATTTTTATTTTAAAATATTAAAAATATAAATTTATTTTTAAAAATTCAAATATAAATAATAATGATAATAATAAAATTCTAATATTTTATAAATTAAAAATAATTTGATAAGATAAATAATAAATTATATATTAAGACCGATATATCATTGTATATAAATATTTATCTTCATAACAATATTTATGTCAATTACATTTACAAAATAACTTTAAAATGCAATATTTCATTACCAAACCGATCATTGAATTGGAAAAGTTATCGGCTCACAATTCATTAGTCGAACCGTGGTCGAACTAGTGACCTCATAAATATATATTTTATATATTATTAAAATTAAAAAAATTTAATAAATAAAAATAATAAATACTATCTAAATTTTGACAATATCTATTATATTTGTTGAGTTTTTTCACAAAATTTTTTAGATGTCAATCAACCAAATATTTTCATTAATTTCAATAAATTAAAATTTCAAGGTCCTATTAATAAAACAAAAATAAAAAAAATTAAATATTAAACATATCACTACAATAAATTAAATATAAAACATCAAAATTAAATTTTTAAAAACAAAAATGGAAGGTAAGGCTCTTTGGGAGGTTTCCAACACGGCATAACAACGCTCCAAGCAACAATGGAGGTACCAACCGCAAATGGAAGGGGCAAGGAAAATGAGTTGCTAGGTCCGAAGGAAATCGACCAATTTGTCTGGTTCACCGGTCGGACAGCTGGTTCAAGAGTTCGATTCTAGTTTGATTGCTTGATGGTCAAACTGGCCGGTCTGGTCCGGTTTTCAAAACCATGTTAAAATGTGAATTTTTATTTATTTTATAATTTTTATAGTTTTTTCAAATATTTTTCATATATCTGTAAAATCCAAATACTGTTTACCGATATTTCAAACCTTGGATGGCAAACAAAAAAGACACAAAGTCATCCGTTCTTATCTTATTTGTCTTTGTTAAAAAATTACCGTCAAATCGAATTTACCATATTTTTATTTTAAGTATAAGAAATATTAAAGTTGAATTAAATTAGTAAAATATATTTTTTATTATAACAAAGGAAAACTGTATTATAATATATTAATATTTCCATAAAATAGAAAAAATAAAATAAAATAAAATCTTTGTTAAGACCTATTTAATATTCGAACTTACTTTTCCCTTATTTTTATTTTTTTTTCTCTTCATTTTTTTTTTTCATATAATTATTATCTTAATTTATTTTTCATTATCTCAATATATTTAAAAGTTTTTTTTTTAGTATGAAATGTTTCTAATAGAACAGAATTTTTATAATTTTATATTTGAAATTTTGTTAAATAATTTTGTTAAGTAGGTTCTCTTTGGTTTCAATTTTGAAAATTTGGAAATCTTTTATCTTTATACTAAATTATGTATTTTTTAATTTTTTTTTAATAAAATATAGTTATATCTAACTATTTACGTTAAAAGACTTTATTATTTACGTTGACTTATTATAAATTTTGATAATATTATAAAATTTAAATTGAATTAAAATTATATTATATTATATTTAAAAATATAATGTATTAATGAAACATAAAAAGAGAAACTTTAAATTTTAAAATAGGCAATTAAGAGAAACCATAAACAGTTGTAATTAATTATAGTTAGTTTTGATATTATTAGTTAATTAGTTATAAGGTTGTAACTACTTCAATACATATAAATAGAGAATCACGTATAAGAAAAAAAGAGATGTGAGAATAATTTTCAAAAAAACTTCTCTCTCTTCAGTTGCTTCAATTCTCTTCATCTTTCTTTCAAGTTTTTCTGTCGTTCCACACTCAAATTTTAGTGAAATACTACAACCAAATTTTGAAGGCGAAAGAGATGGCCAAATCAAGGAGTTTCGGGTTATTTTTCCTTGCAATGGTTGTCATATTGTCCCTAGGTTGGTTTTTATATATACCACACTTATATAAATAATTTTTCTTTTATCCATCTTTAAAACATCCATTATTTTAATTGTAAGTTTAGGCTTTTTAATATTTTTTATTTTTATTACAAATCATGCAAAGCATATTATAATATTATAATAGAATGATTTTTAAATCTTTAATTTCAAAATTGTAGATTCCGTTTATTGAATAATTTTCATATGATTTCCATTAGAAATGATTATTCAATGAAGATATATTTCATATTAATTTTACTTAGAAAACATGTAGAAAACAAAATTTTATTAAAATAAATATTTTTTAATAATTGATGATGTATATATGTATGTGCATTTGTAGAAAACAAGTTCTAGAAATTATGTAACAAATTTTAGGAATGACACTAATTAGTCAATTGATTATAATGCATGTCATATTGATGAGTTTTTCTATTCATGTTTTTAGTTTGCAAGGAAGTGGTTAGTCAACAACATGGAAGGTGTTGTAAAGATCACCCGAAACTTGGACACTGTGCTCCTGGCAAAGATGATGATCAAAATGGTGGAAAATGTTGGACATACTGTATCACAGGATGTACAAAGGGCGGCTTTTGCAAAAAATTATCAAGTGGTCGTCATGTTTGTCATTGTTATTGTTGATCCTATGTTGTATATGAGTATGATATGAATAATATCGATCTATAATATCAATAAAGCTTATAAATAATAACTTTGATTATATTATTCTTTTAGTGGGATGTTTTTTGTTCAATTTTTTTGTTATTATTATTAATATATGAAAACACACTATTGTTACCCTCTTCTTCTTCATTTCAATATTTTCATTCTCCAAAATCTATTGGATTAAAATTTAAGAAATTCAATTCAAAGTTACAAATTGTTTGCCAAAAAAAAAAAAAAAAAAAAGAAACAAAGAAAATAGTATATTATAAACTAATAATTAACCGATTTATTCTTACTAAACATCTTATTAATGTACTATTTTACCTATTCAACTTCAACCTTTACAATTTTCTATCTAATGTTTGGTTTAAGAGCACAACATAATCCCCAAATCTATATATTATAAACACTTTGTTTTGAGATTTTTTATTTCTTGTTCTTTTAAAATAAAAAATCAGAAAAAACACGTTCGACTCTCATAATAGAAAAATATGTGTTTTCGGATAACATCTTTTAGTTGTTTTATATTTGTTTTCACCTGTTTTATGGGGGTTGTTTTAAAAAAAATAGCTATATAAATATGTAGAATGATTTAAAATAAAATATTAGATATAAAAAATATTTTTAAAACATATTAATAATATTAAAAGTAGGTTAAAAACATTTTAGGTTTCCAAACAAATTTTTACAAAACATTTTCAAAAGCTGTTTTTTAAAACTATTTTGGAAAATAGTTACCAAATAGGGCCTTGATTTTATTTTTTATTTTTCAAAAACACATTTTAGGTTAAAAACACTTATAAGAATCACAGCTAAACGAATTCTAAATTTTTTATAATATTATAAAATTTACATTGAATTGAAATTTTATTAGAATTAAAAAGAATAATGTATTAATGAAATATGAAAAGAGAAAGTTTAGATTTTAAAAAAGGTAAATAAAGTTCCGAAGTAATTAATAAATAAATAAATTATTTAGAATTCTTTATATATATATAAAGAATGTTATATATTAAAGAAATATGGACAAAGAATGTTGAGAGAAAAATAGATGGTTTAGAGTTTGGGATAATTAATAAGGAAAGAATTATATATATTAAAAATATCAAAGAAATAAATAATGCATGAAAATATATTTTTAATATGAAAAAGAGTATGTTAAGGATGGAAAAATTTACAAAATTTTTTTTATATATAAGACATATGAGCAATTTTTAATATGTGAAAAAGGTATTTTAGAGAAGAAAAATTCTACACACACTTGATTTTTCAAAATTTTCTATCAAGTTTAGATTATTGGTAATAGATATGAAGTAACATAGATATAGATATAGGTATGGTACGTGCTTAAATTTCAAATTAGAAAAAAAAATTAGAAAGAGAAAGACAGTGCATAGAAGTAAAAAACGGTTTCCATTATTAATTTTTTATTTCTCACTAAATGTTGTTAGTATTTATTACAAATAACTTTCCTCATCCCAACTTTCTTCAATTAAACCTTTTTTTTTTTCTATCTTTTTTAAATTTTAAATAGTTTTGTTTGAGAGACAAATAATTTTTCTTCTCAATTCACATTAAATTATTATTATTTAAAATTTTATTTGTTAATTTATTTATTGAATTTAATATTTATTTTACTTTTCTTTAAATCCTCATAATCTTAAATATTTATGTGTGGTTATTCTTCAAATTAGAAACTTATTTATAGATTTTTTTTTTTTTTAAACTCTTAATTTCTTCTCATGAATGTTGAGAGTTATGCCCAATAGAAAAATGAAAAAATGTATGAATGTACACAATTTAGAGAGTAAAAAATTGATATTTCTATATATATTTTTTTATTAAAAAGAGAATTTTATTTTCTAATTTATGTATTTCTCTATAACACCACTTTTATTTTATTTTTATTTTTATGTTTCTTATATTCAAACATTGTTATAATAAACGAATTGGATATTTGAACTAATATTTCAGAATTTTAAAAGAAAAAATGTTACATCCTTAAAAATGGGTTTCAAATTAAAAAATAAAAAATAAAATAAAAAAATGGAATTGTAAGGTTTTATTGGATTAAAAAATAATAACGTTTTAACTTAGTTTCTATTTGTCCTTATTTTTCATTTTTTTTCTTTTCCCCTATTTTTAAAATTTAGCTTTTTTTATTGTATATATTTTAAGTTGGAATTAATGTATCACACCCCAAAACCCACTTCAAGGGCATGATGGTCATTTCACATCTCAAACCCAAAGGCTCAAAGTGAAATGACACAAACATTCATATTGTAATTGGAAATTTACCAATTACCAAATTCTATTTAGAGTAATATGACAATTTTAAAATCTCCAAGTATCAACTTTAAAAAAACTACTACATCAATCAAAGTGTTATTGTCTAAATAACTCCAAACTCAAAATAATTCAAACGAAAATTAAATTTTAACATCTAAACAATGTCCAAAATAAAGAGAGTTTAAACAAATGTCTTAAAAAAAGCCAAATTTTCCTCATAACGGTCACTCCTCGCTCGAACTACGGTTACCTAAAAGATTATCAACAAAAGGGGATGAACTCAAAACCCAATAAGAAACATTAATACAAACATTTTCAATTATGCTTGCAAATAAGAGGTATAACATATACTTAGTTTGATAAAAACTTGAGTTCAAAATGCTAATACAATCAAACTTTTCAAAAAAACTTTCTCATATCCATTCCAAAACAATTTCTCATTAAAACCAAATCAAATACATTCAAAATATCTTTACTCTGGTTATCAAATAAGAAATGGTGTCCAATTAGAAGGGACTTCACAAATGAGTGGCTAGTTTCAAATTTGTTCTAGTTAAGGTGAATAAAGTTAAATGTCAGCAATTATAACTCGTTGACTAGGGTCATAAGGTCAACTATTATAACCCGTTGACTAGGGCCATAAGGTCAACTATTACAACTCATTGACTAGGGCGATATAATATCAACTATTATCACCTGTTGACTAGGGTCGAAAATGTCAACAATTATAGCCCATTGACTAAGGTCATATAATCCAGAGTGAAACACTTTATTTCATTAATTCAAACTTACAAAACAAAATATCATATCTCCTCAACTTTTCATTTTTCATAAACAAAGAAAATGTTCAAACATATTTTTCATACAAAACATATATTTGATCCATGCATGAGAGTAAAAATAATATTTTTACACTTTTCAAAATATAATATAAAAGAAAATTATTTCCTTTTACAAAATCTGCATTAATTTCCCTTACCTTGAAGAAGCGCTAAAAAACTTGAAGTATTTAGCTTGACGAATTTACTTCTCACCTAACATAATATCATACACAATTATCTAAAGGTAAAAATTTGACAATCTTAAAATATTTTATTTAGCATTAGGGACCTTAATTAATTTCTCATATTAATATTATTACTACCCAATATTAGTTTCAACTTCTTAAATAATAATAATATAATTTAATGAATTTCCAAATTTTTGCTAAACTCATTTGTTCTAAATCTTATTCTAACCATTTATTTCTTTTGTATACTTAAACTAAATTAAATTTTTTTATTAAAAACAATTACTATTATTATTACTATATTTTTTTATACCCCGCAACATCCAAACAGCCCTATGGTACCTCACTCACAAGCATCTAAATTATACAATTCTTACTATTATTCTTATTATTCTTATTATTATTATTATTATTATTATTATTAATCATAATGTCCCCTCTTACTTAACAAAATATCCCATGTACTTTTAACAACTCCAACAACCCCACCAACTATACTCATTATTATTTTAATTTATTCCACTACCACTCTTTTCCTATCACGGTTACAAATTATTATTTTTTATTTTATTATTATTATTATTATTTTGGTCACCTTAACACAGTGCCTCAAATCCAAAATATAGAAACATGCAATTCTTCTTCTTATTATTTTCCAATCTCTTAAGCTACATATAATCATATATTTATTTACTCATTTAATTTTTAAAATTTCATTGTTTAGATCTATGCATCTAAAAAAAAATTCGAATTTTCCTATTTTCATCAATGAAACAACCAATATTCATAATTTCAACTTTTTTTTATTTTAAAATAAATTAACTAAACTAACCCTAATCTAAATTAAATTTTTTTAAAGAATATCTAATGTATTCAAAACTAACTAACGAATATAATATATTAATTTAGGGTGAGAATCTTGCTTAGAAAAATCTGAACTTTAAACTTTAGACCTACGTTTTCTAATTCTCTGATTTTTGGTTAATAGAGTTTTCTGAATAAAGAAGATAAGAGGAAAATCTAATTATACCAATGATTATTAATTGTAAAAGGACTCATTTACCTTTAATGAGTTTAATTAATTAATTAATTAATTTATAATTTACTATTTTGCCCCTAAAGTTTATTTTGGGGTGTTACATAATGATAGTCTTAAAGTTTAAAAAATGTTAATTAAAATATTATAACTTTTTCCTGAAAAATTTTACAGTTAAGAATAAAAAAAAGTTTTTGTTTCTCCTATGATGAGAGAAATCTTGATGGAGCAGTTTGAAAGAGAAAATCCACATTACTTTCTATTATTGATCTTTTAGGTTTATATACAGATAAAGTTGCTAACAGTTCCTAACAACTTATGGTAACAGTTTCTTCTACTAATAACTTTTTAGTTTGAGACTTCTTAATCGTCTAACCATCTTGGAGCTTAATTGGTGCATATCTGTTATTGTGTTTCTTAATGGTTATCATATGATTCTTTTCTTTACCTACAATTTATTTATTTCTTTAAACTAGTAAAGATTATGATTTTCTGGTATTAAATATATTTTCTAATTTAATATTCATATTAGTTGACATTTAACTATCATACTAATAATTTTGAATTTTCATGTAATGCACAAGCATTATGTGTCTCTAACCAATAATTTAATATTTATTTAAAATAAATTAAGGTTTATGTGAATTTTTAAATATTATAATTTGTTATTAAAATATTTTAATATTACCATCGATTTTTACCAAAGAAAAAAAAATATGGTTCTGATATTTATTTAAAAATACCATTATAGAAATATTCTATGAAAGGTTAAAACCAAAAATTAATGGGTGTATTTACTATTTAGTAAGTAAATGAGTTTGTAATATACTCTTATAACTTATTTCTCCATACTCTTACTTTCTATATTGATACAAGGTTCACAAAAAATAAATAAATACAAACCTGGAGATTCTATGGATGCGTAAAGTATTTCCAATATTGACACGTAAAGTATTTCCTTTTTCAATATTGAAATTGATTATCTTTTTATGGAAATATTTTTTTCATGAGATCCATTGATTTTACAAAGCTGTAATTAATATTTTTAATTATTGAATTTCTTTTAGTTAGTTTTCTATTTCCTTTTATTGGTATTCTTTACTTATTGTAAGTCTTCCCATATCATGAGATCTCGTTATAATTGAGATTTTTCATCATATTAAGCCATATACTGTTGTAATTTATTATTAGATAGTTAGTTTTGATATTATTAGAATGTTGTAACCATTTCAATATTGACACGTAAAGTATTTCCTTTTTCAATATTGAAATTAATTCTCTTTTGAAATATATATATATATATATATATTATGAGATAGATTGAATTTCTTTTAATTAGTTTTCTATTTCCTTTTATTGGTATTCTTTACTTATTGGAAATCTTACTATACCCATGAAATCTCGTTATAATTGAGATTTTTCACCATATTAAGCCATATAAAAAGGTTGTACCATTTCAATACATATAAATAGAGAATCACCTCTCATAGAAAAAGAGATATAAAAATAATTTGCTTTCTCTTCATATTTCTTCCAACTTTTTCAATGATTTCACACTCCAATTTTATTGAAAAACTACAACCAAAATTTTGAAACAAAAGAGATGGCCAAATCAAGGAGTTTTGGGTCATTTGTCCTTGTTATGGTTGTTATATTGTCCATAGGTCAATTTTATCTTTACCACTTACATTTATAATTGTCCATTTATCCATCTTTCAAACATCCATTATTTTAATTGTGGGTTTAGGCTTGTTAATATTTTCTTTTTTATTACAAATTGTGCAAAGCCTGTTATAATAGAATGATTTTTAAATCTTTGATTTCAATATTGTAGAATTTTTTTATTGAACAATTTTCATATGATTTTCATTAGATATAGTTATTCAATGTAGATATATTTCATATTAAATTTACCTAGAAAACATGTAGTAAACAAAATTGTATTAAAATAAACATTTTTCAATAATTGATTATGACATAATATATACATATATATGTGCATTTGTAGAAAAGGGGTTCCAGAAATTATGTAACAAACTTTAGGATTGACACTAATAAATCAATTTATTATAATGCATGTCATATTGATGAGTTTTTCTATTCATGTTTTCAGTTTGGATGGAAGTGGTTAGTCAACAAGATGGAAGGTGTTGCAAAGATCACCCAAAACTTGGACATTGTGCTCCTGGCAAAGATGATGATCCAAATGGTGGAAAATGTTGGACATATTGTATCAAAGATTGTCCAAAGGGCGGCTTGTGCAAAAAATTATCTGGTGATCGTCATGTTTGTCATTGTTATTGTTGAGGAAGAGATCAATAAATTTCCTAGCTTGCCTTCGTAGTAAAGAGAAAGCCCAAAAGAACATTACAGAAATTCTAGTGGTGAGAAAGTTTCAGGATGTATTCCCAGATGAGTTACTAGGTTTACCACCAAATAGAGAGTTTGATTTCTCTATTGAAGTATACCTAGGAACAGATCCTATTTTAGTATCCCCTTATAGGATGGCCCATCTTGAGTTGAAGGAATTGAAAACTTAGTTAGAGGAATTGTTGAGTAAGGGTTTTATTCGTCCAAGTACATCGCCATGGGGAGCCCTAGTGTTGTTTGTGAAGAAGAAGGATGGCACACTAAGGTTGTGTATTGACTAATGGAAATTGAATAGAGTTATTGTGAAGAATAAGTATCCTCTTCCAAGAATAGATGACTTGTTTGATCAGTTGAAGGGTGCGAAGTATTTTAGTAAGATTGACTTGAGAACTGGGTATCATCAATTAAGGGTTAGGGAAGAAGATGTTCCTAAAACCACTTTTAGAACGAGATATAGGCATTATGAATTTTTAGTCATGCCTTTTAGGTTAGCTAATGCCCCCACTAATTTCATGGATTTAATGAACAAAATATTTCGTGCTTACTTGGATCAGTTTGTGATTGTCTTTGTGGATGACATCTTGATTTACTCAAGGAGTTTGAAGAAGTATAACCAGCATTTGGTGACCACCCTTAGAACTTTAAGAAGACATCAATTGTATGAGAAGTTGGACAAAAGTGAGTTTTGGCTTACTGAAGTGAATTTCTTAGGCCATGTGGTTTCTGAGGCAGGAATAACAATGAACCATTCCAAGGTGAAAGTTGTACAGGAGTGGCAAAGGCCTACTAATGTATTTAAGGTTAGAAGTTTCTTAGGGTTGGTTGGATATTATAGGAGGTTTGTGGAGGACTTCTCTAGGATTGCAACACCAATGACTCGGTTGACTAGAAAAGAAGTGAAGTTTGAATGAAATGAGGAGTGTGAGAATGCTTTCTAGGAGTTGAAGTGGAAATTGACCACTGCTCTAGTGTTAACTGCTCCTATTAATGGAGAGTTGTTTATGGTTTATTGTGATGCTTCTACAGTGGGGTTAGGGTGTGTGCTAATGCAGTAAGGCAAGGTAGTAGCTTATGCCTCAAGACAATTAAAGTAGCATGAGCGGAATTATCCAGCACATGATTTGGAGCTTACAGCAGTGGTGTTTGCCCTTAAGACTTGGAGACATTATTTGTATGGAGAGAAGTTTGAGGTGTACTCTAATAAAAAAAAGTTTGAAATACATTTTCACTCAAAAGGATCTGAACTCTAGGCAGAGGAGATGGATGGAGACATTGGAAGATTATGATTTTGCTCTTCATTACCATCCTGGGAAGGCGAATGTTGTAGCAGATGCCTTGAGTAGGAAGAGCTATGGCCAATTGTCTAGCTTGGGGTTGAGAGATTTTGAGATGCATGTAGTTATTGAGGATTTTGAGCCATGTCTTGTATAGTATATCAGCTAGACCAATGTTTATCTAAAGAATAGTGTCTGACAGGGACCCTAAGTTTATTGCTCAGTTTTGGCCGAGTTTATAAAGGGCTTTGGGCACCCAATTGAATCTTAGCACAACTTTTCACCCTTAGATAGATGGTCAATCAGAAATAGTGATTCAGATCTTAGAAGACATGTTAAGGGCTTGTGTTTTGGACTTTGGAGGAAATTAGGCAGATTACTTACCTTTGGCAGAGTTTGCTTATAACAACAGTTACCAATCTAGTATTGGCATGGCACCTTATGAAGCACTCTATGGGAGACCTTGTAGATCACTTTTGTGTTGGATAGAGTTGGGTGAGAGTCATTTGTTGGGACCTAAGATTGGCTAAGAGACTACAGAAAAGATATAACTCATCAAGGAAAAGCTTAAGACTACCCAAGATAGATAGAAAAGCTATGCAGACCAAAGGAGAAAGCCCTTGGAGTTTGAGAAAGGGGATTGGGTGTTTGTAAAAGTATCCCCTCGAAGAGGCATATTTCGATTTGGGAAAATGGGGAAGTTAGCCCCTAGATTTGTGGGACCATTTCAAATTGATAAGAGAGTTGGCCCAGTGGCATACAAGTTATCAACAGTTGTCCATTGTGCATGATGTCTTCCATATGTCGATGCTAAGGAAGTGTACTCCAGATCCAACTTGGGTAGTGGACTTGCAAGATATTCAGATTAGTGAAGATACTTCTTATGTGGAGAAACCTTTACAAATTCTGGAAGTTGGAGAGCATAGGTTCATGAACAAGGTGATTCCCACAGTCAAAGTGTGGTGGTAACACCATGAAATAGAGAAGCCACTTGGGAACTTGAGGAAGAAATGAGACGATGCTATCTGCAATTCTTCTATGATTTTTAAGGTAAGCTCATTTAAATTTCGAGACGAAATTTCTTTTAAGGGGGTAGGACGTAATGACCGGGTATTTTAGGCCACGTTGGAAATTCTAGTTTGAAAAGTCTTCTTTTAAGTGGTGGTTGAAAAGTAAAAAAGAAAAATGATTGGAGAACATGTGTAAATTTTGGATTTGCAAAATTCAAATTATTTTGTTAGTCAATTAGACGAGTTGAAAATTTGGTGCCACGTCCTCCTTATGGTATAAAATTTCTTAGAATTTAGAAATTGAAAATTTCCGAAAACGAAAACCGAAAACGAAAATGAAAAGAGAATTCATTAGAATTAATTAAGTAAAAATTAAATTAAATTATAATAAAATTGAGAAAATTAAATGTTTAGGTTGGTATTTAATAAATTATATTGTGTGTTATTAAAAAAAAATGAAGTGAATTGGAAATGAAATGAAAAATAAGCAAATGATCATAAATAAAAGAAAAATGAACTAATTCAATGGGCTTTTGGATATTGAGTTGTGGGCTTTTGGCGACTGGTGGTTAAAATAAAGAAAAAAAAAAAGGAAAATGAATTAAAAAAGTGGCAGAAGAGAAGTTGCTCGCAGTAACTGTGAGAGAAGTCATTCTATCGGAACTTTGGCCGATCGAATGACATTTGTTTTGCCTGAAAATTTGAGAAGGTGTTCTACTCGACTAGAGGAACGATTCTAAGGTTGCCGATCATGATTTTAACGGTCTGATTCGTAGATCTATGGTAGGGAAACCTAACCTTCAAACTTTAATTAAATGCATTTTTCCTTGGAAAAAAATTGGAATGTTGGTAATATTGGAAAAAAATTCATAGATCTGTCATTATGAGTTAAGTAGGTAATGCTGGTGCTGTAGGAATTTTTTTGGATGATTTGGAATTTTTTTGGAATTTTTGTAATTTCGAGAATTTTTTTTTGGTTCATAAATAATTGTTTTGGGTTGTTAAAAATTATTGGAATTGTTGGAAAAGTCCGAAATTGTAGTATAATTTCAAATTTATTAAAATGTGAATTTTTGAGAATTTATTGGAATATTTTTGGTAATTTTATTGTGGAAAATTAATTATATTCGAATATTGGAAATTATTAGAATTGTTGGAAAATTCCAAAATCGAGGTATAATTTCAAATCTATTGATATGTGAATTTTTGAAAATTTATTGGAATATTTTTGGTAATTTTATTGTGGAAAATTAATTATATTTGATTATTGGAAATTATTAGAATTGTTGGGAAATTCTAAAATTGGGGTATAATTTCAAATCTATTGATATGTGGATTTTTAAGAATTGGTTAGAATATTTTCGGTAATTTTATTGTGGAAAATTAATTATATTGGATTATTGGAATTGTTGGGAAATTTTGGAATTTTGGCATGATTGTAATTCCAATGATATTGGTGATACATATGAATGAGAGTAATTAACCTCATGGCATTCATTTGCATCATGGTTGTGTGAAGAAAGGATAAAAATTGTGAAAAGTGCATGAAATGGAAAAAAAAAAAAATGAAATAGTGATAAAAAGTAAAGGCCCATGTGAGGCGAATTAAGAAAGAAGAGAGATCCCTAGGGTGAAAGACTCAAAAGTTTACCTCGGGAAGACTTTGAATGGGGAGTGTATTTCGGTGCAGATGTGTATCCTTCAGTGAAAGCCTGAGAACGATAGTGCATTGTATGACTGTGTCACACGTTCATATGCATTTCATTTAATTGTTGAATAGTGTGGAATTGTGTATAATATTAGAGATTAAATTAGGTGGCTTGATCAATACTGTTGAAATGCTTTTTTTGTGTTCTTTGAAACTTAGTAATCCTCATTAGTCTTTTGGGTGTTAGGCACCCTACTGAGCAATGTGGAATGTTCACCTTTTTTTTTTTATAGATATTTTTAGAAGTAGATATCACTCCTGAGGATCCATAGGTGGGGCAGGGAGAACTTCAGGATGCTCCTAAAGTGGCCTAGTGGAATGTGTTGTGTTTGTGGTATTGGGACTTGTTTTAATAAACTGTGAACTATGGATTTGTAATGAGACCCTAATTTGATTAAGTTGTTTAACTATGAACTTTTATTTTTGGACTGTAATGATAATTAATATATCTTGTTGCTTTTGAGTAGTGTTTGGGATATTGTTAGTTGGTGAGAACTCTATTGTGATGTATGTGTAGAAAAAAAAAATTCAGGGTGTTTTGGTTGATTGCTAGCATGGAATAGGAGGAATTCTTAGGGTCAAACCTTTGACCTGGGGTCATGGGCCAAATTTTTGGTCGCCCGAGATTTAGGTCGTGACAGTTTCATTCTCTGGAAGTCATCTGAGTCATGGGAACATATCCTTTTGCTGGAGCTGGTGTTAATGTCACGTTCATGCTTATTAAGATATTTGGTTTGGAAGCAGTCAAATCACGAGCAATGGTAGTAGCAATTTTCTTGAAGTTTCTTTCAACAAGCAAGTCTATATTTGACCTCCTTCATCGCCTTGTCTTCAAGTTGATGGAGCATAAATGGCTTATTATGCATGCATCACACGTAGACTTCAATATAGTGATGAAATCCACAAAGCGTCCGATGGGAAGAGGGTTTTTGCTTAAGGATGTATCATGCCTTAAAGACTCACCCTCATAAAGCCTTCCAACCCGATGGTCGTGAACAGTGTGACCTGCTCTAGGAAGACTGCATGTGGTTTGCATTACAGTTGAAGCAGGCCATGCGAAGAATTTGAGATAAGCATTTACCCAACACCTTTATGATGGTAGACCTGCCTATTCTGTGGGAAGTGAGCCTAAAGCAGAAGAAGTAGTGAAGTTGATCCTCCATCAAACTCACAAATCTCTGTCCACCCTTGAACTCCATGCGCATGTGGTCATCATGCATGAACACGTGGCCAATTCCTTTCCAATTTTTCAGCTTACCGCCAAGTTCTCTCTACATTCGAGTCACCATCCACTTCTTATTTGCCCCTTCAACTTATTCCCTTCTTCATATTCACTGCTTTCCCATCCTACACCATTCATATCCCCATCTATCATACCCACTACTAGCAGCTGATCCCACACAAACCCTTCATACCTGTCTTTCATACCCACCAAACCCACTTCTCTTACTACCTCCTCCATTCATTCCACCACCAAACCCACTTCTCTCACTACCTCCTCCACTCATTCCACCATTCGCTCCCCATAAACTTCTTTCCCATGTGCATGCAACCCGCATGCATGACCACTTTAGCGCATGCATGGCCCTTTTGGATACCTCATTTTCCAAGCCTATAGCTGCATGGAGGTTTCCGTCAATGGCAAGAAAGACTTGTATGTCAAGAATGTGAAAACAACTATTATAGAATGGGTTCTGAGGAGCTCTACTGTAGTTTGCATGCAGTGCATTGCCTCTCTTCATGGTCCATACACGTGGCAGATGTCATTGTTGGTTTTGATAGGGAACAAGCCATATCTGAATCCTATTCATGCAGTGGTATATCATCGGCTATCATTGGAGTTGACATCTCTCATAAATTGAGCAAGCTGGAAGCTTTGCTTCAACTCTCAAGTTTCAACTAGAGGATGCCATTGAAATGGAAGACTTTGAAGAAGCTTGCCTATGCGTTGGAATGACCCATAATCTTCAATCCTTTGGTGTATAACCATTTCAGCCTCCTATAGTCGATGACCTAGATGCAATGGCTTTAATGGTGGACATGAGCATTCGAAACAGCATAGAGAGAAAGAAATTGAGTTATTTTTCGTAGGGAACTAGTAATCTCATTGATGACTGTTGGCGAGGTGACCACCATTGGCAAAAGAACCAAGCGCCAGGCTCAAGATCATCCATACTAGGCAAATTGGTGCTTAATGCTTTCTTTTCAATCCGCTCTAGTAGGTTGGGAATCGAATCAACAAAGCGATAGAAATCCCGTACATGCAAGGGTGAACTTTGACTTGAGATTGAGGATAAGCAATTTTTGAATTAGTAGAAGAGGGAAAGCTTAACTAATCTTTCCTTTTGGTCGGCGGCTGCATGCTCATGAAATGGTTGGGTCTTTTGTGACATTATTCCAATGGAGGTCAGACTTTGTTCTACTACAAGAGAATAAAATTCTTCTGGCTGTGAGGGATCAAATCTTGTCATTCTTTAGTAAACTTGATGAGGTTGAAAGCTTTGTGGGACATCCTACTTTTCGGATGCTGCATGCTCATGAAATGGCTGAGTCTTTTTTGAAATTATCTGAACCAAAGCTGAAAAAGAAAAGAAAGAATCAAATGGTGTCACTCATTAGGCCACTGAAAGAGGTTACTAGAGTTGTAGGAGATATAGAGAGAATTAGGGCATTCTGCCATATTTGGGTGAGTGAGTTAAGGGTAATGCTCCATGAGGTAGAGGATCACGTTAATGATTTCATGATTAAGGTGTATGGGCAAATTGGGCGGGATCGAAAACGGTCGATTGCAGAATTCGGAAGTGAACTTGAGAATGTTAACTCACCACTAGCAAAGCAATCACAATTGCACCCACCTGCCTCTCCATTAAGCCCCACTCATGCATGGCCACCCTCTAGAGTACCACCCTGAAGTACATGTGCCTCTCATTGTCTTAATTCTTCAGCTTTTGATGTCAAATTTAATCTTTTGAAGTTCCAATTTTCAAAACTCCAATATTTAAATTTAATTCTCAAAACTTAAATTTTGAAATAATTTTCGAAACTCCAATTTTCAAAAATTCAATCTTTAAATTTAATTCTCAAAACTTCAATTTTCAAATAATTTTCGAAACTCCAATTTTCAAATAATTTTCAAAACTCCAATTTTCAAAATTTTAATATTTAGATTTGATTTTTGAAAAACTCCAATTTCCAAGTAATTTTCAAAACTCCAAATTTCAAATTTAATTTTCAAAATTCCAATTTTTCAAATTTAATTATCAAAACTTCAATTTTCAAATAATGTTTGAAACTCTGGATTTTCAAAATATTTTTCATGCCACTTTGCTTCTTTTTTTTTCAAATAATTTTAAGTCCTCAATTTTTGTCTTTCATTAGGGTTTTAGGTCACAAAAAATCCCGATTTTAATAAGCTTGCTACCATTCCCATTCTAGTATGCACTTGTACAAATTTTCTTTGATTTTCAAATAATTTTCTGGTTCTCTTGATTTTAAATAAGCATGAATATGATTTTCATAATTCTAAAATAAAGGGATTTATGGGATTAATTCATGCAAAATAAATTGGGCTTTGGTAGGGCCCAACATCTATGATATTTTTATTTAAAAATGATTTGAGTGAAGTGCATAATTGTCATTAATGATTTCTCACTCTATTTTGTGACACCTGTGATATGTTTTGTATTCTTTATTGTGCACTAATCCCATTACATGATAGCCCACTATTACTCGCTACTAAGGTACGATCTCACTCCCACTTTACTTATTCTCATGTATGATTTGTTTTATTATTTGATCATTTCATTGGTATCTATTGATTTCCTTATCAATTGCCATACTTGACTCACCTTCTTCAGTAGAGACTCATTTTTAGGAACTCAGAGGGGTGCTACGGTCTTTTACCGTACCTTCCCAATAAGTAACCTAACCCTCGGACCCAACTTTGGTTTTTCACAGACTTGTTTTTCTTTTAGGAGTCACACTTAAGCTTTTTCTTTCTTATTTTGTTTTTCCCTTAAAAAAAAAAATAAAACAAAAATAAGTGGTGACTCCAAGTCTTTTCTAAAAATCATATTTTTCAATAAATAAAAAGCAAGTTTGCCATCAAGTGGGAACGCATCGTGCAAAATGCGGGGTCCATAATTAGCATTTGAATTTTGATTGCAATGTTTAGTGTCCATATCATTGTTATTATTATTTTGTATTATTTATTTATTTTTGTCTATTTTTTAATATTTACTTATTTATTTATTAGAAAATTGCATTACGTTGAATTTATTTTTTTCTAAAATTTGCATGAATTGATATTCAAATTTCCTTATAATTGGGTTTGAGTTATTTTATTTTAATTGGTTGTGGTATTTAAATTTTAAATTGTGGACCTGGGTTATTTTATTTTAACTAGGCTTGGGTTATTTCATTTTAGTTGGGCTTGGGTTATTTTATTTTAATTGGGTTGTGGGCCCGGGTTATTTTATTTTAATTGGGCTTGAGTTATTTTATTTTAATTGGGTTGTGGGTATTTAGTTTTAAGTTGTGAGCTTAGATTTTTTTATTTTATTTTTAATTGGGTCTAGGTTATCAGTCCTCATTTTGGGCTTTATTCAAATTTTAAGTTATGGGCCCATGGGGTTTCTTGGAGAGGAAGTCTTGAAAACTATATTTAAAGGGCATAGAAACCCTAGGCAAGGAGGATGATAGCTTGAGAGAGAAAAGGTGTTGCTACTTTTTTTTTTTTTGAGTTCTTCTCTTATTTTTGTTGAGGGTTCTTTCTTTCTTTATTGTATATCGTTGGTGAGAGGGAGTTTTTCCTTACTGTGTATCTATTTTGGGTCGTCTATTTTTATGTATATATTGTATTTGTATCTTGGAGTTGTCTTTGGAGGTTTGGAGTCAAGATTGATTTAGAACTATATTCAGGTAAGTTATTTCTTCCTTATCTCTTTATTTGTATTATGTTTTTGTTCTTTTTAGGATTTCTTAGATTTATCTTGTTTTATATTTATTATATTTGTGATCATTTTGGTATTTGAATATTTTATCCATTTCTTTTATTCAGTACTCTACCTTTTTGGGTTATCTATTCATTATACTCTACATTTTGCACGTATGCACATTTGCCTAAGTTTTTATGCTCATTTATGTATTTGTCATTTTTATTGATTATTCTATTGATATGTTTTGGCATGTGTTATTATAAGGATTGTATTTTGTTTCAAGTTCTCTATATTTGTATAATTTTTGTCCTATATTTTTTATAACTCTGTTTATGTTAGTCTTGTTGCCTTATTTTTCATTTTGTCTTAAAGTTTCTGTAATTCTATTTGTGTTAGTCTTGTTGCCTCATATTTCATTCTATCTCAATTTTTTTGTAATTCTGTTTATATTAGTATTTTTGTCTCATATTTCATTTCATGTCATATTTGGGCTTTGATTTATTTATTTTTTCTTAAGTTTTTTTTTATTTAATAAAATTTCAAAAAAAAAAAAAAATTTTTTTAATAAATTCCAAAATAGTTTTCTTTAATTAATAATCTAGAATTTTGTTTCCCATAAAATGCAAAATAAAAAAAAATAAAAAAATAATAGAATAATATGGAAGAATTGTTTTTACTAAATTTAGGATTTTGGTTTAATATAAAATAATTCAAAATTTGTTTTTTTTAATAAATTCATAAAATTCCTTTTTTTTAATAAAATATTTCAAGAATTTCATTTTTTTTTAAATATATTTAGAAAATATTTTTAATTTAATAATCCAAAAATTCATTTTTTAACAAATCTAGAAATTTTTTTTTTAATAAAAATCCTCAAATTTTGTAAAGTCTTAAAAGTTTGTTTAATGAAAATTCTGAAAATTGTGTTTTAATAAATATTCTATAGAAATTGTTTTTTTAATAAGTTTATTAATTGAAAATTGTTCTTTAATGAATGTTCCTTAGAACATCGTTTTTTTTTTTTTTTTAATAAGTTTGTTTACTAAAAATTATGTTTTAATAAATGTCCCTTAGAAAATCGTTTTTTTTAATAAGGTTAAAAATTCTAAAAATAGTGTTTTAATAAATATTCCTTAGAAAATCATTTTTTTAATAAGTTTATTTACTAAAAATTGTGTTTTAATAAATGTCTCTTAGAAAATCCTTTTTTTTTTTTAAAATAAGGTTGAAAATTCTGAAATTTGTGTTTTAATAAATGTTCTTTAGAAAATCATTTTTTTTAAGTTTGTTTACTAAAAATTGTGTTTCAATAAAATGTTCCTTGGAAAATCATTTTTTTTTTTTTAAATTTGTTTGCTGAAAATTGTGTTTCAATAAATGTTCCTTTGAAAATCATTTTTTTTTAATGAGGTTGTTTATTAAAAATTGTGTTTTAATAAATGTTCTTTAGAAAACTGTTTTTTTAATAAGTTGTTTACTAAAAATTGTATTTTAACAAATGTTCTTTAAAAGAACATTTTTTTTAATAAGGTTTGTTTAATGAAAATTCTTAAGGTAAGTGTTTAAATAAATATTCTCAAAGTTTGTTTTCATAAAAGTTCTCAAATTTGATTTAATTTAAATTTTCAAAATAAATGCCTTAATAACTGGTTTCAAAGTTATGTCTTTTAAATTTACTTAAAGTTTGTTTCCATAAAAGTCTTAAAAGTTTTAATAAGTGTCTTGATAAATTCTCAAAATAAGTGTTTTAATCTTAAAAATTCTCAAAATTCGTTTTTAATAAATTTCCAAAGTTTATCTTATTAAATTCTAAAATTTCTTTAATAAAAACCCTCAAAGTTAGTTTAAAAAATCGTCAAAGTATTTTAATAAATTTTCAAAAAGTTAATGTTTTAATCAAAATCACTAAAATTTGTTATAAATTAAAAGTTCTCAAAATTTTTAAGTTAAAGTTCTCTAAGTTTGTGTTTGATAAAATTGCTTAATAAGAGCACCAAGATTTTGTTTTAATAAAGAATTTCAAAATAGTTTTAATAAATTTTCAAAATTTGATTTAATAAAAAATCTTGAAAATTGTTTTAATAAAAATCTAAAGAAAATAAAAGTTATAAAAATCTCTCTTTTCGAATAAATTTGATTTGAAAATATCTTTTGTCAATAAAAGTTGTAAAAAAAAAATTTCTTAATAAATTGAAAGTTGGTTCCTATAATTAAAATAAATAAATTCCTTTTTTCTTGTAAAAATCACTTTTCCAAAAATAGAATTGATATTTCTTTATAATTATGAATCTTGTTTTTTTAATAAAGTTTAAACCAAAATCATTTCTTTGTGAATATAAGATCAAATTGAAACTTTTCTCTTTAATAAATTTGAATTCAATCAAAATTCTTTTAATAAAATCAAGAAAAGTCTTTTTTAAAATTAATTTTGGATGTGAATAAAAATAGAATATTTTGTAAATAAAATGAAACTTTGTGAATAAATAAGTTTGAAATATTTAATTTGGAATTGTTCCCTTTTTAAATAAAATTCTTTTGAACATCCTTTGAAATGTTGTAACTTTAATATGTAATTAAATTTCATTTTGTGCATTTCACATTCATTAATTGTGTACATTTTTGTGTACTCTTTTTCTCACCTTATACTCACAATTATCTTGTTATTCTTTTATTGGTATCCTCGATTAATTAATCAATTGTCATGTTTCCCTCCATTTGCTTTGTAGAGACTGTAAATATATGAGCTTACAGGGGTGCTACGACTTAATCACCGTACTTTCCTGATAGGTAACTTGATCCCCGAACCTAGACTCTGATTTTTTAAAGACACGTTGTGGACCCCGCATTTCGCTCAATGCGTTCCCACTCAATGGCAAAAATCATTTTTTTATTTGTTTGGTGAAAATTTGATTTTTTAAAAAAGATTTGGAGTCGCAACTTATTTTTGTTTTATTTTTTTAAGGGAAAAACAAAATAAGAAAGAAAAACCCTAAGTGTGACTCTTGAAGAAAAAAAAAACAAGTCTGTGAAAAATTGAGTCTAGGTTCGGAGGTCAGGTTACCTATTAGGAAGGTATGATAAAGACCGTAGCATCCCTCTAAGCCCCCAAAAATAGGCCTTTTACTAAATAAGGTGAAGCAAGCATGACAATTAACTAGGAAATCAACAGATACCAATGAAATGATCAAATAATAAAATGAATCACGCGTAAGAGTAAACAAAGTGGGAGTGGGAGCGTACATTGGTAGCAAGTAATAGTGCACTATCATGGAAACAGGGTTAGCTCAAATATAAAATCATTTCATGCATATCAAAGAGTAAGACAAATATCAAACAATATTCATTAAACATAGCAATTGACTATCAGAAGAGATCATATGTAGGGCCCCCACCAAAGCCCAATTTATTTTGCATGAATTAATCTCACAAATTCCATATTTTTGGAATTATGAAAATTATCTTCATGCTTATTAGAAATCAAAGAAAATGAAAATTTATTTTAAAATCAAAGAAAATTCATGAAAGTGCTTACCTGAAAAAAAAATGTAGCAAGTTTATTTAAAAACAAAATTTTTAGTAACTTAAAACCCTAATGAGGAATGAAAAATGATAGAATTAAAAAATATTTGAAAACTGGAGTGAAATTAAAATTATTTGAAAGAAAACTAGAGTTTGGAAATTTATTTGAAAATTGAAGTCTTGAAAATTATTTGAAAATTGGAGTTTTAAAAATTAAATTTGAAAAAAAAGAATTTTGAAGGATATTTGATAATGGAATTTTAAAAATAAATTTAAGAATTGGAGTTTTGGAAATTAAATTTAAAAGAAATTAGAATTTTGAAAATCATTTGAGAATTGGAGTTTTGAAAATTAAATTTGAAAAAAAAATAGGAACTTTGAAGATTATTTGAGAATGGAATTTTAAAAATAAATAAATAAACAAATGAAATAAAATAATAATAATAATAATAATAAATGAATAAATGTGAAAATTGGAATTTTGGAAATTAATTTGAAAATGGAAGTTATGAAAATTGGAATTTTGAAGAGTTATATGAGAATGGGGTTTTTGAAGATTAAAATTGGAAAAGGGAATTTTGGAAAATTGAGCTTGGATATCAAAATACGAAGAGATAATAAAAATAAATGAAAAAAATAAATGAATGAATAAATAAATAAATAAGTAAAAGAGGTGTGGCAGTTGGGGTTGGCCAAAGGTGGCCATGCAAAAATAGGGTCATGCATGCGGGCCCGGGGTTCACACATCCCTGCAGCTTTTCCTATTCCTTAGAGCCCAAGAATAGCCATATGGGACCCCATTGAAACTGTCAAAGTAGTGGAGTTGGTGTGCTGCAGCTATGCGTTTGAAATAGGGCATGTTCGCAATGAGTCCCACCGGAAATCTCCTGAACATAGTAGTTCTAAGGTAAATCTCCATATTTCGCCCGAATGTACTGCACCAGATCTAAAACACAAGCGAAGCCGCCTTGTATCTAGATGAACTTGTCTTGGCCATGAGGGGGGTTGCTGCGAAGGGCGAACACATTCTGGATGCCATTAGACTTGATGGTGCTGAGAGCATGGCCGATCTTCTCCACAGGTATGTTGGTGCAAGTAAAATGCGTCATTGTCTCCATGCAGATCACATTCTGCATCTTATTGGCGATGATTTCGGCACGGTCGTATTGCCATATTCTAATGCAAGAGTAGGTGATTCCAAGATTGATTCTGATGGCTGGGGAAAAGGGTATTGGAAATATATTTTTCCAAGGTGTTGACTTTTGGATGAGTCACGTGGAGGTTGCATGCGCATGAGAAATAATGGGAATGGGCGCGCGGGTGATGAATGGTAGGGGTGGTAGGTTGGGTAAATGTGTGAGGGGGAATTTCGTTTGAAATCCGGGTGTGAGAAGCATGAAAATTGAGGATATGAATGGTGTAGGAATGGGGTGGGAATTATTAATGGGATAGGTGGTGGAAGGTAGTGAGAGAAATGGGTTTAGTGGGTATAAAAGATGGAGATATGGGGCATGGTGACGAGCTTGATGGGTATAAAGGATGGGAAAATGGGTATGGTTATGAGATTGGTGGGTATGAGGGATAGAGAGATGAGGGTAGCTATGGCATGGGAATTCATGCATGTGGAAATAATCGAAAGAAGTGAACCAAGAGCGAGGTGGGTGGTATAGTGAAGGAGGTGATGAGCTGAACGTGAGTTTAGTGGGTGTTGAAAGATGAGGATATGAATGGTGATGGGTATGGGCTGCTGGCCGTGGGTATGAATGGCATGTCAAAGCAAATTATCCTCCCACGGAGAAGCAATGAAGGCAAGCCCAATGGAGTCCTCATTTTCAAACTAGCATCAAATAACTCTCCCTTGCAACCGGGTTACTGGCTTGGTATATTGGAACTAGTAGGCCCAGTAGAGAGAGTCAACTGCAGGTCAGTCTCTGTGATGGAAGGTTCTGTCATTGCTGCTGTCTGAATATAGACTCTATACAATGGCTCGTCGTCCCAATTTCAAATTCTTGCTAAAGCGATGCCCTTCAAATCCCGCTTTGAGTGTCAAAGTGATTGTGTGAAGATTGGCGTCTGATTGCAAACTCATCAAACTTGAGCATCCTTAGCTAAGAAGTTCCGAGGATAGCAAATATAAAGTCCTTGAGAATCAACAAATCATTCACACGAAAAAGCAGCAATGACACCCATGCGGCCATTGCCCAACTTAGATCCCACACCTAGTAGCGGTGACTCAGAATATATTCCCATTAAACCTAATCTCAAATTATAGCAGTTGTTTTCTAAAGCAAACCAATAAACTCTAATCGAGCCCATGCCTGACAGTGATTAGAGACTTCCCATATGAAGAAAATTGACAGCAGATAGCTTTACCATTCTTAGTCTGTATATGACTAACCTTAGCAAGGATTGAATCATCTGAAGGAAATTGACAGCATGTAGCTTTCCTTTTTTATTAGGGACTCCTTTTATTCTTAACTGTTTGAACCAATTTTTGCTTCGGTGGAGATGGCTTCACAACCTACTTGACGCGATGCGCGAACTCTTGCAGAAATTCAGAATATTCCTTCCCAGTTACTCTCCGTTATTTGAGACCAATATTAGAACTCATTCACCAGAAGCTTTTCATTGTTTGTTCCCACGTCAATGGTTATAGGCAAGCATGCTGAAGGACGAACACCTCTAAGTGCTATATACAGAGAAAGTTTCCTTACTGGTATCCCCATCCCTTGGCAACCAAGGTCCCCAGATCCCAGAAACTTGGCCATTGACGATATCACTCCACCATCAACAAGAAACAGAGTAATGAACAGAGAAGAGTAAAACGAAAAAAAAAAAAATAGAGTATGCATTTAACTCTATGCCATGGACCGTCAAGAGCTAGGAGCAGGTGGAATCTAAAGGAAACGAGAGCATGATTTTGATACATTAAGTTTAGGGAATGAGCAAAACATTGGATATTTACAATAGAAATAAAAAATACCAAGATAAAAACCAAAACAGATGAGTGGCCCTTGATGTCCACACTAAACCACAAATTAGTGCTCAGAAACAAACTAAAAAATTCAAGATGAGCTCAAACAAAGGCCTAAACAAGGTCCTTCAAACATTGATTAGCAAACAATAGCCAAAAATCAACAGGAGTAGCAAATGAAACATGTATACACCAAAGGACCCCTATCTCGGTGTAGAAATGTAAGCAAGGTAATAAGAAAGAAAGACTCTGATACACATGTGAGACTTAATGGGCCAGCATCGGTCTGTATGTCAAAAGGGAATAACTTTAATAAAACCAAAATAAAAACCAATGGTTTTTCCTTTCAAAGAGCAAAATTACTTCAATCGTTGGTTAATAGGTGTTGGAAAAAGCATTTCGCTTTGAAAGATGTTGAGACTTTTTCCAACATGATCGTGTGAAAGAGTTGAAATTCCGTGGAATAAACAAACATGAGGGAGAAAACTGTTACATGGTTTTCCTTTTGACAAAAAACGCAAAAGAAACAAAAGATCAGTTGACCTAGCCCCCACACAATTAATAGATGAAGAAAATGATGAACTAATTGAAAAATTATTATAAATAGACAATCAAGAAAACCAAAAATGACCAGCCATGATACCATTTTTACATGTTTTTACCATTTTTGTGCCATCTCATAAGATATGATGGTAAGGATCAAAATGATTTCGTGGCTAACAATAATATTACGTGACATGTGAAAAAAAAAAAAATTGAAAAAATGCATTGTGCCATGCGTTTAGCAGAAGTGTTTTTATTCAAAGTGTTTTCTTTTAAAACACTTTTAAGAAAAATGCTTTTATGAGAATTTAGAAAAGTGATTTTATTAATGTTTTTTTTAATAATATATCGCATAAACATAAAAATGCTTTTAATAATAATAAATTACTAAAAAAGATATTTATTATAAATAAAAATATTATAATAAACCAAAAACTTTTATTACAAAAAATATATATAAACATTTATATTGTTAAAAAAACTAAAAAAAAAAATATTTTTACGAAAGAGAAGTGAAAGATGAAGAGGAGAGTGAGAAGGAAGCGAAGAGTGAAAGAGAAATGAAGGATAGCAAGAAATGATATTTTAAAAATATATGAAAATTTTTGAAGTGTTTTTTTTTTTAAAAAAAAAAAACCTCCTAAGTGCTTCTTTGAAAAACACTTCAAGTGTTTTTTAAAATTTTCAAAAGTACTTTTAAAATATTATCAAACATCTATTTTTTACCTCAAAAATGTTTTTAACTGCTTTTAGGACAAGAGTCCATTTGATAGTGATTTTAGAAAACGTATTTAACCTTTTTTAACATTTGAATGATAAAAAATTTTAAATGTTAAAAAATTTAAAAATACTTTCTAAAATCACTATCAAACCGGCTCTAAAAACATTTTTAGAAAATACTGCCAAATGGAATGTTAGGGTATATATATAAAAAATAAGAGAAATTTTGAATTCTATTACGATGAGTTTAATTTTTAAGTAAAACGAAAAATAAATCGTAAGTTTCTATCTCGTGTGGTATTTTATATAAGCATAATTAATGCAAATTACATGCTTTATTTGTATTATTACTATTTCTAATTTTTGCACCAAAATAAAATCACTCAACCATCAACAAATTGAACGTGGACACTATTGTTGCTAAGAAGCGTTGAAATGCATGATTGGACTGCATAATCAATATCACAAATTAAATTCACCCGTGTTTTTCTAATCTTCAAATGCAAAAGCATTTACTAGGAAAAAGAAAAATGATGATGGGAGTGCAAAGCTCGCATGATAATTTCTCTTACACCCAATTTCACTTTTCTAAGCTGGCGTGATGGTTTATTATTGAAGCCGATATTATATGATCGTACTATATATTATAAATCAATAGAGTTGTTCACGTATGGTCCCTTGCTATGGAAACCCTAGTAGGAAGAAGAGGGCGGCCATTGGAACGTACCATTGGAATATTCCAAATATGTAATTGTAAACACCAGACTCATGATCAAATGGCTGGCCCCCATTATCAAGTCACGTTGGTTACCAAAAATATAAAAATTATCATGATAATTTTTTTTATAATTTTTTTAATATTATTAATATATTAATTAAATATTAAAAATTATATATATATTAAATAAATTATAAATTTAATATTAAATATATTTTTAAATTAGACAAAGTATAATCAAACATCACAATATTATTCTCGAATAATATTTAATATAATTTAATAATAAATATACATTTATGAAATTTATATTTTTTTATCAACGTATATAATGTTATGATGAAATATGATAAATTATATTATATATATATCAATTTCTTGAACAAAATAACTTTAAAATATCTATTATACCTCTAATTTCATTTTTAAAAATTTTTTATTTTTTATATTTTTTATATTTCTATAAGTTTTGATTAATTTTAGATCCATCGATATTTTGTGTCAAAATATTCACCGATATATCTTTAATATATCCCATATATTTGTAAAAGTAAAGTACCGATATATCCGTAATTATTGATATTTTTATCATTGATTGAATGAATGTTATTACGTAATAATACTGATTGACATGATTTTTGGAAAAGAGGGTACACTCTCTTATAAAAAACAGTGGTTCTTTTTTAATAAGTAATTAAGCTTGGTATGTTATATGAGGAGCGGAGGCCATCATTTTCATGCTAAGTGCGGATATTCAAAAGCAAGTGAAAGCCCATATGGTCCTTGATTGTCTGACATAAGAGAAATTTCCACGAAATGATATCTACTACATCTAATCTAATTAATTAAGTTGGTAGGAAATGCAGGAAGGTCAATGCGTCTGCGGATCTAGTGCTCAAATTGAAAACAACGACTGCCTAAATTAATTGATTAATTGCCGCTTGCAAAATGAAAATGTCAAAGACAATGATCTTGAGTTTCAGCAGTATACTGCTTCTATAAAACCAAGTGCTATGAGAATTCAAAGAAAACAGATGAAAGAATATAAGATTTTCTTATGTAGAGCTAGCCATGTGTGCCACATGGCATAACGAAGAAAGAAAGGTCTATACCTACCTAGAAATGTAGGCTTATTGAAATTGTGTTAGTACTCCCCGTGGGAATCTTTATATATTTTTGAATTTCACCAAGAAACCCTACCTTTATTGAGTCAATGGATTCTTGCATCTCAACCAAGGAAAAAAAAGAAAAGAAAAAGCAAAACAAAAAAAAACTGAAGGGAGTGATCATACTCTCCATAGGTCTTGAAATGAGTCCGGGCATGTGATTTTCCATTAAAAAAAAATGAAGAATAATAATGATGCTTTATATAAGTTTTTTTCTCTTTCAAATCTCTCGACCAAATTCTACAAATTAAATCTATGTTTTTTTGTGATACTCTATCAGATAAAAGAATTTTTTTTTAATGTTATATAAGTATTGACTTATTTTAATCATGTAAACATGTTTTAAAGTTATAAAATTTTTTTGGATTTATAATAAATAATATCTATGTGATTGGATATGGATGGTTACAAATAATATTAAAATTGACTCCTAATCTTAGTGTAGGGATTTGTTTGGTCTCATGATAAGCGTATGCTTTTTTAGTCTTGCAATCTTGTGAGAATCTTGTGAGATACAATGAGAATCTTATTTTTACATTGGAAAGGAAAAAGGGATCGTAATATCACATTAAATAAGGAAGAAAATTCCTTATGCTATATAATTATGAACTCTTTTTAATCATATAAATGACTTTTAAAGTCGTAAGAGATTTTTTGGATTCAGAACGAACAATATTTATATGGTTGAATGTGAGTCGTTACACTTCTTTTTGAATACAAAGTTGCATTTAAAACACATGCATGGACACACTCCTTGGGTTAAAAAAACTGAAAGATTAAATGGAAACCAAGTGGGTGTTTGGTAAACCAATATAATAACTTAAATTGGCTCAATAACTTGATTTAGGTTATTAAATAAATTATATTTAATAAATAACTTAAAGTAAAAAATAATTTTAAGATATAAGTAAAAACAATTAACTTATTCTTTAAGTCTACATGTTCATTTTACATTTTTACCCTTATTTAATCTTAGTTACCTTCATAATTTCTTTTGCAACCCCATAACCACCCTTGTTACTCGACTTTCTTTACCTTAATTATAATTTATAAAAATAAATATGTTGATTTGATGATTTAAAATAAAATTTAAGTTAATTTTATCAAATAAGCTTGATACTTAAAATAAGAATTAGATAATAAATTTTAAGTTAATAATTTAAATATAATTTAACTTAAAATCAATTTAAGTAATTAAATAATAAATATTAAATTTTACCAAACCCCCTATTCATTCCGGCTAACACACGTCCACTAGACAAGCACCATCCTTTTTTTAACTGAAGAGAAACCCAAGTCCACATGGCCCCCCAAGTCTTCATGTCATTTGTCCACAGGCCACAAGTGGAATCAAAATTACCCAAATTCAAATAGGATATCCATGTGGGCCCCTCCTATGAGCTTTTTACCTCACAGGCTACCGACTGCTTAATTTATGGCTTGAAATGTGAAAACCGCGATGGAAAGAAACTAGTTTTTCAGTATTAGAATTAATCTCAAAAAAGCTTATATAAAGGCCTCCTCCAGAGAACTCAACATAGCTTATCAGAAAGTAGAAGGCAAAGAAGACTAATTCTTTACCTTGGGAAAATGGAGTTAATAAAGAAGAAGAAGAAGATCTTGCTGTTGGAGCTTCTAGGGTTTCTGATATTGACTGTGCTCACATTCTGCATGGCTGCCATGTTGAAAAATTTAAACGCCAAACAGGATCTCATGAAAGACATTAAAGCATACAGTAAAAGAAATTAGGGATTAAGAAAAGCTGACCTTGATTGATTTCATGGAAAGCCATTCCTATGCTCGTCTGGTGTTCAAGGATGCGTTCAATTTGTGGAGGAGAGAAACTTTGGGTTCAATTGGCTCTTCCCTTTCTACACCTAAAAGAATCTATGTGCTCTGAAGAGTTCATTCGTTCGTTCGTTCTCTTCTCAGCCCTAAGAGAAAACAGAATAGGAATGGGATAGCCACCCCTACCTTTTTCCCTTATATATATATATGTCACATATCACACAGTTTGGACCACTTGACTTAATGGGCCAGTCAAGTGAAATAGGATGAGCCTATAGAAATCAAGTAATAATGTGTCCAACCCCATTATGGACCACAATGCAAAAATAAATTAACACTGATTTATGACATTATTAAATTGATTATGTAAGTCCACACATAAAAATTCCAACAATTCTCCCACTTGGACTGCATAATCAAACATCACAACATACACATAATCATAAATCAATGTCCCATAGAATCTCATTAAAACAAATAATCAAAAAACAATTATATATGCTTTATTGCTTGATTCACAAGGAAATACACAATAATAGCAATCCTTCCAACAATAGCATAATATTACAATACCAAAAGTGGCTCCCACTAACTTAATGCAACCTAGGCTTCCAACAACCCCATTTGAGATACATGTTCTTGAAACACAACTATGGGTAAGCCTTTTGTTAGTGGATCTGCCAACATACTTTTTGTGGACATGTGCTCAATATCAATAAGAAACTCTGCCACTTTCTCCTTAACAAAATAGAACTTTACATCAATATGTTTGGAGCGAGAAATACTCCTAGTGTTCTTAGAGAAAGCAACAGTTGCAGAATTATCACAAAATAATTTCAGCGATCTAGAAATGGAGTCAACAACTCCCAAATCTGAAATAAAATTCGACATCCATATAGCATGACAACAAGCCTCATAACATGCCACATACTCTGCCTCCATAGTTGAGGATGCTGTAAGTGTTTGCTTGACACTTTTCCAAGATACAGCTCTTCCTGCCATCATAAAAATATAGCCCGTGGTGGATTTCTTATCATCTATGCAGCCAGCAAAATCAGCATCACAAAACCCAACTACAACAAGTATGTTGGTGCGTCGATATGTCAATATTAAGTCCTTAGTTCCTTGCAAATACTTAAGGACCTTCTTAGCAGCTTTCCAATGTTGACTCTCAGGATTGCTCAAGTATCTTCCCAACACGCCCACAACAAAAGCAGTATCAGGGCGTGTACATACTTGAGCATACATAAGGCTGCCAACCACAAATGAATAAGGAACTGTTCTCATTTCCTCTCTCCTATCATCATTTTAAGGACACTGAGCCTTTGAAAACTTATCACCCTTCACAATTGGCGCTTTAGAAGAACTACAGTTGTGCATATTGAACCTCTTCAATATCTTCTCAATATAGGTTCTTTGAGACAGTTTAAGCACTCCATTAGCCCTATCATGATTAATCTTTATGCCCAAAACATAAGAAGCCTCACCAAGATCCTTCATGTCAAAATGGGTTGACAACATGTGCTTTGTCTCAATCAACAAGTCAGGGTCATTTGATGCGAGTAGTATATCATCAACATATAAAACAAGAAATATGTAACTACTCCCACTGACCCTCAAATATATGCATCTGTCAACTGTATTCTCTTTAAAACCATTTTGGGTGATAATCCTATCATACTTCAGATAATCCTATCATACAGTATATCATCAATTGTATTCTCTTTAAGACCATAAATTGACTTATTGAGCTTGCAAACTAAGTCTTCCTTTCCAACTTCTGTAAAACCAGTAGGCTGCTCCATGTACACATCCTCATCCAGATCACCATTTAAGAAAGCAGTCTTGACATCCATCTGATGTAGCTCCAAATCATAATGAGCTACTATGGCCATAATCACTCTAAAAGAGTCCTTGGTCGACACAGATGAAAAGGTTTCTTTAAAATCAATCCTTTCTCTTTGACTATAACCTTTAACCACAAGTCTGGCGGCCTTATATCTCTCTATTCGCCCACTAGAATCACGTTTGGTCTTAAAGACCCACTTGCACCCAACTGGTTTACAACCTTGCGGCAATTCAACCAAATCTCAAACACCATTCATATACATAGAGTTCATTTCATCATCCATGGCTTCTTTCCAAGAAGCGAATTGAGGACAATGAATTGCTTCTTGATAAGTGACTGGATCAGAAGCATCATAACCATCATACTCATGCTCCTGCAAATAAATCATGTAGTCATCAGAAATAGCTGGCCTACAAACCCTCTGTGATCTTCTCAAAGGAATCTCATCAACAATAGTATCATCAATAGGAATGTCAGGTTCCACTTGATCATCATGCTCTCCTTGATTAGTAGCTGGCTGTTGAACAATGGGAACATCCACATTTGGAACATGAGATATAGGAAAAGGAATCACAACATGCTCTTCTCCAAATGGTATCTCACGAGGCACAAAGTTGGGATCAACATTAACTTCATCCTCAAAGTATACAGCTCTGTCTGACTCAATGATCTTGGTGGTATGAGATGGACAATAAAATCTGGAACCCTTTGATCCAATGCAATAACCAACAAAGAAACCACTGATGGTTTTAGGATCAAGTTTCTTTTACTGTGGGTTATATGGCCTAACCTCAGCCTTACATCCCCAAACATGGAAATGAAGAAGACTCGGTTTCTTTACTGACCATAGTTCATAAGGTGTCTTAGGCACAGACTTACTGGGCACTTGATTCAAAATATATGCCGCAGTCCTTAAGGCTTCACCCCACAAAAATTCTGGCAATGAGGAATTAGACAACATGCACCCCACCATATTTAACAATGTGCGATTCCTCCTTTCTGCAACCCCAATCTGTTGAGGAGTGCCTGGCATTGTATATCTAGCATCAATGCCGCATTCCAACAGAAACTTAGTGAATGGTCCCAGATTCCGTCCAATCTCATCATATCTCCCATAATACTCACCACCTCTATTAGACTTCACAGCTTTAATGGGCTTTCCCAACTGTAACTCCACCTTAGCCTTAAAGGCCTTAAACACATTTAGGGAGTCAAATTTCTCATGGATTAGTTCAACATAACCATATCTAGAGAAATCGTCAATAAAAGTGATGAAATATTTATAACCCCCTAAAGCAGTTGGTGTCAAAGGACCACATATATTTGTGTGGATCAAGTCTAAAGTGCTTCCACATTTATCAATCTTCTTCTTTCTGGTTTTAGCTGTCATCTTCTCTTTTAAGCAAACAACACAAGTCTCGAAATCTGAGAAATCAAGATTAGAAAGCACACGATCTCTAACCAATCTCTCTAATCTTTGCCTAGAAATATGACCTAGGCGTTTGTGGCACAACATGGAAGAACTCAAATTCACTCTAGCACGCTTGCAACCAATAACAAAATTAACAAAAGATGAATCACACAAAGGACCATGATGCAAACTGAGACTATAAAGATTGCCAAACAAAACACCATTGCCAATTAAAACTGAGTTGCTAAAAATATCCACTTTTCCACCTCCAAAGTGGAAAGAATAACCTTGTCTATCCAAAGCAGATATAGAAGTCAAATTCCTCCTAAGTGAGAGTATGTAAGCAACATCGTGTAACAATAAAAGGCTTTTAGTGGCCAATCTTAGCTTTATCATGCCAAAAAAGTCTACTTTGACTTTGCTTCCATCACCTATATAAAAAAATTCTTCATGCTTTGATGGCCTCCTTTTCTTTGTCATCTTCTGCAAAGAATTAGTAACATGAATAGTGGCACCAGTATCTAACCACCAAGAATTGGCATGAACATCAACAATATTAGTCTCAATCATGTTTGCATTCAAATCAACCACAATTTTACCTTTCTTCTTCTTCTCTAGCCAACTTTTAAACTTGAAGCAATCAACCTGCTTGTGCCCAATCTTATGGCAAAAGTTGCACTTCCTCTTGAATTTTTCATTCTTTGTAGCATTAGATGAAGCAGATGCACTAGAGCCTCCTTGACTCGAATTCCCTCCTCTCTTGAATTGCTTAGAGCCACCAGAATTCTTGTGTAGAGGTTTTTTCTTAATATTGCTCCCTTGGTTAGTAACAAGAGTAATGGAGTGAGTCTCATTTTTCTTCATTGAGACTTCATGTTGCACCACAATGGACATCAACTCCTCCAAAGTCTATTCTTCATTCAAGGCATTATAGGTCAACTTCACTGCATCAAAGGAAGCAGGAAGAGACTCAAGTACCAACCATTTCAGGAATTTCTCACTCAACTCCACTTTCATCTCATTTGCCTTGTTGAAGTAGTGCTTCAATTTGACAATGTGATCTCTGACCCCACCTACTCCATCATACATAGTGGTTGTGAGAAGCTTCAAATAAGTTGCCATTTCTGACTTATCAGTCTTCGTAAAATTGGCCTTCACATATTCCAAAAATTCTTTGGCACTTTCGGTCTTTGGCACACATTCTTTAATGGACTTATCCATAGTGTATTTCATCACCATCAAACAACTCCTATTGGAGTGCTCCCATTTCTCATAGAAAGATCTTTTATCTATAAAGCTCATATCAGTGGGCTTACTTGGCTCATCAACTCTTAATGCCAAGTCCAGATTGTGCAGAGTCATATGAATGTTGAAGGACTCAAACCATTCCTCAAAATTATTTCCTGTAAAAGACTTGATGGCAGACAATTGCAGAATAATACCAGGATTGCTAGTAGCTAAAAAAAATAGCAAAATTAAACAATATGCATGTTATTACAAAATCATTCTATTTGCTAGTTTCCAGAATTACTCAATTTACCAATAGCTTGGAATTTTGAAAATTCCTCAGTGGTAAGGACAACTAATTAAATACCACAACCAAGATGCACTAATTTTATTACCGAAATGGCAAAGAAAATTAGTATGGTTCATAATACATAATTAATTTCCTTCACCAATCTAAGCATCCTACCAAGTATTATAATTATCGATAGGACAATTACAATACCCGTATGGACCTTAGTAATCTCAATAATAAAATAATCAACAGTGGGAGATAAAATATCTCAACAAAGACAATTTGACACATAGAGGATCATGATAGGCAACCACATATATATTTACTATTGTCATGATAAATTCAAAATATCTCAATTTGTACAACTTGAAACACTTGGAATTACGATAGGCAATCACACAAGTGTTCTTTAATGTCACAATAAATTGAAATATTTAACAAAATGGCCTAAGACAATATTATTGGTATAAAACAAAAATTATACCCAAAAGAACAATAATAGTAATAATTGTCCCAAAAAAGCCAAACTTAACAAATGCATAAAAATTTCAACATATGAATTATCATTCCAAGAATTCCAAGACAAAAATAAAAAAATAAAAAAAAATAAAAAAAAATAATTTTTTTTTTTTTTTTTTTTTTTTTTTTTTTTTTTTGTCTTGGAAATTCTTGGAATGATAATGCATATGTTGAAATATTTAACAAAATGGCCTAAGACAATATTATTGGTATAAAACAAAAATTATACCCAAAAGAACAATAATAGTAATAATTGTCCCAAAAAAGCCAAACTTAACAAATGCATAAAAATTTCAACATATACATTATCATTCCAAGAATTCCAAGACAAAAAAAAAAAAAAAAAAAAAAAAAATTAATTTAATTTTTTTTTAATGATTATGACGTCATCATCTTCTCCACGGGATCAGCAAGCCTGGTTCGACTGAACAGACCTGGTTGTTCTTGGGGAAGAAAAAAAAAAATTTGGCCAAAAAAATGCATATTTTCGATGAAAAACAGTCAATCTTCCATCCTCAAACGCTAATCTATCAATCTAATGCCAAAAATTGCACAAAAACGCATAGAATGAAGAACCACAACAAACCCTAAATTTCAAAATCCCATCAAACGGGTTCCAAAACCCAAAAAAAAAAAAAAAAAAGGGCTTTTCTCCAAACAGTGTTTTCTACAATTTTCCAACATCAATTGGGTTTCACAATGGAGAATTAACACCAAACAAAAAAAGCCCCAAAATTGGCTTCCAAAAGAAAAACGGAAACCCTAAATAATCCAAAATTTGTAGCTTAAATGTCATTCATGGTTGCTCTGATACCAATTGTTGAAAAATTTAAACGCCAAACAAGATCTCATGAAAGACATTAAAGTATACAGTAAAAAAAATTAGGGATTAAGAAAAGTTGACCTTGATTGATTCCATGGAAAGCCATTCCTGTGCTTGTCTGGTGTTCAAGGATGCGTTCAATTTGTGGAGGAGAGAAACTCCGGGTTCAATTGGCTCTTCCCTTTCTACACCCAAAAGAATCTGTGTGCTCTAAAGAGTTCGTTCGTTCATTCTCTTCTCAATCCCAAGAGAAAACAGAATAGGAATGTGATAGCCACCCCGGCCTTTTTCCCTTATATATATATATATATATGTGACATATCACACAGTTTGGACCACTTGACTTAATGGGTCAGTCAAGTGAAATAGCGTGAGCCCATAGAAATCAAGCAATAATGTTTCCAGCCCCATTATGAACCACAATGCAAAAATAAATTAACACTGATTTATGACATTATTAAATTGATTATGTAAGCTCACACATAAAAATTTCAACATGCCAAGCATATCGCTACTATTGATTGGATTGTAAGTATATACACTGCACAAAATCAGATTGCCTGAGCTCATTGAGGAACTCTCGGGTCACTCTCATTTTACTCGTCTCTCCATTGCCATAATTGTGATTGTCTACTTAGTTTAACTATCCACCATGAGTTGCAAGATGCAAGGTTGTTCTTGAGACATGTGCTATGCCAAACACTATACGTATAATTAAATGAAGTCATCATTTCCACTGAAAAGATAGGTGCCTGAACCTTTTCTTAATTTGAGTTTTCTACTATTTTGACCTGGAAGCCTTTTGCAGGTCAAGGAAACTTCATACACTTGGCTGCGCAGCACCAAGAAGATCCTGACCGTAAATGGACTATTTCCTGGGCCACCTATATACATGCGTAGGGGAGATCGGCTCAACATAAATGTTCGAAATAAAGGAAAGTACAATGTCACCATTCACTGGTATGAATCATTTCCCCAATTCTCTCAATACTGAAGTTGTCCACCTCACTTTTGATTACATAGAGTAATGTTTGTGTATTTGAGAAATGACAAGCATGGAGTGAAGCAACCAGGGAATCCATGGTCGGATGGACCAAACTACGTGACACAATGCCCAATCAAACTAGGAGCAAATTTCACTTATGAAATCGTTTTGTCAAGCGAGGAAGGAACCCTTTGGTGGCATGCCCACAGCGACTGGTCCCGCTCCACTGTCCATGGCCCGCTCATTGTTCTCCCTCAACTTGGAAAAATTTATCCATTTGCCAAGCCTCATAAAGAAGTTCCCATTGTTTTAGGTAAGCATCCATCTACCTCACCATTATTATAATAATTATTTTTTTTCAGATACGATACGGCATTCATGAACAGAAAAAAATTTCTATACCATGTTTAATACAAATGGTATTTTGATAAGAAGGGAAGACAATCACTTAAAACATGAACAAGATGGGTGAGCTGCTGCATGTAAACTTTCACATGCGGCCATTTCGAGATGTTCCAATGGATTGATGAGGGAGAGAATCGATTTATCAAGACTTGAGACAAATATGAACCTTATGATCCCTAAAGGTAGTAGCAAACTGGAAACCTGCAGCTGGGCAATCATCGAAACATGATTTGATTTCTGGGTGGATTGTGGAGAATATGAAATTACACTAAATCAGGATCTGGTATGCTCGTATTTTCAGTTCTTCCAGAATTTGCAGACTATACAGTAGGATTTTCCTCCTTATATTCGTCATTCTTGTTCAACTTAATGGTGGAGCGATTATTGATGTTGCTGTTGAGAGGGGCAATTCCATTGATTCTTCACGTTTGAAGGACGGTTTACGCTACTCGTCTGCCCCTGTTGCGACTGACTTTTCTGGAGACAACAGAGCCTATGAAGAGAAAATAGCTATGTCATCCGTCCATGCCACAAAAGAGGGTAATCCAGAAGCTGAAGATGTTAACCAATTTCATGAGCAATATCAGGTGCTCACCAGACAAGAAGCAACTGTATTTCTGATTCTAAATTGAACCTAAGGAGTCCCTTGTTTGATGAAGATAAGAAAGCCGATTATGTGGATGAGAGAACTGCAGAGAACAGCATAGCAGTAGTAAAAAAGGCAGCTTCTAAAAGTGCAAAATTCAGGAAGGAAAGTAATGAAGGAATACCTTGCTTATCAAGAAGGGGGAGGTTAACAACCAAAGAAGAAGTGGCAATTCCAGAACTAAAGCCTCCGGGGTGTTTCGTTATAGACCTGCACTGTGTGAACTGGGGACCTGTTGTCCTTCTTCTGTTTAGTGTGGAAGCTGTACTACTTAAGCAAAGGAGAAAGGAGAGGTCGTCACAGTTTATCGCATATGATTGAAAGGAAAGGTCGTCACAGTTTATTGCATATGATTGCAAGATAGACTCTTCCAGATTTGTTGAGTATTGGGTTCCTATTCCATTATCTAATGCTCAACTCGAGCGATATTGTGGTACTCTACTTTCAAACACCATATCACTTTGCTCTTGTTCAAAGAATGATCCTGTTGGGGCTTTCCGTGATGTTCTTATATTTACTCGAAAGTGTCGTGATCATCCTTACATTGCGGATTTGTCACTGCAAAGCTTCCTAACTAAAGGTCTTCTGGAAATCGAGTATTTGGATGTTGGAATAAACGCAAGTGACAAGCTTCAGTTTCTTGACAGAATAATTTCTGAGATAAAAAAAATTGAGGTTTAAGAGTGCTGATCCTTTTTCAGTCAATTGGTGGTTCTGGAAGGGAGATATTTTAGATGATTTTCTACGTCAAAGGTTTGGGCCAGATATCTCGCAAAGCCTGCCGTAGATTCAATTACAACAGCCTTCAACACCATCATCCCAGTTATATCAACACCATCACCAAGAAGTAAATCTATTGAATTTATCATTGAATTGGAAATGGAACTGTTGCTATGGTTCATATCAGTAGGATCACTACATTCCGAAAGTGCCAATTCGAAGTGGCTCTTGTAGGTCATCAAAGAAAAATTTGAATTTCTAAGATCGGAAATAGTTGCTGGGAAGACCTTTGAGACATCTGAGGAGATGATTGTGGGATTAAAATCAGATACCTTTACCAAGATGACCAAGCAAGATGTGGTTTCCGGAAAAGATGGAACACCATCTGATTCAAGGTCTTCCCTGTCCTCTTCTGGGGATGCCACTGCCAGCGTCAAAGATGAGACTGATCAAGAGTCAGTTGCAGAGCAAGATGGTTCTTATACAGGTGCACAACCAGACAATGGAACGGTTTATTATCTGCCTGGTTATAATCCGTACGCTAGTCAGACTCTTATGGGTGCCGATGAGCAATGCGTCAGTCAACCTCCTTACTTTTCATCAGGATATCTTCAGCAGCCTGTTTCTTATGGGACAGAAGCTGTACCGTGTTACTCATGGGATTCAACTTATGTTGGAGATGCTACAAACGGAACCAATGCTAATTTTGGGCATGTAAAGTCTGGTTCACGTCCTACTGCTTCAACGAAGGCAAACATCTCTCCCTCCATGAAAGCAAATGGTACTGTTGCTAATAGATATTCATTACCTTTTGATTCCAAGTTGCGTCAATCTCATGCTCCATCTAACTTCCCAAAATCTATATTCCAAATCCAACCTCTCAAACCATTGATCAAGGCATCTCATTTAGGTTCTGATTCTCCAACAGCTTGTCCTTCCTGTTTGCCTGTTTACGTCTACCTCAGATTCACTCAAGTCCTGTTTAACCTGAGTTTCAATCCCATTCATCCTGATTCAAATCAAGTTTCCCTTCATTGAGTCTAGTGTCTATTCGGCTCCTACGTTTGAAGAGATTGCAGTTTGGTTATTGAATTTCTCATGAATCAGTAGCACGGTACAGGAGGCTTGTGTAATTGACATAGGCGTGCATACTCCACTAGTAGATGTTATGCTCGCACTTCAATGATGCCCAGTTTCTAAGGATATATTCAGAGTCTCACCTACTCTTCGACTAGAAGAAGATCTGGAATAGCTCAAAGTCATTGAGAACGAGTATAAGATAGAGGTTCCTCGGAGTTCATCAGCGGTCTCATCGACACCATGTTCAGACCAAAGATGCAGTCTAGGAGTGCAGTTTTCAGATGCTGGCTGTTCAAGTCAGTGGCGGTAAAGATTGCTTTTGCGAGAATCTAGAAAGAAAGAATTTATGTTCAAAGCATAGAACATTCTGGTCGTGTTTGAGATGTTAAATTCTTGGGATATAGCAATGATGCGACTTTATGTTTTGATGGGCAGAAAGGTCATCCTTCGCGAAATGACTTTCAAATACAGCTTTTAATTGAAGAGTATAAATTCTATCAGAAATTAGATTCAGAGAGAAATCCGATCAATGGAAGGAAAGTGTCTCTCTAACTGATAGTAACTCATCAAGTGATGAATTCAGAATCCAGTTCACAAAGCATACATGTAAAACCAATCCCAACATCCCCTGATGGTAGCGAGACCCTGAAAAAGCAACTCGAAAGAACACATATCCCCACCACTGAGCAGATTGCATCCTTGAATCTGAAAGAAGGACAAAATATGATAACCTTCAGTTCCTCTAACAGGGCTCTAGAAACACAATGTGTTGAATCAGTCAAAATTCGAACCATTATATCTCTTTCTTTTGCTTTATGCCGCATCAAGGAATCCAAAATGCTATGTCCGCCTAAAATAAGCATAGAAGAAAGAAGAGATCATCTTCAGGAACCAATTTTACCATATTCAGTCTGACAAGACAGCGAAGCTGGTGCTATGGTTAAACCTGGTGATATTTCCATAATTCATGTTCGTGAATTACCTGAGATTAAGGGGAAAGTTCGACCATCAAAGAGCTGCAGCTCTTGGATTAAAAGCTGGGCCAAAACACCTTGAATTATAGTCTAGGAAAATCAATTCCTGATGAGATTACTACAAAAGGAAGAGTGATCAGTCACAGAACGGGGAGTATGGTAATTTGAGATTTGTGCATAGTGATCCTACCATACATTCAGACTTTGGAAAAGGAGTCAGCAGAGAATTTTGGAACTGAATTTTTTTTTATAACAAAGAGAGAATGAATGTTCAATTTGAAACAGGTTTTGCGAAAATGAAAGCTACTGCTGTTAACCTTGACGGCATTGGGAATGGGAATTTGTGCTCAGATGGGGATTACAAGAATGCTGTCTTCATATTTGGAGATAGAAGTAAGGAGACCTGTGCATTTCTGGAACGCATGCCTTATATGAAGCAAAGAGTTTGTTGATGAAGTGGAACTAAGCAAGACAATATCCCTGCTCAAGCTTCAACTGCTCAAAAGAAGAGTAATCGTTTAGAACTTGCATCTTCGCCACAGAAACTGCTGGCGGGATCGATGACGCTGCTGAATCTGTGGTATCTTCTGTTTAGGTAGGGCAATTTGCTTGGTCACTTGAACAAGGAAATGCATTTGCTATGCAATCTCTTACAGACAACGAGTATTTCTGCTACGCTCTCGCAGCGAGAATGAGGTTCCAAGGCCCCTTTGTAATCATTGCTCAGTTTAGAGAGTTTGCTGAATCATACAGCAGTCTCGAAGTCCACGGGACGACCTCTTCTTGTTCATTCCTAATGGGTATAGAGGGGCACAATCCCAGTGGATGCTATTTGACTCCATCAAAAATATTATACCCTATTCCTGTTCCTACTAACGTGGAGGCGCTCACTGTTGCCTTTAAACAGAAGCATAGATGGAGATATCTTGACTTCTCAGTCCTCGGATTTCTGAAAGTGTTTTATCTCAACGAAGCAAGCTGGATCAGTGGCGCCTTGAGAATGATTCAAACTTGGAACTCGCGGGCCAGATTATTTTCCATTGCAGGTTTTGAAGGATCGTGGAATCAGTTCACGAATTACCAATAACACTAACATGATGACCAAGATCAAGGGCACTGTTATTAATCCGCCATCTCCTTCATGCTCCATAAGTCGAACCCTCTTTGAGTACATCCCAACTCGCATTCAAGTTCTATCCTTTTGATAGATGATTATGCTGCAATGGTCACAGAAATTAGCTCCAGGGTGGGCTTGAAAACCAAATTAAAGGTAGCAGATAAAAAAAAAACAATCAGTGCACTCCAGTTGCACCTAGAAGTTAATCCTGAGTCAAATGTCTACAGTTTTGAAGTAATGCTGCTTGAGATCATCTCTGGGAAGGTCTTTTATAATGAGAAACCAGGGCCCCGCGTGAACCATGCTAGTGAATATTTGAATGATAAGAAAGAACTGTTTTTTATTATGAGCTACGTCCGAAAAACAAATTCAAGATTATCAGAATGCTACTAGCCTCGGGAGATATTCTTGAAGAAAGGTCAGGACACTTCAAACACCGTGCAAGCCAACTGCATTGATCTCCAAGTTTCTACTACCGGTAAACCCGAATTGAAGAAGACTTTTCTAAAGGCTGGAAGTATACTCAAAGAAAGTCTCTGACGCTGAGTTAGATGCCACAAAAGGAAACAAATAAGAAGTGAACATCAGGGGACTTATAGAACAGGTGGCATCCCTCAGGGATTCAAATGTTAAAAAATCTGGATATTGAACAGTTGCAGTAGCTTAATATCAAAACTCCTAAAAGAAAGGTCTGAATGTAGAGAATTTCAAGGAATTGGAAAGAGCCCGAGAAAGCAGTGATGCAAGGTACTTGAATACATGCAAGAAAGTAGAAGGGGAAAATCCAGAGAGAATAACACCAACGATTTGCAGAGGTCTCCTCATGAATCTGTTTCAGCAATACAGTCTCAAATGCGCCCCCAGGCTCCACTCCTATACGAGTACCTTGGCACACATCACCCTCCTCTTCCTAATGTTTCTTCATCTTCTTTTTTGCGATCTTATACATCCTAAATCTGGATTTTAAAACCTTTTTCCGTCAAAAATAACTCTAGTTTTCCTTAAAATTCCTTAGGAGTTACTAGGCATAAAATCCAGATTCTAACATACCATTTGCTGCCATTTTCCCTTCTGGCATGCATTTTCATCATTTTCAACTATTTTCATGGTTTTCTTGATTTTCAACAAGCACGAATAAACTTTATAGTTCCAAATAATGGGACTGATTGAATCAATTTGTGCAAAAGCAATTTGGATCTTGGTGGGGGATCCAACATTTTAGATATCTTCTTTGATGTTAATTCAAATGAGGGGATTGTTCGATGTTTGGCTGATTTTAATTATTCTTTATGATATATATGAGAAGTGTTTATACCTATTGTTGAGCCAACCTTGCTTTCCATAGACGTGTGGATGCTCGCTAATCAGGTGCGCTCTTTCTATCCTCCAATTCGAAAATTCCATGAATGTGTATGTTATCATGAGCCATGTTTGATGTCATACTCGATTGCCTTGATGCTTGTTTGATTATCTCCGATGGAATGCATGTTGTGTGTCATATTTCTATACTAACTTTTGATGTCTTTTGATAGCACTTGAGAAGCCGTTTAGGTACGCACTTTGACTCCTCCTATGATAAGACTTTCTTGCTTGACATACTATTTTTTGAAATCAACTAGCTTACCTAGGTATCCATGATCAACCATTTAATTGTCACGTTTCCCTCAACCTAGTCAGTAGAGAGCTTTATAGGGCTTAGAGGGGTGCTACCTTTTAGAGGTACCTTCCCAATAGGTAATCTGATCCCCGGACCTAGACTCGGGTTTTTCAAAGACATGCTTTTTCCAAAAATTATGGAGTCATTTTTCAGGGTTTTATTTCTTGTTTTATTTTCCCTTTAAAATAAAAATAAAATAAGTGACAATTCCTAACTTTTTCCAAAATTAAATTTTCACAAATAAAAGCAAGTCTCGTCAATTGAGTGGGGATTCATGTGAAAAATACGGGTCCACAAGTGGTTATTGAACACGTTAGCACTAAATTGATGATTTCTGATCTTTTGAATAAAGGCATGCCATTGTTGAAATTAGGGATCATGTAGATAGATTGGGACTTGGTTCCTTTGTGTGATTTTCATTGTAAGAATGAATGTTATTTTCAATGAAACTTTATTTGTGATGTTTTCTCATATTTGATTTTCTTTGTGCACACTTTTATTTATTTATTGAGAAATATCATTAATGTTTGGACCTAGAATAATCATAAGATTTATTCATTAAGTTATATGGGCTAGTGTTTAAGAGACATGATGCATTGTGATACATGGAAGATAATACTCAGTTTTAGAGTACCTATTACCATGATTCATGTGTTTTGTTTCTTGCTATGGTGAATGACGGAATATATGGACCAAGTGGAAGAATGTTGGGATTTTGTTTCTCCTCAATCTTCAATAACAAACCTAAGATGTGATTCAGAATGTGGTCCACATTCATTCCATCAATTTAGGTACGAGGATTAATGTTCGGAACCACGTTCGCATAACTGTCCCATGTTTTATGCACGTTCAAAGCAAACTCTGTGATGGAAAGAGTCTTTAAAAGGGTAGAGCACTAATGGGTTGGGTACCTTAAGCTTTCAATCTCTTTTAGTCTCAAAAACACCATCTAAAAAGAGGTTGAGAAAGGTTTAGAAGTACCTAAAACCCAAAAAAATAAAGACACTCTTTTTAACCAGTGAATGTGTAAGAATAGCAATGATGGGAGGTACGTTTTCGATATGTTTTCAATTCCCTTATGATCTAATTGCTATTTAAGGATTGTTATGAGCATGTTTAGATAATTTATGTCTTACATCATCCTCATTCTCCAGAAATTGAAATCATTTTTCCTAGTGAATCTTTTGATCTCACATTTAATCGATCCCATTTCAAATATCAACCAAGCTCTAATACCTTAAGGATTAACAAATTTTCAGATTTGAAGTATTTTTTTGGACAACTTTAAGAGAGTTTTTACTTGAATTTTTCTATTCCAAATTGGTGCAATTAGTGGCTCCTATTAGAGAGTTTTCATCCATAAAGATTGTTCTACTACGCAAGTTGGAAACATATGTAGAGAGTTTTGACCTACAAAGGATTTCCATTTTAAGGAAAGTTGGAAACATTATCTTGTTTCCTCTTATTGGATGCATGATAATTGAAACAAGTATAACCTTGGTTGGAATACACTTGGCATGGATAATTTGATATCCATATTCCAATTAAGAATATCTATTAAATTAGAATAGTGTAACATAAAGATTTTTTATTTTTTTATAGAAATAATGAAGTTTCTTGAAATCTTTAAGAGCCAAGTTTCCTTATAAAGTATTCTTAATAGTTTTTAATTATGAATTTTTTAAAGAAATTTCTTTTACCTTCAAGAATTAAGTTTTTGATAAAGTGGTCTTAAAGGTTTTTCAATTTTTAAAAAGGGAATTTTCACATATACAACAAAGTAATATAATCTTTACTCTTATAAGAGTCCTCAAGCTTACAATTATTGGACTGACGATCATCCCAAGTTGTTTCCATAATCTTTTTGATATTTTTGTGATTAGGACAATCACATTTTATTTTCTCATTCTTAGATGAACCTTTTTCTTTCCTTTTTTTTTTCTTGGTTCCTTTTGTTTAGTTTTAAATCTTTTCTTATTTTTAGAGTTTCATTTTGCAAAAGATCTTTTGTGAGCTTTGATGGTATTTTAAAATTTTTTGCTAAACTATTAGGTGAACATATCCTATGCACATGAGGTTGCATGTGGATGATGTTGTTTTTATAATTTAATTATTATTATTTTTTAATATTATGTACCTATAGTCATCTTCAAAAAACCTAAAACTAACATATGCATTTGTTTCATATAGTTATTTAAAATTTTATTTAATCATTATTTACTCCACTAACTTGAATGGCCTTAAGTATGGCCAACAGTCTCAAGTCTTCAATGCTAATATAAATCTCATAAAGTACATAGAATTGAATTGAAGAATGTTTAGAAAAAAGTTATCAAACTAAGTTATCGAGTCTAACTTACTAACACAATCCTTTGAAAAATTCTTTCAACATTATTTACAAATATATAACATTTTTTTATGTTTGTTTCTTTTAGTAGAGATAATTTTTTCTTCATTTATGTTTATAATTTTTAAAATTAATTTTAGTTTATTTGTAAAATATAGCATTTGCTACTTTCATTCATGAGATAATTAATATTCGCAAAAACATATGATTGAAAATGATTTTGAAATAAATAAAGTTAGAAAACTGCTTATACAAAAATAAATAAATAAATAAATAAAAGAAGAAATAGAGAATGCAGTAATGCTTGATTTTAAACATGACCAATGGAATCTTAAAATTATTCATTAATTTTCAATTCTTATCATATTTTAAATAGACGTGGTATAATTTAAGTGAAATTAAATAAAAGAAAATTGAATTAACATATTTTGCAACTCATTACTTTTAAGTAAAAAAAGAATAGATATAATATACACAAATCCAATGATGGTCTCTTCCATGATTCCATCGTAATCTCAAGTTGGTGGATTGTGAAGTCTGAATTAATTTTGCTGCACGTTGTTCAAGATGTTTGGGATTGAGCTCCCTGTTGTCTAGTTTTTTTGGATTGACGAGCTTTTCCTTATTATATATTTAATTCTTTTATATTTAGAGTTTTGTTTTTAGAGAGTGTGCGCAACTACAATTGAGAGGTATTTTTTTTAGAGTTTCACCATTGTAACTATTTTAATTCGTTTTGATTAGTGAATTATTGAGTGTTAGTGCACTCCGTGAATGTGGGGATCATATTAATCATCGACCTACATTAAAAATTTGGCTTTTTCTTTATTTTTTACTTGTATATGGGTGGTTTCATTAACACAAGTCTTCCCTTTCATCATTTGGTTCATTTGGCAATCCAAAATTTACCTTTCCTCATGGTAAGTTTATTTATTTCTTTTAATTATGTTTTTATTGTTTTTTTCCTCTTAACTAGAATGCTGATAATTTTAAAGGGGTTTCGAAGATGATTTTTATATGAATATTATACTTTTATCGCTTATAAGCGTTTGAGAATGACTTGACATGTATATTGCATGCAACTTGTGATTAGGATGAGAATCATGTGTATGTTGTCATATTAATTTCATAACGAAATTATTTGAATTCTTGCATTGAAATTTACATGTTCCAGCATTACCTTTAAATGTTTCAACAAAGAAGTATGAAAATTGACAAAATAGGGTGATGACAATATAGTCTAAGAATTATTCTAATGACTCTTGGTAATGATAATTCAACTAAAGCCATATGAATGTATATGCAAAGTCTTTGGCACCTTCTGACCCACTTGTTGCAAAGGAAGTTGCATATAAATTTGTTTGCAAAACTTAGATAAAAAAATTTCACCTTGAAATTTTTGTACGTGGGTTTGGTGTAATTCCCAAGATTTATGAAACATTAAAAGGCGTCATCAATTTCATCAGTGAAAAAATAACCTATAAAATCAAAATAAAAGTTAGGTATAATGATTGGCCCACTGATGGGTTTCACCAATATTGAATAGTAACCTTTTTTTTTAAACTTTAATTGCACAAATCATCAAAATACAAATAATTTATATATCTTTCTTATTCTAATTATGAAATTATGGGAGAAATTTAGTATATGATCTCTTGTTTCAATTATTATGGGAGAAATTTAGTATATGATCTCTTGTTTCAATTATTATGTATGTTCATTTGTAGGTGGAATCAAAATCTCACAAATGAAGCTTTTTAATCAAAGTTGTGATATTTAATTTGTGTCTATTTTAGAATTCTTTTGATAATAATTTTTAAATATATTTTTTATTTTGTAAGTATTTAAAAAATTTTATTTTTTAAACGTTAAAAAATAAATAAATAAATACTTTACACCATCAAGCTGACTCTTAATGATAATTTATAATTTATTTATGAAGTTTTGAAATCTTTAGATAGAAATCAAGCTAAGTATCCCATTTATTTATATTAATGGAATAATGAAATTATTCTAGCATTCTCACATGAAATCGTACATATTCATCATTAGGTTTGAAAATGTACATATCACATCAAACAGTTGATGTTGTCCCATCTAAAGTCATACATATCATTGGTCGTATGTGACATTTCATCAAATTCATCCCGATAACGTTTTTCAAATACTAATCTTTTGAGAGGCGGAAGATGAATGGCTTTTCCAGAGAATGGGTTGAAGAGGGTTACCTCAAAGGACTCTTCCACCAGAATCAACCAACCATGAGAACATCCGCCACACCTTATATTGTAAGGTATCTTCAACTGAAACTCGCAGAGACTTTTTCGTGTGACATCATATAAACAACGCCTATCCGTGCTATTGTCTGTGGTAGGAACCATCAGCAATGGGACCTGTTGTTGGTGAGGACGGTCATGTTTGTGGTTAGAACGCACTTGCTGAAAATTTTCAGAAGCTACACATTGCCACTCCTTGCAAACGGCACCGAATCTGATACAGTCCGCCATAGGCACCAAATTATCTAATATCGTATCAAGAAGATTTGTGGGAAGTGATGCCCAGCCTGAATTTGAGGGCAAAGCCATTATGCTAGCTGTGCAGGGGAGAGAAAGAAACGAAAGATTTGGTTTTAAGATATGAGGAAAAATAAAGAGTCGATAATGCATGGGTATATATATAGGAATGAAGGACAAAACCCTAGTTGTAGTCCAACTAGGTTTGATACAAGGGAGTTTGACTTTGTTCGAAAGGTATTAGAGAATTCATTATAATATATATTCTTTTTATTTTAAATTCTTATAATTAATTGTAATATTCTAATATTTTTTTTTTTTTTTGTAATTCCTTAATTTTAATATTATTTTCTATATTTTTTAATTCCAATTTTAGAATTATTTCCAATTTTTTTTATATTTTGGATAACTCACGATGCCTAATTTTGTGTTTATATATATATATATATATATATTAATTCTTAATTAATAAAAAAATCAAATAATTATTTCTTAATAATCCCCTCTCTAATTCAATATAGTATTAAAGCTTTTAGAAGTGGACATTTCCATCTATAATAACTTGGAAATTTAATGATTCTATGGGAATGTGACATAATAATTTGGAAATTCTAATGACCCTTGATAACTTGCAAGAAAATGTTTGTAGACTTTTTTTCCTTCGAGTAACTTTGGACACATTGAAAAATTTTAATATATCACAAACATTTCAAAAAAGGTAATTACCCTTTCTTTTTTTTTGAAAAACAATTTAAATAACTTATTTACTTCATCTCCTATTTCGAATTAAATCAAATGGTTCTATTTCTCAACCTTTCTACTTGTTCCAATGAAACCAAGATAAAAAAAGTCGAAAAATTCAATCATTCACGACCCAATCAATATATCAAATATAGAAAACATACTCCATCAAACTATTTTACACTTTCTTTTTATATATTTTTCCATTAAAAAATATGTTCCCCGCGCTTTCAATGATTAATTACTTGAGATGATGTGTATCACAAATTGAGGCATGATTTATTCTCTTATTCTAAAATAAAATATCTTTTATTTTGGCGTGTTAGACTATCAAAAAAATGAAATAAATCTTTGAAATATAGTCATCCATCATTCATGTGAAAAGCATATTTTATAAATTACGTGAATAAGACAATGAAGACTTCACCATACTAATTCCTAAATGAAACTCCTATTAATCATATTATAAAAATAATTATATAGTATTATAGTCCCATCAATCATATGATATAATTGTGTGGGAATCATGAGAAGGCAACCTCACTGGGTTAGGTGGCTTTCAATTTAATTAGTGGACTTTGTAGGATGAATATAAGAGGTTCACTGCCCTTTTTCGCAATTGGCAGCATGACCTAATTAAAACGTGTTCCACCATTTTCATGTTCTTGGGGAAATCATACATTAAAACCATTCCATCCTTCCTAGAATGGAAAAAAACTTAGAATATTTCGATTAAGAATTAGTTCAATTGTGATGTTTTGTGCAGAGAGTTTGTAATAACCAATGGGTTTACTTTTTCATGTCCAACTATACAAACTACCAAGGAATCCATGGTCTGATGGACCAAACTACGTGACACAGTGCCCAATCAAACCTGGGGCGAATTTCACTTACGAAATCATTTTGTCAGACGAGGAAGGAACCCTTTGGTGGCATGCCCACAGCGACTGGTCCCGTGCCACTGTCCATGGCCCACTCATTATTCGTCCTGAACAGGGAAAAGATTACCCATTTCCTCAACCTCAGAACGAAGTTCCCATTGTTTTAGGTAAATATCTACTTCATTAGTATTTTTTAGATACAGCAACTAATATAAATGGTATTTGAAAAACTGGAGTTATCTTCATTTTTAATTACTGCTAGTTATGGATTTCCTTAATTTCATGTTGCGCCTGTATAGCATCATGGTTTAGAGGAGACGTGATGGAGATCATTGAAACTGCTCTTCAAAATGGTGGAGAACCCAATCAATCCGATGCTTTCACCATTAATGGCCAACCAGGAGATCTTTACGATTGCTCCACAGAAGGTAATTAAATGTATATATTCAGCATGGTACATATGAACTAAGAGATATGATAATTTATAGGATGTAAGTCAATCACAAATGGTTAACGTATATAATTCATGTGTTACAGGGACGTTCAAAATGGTGGTTGATTATGGAAAAACTTATCTTCTTCGCATCATCAATGCTATTATGAACAAGGAAATGTTTTTCATGGTTGCAAGTCATAGCTTGACTGTTGTGGGAACCGATGGGGCTTACATTAAGCCCATAAACACCAGCTATATCATGATAACCCCAGGACAAACAATGGATGTCCTCATCACGGCGGATCAGTATCCTAGTTACTATTATATGGCGTCTAGGGCATATGCTGTGGCAGGGGGCATATGATAATACTACCACAACTGCAGTAGTGCAATATAATGGAAACTACACTCCCCCATCAACACTTCCACTTCCACTTCCCAATCTTCCCAATTATACAGACACTGACGCAGCAGCCAATTTACTGTGCGCCTTAGATCCCTAGCCAACGAAGACTACCCAGTAGACGTTCCGCAAACTGTGGATACCCATATGTATATCACAATTTCTATGAACACTTTGCCATGTGTAAACAATTCATGTGATGGGCCCGATGGCTCAAGGCTTGCTTCAATCTTGAACAAGATAAGTTTCGTGGAGCCATCAATCGATGTGATACTGGCGTACTACAAGGGTATTAACGGTGTTTATGACACCTATTTCCCAAATGAGCCACCTTACTATTTCAATTTCACAGGGGACGATTTGCCAGATACTTTATTGACGCCAGAACGGGGGACTAAAGTCAAAGTGTTGGATTATAATTCTAATGTGGAGATAGTGTTCGAAGGAACTAATCATCCAATGCATTTGCAGTTTGGTTGATCCGCCTGAAGTCAATACCGTTGGAGTCCCCAAGAATGGATGGGCTGCCATCAGATTCAGAGCTGATAATTATGAATGCATTACTACTCATACATATCTATATATGTGTGTGTATAGATATATATATATATATATATGCATGTGCAGTATACATATGTATTAACCCTCATGGAATTTTATTATTTTAGGGGTATGGTTCATGCATTGTCATTTGGAATTGAAAGACATGCTAGCTGGGGCATGGACACTGTTCTAATTGTGAAGAATGGAACCACTTCATCAACTAGTATGCTGGAACCACCTAGTTACTTGAATCCTTGCTGAGTTTCTCGTGGCCGACTCCGTGGGACTTGATGGAAGAAATTATTTAGGTCGCAGTTTGGCTATATCTATATCTTTCGTTATGGAAAATTCCGGACAGTAATTAGTTATGGACTTTATCAATTCACCCGTTTGATTGGGAGTGTAAGGAATAAATCAATATGTTGTTGAATTAGTTATGTCTCGTACAACTGTATCATGTGTGTGAAATCAAATCCCAGATAATAATTAATTGTTCTTTTGTGTCTTTTTTTTTTTTTTCAATGGATGGGCATGAGATAAGACCTTGGTGAACACAGATGAAAGGTTTGACCTTTAAGGGTGTACTATATCCAAGTTGAACCAGTTGACTTAGTTTTCCTCTAACCAATTAAAATCTAATTTCACATAAAATTATTAGACTATCAACTTAGAGATGTAAACGGGGCACAGGGTAACGGAAGGCAGCTGGTCCCATCTCCCCTATACATTTATTCCTCATCCTCGTCTCATTCCCTATTTTAGATTAAGCGAAACAAGGTTATGAAATCCCCATTAGGTTTTTTAATTTTTAATTTTAAATATAAAATTATAATAAATTAATACTTATTATATAACTTATTATTTTTAAAATTTTATCAATATAAAATTATACAACAACAACAACAATAATAATATATTTCCCCCATCCTCGATTATGACCATCCCCTATTAAAGGTAGATCCCTATAGGGAAACCATCCCATGGGTTTCTTATCGTCATCCCTACTATATCCAAGTAGAATCTCAATAATTTATAACTTAAGCGTAATTAGTTTTTTGATACAACATTTGAAAAAAAATTCTATTATTAATTCCTATTCAAAATGCTTCCAATGATTCATTGTAAAAATAACAAAGTCAAGTTCAAATTAAGCACTCCTCCACTTCTTGGGGCATTTTGCAATACTTCTTGATCCTCCAATGGCTCCTTTGCAACTATTTCTTTAAGCATATTTTGATGAAGTGACCCATGTGCCATTAGGTTTTTATATCAATTATGATTTAATAAATAAATAATATTTTCTAAAATCTTATTGGTTAGCTTTGAGAAAATATTGAGAACTAACTGTCCACTTTGATAAAAAGTGGAATAATGGGTGTATATATATATATATATATATATAAAAACCAATCCTCTCTCTATGTGTTTAAGTTTGTAACTCAAAACTTTAATTTGTGAACACTATATTTATTGTAGTATTTATGCTTGTTCCTCTTCATTCACAAGTTTTGTCTGTTGTAACGTTTAATGAGCTTAATTTTCCTTATTAGTGTGAACAAATTTAGTTTCACTTGAGTGTTTTGAATCTTGATTTGACACTTCAAATTGAGAAACCAATTGCTATTATTGATTCCAATAGTGATGAACAGAGATCTTTCCATAAAGTTTGGGAAAGATCAAATAGACTAAACCTAATGTTCATGTGAATGACTATAACAAACAACATCAAGTCCATAATTCCTAAAACTAAAAGTACTAAGGAATATATGAAGTTTGTCGAAGAGCGCTCTCAGTTTAATTTTTCCGATAAGTCACTTTTTTGTACATTAATGGGTACTTTGACCACCATTAAGTTTGATGGTTCATGTACCATGCATCAACATGTCATTGAGATGATAAACATAGTAACAAAACTAAGGCCTATGGGATTGGAAGTAAGTGAGAATTTCCTTGTGCAGTTTATCATTAACTCATTGCCTCTTGAATATGGTCCATTCCAAATAAATTACAACACTATTAAGGATAAGTGAAATGCAAATGAGTTGCAACTTAAGTACGCTTATTCAGGAGGAAGCAAGGCTTAGAAAACAAGGAATTCTCTTAAGTAATCTCATAGGTCAACAAGGAGTTGGAAAGAAACTTGAAAAGAAGAATGGAAAGGGTAAGCAAGGAGCATTAAAGATAAAAGTGTAATTTGCTTAAATCCACAAAAGATTGTCTAAAATATAAGGCATGGTTCGAAAAGAAAGGTTAGCCTAGTGCTTTAGTTTCCAATCAAATTTGGTTGAAGTTCCTTATAATACTTGGTGGATTGATTTTGGTTGTACTACTCATGTTTCAAATATGATGTAGGGATTCCTTATGATCTAGACCACAAATCCAAATGAAAAGTTTATTTTCATTGGGAACCGAGTCAAAGCTCTTATTGAAGCCATTGGAACCTATCATTTGATTTTAGACACTATAAATCATTTAGACCTTTTTCATACTCTTTATGTCCCTTTTGTTTCCCAAAATTTAGTTTCCTTATTGAGATTTGATTCAAATAGATATTCTTTTAAATTTGGGAATGAATATTTCGATTTGTTTAAACTTGATCATTTCATTTGTTTTGGTACTCTTTATGATGGTTTATATAAATTCAAGCTTGATAACCTTTTTCTTGAGTCTCTATTTGTACGGAAACCTAGATCTCTTCGTTTTTTATCCCATAATTAGGTTAGGCACATGCAAAAGCTTCCTAAGCTTTTCTAAATCCTATGCATAGTGGAAAATTACATTTTTAATCATAAACAAGATTTAAAAAGTGCTATAGAAAACAATATTTGAGATTTAGACATTCTCAAATCTATTCCACATGGTGAAGATGAAGATCATTGTCATCAAAGGTCTTGAATACCCAAGATCTTCCGCCTGATGACTCTTCCTTAATCTCGACACTCAACTGGTAGGAAGGAAGAGAGGATGGAGGCTATGTCTTTTTTTTTCTCTGGAGATGGAAGACAAAAAAGTGATGGAAATCCTAAACCTTAGGGGGTATTTATAGGGATGCTAAATAGGCTTAAGTGACTTGAGCCCACATGGGCTTAGGTCACTTAATCTAATCCAAATTGGGTAATAATTGATTAATTAACCTAATAGGATCATCGAATTAATCAATTAACCAAATCCAAAGACTTTGTTCACTAACCCCTATGTAACCTTGTATAGTTACCAAAATGCTTTTATGCATAAAAGTGAACTTAGAGCCAATTCAACCCTTATAAACTATGTCATCAAGGTATATGAGTTTTAACGAGAACCATTGAAACCCTTAAAACAGTACTAACTCCCTCAAAATCCAATTGTGAAATTGATTCAACATCCCACTATATACAATCAATTGCACTCTAATACTCTATGTAAATAACAACGAGACACTAATGCTCAGGTCCATGATCTACTATCTATTAGGTTCAGTCTCTTTACGAATTTATGTCCATGGTTTAACAAGGTGAAAACTATCAGCCTTTCAAGACTATCTCTACTATCCTTGAGTTATAAATTTGTCATTATGTGTTCAACTAACATATCTTAGCTTTTCAAGAGCTTATGTTAAGTTCCACTTAAGGAACTATTATAACCATTGTTTACATTAACACACCTTAGGATCACCTAAGAGAACACTTTTTCTTAATCCAAATGGCTCTATTGAGAATATTTTATGCTACCGACTTCCATAAAAAATGACATAATCAATTGTTAGGATAGAGCCCTTAAAAGCATGACATAATGTAATAAAATTGGAGTTCATTATTCATTTAATGATGTTCCAGTTTCACTTTTATCTATTCTCATTCAATGTATTATACTTTATGAGCATTGTTGTTTGTATCTTTTGCTTTGTACATGACTTAGGTGTATTAGGAGTTACACAGAAGATCTAAGTTATGGGTTCCTTGCAAATAAATGACTTGTTCACAACCAGTTCATGGATCTAGGCAACCCATTAGAGGTTGTAGTGCACAACCTCCTAATTGAAGGGATGACTGGTCTTGGTTATCGGGATAGGTTTCTCATGGTGAGTGCACTAGTGTGTATGGTTACACATTGGACAAGAACTACGGTGAGTCATGACTTAAGGTTATCAAGTACTCATGACCTTACCAAGCTACGTCATTGTGTTGTCTTTCAACCTTGATAGAATGTTGAGTTTATGCTAAAGCTAGCAATGACTTTGACCTACAAGTAAGATCATAAGCTGATCATATATTCCTTATGAATCAGGTCATTATTGATGAAAGTCGATAACAATATGTATTCTTAATAGAGGCACCATAATATCTCTTGAGATTGAGACAGTTGTTGGGATCCCCGAATTACTCCGTTTCCATGCCTTGGATCGTGGAGGGTGCATGCAACTCTATCCTAGGCTCTCTAAATCTATCACAACAAATAAACATGAATTAAAAAATAATAAGAATACCAAAGAAAACATAGATCTAGAGAATAAAGCCACATACTTTTGATCTGAATGTTCTTTGATCGATTCTAATCAATGTAGATAACTCCAAAGTTGCAGTAGATCTCATAAACCCACAATCTTCTTTCCGATGACTCGAACCTTGATCTTGGCACACTTCCGATATGGAGGAAAAGAGGGTGGGGGCTATGGCTCTTAATCTCTCTGGATGGTGGAAGACCAAAGCTATAGAAACCTTAACCTCTAGGGGGTATTTATAAGGTTCCTAAGAGGGCTTAAGTGACTTGAGCCCACATGGGCTTAGGCCACTTAATCTAGCCCAAAACGGGTCTTAATTGGTTAATTAACCCAATAAGGCCTACTAATTAATCAATTTGCCCAATCCAGAGACCTTATTCACTTACCCCTCTTATGCAACCTTACATAATTATCAAAACGCCCTTATACACAAAAGTGAACTTAGAGTCAATTCGATCCTTATAATCTGTGCCAACAAGATATATGAGCTCAAAGCGAGGACCATTGGGATCCATAAGAATACTGGCTCCCTCAAAATCCAATTTTAAAATTGATTCAACATCCCACTATAGAGAATCAACTGTAAATAGTAACGAGACACCAAGTACTCGAGTCAGTAACCTACTATCCATTATGTTTAGTCTCCGCATGAACTAGTGTCCATAGTCTAATAAGGTGAAAGCTATCAGTCTTTAAAAACTACCTCTACCATCTTTGAGTTACAAATCCTCTTATTGTGTGATCAATTGACATATCTTAGCTCTCAAAGAGCCTATGTCAAGTTCTACTTAAGGAACTATTATGGCCATAGTGTCCATGAACACACCTCCTTCAGATCACCTAAGAAGACACGTTGTCTCAATCCCAAGAGATATCATGGTGCCTCTATTGAGTATACCTATTGTTATCAGCTTCCATCAACAATGGCCCAATCCATAGGGAATATATGATTAGCTTAGGATCTCAATCATAGGTCAAAGTCATTGCTAACTTTAACACAAACTCAATATTCTTTCAAGGTTGAGAGACAACATAATGAAGCAGCTTGGTGAGTTCATGACTACTTGATAGCCTTAAGTCATGACTCACCGTAGGTCCTGTCCAATATGTAACCATACAACACTAATGCACTCACCATGGGAAATCCATCTTGATAGCCAAGACCAGTCATCCCTCTAATTAGGAGGTGGTGCACTACAACATCTCACAGATTGCCTAGACCCATGAACTGGTTGTGAACAAGTCATCTATTTGCAAGGAACCTATGACTTAGATCTTATGTGCAACTCCTAATGCACCTAAGTCACGTACAATGTAAAAGATGCAAACAAGAATGCTCATAAAGTATAATACATGGAATAAGGATAGATAAAAGTCAAACTGAAGCATCATTAAATAAATACTGAATTCCAAATTTATTACATCATGTCATGCTTTTAAGGGCGTTATCCTAACAACAATATGTCCCATTGGGTGATCCTAAGGAGGTGTGTTTATGAAAACTATGGTCATAGTAGTTCCTTAAGTGGAACTTGAGATAGGCTCTTTTGAAAGCTAAGATATGTCAATTGAACACATAATAGGAGGATTTGTAACTCAAGAATGGTGCAAGCAGACTTAAAAGGCTGATAGCTTTTAGCTTGGTAGACCATGAGCACCAATTAATGGAGAGACTAAACACAATGGATAGCAGGTCAGGGACTTGAGCACTTGGTGTCTCATTGTTATTTACATAGGATACTGTAGTTCAATTGATTCTTTATAGTGGGATGTTGAATCAACTTTAGAATTGGATTATGAGGGAGGCCAATATTCTTATGGGTCCTAATGTTCCCTGCTCTAAGCTTATATACCTTGTTGGCATGAGTTATGAGGGTCAGATTGGCTCTAGGTTCACTTTTGTGCATAAGGGCATTTTGGTAATGACGTAAGGTTGCGCAAAGGTAAGTGAATAAGATCTTTGGATTAGGCTAATTGATTAATTTGTAGGCCCTATTGGGTTAATTAATAAATTAGAAACCATTTTGGGCTAGATTAAGTGACCCAAGCCCATGTGGGATCAAGTCACTTAAGCCCACTTAGTAACCCTCTAAATACCCTATAGGGGTTAGGGTTTCCATAGCTTTTTTCTTCCACCATCCAAATAGATTGAGAGCCATAGACTCCATCCTTTTTTCTTCCCCACTGGAAGTGTGCTAAGCTCAAGGTTCAAGTCATCGGGTGGAAGACTTTAGGTCTACGAGACTTTTGCGACTTCGATCTTCATCTTTACCATTTGGATTTGATTTAGGAACATCCAAATCTAAGGTATGGTTTTCGTTAGCACTTTTTGAATCCTTTTAAAGTATAAAAATATTATTTTTCCGTTGTGCATAGGATTTAGAAAAAACGTAGGATAGTTATGCTTTTTCCTAACCTGATCAGAACTTGGGAAACAGAGAGATTCGAGTTGTTCACTTCATCAATAGGGAATAATATATGATCAACATACGATCCCACTTATAGGTTAAAGTCATTGCTAACTTTAGCATAAACTCAATATTCTCTCAAGGTTGAGAGACAACATAATGAAGTAGCTTGATGAAGTTATGACTACTTGATAATCTTATGTTATGACTCACTATAGGTCTTGTTTAAAAGGTAACCATACACACTAGTGCACTCACCATGGGAAACTCATCCTGATGGTAAAGACTAGCCATCCATCAAATTAAGAAGTAGTGCATTACAACCTCTAATGGGTCCTATGAATTAAAAATGAACAAATCATCTACTTACAAGAAACCCATGATTTGCATCTTTTATATAACTCGTAGTGTACTCAAGTCATGTACAATATAAGAGACGCAAACTAGAATCCTTTAAAAGATATAATGCATGAAATTAGGATAGATAAAAGTGAATTGGAAATTAATAAATAATAAAATCCATAAGTTTATTACATCATGTCATGCTTTCAAGGGTTTTATCCTAACAATCTTCCACTAGCCTTCAAAGCATCATGTCTCTAAAGCATACTAGCTACACATCATGCCTTTAAATTTTGATATAAAACAATAAAACCTAAAATATATGCGTGTCAATGAGATATGGTATTTGTTTTTGTAAGGTTTGTATTTTGGAACTCTACCTTTTAAATTTTATCTTTAATTTCTTTTTAAATTTTGATATAAAATAATAAAACCTAAAATATATATGTGTCAATGAGACGTGGTATTTGTTTTTGTTAGGTTTGTATTTTGGAACTCTACCTTTTAAAATTTTCTCTTTAATTTCTTTTTATTCATGAAAAAACTAAAAAGTACTTTTCAATGCGGAGTAATCAATTGATGTTACCCATGTGTTAGGACATTGATTCTTGTTTATATGTTGGCAATTTTGTTTCAATTTATGTTTGGTTATAGAAGTCTTTTTAGACTTACTTTCCATTGAAGATCAAGAGTTGTTGTTCGTCCAACCAGAAGTCACATATGTCTAAAAGGTTTAGCTTATGACATATAAAGGCTTGTTTGAGGTATAAAAGGTTTAGTATCATTTTTGAGCTTAAAAGGTTTTTAAAAAATGTTTTTTCAAAGAGTAAAGACTACTCAAGATATTAGAGTGCTCAAGCGGTTAATCCCACTCAAGTGGTTGGAGCGCTTAGGCTAGCAGTCTAAGTCTGCTCAAGTAGTCATGATAGTCCTGCCGAGTTTAGAAACGTATTTTGAATGAATTTCAATCCAACTCTAATGGGGAAACTTGTGATATTAAAATCCTTATGGTTTTGCCTATAAATACCTCCTTTGTAATCCTTTGAGGGTTAGAGATTCAGGTTAAGAGATTAGAGATTGTAGAAATCTAATTGTTAAAGACATCTCATTCTTTATAGGTACTCTTTGAGAGGAAAGCCTAATTTGCCACACCATTCCCATTCTTTTATTCTAGGATTCGATTATTTGAATTGTTGGATGAAGATCGTAATCCTTTTGAAGGGACCGAAAGATCTACTAAGGAGCAACAAGTAGTTGCTATGTCATAGATATGGATCAAGTTGTAGGTCCTAGAGAATAAGTTTTTAGGATAAAGCGGTCAGGTAAATCTATGTGACTTGATTTCGAATAGTGGATTTCGATTGATAGGTTTTAGACTTTATGGTTTTTTATCTCCACAGTTTGTGAATGTTTTTCATGTAAAAATCTTGTGTCTTATTATCTATTTCTTTATATTTGATGTTACGTTTGAATTGCCTAAATTAGGTTAATTTGTTTTAACCTAATATCTTACAGGACAATCCTAAAAGATTCATATTTATATTTATTCATGCTGATATTTTGATTGAAGATACTGAATTGGTTGGTTAATTTGTTATTGAGGTTGCTGGGTTGGTTATATTGGTGGTTATGGTTATTATACCTATAACCAATTATTGTTATCCCTAACTTCTCTTAGGATACCTTTGATTGATTTGTTGGGATTGTTGTTGAGTTTGTTAGTTTTGTTATTCCAATGGTTATCATTATTATTCCTAACATATTTCAACATATATTATTAATTTTGGATATTAATTAACCATAAAAATCATATTTTTATTAGGGTAAAATCCTATTTGAATATCTAGGTTATCCTTAGAATATTTTGGATAAGAAAAGTGATCATAATTTACAAATATTTTTTAAAATCACCCATTTACCCCTTTCGATGTTCCTTATTAGACTTTCAATTATTCAAGGGGTATTTAGAGCAATACCCATATTTTTTTCACCATGTAATAGGCCACATAGATTATAATAATACCATGTTGGCAAGGCCCAACTTTGCTACCACCAAGTTGACCCATTTATAGTCAAATGGTTTAGGTCCACATGGTAATTTCTAGTCCATGTGGATTCCAAAAAAAATTGAAAAAAAAATGAAATTACTGACAATAAAGCCGCAAGCCCGATGGAGAATTAATAACGTACCTAAGTATGGAACATAAATTAGGGCAAGAAAATGGTTGTTGTAGTGGCGTTCTTTTGTTAGTAGAAAACCCAAATGGGAGGCCACATATGACCTACTCGACTCTCCTCTTCCCCAAACTGCTATCACATCTAGCCTTAAGCAACCAAACATTCCACTCATTCTTCATGTTTTTTTTTCTTTCCTCTTCTCCTTTCCAACTTCCACACAAATGTACACATTAATGCTAGATTAAAGGGATTGATTTTGGAAATTATTAGCCGCTAGGAAAAATTTATATAATTAGAATTCGACACATTTTTCATTGATTGATTAATCGTGTTTGGATTAAATTTGTACTTATATAACCCATTTAATAAATAGATTTTTTCTAATCGACTTATATAACACGAATTGACCTATATAATAATCATGTTGATTAACTCGTTTATAAGCATAATCCATTGAATCATATTTGACTTGTTTAAAAGACTAATTAAATTATAAACAAGTCAAGTTAAAAAGTTAAACATATTGACTCGAACAAATCCTAATTCAACTCTATTATTACAATGGCGATCAGGTTTTGAGTGAGTGGAAAAACGTTGATGATAATAGGGTTGTTTTGGAGTTAAACCATTGTTGAAAAAAAAAAAAAAAAGAATAATACTAGATTTTGAGTTTGCTTGTTGAAGCTTTTTGTGGCTCTAATACCATAAAAGAACAAGATTTAAATGAATAACGTGTTGTATATTTCTTTTGGCTCTTATATATATATATATATGTTGAAGTTAGTTTTGTAATGTTTCGTAATTTCTAAAATATTTTGCCTCACATGCAAGAAAACAAACTTCAACACAAATGCAATTATAAATTGGTTCCTATACACATTGACATATTGATGGGTTTCGTTATTCATGTGTTTAGTTTGTAAGAAAGTGGTTAGCTAACAAGATGGAAGATATTGCAAAGATCATCCCGAACTTGGTCATTGTGTTCTTGGCAGAAATGATGATTTAAATAGTGAAAAATGTTGGACATTTTGTACAATGGAATGTTCAAAAGGAGGCATTTGCAAAAAATTATATAAGGTCCTATTTATCATTGTTATTATTGATGATCTATATACTCTATCTTTAAATAACATCAATAATACCTCTATAATATCAATAAAATTTATAATTAATTAATAATTACCACCTTCTTCATATTAAAGGATGTTTTTTGTTATACTTGGTATTGTTGTTATCATTATTATTTAGTCTTTTTTTTATTTAGATTTTATTATCCATCCAATTAAAGTATTAGGACTGTAATTTAAAGATATGAGTCATTTGTAGAAAATAATAAATAAAATATAATTAAGCATCGGTTAACTTGACTTATCTTTGCATGTTTGGTTTAAAAGGACAACAGAATTCTCAAATCCATGGAATTTTCCTTTCTCTCTCATTCATTTAATCTCTATAATTTTTTGTTTTATAAAATTCATCCATGTAAAGTTGCCATCCTTCTTTCTCTCATTTGTATTATTTATTTATCTTAGTGAGGTTAATTAAATTAAATTTAAAAAAATAATAATAATTGTATGCAAATGAGAAACAAATGCATTCTGAGATAATTTTGATTTCTAAATTATTTTTGCAAGTTATTAGACTAATTCAATGCATCAAATCTCACATGATTTTAAGGACTTGTCAACAAACTCAATGTTTGATGTTGAGTGTGGTATAAAACGATTTTGGGTAAAATGGCTGATGGGAAAAATATTTCAGTATGCCATAAACATAATTGTTCTAGAGCTTGTCACCTGCCTAATATGGAAATTTGAAAAAATAAAAATAAAAATCAATGGGATGAAAATTGATATGCATGATAATATTTTTTTACCTTTCATACTAATTTGTAAAATTTTCAAACATATTTAATCATAAAGTGATGATCCATATAATTTATGTATAATTATTTTTATTTAACAATATTCATAATTTCATTTTCAATTTTGTTTTTCCTTATATTTAATAACTATAAGGAAGATATAAAAAAAATTATTAAAAAATGTAATATCAAATTTTGTTAGCAAATATAGAGACTAAAGCTTGTACCCTTAGTTTTAAAACATGTCTACATAATTAAGAAACTAATACATATATAGCGTTATGAATTTGAATTTTTTCCTCTATCTAATATAAGATATAATAAATATTATCAAACTCAAAATGTAAATATAAATGAAAAATTATTTAGTTTGGAATAAGTCTCAATAAGGAGTTTTGGTTCTAATTTAAATTTAAAACTAGGGTTTTTATTTTTAAATTTTTAAAACCATCTTTTTAAAATATAATTTTAAATTGATTTTAAAAAATAAAATAGTTTGGTTTAAACAACAATTTTAATAACTTATATTTTATTTGCTCAAATGATTAACTTGACCTAAAATTCCTTAATTGGACAATTCACCTTAAAATCTTTATTCACTAAAGAATATATTTATTATTCAATTTTAAAAGTATGTGTTATTTAAAAATAATAATTTTAAGTAAAGAAATCTTCAATTTGAATAGAAAAAATCATTAGGTGGCAGACAAAAAAGACACGAAGTCATTCTATTCTTATCCTATCTGTCTTTGTTACTAAAACGTGTTAACATAAAATCTGGGAAAAATAAAAAATTTACCATATTTTTATTTTAAGTATATGAAATATTAAAGTTGAATTAAATTATTATAATATATTTTTTATTATAGTAAAGGAAAACTATATTATAATATATTAATATTTCCATAAAATAGAAAAAATAAAAATAAAATAAAATAAAATCTTCATTAAGACGTATTTAATATTCGAACTTACTTTTCCCTTCTTTTTATTTTTTTCTTCTTTATTTTTTTCATATAATTATTATCCTCTTTTATTTTTCATTATCTCAATATATTTAAAAGTTTTTTTTTAGTATGAAATGTTTCTAATAGAACGGAATTTTTATAATTTTATATTTGAAAATTTGTTATATAATTTTTTTAAGTAGGTTCTCTTTGGTTTCAATTTTGAAAATTTGGAAATCTTTTATCTTTATACTACATTATATATTGTTTATTTTTTTTTTTTTGGATAAAATATAGTTTTATCTAACTATTTATGTTGAAAGACTTTATCATTTACGCTGACTTATTATAAATTTTGATAATATTATAAAATTTAAATTGAATTAAAATTATATTATATTTAAAAATATAATGTATTAATGAAACATAAAAAGAGAAACTTTAGAATTTAAAATAGGCAATTAAGAGAAACCACGTATTAGCATGTAAAGAATTTCCTTTTTGAATATTAAAATTAATTCTCTTTTTATTCAAATATTTTATTAGGAGATAGATTGACTTTACAAAGTTGATTGAAATTAATATTTTTTTAGGATTGAATTTCTTTTGGTTAGTCTTCTCTTTCCTTTTATTGATATTCTTTACTTATTTTAAGTCTTCCTGCACTGGTGGAATCTCGTTATAATTGAGATTTTTTACCATATTAAACCATATGCAGTTGTAATTAATTATAGTTAGTTTCGATATTATTAGTTAATTAGTTATAAGGTTGTAACTACTTCAATACATATAAATAAAGAATCACCTAAAGAAAAAAAGAGATGTGAGAATAATTTTCAAAAAAACTTATCTTTTTAGTTGCTTCTCTTCATCTTTCTTTCAAGTTTTTCAGTGGTTTCACACTCAAATTTTAGTGAAAAACTACAACCAAATTTTGAAGGCGAAAGAGATGGCCAAATCAAGGAGTTTCGGGTTATTTTTCCTTGCAATGGTTGTCATAATGTCCCTAGGTTGGTTTTTATATATACCACACTTATATAAATAATTTTTCTTTTATCCTTCTTTCAAACATCCATTATTTTAATTGTAAGTTTAGGCTTTTTAATTTATTTTTTTTATTACAAATTATGCAAAGCATATTATAATATTATAATAGAATGATTTTTAAATCTTTGATTTCAAAATTGTAGATTCCGTTTATTGAATAATTTTCATATGATTTCCATTAGAAATGATTATTCAATGAAGATTTATTTCATATTAATTTTACTTAGAAAACATGTAGAAAACAAAATTGTATTAAAATAAATATTTTTTAATAATTGATGATGTATATATGTATGTGCATTTGTAGAAAAGAAGTTCTAGAAATTATGTAACAAATTTTAGGAATGACACTAATTAGTCAATTGATTATAATGCATGTCATATTGATGAGTTTTGTTATTCATGTTTTAGTTTGCAAGGAAGTGGTTAGTCAACAAGATGGAAGGTGTTGTAAAGATCACCCAAAACTTGGACACTGTGCTCCTGGCAAAGATGATGATCCAAATGGTGGAAAATGTTGGACATACTGTATCACAGGATGTACAAAGGGCGGCTTTTGTAAAAAATTATCCAGTGGTCATCATGTTTGTCATTGTTATTGTTGATCATATGTTGTATATGATTATGATATGAATATTATCGATCTATAATATCAATAAAGCTTATAAATAATAACTTTGATTATATTATTCTTTTAGTGGGATGTTTTTTGTTCAATTTTTTTTTTTTTTTTTTTTTTTTGTTATTAGTAATATATGGAAACACACTATTGTTACCCTCTTCTTCTTCATTTCAATATTTTCATTCTCCAAAATCTATTGGATTAAAATTTAAGAAATTCAATTCAAAGTTACAAATTGTTTGCCAAAACAAAGAAAAAAAAAGGAGAGAGAGAGATCTTACTAAACATCTTATTAATGTACTATTTTACCTATTCAACTTCAACCTTTACAATTTTCTATCTAATGTTTGGCTTAAGAGGACAACATAATCCCCAAATCTATATATTATAAACACTTTGTTTTGAGATTTTTTATTTCGTGTTCTTTTAGAATAAAAAAATAAGAAAAAACACATTTGACAACCCATAATAGAGAAAGAGGTGTTTTCAAAGATAACATATTTTAGTTGTTTTATGTTAGTTTTCACCTGTTTTATGGAGTTTGTTTTAAAAAATAACTATAGAAACATGTAGAATGATTTAAAATAAAGTATTAGATATAAAAATTATTTTTAAAACATATTAATAATATTAAAAGTAGGTTAAAAGCATTTCAAGTTTTCAAACAAATTTTTTTTCTACAAAAACATTCTCAAAAACTATTTTTTTAAAATTATTTTCGAAAATAGTTACCAAATAGGGCCTTGATTTTTTTTTTCAAAAACACTTTTTAGGTTAAAAACATTTCTAAGAATCACCGCTAAACGAATTCTAAATTTTTTATAATATTATAAAATTTATATTGAATTGAAATTTTATTAGAATTAAAAAGAATAATGTATTAATGAAATATGAAAAGAGAAAGTTTAAAAAAGGTAAATAAAGTTCCAAAGTAATTAATAAATAAATAAATTATTTAGAATTCTTTATATATATATATATATATATATATATATAAAGAATGTTATATATTAAAGAAATATGGAAAAAGAATGTTGAGAGAAAAATAGGATAATTAATAAGGAAAAAATTATATATATTAAAAATATCAAAGAAATATATAATTGTAGACCCTCATTTTGGTCTAAGTTTTTTAGATTATTTTTGGAGCATATTTTTACCACCCGAGAAGAGCTAGCAGCTTATTTTTGGAGTGGGGGTCGGTTTCTGAAGGAGCAAAGCATGCTGGGATGCATGGCCAAGGACACCCCCACCTTGCCATGGTAGTGGTTAGGGATAGAGACGTCTCTGAACAAGTTGCAGAGGATGATGGCAGAAACAGTGGGCTAGTGGTGATTTTTTGCTAAATCGGGAACAGTGAGAGTGGGGGGGTAGATGGGAAGAAAAACAGAGGGGTGAGAGCTATGATAGAGGAGGCTTTTCGGGGAGGATTTTGTCAGAGTTGGGAAAAGGAGAAAGAGCTTTATATAGAAGAGCCAGGGAGGGAGAATAAGGGAAAGGTATGATTGCCATGGATCCTTTGTTTTTCTTCGTTGGTATATAGTCTCTTTCTCTTTTCTTGATATTTTATGTGGATTGCTTGACTAGGTATTTAGTTTTATGATTCCTGTTTGGTTTATGGGTTTATTTTTGCTAACTCCTTCATTTTCTTTGGAGCGATTTGAGAGCAACACAACTCTGTTTTAGCTTCATTGTGTATCACGTGGAAGTCTTGCTTTTGTTTTCATTTCCATGGGATGCATTCTGGTTCACTCACCTACATCTAAGCCCATGGATTGAAATATGAAACATGGCTTTCACTGGTTTATTTTGGTTTCATCCTTCGTACTATGTTTTCTTGGTTGTCTTTCTCTGTTCCTATGTGTATTTTGGGTGCAAGACAAGGCAGCCGGAGACAACTAGAAGAAGACCTAAGCATTAGATCATTAAAATCTAAAGGAAGTTTTAATATTTCAAAAGGAGAATTGGATGTCAAAATCAGAAGATTATGATTCATCAGAAATGCATGAGATAGGAAAGCTGAAGCCCACATTCCTTATGGCGTTGGCCGGTTCCTTTGGTTTTAAAGTCACCTCCACTGACTCTATTCAGCTTTGTAAACTCCGTTAACCTACACATGTTGCACCCTGTATAGTCCTCTACTCCCATTGTATGCTTCCTCACCTTATTGCTCACCCTCACCTCCTTATCCTACGCCGTCCTTGTTCCCATTCAGTTTCCGCCATGGCTTCTTCACTTCTTCTCCCTTCAGTCTCTCTTTGGAACCTCTCTTTCAACCCTTCTCACTCGTTCCGCGGCTTTAACCTCTCGGGTTTCAGCCTTAGAAATGTATGCAGATCTAGGGTTTCCATGAGCATTTCGATGGGGTCTAGGACCTGCATTGATGTCGACGCGTTGTTTGTAGATTACAAGTCCACTTGTGCTTGTCTCTTTCATGGTCAGGGTGCTCAAGTTGTTGGAATGGGTTCAGAGGCTCAAAGTGTGCCAGCTGCTGCGGACTTGTATAAGAAAACAATGCAGCTTCTCAAGAGTGGTTTAAAGGTCAAGGCATGTGGGTTTCTGAGGGAGGCAAAGGAGCCGAGTAAGAGGACACTCAAGTGGCATATTTGTGTTAGTGCTAGACAAGAGTAGTTTTGTGATCATGACAAGCATTTATAGCCGTGCATCGCCACCTTTGGTGGGCCTATTTTTTGTTTTAACTCAATGCCCTCATTTCTTTCTTAATTCCTCATCCATGCTTTCAAATATTGATTTTTAAAACTTCGGTTTTTTTTAAATAACTTCCAAAACTCCAATTTTTGAAATTTAATTTTTAAAAATTTCAATTTTCAAATAATTTTCAAAACTTCAAATTTTAAATAATTTTTAAAACTTTAATTTTCAAATAATTTTCAAAATTCCAATTTTCAAAATTTATTTTTCAAAACTTCCATTTTCAAATAATTTTCCAAAATTCTAATTTTCAAATTTAATTTTAAAAATTCCATTCTCAAATAATTTTTCAAAATTCCAATTTTCAAATTTAATTTTCAAAACTTTAATTTTCAAATAATTTTTCAAAACTCCAATTTTTGAAATTTAATTTTCAAAACTTCCATTTTCAAATAATTTTCCAAAATTCTAATTTTCAAATTTAATTTTAAAATTCCATTCTTAAATAATTCTCCAAAATTCCAATTTTCAAAACTTTAATCTTCAAATAATTTTCAAAACTCCAATTTTCAAAACTTCCATTTTCAAATAATTTTCCAAAATTTTAATTTTCAAATTTAACTTTAAAAATTTCATTCTCAAATAATTCTTCAAAATTCCAATTTTCAAATATTCCATTCTCAAATATTTTTTCAAAATTCCAATTTTCAAATTTCCATTTTTTAAATTTAATTTTAAGGATTTCAATTTTCAAAATTCCAATTTCAAAACTCAAGTTTTCTTTCAAATAGTTTTAACTACACTCCGATTTTCAAATATTTTTAATTCTACAACTTTTCATCCTTTATTAGGATTTTATCTCATTTTTAATAAATTTGCTATATTTTCCTTCAGATAAGCACTTTCACAAAAAATTTCTTGATTTTCAAATAATCTTTTATTTCTCTTATTTTTTAAATTAGCATGAATGATTTTTTTCATAATTCCAAAACATTGGAATTTGTGAGATTAATTCATGCAAAATCAATTGGGCTTTGGTGGGGGCCCAACATCATGATATTCTCTTTAAAAATGATCTGAGTGAAGTACATAATTGTCATTGATGACTTCTTGCTTTGTTTTGTGATACATGCGATATATTTTGTGTTTATTACTGTACACTAATCCCATTTCATGATAGCGCACTATTACTTACTACTAAGTTACAATCTCACTCCCACTTCGCTAATTTTTATGCATGATTCGTTTTATTATTCGATCATCTCACTGGTATCGATTGATTTTCTTATCAATTGTCACACTTACTTCACCTTATTTAGTAGAAACCTTATTATAGGACTTAGAAAGGTGCTACGTCTCACCATCGTACCTTCCCAATAGGTAACCCGACCCCTAGACCCGACTTTGGTTTTCCACAGACTGTCTTTTCCAAATAAGGAGTCATACTTAAGGTTTTCTTTCTTATTTTGTTTTCCCTTAAAAAAAATAAAATAAAATAAATAAGTGGCAACTCCAAGTCTTTTCTAAAAATATAATTTTCACCAAACAAATAAAATGCGAGTCATGCCATCAAATGGAAATGCATCGTGCAAACTGCGGAGTCCACAATAATGCAAGAAAATATTTTTAAATATGAAAAAGAGTATGTTAAGGAAGGAAAAAATTACAAAAATATTTTTTATATATAGGACATATGAGCAATTTTTAATATGTGAAAAAGGTATTTTAGAGAAGAAAAATCCTACACACACTTGACTTTTCAAAATTTTCTATCAAGTTTAGATTATTGGTAATAGATATGGAGTAACATAGATATAGATATAGGTATGGTACGTGCTTAAATTTCAAATTAGAAAGAGAAAGAAAGTGCATAGAAGTAAAAAACGGTTTCCATTATTAATTTTTTATTTCTCACTAAATGTAAGTATTTACTACAAGTAACTTTCCTCATCCCAACTTTCTTCAATTAAACCTAATTTATATTTCTATTTTTTAAAAATTTAAATAGTTTTGTTTGAGAGACTAATAATTTTTCTTCTCAATTCACATTAAATTATTATTATTTAAAATTTTATTTGTTAATTTATTTATTGAATTTTTTAATAATTTATTGTACTTTTCTTTAAATCCTCATAATCTTAAATATTTATGTGTGCTTATTCTTCAAATTAGAAACTTATTTATACATTTTTTTTTTTAACTCTTAATTTCTTTTCAAGAATGTTGAGAGTTATGCCCAATAGAAAAATGAAAAGATGTATGAATGTACACAATTTAAGAGTAAAAAATTGATATTTCTATATCTATCTTTTTTATTAAAAAGAGAATTTTCTTTTCTAATTTATGTATTTCTCTATAACACCACTTTTATTTATTTATTTATTTTTATTTTATTTTATTTTATTTTTATTTTTATGTTTCTTATATTCAAACATTGTTATAATAAACGAAATGTGATATTTGAACTAATATTTTAGAATTTTAAAAGAAAAAGTGTTACGTCCTTAAAAATGGGTTTCAAATAAAATAAAAAATAAAAAATAGAAATGTGAAGTTTTATTGGATTAAAAATTAATAACGTTTTAACTTAGTTTCTATTTGTCCTTATTTTTCTTTTCTTTTTCCTTTTCCCCTATTTTTTGAATTTGGCTTTTTTTATTGTATATATTTTGAGTTGGAATTGATGTGTCATGCCCCAAAACCCACTCCAAGGGCATGATGGTCATTTCACATCTCAAGCCCAAAGGTTCAAAGTGGAAACGACACAAACATTTGAATTATAACTAGAAATTTACCAATTACCAAATTCCTATTCAAAGTAGTAGGACAAAGTTCTAAAATCTCCAAGTATCAACTTTAAAAAAACTACTACATCAACCAAAGTGTTATTGTCCAAATAACTCCAAACTCAAAATAATTCAAACGAAAATGAAGTTTTAACATCTAAATAATGTCCAAAATAAAGCGAGTTTAAACAAATGTCCTAAAAAAACAGATTTCCCTCCTAATGATCACTTCTCGCTCGAACTAAGGTTACATGAAATACTATCAACAAAGGGGAATGAACTCAAAGTCCAATAAGGAACATTAATACAGCTTCATGGATCAAACATTTTCAGTCATGCTTGCAAATAGGAGGTATAACACATACTTATTTTCATAAAAACTTAAATTCAAAATACTAATACAATCAAAATTTTCAAGAAAACTTTCTCATATCCATTCCAAAACAATTTCTCATCAAAACCAAATCAAATACATTCAAAATATCTTTACTCTGGTTATCAAATAACAAATAGTGTCCAATTAGGTGAAACTTCATAAATAAGTGACTGGTTCCAAATTTATTCTAGTTAAGGTGAACAAACTCAAATGTCAACAATTATAACACGTTAACTAAGGCCATATATCAACGTACCTGAGTATGGAAAGTAAATTAGGGCAGGAAAGTGATCGTTGTAGTGGCGCTCTTTTGTTAGTAGAAAACCCAAATGGGAGGCCACATATGACCAACTCGGGTCTCCTCTTCCCCAAACTCCTATCACATCTAGCCTTAAGTAACCAAACATTCCACCGATTCTTCATGTGTTTTTTTGTCCCTCTTCTCCTCTCCAACTTTCACACAAATCTACACATTAATGCTAGATTAAAGGGATTGATTTTGGAAATTATTAGGCCAGCAAAGATTGATATAATTAGAATTCAACACATTTTTCATTGATTAATTAATCATGTTTGGATTAAATTTATATTTATGTAACCCATTTAATAAGTAGAATTTTTTTTAATTGGCTTATATAACACGAATTGACCTATATAATAATCATGTTGATTAACCTGTTTATAAGCATAATCCGTTGAATCATATTTGATTTGACTCAAATAAATTCTAATTCGACTCTATTATTATAATGGCAATCAGGTTTTGAGTGAGTGGAAAAACGTTGATGATAATAGGGTTGTTCTGAGGTTAAACCATTGTTGAAAAAAAAAATGAATAATATAGATTTTGTGTTTGCTTGTTGAAACTTTTTATGGCTCTGACACCATCAAAGAATAAAATTTGAATGAATAACGTGTTGTATTTTTCATATATATATATATATAGGAATAATGCTGGATTTTATGTTTGCTTATTGAAGCTTTTTATGACTGATACCATAAAAGAACAAGATTTAAATGAATAACATGTTGTATTTTTCTTTTGGCTCTTATACATATATATGTTGAAGTTAGTTTTGTAATGTTTTGTAATTTCTAAAATCTTTTGCCTAAAATGCAAGAAAAAAAACTTCAATACAAATGCAATTATAAATTGGTTCCTATAAACATTAACATATTGATGGGTTTTGTTATTCATGTTTCTAGTTTGTAAGAAAGTGGTTAGCTAACAAGATGCAGATATTGCAAAGATCATCCTGAACTTGGTCATCGTGTTCTTGGCAAAAATGATGATTCAAATGGTGGCAAATGTTGAACATTTTGTACAACAGAATGTTCAAAAGGAGGCATTTGCAAAAAATTATATAAGGCCCTATTTATCATTGTTATTATTAATGATCTATATACTCTATCTTTAAATAACATCAATAATACCTCTATAATATCAATAAAATTTATAATTAATTAATAATTATCATCTTCCGTGTATTCAAGGATGTTTTTTGTCCTACTTGGTATTGTTGTTATCATTATTATTTAGTCTCTTTTTTATTTAGATTTTATTATCCATCCAATTAAAGTATTAGGAATTTAATTCAAAGATATGAGTTATTTATAGAAAATCATAAATAAAATATAATTGAGCATTGGTTAACTTGACTTATCTTTGCATGTTTAGTTTAAAAGGACGAGAATTCTCAAATCCATGGAATTTTCCTTTCTCTCTCATTCATTTAATCCCTATAATTTTTTGTTTTATAAAATTCATCCATGTAAAGTTGCCATCCTTCTTTCTCTCATTTTTATTATTTATTTATCTTAGTGAGGTTAATTAAATTAATTATTTTTTTGAAAAAAAATAATTGTATGCAAATGAGAAACAAATGCATTCCGAGACAATTTTGAATTCTAAATTATTTTTACAAGTTACTAGACAAATTCAATGCATCAAATCTCACATGATTTTAAGGACTTGTCAACAAACTCAATGTTTGATGTTGAGTGTGGTATAAAAGGATTTTGGGAAAAATATTTTAGTATGGCATAAACATAGTCGTCCTAGAGTTTGTTATCTACCTAATATGAAAATTTGAAAAAAAAAAAAAAAAATCAAAGGATGAAAATTGATATGCATAATAATGTTTTTTTACCTTTCACAATAATTTGTAAAATTTTCAAACATATTTAATCATAAAGTGATGATCAATAAAATTTATGTATAATTATTTTTATTTAACAATATTCATAATTTTATTTTCAATTTTGTTTTTCCTTACATTTAATAAGGGTAAGGAAGATATAAAAAAAAAAGCTTATTAAAAATATTATAATATCTAATTTTGTTGGCAAATATAGAGACTAAGGCTTGTAACCTCAGTTTTAAAATATGAAGCTCATGGATATGTGGCGTCATGAATTTGAATTTTTTTCTCTATCTAATATAAGACTATCAAACTCAAAATGTAAATATAAATGAAAAATTATTTAGTTTGGAATGTCTCAATAAGGAGTTTTGGTTATGGGTTTTTACTTTTTATTTTTTAAAATATAATTTTAAATTAATTTTTAAAAATAAAATAGTTTGGTTTAAACAACAATTTTAAAAACTTATAATTTATTTACTCAAATGATTAATTTGAGCTAAAGTTCCTTAATTGGACAATGCTCCTTAAGATCTTTATTCACTAAAGAATATATTTATTATTCTATTTTAAAAGAATATTTTATTTTAAAAATAATAATTTTAAGTAAAGAAATCTTCGGTTTGAATAGAAAAAATCATTAGGTGGCAGCAGTGTTTGAAATATCGAAAAATTTCGGCATCGATTATTGGCCGACGGAAATTTCGGTAATTTTTCGGAAATATCACCGATATTTCGGTATTTATCGGTGTTTTCCTAGCAGTCCAGCCACGCACAGGATACAAAATCTGTCCAATTCTTTTTTAAAAAAACAAATAAGATGCTATTTGGTAATCTGATCATGATTTGCAGGCAAAGGTTGTGTTCTTCAGCCTAGCTCAAACGAGATCAGATCCAGAAAACACAGGGAGCAAAAAAAAAAGCAATTTTTTTTGGTTTTCCTTGGGGGTTTTGCATTGATTTTCTCGGAAATCAAACGAGAGGTGAATTTTCCCGGAAATCTAATGGAGGATGGATTTTCATGGGAATCAAATGGGGGTTGCAAAAAAAAATAATAATAATAATAACATGATTAGATTAGTACCTGCGAGGATTGAGAGTGGCAGAGGAAGATTTTCTCGGAAATCAAACGAGGATGAATTTTCCCGGAAATCAAATGGGGATGGATTTTTTTGGGAATCAAATGGGGGGTTGCAAAATAATAATAATAATAACATGATTAGATTAGTACCTGCGAGGATTGAGAGTGGCAGAGGAAAATAGGGCCTTTTTAGGGATTCTCTCGTCTGGAGGGCAACTTCAGAAAAGGGCTTCTTGATGCCTCGAGTGAGAGAAGTGGGCGGCCCTTTTGAGTTTTAGATTTAAAAAAAAAAACAAAAAGAAACAAATCATGAGAACAATTTTCCTCCGTATAAATAATTATTAATTATTAATTATCCATCTTAATTTTTATTAAATCAAAACCGTGGCTTGGGTTCAATCCCTGCTACCAATGCACTATGATATTGATAATATATATTTAATTTAAATTTGTTAGGATTCATCATTAAAAAAAAATCTAATTTTAATTATTTTATTTTAAATTATATTCAATTGATTAATAAAAATATAAAAATCAATATTATAATTTTTTAATAAGTCTTTTTTTATATTATTTATATGATAATTAAATATTAAAAAAATTATATATGTATCATCATTTATTTCATATTATTAAATATATTTAAATTAAATAAATTATAATTTTAATATTAAATATATCATAATTTATCTTATTAATTTTATTCTAAAAAACTACTATCACTTCACTTTTAAATTTTTTATATTTATCCTTTTAATTTTGAATGTTTTTATTTTAAAATATAAAAAATATAAATTTATCTTAAAAAATTAAAATATAAATAATAATGATAATAATAAAGTTCTAATATTTTATAAATTAAAAATGATTTGATAAGATAAATAATAAATTATATATTAAGACTGATATATCATTGCATATAAATATTTATCTTCATAACAATATTTATGTCAATTATATTTACAAAATAACTTTAAAATGCAATGTTTTCAGAACCAGATCGGTCATTAAATCGAAAAATTTATCGGTTCATGGTTCATATGTCGAATGACGGTTGAACTAGTGACGTCATAAATATACATTTTATATATTATTAAAATTAAAAAAATTAATAAATAAAAATAATAAATTATATCTAAATTTTGACAATATCTATTATGTTTGTTGAGTTTTTTCACAAAATTTTTTACCTGTAGATGTCAATCAACCAAATATTTTCAATAATTTCAATAAATTAAAATTTCAAGGTGCTATTAATAAAATAAAAATAAAAAATTAAATATTAAACATATCACTACAATAAATTAAATATAAAACATCAAAATTAAATTTAAAAAAAAAAAAATGGAAGGTAAGGCTCTTTGGGAGGTTTCCAAGACCGTGGGGGGTTGGAGACAGAGATTTCCAGCGCCTAGGAGTGTTACCGGCAGGATGACGCTCTAGGCAGCAGTGGAGGTACCGCTATCGACATAACAATGCTCCAAGCGACAACGTCATCTATTCTTATCCTATTTGTCTTTGTTAAAAAATTACCATCAAATCGAATTTACCATATTTTTATTTTAAGTATGAGAAATATTAAAGTTGAATTAAATTAGTATAATATATTTTTTATTATATAAAGGAAAACTATATTGTAATATATTAATATTTCCATAAAATAGAAAAAATAAAATAAAATCTTCATTAAGACCTATTTAATATTCGAACTTACTTTTCCCTTTCTTTCTATTTTTTTTTCTCTTTATTTTTTTCATATAATTATTATCCTAATTTATTTTTCATTATCTCAATATATTTAAAAGTTCTTTTTTAGTATGAAATGTTTCTAATAGAACGAGAGTTTTTACAATTTTATATTTGAAATTTTGTTAAATAATTTTCTTAAGTAGGTTCTCTTTGGTTTCAATTTTGAAAATTTGGAAATCTTTTATCTTTATACTAAATTATATATATTTTGATAAAATATAGTTTTATCTAACTATTTACGTTGAAAGACTTTATTATTTACATTAACTTATTATAAATTTTGATAATATTATAAAATTTAAATTGAATTAAAATTATATTATATTTAAAAATATAATGTATTAATGAAACATAAAAAGAGAAACTTTAGAATTTAAAATAGGCAATTAAGAGAAACCACTTATTAGCATGTAAAGAATATCCTTTTTCAATATTAAAATTAATTGTCTTTGTATTCAAATATTTTATTAGGAGATAGATTGACTTTACAAAGTTGATTGAAATTAACATTTTTTTTAGGGTTGAATTTCTTTTGGTTAGTCTTCTCATTCCTTTTATTGTTATTCTTTATTTATTTTAAGTCTTCCTACACCGGTGGAATCTCGTTATAATGGAGATTTTTCACCATATTAAACCATATACAGTTGTAATTAATGATAGTTAGTTTTGATATTATTAGTTAATTAGTTATAAGGTTGTAACTACTTCAATACATATAAATAGAGAATCACCTATAAGGAAAAAATAGATGTGAGAATAATTTTCAAAAAAACTTCTCTCTTTTCAATTGCTTATCTTCATTTTTCTTTCCAGTTTTTCAGTGGTTTCACACTCAAATTGTAGTGAAAAACTAAAACCAAATTTTGAAGGTGAAAGAGATGGCCAAATCAAGGAGTTTCGGGTCATTTTTCCTTATAATGATTGTCCTATTGTCCCTAGGTTGGTTTTTATACATACCACTTATATAAATAATTTTTCTTTGATCCACCTTTCAAACTTCCATTATTTTAATAGTAAGTTTAGGCTTTTTAATATTTTTTATTTTATTACAAATTATGCAAAGCATAGTATAATATGATAATAGAACGATTTTTAAATCTTTGATTTCAAAATTGTAGATTCGGTTTATTGAATAATTTTTATATGATTTCCATTAGATATGATTATTCAATGAAGATATATTTCATATTAATTTTACTTAGAAAACATGTAGAAAACAAAAATGTATTAAAATAAATATTTTTTAATAATTGATGGTGTATATATGTATGCGCATTTGTAGAAAAGAAGTTCTAGAAATTATGTAGCAAATTTTAGGAATGACAATAATAACTCAATTGATTGTAATGCATGTCATATTGATGAGTTTTGTTATTCATGTTTTCAGTTTGCAAGGAAGTGGTAAGTCAACAAGATGGAAGGTGTTGTAAAAATCACCCAAAACTTGGACATTGTGCTCCTGGCAAAGATGATGATCCAAATGGTGGAAAATGTTGGGCTTACTGTACCACAGGATGTACAAAGGGCGGCTTTTGCAAAAAATTATCCAGTGGTCATCATGTTTGTCATTGTTATTGTTGATCATATATTGTATATGAGTATAATATGAATAATATCGATCTATAATATCAATAAAGCTTATAAATAATAACTTTGATTATATTATTCTTTTAGTGGGATGTTTTTTGTTCAATTTTTTTTTTTTTTGTTGTTGTTGATATTATTAATATATGAAAACACACTATTGTTACCCTCTTCTTCTTCATTTAAATATTTTCATCCTCCAAAATCTATTGGATTAAAATTTAAGAAATTCAATTCAAAGTTACAAATTGTTTGCCAAAACAAATAATTAAAGGAGAGAGAGAGATCTTACTAAACATCTTATTAATATACTATTTTACCTATTCAACTTCAACCTTTACAATTTTCTATCTAATGTTTGGTTTAAGAGGACAACATAATCCCCAAATCTTTATATTATAAACACTTTGTTTTGAGATTTTTGATTTCATGTTCTTTTAGAATAAAAAAAATAAGTAAAAACACATTTGACACCCATAATAGAGAAAGAGGTGTTTTCAGAGTTAACATCTTTTAGTTGTTTTATATTAGTTTTCACCCGTTTTATGGAGTTTGTTTTAAAAAATAACTATAGAAAGATGTAGAATAGTTTAAAATAAAATATTAGCTATAAAAATTATTTTTAAAACATATTAATAATATTAAAGTAGGTTAAAAGCATTTCAAGTTTTCAAACAATTTTTGTTTTTCTACAAAAACATTCTCAAAAACTGTTTTTTAATAACTATTTTCAAAAATAGTTACTAAATAGGGCCTGGATTTTTTTTTTTTTCAAAAACACTTTTTAGGTTAAAAACATTTCTAAGAATCACCGCTGAACAAATTCTAAATTTTTTTATAATATTATGAAATTTACATTGAATTGAAATTTTATTAGAATGAAAACGAATAATGTATTAATGAAATATGAAAAGAGAAAGTTTAGATTTTAAAAAAGGTAAATAAAGTTCCAAAGTAATTAATTAATAAATAAATTATTTAGAATTATTTATATATATATATATATATATATATAAAGAATGTTATATATTAAAGAAGTATGGAAAAAGAATGTTGAGAGAAAAATAGATGGTTTAGAGTTTAGGATAATTAATAAGGAAAAAATTATATATATTAAAAATATCAAAGAAATATATAATGCATGAAAATATTTTTTAATATGAAAAAGAGTATGTTAAGGAAGGAAAAATTTACCAAAAATATTTTTTATATATAGGACATATGAGCAATTTTTAATATGTGAAAAAGGTATTTTAGAGAAGAAAAATCCTACACACACTTGACTTTTCAAAATTTTCTATCAAGTTTAGATTATCGGTAATAGATATGGAGTAACATAAATATGGATATAGGTATGGTACGTGCTTAAATTTCAAATTAGAAAAAAAAAAAAATTAGAAAGAGAAAGAAAGTGCATAGAAGTAAAAAACGGTTTCCATTATTAATTTTTTATTTCTCACTAAATGTAGTTAGTATTTATTACAAATAACTTTCCTCATCCCAACTTTCTTCAATTAAACCTAATTTATTTTTCTATTTTTTTTATTTTAAACAGTTTTGTTTGAGAGACTAATAATTTTTCTTCTCAATTCACATTAAATTATTATTATTTAAAATTTTATTTGTTAATTTATTTATTGAATTTTTTAATAATTTATTTTACTTTATTTAAATCCTCATAATCTTAAATATTTATGTGTGGTTATTCTTCAAATTAGAAACTTATTAATACATTTTTTTTTACTCTTAATTTCTTTTCAGGAATGTTGAGGGTTATGCCCAATAGAAAAATGAAAAGATGTATGAATGTACACAATTTAGAGAGTAAAAAATTGATATTTCTATATCTATCTTTTTTATTAAAAAGAGAATTTTCTTTTCTAATTTACGTATTTCTCTATAACACCACTTTTATTTTTTATGTTTCTTATATTCAAACATTGTTATAATAAATGAATTGTGATATTTGAACCAATTTTTCAGAATTTTAAAAGAAAAAATGTTATGTCCTTAAAAATGGGTTTCAAATAAAAAAAATAAAAAAATAGAAATGTAAAGTTTTATTGGATTAAAAAAATTATAACGTTTTAAATTAGTTTCTATTTGTCATTATTTTTCATTATTTTTTCTTTTTCCCTATTTTTTAAATTTATCTTTTTTATTGTATATATTTTGAATTGGAATTAATGATAGTCTTAAAAGTTTTTAAAATGTTAATTAAAATATTATAACTTTTTCATGAAAAATTTCTATCAGTTAAGAATGAAAAAAAGTTTTGTTTTTTCTATGATAGGAGAAATCTTGATGGGGTAGTTTGAAAGAGAAAATCCATGTTACTTTCTATTTTTGATCTTTTAGGTTTATATATAGATAAAGTTGCTAACAGGTCCTAACAGCTTATGGTAACAATTTCTTTTACTAATAACTTTTCAATTTGAGACTTCTCAACATCTTGGAGCTTAACTAGTGCATACCTGTTACTGTGTTTCTTGATGGTTATCATATGATTCTTTTCTCTACCTAGAATTTATTTATTTCTTAAACTAGTAAAGATTATGATTTTCTAGTATTAAATATATTTTTTAATTTAATATTCATATTAGTTGAATTTAACTATCATACTAATAATTTTGAATTTTCGTGTAATGCACAAGCATTATGTGTCTCTAACCAATAATTTAATATTTATTTAAAATAAATTAAGGTTTATGTGAATTTTTAAATATTATAATTTGTTATTAAAATGTTTTAATATTACCATCGATTTTTACCAAAGAAAAAAAATATGGTTCTGATATTTATTTAAAAATACCATTATAGAAATATTCTATGAAAGGTTAAAACCAAAAATTAACGGGTGTATTTAGCAAGTAAATGAGTTTGTAATATACTCTATCACTTATTTCTCGGTACACTTACTTTCTATATTGATACAAAGTTCACAAAAAATAAATAAATACAAACCTGGAGATTCTATTGACATGTAAAATATTTCCAATATTGACACGTAAAGTATTTCCTTTTTCAATATTGAAATTAATTCTCTTTTAAAATATATATATATTTTTTTTATGAGATGCATTGACTTCACAAAGCTGATTGTAATTAATATTTTTTAGGATTGAATTTCTTTTAGTTAGTTTTCTATTTCCTTTTATCGGTATTCTTTACTTATTGGAAATCTTCCTATACCAATGAAATCTCGTTATAATTGAGATTTTTCACCATATTAAGCCATATACAACTCTAGTTAATTATTAGATAGTTTTGATATTATTAAAAGGTTGTACCATTTCAATACATATAAATAGAGAATCACCTCTCATAGAAAAAGAGATATAAGAATAATTTGCTTTCTCTTCATCTTTCTTCCAAGTTTTTCAGTGATTTCACACTCCAATTTTATTGAAAAACTACAACCAAAATTTTGAAACGAAAGAGATGGCCAAATCAAGGAGTTTTGGATCATTTGTCCTTGTTATGGTTGTCATATTGTCCATAGGTTGGTTTTATCTTTACCACTTATATTAATAATTGTCCATTTATCCATCTTTCAAACATCCATTATTTTAATTGTAGGTTTAGGCTTGTTAATATTTTCTTTTTTATTACAAATTGTGCAAAGCATATTATAATATTATAATAGAATGATTTTTAAATCTTTGATTTCAACATTGTAGAATTTGTTTATTGAATAATTTTCACATGATTTTCATTAGATATAGTTATTCAATGAAGATATATTTCATATTAATTTTACCTAGAAAACATTTGATTATGACATAATATATACATATATATGTGCATTTGTAGAAAAGGGATTCTAGAAATTATGTAACAAACTTTAGGATTGACACTAATAAGTCAATTGATTATAATGCATGTCATATTGATGAGTTTTGCTATTCATGTTTTCAGTTAGCATGGAAGTGATTAGTCAACAAGATGGAAGGTGTTGCAAAGATCACCTAGAACTTGGATAGTGTGTTCCTGGCAAAGATGATGATCCAAATAGTGGAAAATGTTGGACATACTGTATCAAAGATTGTCCAAAGGGCAGTTGGTGCAAAAAATTATCTGGTGGTCGTCATGTTTGTCATTGTTATTGTTGATCATATGCTCTATATGGGTATAATAAGAATAATATCGATTTATAATATCAATTAATTTTATGAATAATAATTATGATTATATTAATCTTTGAGTAATGTTTTTTGTTCATGTTTTTTTTTTTTTTTAATTATTTATATGATATGTGGAAACACGCTATTGTTACTCTCTTTTTCTTCATTTGAATCTTCTCATTCTTGAAAATCTATTGGATTAAAATCCAAGAAATCAATTTAAAGTTACAAAATGTTTGCCAAAAAAGGGAATATTATAAACTAATGATTAACCAAGTTATCCTTGTTAAACATCTTATTAATGTACTATTTTACGGAATCATCTTTAGCCTATATAATATTCTATCTAATGTTTGGTTTAAGAGGACAACATAATCCCCAAATCTATGTATTATAAAATTCGTTTAGATATGAATAATGCTTTTCTAAATGGTGACCATAATAAATTCTTTTTATGGTTTAACAATCCCATGTCAGATGCAAGTTATTCATCTACAATCATCCATAAAGTAAATGGAAAGTCTATTTTTATATTTGTATATGTTGATGACATATTCGTAACCGATGATGATGTAAAGTTGATAAAGTAGTGAGTAACAAACAAAGTTTGCTTTGAAAATTCTAGGCTTTCTCAATTATTTTCTTGGTTTTCAAGCTTTTCAAAATGAAGAATGACTTTATCTTACTCAATATAAATACATTTATGATCAATTGCAAAAGACTAATGTGGTCACAATAAAACCTTATCCAACTCTTATGGTTTTTGGCAATAGGCCATGTTTGGTTGACAATATATAATATGAGATAGGATAGGATGTTATCTTTCATCCTATATTTGTTTGGTGATGATATAGAATAATTCATCTCATCACTTATCTTATTCTATGTTAAACCAAACATGGGATATGATAAATGGTTGGATATATTATTCACCTTTTTTTTTTATCCCTTCTACATAGGATATGTTAATCTCATACTAAAATATGAGATATGCATATCTCATGTATCACAAATTTATTTTTATCAAATTTTCATTTTTTTATATACTCATTTTGTAAAATAATTTTTTTATTTATTATAAATTAAATTTATGGTTAAAAAAGAAAATAAAAAAAAAAGTTTATAAAATAACATTAATATATGATAAATAAATTACTCATATATAAAAATATACATAAGATAAGCATGTATTTTCTCATATTTCATTTCCAACGTGTTTAAAGTTTTTTTGCCTCATACATGGACAAGGACATTTCATTGTTCATTAGGAGCACATCACCTAACATTTGAAGTAAATCTGAAAAACTTTTGTCCCCATATCTTGCTTTCAAGTTTTACGATTTTATAAATGCAAATAACTTTGTAAACTTTGAGCTACCAAGATATAAAGTTTTTTCAACATCTTCAAGTGGTCTTCCAAATGATTGGGGATCCTTCATATAGTTATCTTGTGTATTATGGATTATCTTAATGGTATTGTCTAAATCTTCACAATTAAGTTGATCATAATGATATTGCTACTTCCTTAGTAGAAACTACCTCTCCATACCAATACCATGTGTGGTAACTTTGATCAATCCCATTGAAATATATATATTCTCTAATCACTTGAGGAGTGTGATTCATTAAGTTGTCACATTACAGACATTGACATCTAATATAGTTCAAATCCCTAGCATTTAGAGTTATAAATTGAATAAAGTTTTCAACCCCTTGTTCATACTCTTGCGATCTTCTATCTGTAGGCATCCGAGATCAATCCATTTCTAGGTTGATTCAACTTAATTCCTATATAACACAAGTTGCATAATTTATTAATTCTTAATTCTTAAACCAAAAAAAAGATATAAATTGAGATATACAACTAGTAAATAAAGTATTAAAAAATGAAATAACATCATAATTGTACCTATATTATATCATATGCAACCAATGACATATTTTTAATCTTAAACACTATATATTACTTTATTCCGCATGAATTAGATAAATGCATAACTTCATTTAGTAGCATGAAATGAATTATGAATAGTAGTATGGGGATAATACCATAATTAATATTGATGATATATCATATACAATGATAATCCAATTATGCATGCATAAATACTAAAACAAAGTAGGAAGACTAATAATTTAGCTAATTTAGCATAATACTTACAAATTTGAGTTTGTTGTTTCTTTCCTATGGGTAATAATAATAATAATAATAAAAAAAAAAAAAGTCTTGACACCATAAAAATAGAAAAAAAATTATTGAATAGTTTGAAGATAAGATGTTATTTTTGAAGATATTAGTTATAGATTGTAATTAAAATTAACCCTAGCCATTTGACATGCCTTCACTAAGATACAATCAATTAGAATTTTGTGTAAAGAAAAAAAAAATATATTGATAAATTAAAAAGAAAGGAAAAATTTAAATAGCATACTAAGATTTAACATTCAATTTATAATTAAAATATAATGTAGGATCACACAAAGAAAATTGTTGCTTTCACTAGAAGCATAATACCTTTCCATTTCACTAATTTCACTTGCTTTAGCAACCCAAAATTTTAATGCCACCTTTTTTTGAGATCTGCCAAAACAATAATGAGAACAATTTATTCTACAACCTAGCATCAATCTAATAAAAAATTTTATGAAGTTAAAAAATATAAAAGTTTTGCACTAAATGTAAATTTGATAGAATCTTAACGTCATTGATAACATTGAGACAAAAAAGCATGAAAATAAAAATAAAATAGAGAATATTAATTAGACATTAATTAAAGACAAACTTCTTATCTAAAATTGTAACTATTACAGAAACATAGTTTAGAGGCTTTTGAAAGTTAACCAAGTGACCACTTAATAAAGTTAACCTCAACTAACTTTAAAGAATTTTAATTTCACTAGAACAACTCCTTGATTTGGAATTTTGATTACCTAGGGGCAATTCCACCATAATGGCAAGATTGACTATGATTATTTATTTATATATCACTAGAGTTACATTTTCCATCTATTAGTCTTTTATTTAGGGAAAGATTAAGATTAGTTCATACAAAATCCCACCCAAAATTTTCACTAGTTTGCTTTATATCTATATTTAATTTCATGGTGCTTTAAAACAGACCTGTCAATGTTGACATGAAAATTGATTCCTACTTTGTTGTTTCTTAACTACTACTTAATCATTGTTAGGATGATAGTGAATTTTTATCCAATTAGTAAGGACAAGAAGAAAAAGTCTTGAAGTAGAGAACATACCACCACCTAATATAAATTTAATACCATTAACATAGAATCTTTATCTTCTAATCCAGGTGCCACCATATCCAAAATTCAAGATTTTCTTAGGTTACTACATGAAAAGTTGTGGTGCCCGTCTTGACTAACACATATATTGATATTGATAGGAAATTAAGATGCAAACACCTCTTGAGAGATAAAGTAATAGATAGGTTGGAATTTAGAGAGGATGAGCACTAGGCAACTTATTCAGATCATATTCAACCCCTTTTTTACCGGTTCTTTATACTTGTACAGGTGTTGAAAAAAATAATTGGTAAAATACCCTTTAAAAAAAATTATAATACTACCCTAGTTTTGGTCACATAATTTTTACTTAGATATAGTGTCTTATTCAAATAATTTAAAACAAGACAATTTAAAAAAGAAATTTTACAAAGAAATATTTTCTTACCTGAAATCATCCTTTGACAAATATATTTTCTTCTTAAAGTTTGCTTACCCAAATAATTTTTTCAAAAGTCTTTTGCCTCAAATTTTTTTAAGAAAATAAAAATTTATATTTTATTAACTAATAATATATATATATATATATATATATGAAAAGTAAAGAGATAAGGATTCGCATCGATGTAGACCCTCCATTTTGTCCTCTTAGCACATGTGACACTAGGTGTCTTCCTATACACCTCTCTTTATTTGTAGTCATCCCTTGGTGGCCCATCGACACTTATATAGCTTCCTTTTTTGAGCCACCTTCAGGAACCCTTTATTGAGGGACTCATTCGGACCCATATTGTGACATTGGCCGCCCTTCGTCCTCAAGTTAGATCTCACTTAGGTTTACCTAGACCCACTCTAGTTCACATAGGCTCGTTTAGGTTTACCTAAGTACCTTCAAGCTTAAACAAACTCACCCTAGGTCATTTAGACACTTTTCTAATCACCTTAGGTCACTTTTCACTTCACCTAGGCCCACTTAGATTCACTAAAACCCACTTAGGTTCACTTAGGTAGATTCTTTAGGCTTACTGCACTTAGGTTTGTTTCTTGAGTTGTGATTACATGATTATGAGTTTAAGTGAGTATTTGGCTTAAATTTTTTTCCTTTTTTTTATTGCTTGGATTGAATTTTTAGTATTTACTCATATAATTTCGATGTTCCTTTTTTTTTTTTTTTTTTTTTTTTTTTTTTTTATCATTAATTACACTAGATTAGCATTTGAATTTTGATTGCAATGTTTAGTGCTATATCATTATTATTATTATTATTATTATTATTATTATTATTTTATATTATTTATTTATTTTTGTCTATTTTTTTAATATTTATTTATCAATTATTTATTTGTTAGAAAATTGCATGAGGTTGAATTTATTTTTTTCCAAAAATTGCATGAATTGATATTTAAATTTCCTTATAATTGGGTTTGAGTTATTTTATTTTAATTGGGTTGTAGGTATTTAAATTTTAAATTGTGGCATTGGGTTATTTTATTTTAATTAGGCTTGGGTTAGTTTCATTTTGATTAGGCTTGGATTATTTTATTTTAATTGGGTTGTGGGCCTGGGTTATTTTTTTTTAATTGGGTTGTGGGTATTTAGTTTTAAATTGTGAGCTTAGATTTTTTTTATTTTTTTATTTTTATATATTTTAATTGGGCCTAGGTTATCAATCCTCATTTTGGGCTTTATTCAAATTTTAAGTTGTGGGCCCATGGGGTTTCCTTGGAGAGAAAGTCTCAAAAACTATATTTAAAGGGCACAAAAACTCTAGGCAAGGAGGAAGACAGCTTGAGAGAGAAGAGGTATTGCTACTCTATTTTTTTCTTTTTTTTTTTTTAGTTCTCTTATTTTTCTTGAGGGTTTTTTTTTTCTTTATTGTATATCATTTGTGAGAGAGAGTTTTTCCTTACTGTGTATCTATTTTGGGGTCATCCATTATATATATATATATATACATACACTGTATTCGTATCTTGGAGTTGTCTTTGGAGGTTTGGATAGTCAGGATTGATTTAGGACTATATTCAGGTAAGTTATTTCTTCCTCATGTCTTTATTTGTATTATGTTTTTGTTCTTTTTAGGATTTCTTAGATTTATCTTGTTTTATATTTATTATATTTGTGATCATTTATTTATTTGAATATTTTATCCATTTCTTTTAATCAGTTCTCTACCTATTTGGGTTATCTGTTCATTATACTCTACATTTTGTATGTATGCACATTTGCCTAAGTTTTTCTACTCATCTATATGTTTGTCATTTTTATTGATTATTTTGTTGATATGTTTTGCCATGTGTTATCATACGTATTGTATTTTGTTTAAAGTTTTCTATATTTGTATAATTTTTGTCCTAAATTTTCTATCATTCTGTTTATGTTAGTCTTGTTGCCTTATTTTTCATTTTGTCTTAAATTTCCTATGATTCTATTTGTTTTAGTCTTGTTGCCTTATATTTCATTCTATCTCAATTTTTTTTTTTTTTGTAATTTTGTTTATGGTAGTATTTTTGTCTCCTATTTCATTTCATGTCATATTTGGGCTTTGATTTTTTTTCTTAAGTTATTTTTATTTAATAAAATTTTTTAAAAAAATCAGTTTTAATAAAATTTCTAGAAAAATTGTTTTTAATAAATTCCAAAACAATTTTCTTTAATTAATAATCTAGAATTCTATTTCCCATAAAATGCAAAAAAAAAAAAAAAAGGTTTTAATAGAATAATATGGAAAAATTGTTTTTACATTTAGGATTTTGGTTTAATATAAAATAATTCAATTTTTTTTAATAAATTCATAAAATTTCTTTTTTTGATAAAATAATTCAAGAATTTCTTTTTTTCAAATATATTTAGAAAATATTTTTAATTTAATAATCCAAAAATTCATTTTTTAATAAATGTAGAAAATTGTTTTTTTTTTTTAATAAAAATCCTCAAAATTTGTCAAGTCCTAAAAGTTTGTTTAATGAAAATTCTAAAAATTGTGTTTTAATAAATATTATTTAGAAATCGTTTTTTTAATAAGTTTATTAATTGAAAATTGTTCTTTAACGAATGCTCCTTAGAAAATGGTTTTTTTTTATTAAATATGTTTGTTTATTGAAAATTATGTTTTAATAAATGTCCCTTAGAAAATCATTTTTATTAATAAGGTTAAAAATTCTAAAAATTGTGTTTTAATAAATATTCCTTAGAAAATCATTTTTGAATAAGTTTGTTTACTGAAAATTGTATTTTAATAAATGTCCCTTAAAAAATCACTTTTTTTAATAAGGTTGAAAATTTTGAAATTTATGTTTTGATAAATGTTCTTTAGAAAATCATTTTTTTTAAGTTTGTTTACAAAAAATTGTGTTTCAATAAATGTTCCTTGGAAAATTATTATTTTTTTATTAAGTTTGTTTGCTGAAAATTGTGTTTCAATAAATGTTCCTTTAAAAATCATTTTTTTAATGAAGTTGTTTACTGAAAATTGTGTTTTAATAAATGTTCTTTAGAAAACCGTTTTTTAAATAAGTTGTTTATTGAAAATTGTATTTTAATAAATGTTCTTTAAAAAAACATTTTTTTAATAAGGTTTGTTTAATGAGAATTCTTAAAATAAGTGTTTAAATAAATATTCTCAAAATTTATTTTCATAAGAGTTCTCAAATTTGATTTAATTAAAATTTTCAAAATAAATGTCTTAATAACTGTTTTCAAAGTTATGTTTTCTAAATTCACTTAAAGTTTGTTTTTATAAAAGTCTTAAAAGTTTTAATAAGTATCTTGATAAATTCTCAAAATAAGTGTTTTAATCTTAAAATTTTTCCAAATTCGTTTTTAATAAATTTCCAAAGTTTGTCTTATTAAATTCTAAAATTTCTTTAATAAAACCCCTCAATGTTAGTTTTAAAAATCGTCAAAGTGTTTTAATAATTTTTCTAAAAGTTAGTGTTTTAATCAAAATCCCTAAAATTTGTTTAAAATTAAAGTTCTCAAAATTTTTAAGTTAAAGTTCTCTAAGTTTGCATTTGATAAAATTTTCCAAAAGTTTGCTTAATAAGAATTCCAAGATTTTGTTTTAATAAAGAATTTCAAAATAGTTTTAATAAAGTTTCAAATTTTGATTTGATAAAAAATCTTGACAATTGTTTTAATAAAAATCTAAAGAAAATAAAAGTTATAAAAATCTCTCTTTTCGAATAAATTTGATTTGGAAATATCTTTCGTAAATAAAAGTTGTAAAAAATTGTTTTCTTAAGAAATTGAAAGTTGGTTCCTATAATTAAAATAAATAAATCCCCTTTTCCTTGTAAAAATCACTTTTTTCAAGAATAGAATTGATGTTTCTTTATAATTGTGGAATCTTGTTTTTTTTAATAAAGTGTAATTAATGAATGTGAAATGCACAAAATGAAATGTAATTACTTGTTAAAGTTACAACATTTCAAAGGAAGTTCAAAAGAATTTTATTTACAAAGGGAACAATTCCAAATTAAATATTTCAAACTAATTTATTCACAAAGTTTCATTTTATTTACAAAATATTATATTTTTATTCACATCCAAAATTAATTATAAAAAAAAAAAAAGATTTCTCTTGATTTTATTAAAAGAATTTTGATTGAATTCAAATTTATTAAAGGGAAAAGTTTCAATCAAAATTTAAGAACTTAAAACCACGATGATCAAGACATATTAGAGAGAAATTGCAACAAGAAACAATGTAAGTCATCAAATACATAGGCATATCATATATCATAACTCAAATGTATCAATGTCCAATATGTACGATCCAAATAAGATATGCATGTGTGAGTCTCCTAGATCCTAAAATATCTCCTCCTTTTGGCAACATAAAAAAGGAATACAGGGGGTCTCCAATGAATCAAGGCTGAGGAAGTGGAAATGGAAACATAGAACGCAGATACATCATCATCTCCTCATGCTAACACTCCAAGCGATCCTCAATACACTCAGTCTTCTATTGGAGATACTCAAATCGTGAAGTGAAGCTAGTCTGATACTGATTTATACGATTCTCTATAGAGTAGAAACATGTATCACTAACCACAGCAAGCTCCTTCATGCGAGTGCCAAGAGAGTTGATCTGAGCATATAAATTTATCCATGGAGCATGGTCAGGAGTGAGAGGTGCCTAATGAGGTGGTATCTCAGTATGGGTAGGCTTAGTGAATGCAGGTCCAAAGTAGGAAGGCTTAGTGTATGATGACTTAGTAGATGGACCCTCTATAAAAGTCGGCTCAGTCATCATCAAATCAAAGAAAGTAGTCTTAAATTGAACACCCTCTATCTGGAGTGGGAAAATGTCAAGCTCGGGTCCTTTCTGCTGATAGCCACTCTGAGGGTCTACTCCACCCTCCATCTCTCAAATCTCTGCCTTCTCCTCAATTCCAGGATGTACTTGTCCTTATCCCTAGGCCTGTGCTCGTGGGCGTCTAGAAGTCCACAAATCCTTTGAATAACCTATCTAGGCTCAAATCTCGGCACAGTGGGCCATATCTTAGACTTGTATACTTTGAGTCCAACCAGGGCAATGTCAAAGATACGACAGATGCTCTCTGGGTCTAGACGAATCACAACTCCTCTAATAGTAGATGTGATCGGGCCACCCATGTCATAAGTCGCCCTTGAGTAAGATGCTCGCGCCAATGTCTGAAACTTAGAAACAGTAACAACAGACAACCAACCCATCCTTGTGAATAATCACTCAAATCCGAAGTGTTGAAGTTGGGGAAAATTGATGTTTCTCCTGGTAACTACTCATCTCTAACCAAAATGCTACTTATACCCTTGGTAGTCTTCCATGATACTGAACAAGGCGTGTCAAATCAAGCCTTTCGGCGTGTCTCTAGCTGAAATGGCTTGGTTGGGCGCTTGCCTTATGCCCTGGAGGTTGTGGGCTCTCGCCTAGGGGCCATAGAAGACGAAGACAAAGCAAGATGAAGAGAAATAACTTGTAAAGGCTCACACTTGAAACCCAGACAAATGGAAATGGAGAGAGATCTGTACTGAAGTTGATTGTGATGCACCCAAGGAAGAGAAGACCACCCAAAATGGAAACCCTAGCCTTCAAAGTCTTCAAAACTCTCCCAATATCCGGTCGATCATTCCAAAATGCATTGAATTCAGTCTCTAGAAGCCAAAACCAGAAAACCCTAAAGAACGGAGGAGAATGGTGTAGAAAAAGGAGCGTAAGAGCCTTTTAAAAATCCTAGCCTTGACGAACCGATTGACCAGTCCATAGCCGGTTGACTGCCTGGTCAACACAGTCGATGATTTTGACTTTCCAATTTTTGCGCACTTTTTCATTTTGTGATCCTTGCCCTTTTTGATGATGACAAAACCAAGGTTGCTAAAAAGCTCCCCCTCAATATATCCTCCTTTGAATTTAGAAAATATTCAAGTTTGGAAACTTCAAGGAGTATATTAAGGGTGCTCAAAATGAGATAATCAAACATAAATAGCATAAAGAGCAATTTAACAATTGATAAACTATTATTGTTAAATATGATGCATGCAATTATAACCAATAAAACACATAGCATCAATATGAAAAGGATTGCTAAAACAATATTGACATTTCTTCCCAAGTTAGCAACCTACCATTACTTCTCCTCTTTTTTGTCATCAACAAAAAGTTTCAATAAAGTATATAAGGGGAATCACATAATATCAAAAGTTAAAAATAAACAATAAGCATAATATAATTTCTCATGAAAATGAATCTCCCAATTTTTCATTTGAGAACATTTTCCAAATAAAAGATTGCTCAACCTTAGAGCATTCCCAATATAAAGCATGATTTGGAAAAGATATATGGGAGAACAAATGCATTTTAAAAAATGTATAACATGCATTGAATAACACTATTAGAGCATACAAGCATATGATCATTCAATTTTACCTAGGTATATATTAAAAAAAATCTTCTTTTTAATCTGAACCTTGGTTTAACAAATATCCCAATTTTATCAATGTGATACCAAAAGTTATATTATTAACAAAAATTATACCAAGTGTTAGTAAAATGATAAAATGATATTGTAAATTAAGCTTTAGAAGGGATACTATTACCAATATTATCAATGCATTCTTTCCAAGGTAAGCATATCCTTCTTCTTGCATGGATCCCTGCAAAACAAATTAAGTAACCTTTGGTACCCATATTTTTTTGGGTCCTAGAGGGTTAGTCTTTTTTCCCTTTGGAATCTAAAATAATTTAGAGTTTTGAAGAACATGAGGGGATTTTCTTAAGGGACAAATATCACTGAAGTGACATCCTCTTCCACAAAGATTACAAATAGTTGAAGGTGAAACACTAGAGGCTTCCTTTACAACATAATTCTTAAAATATTTTTTATTTTTTAAAGGCTCGTAGCCTGACCTTTTTTTTTTTTGTTTTTTTATTTTATTTTTATCAAAAATGCACTTTTGACTTGCCAAAATCATATCAAAAGTATTTTGACCATTTGAGAATTTTTTTAAAGAGGATGTTAACCATTCATTTTTCTTTTTCAACTCCTTATTTTCTTTTTTAGAAGAGATTTTTGCCTTCTCAAAATTTTCAATTTTTTCCTTAAGCTCATTGAGCTCATTTTGAAGACATGAAATCTTTTTCTTCAGAAATACATTTTTGAACCCAAGTTTTTCAAGATCAAAATATAATTTTTGAAGTATATCTTGAAAGTCACTATAGACCCTTCATTTTACCCCTTGGCACATACCTTGATTAAGTACTCTTTCAATACTTTATAGCAGTTCTTGGAAGCCTATTATTACTCACATATCATACCTCTTTGAGTCATTCTGGATACTAGATACAACTTATGACAATTTGTTTAGACTTATTAAGGCCCATTGGGCACATCTGGCCCATTTTGGTACCCCTAGTCCTTTAGGGCTTGCTCCATTACCCCTAAGTCATTTGTATGGCTTACGTGGCTTGCATGGCCTACCTACATAGCCTACATGGCCTGCGTAGCATGCATGTTTTCTTTATAAATACGTGTTGCGCACTTATATCTAGTTATTTATTTATTTATTTGTTCATTTTCATATCTACTTATATATATATATAGTCATTGTATATTTTTATTATTATTATTGTCATTGTATTTTATTTTTTTAATTATCATCATTAGAATTGTTTTTGTTACCATTGTTTCTATTATCATTATTATTATTAAGATTATTATTATTTTATTGATATTATTAATATCATTCTTACTATTATATTATATTATATTTTTATTTTCATTTCTATTTCCAAAATACCTTTTTATTTACTTATTTATTTAGGTAAAAAAAAAAAAAAACAATTTTTAGTGGGGAAGTGGAAAGGAGCCTCCATTGGGAATGAGAGGCTGGGGGATTACGAGACGTGAGAATTGAGAAGAAAAGAGAGGAGGAAGGTTAACATAAAGAGGATTTTATGAGGAGACGTTCTGGGAACTTTGAAGAGGATGAGCAGATTTTGTTGTGGGGAAAAACACCATTAAAAAGAGGGGTTGCTGCATGAGAAATGAGAAAGATAAATGATGAAGAGGACACAACCATCTGAGGATTTTGGAAGCGTCAAAACACGCCATAGGAGGTAAGAGAATGGCATCAGATTTGTCATTGAATAACAACGCGCATCAAACTTAAGAACTAGATTTTCTCTTGAAGATTGAAGACATGATTTTGGAAGAGAAAGTTCATTAGATTATATTGATTACTACTCAAAAAGTGCTTTTCCATAACTTGAAATTAACCATTTTAAACACTTTTGAGAAGTAGTTAATACATTTTAACTCAATTGGCACATTAAGAAACCTAGCAAGGGTTACTAATCAGTTTTTGGCTAGTTTTGGTGTTTTTGGTAGGTTTTTGATCATTGAAGCAAGCCAAGAATGAGGGAGAATTCTATGAAATCCATGGAAATTGGTTTCCAAGCCAATCAAGAGATGTAAGGAAGAAAAACAAAGAGAGAAATCCAACATGAAGCAATTTCGTATGCTATGCGAAATTCAAGAGGGGAGCAGCTGCAGGACAAATTTAAAGCACTTTATGAAGCTCATTTTATACATACTATATATTTTTTTGAAGCTTGGGAAGTCAGGAGTCCAACGCTTTAAACGGTGTGAAAATCAAAGCTGAAATGAAGAAGTTATGGCCATTTGAAGACAACTGCACCAAGCTGAAAGACAATTTCGCACCCTGTGCGAAAATTTCGCAAGCATTGTGAAACCACAAGCTACAGGAAAGCCAATTTCGCACCCTGTGCGAAATTTTCGCACACCATGCGAACTAGAAGCTGCAGCAACTTAAGGAATTTCTCACATCATGCGAAATCTTCGCATGGTATGTGAAATCTTCCTGTGCACCGACTCAGTTAGATTTTATCTCCATATATTTGTGTAATTTCCTATTTTCTCCTTGTAATCAACCAATGATAGGATTTCTTGGTTAGGAAGTTGTAAAAAGCTCTCTATATAACCTTTGTATCATCTTTTATAAGATATAGATTTTACACTTGATACACTTGTAAAAAATTTCCGTAGTAATAGAATACAGAGCTTTGCTCTGCCTTTCCTTCTCATTTTTATTTTCATTTTCTTTCTAGCCAAACATCCTCTGAGGATGATTTCTCAAGGGATGAGTGGCTAAGTTTCTTGTTTCTTGGAGTAATGGAAGCTAGGTGAGGGACTTGAATGTAAAGGTGGGAGTTTTCTTTGCTTTAAATGAGGGTAGTTGGTAACCATTAATGGTCTTTATTTCAAGGTTTAGTCTTAAATCCCTTAGAATCACTTTGCATGGCTAATACTTGGTAAGCTTTTCGGATTCTATGGATGCTTATTGCTAGATCCATGGATGTCTATTAGTTATCAAGTACGAGCCATTGAAAGGCTTACGGATTCTTGCTAAATCCTTTGTTATCACCTTGAATGGCCAATACTTGGTAAGCTTTTCAGGTTCTATGGATGCTTATTGCTAGATCCATGGATGCCTATTAGTTATCAAGTACGAGCCATCGGAAGGTGGTTTAAGGAGAGGGTCTTTAGTGTTCGAAGCCATTAATGGAAAGCAATTACCATTTTTCATGAACCCTTTGGATCAGGTCTTAATTGCTAAATACAAAACCGGTTCGGGAGATAACCATCCTTTATGTTATTGTCCCCAACACGAGGAAAAGATCTGGAATCTTCCCCTTTGCCTAAGGAACCCGATCCTAGTGACCAAAAGCTCCAAGAGACCTTTTCTTTGTAATTAACTTCAGTTATAGTTTTTGCTTAAATTAAAACCAACTTTTCCAACCAAAATTCCATTTTCTTTTAAAGCTAATTTTTATAAGAAAAAACACCAATTCATGATCTTCAGTAAAGTCACGTGGACGAAGAAAACCCATTCCTGTGGACGATTCTAGAGCCACTATGTTATGTTAGCTATGCTACCCTAGTGTACGGTGATTTAGGTTTATAAATTTTATTGATAACACCAGTCCAGGAACCAAAATCAAATTGGCACCGTATGGGGACGAATCAGTTGACGCCGTTGCCGGGGATGGTGCCGAAGTACAGTTATATTACCTTTATTGAACACTTGTGATCTTCATCACAAGTTTGGTGATTTTTCTTTTACTAATTTTTTTTTCTTTGCCTTTATTTTAGCTTATCTTTTATTTAGTTTTTAGCTAACCTTAACATTTTTCCTAGAATTGTATTTCTTTTGTTTTCTTTGTTTTTGTTTCAGTAATCTCTAGTTGTGCATGCCCTATTGGATAAGAGATAGTGAGGGAAGACTTGTGAAGATTGAAACTCCTCAAGAAATTGAGTTGGAAGTTTGCTTGAACATCATGGATGTTCCACTTGACGATTAGAATAGCCAACATGGTTAAGAGGATAATTTCAACGCATACCGATCCATGAGGGACCGCATGCATCCACCTCGTATGAGTGCACTTTCATGAATAGTGCCTCCTACTGAGCAGCTAGTAATCCAACCGCACATTGTGCCACTCCTACCTACTTTCCATGGGATGGAAAGTGAGAATCCCTATGTGCATATTAAGGAATTTGAGGAGGTTTGTAATACCTTCCAGGAAAGAGGAACTTCAATTGACTTGATGAGACTCGAGCTATTTCCTTTTACCTTGAAGGATAAGGCCAAGGTTTGGCTGAATTCTCTAAGGCCAAGGAGTATCCGAACTTGGACTAATTTGCAAGCCGATTTTCTCAAGAAGTTTTTCCCTACTCATAGGACCAATGGCTTGAAAAGGCAAATTTCTAACTTCTCAGCTAAGGAGAATGAGAAATTCTATGAGTGTTGGGAGAGAACTATGTAAGCTATCAATGCTTGTCCTCACCATGGTTTCGACACATGGCTCTTAGTGAGTTATTTTTACGATGGTATGTCTTCTTCAATGAAGCGGATCCTAGAAACTATGTGTAGAGGAGACTTCATGAGTAAGAATCTGGAGGAAGCCATGGACTTTTTGAGTTATGTGGCTGAAGTTTCAAGAGGATGGGATGAACCAAATGCTAGAGAGTTGGGAAGAATGAAGTCTCAGCCTAATGCTAAGGGTGAGATGTATGTTTTGAATGAAGACATGGACATGAAGGCAAAAGTTGCAGCTATGGCAAGGAGATTGGAAAAGCTAGAAATGAAGAAATTACAAGAAGTGCAAGCCATTTCTGAGGCACCATTGCAATCTCTGTCTTGTTTCATTTGTCAATCTTATGAGCACATGGTGGGGGAGTATTCTACCATTCCAGCAGTCAGAGAAATGTTTGGTGATCAAGCGAATGTTATTGGTCAATTCAAGCCCAATAACAATTCTCCTATGGCAACACCTACAATTCAAATTGGAGGAACCATCCAAATTTATCTTGGGAACCACAGCCACCTCAGTACACACAACCTGCTCAAGTACTTCAACAAGCCTCAAATCTTGAACAAGCTATTGTGAACCTTAGCAAGGTTGTGGGAGACTTTGTGGGAGATCAGAAGTCCATCAATGTTCAATTGAGTCAGAGAATTGACAGTGTGGAGAGTACATTGAACAAAAGTCTAGATAGGATGCAAAATGATCTGTCTCAGAAGATAGACAATCTCCAATACGCAATCTCAATGCTTACCAACCTCAACATAGTTCAAGAGAAAGGAAAGTTTCCTTCTCAACCATATCAAAATCCCAAGGGTACCCACCAAGTGGAGGCTTTAGAGGGAGAATCTTCAAAGGTGGGAGAAGTCAAAGCCGTTAACACCTTGAAGAGTGGTAAAGAGATTGATCAGTCCACATCCAAGGCAAAGCATGATACATTAGAGCTCAACATCTTTCATTTGTGCCAGAAGCATATCCATCCGGAATAAGAAGAAGGTCCAGAGAAAGTGTGCATGATTGACACTTTAGTGGAGGAGCATTGTGATCAGAGAATGAAGGAGGATTTGATTGAGAGTTTTGGGGATCTTGATGAAGGGTTACCTGGACCCTCAGATTTGCATGCTACCTTGTCCTCTTGGAGGAGGAGAGAAGAAATTCTACACTTATTCAATGAGGAGGAGTCATAAGAGCCCCTAAAGCTTATTCTTAAGCCACTACCCACAAAGGTGAAGAATGCTACATTCATATGGGATCCGGGCAAGCTGAAATCAAGGTGGATAGGTCCTGTTACCGTTCACCAAGTGCATTCAAATGGAGTAGTGGAACTACTCAATTCCAACAGCACCTAGAGCTTCAAAGTGAATGACCATCGACTCAAGCCCTTTGTGGAGCCTTTTTCTCGAGACAAGGAGGAATTCATCCTCCTTGATCCACATCAAGCTTAACAGGACCAGTTTTTTGGATGGACTCAGTCTTTCTAAAGACTATCAAGTCCATATCTTTTTGTTTTATTTTTTATTTTTAAAGTTTTCTTGTTTTATTACTTGTTTTGATTTTTATTTCTTGCTTTAATTTCATTTTGGTTTGATTTAACTTAGTTTCTTGATGATCAATTGTAGGGGAGACTCCAAAGCAGATGGGAAAGTCTTTAAAAATGCTTGGCAGAGGAACAACCCTGTAGAAAAAGGTATTTTGCACACCTTGCGAAAATTATGCAGGGCAAATTTGCAATTTCGCACACTGTGTGAATTCATTTCACACCCTGCAAACTCACTTTCTCAATTTCGCACACTGTGCGAAAGCATTTCGCACCCTGCGAACCCATTTCCTTCTCACATTATGCGAAACACCCAGTTCGCACACCCATTTCGCAAACTCAATTTCCAATTTCGTACACTGTGCGAATCACTTTGCGAAAGCCTCCATTTCACTCAGGAGGTACCACTTCTTCTCTTTATTTTTAATTGCTCTTGAAACATTGAGGGCAATGTTAATCATGGTTGGGGGGAGAGTTGAGGAAGGAAGTTTTGTTAATAATGCTAGGTTAATTTGTTAATTTAGTTACTTTTTGCTTAATTTTAAAAGTTTTTATTCTACTCTCCATAGTTATTAAGGAAAAATTCTCAAAAATGAAAGGGGAGAAATTGAATTCTTGCTTTTTACTTGAACTTTAGAGTTTGTATTGTGCTTATTGAAGTTGATGAATTATTGAAACTCCTATTGAATTCAACCTTATTTCTTCCACTTTAATCTTACCACACATTGTGCACATTAGGTTTCGTTTATAAGATGAAAAACTATCTTACCCCCTAAACTTAGGAAAATTTCGACTTGGTACCTTTGACCTCGTTTTAATAGTGTTAGGACACCTTATAAAAGGGCAATGGACCTTAAAAAAAAAAAGAGAAAGAACAAAGTGTTACACTTGCCTTGAAACCAGAGTAAGGTTTATGGGGTATATGGCGAAAGTTTTTAAAATGTGGTGCCCTAAGCCTTTATTGGTTGGGAGTCACTGACCTCAATCCTCGTTACATAGGTGAATAGGTGGAGTTTAACATATTGTAGGTGCTTGGGTATTAGCATTTCAATCTCAACAGTCCGGGGTGAAATCTGAGGAGTTAGTGGTCAAAAGATCCTTAAAGCTTGATGCCCTAAACCTTGATTGGTTGGGAGTCATCGATGGACCCCCGTTACATGGACACTTTAGAAAACAATACTTGTAGCATTGCACTCCTACAATGAAAAAAAAATTGTGAAATAAAGGAGGTGCGTTCTTAGCCTATTAGAGGTTGGTCAGTTTGCTAAGGTTTGAGAAAGAACTAGGTTAGGGGGAGAGAATAGTTTGACATACTATAATTGGAAACTAATAAGCTTAACACTTTGATTTTTGTGGAAGAGTAAGGAATGGACCTTTGGGAGTGGAAATCCTTTTAATGCTTAAATTTGCATAATGCCTACTCTTTATAAGTTGTGATTAGGTAAGAGATTTGATGACTCTTGTTGAAGATTGGGTTTTGCTTCTTTGATGTTCCATGAGAGAGTATGATCCGCATCATGCCACTTGAAATTTTTTGGAGTGATTAGCATGATTTTGTAAATTATTTTACTATATTTTACTGTCTATTTTTCTTTTTCTCTCCTTCATTGCTAAGGCACTAGCAATATGTCAGTTGGGGGGAGTGATTACTACTCAAAAAGTGCTTTTCCATAACTTGAAATTAACTATTTTAAACACTTTTGAGTAGTAGTTAAAACCTTTTAACTCAATTGGCACATTAAGGAACCTAGCAAGGTTTACTAATCAGTTTTTAGCTAGTTTTAGTGTTTTTGGTAGGTTTTTTATCATTGAAGCAAGCCAAGAATGAGGGATAATTCTGTGCAACCCATGGCAATTGGTTTCCAAGCCAATCAAGAGATGCAAGGAAGAAAAATAGAGAGATAAATCCAACATGAAGTAATTTTGCATGGCTATGCGAAATTTTCGCATGCTATGCGAAATTCAAGAAGGGAGCAGCTGTAGGAAAAATTTAGAGCAATTCCTAGAGTCCATTTTATACATACTATATATCGTTTCAAAGCTCGGGAAGTCAAAAGTCCAACGCTTCAAATGGTGTGCAAATCAAAGCTGAAATGAAGAAGTTATGGCCATTTGAAGACAACTACACCAAGCTGAAAGACAATTTTGCACCCTATGCGAAAATTTTGCACCCTATGCGAAAATTTTGCACCTTGTGAAAAAATTTCGCAACCATTACAAAACCACAAGCTACAGGAAAGCCAATTTTGCACCCTGTGCGAAATTTTTGCACACCATGTGAACTAGAAGCTGCAGTAACTTAAGGAATTTCGCACACCATGCAAAATCTTTGCATGGTATGCGAAATCTTCTTATGCACCGGCTCAGTTAGATTTTTATCTCTAGATATTTGTGTAATTTCCTATTTTCTCCTTGTAATCAACCAATGATAGGATTTCTTGGTTAGGAAGTTGTAAAAAGCTCTCTATATAACCTTTGTATCATCTTTTGTAAGATATAGATTTTACACTTGATACACTTGTAAAAAATTTCTGTAGTAATAGAATACAAAGCTTTGCTCTGCCTTTGCTTCTCATTTTTATTTTCATTTTCTTTTTAGCCAAACATCCTCTAAGGATGATTTCTTAGGGGATGAGTGACTAAGTTTCTTGTTTCTTGGAGTAATGGAAGCTAGGTGAAAGACCCAAATGTAAAGGTGAGAGTTTTCCTTGCTTTAAATGAGGGTAGTTGGTAACCATTAATGGTCTTTATTTCAAGGTTTAGTCTTAAATCCCTTAAAATCACTTTGAATGGCCAATACTTGGTAAACTTTTCGGATTCTATGGACGCTTATTGCTAGATCCATGGATGTTTATTAGTTATCAAGTACGAGCCATTGGAAGGCTTTCGGATTCTTGCTAAATCCTTTGTTATCACCTTGAATGGCCAATACTTGGTAAGCTTTTCGGGTTCTATGGATGCTTATTGCTAGATCCATGGATGCCTATTAGTTATCAAGTACGAGCCATCGGAAGGTGGTTTAAGGAGAGGGTCTTTAGTGTTCGAAGCCATTAATGGAAAGCAACTACCATTTTTCACGAACCCTTTGGATCAGGTCTTAATTGCTAAATACAAAATCGGTTCGGGAGATAACCATCCTTTATGTTATTGTCCCCAACGCGAGAAAAAGTTCCGAAATCTTCCCCTTTGCCTAAGAAACCCGATCCTAGTGACCAAAAGCTCCAAGAGACCTTTTCTTTGTAATTAACTTCAGTTATAGTTTTTGCTTAAATTAAAACCAACCTTTCCAACCAAAATTCCATTTTCTTTTAAAGCTAATTTTTATAAGAAAAAGCACCAATTCATGATCTTCAGTAAAGTCACGTGTACAAAGAAAACCCATCCCTATGGACAATCCTAAAGCCACTATGCTATGTTAGCTATGCTAACCTAGTGTACGGTGATTTAGGTTTATAAATTTTATTAATAACACCAATCCGGGAACCAGAATCAAATTGGCACCATATGGGGACGAATCATATATTTTTTGGGAGAGAACACAAGAACCAGAATTTTCTGGGTGGAGATTAACACCAGAATTTTCTAAGTAGAGGCTGAAGAGATTACGGGGATTTATAGCAAAATTTTGGAGCAGCATAAGGGGGGTCTGAAACGAAAGAAGGAATGAGCATCTTGAATGAGGGGAATCATGGACTGGTGAAAAAAGAAGGAGAATGCCACTCGGAGATGATAATAAAAAGAGAAGTCTTTAGAGATATGAAGATTTAAACAATTTGTGAAGTGGGTCAACATCACAACCCTCGATCACCATCATCATATTCACCCTTGATTACAATAGTTGGCAAATGGGTTTTTGTGGGTTTGATTCAAATGTTGATATGTAAATTCTAGAGGGGTCCCACATGATTTCTAACATCCACTTTGAGAAGATTAGGGATAGTTCTTGAGTTTTGGAGGAAAGATCAGTTCAGGTTGTAGGAGAGATTCCACTATCACAAAAAATTTGGAACTCCACTTTGGGGTGTGTGCAGGTCTTAGTTTTGAGAATAGAAACTATACTTGCATCACATGATTAACAAGATCGTGAGTTCACGGGGAGGAAATTTGATCATCATCCTACATGGTCTTTGGAGGATGGCACCATTTTGCTCACAATCAGCTCCGTTGAGAGATCTCCATCAAGGCTACATCCATGGATTTTACACAGCAGGTTGCCACTCAAAAAGCCCCTCCACGCATAGATTTTTTCACCACCAAAATTTATTGAGAGGTATCTATCACGCACTACTAGGATGAAAATAAGATTGCCACTTTGAACCTCCACTACACATCAGTTTATTTTTTGTAAAAAAAAAAGGGTTGCCACTTTAAGAATATGGCACCACCGGATTTTGTGAAAGGCATCCACACATTTTGATGAATTTGGAGAGCAACCATACCATGCAAAGAAGATGACAACAAGCTGCCACTTTGAGGACGTCTCGGGATTTTCTTTTAGAACATGCAGCATATAAAGCATCAGATTAGAAGGATTAAGAGCATCCTAACAGTAGCCCCTCTTACACGGTGGAAGGTAAGTTCTCTTTTTAAATTCTTGTTTTAGTTTAGTTTAATTTGTTCAATTAGTTTAGGTCCATTTATGATTGTTCATCATTAATTTAATCGATCCTTGGTGTTATAGTTCATACTTTGATTTGGTTTGATTCCATTCTTTTGGTTTGAGTATTTCTTATATTTTTGGTAAATTGGCTTCTAGGTGATGCAGTTTCTATTTTGAAATTTGTCTTGATTTATCTTAATTTGTTTTAGTTAGTTTAGAATTTTTTATTATAGTAGATTGTACTTCTGCATCTGTAAATTAGAATCTGATAACTTAGAAACCCTTTTAAATTTTTCTAACTATTCTATGACATTCTAGACTCCTTGGGCTTGATTTTAGAATCTTTCTTGGGTCAAATATGGTTTTCCAAATAGGAGATATAAATCAATTTTTCAGAAGGTTCAGTTTTCACTCTATTTTTTACACTCAGTCTTGTTTTACAAAATTAAATTACTAAACGATCTCTTTAATTTATTTGAACATTTTTTTAAAAATCTAGATTTCTTAAATTCAAATTTTGATGTATAAAATATTAATAAATAATTTCTGAAATAAAAGATATAATTTTTTATTCTTGCATCCGTTGCATGAGTGCTCTTCTAGAGCTGAGATATGTTTATTTATTTTTAAATATGTTATGAATGTTTTATCTCCTAAGATTATTTTTAATATAAAATAAACACATTAAGATAGTTGTGTGAATTTTCGTATGATTTTAGGACATAGATAAGTTAATTGTAAAAATCAATTGTTGAATACCTTTAGAAGATGCTCTATTCTGGACCTATTATCATCATCATGAAATATGGTACTAAATGAGGGCTGGTTAATTAATTTGGTCATTAGATGATAAACTAGACATATAGGAGATATTCTCCAAAAAATTTCTTGATAAAACTTAACTTCTAGGTATTTGTTTTAGATTTATTTTGTACAGTCTTCTATTCTAATCGTTTGCTGATTTTTTTCTGTGAAGTAACCCCTTTGTGAATAAATTTGTTATTGATTGGAATATAATCGATTAATTTGGCCTATTGGATGTTGTCTAGACATGTTAAAGATGTTACCTAATTTTTATTTTGGTGAGATAACCTTTCTTGATATTTATTTGGAGTTTATTTTGTGAACCGATATTCTACCCTTTTAATGATATTTCTTTAGCTTTTGATAATTTAGTCACTTTTGATCATACTTGTGAACTTTCCTTGACTTGAGACATGCTAAGTGTATATATATAGGTTTAGTTATGTTTTTATTTATTATTCTTTAATCTTATCATTATTATTGGTGAATTAACCTCATTTTTATAGAATCACTAAAGCTTGCTGCACAGGTACGCTCTCTATCTTCCCATTTTAAAGTTCCATGAATATGTAAGTCATTAAGAACTATATCCTTGTTTGATATTGACTTTGGGTGCCTTGATGTTCATTTGGTTTCCTTTGATAAAATGCATGCTGAGTAATATAATACTTAAACTAACTTTGTTGTTTTATGATAGCATTTAAGTTATAGATCTAGGTATGCATATTACCCTTTCTTTATGATAGTGATTTGAGTCCTTGTTTGGCATGTTAAAATTAGTAGAGTTTTTTAAATCACCTTAACTTATCTAGGTATTTGTAATCAACTAATTAATTATCATATTCCCCTCAACTAAGCTAGTAGAGACCTTGTTAGGGCTTAGAGGGGTGCTACCTCTTTGGAGATACCTTCCTAATAGGTAACCTGATCCCCAGACCCAAACTCAGGTTTTTTGTAGACAACTTTTCCAAAAAAATCAGGAGTCTTTTTAGGGTTTTATTAAAATCAGTTTTTTACTTTAATCAAAAGCAAGTCTCGCCAATTGAGTGGGAATGCATCATGAAAAATATGGGTCCACACTCACTATAGTTAGAGTTGGAATTTACCTCATCATGTTCCTCCAATGCCATGAAGCACGTGTTGGCACCCTTATTTGTGCATTATTTTTCCATAGAGTCTTCATCACTTTCACTTTCACTCTCTTACTCTTCATCATCATTTGTTGAAGCCTTCAAAGTTATACCTTTCTTATTTTCTTCAACTCTTTGATGATTGTTCAATTTTATCTCATGAGTCATGAGCGACCCAATGAGTTCTTCAAGCAAGAGTTTGATAAGATCCTTTGCTTCTTGAATACCCGTCACTTTTGTTTCCCGTTTCTTTGGTAGAGACCTTAAGATCTTCATGACTTTTTCTACTTCAGTGTAGGTCTTTCCCAAGGCTTCAAGTTCATTCACAATCACCATCAACCTAGAAAACATTTCTACAATAGATTCAAAATTCTCCATAGAAAATAATTCATGATCGTGCACAAGGATGTTGATTCTAGACTCTTTAACTTGGTTAGTTCCCTCATGAGTGATTTCTAATAGTCTCCAAATTTCTTTAGCCGACTTACATTGCCCAACACGATTAAATTCATTTCTATCAATAGCACAATGTAAGATATAAACAGCTTTGGCATTTAATTGAATTTTCTTTTTATCAAACTCATCCCATTCTTGCTTAGGTTTTGAACGATCACTCAATTTTCTAATTTTGAAGGAATGTGGGGACCATCTTCAATGACATCCCATAGATCAAGATTAATAGATTTTAAAAACTAAGACATTTTTCCTTTCTAATAGGAATAATTGGTTCCTATAAAGAATGGAGGTCTATTGGTTGCAAAATTTTTAATGTGAGATGAGCTTGATGGATTAGCCATTTCATCTTAGACGATTAAGTCTTAAAGAAGAGGCCTAGCTCTGATACCAATTCTGAAACATTGAGACTCTCAAGGTTGAACCTCAATTGGTCGACCCCCACCTCAACTAGTTGAGGTCCGGTCAAGGGGTGGTCGAGGTCTAACGGTCACCTGTCAAGCATTAAATGCTAATGGCTAGTCAATTGGTCGACCCCCAGCTTGACCGGTCGAACCCCTAACGACTAGTTTGGCTTTTTTCCTCCATAAAAAGGCTCAAATCTTCATTGTTTCATAACCTTAACCTTCCTAAACCTTTCTTGAATATATTTAAGCTTTGAGAGAGTATTTTTTAGTGCACCATTATTCTAAAACTTGCTGATTACTACTCAAAAAGTGCTATTTTGTAGCTTGTAATTAACTCTTTTAAACACTTTTGAGTAGTAGTTATTAACTTTTAACTCAATTGGCATGTTAAGGACCCTTGCAATCGTTTCTAATCAAATTGTGTTAAGTTTTGGTATTTTTGATAGCTTTTTGATAGCTTTTTTATCACTAAAGCAATTCAAGAATGAGGGAGACCTTTGTATAGTTCATGGAAAATCAATTTGAAGCTCAAATTCATGAGGAAACCAAGCTTTTAAGCTTCGTAACCCTTTGCCAAGGTCATTCAAAGTATGCAAGAAGGAAAAATAGAGTGAAGAAAAAAACAGAGTAGAGCAGCTGCAGTCTTCTTTCACACATTTGGAGCACTTCCTGAAGTCCATGTTATACATGGTATATATCTTTTCGAAGCTCAGGAAGTCAAGAGCCCAACGCTTCAAATGGTGTGCAATTTGGATCTGAAATGAAGAAGTTATGGCCATTGGAAGACAACTGCATCAAAGCTGAAAGGCAATTTCGCAAGCTGCGAAATCAACCTTTTCTTGCGAAATTTTCGCAGCCCACGTTGCATGCTGCGAAATCCACCTGTACAATCTCCAAATATTTGCGACCGACTCCACTTGATCTTTTCTTCAGATATTTTTGTATAAAATCCCTATTTTCTCCTTGTAATCCACCAATCATAGGATTGCTTAGCTAGGAAGGTTGGAAAAACTTCCCTATATATGTTCCCTTGCATCCGTTGTAAAAAGCATGGAGGAACCGAACAGAGAATCGATCAATATATAGAATATACAGAGCCTTGCTCTGTTTTTCCTTCTCTTTTTGTTTTCTCTTTTATTTTCTTTCTAGCTGATTACTACTCAAAAAGTGCTATTTTGTAGCTTGTAATTAACTCTTTTAATCACTCTTGAGTAGTAATTATTACCTTTTAACTCAATTAACATATTAAGGACCCTTGCAATCAATTCTAATCAAAATGTGTAAGTTTTGGTGTTTTTGTTAGCTATTTGATCACCAAAGCAATCCAAGATTGAGGAGAGTTCTTTGGAATCCATGGCAAAGCAATGGAAAGCTCAGAAACATGAAGAACCAAAGCCTTGAAGCTTTAAAGTCCTTTGCCATAAGCAAATCCGGAATGCAAGGAGGGAAGCAAAGAGAAATCTGCCATGAAGCAAAACAAAGGACAACAGTTGCAGTCTTCTTGGACACTTTTGGAGCACTTCTCGGAGTCCATTTTCTACATTCTATATACCATTTCAAAGCTCAGGAAGTCAAGAATCCAATACTTTAAACGGTGTGTGATTCGGAGTTGAAATGAAGGAGTTACAGCCATTGGAAGCCGATCACTCCAAGCTGAAGGAAAATTTTGTAGGGTTGCGAAATTTTGTCCTTTTGCTGCGAAATTTCGCAGCCCTTTTTGGACAGCTGCAAAACACCTCCTGAAGCCACCCGATAGCTGCAACCGACATCTTGAGATCTTTTTGCTTTAGATATTTGATGTCTAAATTCCCAAACTCTCCTTGTAACCCACCTATCACATGATTCCTTAGTCTTTAAGTAAGAACTAAAGGGTGAATAGCCCCTTGTATATATATTGTAATTTTTCCTTTTGGATAAGATTTCGGGAGCTTGTTCTCAGAGACAACTTTTTGTATAGTTTTGGAAGGAAGTAAAATACAGAGCCTTGCTCTGCTTTTCATATATTTTTGTTTTCTCTTTTATTTTCTTTCTAGCCAAACACCCTCTGAGGATTTTTCCTCAGAGGATGAGTGGCTAGGCTCTTTGTCTCTTGGAGTGAGGAAAGCCGGGTAAGTTTTCGCATGCAAAAATTGGAAGTTTTGTTGTTTCCATTTTTAATGAAAAGAAAGTGTGACCCGTTAATGATTCTATGTTTTTAGTTAACTTAAAACACCTTGCAATTCACCTGAGCCAACACTTGGTAAGGCAAGTGATCTCCGTCCGTGGAGATGCACTAGTTTACCTCTTGCGAGCTTTTGGGAGGTGGTTTGAAGGTAGGATTTTCTAGAATAGCCAACACTTGGTAAGCTTTTGGACTTCAAGGAGATATCAATTAGTTATCTCTTGCGAGCTTTTGAAGGGTAATCCAAGGTTAAAGATCACTTTGAATGGCGAATGCTAGGTGAGAGGCACGAGTCATTGCAAGATGTATCAGTGAGAGGGATTTAGTGTTGAAGCCATTAATGGTAAGCATCTATACCACACCGGTTCGGGAAATAACTACATGTTAAATCCCCAATGCGAGGAAAAGAAACAAGTGACCGGAATCTCCTCTTTTGTAGATGGCACCTGATCCTAGTGACCTGAAATCCCAAGAAACACCTTTCTTCCTAGTTAATTTCAGTTACTTCTTGTTTGGTTAGCTTAAAACCATTCATTTTCATGCAAACTTGTGTTTTCTTTTAAAGCTAACTTAGAAAAGGAAAAGACCAATTCAACTTTTGAACTAATATCAATTGTGAAGTGAAAACCCATCTCTGTGGACGATCCTAGAGCCACTATGCTACCCTAGTATATGGTGAATTAGGTTTATATATTTTGTTGATAACTCCCGTCTAAGGACTGAATCAAGAGTACACCAATTAGGGACGAATCAAATGGCGCCGTTACCGGGGATGGTGCCACTTTACAGTGATATCACCTTTCTAGAGTACTTGTGATCTTCATCACAAGTTTGGTAATGATTGCTACTCAAAAAGTGCTATTTTGTAGCTTGTAATTAACTCTTTTAATCACTCTTGAGTAGTAGTTATTACCTTTTAACCCAATTAACATATTAAGGACCCTTGCAATCAATTCTAATCAAAATGTGCAAGTTTTGGTGTTTTTGTTAGTATTTTGATCACCAAAGCAATCCAAGATTGAGGAGAGTTCTTTGGAATCCATGACAAAGCTTTTGGAAAGCTCAGAAACATGAAGAACCAAAGCTTTGAAGCTTTAAAGTCCTTTGCCATAAGCAAATCCGGAATGCAAGAAGGGAAGCAAAGAGGAATCTGCCATGAAGCAAAATAGAGGACAGCAGCTGCAGTCTTCTTGGGCACTTTTGGAGCACTTCCCAGAGTCCAATTTCTACATTCTATATACCATTTCAAATCTTAGGAAGTCAAGAATCCAATGCTTCAAACGATGCACAATTCGGAGTTGAAATGAAGGAGTTACAGCTATTGGAAGCAGATCACTCCAAGTTGAAGGCAGAATGTTGCACGGCTGCGAAATCAGCCTTTGGCTGCGAAAATGTTGTCCTTTTGCTGCAAAATTTCGCAGCCATTTTGCACAGTGCCGCGGTGTCCTGAAGCTACCCGATAGCTGCAACTGACATCTTGAGATCTTTTTGCCTTAGATATTTGATGTCTAAATTCCCAAACTCTCCTTGTAACCCACCTATTAGAGAATTCCTTAGCTAGGAAGGTTGGAAAAACTTCCCTATATATGTTCTCTTGCATCCATTGTAAAAATAATGTAGATATATAGAATCAATATATCTTACAGAGCCTTGCTCTGTTTTTCCTTCTCATCTTTGTTTTCTCTTCTTTTATTTTCTTTCTAGCCAAACAAATTCTGAGGATTTTTCCTCAGAGGATGAGAGGCTAGACTTTTTGTTTCTTGGGTGAAGGAAGCTAGGTAAGGTGCATGCTGCATGAGGGTGAGTTTTTGTTGTTTCCATTTTTAATGAAAAGAAAGTGTGACCCGTTAATGGTTTTTATCTTTTTAGTTAACTTAAAAAACCTTGCAATTCACTTGAGCCAACACTTGGTAAGGCAAGTGATCTCCGTCCGTGGAGATGCACTAGTTTACCTCTTGCGAGCTTTTGGGAGGTGACTTGAAGGTGGGATTTTCTTGAATTGCCAACACTTGGTAAGCTTTTGGACTCCAAGGAGACATCCATTAGTTACCTCTTGCGAGCTTGAGAAGGGAAGTCCAAGGTTAAAGATCCCCTTGAATGACAAATGCTAGGTGAGAGGCACGAGCCATTGCAAGATGGATCAGTGAGAGGGATTTAGTGTTGAAACCATTAAGGGGAAGCATCTGTACCACACCGGTTCGGGAAATAACTATATGTTAAATCCCCAATGCGAGGAAAAGAAACAAGTGACCGGAATCTCCCTTTTTGTATTGGCACCTGATCCTAGTGACCTGAAATCCCAAGAAACATCTTTCTTCTTAGTTAATTTCAATTACTTTATGTTTGGTTAGCTTAAAACCATCTGTTTCCATTCAAACTTTTGTTTTCTTTTAAAGCTAACCTTGGAAAGGAAAACCACCAATTTATCTTTTGAACTAATATCAATTGTGAAGTGAAAACCCATCTCTGTGGACGATCTTAGAGCCACTATGCTATGCTAGCTATGCTACTCTAGTATATGGTGAATTAGGTTTATAAATTTTGTTGATAACTCCTGTCTGAGGATTGAGATCAAAGCATACCAGTTGATTGAACAAGAATCAAATTGGAACACCAATTGGGGACGAATCAGGTGACTTTTCTTTTCTTTTTACTAACTCTTTTTATTTGTTTCTTTTTCTTTGTTCATATTTTAGTATAGCTTTTAGTTAATCTTAATAATTTTTTCTTTTCTAGAATTTTTGTTTCTTTTGTTTTGTTTTGTTTTCTCTGTTTTTAATTCTCAAATTGCTAGTTGTGCATGCCATATTGAACACGAGATAGCAGAGGAAGCCATGAATTTCTTGAGTTATGTGGCTGAACTTTCAAGAGGATGGGATGAACCAAATGCTAGAGATATGGGAAGAATGACGTCTCAACCTAATGCTAAGGGTGAGATGTATATTTTGAATGAAGACGTAGACATGAAGGCAAAGATTGCAGCTATGGCAAGGAGATTGGAAGAGCTAGAAATGAAGAAGACGCAAGAAGTGCAAGTCATCTCTCAGACACCATTGCAAGCTATGCCCTGTTCCATTTGTCGATCATATGAGCACTTGGTGGATGAGTGTCCTACCATTCCAACGGTGAGGGAGATGTTTGGTGATTGCAACACCTACAACTCCAATTGGAGTAGCCATCCAAATTTCTCTTGGGAACCACAGCCACTTCAGTATACACAACCTGCTCAAGCACCTCAGCAAGCCTCAAGTCTTGAACAAGCCATTGTTAATCTTAGCAAGGTTGTGGGAGACTTTATTGGAGCTCAGAAATCCATCAATGCTCAGCTCAGTCAAAGAATTGACAGTGTAGAGAGTTCATTGAATAAAAAAATGGATGAAGTGCAAAATGATCTATCTCAGAACATAGATAATCTCCAATATTCAATCTCAAGGTTTGCCAACCTCAACCCAGTGCAAGAAAAAGGAAACTTTCCTTCTCAACCTCACCAAAATTCCAAGGGTATCCATGAAGTGGAGGCTCATGAGAGAGAATCTTCAATGGTGAAGGAAGTTAAAATGGCTATCACTTTGAGGAGTGGTAAAGAGGTTGATCTACCCACATCCAAGCTAGAGCATAAGGTAGAGAGTGAAGCAGAGAAAGAAAAGAGGGAGGAAATCAAAGGAAAGAAAAAGGGGAAAAGCATAGAGAAAGATGACTATGATTTTAATATAGATGAAGAACCACAGAGGATAGTCATCAAGAAGAAATGATGAAGCACATGTCTCCACTTTTCCCCCAAGCTTTGTATGGAAAAATCATACAAAGCAAGTCTCAAGTGAGGGATGCCAACTTCATATGGGATCCGGGCAAGCTGAAACAGGACCACATTTTTTTTTATGGACTTAGTCTTTCTAAAGACTAATTAGTCCATATATTTTTGCTTTATTTTATTACTTGTTTTAATTTTGATTTCAATGCTTTAATTTTCATTTTTTTTTATTTAACATAAGCTTTTGGATGATCAATTATAGGAGGGACTTCAAAATAGTTGGGCGCACATGGCCATTTGGAGAGCAGCTGCAGTCTTCTTTCCTATATTTGGAGAGCTTTCCAGAGTCCATTTTTTTACATACTATATATCGTTTCGAAACTCCGGAAGTCAAGAATCCAACGCTTTAAACGGTGTCCAAATCGGAGTTGAAACGAAGAAGATATGGCCTTTGGAAGAAAACTGAACCGAGCTGAAAGAAAATTTCGCAGCCTGCAAAATGGCTGCGAAAATGGCCTCCCGCTGTGAAATCATTTCGCAGCCGCTGGTACATCCACTACGAATGTACTAGCGGCTGCGAAATAATTTCGTAGCGGGAGGCCATTTTCGCAGCCACTAGCCAAACATCCTCGGAGGCCTCAGAGGATGAGTGGCTAGGCTTTTTATTTCTTGGGTGAAGGAAGCTAAGTAAGGTGCCGGCTACATAACTGTGAGTTTTTGTTGTTTCCATTTTTAATGAAGAGAAAGTGTGACCCATTAATGGTTTCTATGTTTTTAGTTAACTTAAAACTCCTTTGAATCACCTAGGCCAACACTTGGTAAGGGAAGTGAACTCCGTCCATTGAGTTTCACTAGTTTATCTCTTGCGAGCCTTTGGGAGGTGATTCAAAGGTAGGATTTTCTAGAATAGCCAACACTTGATAAGCTTTTGGACTCTAAGGAGACATCCATTAGTTATCTCTTGCGAGCTTTTGAAGGGTAATCCAAGGTTAAAGATCACCTTGAATGGCAAATGCTAGGTGAGAGGCACGAGCCATTGCAAGATGTATCAATGAGAGGGATTTAGTGTTGAAACCAGTAATGGTAAGCATCTGTACCACACCAGTTCGGGAAATAACTATATGTTAAATCCCCAAAGCGAGGAAAAGATTCAAGTGACCGGAATCTCCTCTTTTGTATAAGGCACCTGATCCTAGTAACCTAAAATCCCAAGAAACACCTTTCTTTCTAATTACTTTTAATTACTTTATGTTTGGTTAGCTTAAAACCATCCGTTTTCATGCAAGCTTATGTTTTCTTTTAAAGCTAACCTTGGAAAGGAAAACCACCAATTCAGCTTTTGAACTAATATCAATTGTGAAGTGAAAACCCATCTATGTGGACGATCCTAGAGCCACTATGCTATGCTAGCTATGCTACCCTAGTATATGGTGAAATAGGTTCATAAATTTTGTTGATAACTCCCGTTTGAGGATTGAAATCAAAGCACATCAGTTGATTGAGCTAAATCAAGTAGAACACCAATTGGGGACGAATCACTTGCATATCATTAGTGCACCCTTCAATCCTAGTTTTCTTGTATCATTTGAACCTTAAAGTTTTGTACTATGATTTTGTGAGACCCTTTATTATCTTCATTTGTAAATATTTGAGAGGAAGAATCTAAGTATGAGATATCACTTAGGGATTCTCAAGTGTGAGGTATCACTTGAGGGGTTATTCAATAGTGAGGTATCTGATTACTACTCAAAAAGTGCTATTTCATAGCTTGTAATTAACTTTTTTTAACTCTCTTGAGTAGTAATTATTACCTTTTAACTCAATTAACATATTAAGGGCCTTTGCAATCGTTTCTAATCAAATTGTGTTAAGTTTTGGTGTTTTTGATAGCTTTTTGCTCACCAAAGCAATGTAAGAATGAGGGAGAGTTGAATATAGTTCATGGCAAGGCTTTTGGAAGCTCAAATTCATGAAGAACCAAGCTTTGGAGCCTCATAGTCCTTTGCCATAGTCGGGTAAAGTATGCAAGGAAAGAACAAAGGAGAGAGGAAAACAGAGTAAAGAAAACAGAGCATGCCAGCTGCAGTCTTCCTTCCCACTTTTGGAGCACTTCCCGAAGTCCATTTTGTTTATTCTATATACCGTTGGAAAGCTCTGGAAGTCAAGAATTCAACGCTTTAAATCGTGTGCGATTTGGAGCTGAAATGAGGAAGATATGGCTTTCGGAAGACAACTGCATCCAGCTGAGGGACAATTTCGCACCTTGCGAAATTGGAACTCCAACGTGCGAAATTGAAGCCTGCCGTGCGAAGTGGAAATGGATGGCAGCTGTACATTCTCGGTGAAGCCCAACATGCGAAAGTGATTTAGCAACTTGCGAACTTGAAGCTTAACATGGGAAAGTGGATTTCAACATGCGAAATCAACTTGCGAAATTTCGCAAGTCACCATGCAACGTGCGAAATTGGGATATTTGTTCATCGACTCTTTTTCTTCTGATATTTTGTGTTTAAATCTCCATTTTCTCCTTGTATTCAGCCACTCATGTAATTCCTTAGCTAAGAAGGAATGAAGGAAGGGTAAATAACCTTCCTATAAATGTACTCTCTTGTAACACTTAATAAGGATGCTCGGGAACTTGTTCCAAGAGACGAATTTTTATAGAAAAGTTCAGAGTCTTTCTTTACCTTACCTTCCCACTTTGTTTCTATTTTCTTACTAGCCAAACAAGCTCTGAAGAGGTTTTCTCATAGAATGGGTGGCTAAGCTTTTAGTTCCTTGGAGTTAAGGTTGGCGGGAAAGGTTCCAACTGCAAGAATGGGTAGTTTTGTGGTTTCAGCCATTAAAGAAGAGCAAGTGTGACCCATTAGTGATTTCTATGTTTTTAGTTAACTTAAAACACCTTGCAAGTCACCTGAGCCAACACTTGGTAAGGCAAGTGATCTCCGTCCATAGAGATGCACTAGTTTACCTCTTGCGAGCTTCTGGGAGGTGACTTGAAGGTGGGATTTTCTTGAATTGCCAACACTTGGTAAGCTTTTGGACTCCAAGGAGACATCCATTAGTTATCTCTTGCGAGCTTAGGACGGGAAGTCCAAGGTTAATGATCACCTTGAATGGCAAATGCTTGGTGAGAGGCACGAGCCATTCCAAGTTGCATCAGTGAGAAGGATTTATTGATGAAATCCATTAAAGGGAAGCATCTGTATAACACCGGTTAGAGAATTGACTACATGTTAATTCTCTAATGCGAGGAATTGAACCAAGTGACCGGAGCCCTGTTTTTGCATGAGGAACCTCCCCTGTAAACCTAAAACTCCAAGGAATGTTTTTTCTTCGTAACTAATTTCCATCACCCTCTTTTTAGTTAGCTTGAAACTAAACCTTTTACAACTAAAGTTTGCGTTTTCTTCTTAAGCTAACCTTGAAATGAAAAAGCACCAAATTAGCTATGAATTGGTATCAGTTGTGAGTTGAAAACCCTTCCCAGTGAACGATCCTTGAGCCACTATGCTATACTAGTTGAGGCTATCCCAATGCATGGTGATATAGGTTATAAATTTTGTTGATTACTCCCTCAATCAAGGAGCACCAGCTGGACGTGAATCAACTGAGACACCAATTGGGCACGAATCAGTATCTCTTAAGGTTTGTAAAAGGTGCTTGGAGTCAAAAGTCCAAGAGGGTGGATTGAAACCATAATCTAATTGTTTGAAGGCTTGGTTTGGAAGCCTTAAATTAGTGGAACCTCAAGTTTGGGATTGAAGTTAGAGGAGAGTGGATGTAGGCTAGGTTGCATTGAACCACTATAAAAATATTATGTTTGCATTCTCTTTTCCCTGCTCTTTTACTTTATATGCAATTGTTTTTATATTGTTTTATTATATATTTGCATATAATTGTCTCTTGCATTCATACAATTAAATTAAAAAAAAAAGACCATCACTCTATTCATCCCTTTTCTAAGGTGATTACCTTGGATTGGATTAACCTAATTTTTCTAACAGTAAGGATAAGATGACCTCTTAAAAAATTCATCTTCATTTAATAAAGATGACTATTTAAAATAGTTATCTTCTCCATCACAAAATAGAATAGTCATTGTTTATCCTATTAATTAAATATAATGACAGTTTTTTTTTTCTTTTTGTAATAGTGAGAACATCGTTGAATTTGGTTAGTCTCCCACTAAGATGTTGGATAGAGAAAGTAGATCCACAAATATCATCAAGCCTAAATTGGATTGAGATAGAGGTGAAAATGAAGCAAGTGAGAATAATGCAAGAGCCATGTATTCCATTTTCAATGCCATTAATGGGAATGAATTTCATAGGATTGCTACATGCACTTTTGGGATATCCTCCAAATTAAAGGGACTAATGTCATGAAAGTATCCAAGATTCAAATGTTAACATCTAGGTTTAGGAACATTATGATGGATTTTCATACAAAATTCACATAGATATATCGAATTCTAGCTTTAATCTTGGTTGTTAGGACATTGAATCTTGTTTATATGTTAGCAATTTTATTACTTTTATATTTTTCCATAGAAGACTTTTTAGATACTGATGCGCTCTCCAATTTAGATCAAAGGTTATTGTTTGTCCAACCAAGAAGTCATAAATAGGTCTATAAATGTTTGGCTTATGGCACATTAGGTGTTGTTGAGGTATTAAGAGGATTAGTTTTATTTTGAACTTAAAATGATTTAAAATTAGATTTTTAAATTGAGCAGGACCGCTCAAACAACTTGGAGCGCTCAAACAGGCCTCACCGCTCAATCGTCCAAGGCACTCAAATGGTCCATGAGTTGGCTCAAGTGGCATGCAATTTCTACTGAGATTTTCAAATAATTTTATTTAAAAAACCTTCCAAAATCGAGACTCTTTCGGCCTTTACCTATAAATACCTCCCTTTTAAACCCCTATAGTGAACACACACACACACAAATCTCATATTATTTGGAGAGGATTTCATTTAGGAGATTGTTTTAGAGATTTGAGAGAGAAAACCTAAAGTGTTACACCATTCTTGATCTCTCATTCAAGGATTAGATCTTTGAATCTTGGTTTGAAGACCTTCATCCCTTTAGAGGGGTTAAAGGATCTACTAGGAAGTAATATAAGGTTAATGTGTCGCAAATATGAATCAAGTTGTAGGTACTGAAAAGTAAGCCTTTAGGGAAAAGCAATCAGGTAAATCTATATAACTTGATTTTGAATAATGGATTTAGATTATTTGTCTTAGACCTTGTGCTTTTTTATCTCTACAATTGGTGTGGGAGTTTTCCACATAAAAATCATGTGTCTCATTGTCCATATTTCTATATATTTGATATTCAATTTGAATTGCCTATTATTGGTTGAATTGATTATCCCTAATATCTAGCAAGATATCCATAAAAAGTACAAATCAATTTTTTTATATATATTTGAAGATTTTAGGTATAACCCATTTAGTTATTTGAATACTCCTAATATATCTTGGGATTAAAAAATTTGGATAAAACATACAAATATTTATTGAAAATTCTAAAATCACCCATTCACTCCTCCTTTGGGTGTTCCTTATTAGACTTTCAATTTTTTATTGGTGAACTCATCTCTAACTTTAAAGTGGTAAGAAAAATTTTGAGATATCTTCGAGAGAGATTTAAAGCAAAAGTGAACACCATTGAGGAGTCTAAAGATGTGGATTCATTCAAGATAGATGAATTTGTAGATTCTATCCAAACATTTGAGATGACCCTTGAATCACCTAGGAAAGGAAATGGAGTTGCTTTGAATGCTATTAAAGAAGAGTCCCTAAGTTTCAAAAGTGAAGATGAGAAAATGTCAAATGGAGAATTACAAGGTTTGCTAGAAAATTTAAGAAACATATGAAATTCAAAAAATCTAAGAAGAAATCAAATAATGGTAAAAAAATTAAAATGGAGGAACTCAATTGGAAAAGAGAAAATGTGGAGAAATGTGTAAAAAAAATGAGTTGGAAATTGAGTGTTTTAAATGTGGAGGAAATGTCACTTTGCATTTGAATTTCCCTAAAAGAAAAGGAATAAAAAGGTCATACAAGTTACTTGGAGTGACTTTGAGTCTAAACGAACAAGTGAAAATGAATCAAATGAATAGGAGAATGCATAAACTCCATCACCTTTGTGGTAAGTGTCAATAAAGAACCTCTCTTAATGAAAGTCTCAAGTGAGCTAAGTAAGTCAAGTGACTCCAATGATGATGACATGAGCTTTGACACAACTGATGAAACCTTGTATATGGAGTGCTTGAACCTTAAACAAGAACGAGTTAAGTGGAAGGCTTCTAAGAAGATTTTAACCAATGAGATCGATGTTTTAAAGGGAGAAAAGAAGACTTTACTTGATAAAATTGCATTTCTTGAAAATAAATATTTTGAAATGAAAAAAAAAAAAACTCTAAATAGTGAAAATCAAATATTTAAAGATGAGTCACATGTTTTAAAAGACTTAATGATTTGATCAATTCAGGGTCTAAATCATCTAATAAAATAGGCTTAGGATTTGTTGATGGAAATACAACTCCAGGTAGTGGTAAAACAATTTTTGTCAAGCCTTGTAAAGAAGAACATCCTAAAAAAACTCATTCTCAAACCAAGTTTTATTGCACTCGTTATGGCAAAATGGGACATACTTGTCATAGATGCTATGCAGGAATGCTTGATAATTTTCAATGAAAAATGAACAACCTAATGAATGAATATCATACATGGAAGAATAGGTTATTGAATAAGAGCAAGAGAGTGTCCAAGAGGGATTCAAATGTCCCTCATCATAGTGGATTCCAAGAAAGTACTTCCAATAAAACATCAAAGTCACAAATGTTAAACAAATATGGGGTTAAAAAGAATGAACTTAAGTGCCTTGTTTTTCATACCGTACTTAGAGCTAGTGAGTCATATTCATGGTACTTTGATAGTAGTTGTTCATGCCATATGTGCAGACCCTTAATTTTTTTCTCATAGCATATGTTATTTCATACTTTTTCTCCCTCACTTTGTACTCCCTTGTAGTACACAATTAGTATTCCTTATTGTTTAGTCGTTCATCACCCCATAATGATCCACCTATTACCTAGTTTACTATAGAGTCTCAAGGCCACTTTTGGAGGGAGTTTTTGGATGTATAGTGTGATTTTAGTAGCTTCCTAAGCTCAATTTAAGAGTTTTTTTTTTTTTTTTTTTTTTTTTTTTTTTTTTGTGGGCCTTAGTCTTGGATTTTTGCTTTGGTTTTTTTAAGGAGTTTGAGCTTGGTTTATGGAAGTTTTTAGGGGTTTTAAAAGAATGTGAGCATATGAGAAGATGATGATAAGTGTCCAAATCTCCTTCATCCTTTACCTTATAAAAAGGGTCTTTAGAAACTCATTTAGGGAGGGTGGGGATTCCTATGCATTTTCTTGGAAGAGGTAATTTTGCCAAATTCTCTCAAGAGGATTTGGTGAATTTTGAAGATCTTTTTGCTTGGAGAAGAAGAAAGACATACAAGAAGCTAAGCGAACCTTGCTTAAGTAGAGGATTCCAAGTAAGACCATTGTTAATTCCATGTTTTTCATTATCATTTACTATTCTTCTTCTTTCTTATGATTGTAAAGACTATTTGTTGCTTAGTTGTAAATATTGGAAGCTATAAATTAAATTATTGATTCTTATTTGCAATATATGCTTGTTCTTCTGCTATTCATCTCTTGATTCACTATGTTTTCTTGCAAATTGTTTTAATCTAAGACTAATCTTGTTGTGCAGTGGTTTTGATATTCACTTTAAATTGGTTTTAAAGTTCTTTGAGAATAGTTTACCTAATTTCAAGCTCATTGATGATTTATGAAATTAGGCTTTGCTTAATTTTATTTCTACTTATTTTTCTTTTATTCTTGTTTTTTAAGATTTAGGTTTGATTTTGATTTTTAATTTTCTTTTCAAATTTGATTTTAAAACTTTTCTTTAAACTTGTGTTTCAAGCATCATTCAAATAATAAAATTTGACTGTTTTTTCATGCTTGAGAAATAAGACACCTCAAATTGCACATCATGGTGCTTTTTTCCAATTTACACACTTTTTTACTCACTCTTGGTTTTTTTATTTCAGTTTGCACACCTACTAGTGTGCACTATGGTGGTTAGGTTCAAATTGTGTACCTCTAAAATGTGTATTTTAAGTTTATGCGCCTTCTTGCACGCTTGTAGTGTTTTGTTTTAGTTTGCACGCCCTTTCAGTGCACAATTTGATTTTTATCCCTCTTCTTAAATGTGAAATTTGATTTTTACCCTTTTCTTAAGTGTGCAATTTGATTTTACTCTTTTTTTAAGTGCACAATTTGTTTTTTACCCTCTTTTTAAGTGTGTAATATGATTTTTACCCTCTTTTTAAGTGCATAATTTGATATTACCCTTTTTTTAAGTGTGCAATTTGATTTTATCCTCTTCTTGAGTATGCAATTTGATTTTTACCATCTTCTTGAGTGTGTAATATGATTTTTACCCTATTTTTAAGTACCCAATTTGATTTTTTTATCTTTCTTCTTAAGTGTGTAATTTGATTTTTTTACTCTCTTCTAACGTGCACACCCTAAGTATGCAATTTGATTATGTGTAGGGTCCCTTTTAGTGAGCGAGGTAGTCCCTTTGAGTGTGCAATCACTATCATGCCTCTTCCTCCAGTGTGAAACCTTAGTTTAAAGAGTTTTCTATAGAGACCATGCTCACCCCTTGCATACGCTTCCCATGGTTGTCCAAGGCTTAAGAAAAATGATATTTTGCTTGTAATTAACAGCTAATATGCTTATTAGCACATATAAGGCATGATTTCACATAAGAATACCCATATCCATGGGTTTTCCTTTGTGAATTTCAGCCCTCTTTTCAAACTTAATATTTTATGATTTTCTTGATTTTGGAAATATGGATAAATCTCACAAATATTAATTAAATGGGATAATCTCCATCCCTTTTAAGCTTTTTTCCATGATCCTTGGAGCATTGGGGATGTGGATTAGTCCATGAAAATTAATTTAGGCATTGGTAAAGTCCACATTCTTTGATTTTAAAAAATCACCCACTTGTTACCATGTTTTTAACTTTGAAAATGTTTTATTAATTTTGGACTTTTTGGTTTATCTTAAAATATTTTAAAATCCTTTTTAGGCATGGATGGTGTTTTAGACTTCTTAAATGTATAAAAAAAAATTTGTTTTGTTGAAAATTCTTTCTTCAAGCTTATGAAATAAATTAGTTTTTCCAAGTGTCCAAATTCTGCCATGTTTTTTATACCTAGAATGTTTTTATAAATCCGCATAAGCTTATGGGTTTTTAATATTTTTCCTACATGCTAGACTTCTTAAATAACCTCTTAGGTTTTGGTTTCATTCAAAAATCCTTTTACAAACTTAAGATTTATTTTGTAAGCACCTATGTTATGTCTACTACTATACATCTTGAATTAATATGCTATTTTAGTCTGTTTGTGGTTGTCGAGCTTTTCTCTGCTTCTTGTTAGATTTTTGTCAAGTGGATCCATGCTTCCATTAGTAGCAATGCTAAGCTTTAGGTCATGAGCTCATGTTGCTAACTCTTCAAAGGTTCTTAGTCTTATCTCTTGAAAAATATAGTATAATGCATTCCCTAGAAACAAATCTCAATAGTTAAAACTTAAATTAACATATCCCTATAATCAAGATTTAAGTTTCTTTATCTAGTGATATAGCCAATAACAAGTTCATCTTTCCATTGGCGAGTATGTGTGAGTTCTACCATGCTTACATTGCGTTGTGTACTATAAAAATGATTAAGAAACTCTTGCTCAAGTTGTTCCCAATTGTCTATGGATTTGGGCTCAAGATCAATGTACCATTCAAAGGCATTTCCTTTTAATGAGCAAACAAATTGTTTCACTAGGAGATCCTCTTGAGTGTCTACATTGTTACAGGTTTCCACAAAATGAGTGACAAGTTGACTTGGGTTCCCCTTACCATTGAATTGTTGGAATTTTGGTGATTGAAAACCTATTGACATCCTCAATTGCTCAATTCTTAAAGAATAAGGCTTAGCATAAGTATGCGAAGACAAAATGCTACCTTTTCCTTCGCTCTTAAGAGTTTCAAGGATGAGTTCTTTTAATTGATTAATAAGAATCGACCCTTCTAGAGAAACTTAAGATTCACAAGGGGTTCTTATGCTTTAGAACTCTCAGTACCATGAGCAAGATTTTCTTTCAATAGAAATCTTATGGATGAATCAACAACTATTTGACTTAATTCTTCCATACTTTTGATTTTGCTCGTGAGGAGGAATTTAGGCATCCTTTTTTGTTTATGGTTTTTGTAAAGACTTCAATTTTTTTGAACATTTGAGCAATTTACTCTTCTAATTGAATTGAGTTTGTCATCATGACTAAGATGATATTAGAATAAGTAATATGATCAACCGTTGTTTGTTGTGTTACTTTTAAAGTCTCACATGAAGATGCTAGTGTAGATCCACTACTAGACCCATTGTCTTTTTTAGTAGGAGACTTTAGAGTTACCTCTTGAGACATGGTTGGGTGTGATTCCACTTGTTCAACCATATTGTTATTCTATGCCTCTAGGAGCTCTAAGGAGATTCTTGAATTTTGTTTGGAGAAGTTGCTTCAAAAACCATGGTTGCCCTAGTAAATGAAGCAACTTTCACTCTACTTCAAGTCATGAGATTAGAACTTGTTTTGATGCCAACTGCTTTGACTAAATTAAAATGAGTGGATTTGATTCCTAGATGACTAGGCTTTTTTTTTTTTTTTCAAGACTCCATATGATGGAATGTAGATTTCTTGTGAGGAAGAAATGAGAGGTAAAGTTATCCCACCAAGTGTGCTAGAAATTTGAACCCACAAATTTCTTCAAATAAAGAATTTGGTGGACAGAAAATTAAAAATTAAAAATTAAAAATTTGAGGAGACAATCTCCAATATATCACCCAATTCTCCTTACAAAGATAGAAACATCTTTTTAAGCAATTTAATGCTTAATTTTGGATCCAAAGGGTTTTCTTTAATAAACAATACAGCATAAAGTTTTCAAATAAAAAGAATATTCAATTATTCTTTTCTTAAAAAAAAAACTTCGATTCTTCTTCAATTCTTTTAAAAAATCTTCAAATTATTCTTCAAGAGATCTTTGAATCTTCTTGAAGTTTTCAAAAAGTATTGAGTCTTCAAGGAATTTCTTTAGGAGCTCTTCAAATTTTCTTTGCTTAGGAATGGCCATTTCACAGGTCAATTGGGTCACTCGCCCTACCTTACCCCTATTGGGACGAGTATGGGATAAATTAATCGAGTATGGGAAAGTTTTGTGAAACCCGAATCAGGTTCAAGGCGAGTATGGGTTTGTAATTACCCGTTCCGCCTTACCCCAAATATATAATTACCAATTTACCCTTAAATATTACAAAATACCCAAAATATCCTCCCTACATATAATTTATTCTTCCTAGATTTTTAGGGTTTGTTTTCTCTCAAAAGAAAGGCTTTGTTTTCTCAATTCGAATTGCCTTAAAAGCAAAATCTTTTGCTCTAAAAACAAGATTTACAGTCTCGTAGACAACAAATTATTGGAGTTGTAGTGGATCTCTTCCTTCTAAGTAAGAAAACCCTAACTTTTGAAGCTTTATTAAAAATCTAGCTTGTTTTTCAAATTTTTTTGGTTTTAGTTTATGGGTTTGAGGTTTTTTCAATTGTTTATCAGTAGATTTGTAATTTATATGCATTCTTGGTCTTCGTCTTATATGCATTTTATCATAAATATCAGTTGATTACTACTCAAAAAGTGTTATTTTATAGTTTAAAATTAACTGTTTTAAACACTTTTGAGTAGTAGTTAATACTTTTTAACTCAATTGGCACATTAAGGAACCTAGCAATTACTAATCAATTTTTGGCAAGTTTTGGTGTTTTTTGTAACTTTTTTATCATTGAAACAAGCAAAGAATGAGGGAGAATTTTGTGCAATCCATGGCAATGCAAGTTGAAGCTCAAATACATGAAAAATCCGACCTTTGGAGCACTTTTGATTCGTCCCCAGATGGTGCCATTTGATTTTGGTTCCCGAACGGGTGTTATCAACAAAATTTATAAAACCTAAATCACCGTACACTAGGGTAGCATGGCTACTATAATATAGTGGCTCTAAGATCGTCCACAGGGATGGGTTTTCTTCGTACAAGTGACATTAATGAATGTAATGAAATGATGCTTTTCCTTATGAAAATTAGCTTTTAAAGAAAATGGAATTTTAGTTGAAAATATTGATTTTAAGTTAAGCAAAAGAAATAGTAATTGAAGTTAATTACAAAGAGAAGGTCTCTTTGAGCTTTAGGTCATTAGGATCGGGTTCCTTAGGCAAAGGAGGAGATTCCGAATCTTCTCCTCATGTTGGGGACAATAACATAAAGGATGGTTATCTCCCGAACTGGTTTTGTATTTGGCAATTAAGATTTGATCCTAAGAGTTCATGAAAAGTGGTAGTTGCTTTCCATTAATGGCTTCAAACACTAAAAACCCTCACCTTGAACCACCTTCCAATGGCTCGTACTTGATAACTAATAGACATCCATGGATCTAGCAATAAGCATCCATAGAATCCGAAAAGCTTACCAAGTATTGGCCATTTAAGGTGATTCTAAGGGATTAAAGCTAAACTTTGAAATAAAAACCATTAATGGTTACCAACTACCTTCATTTAAAGCATAGAAAACTCCCACTTTTACATTTGGGTCCTTCACCTAGCTTCCATCACTCCAAGAAACGTGAAACTTAGCCACTCATCCCCTAAGAAATCATCCTCAGAGGTTGTTTGGCTAGAAAGAAAATGAAAAAGAAAACAAAACGAGAAGGAAAGGCAGAGCAAGGGCTCTGTATTCTATTACGGGAATTTTTTACAAGTGAAAATAAATCTATATCACCACTATTCTTCTTTCACAAAAAATGTAAAAGAGATAAATAAAGAGGTTTTTCCAACCCTCTTTATAGTTCCTAAACAAGAAATTCTATCATTGGATGATTACAAGGAGAAAATAGGAAATTACACAAATATCTGGAGATAAAAATCTAACTGAGTCAGTGCATAGGAAGATTTCGCAGACCATGCTAAATTTTGCATGGTGTGCAAAATTCCTTTTTGGTTGCATCTTATGGTTTCACAGGGTATGCGAAATTTTCTTTCACTCAGTCCTGCAGATGCTTTTCCTCTTGATTTTCGCATGCTATGCAAAGATTGCGCATAGCCATGCGAAATTGCTACATGTTGGATTTCTTTCTTTGTTTTTCTTCCTTGCATCTCTGATTGGCTTGGAAACCTATTACCAAGCTTGGCAAAGGCTATGAAGTGCTCCAAAGCTTGAATTTTTCATGTAATGGAACTTCAATTTGCATTTCGATGGATTGCACAAAATTCTCCCTCATTTTTGGTTTGTTTCAATGATCAAAAAGCTATCAAAAACACCAAAACTAGCCAAAAATTGATTAGTAACCCTTGCTAAGTTCCTTAATGTGTCAATTGAGTTAAAAGGTATTAACTACTACTCAAAAGTGTTTAAAATAGTTAATTTCAAGCTATAAAAGAGCACTTTTTGAGTAGTAATCAACTTCATAGCCCTTTGCCAAGCTTGGCAATAGGTTGCCAAGCCAATCAGAGATGCAAGGAAGAAAACTAGGGGAAGAAATCCAACATGTAGCATTTTCGCATGGCTATGCGAAAATTTTGTATAGCATGCGAAATCAAGAGGAGAAGCAACTACAGGACTGAGTGAAAGACAATTTTGTACACTGAAGGGAATTTCGCACACCCTACGAAACCACAAGATGCAGCAAAAACTGAATTTCGCACACCATGCGAAATTTCGCATGGTCTGCGAAATCTTCTTGTGCACTGACTCTGTTAGATTTTTATCTCTAGATTTTTTTGTGTAATTTACTATTTTCTCCTTGTAATCAATCAATGATAGAATTTCATGGTGAGGAACTAAAAAATGGGGTTAAAAAAAACCTCTTTAGACATTTTATGCATGAATTCTTCACTTGTAATTCCCGTAAAAAAGAAATATACAGAGCCCTTACTCTACCTTTCCTTCTCATTTTTGTTTTCATTTTTCTTTCTAGCCAAACTACCTTTGAGGATGATTTCTTAGGGGATGAGTGGCTAAGTTTCACGTTTCTTGGAGTGTTGGAAGCTAGGTGAAGGACCCGAATGCAAAGATGGGAGTTTTCCTTGCTTTAAATAAAGGTAGTTGTTAACCATTAATGGTTTTTATTTCAAGGTTTAGCTTTAAATCCCTTAGAATCACCTTGAATGGCCAATACTTGGTAAGCTTTCCGGATTCTATGGATGCTTATTGCTAGATCCATGGATGTCCATTAGTTATCAAGTATGAGCCATTGGAAGGTGGTTCAAGGTGAGGGTCTTTAGTGTTTGAAGCCATTAATGGGAAGCAACTACCATTTTTCATGAACCCTTTGGATCAAATCTTAATTGCTAAATACAAAACCGGTTCAGGAGATAACCATCATTTATGTTATTATCCCCAATGCGAGGAGAAGATCTGAAATCTCTCCCTTTGCCTAAGGAACCCGATCCTAGTGACCTAAAGTTCCAAGAGACCTCTTTGTAGTTAACTTCAATTGCTATTTTTGCTTAACTAAAAATCAAAATTTTCAACCATAATTCTATTTTCTTTAAAAGTTAATTTTCATAAGGAAAAGCACCATTTCATTACCTTCACTAAAGTCACTTGTACGAAGAAAACCCATCCCTGTGGACGATCCTAGAGCCACTATACTATAGTAGCCATGCTACCTTAGTGTAAGGTGATTTAGGTTTTATAAATTTTGTTGATAACACCTGTCTGGGAACGAATCAAATGGCGTCGTTGCCGGCGATGGTGCCAAAGTACATTAACATTACCTTTGGTGAACACTTGTGATCTTCATCACAAGTTCGGTGATTTTTCTTTTACTAATTCTTTTTCTTTGTCTCTATTTTAGCTTATCTTTTGTTTGGTTTTTAGTTAACCTTAACCTCTTCCTAGAATTGTATTTCTTTTGTTTTCTTTGTTTTTGTTTTAGTGATCTCTAGTTGTGCATGCCCTATTGGATAAGAGATATTGAGGGAAGACTTATGAAGATTGAAACCCCTCAAGAAACTGAGTTGGAAGTGTACTTGAACATCATGGATGTTCCACCTAAAGACCAGAATAGCCAACATGGTCAAGAGGATAATTTCAATGCATACTGATCCATGAGGGACCGCATGCATCCACCTCGTATGAGTGCACCTTCATACATAGTGCCTCCCATTGAGCAGCTAGTAATCCGACCTCACATTGTGCCACTCCTACCTACTTTCCATTAGATGGAAAGTGAGAATCCCTACTCGCATATTAAGGAATTCGAAGAGGTTTGTAATATATTCCAAGAAGGAGGAGCTTCAATTGACTTGATGAGGCTCAAGTTATTTCCTTTCACCTTGAAGGATAAGGCCAAGATTTGGCTCAATTCTCTAAGGCCAAGGAGTATCCGAACTTGGATTGATTTGCAAGTCGAGTTTCTCAAGAAGTTCTTCCTTACTCATAGGACCAATGGTTTGAAAAGGCAAATTTCGAACTTCTCAACTAAGGAGAATGAGAAATTCTATGAGTGTTGGGAGAGGTACATGAAAGCTATTAATGCTTGTCCTCACCATGGCTTTGACACATGGCTCTTAGTGACCTATTTTTACGATGGTATGTCTTCTTCAATGAAGCAACTCCTAGAAACTATGTGTGGAGGAGACTTCATGAGTAAGAATCCGGAGGAAGCCGTGGACTTTTTGAGTTATGTGGCTGAAGTTTCAAGAGGATGGGATGAACCAAATGCTAGAGAGGTAGGAAGAATGAAGTCTCAACCTAATGCTAAGAGTGGGATGTATGTTTTGAATGAAGACACTGACATGAAGGCAAAGGTTGCAGCTATGGCAAGGAGATTGGAAGAGCTAGAAATAAAGAAGGTACAAGAAGTGCAAGCCATTTCTGAGACACCAGTGCAAGCTATGCCTTGTTCTATTTGTCAATCTTATGAGCACTTGGTTGAGGTGTGTCCTACCATTCCAGTAGTGAGAGAGATGTTTGGTGATCAAGTAAATGTTATTGGTCAATTCAAGCCCAGTAACAATGCTTCATATGGCAACACCTACAATTCAAATTGGAGGAACAATCCAAATTTCTCTTGGAAACCAAAGCCACCTCAGTACACACAACCTACTCAAGCACCTCAGCAAGCCTCGAATCTTGAACAAGCTATTATGAACCTTAGTAAGGTTGTGGGAGACTTTGTGGGAGATTAGAAGTCCATTAATGCTCAACTGAATCAGAGAATTGACAGTGTGGAGAGCACATTAAACAAAATGATGGATGGGATGCAAAATGATCTGTCTCAGAAAATAGACAATGTCCAATACACAATCTCAAGGCTTACCAACCTCAACACAGTGCAAAAGAAAGGAAAGTTTCCTTCTCAACCTCATCAAAATCCCAAGGGTATCCATGAAGTGGAGGCTCAAGAAGGAGAATCTTCAAAGGTAAGGGAAGTCAAAGCAGTTATCACCTTGAGGAGAGGTAAAGAGGTTGATCAGCCCACATCCAAGCCAAAACATGATGAAGAGAGTGTAGCAGAAAAAGAAAAGAGTGAGGAAATTAAAGGAAAGAGAAAAGGGAAAAGTACAAAGAAAGATAACCATGATTCTAGTGTGGATGAAGAACTCGAGAGGATAGTCATCAAGGAAGATATGATGAAGAAACACATGCCTCCGCCTTTTCTCCAAGCTTTGCATGGAAAAAAGGGAACCAATAATGCATCAGAAATTTTTGAATTGTTGAGGCAAGTGAAGGTTAATATCCTTTTGCTAGACATGATCAAACAAGTGCTGACATATGCAAAATTCTTGAAGAACTTGTGCACTATAAAGAAAGGGTTGAATGTGAACAAGAAAGCCTTCTTGACTAAGCAAGTGAGTGCCATCATACAGTGCAAGTCTCCAGTGAAGTACAAAGATCCAGGCTGCCCTACCATCTTAGTGAGTATTAGAGGGACTTGTGTGGAGAAAGCTTTGTTGGACTTGGGAACAAGTGTGAATTTGCTACCCTACTCTGTCTACAAGCGGTTGGGACTTGGAGAGTTGAAGCCAACATCCATCACTCTATCTTTGGCAGATAGATCAGTGAAGATTCCAAGAGGGATGATCGAAGATGTCTTAGTTCAAGTTGACAAATTCTACTATCCAGTGGATTTTGTTGTTCTTGATATGGATTTGGTTGTCAAAGGAACTAATTATGTTCCTATCATACTTGGAAGACCATTCCTAGCTACATCAAATGCAATCATCAATTGTAAGAATGGAGTCATGCAACTCACGTTTGGCAACATGACATTAGAGCTTAACATCTTCCATTTGTGCAAGAAACATATCCACCTGGAAAAAGAAGAAGGTCCAGAGCAAGTGTGCATGATTGACACTTTAGTGGAGGAGTATTGTGATCAGAGAATGCAGAAGGATATGATTGAGAGTCTTGGGGATCTTGATGAAAGGTTACCTGAACCCTTAGATTTGATTTCTTCCTTGTCCCCTTTGAGGAGGAGAGAAGAAATTATACCCTTATTCAATGAGAAGAAGACACAAAGAGCTTCTAAGGAGGAGCCCCCAAAGCTTATTCTTAAGCCACTACCCACAGAGTTAAATTATGCATATTGGAAGAAGACAAGCAGTGCCCTATTGTTATATCTTCAGCTCTTACCATTCATCAGGAGGATTGTCTACTTGAAGTCCTTAGAAGATGTAAGAAGGCAATAGGGTGGCAAATTTATGATTTGAAAGGGATCAGCCCTTCAGTTTGCACCCATCATATTTACATGGAGGATGAAACTATGCTAGTTTGTCAACATCAGAGAAGGTTAAACCCTCACATGTAAGAGGTGGTACGAGCTGAAGTTCTTAAGCTGCTTCAGGCCGATATTATCTACCCCATATCAGATAACCCATGGGTGAGTCCTACTCAAGTTGTGCCAAAGAAGTCTGGGATCACGGTGGTGCAAAATGATAAGGGAGAAGATATCTCTACATGCCTCACTACAAGTTGGAGGGTGTGTATAGATTACAGGAGGTTGAATGCAGTGGCGAGGAAGGACCATTTCCCATTGTCCTTTATTGATTAGGTGCTTGAGAGGGTCTCTGGGCATCCTTTTTATTGTCTCTTGGATGGCTACTCCAGGACTTTTAGATAGAAATTGATGTTGAAGACCAGGAGAAGACCACTTTCACGTGCCCATTTAGTACCTATGCATATAAGAGAATGCCTTTCGACTTATGCAATGCACCCGCAACTTTCCAAAGATGCATGTTAAGCATTTTCAGTGATATGGTGGAGCGTATTATGAAAGTCTTTATAGATGATATCACCATATATGGAAGTGCATTTGATGAATGCTTGGCCAACTTAGAAGTTGTTCTAAACCGATGCATTGAGAAAGACTTAGTGCTTAACTGGGAGAAATGCCATTTCATGGTACAACAAGGGATTGTCCTTGGGCACATCATCTCCAAGCAAGGCACTGAAGTTGACAAAGCAAAAGTTGAACTCATTGTCAAGTTGCCATCTTCAACAAATGTCAAAGGAGTAAGGCAATTCTTTGGCCATGCTGGGTTCTATAGGAGGTTTATTAAGGATTTCTCTAAGCTTGCAAGGCCTCTCTGTGAACTATTGGTGAAAGATGCTAAATTCATATGGGATGATAGATGTCAAAGGGTTTTTGAAGAATTGAAGCTATTTCTGACAACCACACCAATATTGAGGGCTCCCAACTAGCAACTGCCCTTTGAGGTGATGTGTAATGCCAGTGACTTTGCCATAGGAGCTGTTCTTGGGCAAAAAGAAGATGGAAAACCCTATGTGATCTACTATGCGAGCAAAACATTGAATGAGGCACAAAGAAACTACGCAACCACCGAGAAAGAATTATTAGCTGTAGTTTTTGCCTTGGATAAGTTTCGTGCTTACTGATTACTACTCAAAAAGTGCTATTTTGTAGCTTGTAATTAACTCTTTTATACACTCTTGAGTAGTAATTATTTCCTTTTAACTCAATTGGCATGTTGAAGACCCTTGCAATCATTTCTAACTGAATTATGTCAAGTTTTGGTGTTTTTGATAGCTTTTAGCTACACCAAGGCAATCCGAGAATGAGGGAGATCTTTTTATAGGTCATGGAAAAGCTTTTGGGAAGCTCAAATGCATGAAGAACCAAGCTTTGGAGCTCCATAGCCCTTTGCCAAAGCCAATCAAGCATGCACGGAGGAAAAACAAAGTGAAGAAGAAACAGAGCATAGCAGCTGCAGTCTTCTTTCCCATTCTTGGAGCACTTCCCGAAGTCCATTTTCTGCATGCTAGATACCGTTGGAAAGCTCTGGAAGTCAAGAATCCAATGCTTCAAACGTGTACAATTTGGATCAGAAACGAGGAAGTTATGGCCTTTGCAAGATAACTGCATCCAGCTGAAGGACAAATTTGCACCTTGCGAATTTGTAACTCCAGTGTGCAAAACCTGAAGCCTACCTTGCGCAACGGGATTGGAGCACAAACACACAGTCACAGAGAGTGCCAACTTGCGAAAATGGTTTTCCAACTTGCGAAAGTGACATCCAACATGCGAAAAGGGAACTCAAGTTGCGAAACCAACTTGCGAGATTTTCGCAAGTCACCATTCATGGTGCGAAATCTTCATGCGAATTGGAAAACTTGCGCACCGACTCTTTTGGATATTTTTCTTCAGATATTTTGTGTTTAAATCTCGTTTTTCTCCTTGTAACTGACCACTCATGTAATTCCTTGGCTAGCAAGGAATGAAGGAAGGGTAAATAACCTTCCTATATAAATACTCTCTTGTAATCACTGAAGGACACTCGGGAGTTTTTCCAGAGAACAATTTTTGTATAGTTTTGAAAGTAATACATAGAGCTTTGCTCTACCTTACCTTCTCACTTTTATCTTTGCTTATAATTATGTTTTCTAGCAAATCAACCTCTGAGATGTTTTCTCAGAGGATGGTTGGCTAAACTTGTTGTTCCACGGGTGAGGGAAGCTAGGTAAGGTGCCGGATGCAAAGAGTGAGTTTTTGTTGTTTCTATTTTTAATGAAGAGAAAGTGTGACCCGTTAATGTTGTTTATATTTTTAGTTAACTAGGATTACCGTGAATAGCCAATATTTGGTAAGCTTTCGGATTCCATGGATTCTTATTGCTTGCAATCTTGCTCCATGGAGGTCTAATTGTTATCTCTTGTTCGCTTGTGAAGGATGATCCGATGTTAAGGACCACCTTGGATGGCAAATACTAGGTGAGAGGTACAAGCCATTGCAAGGTGTGTCAGTGAGAGGAATTTAGAGTTGACATCATTAATGGTAAGCATCTGTACCACACCGGTTTGGGAAATAACTATAGGTTAAATCCCAAATGCGAGGAAAAGACTCAAGTGGCCGGATTTTCCTCTCTTGCATTTGGTACCTGATCCTAGTGACCTGAAGTCCCGAGGAACTCCTTTCTTTATAATTAATTTCAGATAATTTGTATGTTTGGTTAGCTTAAAGTCTTCTGTTCCCATTCAAACCTTTGTTTTTCTTTTAAAAAGCTAACCTTGAAATGAAAAAGCACCCATTTAGCTCTTGAACTGATATCAATTGGAAAGTGAAAACCCATCTCTGTGGACGATCCTAGAGCCACTATACTATGCTAGCTAAATGCTACCCCGGTATATGGTGAAATAGGTTTATAAATTTTGTTGATTACTTCCGCCTGAGAATTGAGATCAAAGCACATCAATTGAGTTGAATCGATTGGAACACCAATCGGGCATGAATCACTTACTTGGTGGGGTCCTTCATTGTGGTTTTCACTGATCACTCTGCTTTGAAGTATCTGTTGACTAAGCAAGATGCTAAAGTAAGGCTGATTATATGGATCCTCTTGCTTCAAGAGTTCAATCTTCAGATCAAAGATAAGAAAGGAGTGGAGAATGTGGTAGCAGACCACCTTTCAAGGCTAGCTATCGCACATAATTCCCATGGTTTGCCCATCAATGATGATTTTCTAGAGGAGTCTCTCATGTTGGTGGAAATTGCTCCTTGGTATGCTCACATTGCTAACTACCTAGTCACAGGAGAAGTTCCAAGTGAGTGAAAAACACAAGATAAGAAGCACTTCTTTGCAAAAATTCATGCCTACTATTGGGAAGAGCCATTTCTATTCAAGTATTGTGTGGATCAAATAATAAGGAAGTGTGTTCCTGAAGAAGAGCAATAGGGGATCCTCAGTCATTGCCATGAAAATGCATATGGAGGCCACTTTGCTTCTCAAAAGACAGCCATGAGGGTGTTGTAATCAGGTTTCTGTTGGCTATCACTTTTCAAAGATGCCCACACCATGTGCAAGAGTTGTGATCGATGCCAGAGGGTGGGAAGTTGACACGTAGGAACATGATACCTTTGAACCCCATTTTGATAGTTGATCTTTTTGATGTTTGGGGCATTGACTTCATTGGACCTTTCCCTATGTCTTTTGGCTACTCTTACATCTTGGTGGGAGTATATTATGTTTCTAAGTGGGTTGAGGCAATCCCATGCAAGCACAATGACCATAGAGTGGTTCTCAAGTTTCTCAAGGAGAACATCTTCTCAAGATTTGGAGTGCCCAAAGCCATAATTAGTGATGGGGGTACTCATTTTTGCAACAAGCCTTTTGAAACTCTCTTAGCCAAGTATAGGGTGAAGCATAAGGTAGCTACACCTTACCATCCTCAAACTAGTGGGCAAGTTGAGTTAGCAAACCGGGAGATTAAAAACATATTGATGAAGGTGGTGAACACGAACAGAAAAGATTGGTCTGTCAAGCTCCTTGATTCACTATATGCATATAAAACAGCTTACAAGACCATTCTTGGGATGTCTTCTTATCGCCTAGTCTATGACAAAGCAAGCCATCTCCTTGTGGAATTGGAATACAAGGCTTGGTGGGCAATCAAGAAGCTCAACATGGATTTGATCAAAGCTGGGTTAAAGAGGTTCATAGACCTCAATAAGTTGGAGGAATTGAGAAATGATGCCTACATCAATTCAAAAATTGCAAAAGAGAGATTGAAGAGGTGGCATGATCAATTGGTATCCCACAAAGATTTTCAAAAGGGACAAAGAGTCTTGCTCTATGACTCTAAGCTCCACATCTTTTTGGGCAAGCTGAAATCAAGGTGGATAGGTCCTTTTACCATTCACCAAGTGCATTCAAATGGAGTAGTGGAACTACTCAACTCTAACAGTACCTGGAGCCTCAAAGTGAATGGCCATCGTCTTAAGCCCTTTGTGGAGCCTTTTTCTCGAGACAAGGAGGAATTCATCCTCCTTGATCCACATCAAGCTTGACAAGACCATTTTTTTTTTTTAGATGGACTTAGTCTTTCTAAAGACTATCAAGTCCATATCTTTTTGTTTTATTTTTTATTTGAGAGTTTTCTTGTATTGTTACTTGTTTTGATTTTGATTTCTCGCTTTAATTTCATTTTGGTTTGATTTAACTTAGGTTTTTGATAATCAATTGCAGGGGGGGACTTCAAAGCAGTTGGGCATGTCCTTAAAATTCTTAGTAGAGAATTCACCAAGGCATTTCGCGCACCCTTGCGAAAATTTCACAAGGTATGCAAAACCCTTATCAAATAGTAAGGTCAGCCGCTGCCAATTTTCACTCTTAAAACTCAAATTTGCACATCCTGCGAAATTTTCGCAGGGCATGCGAAATTCATGCCTCTCCTCACAATGGCTACTATCAATTTTAGGATGCAAAAATTTTCATTTCGCACACTGTGCGAAAATCGTTCCGAAATCTTCATGAGCTATTGCCAGTTTTGAGCCCTTTAAATTCCATTTCGCACACTCTGTGAAATTTTCGCAGAGCATGCGAAATTCAACATTGGCTGTTGCCTATTTTGGCTTTTCAAATAGTAATTCGCAAACCCTACGAATTTTTAGTGAGCTTTGCGAAAAATTGCTCCCTCTGCGAAAATCAATTTTTCAAAGGCCAAGCCCCATTTTCAATTTCGCACGCTATGCGAAAATCTAAGGGGTCTGCGAATTTTAAATGGGCTATGCGAAACAAGAATCGCACACCATGAGAAACTAGAATCACTCTACAAATTTATTTTTAATCCTCCCGAGCCCTAACTCCCCCATTTTGCAAGCACCCTCCCATTGCGAATCTCTCTACGACCTTGCGGCCTCTTCATAGTGTCACCCCGTGCCTCTATTCCATTTCAAAATTTCCACCATCTGTTCACACACCCCTCCTCACATTTCACTTCTCCGTCCCTCACTCATTCTCCACCCTTCCTTCGAGCCTACCCCCTCGAGCCTACTTCTCCTTCACGCATCTCACTTCTCAATCCATTCGCTCATTTAATATTCAAAAACCCCCACATTCCATTTCTTTGCGAAATTCCATCCACCATCCTTAGCCATCCACACACCCCTTAGGAATCCATATTTCTTACCCAACCTCACCACAGTCGACTCCCCACTCTCCCAAGCCTACCATACCTTCATTTCCCAATTAGCCATATTTCTCCATTTTCATATGGCACAGACCCGAGGGGCCCTTGTTACCCATTCGCAGAGTCGCACTCCGAGGCAGAGAGCCTCCTCTGCTCGGGTGCCTTATGATTCTCCATTTCAGGCCATAGAGGTCCCTCAGATTCTACCTTCTGAGGGTGGAGCGCCTACTAGTCCCTTCTCTTTTGCTCCTCAGCTCAGGTATGAGACTAGGAGAGCAACTACTACACCAGGGGTGATTACTTCACACCCTCAGAGTTCAATGTGGCGCCCTCTTGCCAAGAGGGCCAGGACTTTAGGCCTAGGCGAGTCATCCAGAGCTTCACAGCCTGAGCCTCTTATTGTTACATTTGCTCCAGCTCCTGCAGATTCTGAGCTTCCTTCCGACATGTCACCGGGGTCTATTATCAAATGCTTGATGCTCACAGCACCGCCCATTGAGGGTAACTCAAATTGTAGATCGAGACCTTTCCACTCAAAATTCTATTTTGATCAAGAGGCCTTGCGACAGCAGCCTAAGCTCCGAGACTCTTATGGCCTACTATAGAGGTACTATCTTGAGCAATTTATGACTCCTCGTGAGTTTTTTTATCCTAGAGTAGCATTAGACTTTTACCAGTCCATGACTTCTCATGGCGTCCCGAGTCCTACCTCGATTCACTTCACCATTGATGGACGTCATGGTATCCTCGAGGCCAGAGATATTGTAGAGGCTTTACAGATTCCTTTCGAGCCAGTTGATCCATCTGCTTTTTGCCAGTGGTCCCCAGTATCTCAGATGGACATGGTCCGCATTTTATCTAAGGGGACCTCTACAGATTCGATTCTTCTTCAAAAGGAGCTTCTACTTGAGATACTCCTCGTAGATGTGGTGCTACGCTCCAACCTCTTTCCCCTATAGCATTCGGTACAGAGGCAAGGAGCTATCTTGGATGCTTTGTTCCGCATATCAGAGGGCTTCTACTTTGGCCTACACCACTTAATCATGGCCTTCCTCGTCCACTTTGAGGAGAAGGTCCATAGGAAGAAGCTTCAGAGGGCAGACATCATTCCATTTGTATTCCCGAGGTTGCTTTGCCAGATCTTGGAGCATATGAGTTTTCCTACTGAGCCTAAGCACGAGCGTCGTTGCATTTTTCGAGAGCGATTCACTATTGACAAATGGAATCAGTTGGCGGGCTATTCTGCACCTTCAGGAACTCCTCCCATGGTAGCACCTCTAGTGCCCCCACAAATTGAGCAGGCACAGTCTGCTCCAGTACGTATAGAGTAGGGTGAGCTTCCGATAGAGACTATACCAACTGCCCTTGCATCATTTACTTCAGCACCACTAGTGCCCATGCCTGCGGCTGCTTCTGCTGCTCCCCTTATGACTCCTACTGTTCCACCTGTTGCTCCTACTACATCCGAGCCTTTCATCACCATCTCTGCTTCGGAGTTTCACGCCCTTGTAATTACCTTGCAAACATTGTCCACCACACAGGCTGCTCTCTTCCAGCAGATGGCTGTGATGCGTTCCCAGTAGGACCAACAGACTGCTATACTCCGCCAGATCCAGCAGCACCTAGGTCTTCTACCTCCACCTCAGCCTGACCTTCCTACATCATCAGAGAATACTATTCTAGTTGAGGATACTATTCCAGCTAAGGACACTACCACAGTAGAGGTCCAGATCCCGCCACCTCAGGAGGCCATCACAGATGTCATTGCTTCAGTTGATCCTCAGGATGAGCCTTAGATAGTTGACACAGTCATAGCTACACCTGAGGATACATCATTTGCACCTGAGGCTGCCACTACTTGATCATAGGACATCTCTTTATCTTATTGTATTTACATATTATATTAGTGGAGATTGTTCCTTGTATTGATGCTTTATATTTTGGGATTAGATGTATTACCTGATGATATCTCATATTGTACTTTCTTAGATTAATATATAGACATCATTTTTTATTATATTTGGCATTTTTCTATTTCCTCTACTCATTACTCTTTTGTTTTTTGAATCATGTGGTTCCTCCAATACGACTTAGACTCCATTTCACTTAGGAGGTACCACTTCCTCCCTTTATTTTCAATTGCTCTTGACACATTGAGGGCAATGTTGATCTTAGTTGGGAGGAGAGTTGAGGAAGGAAGTATTGTTAATAATGCTAGGTTAATTTGTTAATTTAGTTACTTTTTGCTTAATTTTAAAAGCTTTTACTCTACTCTCCATGGTTAATAAGGAAAGATTCTCAAAATGAAATGGGAGAAATTGAATTCTTGTCTTTTTACTTGAATCTTAGAGTTTGTATTATGCTTATTGAGGTTGATGAATTATTGAAACTCCTATTGAATTCAACCTAACCACACACTGTGCACATTAGGTTCCAATTATAAGATGAAAAACTATCTTACCCCCCTAAACTTAGGAAAATTTTGACTTGGTACCTTTGACCTCGTTTTAATAGTGTTGGGACACCTTATAAAAAGCCAATGAGCCTTAAAAAAAAAAAAAAAAAAGAACAAAGTGTTACACTTGCCTTGAAACCCGAGCAAAGTTCGAGGGCTATATGGCGAAAGTCTTTAAAACCCGGTGCCCTAAGCCTTTATTGGTTGGGAGTCACCGACCTCAATGCTCGTTACAAGGGTGAATAGGTGGAGTTTAACATATTGTAGGTGCTTGGGTATTGAATTTCAATCTCAAAAGTCCGGGGTGAAATCTAAGGGGTTAGTGGTCGAAAGATCCTTAAAGCTTGATGCCCTAAACCTTGATTGGTTGGGAGTTATTGATGGATCCCCATTACATAGACACTTTAGAAAACAATACCTTTAGCATTGCACTCCTACAATGAAAAAATTGTGAAATAAAAGAGGTGTGTTCTTAGCCTATTGGAGGTTGGTCAATTTGCTAAGGTTTGAGAAAGAACTAGGTTGGGGGGAAAGAATAGTTCGACATACTATAATCAGAAACTAATAAGCTTAACACTTAGATTTTTGTGGAAGAGTAAGGATTGGACCTTTGGGAGTGGAAATTCTTTTGATGCTTAAATTTGCATAATGCCTACTTTTTATAAATTGTGATTAGGCAAGAGATTTGATGACTCTTGTTGAAGGTTGGGTTTTGCCTCTTTGATGTTCCATGAGAGAGTATGATCTGCATCATGCCACTTGAAATTTTTTTGGAGTGATTAGCATGATTTTGTAAATTATTTTACTGTCTATTTTTTCTTTATCCCTCCTTCATTTCTAAGGGACTAGTAATGTGTCGGTTGGGGAGAGTGATTACTACTCAAAAAGTGCTCTTTTATAGCTTGAAATTAACTATTTTAAACACTTTTAAGTAGTAGTTAATACTTTTTAACTCAATTGGCACATTAAGGAACCTAACAAGGGTTACTAATAAGTTTTTGGCAAGTTTTGGTGTTTTTGGTAGCTTTTTTATCATTGAAACAAGCCAAGAATGAGGGAGAATTTTGTGCAATCCATGGTAATACAAGTTAAAGCTCAAATACATGAAAAATCCGAGCTTTGGAGCACTTCATAGCCTTTTGCCAAGCTTGGCAATAGGTTGCCAAGCCAATCAAAGATGCAAGGAAGAAAACCAGAGAAAGAAACCCAACATGTAGCATTTTCGCATTGGATGCGAAATCAAGAGGAGGAGCAGCTGTAGGACTGAGTGAAAGACAATTTCGCACACTGAAGGAAATTTCGCACACCCTACGAAACCACAAGATGCAGCAAAAAATGAATTTCGCACACCATGCGAAATTTTGCATGGTTTGCGAAATCTTCCTGTGCATCGACTCCGTTAGATTTTTATCTCCAAATTTTTTGTGTAATTTACTATTTTCTCCTTGTAATCAATCAATGATAGGATTTCATGGTGAGAAACTAAAAAGAGGGGTTAAAAAAGACCTCTTTAGACATCTTTTGTATGAATTCTTCACTTGTAATTCCCGTAAAAAAGAAATATACAGAGCGCTTGCTCTGCCTTTCCTTCTCATTTTTGTTTTCATTTTTCTTTCTAGCCAAACAACCTTTGAGGATGATTTCTTAGGGGATGAGTGGCTAAGTTTCACGTTTCTTGGAGTGATGGAAGCTAGGTGAAGGACCCGAATGCAAAGGTGGGAGTTTTCCTTGTTTTAAATGAAGGTAGTTGTTAACCATTAATGGTTTTTATTTCAAGGTTTAGCTTTAAATCCCTTAAAATCACCTTGAATGGCCAATACTTGGTAAGCTTTCCGAATTCTATTGATGCTTATTGCTAGATCCATGGATGTCCATTAGTTATCAAGTACGAGCCATTGAAAGGTGGTTAAAGGTGAAGGTCTTTAGTGTTTGAAGCCATTAATGGGAAGCAACTACCATTTTTCATGAACCCTTTGGATAAAATCTTAATTGCTAAATACAAAACCGGTTCAGGAGATAACCATCCTTTATGTTATTGTCCCCAATGCGAGGAGAAGATCTGAAATCTCCCCCTTTGCCTAAGGAATCCGATCCTAGTGACCTAAAGTTCCAAGAGACCTTCTCTTTGTAGTTAACTTCAATTGCTATTTTTGCTTAACTAAAAATCAACTTTTTCAACCATAATTCCATTTTCTTTAAAAGCTAATTTTCATAAGGAAAAACACCATTTCATTACCTTCACTTAAGTCACTTGTACGAAGAAAACCCATCCCTATGGACGATCCTAGAGCCACTATACTATAGTAGCCATGCTACCCTAGTGTAAGGTGATTTAGGTTTTATAAATTTTGTTGATAACATCTGTCTGGGAACGAATCATCAGTTGAATCAATTTTCGCCTTTGGCTCTTATTGTTCATGTTTCTAACATTAATTTTCATCTTGTCCAAATCAATTTCATCCACATATAAACTGATTTTTGGGGTGATTACTACTCAAAAATGCTATTTTGTAACCTTGTAATTAACCCTTTTAAACACTTTTGAGTAGTAGTTATCACATTTTAACCCAATTAACATATTAAGGACCTTTGCAATCAATTCTAATCAAAATGTGAAAGTTTTGGTGTTTTTGATAGCTTTTTGCTCACCAAAGCAATCTGAGATTGAGGAGAGTTCTTTGGAATCCATGGCAAAGCTTTTGGAAAGCTCAACAACATGAAGAACCAAAGCTTTGAAGCTTTAAAGTCCTTTGCCATAAGCAAATCCGGAATGCAAGGAGGGAAGCAAAGAGGAATCTGCCATGAAGCAAAATAGGGGACAGCAGTTTCAGTTTTCTTGGCCACTTTTGGAGCACTTTCCGAAGTCCAATTTATGCATGATATATACCATTTCAAAGCTCAGGAAGCCAAGAATCTAATGCTTCAAACGGTGCACGATTCGGAGTTCAAATGAAGAAGTTACAGCCATTGGAAGCCGATCGCTCCAAGCTGAAGGAAAATTTCGCAGGGCTGCGAAATTTTGTCCTTTGGCTGCGAAATTTCCCAGCCCTTTTTGGACAGCTATGATTCGTCCCCAATTGGTGTTCTGATTGATTCAAATCAATCAACTGATGAACCTTTGATTTAATCCTCAAACGGGAGTTATCAACAAAATTTATAAACCTAATTCACCATATACTAGGGTAGCATAGCTAGCATAGCATAATGGTTCTAGGATCGTTCACTGGGATGGGTTTTCACTTCACAATTGATATTAGTTCAAAAGTTGAATTGGTGGTTTTCCTTTTCAAGGTTAGCTTTAAAAGAAAACACAAGTTTGCATGAAAAATGATGGTTTTAAGCTAACCAAACAAAAAGTAACTAAAATTAACTAGGAAGAAAGGTGTTTATTGGGACTTCAGGTTACTAGGATCAGGTGCCAATACAAAAGAAGAGATTCCGGTCACTTGTTTCTTTTCCTCGTATTGGGGATTTAACATATAGTTATTTCCCAAATCGGTGTGGTACAGATGCTTACCATTAATGGTTTCAACACTAAATCCCTCTCATTGATCCATCTTGTAATGGCTCGTGCCTCTCACCTAGCAGTTGCCATTCAAGGGAATCTTTAACCTTGGATTATCCTTCAAAAGCTCGCAAGAGATAACTAATGGATGTCTCCTTGGAGTCCAAAAGCTTACCAAGTGTTGGCTAGTCTAGAAAATCCTACCTTTGAATCACCTCTCAAAGGCTCGCAAGAGGTAAACTAGTGAAACTCAATGGACGGAGTCCACTTGCCTTACCAAGTGTTGGCCCAGGTGATTCAAAGGCATTTTAAGTTAACTAAAAAGATAAAAACCATTAACGGGTAACACTTTCTTTTCATTAAAAATGGAAACAACAAAAACTCACACTTATGCATGCCGACACCTTACCTGGCTTCCTTCACCCAAGAAATAAAAAGCCTAGCCTCTCATCCTCTGAGGAAACATCCTCAGAGGATGTTTGGCTAGAAAGAAAATAAAAAAGAAAACAAAGACGAGAGAGAAAAGCAGAGCAAGGCTCTGTATATATCACTTTCAAAAACTATACAAGGAGGTCTTTGGAAAAGCTCCCGAGATATATTTTACAACGGATGCAAGGGAATATATAGGCAAGTTTTTCCAACCTTCCTAGCTAAGGAATTCTCTAATTGGTGGATTACAAGGAGAGTTTGGGAATTTAGACATCAAATATCTAAGGCAAAAAGATCTCAAGATGTCGGTTGCAGCTATCGGGAAGCTTCAGGACACCGCGGCACTGTGCAAAATGGCTGCGAAATTTCGCAGCCAAAGGACAAAATTTCGCAGCCCTGCGAAATTTTCCTTCAGCTTGAAGCGATCGGCTTCCAATGGCTGTAACTTCTTCATTTGAACTCCGAATCGTGCACCGTTTGAAGCATTGGATTCTTGACTTCCTGAGATTTGAAATGGTATATAGAATGCATGAATTGGACTTCTAGAATTACTCCAAAAGTGCCCAAGAAGACTGCAACTACTGTCCCCTGTTTTGCTTCATGGCAGATTCCTCTTTGCTTCCCCTCCTTGCATTCCGGATTTGCTTATGGCAAAGGACTTTAAAGCTTCAAGGCTTTGGCTCTTCATGTTTCTGAGCTTTTCAAAAGCTTTGCCATGGATTCCAAAGAACTCTCCTCAATCTTGGATTGCTTTGGTGATCAAAATACTAACAAAAACACCAAAACTTGCACATTTTGATTAGAATTGATTGCAAAGGTCCTTAATATGTTAATTGGGTTAAAAGGTGATAACTACTACTCAAAAGTGTTTAAAAGAGTTAATTAAAAGCTTACAAAATAGCATTTTTTAGTAGTAATCAAGCTGCAAAACACCTCCTGAAGCCACCCGATAGCTGCAACCGACATCCTGAGATATTTTTTCTTTAGATATTTGATGTCTAAATTCCCAAACTCTCCTTGTAACCCTCCTATCACATGATTCCTTCTTTAAGCAAGAACAAAAGGGTGAATAACCCCTTATATATATTGTAATCTTCCCCTTTGAAGAACAATCAGACGAGAGACAACTTTGTATATTTTTGAAGAAAGTAAAAGTTCAGAATTTTTCTATACCTTACCTTCCCATTTTGTTTGTATTTTCTTTATAGCCAAACAAGCTCTGAGGAAGTTTCCTCAGAGGATGGGTGGCTAAGCTTTTAATTCCTTGGAGCTAAGGTGGCCGAGGATGGTTCCAACTACAAGAATGGGTAGTTTTGTGGTTTCAGCCATTAATGAAGAGTAAGTGTGACCCATTAATGATTTCTATGTTTTTAGTTAACTTCAAACACCTTGCAAGTCACCTGAGCCAACACTTGGTAAGGCAAGTGATCTCCGTCCATGGAGATGCACTAGTTTACCTCTTGCGAGCTTCTGGGAGGTGACTTGAAGGTGGGATTTTCTTGAATTGCCAACACTTGGTAAGCTTTTGGACTCCAAGGAGACATCCATTAGTTATCTCTTGCGAGCTTGGGACGGGAAGTCCAAGGTTAATGATCACCTTGAATGGCAACTGCTAGGTGAGAAGCACGAGCCATTCCAGGTTGCATCAGTGAGAAAGATTTAGTGCTGAAATCCATTAAAGGGTAGCATTTATACAAAACCGGTTAAAGGATTAACTACATGTTAATTCTCTAATGCGAGGAAGAGAACCAAGTGACCAGAGCTCTGTTTTTGCATGAGGAACCTCCCTTGTGAACCTAAACCTCCAAGGAATGTTTTTCTTCATAAGTAATTTCCATCACTTTCCTTTTAATTAGCTTGAAACTAAATATTTTACAACCAAAGTTTGCGTTTTCTTCTTCAGCTAACCTTGAAATGAAAAAGCACCAAATTAGCTAAGAAGTGGTATTAGTTGTGAGTTGAAAACCATTCCCAGTGAACGATCCTAGAGCCACTATGCTACATTAGCTAAAGCTATCCCAATGCATGGTGATATAGGTTATAAATTTTGTTGATTACTCCCTCAATCAAGGAGCACCAGCTGGACGTGAATCGGCTGAGACACCAATTGGGCATGAGTCATGGGGTTTATAAGAATAAGAATGATGATTTATGTGATTTTCATTATTTTAGGGTTCAATTTTGGTATTCACGTTTTTTGCATAAATAAGTTGTTATAATTTCATTATTTTAAGGTTCAATTTTGGTATTCATGCTTTTGCATAAACAAGTTGTTATAAGAGAACGATCTAATTTCATGTTGTTTTTTCATAAATGAAAACCATAATTTTTTTTTTCTAAACAACTTCTAGAAACATATTATTCATGCTTTTGGAAACATACAAATAGAATTTTATTGTGGCTAAATTGGTTTCAAACTATTTCAAAATATCCAAAGGATTCAGCAAAATGACATCAGAAAGAAAGAAAAAAAATTTCATACCAAGTATTGGTTCTAATCCAGCTACAGGTAGTACTTCAACCACTGATGGATCATTGACATGTAAAAAAAGAAAGCTGACTTTGATTGTTTGGAATGATTTTGAGAAAGTCATAGTAGATGGACAAGATTATGCTATTTGTAAGCATTGTAAATCAAAACTCAAAGCCGATAGTAAGAATGGGACTAAACATTTGCATGTACATTTAGATAGGTGCATCAAACAGAGAAATGTTGATATTAAGCAACAATTATTAGCAGTAGAGAGAAAAGGCTATGGAAAAGTGCAAATTGGTGGTTTCACATTTTATCAAGATATCTTAAGAGAGAAGCTTGCATGCGCAATTATATTGCATGAGTACCTTCTTTCAATTGTTGACCATGCATGCTTTAAAGATTTTGCTAGTAGCCTTCAACCTTTGTTTAAGATGGTTTCTCGCAATACAATTAAGGATGACATAATGAAGATTTATGAGTTTGAGAAAGGGAAAATGAGTAGCTACTTGGAAAAGCTTGAAACTAGAATGGCTATCACAACCGATATGTGGACATCTAATCAAAAGAAAGGTTACATGGCTATCACTATGCATTACATTGATGAGTCATGGTTACTACAACATCATATTGTAAGGTTAGATATGTTATTTGTTCAAGTTTTCAATTTTTATTTTATTTTATTATCGTTTAATGATATCACTTATATTAATAATATGTCTTTATATATTGTTTAATGTAGGTTTGTTTATGTGCCTCCTCCACATACAAAAAAAGTTCTTTCTGATGTGTTATTGAATTTTTTATTGGATTGGAATATGGATAGGAAACTATCTACAATCACTGTGGATAATTGCTCAAGTAATGATGTCATGATTGATATCCTCTTAAAGAAATTATCTTCAAGTGATTCACTTTTATTAAATGGAAAAATCTTTCATATGTAATGTGCAGCACATGTCTTGATCTTGATTGTGAAGGAAGGTCTAGATGTCATCAGAGTAGAAATTGAAAAAATCTGTGAGAGTGTTGCATATTAGTCAGCAACACCATCAAGAGTGGAAAAGTTTGAAGATGCAGTTCACCAATTGCGTCTTCCATGCAATAAGAAGTTATGCCTTGATTGTAAAACACGATGGAATTCTACATACTTGATGCTATCAATAGTTATAACTTATAAAGATGTGTTCCCGCGTTTGAAGCAACGTGAAAAGCTCTACACCACAGTGCCATCAAAGGAAGAATGGAATTTAGTAAGAGAAATATGTGAAAGACTGAAATTGTTTTATAATATAACAAAGTTGTTCTCAGGGTGAAATTATCCTAATGCGAATACTTTTTTCATCAAAATGTGTGAGATTAAAGAAGCATTGTATGATTGGTTGATTTGCTCAAATGAAGTTGTAAGCACAATGGTATCAAGCATAGTTGTGAAAGGTGCGCCTAGACTCGGGGCGGCGCGACGCCACCCTCCAGTGCCTCGCCTGAAGGCAAGCAACGCCCCTTCAGGAAGGCGCCGCTTAAGCGCGCAAGGCGTAAAAAGGTCGCCTGACTCGCCTCCGGCCAGGTATGCCCTCCGACCCTTTCATTTTCTTCTTCTTCTTCCTCTTCTTCTTTTTCTTCTTTTGTTGGGTTGTAGAGGGTTGGGGGCCTGAGCCCTAATTTTTTTATTTATTGTGTGGGTTTAAAACGACGTCATTTGGCTCTTTTTAATTTTAAATGGAAAATGCCAAAACAACATTGTTTTGCAGCCTGTTCTTTTAAAAGAACAAGGTCTAAAATGACGTCGTTTTGGACCCTATTCCTTTAAAAAAAAAAAGCCAAAACGATGTTGTTTTGGCCCTGTTTTCCTTTCTAGCCCCTTTTTCTGGTGTTTTTCAACCCAAAATCACTCTCATTGGTGCCCTAGCCTCAGCTGTGCAGTGGAGAAGTGAAGAAGAAGAGGAAAAATAGGGGGAAATAGGAGAAAAATAGAGGGAAAAGAGTCACGTACCTTCCAGGACCTCGGTATGTTTCTCTTTTCTTCACTTTTCTACATTTTTTTCCATTCTCATGACTCAATGACTCATAACTCTCATTAGGAATTTTTTGTTTAAATATAAATATTATATTTTGACATGAAAATTTTCTTAAATAAAAATAAATAAACAAAAAACACTCATATGCATATTTTTTGTTAATATGATGTGCATTTTTTTTTCAATTTTTTTTCTTAATTTAATTATAATTATTTTATTGTAGTATAGATAATTTATTTGCAAGATGGATAATGAGAGTGAAACTCAAGTGGACTCTAGTGCAAGTGGAAGAAGAGATCCTGGATGAAAATATGGTCGTTTGATTAATGGAAAGGATTTGAACACCATTATATGCATTTTTTGAGATAAAGTAACCAAATGAGGCATATATAGACACAAACAACATCTTGTTGGTGGATATAAAAATGTCAAAAAGTGTAGAAAATGTCTGGAACATGTTAGAGAAGAAATGGAAGGGTATATGAGTTCCAAGAAAAATAAAAAAGATCAAATGAATATGAGGAGTGAAGATGTTAATGAAGATTTGTTTGGTTTGGAAGATGAAGATTTTGGTGAGGAGATTAATAGTAGAATGAATGTCACCAACAGTTCTAGTGGAGGTAGTAACCAAGGAGGACGTGATAGTAGGATGTTTGCTTCAAAAAAAACCAAGACAAAAAGGTCCTATGGATCATTTTTTCACTCCCGATGCAGAGATGGTTGTTCAAAATCAAAAGAGTGGGAAGATGAATCAAACTACCATCAATGATGCCTACAAAAAGGAAGCAAGAGAGAGAGCTTGTATGCTTATCACAAGGTGGATGTATGAGGCTGCTATTCCATTTAATGCAATCACATATCCGAGTTTCCAACCAATGATTAAGGCTATTGGCCAATATGATATGGGTATGAAGGAACCAACTCTTCATGAGGTAAGAGTTACTAACCTTAAGAAAGAATTGGCTCTCACAAAAGATTTGATGAAAGATCATATGGTGGAATGGGGAAAAAATGGATGTTCAATTATGTCGGATGGATGGACCGATAGGAAAGAGAGAACTTTGGTGAACTTTTTGGTTAATTGTTCAAAGGGAACCATGTTCATGCAATCCAATGATGCGTTTTCAATGATTAAGATGGGAGAAAAGATGTTTGAGTTATTTGAAAAATGGGTAGAGCAAGTTGGTGAGGAAAATGTTATTCAAGTTATAACAGATAATCACTTAAGTTATGTGATGGCAGGTAATAAATACTATTTCTTGAATTTTTATTTACTTTTAAAATTTGAATTATTTATCTTGAGAACTTATGTAAATTTATTATCTACAATGTCACATAGGGAGGTTGTTAGAATTAAAGTGTCCGCATTTGTGTTAGACACCATGTGCTGCATATTGCCTTGACTTGATATTGGAAGATATTGGAAAGCTACCAAACATCAAGAGGACATTAGAGAGGGTTATATCAATCAATGGGTATATTTATTATCGCTCAGGGCTACTCAACATGATGAGGCAGTTTACTAGACAAAGGGAATTGCTTAGGCCTGCTAAGACTCGGTTTGCAACTGCTTTCATCACATTATCGCGATTGCATGAACAAAAAAACAACTTAAGGAAGATTTTTACAAGCTTAGATTGGTCAGATAGTAAATGGGCAAAAGAGCAGAAGGGGAAAACTATAGGTAACATAGTTCTAATGCCTTCATTTTGGAACACTATTGTGTTTTGCTTAAAGGTTTCGGTCCCTTAGGTCGTGTGCTTCGTTTGGTTGATGGTGAAAAAAAAGCTCTTATGGGATACATCTATGAGGCCATGAATAGAGCTAAGGATACAATTGTGAGAATTTTTAATGGAAATGAAGAGAAGTACAAAGAAATCTTCAACATCATTGATAAGAGGTGGGAGATTCAGCTTTATCAGCCTTTGCATGCAACAAGGTACTTTTTGAACCCGAAATTCTTCTATGATAAACCAGAAATAGAGCATGATGCAGAGATTATCAGTGATTTGTATAAATTCATCTTAAGGCTAACAAGAGACCCTGCTAAGCAAGAAAAAAGAGACCCTACTAAGCAAGAAAAAATTGTGGCCGAAATGAGTTTGTATACAAATACCCAAGGACTATTTGGGAATAAGTTAGCTATTAGGACAAGGAAGACTAGAGCACTAGGTTAGTTATTTAGTTTTGTTTATTTAAATGATTAGATTGTATTTTTGGTCAAATAAGTGAATTGTTTCATTAAATTGTTAATATATATACTACAGCTGAATGGTGGGCTGCACATGGAGCTTTAGCTCCAAATTTGGAAAGGTTTGCAATGAAAGTCCTTAACTTAACATGCAGTGCATCAGATTGTGAACAAAATTGGAGCATCTTTGAAAATGTAAGTGACCAAAATAATTACAAGTAATAGTCTAATAGAGTTTTGAATGTAACTTAAAAGTTTAAACTTTAAAATATATTTATGAGCTTATGAATTTTTGTAGATTCATAGCAAAAGAAGAAATAGGTTAGATCATCAACGCTTGAATGATTTGGTATACATTAAGTATAATCGAGCCTTGAAGAGAAGATACAATGAACATTGATTCGTCCCCAATTGGTGTTCTGATTGATTCAGATCAATCAACTAATGTGCTTTGATTTCAATCCTCAGATGGGAGTTATCAATAAAATTTATAAACCTATTTCACCATATACCAGGGTAGCATAACTAGCATAACATAGTGGCTCTAGGATCGTCCACATAGATGGGTTTTCACTTCACAATTGATATTAGTTCAAAAGCTGAATTGGTGCTTCTTCTTCTCTAAGTTAGCTTTAAAAGAAAACATAAGTTTGCATGAAAACGGTTGGTTTTAAGCTAACCAAACATAAAGTAACTAAAATTAACTAGAAAGAAAAGTGTTTCTTGGGACTTCAGGTCACTAGGATCAGGTGCCTTATACAAAAAAAGAGATTCCGGTCACTTGTTTCTTTTCCTCACGTTGGGGATTTGACATATAGTTATTTCCCGAACCGGTGTGGTACAGATGCTTACCATTAAAGGTTTCAACACTAAATCCCTCTCACTGATCCATCTTGCAATGGCTCGTGCCTCTCACCTAGCATTTGCCACTCAAAAGATCTTTAACCTTGGATTATCCTTCAAAAGCTCGCAAGAGATAACTAATGGATGTCTCCTTGGAGTCCAAAAGCTTACCAAGTGTTGGCTGGTCTAGAAAATCCTACCTTCAAGTCACCTCCCAAAAGCTCGCAAGAGGTAAACTAGTGCATTTCCATGGACGGAGATCACTTGCCTTACCAAGTGTTGGCTCAGGTGAATTGAAGGTGTTTTAAGTTAACTAAAAACATAGAAACCATAAACAGGTCACACTTTCTTTTCATTAAAAATGGAAACAACAAAAACTCACGCTTATGTAGCCGGCACCTTACTTAGCTTCCTTCACCCAAGAAATAAAAAGCCTAGCCACTCATCCTCTGAGGCCTTAGAGGATGTTTGGCTAGAAAGAAAATAAAAGAGAAACAAAGATGAGAAGGAAAAAATAGAGCAAGTGCTCTGTATATTCTATATATTGATCGATTCTATATTTACATGATTATTTTTACAACGGATGCAAGAGAACATATATAGGGAAGTTTTTCCAACCTTCCTAGCTAAGTAATCCTATGATTCGTGGATTACAAGGAGAAAATAGGGATTTTATACAAAAATATCTGAAGAAAATATCACACGGAGTCGGTCGCAAATATCTGGAGATTGCACAGGTGGATTTCGCAGCATGCAAAATTGCCTTTCAGCTTTGGTGCAGTTGTCTTCCAATGGCCATAACTTCTTCATTTCAACTCCAATTTGTACACCGTTTGAATAATTGGACTCTTGACTTCCTGAGCTTTGAAATGGTATATAGCATGTAGAAAATGGACTCCGGGAAGTGCTCCAAAAGTGCGAAAGAAGACTGCACCTGCTGTCCTCTATTTTTCTTCAAGATTTCCTTCTCTCTGTTTTTCCTCCTTGTATGCTGTTGAACGACTTTGGCAAAGGGTTATGGAGCTCCAAAGCTTGGTTCTTCATGAATTTAAGCTTCCAAAAGCTTTTCCATGAACTATATACAGATCTCCCTCATTCTTGGATTGCTTTGGTGATCAAATTACTAACAAAAACACCAAAACTTACACACTTTGATTAGAATTGATTGCAAAGGTCTTTAATATGTTAATTGGGTTAAAAGGTAATAACTACTACTCAAAAGTGTTTAAAAGAGTTAATTACAAGCTTACAAAATAGCACTTTTTGAGTAGTAATCACTCCCCCCAACCGACATATTGCTAGTCCCTTAGCAATGAAGGAGAGAAAAATAAAATAAAAGTACTATAATTTACAAAATCATGCCATCACTCCAAAAAATGTTTAAGTGGCATGACTGATCAAACTCTCACATGGAACATTAAAGAAATAAAACTCAAACTTCAACAAGAGTTTATCAAATAACTTGTCTAATCACAATTCTTAAAGAGAAGATATTATGCAAATTTAAGCTTCAAAATCATTTCCACTCCCAAAGGTCCAAAACTTATTCTTCCACAAAAATCTAAGTGTTATTTATTAGTTTCCGAATATAGTATGTTAAACTAATCTCTCCCAACAACTTAGTTCTTTTCAAAGCTTAGCAAACTGATTAACCTCCAATAGGCTAAGAACGCACCTCTTTTCTTTCACAATTTTTTTTCATAGTAGGAGTACAAGGTTTAAAGGTATTCTTTTCTAAATTGTCCATGTAACGAGGGTCCATTGATGACTCCCAACCAATCAAGGTTTAGGGCATCAAGCTTTAAGGATCTTTCAACCGCTAGCTCCTCGAATTTTACCCCGGACTTTTGAGAATGAATTTTAATACCCAAGCACCTACAGTATGTTAAACTCCACCCATTCACCCATGTAACGAGCATTGAGGTCGGTGACTCCCAACCAATGAAGGCTTAGGGCACCAGGCTTTAAAGATTTTCACCATATACCCCTTAGACCTTGCTCGGGTTTCAAGGCAAGTAAAACATTTTTTTCTTTCTTTTCAAAGGCTCATAAGGCAGCCCTACTGCTAGCAAAATATTGTTTGCATATTTTCTGTTAAGTGTAGATTAATATTTTTTTATGGTCAATTCCTTAAAAGTTGTACTATGATTTTACATTATTCATTGGCATTCATTTTGCTATTTAGGTTGTGTTTGTTGCCACAGAAAAATAGATTCATGAAATGGTATCAGAAATATCCAACTGACAAAAGATTGTATACTTATTGAAAATAAATTTATGTTTTGGCAAAATGAGGAAATCAAGTGTTTATGCCAGGAGTAGAGGTAATTCCTCTCCATGAAATAGGTAGGATATGCTTACAGCATTATATTTTTCAATTACTTACCAAATTTGTAGAGCTACATCTCCTAACACACTTTAAGGCAACACTTGCAAAAGAACATGAGGAATGAGAGTTTAGTCTCAAGGACCTCTTGATGTGGTTTCTACATTTTAATGCCACATTGAATGAATGCTGAATAGTATGTGAAGAGAGTGCTAATTATTGATGCTTTTAGGAGTTGAAATCTATATTCCCTTAGAATAGCATGCCTTGTTTGTTATCTGGGTGGTGTTTAGTGTAGATGACTAAATACACGCATGGATTGCTAAAAGTATGTCATGTTGAATAAGACAGAAAAATAACCATGGAACCCATGTCACAAAATTTTCCAAACTGGAAAAAACCCAATACAAGTTAAGAGGCTGCATCCTTATGTTAGGGGGTTTTGGGGCTAATGCTAGCTAGGCAACCATTACAAGGGGGTTTTTAGCAGTAGACATAGACCATCAATCCATGCTCGCATATGTAGTAATTTGGATTAAAAAAAAAAAATCTGAGTATGACCAAATTATTCTTTTCCAATGTTTGAAAATTCATTTCACTTTTTTAATTCATAAAAGCCATGTTATACTGATTCCTGTTCGAATCTTCCATAATTTCTGATGAGATTTAGTTACACAATACTAAACATTCCACTCAAATTTACTTATAGGTCCAAGTATTTGAAGAAATGGAAGAGCTTAGTGGTAATAGCAACAATAATGAAATGGGAAATGGACTTTCTGGTTAACATCCTAGCTCGGTCTTAAGCCTCAAATCCTCTTTTTCGAAAATAACTTGCAACTCCCTAGATAGTAGAAACAATTATAGTGTGAATGGTAAAATCATTGCATCTTATCTTTGTTGATTTTCTTCTTTTATTATTTATTTGATGAGAAACTTATGTTATTTTCAGGTTGGTGAAAATAAACCATTTATATCTAAATTACTATTAGGCCTTCCATCAACTATTGCAAATTTTGAGTTTCACTAAATCCATACTTTTTATCAATCTGTATGTATATCATAATCTTGATTTTATTTGCAAAGTTGCTTTGTTGTAAGATTATTCCCTTACTTTTTATTTTATTTTATTTGTAGGTTGGCCATATGATCTAAGCAGAATCTAATCCCTAGAAGAGGGACGAGTATAAAATCTTATCCAAGCATTATGCCATATCATGAATGTATGTATTGCAAGGATTTATTCCACCTTATGTGTCAAGTATCACTTCCATGGAAACTGACAATGTTCTTAAAGCAGCAAAAGATGTAGGGGGAGCAAGTGTTATTGAAGCTTTTCTATGTTAAAATGCTTCCAAGAAACACAAATAAAGATTAGTTGTGAAGCATGTTATGCAACTATAGTAGTAGCTTCTATTTATTTCAGAAAGTCTTATTTTCAAGCTTTGAAACTGAATTTTAGATTTCTTGGTGCTGAATAAAATTCTGTTAAACTAATGATGTCCACAAAACAATATGGTCTTTTAGCTATATTTTTTGGGTATGAATTTGTTTGTGCAGTAGCCATAGTATTCAATTATAGGTGTACCTCACTGGATACAATAATGGGCTCTATAGATATATCAATAGGTTAGTCAATATTGCATCTAATCAAATAGTTGCAATACCCATACCCGAACCTAAACCCGAACCCGAACCCAAACCCGAACCCTACCCCGACCTTGAACTCGACCCCGCCTCACCCTGCCCTGCCTCGACAACACATTTGGTACGGGAGTGGGATTATCAACTTTTTGTAAATGGGAATAGGAGACATTAACCTGCCCTGCCCCAGCCCGAGTTTAGGACGGGGATGGGAAAGAGATTTATATGATTGGGACGGGAATGGGGTAGGGGTGGCCAGACCCAAACTCGCCCCGTTGCCAATCCTATCTTTGCTCTTCCGAAGTCTCTCTTTTGGAATTGGAGGAACTCTCTATTTATAGGATTAAGAATTTGATAATGATATTATCCCTTGATTTTTTAGAGACAATTATTTTGTGTTATTATGATAATTATTATTTATTTTAACTATCATAATTAGTTATCTAGGATAATTTTATAAATTTTATTTATTATGATAATTATCATTAATTTTAATTATCACAATTAATTAATTATGACAATTATAATATTTTATTTTATTTGATTGACTTTTTTTTATCAAATTATTTTATATGGCATGTCAATATATTATTAGTCAATTATTGACATGTGGCAAGTAATGAGTTCACAAAAATAAAATGTCTCCCCACATGTATGAATAATTAAAAAATTTAAACTTTAATATTTTATTTGATTTGATTGATTTTTTTTTTTTTTTATCAAATTACTTTATATTACATGTCAATATATTATTATTCAATTATTGATCCGTGGCAATTAATGAATAAACAAAAATAAAATTTGTCTTCGTAGATGTATAAACAATTAAAAAATTTAAACACATTTCATTATTTTATCATTATTAATATTGATTGCTTTAATTATGAAAAGAATAACACAAAGATTTATCAAATTATTAGTAATTTTAATTTTATTAAATATTTAACTTTTAATTATTAAGATAAAATAATATTTTATTATTTAAAATTATTTTACTATATTCAAAATTATTAGTTTTTTTATTTATTTATAGTATTTTGATATTTATAAATAAATCATAAAATTTATATTCATTTTAAAATTTTCAACAATGTATATATATTTTTTCCAATACCTCTCTTTACAACAACATATGCTTAGCCTGGCCCTGGTGGTCCATTTGCTCATTTTCTATAGCAAAGATTGGGAGTTGGGTTAGTCCATGAGTTTTGAAAAAAAACATTCGGGGGTAATGAATCAAACTGGGTTATCGATGGGTAAACCGGTTTAGTGTTGATTCAACTCAATTTCGACCTGATGAAATGAACTAAATCAAATCAAACTTTGATCGATGGTCTAATAGGTTGATTTAATCCGATTTTCAAAACATTGTTTATTTCACAAAGCCAAACACATATGCATTATAGAAGGAGATCAAATGGTATGCTTTTGAACAGTGTGCACAATTCACTTGTAGAAAGCCGAAGGGGGTCAACTCTAATATTTTTAAGATTAATTATTATCTTTATAATAATTGTCTACATTGTAATTAATTACTCAAAATTAATCTTTTCATAATTGCATTGTTTAATTATTAAAATTTATTTATTTATTTATTTTTTATTTGATTAATAAGAAGAATTTTCCTTTATATGGCCCTGTCTGACGCATAAGTTTTATACCATGTACAAGAAGGAACCACATGGCTCCAACCACCATTATATATATATCTTTGTGTGAAAGCATTTTAACCCTAGTGAGAGCCTGGTAGGTATCGTAAGGGTGTTTTAAGGATGATAATACAAGCTAGCTGACTACCGCCCGGCCCCCAATGTCAACTCATAGGAACACCCAAGATTAATTAATAAGGTCATGACTCACGTGTAAGCTTGTTTAGCCATGATAATACAGCAGGCTAGCTAATCTATAGTACGGTTTCCATTTTCTTTTTCTCTTTTCTGTTTTAATTAATAAAGTGTGTAACCCTTTCAATTTGTGTCTTTATGTATAAGAAAGAAAGGATGTACAGTAAAAGATCGAAGGAAGAACAGCATCAACTTTCACCGGTGATCATATCTTGTAAATTCTAAGTCAAAAATACTCAAAATGATAGTTAGTAAAATCTGATCTGGAGTTATTTCTGAAAATTACATTGGCTTAATTTTTAAAGCATATACTAAAATTACTGTATGAAGAAGAATTCCTTAAAATAGGGTTGAGATAAATTAAAAGGAAGAACAATTGTTAAAAAAATATATGTACTCCACACACTTGTACTTCATTTGTACCAACAAAAGCAGGCTAGCTATAAAACTGGACATACAGTTCCAATAATCTGCACTCCAATGTGGCCTCGGGTCTCCCTCTTCGGCGCCTCTCACCATCCAAGCTTTGCTTTTCTCCATGGTAAGTTTGTTTATTTATTTATTTTTAATTAAGCTTTTTTTTTTTTTAATTATTATTATTATTTGGTGAAACCCATTTTCTCTTGGACTCTAAATGAGTGGTGGAGATCATTTCTGCATGAATATTGTATTTTTATTTACAGTAAATAATTAGGCTATGTTTGGTTTTTTTTAAATTATTAAAAAATATATATATATATAATTTTTTTTTATTTTACTATATAAAATACAAAAGAAAAATAAAATATAATTAAAATTTATCATATATATATATATATATATATTAAATAATTTAATCTTTATATAATAGAGAAAAAAATAAAATAAAATAAAAATATATATAAAAATAATTTATTAATTTTAACTCATTTTTATAATTTTTTTTCCACCATTTCTCCTCTTGATTTTCTTTCTTTCACATTTTCTCTCAAATTTTTTAAAATCATATATAGCCTATTTCCCACTTGAAAATGTATGGTCCCATATATAATAATTACGTTTGCTATTAAAACCTCCCTAAATTAAGGTCATACATATCATTAATATGCTCACTCTATCAACTAATTAATTGATCCACCATTCAATTGGTAGAAATTTAGTGTAGGACTCAAAGTTTTATTTTTAGAAATTATAGCCTTCATATTCTTGTATTTGGGTTTGGTAGAAAACATTAATTTCTTTTTTTTTTTGGTAAAAGGGTGATGTTTATACATATATATAATTATAAAATCAAATAATTAATTTATATTTTATTTCTTAAATTATTTATGCTTCTCTGTCGGTGGTATCTCACGGGCATACAAATGGAGCTTTTTAATTCAAAGTGATGACGTTGAATTTGAGTCATTTTTAACAATAATTTATGTTTTACGTATGGAGACTTTGGATTAAAAGTTTTAATACACCAATAAGTTATTTTTTTTTTATGCACCTTTGTCACATGTGAAAAATTTGGCACAACGGTAATATTTTTTTAAAAAAATATAAAAATTTTCTATTTTTAATTTCATAAAAAATCTTTTTATAGCAGATTATCTTACATTTTAAAATGTTCACACCTTAAGTGTAAAATAACGTCATTAAATACCAATAATAATATTTAGTATTTATAAATATAACTAATGATATTATGTTATTAGGTAATCTTTAACCACTTTTTGCGGAAGAAGGTGGCCGTCATGATAACCATCATTATACTCTTATTATCAACAACAACTTCTTTTTTTTTTTTAAAAATTATTTTAATCTTAACACGTGGAAAATATACATGAAGGACAAAAAATTGTCAACGAAATAAAAAATTTCATCAATATATTAATAATATTGTTAATATATCTGTTCGAGTTGTAACCCACTGACAGTCTGACAATATACATGAAACCACCAATGCATTGAAGGACCAAAAAATTGTCAACGAAATAAAAAATAAAAAATGAAAAATGACGTGTCCAAAATTAAAACAACTGGCAGATAGATATTACAAAATCAACCACCACCAGCTCATTTTTGTTTTTTAATTTTTTGGTCATCAATGTGACAGCGACATGGAGAATAGGCCACTAATCCTCCATTGCCGTTATGGTGAGTGGAGTCTATCTTCTCCATGTACCAACTCTGCTTCATTTTTCTTCACCTAATTTATTAAATGATGCTAACTAGCCATAGAGAAAGTTTAACTTTGCATAATTAAATATGACCAAAATGCTGGAAGAGCTGGTAAGTCAATATTCCAACCGTCGTTGGCTGGCTGACGAGGGGACCCAGTCATATATAAAACGGTTTGCCAAATCTATATACCAAAGATTTTTCCTTTTTCCCATTTCTTTTCTTTGAAATGGTCTTTTTACAGGCAATAGTTAATTTGTTAAATAATAATATCAATTGCAAAATCCCGAGCACAACTTAAAATAATTTAATGATTTAATTTAAATTATTAAATAAATTAAAGGTTCATTTAATAGTCATTCTAAAAAATGCTTTTAATATTTTTAATACTTTGAAAATTTTTATAATTCAAGTTTTAAAAATACTAGAAATGCTTTCTAAAATAATTCTCAAATGCAATCTAAATATATGTTTGATAGTAATTTAAAAAAATATTTTTAACTATTCTAACACTTGAATAATGAAAAAATTTGATTATTAAAAATATTAGAAGTGTTTCCTAAAATTACTGTTCAAATTATTAGTAAATATGATTGATAAAATAACCTTATATTATAACCTAGAATTGGAAATTAATGATTTTAAGTATTAAGTTAAAATAATTAATTTATTCTTATTTAAATCTAAAATTATGTATAAAAAAAAAGATTAATATAAATTAAGTCATTTTAAGTCACTAAATTAATTTATCAAATACCCTGTCATTCTTTCTATTATTAATGAATATTAACTAATAATATTATGATTATTACTGTTAATAATTTTAATGTCAAACACTTTTCTATGTTTGAGTTCTTTTCTTATAATGTTTAACCACCACACGAGAAAACCTAAATTCAAATAAAATTGTCCCATCAAGCCAAAAAAACCATTCAAAGCCTCTATGAAAACATCTTTTGAGACTCTATGATTATATTTGGTTCTAAAAAAATTGAGAGGGAATGTAAGGGAAGAAAATATAAAGAAAAAGTGGAATAAAAAAAAGAAATAAAAGAAATAAAAAATAAATTAAAAGTCTATAAATTATTTTTATTTGCTACTTAAAACTCATTTTATTTATTTTAACTCATTAATATAAAAATTAAATAATTTTAAAATATATAAAATTTTAATGAATTTTAATTATATTTGATTTTCTTTGATATTTTTTTTTATAAGAAAACCAAATATGAAAAAATCAATTTCCTTCATATTTTTTTTCTTACCTCATTATTTTGCAAGAACCAAACATAGCCTATAAATTATCTTACATTACCCAAAATTAAAATTAACGTTGATGATGACCTCAAATATTCAGATGATGACACATGAAACTAGAAGTATATAGGAAATGTGAATGATGATTAATTAATTACCTTGGGATTCAAATTAATTACTGGGATAAGTGAGAAGGCAGAAGTATTCTAGATGGGATTGGGATTCTATCAACCTTCCATGTTCCATGAACTCGGTTGGATGATTATTAAAGTTGTGGTGATAGTCAATGGCGCGTTGTGGACGTTGGTGATTTGATGAGAAATTTTGAAGCCAGGTGCAGATAATAAAATTTGAAAACCCATAATCGAGCATAGTTGACATAAGAGGAAATGCAGGGAAGGTGGGATCTACGCGTCCTCGAATGGGAAACAATCGAGCATAGTTGACATAAGAGGAAATGCAGGGGAGGTTCGAGTACTTCTTACTGCTTCTGTTTGAAAATAATGTCGCCAATCTAAAGCTGAATAAAGCAACGTCAGTGTTCAAATTAAGGAAATATAACGGAAATTGAACAAGATGACTAATTGTATGGACCAACATATGACATATAAAATAATACTATCTTGTACATGCTTTGTATATATAATGCATTTGATTTAGCTATACTATATGTACATATAAAATATATTAAAGTTTCGTTACACATGCTATCTGTTATTATTATCCTGGTCATCACTGTTAATAAAGTATGTCACATTTTTAGGTATGATTGTCTTGTGATGTATAAGTAAAGTACGTATGCACAAGTATAAATTAATTGCATAACATATAATATTTCAATTGCATGTTCTTACAAAGATTGTCAATATTATTTCAATAATAATTAATTATTTATGATATTGTATCAAATAATAATAATTAATAATAGTAATATTTAAAATATTAGTAATTTATAATAATAATAATAATAATAATAATGATAATAATTATAAAATTATAATACTAAAAATAATAATATTAGGAATAACGATGTTGAAATGAAATTTTTTTATCTAATAATAATAATAATAATAATAATCATCATCATCATATTGTTATTAATAATAGAATAAACAACAAAAAAAAGTTTTTTTTTTTTTTTTTCCAACTTTTCACCTCTCATGACTTTCCACTATTTTTAAAGCTTTGTATCCTAACTCCAATTTTATAGTTTTCCTAACACCCTTGCACATGATTCTCCCATCCATATTATATTTGCTTCAAATCCCTGGAGCGGCCACCCAAAACCCGGGTCTTCTCTACGATTACCAAGTTGGATTTTCCTGTATTATTTACTACCAAGACCAGGACACATGGCTTATGTTATACAAAACTGAAGATCAAATTTACCTCCCTGGGAACCATGGGCAATTCCAGCACATGATCATCTTTTAAGCACCATCATTTATCTATTTATTTATTAATATGAGAGGCTGAAGAGAAACCCAAGTGTATAAGTTTTCGGTGTTCTATCCCACATGGTCAAGCGATTGTTTTTGAACACCAACTGGTGGAATCAAAATTAGACAAATTCAAATAGGATGTCCGTGTAGGCCCCTCTTACGTGCTAAAGGCAACCGGCTGCTTATGGCTTCAATTAATGTGCAAGGAAACTAGTTTTTCATTATTAAAATCAATCTCAAAAGCTTATATAAAGGCCTCTCCCGGAAAAACAAGCATACATTTCTCAGAGAGCAAAGGCAAGAAAGACACGTTCTTTACCTTCAGAAAAATGGAGTCAAAGAAGAAGAGCTTGCTCTTAGAGCTTCAAGGTTTTCTGCTATTGAATGTGCTCATGCTTTGCATGGCTAGGAAGCATATTACTACTGTTGATTGGGTTGTAAGTACATACGTTTATACGTTTACGCACCCCTATTTTGTCCACAAAATCAGATGGCCTGAGCTTATTGCCATAATTGTGATTGTATATATGACAATCCGCCATGAGTTGCATACTCGTTCTTGAGATATGTCTGAGTTTATTATATATTTTGACTGGGAAGCTTTTTGCAGGTCAAGGAAGCTTCATATACTCGGCTGTGCAGTACCAAGAAGATCTTGACTGTAAATGGGCTATTTCCAGGGCCAGCTATATATATGCGCAGAGGAGATAGACTCAAAGTAAATGTTCGAAATGCAGGAGAGTACAATGTCACCATTCACTGGTATCACTCTGGTCTACCCAATTCTCTCCATATTGAAGTTTTGATACAATGAGAAATGTTTGTGTGGAGTCAATATAACCAATCAACAAACAATTATATTGAATCGTTAAATATGAAAATGACAGGCATGGAGTGAAGCAACCAAGGAATCCATGGTCTGATGGGCCAAACTACGTGACACAGTGCCCAATCAAACCAGGGGCAAATTTCACTTATGAAATCGTTTTGTCGAACGAGGAAGGAACCCTTTGGTGGCATGCCCACAGCGATTGGTCCCGTGCCACCGTTCATGGCCCACTCATTGTTCTCCCTAAACTTGGAAAAGGTTTCCCATTTGCCAAGCCTCATAAAGCAGTTCCCATCGTTTTAGGTAAGCATCCATCTACCTCCTCATTATTTATATAATTATTCTCTTTTGATGCAGCATTAGGTCAAGGTCGGTAATAATTTCTATATCATGTTCAATGCAGATATTAAATAATCTCTAAAACAAGGGAATTTAAAGAAGGATAGGCAATCATAAATATAGCTAGTATTGTTTTATATATTCAAAAGACGGAATAGAGACAATCATATATAACATCAAAAGAGTAAGCAGCTGCATGTGAATAATATAAATGATGTCCTTCATTTTATGAAGAATTACATGTCATTGTCATTACATGTAGTATAGAAATTAAGGTGCTGAAAAATCAAATTAGTATCTCCTAATGAAGTGAGTTGAGAATACGGTAATTATAATTGTCCCTAATGAAAACTTTGGTCATTCCCCTGCACTCAAAGACCCGACTTGCTCCCACGTAGTGAAGAATTCTTATCCATCAATCTTGTGCAAAAATTTACTTCAAAAATAATTGCTCCCTCATTTTTATTTGAGGACCAATTATTGTTGGTACAAGCAGAATCCAAGAATTCATAAAAACTAAGATAATTGTTGTAATCGGAATTCTACTGTTATCGTCGGTCATCGTAAATATTTGTGGCTTGTAACAAGATTTAAGTGGTGCTTGTTTTTTTTTGCTTAATTTTAAATAGAACTTAGAACTAAATGGTGCTTAATAGTACTAAGTATTAAGTTATTTGTTTTTGTAATATTTTATTTCTATTAAGTACTAAAAAGTAAGGAAAAACGAATGTTAGTTTTTTCATTTAGAAAAAAGTTAAATGTTTTGATTTTTTTTATTCAACAAAAAATTTATAATAAGTCATGAAAAAGTAGAAAAATAATCAACTTAAAATGATTTGGAAGCAAATTACTTTAAGTAAAAAACTAAAAAACTAAACACCTTCTCATGTTAAGTTCACTTGATTTCTTGAGAATTTACATTGAGAGCTACTAAATTTGTTAAAAGTATTTCAAAAAGCTGATCATTTCTTTTGAACTCGGGATTAATAATGATAAAATATTATCAAAGAGTAAGGTCAAATTTATGGTAACAGTATGGTTCTCTTATGGTCTCGTGAATGAATGTTGTGTTCATATTTAACTAGCGCTAATGAGGATTTTCTTTTATGTTGCACCTGTAAAGCATCATGGTTTAAGGGAGATGTGAAAATGGTGGAGAACCCAATAAATCGGATGCTTTCACCATTAATGGCCAACCAGGGGATCTATACAATTGTTCAAAGGAAGGTAATTAACTAGATTCAGCATGATATTTATGAATTAGGAGATAGCATGTATTATATATACGTATGTGAAATGGACTAACATAATTCATGTGTTGCAGGGACGTTCAAAATGGTGGTTGATTATGGAAAAACTTATCTTCTTCGCATCATCAATTCTATTATGAACGAGGAAATGTTCTTCATGGTTGCTAATCACAACTTGACTGTTGTCGGCACCGACGGGGCTTATATTAAACCCATAACAACCAGCTATATCATGATAACCCCGGGACAAACAATGGATGTCCTCATCACAGCAAATCAGTCTCCTAGTCACTACTATATGGCATCTAGGGCTTCTGCTGAGTTAGTATATGATAACACTACCACGACTGCAATACTGCAATATAGTGGAAACTACACTGCCCCATCGACACCTTCATTTCCAAATCTTCCCAATTTCACTGACACCGACTCAGTTACAAATTTCACTAGGCGCCTTAAGGCCCTAGCCACCAAAGACTACCCAGTGGATGTTCCACAATCTGTCGATACTAGATTGTACATCACAATTTCTGTGAATACTTTGCCATGTGCAAACAATTCATGTGATGGACCCAATGGCACAAGGCTTTCTGCGAGCTTGAACAATATAAGCTTCGTGGAGCCATCAATTGATGTGTTACAAGCGTATTACAGAAGTATCCAGCACGTTTACGAGTCTGATTTCCCGAATGAGCCCCCTTACTATTTCAACTTCACTGGGGACAATTTGGCGAATACTTTATTGACACCAGAACAGGGGACTAAAGTGAAAGTTTTGGATTATAATTCTACTGTGGAAATTGTGTTCCAAGGAACCAATGTGCTGAATGGAGCGGAGAATCATCCAATGCATTTGCATGGGCACAGCTTTTACCTCGTTGGATATGGTTTTGGGAACTTCAACAATGAGACTGATCCAAAAAGTTATAATTTGGTTGATCCTCCTGAAGTCAATACCATTGGAGTCCCCACGAAGGGATGGGCTGCCATCAGATTCAGAGCTGATAATCCAGGTATAAATATATATTCTGAATTCACTGCTGATATATTTAATAGCGTAACATTGTTTTTAGTATGTATATATATATATATATATATATGTACTAACCATTATGGGATTTCATTATTTTAGGGGTATGGTTCATGCATTGTCATTTGGAAAGACATGCTAGCTGGGGCATGGACACCGTTCTGATTGTGAAGAATGGAAGAACCCTATCAACGAGCATGCGGCGACCACCTCGTCAATTGAATCCTTGTTAAGTGCTTATCTATTTTTTTATGATGGGAGATTTTGGGGGTGTTTTCAAATATTTGTTATGGATTTTTATCCAATCACCGTTTTGATTGGGAGTGGAAGGAATAAATGAAATTTGTTGTCAAGCGAAATATGGCGCCGTGCAATGAATTTTTTAGTGTCGAAGATAGCGTACCCCATATATGTTTAGCTGACAAAAATAATAAAGGATGATTGTTGTAATGGACATAGAATTCGAGCACACACCCCGTGTGCTCGTGAAAACGAACAATGAGCACGAACCATCCGAGTTCGCGAGAATACGGATGGTCGTGATGTAAAACAAAACCAAAAGGAATGTTTTCTCTCTTTCTTTTTCTCTCTCTTCAATCACACATTTTCAGCTTGGCAAACGATTCATCACTATTATTTCGTACGACTAAACCTAAATCAGCTTCATGATATACATATATTGATGCCCATTAACTAATAGTTTAAACTCTTACATCAATTGATAGCTTAGTATAAGATAAAAGTTTTAATTAACAGGAGATGATGCATTTGAGATGTTAGGATCCATTAAACAAATATAGTGTTTTGTCACAAATATTTTCATGGCAAAAAGTTGTGTTTTTGTTGCAAAATCATAACTACCATGAAATTTTTTTTCGTGGTGTGGCTGCCATAACAAGTCCACGACTGATTAATTGATAGCTTAATGTAAGATAAAAGTTTTAATTAATGCGAGATCATGCATTTGAGATGTTAGGTCACGATAACAAATGTGATGTTTCGTTACAAATGTTTTTATGGCAAAAAGTTGGGTTTTCATTGCAAAAACATATTTGCTATCAAAAAAATTTTGTGGCACAGTTGTTGCACAAAACATATTTGCTATCAACAAGTCTATGACTAATTTATGCTACTCTAAAATAAAAATTTTTGTCAAAAAAAGTATGTTACTTTGAGCAACAAATAATATTTGTAGCAAAATGACAAATATTATTTCTTGGCAAAAAAAAAAAAAAAAAAGTTATGGTAATAATAATAATTTATTTTTGGAAAGATTTACTCAAACTCATGACCCTTCACTTTATCATCACCTTTTGAAGAAACTTTCACCATTTTTTCTATGAATCAATTGATGTTGAAGGAGGTAAAACAAACTTTTAATTGAGTTCAAAATTATTTTTATCTTTATATTTATCTTAAACTACGATTATTTTCCATACTTTTATTAATGAATGAATAAAAACTTAAAAAAAAAAAATAAAGATTTCAAAACAAACTTCTATAAACACTTATTTGCATAATCCTTCCTTATAAAATATTCAAAGGTAGAAAAATTTTAAAAATATAAGAGAAAAATAAGATTTTAATAAAAATAAAAGATATATATATATTTAAATGTAACAATTGAATTGAAATAGGAGGGAAGCCAAAATTCTTAGCAACAATAGTTATGTAAATTAAAAGCAAAATAATTGTTTGTGTAAAGAATAAGAAACAATTTTTTATAAGTTCTCTTTTTTTTTTCTTTTTATCATATTTTATATACTCATTATAATTTTTTAATTAATAAATAGATTTTTTGCCACAAAATTTTAAAATAACATACATGCTTCAAAATTAGATATTATTATTAAATTTTTTTAAACTTCATTTATATTTTCAAAATTAAAATTATTAAATTCATATAAAAAAATATTAAATAATTGTTTTTTTTTTCATTATTTATCAATATTGAATTATTTTCTTCCTTAATAGACAACTATTTTTTTATAACTAATTACTATTTTGTATAATATTTTTATGAATTAATAAATATGTAAATATTAATTATTTAATAGTTCTATTTAACTTTTAATTCATTATAGAAAGAGTGGTGTATATATAATTAAAATAAAAGGTAATTCTCTACCACAAATAAGATTGTGAAAAAAAAATTTAACAAAAATTAAAATTTGTTAGTCTTTCTTTGTATATTTTTTATCATAAATAATTTCGATACAAAAAAAAAATGTTAATTGTAGATCTTACATATTATGTGAGAATTATTTGTTACATAGTTTTAAAGATGAAAAATAAATTCATTGCTAAAAGTGATATTTGGTCACAAATAATTTTGTGATAAAAAGTGGAGTTCATGACAAAATGTCATATATTGCGTTATAAGTATTCCCATTGTATTTTTTGTTATGAAAAGTAAATTCATGGCTAAAAGTAACATTTTGTAACGAATAATTTTTTGGCAAAAAGTGGAGTTCATGACATAATGTCATATATTATGCAAGAATTATTCACATCACATTTTTAGCAATGAAAAATAACTTTGTGATGAGAGGTATCATTTTATTACAAGTAATTTTGTGGCAAAAAGTAAAGTTCATGGTAAAATATCATATATTCTATGAGGATTAATCTTGTCATATTTTTTTTGCTATGAAAAGTGAATTTGTGATTAAAAGTGACATTTTTCTATAGAATTTAATTTATGACAAAACAATTTATGGCAAAAAGTGATATTTGTTGTAGTGGGATGATAATCTTAGAAGATTACTCAAAAATCATTTTATTACACTAATAATTGATTATTATGATTATTTAAGATATCCTAATGAGTAAACATATATCAATTTGATTGCATGAACAACACATTAATGTGTCTTAAGTTTGCAATCATAGCTAGATATACCATGGTGCATAGTACAAGGCAAAGTATGCATAGGATTCATAGTTGTCAATTCCTTTGTCTTGATGTTATACTCAAATGCCTTAAACCTATCACATTCTCCATGTCTCCTGACAATTCTTCAAGTGCGGAATAGTCATTGAGTACTAAAGTTTTCAAATGGTATAACTTACAAAGGGAACTAGGAGGTTTCTTAACCTTACTATTCATGAGTAGGCTCAAGTATCTAAGATGCTTTAGACTACCAATGGAATTAGGCAATGCTTCAAATTTGGACTCAGTTAACCTCAACACATGTTCACATTTGAGTCTTAAGATGCATGCACAAACATGATTTGCTACCAGGTGCATTTTTCTTTTGGAAATTAAGGTGCGAACATTGTAGCGACCCACCCTAATAGGGGTCTACTAAGAGACAATGAGCTCACTTTAGATTGGAATCTAAAGTGGAATCACCATCCAAACAAATATATGGAGCATGAAAAGAATGAAATACAATTCGACAATTCTAATAAACTAAATAAACTAAAATGCATAATGAAAATAGACTAAATGTCCCATAAGTTTAATAAGGAAAGCACTAGAGCTAGATGCTCTCTCTGAAGTTGATTGTAGCTCCTCAACAGGAAATACTAAAGTCCTCACCTAGAAAAAATAAAAAAAGAACATTAAATCTATTAGGTGAATACAGGGTTCAATGAATAGCTAAGATATAATAAGTGTTAAGATGGTCAGTCCACATCACATGTAGTTCTAAAACATATCTATAATAAATTTAGTAATCAGAAACTAGCACAAAATAGTCATAATAGCCTTTAAAGAGTGTATGAGATGTAAAACATACAATCATAGGTTTGTACATATCTAGGGTTAATCGATCAACTATACACAAGCTTACTACTTGTGAACCCCCACATCTACATGGTCTTTACGGTCTTAGTACGTACCCTAGATCACAATACCTAAAAACTCATCTCTTAGTCATTCTATTAGGGGCACAACAGAGTGTATGTTACGGCTTCGGGCTCTACACTCTAGCCCAACATTAGAATGCATAATCCCATCTTAAGACCTTTCCCTTGCTACATAAGTGATGTGGAGTCTAGGAATAAACTTGCACAAAACACCTCACTAGTGTACATGTTTTGATGCCCATTGGATTTCAATGTCCACAAAGTCCAACAATTTATTATATCATAACAAGGTATTTAATATCATTGGTTGTATACATATGCATGGTAATAGATAATTTCTTAAAAGCAAGGTAAGATTTTTTTTTTTTTCCAATTCAATATAACTCTTGTGTATTTTGAATAAATAAAAATTTGACATATATATCTCATGCCTTTGGAAAATTTATATATATATATATATATATATATATAACATATGCAAGAGATATTTATTTTATAAAAAACTTAGCAAAATCATGCATGCATGTTGTAACTATTAAAAAATTCTCATAATCAAAACTACAATAGAACTCGTAGTATGATGGCTCCACAAAGTTTGATTTCTCCCCTAACAAAAGAAAATTAAGTGGACTTAGAGAATTGAAATTCCATAAAAAGGGAGTTATAATTCTAAGGTTCTCTTAACTTTTTCTTAACCAAACAACACTCATTTAAATATGTAATATTCCTAAAAATGAAAGGCTAGGTAAATGGAGTCCAATTCAGGTGAAACTTAAGCTAAAGAGTTTGTTGATGAGCATAAAAACCTTGGAAATTAATTTTTGAATCAAATGGTAGTCAAAAGACCATTAATTAAGCCTTAACTTTAAAATTTTCCTAAAATATTGTATATTGCAATGCTACTCAATTTCTCAAATTTTCTCATCAACCAAACAAGTTCCAAAAATTATGAAACTCTCCAAATCTAATATATGATGAGTCTAGAAAATTTTAAAAATAATTTATAAACCTAAAAGAAATTCTAATAATACCAAAACTCTTAAAATAAAAACTATCTCAGCATACCTTACTAAAAATCAATTAATATTTTCTCAATTATTTTTGTATGAAAATGAATTCGAAATTGCATGAAACTAGACTCTACAATTTTCTATTTTATTGTAATAATATATAAAAGTAATTAGAAATCATGATAATACGCTAAAATATCCTAGAACTTCAAGAAACCTAAGTGGTGCAAAACTGTCTTAGTTGAGCCACTCTATTTTCTTACCCATCACTTTAGAATTTTTTTACTAATAGTGTTCAAATGGGGTGAAATTTAAAAGTTAGATTCCTTGGGGAGTCTAAATATTATATAAAGATAATTTGGAGTATAATATTCTTTAACAATAATATTAAAATTATTTGAAAAACATAATTAGTCTAAATTGTCTCTATGAAACTCTCTTGTGTTTTCCAATTTGTTTGGAATTTTCTCACGGGGAAAATGTGGTCCAAATGTAACAAGACTTAAATGATTAGACTCATTATTGAGTCTATTTAATAAAAATAATTTGGGGTTTTAATACTTTACCAAAAATTCCTAAAAAAAATAAAAAATCAATTAGTTAGAATGTTAAAAAAAAAAGAAGAAGAAAAGAAATGGCATTCCTCATTCTTGGCAAATCCCTTTTTCCATGAAGTTACCTTTATAAACCCAACTCAATCTATTATATTAGATTGTTTAAGCCTAATTCAGGTCCTTCCAAATCAATATGCTTATGAGTTGGGATGAGATACAATATACTAATGATGATAAATTAATGAAAAGTATACAAAAGATGATGAGTGTCGCCTTGATTAAGTATCAAGATGAGGTCTATAATAAATGACATCTTGACCGAATGTAATCACCCACAATTACATTTGCCTATTTGAACCGGACTTGAGTTTTAGCATAAAAGGTTTAAAGAGAACCATAGATGCGAAACTCAAACAAGCTACTGATGTGAAGCTCTTAGTTGAGGTCTGTATGGTGGTAGTTTGACATACACTCTCTAAGTGAAGAGAAACCACCATAACATGTATTTCATACTACATGTGTTTGAATGTCACTGATAAGGAAAGTGAGTGATTAATCCTTGCATCCTCACTATATATGTGAGATCCTTGGGGCTTATTACAATTATAATAATCCATTATTGTACTCTTTGTACTTTTTGACTATGTTTTAAGGTGACAAATTAATGTTGCTACTTTGGTATGTTTCCAACAAAAATGAAATAATTTATCCTTATGGAACATATTGGGCAGCAGTTAATTTGGATCTAAAATGCATGAGCTCAAAAGGAAGTTTTTTTTTTTTTTTAGAAGTAGGGCAGAACAATAAGTCGTTCAAAGATGGAATTACGTGACAAGCATAGAGGTGAGATAAAAATTAAAAAAAAAGTTCCACTATCTATTAAAAGTGTCTAGAAAACTTAAAAGTTTCTATGAGGCTAAAAATGCACCAATTATCATAGATTTCAAAGAATAATCACAACTTTTGGTTTTGATCAAAACAACAAACATGGAAGGATGAAATTAATTCACAAGCTTGAAAATTGATTTTTGAATAATAAAAAACTCTACAAGATTATTTAAGAAGTCTATAATACAGGAAAAATATAAAAAAAATTAAAACATATGATCTAGGATTGATTTACAAAAACATTTCGAAGGTTAAAACCAGGGTAGAATCTGCACATTTTTAAAAATAGATTTATTAGCAAGCTTGGAAAATGCTTTTTTTTTTTTTAACAAAAATAAAATAAAATTCTTTGTTATATTTAAGAAGTCTAAAACACAATCCAATTCTCAAAAATATTTTAGAGTAAGCCAAAAAGTCCAGATTTACAAAAAAAAAAAAAAAAAAAAAAAAAAAACACTTTGGATATAAAAAACAAGATAACAAACAATCAAAAATTTAAAATCAATGAATGTAGGCTTTGCCTTAAGCCCAAATTAATTTCCATGGGAAAACTCATACCTCAACCCTCTAATGATCATGTAAAGAACTTCACAAGGACTAGAGATCATTCCATTAAATTAAGATTTTCAAGATTAATCCATGTTTCTAAAATCAAGAAAATTTGAAAATCTAAACTTAGAAAAATGAGTGATGTAGGCTAAAGAAATGAGCCATGGATTAACCATAGGACATCACTCCTTCACTACCTTCAAATGAGCATGAATTTGATCTCATAAAGGCATGGGGAGGCCAAGTTAACACTCATGTTTGATGAAAAGTGTTAAAATACACAAAGAAATACCTATGAATAAGGATATTGTCATGTGAAATTATGTATTGTGTGTCAAAGAACATGACAGCCATTGATGAATATAAAATGACCATAATTTCAAAACTTAATTTATAATAAAAAGGGATTCAAAAGGGTTGAGGATGATTCATTAAAAATTAGTTCGAAAAATTTGTTCAAAATCATAAAAACAATAAGAGCAATTATCATTTTCTCAAGCATGAAAGTAAGACCAAAGCTCATGGAAGGAGGTTTAACCTTAGGCCACAAAATTGGCCATTAAATGATGCTTGAAACTTAGCCAAATAGTGTTTAAAAATAGGTTTTACAACCAAATTTGACAAGAAAACCCAAATGGGCAAAAAGAGACCTTAAAGGGTTTTTTTTTTTTTTTTTTTTATGAAAAATATCTTTGGCAAATAAACAAACATTTTGTGGCTTTCAAATTTTATTTTAAATTAATTCAAAAAGCTTTAAAAAATCATTAAAATAAAGAGGAAAAGTGAAATTCCCAAAAGAAAAACAAAGATTTCAAATCCAAAATAAGTCCCATTTCATGATTTGTTCAATGGGCTTGAAGAAGGGTAAACATACCCAAAAGTGATCAAAATCAAACTAAACAAAGTCTCAAAACCACTATGCAACCAACTATTTAAGAGATCAAGAAATTTCTTAAACAATCAAGATGAATAAAGTGAATACAAGAAGACGAAATTTCTTAAATGAAGAATAAAATAATCAACAAGTATGTGGCCTCCAATACTATGGCTTGTGCTATAGTGGATTTCCAAGTGTCCTTGAAGGATTTAGTGATGCAAGTTGGATCTCGGATTCAGATGAGATGAAATCCACTAGTGGATATGTTTTCATCCTTGGTGGAAGTGTAGTTTCTTGGAAGTCTACCAAGCAAACTTGCATTACTCGGTCTACTATGGAGGCTGAGTTTGTTGCCTTAGAAAAGACAAGTTCTGAGGGTAAGTGGCTTAAAAACCTCTTAGCAGATATCCCTTTATGGACGAGACCAGTCCCATCTGTGTCTATGTGTTGTGATAGCCAAGTTGCAATTGCTAAGGCTAAGAGTAAAATATTTAATGGGAATAACAGACATATACGCTTAAGGCACAATACTGTGCGGCAGTTACTTGAAACAGGGGTTATATCCTTAGAATTTGTGAGGTTAGAGTTGAATTTGGCTGATCTTTTGACCAAACCACTAAATAAGAAACTAGTGGAAGAAACATCAAGGGGGATGAGGCTTATGTCTATTACAAAGTCAAGAGTGGTGGTAGCCCAACCTATTAAAAATGGAAATTCCATGAAGTAGGTTCATATGGGTAATAATAAATCACTTGTTGACTTGAGGTGCTTTATCAACTTTAATTGTATGAGAGTCTATCCCTATAGTGTAGATAGAGCGTATGTTGCATTGACTAAGGTTAAGTGTTTACTCTTAATGAATACCATATTCCTTATGGATGGTATGTTTAATGCAAAACATACTTGATGGATTCACCTATATGAGAGTGGAGGTGGGGTCGCTTCCTATAAGAACTTAGGTAGATTCTATGGAGCTCTCATGAATATCTAGGCAGGGCGCATGACTTATTTGTGCCAACTTGTTTTGTATAGCTCGTAGTGTAGTTGAGAAAACCAATGTGGATAAAGGTCCCTTAAGTTACATCAAGAAACATTGGTTCATAGAAATTTATTTTCACCTTGTGTTATGATTCTATTCTTATTTGTCCTAAGATTGGTTCATAGCCTTTAGGCACCAGTACTGATGCATTGGATTCTTTTTTCCTCCAAAAAAAAAAAAAAAAAAAAAAATCATGTTTACACTCTATAGGGGATTATAGGAAGAGTGTAAATGTGAAAAGTGCTTTTTGCTTGTCCCACATAGGAAAAAGAGAAACAACTTTAGTGGGTTTATTATCTAGCCCACTTTCCTTAGCCTAATGGGCTTATGAAGAGGTATAAGAAAGGCCCATGCGCCCATGGGGCCCAAACCTATTTGAGTGGGGCTTCAAGCTGGTTGGGCCAAAATTCCTTAATGTGTGTCGCATTTGCTCGCACATCCTGCGTAGGGGGTTTCTCCCCTACGTACGCGCTCATTCTTAACTAATTTTTACAAAATTCAAAATAATTTTTTTTAATTTAATTTAATTCCTTTAGTTTTTTATTTTTGGCTGACTATTTGCGAAGAGTCCCACTGGGATTGTGTTAGTAAAGTCCTGTTCCGTTTACAAGTAAAATCCTATTTCACTTACAAGTAGAGTCCTATTCCACTTACAACTAAAGTCCTGTTGGGATAGTGTTAGCGACCTATAAAAACAAGTCACCTCTCACTCTTTAAATACCAATTTTTCAAAGAGTTTTTCAAAGAGCCTTTCATGCATCTATTGGGAGGAATAATTCAGAACCCGAGCCGTACACATCACACCTACAAAGTGCACCCAACGTGAGATTCACTGACTGTTGAATCCTAGAGGTAGACTACTGGTACCTTAGTGCATCGAGTTTGTCTTCGAGGATGGTGGATCTATTTCAAGGCCAATGCTTATCATGCCTCAACCTATCGCCAATAAGTTTTCTTGTTATTCCTTTTTTTTTTTTTTTTTTTTGTGTTTTGGGCTAGTCCTTTGTTTTCATACCCTTAAAGCAACAAACATTGCATAGTCGCATGCAGACCCAATGGATGCAAGATTAGTGGAAACAGAGAGTTAAGGAACTAAAGACTCAGGTGGAGGAAGCAACTCGCTTGGAGAAATTTACAACTGAATCTTTAGATTCAACTATGCAACAGTTCGAGAGAAACAATAGTCTATTGCATGATGCAGAATCCAAAATTGTTGCTTTTGAAGAAAAAGTGGGATCATTGGAAATCTCAATTGGAAGATAGCCCTGAAAAATGGGTTTGAAAGACATATTTGACATCAGAATCTGAAACCGGTGATAACTGGAAGCATGGAAAGACAAGGTGCCAAGTTTAGATGGTTTTAGATTGGATAGTTTCAAAGATATGTGAAGATCTTAAATGTGCATCACAAACAGGTTTAGCCATTCTTCGATCTGGAAAGTAGCCATGGTTTGTATTTCTAGATGAGTTACAACCTTTCCTTCTACTTCCTGCATGACCAGCTCCTTATATCACTGTCTGAAAAGTTCAACTATCTTAAGTGCATGGCCATCTTCGTGCACCAAGCACGATGCCAAAGAAATACCTTAGAGATCTAGAAACATGGGAAAAAGCCAAGGCTACACTTATAGAAGCTTTGAATCAGAGTGGGAAGCCATGGGAGATAAATGAAGGGGATAAAATTCACCCAAGTTTGGTTATGCTGAGCAAGGGGAACAAAGATGGAGATGTTAGATTTTTGTAATTAGAAATTTTATTGGATGCAATGGTCATATACTTGAATGAACTATCAGGAGTTGAGCAAAGTTCAGAGAACTTGAAGACCATATCCAGTGCCTACTTTCTACCAACTCATAAGCACCTGTCCCATGCTCACATGGCATGCATGGCCACCTTTGGTAGGCCATTTCTAATGCACATGTATCATCCCCTATTTCTTCATCCTTTGTTTTCAAATTGATTTTCAACGATTCATTTTCTAAATAATTTTAATTCCTTTTATTCTTATAAATTTCAAGTCTCTAAAATCTTTATAATAAATTCGCTGCCAAATTTCCTTCTGACATGCATTTTTTTATTTTTCTTGATTTTAAATAATTTTTCCAAAATTTTGGATTTTTTCTAATAAACACAATTAAATTTTATAATTCTTAAATTAATGGAATTTATATAATTAATCCATGCAGAAATAAAATGGGTAGTGGTGAGACCCAATATACATGATGTATTTCTTCGTTAATTAATTCTAGTTATACCCTGTTTATTGAAATAAATGATTGATTTAGTTTACTCTGTGACATACATGAGATATTTTATACTTATGATTGTGAACTAATCTTGTCTATCATGATAGCATTGAGTTTGTAGGTACACCCCGAATCTATCTCGTTGACTCATTCATTATTATCATGATTCTTATTTCTTGGTATTCATAGATTAACCAATCAATCGTCATAGTTGTCTTATCTTAATAAGTAGAGACTTAACTTTAGGGCTTAGAAGGGTGCTACGGTTTATTACCATACCTTCTTGATAGGTAACCTGATCCTTGGGCCCAACTCGATTTTCACATACCTATTTTTCCTTTCGGGAGGTACACTTAGAGTTTTTCTTTCTTATTTTGCTTACTCTTTTAAAAAATAAAATAAAATAAGTGGCAACTCCATATATATATATTCTCAAAATTAGTTTTTCACAAACAAAAAGAGAGTCTCGTCATCGAATGAGAACACACTTGAAAAATGCGAATCCACAATGTGTCTCATGGACGTTGTCACAATGTATTTATATGGATTCATAGATAATGATATATACGTGAAAGTGCCCAAAGGATTTAAATTGTCTAAAGTAAATATTACAAATCCTTGTAGCATGTACCCAATTAAGCTACAATGATCCTTACATGGATTGAAATAGTTGGGATGTATGTAGAATTGCCTTAGTGAACACCTACTAAAAAAAGGGTATGCGAATAACTCTATATGTCTATGTGTTTTGATAAGAAAATAGAAATAGGATTTGTAATAATTATAGTATATATTGATGACTTAAATCTTGTTAGGACTCCTAAAGAGTTCATAAGAACAACAAATTATTTGAAGAAAGAATTTGAAATGAAAGATCTTGGAAAAACAAAGTTCTAGCTTGGCCTGCAAATCGACTACTTTCCAAATGGAATGTTAATTCATTAGTTAACATATACAAAGAAAGTCTTGAAGTGCTTCCATATGAACAAATTACATATATTTACAAACTGTACATGACTAGATATTGCTTTCTATGTTAACTTGCTTGCAAGATATAATTTTACACCAACTTGGAGACATTGGAATGAAGTCAAACATGTACTACGATATCTTCGTGTAATAATAGACATAGGTTTGTTTTATTCGAAATTAAGGATCAGAATCTCAATTATTTGGATATGTAGATGTTGGTTATCTTTTAGACCCCTACAAAACTCGACTTCAAATAGGGTATGTCTTTACCTATGGTGGTACAACAATATCTTGGAAATCATTCAAGCAAACAATCGTAGCCACCTCTTTAAATCATTTAAAAATTCTTAAAATCCATGAAGCAAGTCGTGAATGCGTATGACTAAGGTCAATGATCCAACATATTCAGAAAACATGTAAATTACCTTTCATCAAAAGTAATGCTATCAGGTTACATGAAGATAATGCTACTTATATTGCACAAATTAAAAGATGATTCATAAAAGGTGACTGAATTAAGAATATCTCTCCCAAATTCTTCTAGACTTACGAGTTCCAAGAGAATGATGAAATTGATGTTAAACAAATTTGATCATGTGATAATCTAGCAGATTTATTCATAAAGGCATGACCTTTGACTACATTGAAAAAGTTAAGGTACGATATCAGAATGTGAAGATTGAGAGATCCACTAGTTGAAGTGTTGAAGAAATCATAATCATATTTACATAAAGGGGAAACTACTAGTATGAATATACTATATTTTTTTTTCCTTCATCCAAGATTTGTCCCATTGAGTTTACTAGCAAAGTTACCCTATTTTTATGATTTCCCAAGGGGGAGTGTTATAAAATATGAGAATTTGTAGTATTGTGGGAACTTGTGGATGATTATCTATAATGATGTATATTTCTTTGTGACTCTCTTTAAAAGAGAGAGACTTCTAATAAAAATTCATTTAATTTTCTTCTCGAGCATTTTACTTTTTCTTTTTCATTTTCTTCTTTCACTTTATTTTTCTACAACAAGTGATTACTACTCGAAAGTGCTATTTTGTAAGCTTGTAATTAACTCTTTTAAACACTTTTGAGTAGTAGTTATTACCTTTTAACCCAATTAACATATTAAGGACCTTGTAATCAATTCTAATCAAAGTGTGTAAGTTTTGGTGTTTTTGTTAGTAATTTGATCACCAAAGCAATCCAAGAATGAGGGAGATTTATATATAGTTCATGGCAAAGCTTTTGGAAGCTCAAATTCATGAAGAACCAAGCTTTGGAGCTCCATAACCCTTTGCCAAAGTCGTTCAACAGCATACAAGGAGGAAAAACAAAAAGAAGGAAATCTTGAAAAAAAACAGAGAACAGCAGCTGCAGTCTTCTTTCGCACTTTTGGAGCACTTTCCGGAGTCTATTTTCTACGTGCGATATACCATTTCAAAGCTCAGGAAGTTAAGAATCCAATGCTTTAAACGGTGCGTGATTCGAAGTTGAAATGAAGGAGTTACAGCCATTGGAAGCCGATCACTCCAAGCTAAAGGCAAATTTCTCACGGCTGTGAAATGGTGTCCTTTATGCAAGGATGAAAATATCGGTAATCACGGATATATCGGTACTTCGATTTTACGGATATATCGGATATATCGGAGATATATTCGGATATATCAGAGATATATCGGTAGATATTATTGGTAGGTTTAAAATTGTTAAAAACTTATGGAAATGCAAGAAAAACTTCATAATAATATAATTAGAAGTATGATAGACATTTTAAAGTTGTTTTATTGAAAAATTTGATATACATATGATATAATTTGCGATATTAGATGTAATTATATCATGTCGATCTATAAGAAATGTTAATTTCATAATTATAAAGTCACATCAAATACTTCATTTCATTAAATAACAATAATTTGTACACATTACATTACAATGTCCCTTTAGTACCAAAATGAGGATTGATGTGGTTCAATGGGATTGATAGATGAAGGAACCCCGGTTTGCTGTTAGAGACAATATTGGTACCAACCATGGATGAAAATATTGGTAATAACGGATATATCGGTAACTTGATTTTACGGATATATTGGATATATCGGAGAAATATAGGTGGATATTTTGGAAAAAAATTTTGATAAATAAAAAATTGATCAAAATTCATGAAAATGTAAAAAAAAACCTTGTAGTAATGTAATTAGAAGTATAATAGTTAATTTAAAATTGTTTTATTAAAAAATTTGATATATATATATAATATGATTTGTTATATTAAATATAATTATATTATGTCGATCGTAAAAAAATATAAATTTTTTAATTTTACACTTATTATAAAGTTTTATGAAAATTTTGATTTAATTAAATATCAATAATTTGTACATATTATCACATAGTATGTGGGGTTCTTTTTTGACCGTTGGATCACGTCCAGCTTCACTCTGACCATCAGATGCACAGGAGTCCTAATTTGTTTTTTTTTTTTTTTTTTAATCTCTACTAAATCTAAAAATCAAAAGGGCCACCCACTTCTCTCACTCGGGCATCAAGAAGCCCTTTTCTGAAGTTGCCCCTCCAGACGAGAGAATCCCTAAAAAGGCCCTATTTTCCTCTTCCACTCTCAATCCTCGCAGGTACTAATCGAATCATTTTTATTTTTATTTTTTGCAGCCCCCGTTTGATTCCCAAGAAAATCCATCTCCCATTCGATTTCCGGGAAAATTCATCCTCGTTTGATTTCCGAGAAAATCCATGCAAAACCCCCAAGGAAAACCAAAAAAATTGCTGTTTTTTTTGCTCCCTGTGTTTTCTGGATCTGTTCTAGGGGTCGCTTTGCTTTTGTGCCATTGGATTTAAATTTCACGAACCCTAAATGCATGATTTTTGAGCCAGGCTGAAAAACACAACCTTTGCCTGCAAATCATGATCAGATTTTGTATCCTGGGCGCGGGCTGGACTAGTTGGAAATATCGGGAAATTTCCTGAAATATCGGCGATTTTCAGCCGATTTTTCTAATAAATCGGCGATTTATCGCCTGATTCCGATATATCGGCGATATATCGGCGATTTTTGCCGATTTTCAGCGATTTTTCTCCCATCCGATGTTTCTCCACAAAATGTCGTGTCGAGGTCCTCCGATACACGATATATCGGCGATATATCGCCAATATATCCCGACATTTTCCTCCATGCCTTTATGCTGTGAAATTTCGTAGCCCTCTTGCACAGCTGCGAAATTCTCCTGAAGCTTCCCGATATTTGCAACCGACATTTTGAGATTTTTTTGCTTTAGATATTTGATGTCTAAATCCCCAAACTCTCCTTGTAATCCACCAATCATAGGATTACTTAGCTAGGAAGTTTGGAAAAACTTCCCTATATATGTTCCCTCGCATCCGTTGTAAATATATATAGAATCAATCAATATATAGAATCAATCACTATATAGAATATACAGAGCCTTGCTCTGCCTTTCCTTCCCATTTTGTTTTCTCTTTTATTTTCTTTCTAGCCAAACATCCTCTGAGGCCTCAAAGGATGAGTGGCTAGGCTTTTTGTCTCTTAGGTGAAGGAAGCTAGGTAAGGTTCCGCATGCATAAGCGTGAGTTTTGTTGTTTCAGATTTTAATGAAAAGAAAGTGTGACCCGTTAATGGTTTCTATGTTTTTAGTTAACTTAAAACGCTTTTGAATCACCTGGCCAACACTTGGTAAGGCAAGTGGACTCCGTCCATTGAGTTTCACTAGTTTATCTCTTGCGAGCCTTTGGGAGGTGGTTTGAAGGTAGGATTTTCTAGAATAGCCAACACTTGGTAAGCTTTTGGACTCTAAGGAGACATCCATTAGTTATCTCTTGCGAGCTTTTGATGGGTAATCCAAGGTTAAAGATCACCTTGAATGGCAAGTGCTAGGTGAGAGGTATGAGCCATTGCAAGATGCATCAGTGAGAGAGATTTAGTGTTTGAACCCATTAAGGGGAAGCATCTGTACCACACCGGTTCGGGAAATAACTATATGTTAAATCCCCAATGCGAGGAAAAGAAACAAGTGACTGGAACTCTCTTTTTGTATTAGGAACCTGAGCCTAGTGATCTGAAACTCCAAGAAACACTTTTCTTTGTAATTAAAATCAGTTACTATTTTTGGTTAGCTTAAAACCAACCTTTTCAAACATCTTTATGTTTTCTTTTAAAGCTAACCTTGAAATGAAAAAGCACCAATTCATCTTTGAATTAATATCAATTGTGGAGTGAAAACCCATCCCAGTGAACGACCCTAGAGCCACTATGCTATGCTAGCTGAGGCTATCCTAGTACATGGTGTAATAGGTTATAAATTTTGTTGATTGCTCCCGTTTGAGGAACAAAATTAAGGCACCAGCTGGGCACGAATCAAATGGCACCATTGTTGGGGACCATTGAGAGGACATGAATCAGCTGATACACCAATTGGGAACGAATCAACAAGTAAATCTTAAAATATAGATTTTTTATAGAAAAATTAAGCACTTATTTTATGTTTTCAAAAGTAGTAATGTTTTTTTTAAAAAAAATTACATATTTCGATTATTTTTTTAATATATATATAACTAATTAATTCAAACACAAGTGTTATAACCTTGTTTACTAAGAAAGTATTCAGTAAATTAGCTTATTGAATTAATATTTAATAACTTAATTTAATTTATTAAGTATTTTAAGTATTTTTAGTAAAGTATTTATTATGTACTTAATATTATAATTTATTAAAATTAAAAATGATTTTGGTAAATCAACTTAATAACTTAATATGGCTTAATAACTTAAATATAATTTAGCTTAAAATTATTTTAAGTCGTGAAGCATTAAATTTTATCAAGCAACCTTTAAAATAATATTTAATAAATTAATTTAATAATATAATAACTTAATTTCACTTATTAAGTAAATTACTAAGTTCAAAATAATTTTAAATATTAAATTAAAATAAGAGACTTGTTTTAAATCTCAATTTCTTTTTTTTTTTTTTTTTACTATTTGCTCATATCTAGTGAAAATATTTTTTACACCCACAACTTATATTTTGTATTATGTTATGTGTTTACAATACTTTTGATATAAATATTTAACTAATAAATATATTACTTAAGGTTAATAAAAGTAAATAATAATTAAAATTAATAAAATTAAATATTATTTAAAATTGAAGAGGGTAAATATCTCAATTCAATAATTTAGAAAAAGTAAATTAATTTTATTAAGTAACATTAATATTAAAAAATCAAGTCATAAGTTAATTTTAACTTGAAATCAGTTTAAATCATTAAATAATAAATAGTAAAACCAAAACTTTTGAAACAAAGATAAGTTGACTGGTCAGTGACCCTCTGATGAGAGACCCACATTGAGTCGAGCCTTTTTGTCTTCTGTGTCAAAGCCATTTTTCTGAGAGTGGCTCTGCCCTACCACCTGTCTTTTAGAAGGACGGTTTGGGGGAAACAATTTGCTTCAAGAAATGCAGCTGAGAAAGGAGGTCCTTTTGTTCCAAAAAGGGAACTAAAAGGTAAACCTAAAGAAATAGAGGAATCGTCGGTGGGGTTAAGCCACTGTTTCTTTTTGTTCCTAATAGTATTTCTCTTTGGAATTCTACCGAAACCAAGGCTCCTTATGTGGTTCGGTGGAACCAAGTCTCTCTTATGTCAACTTCTGGTTTTATATCGAATAATGGTTTGACTGTTAGTTAGAGGTGATATCTGGTGGGTTCGGATTACGTCACCCCATCTTGACTGATTCTGTTTGTGTCCCCGTTCACATCTCCACCCAAAGAAAATTTCATACGGTACTAAAGCACAGGTATATTTAAGAAATTCTCCTACTTGTCACGTCACGTCTCAAGCCTCGTTTGTTTGTTTGTTTGTTTATTTTGATTTTTTAATTTTTTAATTTTTTTCGTTTTTTTTTTTTAAATTATATTTAAAAATAAATATATTTTATAAATAAATAAATATTATAATTTATTTTTATAAAAGATAATTTTTTATTTATTTTAATAATGTTAAAAAAGGTTGAAAAATGAAAAATCCAATTAAAATAATTAATTATATACAATCGAGATGAAATGAGACAAATTCATATCCGCACTCTCTTGAATTTAGAAAATTTTCTTGGAACAAAGCGGGAGGCTGATTTGGGGTTGGGACACAAAGCAGGATGGCTCATTGGGGGTTGGGACACAATGCGGGATTGCTCTTTGGGGGGTTGGGACAAGCATTCATGTGTATCATAGTCAGATATGATGGCTGAGTTAGAAGGAAAAACAATGAATTTACCAATACAGCTGAGTTGCCTTCGTTCTTCACCGAGCACCATAAGGGGAATCATGGCCATTGAGTTTTATTTGTTTTGTTTCTTGATCATGTTTCTTTTTTATTTTATTTTGTTATTTTATTTTATTTTATTTTATTTTTTTTGCAATTTGGGTCATAAGGGTAGATTTTTATTTTTATTTATTTTTTATTTTTTAAGTTCCATTTCTAACATTCAGATTTTTAGGAAGATTTTTTTTTTAATTAAAAATTGATAATACAATTTAAAAAATTTACAAATAGACTAGTTAAAATTTCTTAATAAATTTAAAATATTTAGAAAAATAAAAATATAAATTAGCATCACTAGTTTATCAATAATAATTACTAAATAACCAGAATAATTTTTATAATTGTATTAAAGAAATTATAACAATAATTTGAATTGTTTAATATGTATCTATATATATATATAAAATAGCTAAATAAAATATAATTAGGTGTGATGATCTAGTTAATTTAATTAATAGAATCTAGCTTAGAATAGTGAAATAAAGTTAAATAAAATGTATAAAAATTTAAATTAAATTTAATTCATATGAAAATTTAATTGTAATGTTTATCTATTTTATATATGCATAATTCAATTTTAATTTCAATTTTTATTAGTAATGATTCTTATCAATTTCATGAATATGGAAATTATCTTTAATTCAATTCAATTTAATTTAATTTAAATTTAATTCATATGAAAAATTTAATTGTAATGTTTATCTATTTCATACATGTATAACTCAATTTTAATTTGGACATCACATATATGCATAATTCAATTTTAATTTCAATTTTTATTAGTAATGATTCTTATCAATTTCATGAATATGAAAATTTAATTTAATTTAATTTAAATTTAATTCATATGGGAATTTAATTATAATGTTTATCTATTTCATATATGCATAATTCAATTTTAATTTCATATGGACATCACATATATGCATAATTCAATTTTAATTTCAATTTTTATTAGTAATGATTCTTATCAATTTCATGAATATGGAAATTTTATTTAATTCAATTTAATTTAAATTAAATTTAATTCATATGGAAATTTAATTGTAATGTTTATCTATTTCATATATGCATAATTCAATTTTAATTTCATATGAACATCACTTATCTGCATAAGTCAATTTTAATTTCAATTTTTATTAGTAATTATTCTTATCAATTTCATGAATATGGAAATTTTATTTAATTCAATTTAATTTAATTTAAATTAAATTAAATTCATATGGAAAATTAATTGTAATGTTTATCTATTTCATATATGCATAATTCAATTTTAATTTCATATGGACATCACATATATGCATAATTCAATTTTAATTAGTAATGATTCTTATCAATTTCATGAATAATATTAACATTAAATTTCTTAGATGTTTTATTTTTAATAATCTTAAATTTGATATTAGTTTCTTATAGGAATTTAAAATACATGTTTAGAAAATGGCTAGTGGAAGTGGAAGTGGAAATGGAAGTGGTATCATGGGTCGAGATCCTTGTTGGAAATATTGTACACCTATGGAAAGGAACAAAAATGGAACAGTATGCAATTACTGTGGGTTAACAATAAAGAGTGGTGGGATTACTCATTTTAAATTTCATCTATCGCATATAGCCCCTCATTCAAATATGAAAAAGTGTCCTAATGTGCCTCCAAAAGTGAAATAAGAAATAAGACAACTTCTAGAGGAAAAAAAATAAGGCAAAAGCAAAGAAAGCTGCAAATATAGAAGAGATTCGAGTTGAATTGCAAGACACAATGGGAGAAAGACATAGACATGTAATTGATGAGGAGGATGAGGAGAACATTGATGATGATGATGATGTGTATATGTATTCGGTTAAAATGCACCCTGATGAGCGGCATGCTTATAGAGCGACGGTTCGAGCAACAAAAGCTACTGAATGGAATCAATAACAAGAAGAACATTTTGTAAGAGACAAAAGAAAAATAGGTATAATATTAATTTGAGTTATCACTGTTTCTTATCAACTTTATTAATACTATTAAATTAACATAAATGTTTAATTTTAATAATTATACTAGGTGAGTCTTCACATCCAACTAATAGGCATATGTGAAGATCGCAAAGTGTTCAATATTTGGATCCATCACCGCCTAGTGCACCCTCATTGTACAAATCTTCAGTAGCAAGACAAAAAAATGTGAAAAATATTTTCAAAGGTGGTATCATCAAGGAAACCATGGGACATTTGATCAATAAGTTCTTCATATATGAGAGAGTTGCGCCTAATAAAGCAAACTCTCACCACTTCAAGAACATGATTGTTGGTGCACAACAAGCAAGTAATTGCTATAATTAAGTTGTATTCATTTTAACAATATCATTATTATTTATACAGTATGATTACCACAAATGTTCTTATATGCTTTAATTATATATGGATGGTAGGTATGGGTATAGAACCACCGTCTCCTTATGAAATCAAACACAAGTACTTGGATATAGAGTACAAAGACATAGAAGCTTATGCCAGTATTCAAAGAGAAAAGTGAAAGACTTATGGATGCACAATTATGTGTGACGGATGGATTGGGCCCACAAAATTAAGCATAATTAATTTCATGGTAGATTCAAAAGGTAGCACAATCTTCCTCAAATCTGTTGATACATCAAATTATATAAAGGACAAGAAATACATATATGGTTTGTTGAAGGATGTGATCAAGGAAGTTGGCAAACAAAATGTGGTACAAATAGTTACGGATAATGGGTCGACATTCGTGAAGGCGGGGAAGCCGTTAATGAAGAAATTCAATCTTTATTGGACTTTGTGTGCAACACATTGCATCAATTTAATGTTCGAAGACATGGGTAAAAGGCCAAGTGTTGGAGATGTGATTACAAAGGCTCGAAAGATAACCAACTTCATTTATAACCATAGTTGGTTGCTTGCGCAAATGCGGAAGGTGTGTGGTGGAGACATAGTTCGCCCTAGAGCAACAAGATTTGTAGCCAATTATATAGCCCTTAACAATCTTTTGAAAAAGAAGGTGAACTTGAAGAAAGTGCTTATCAATGATGAATGGGTACAACACAAGTTAAGTCGCACATTAATCGACAAAGAAGTTGAAAAACTTATGTTTGATCATGTGTACTAGAAGAGAGTGGGAAAGCTAGTGTCAATCTATGAGGCGCTATACACTGTTCTTCGCATTGTAGATTTAGAAGTTGTTCCTACAATGCCATTTGTGTACAAATTGATTCGAGTTATGAAAGAGAACCTCATTCGACTTAATGCTAAAGAATGGGTGTTAGAAATAATCACAAATCGTTGGGATAGAACTCTTAAACATCCTCTTCATGCAGTAGGTAACTAAGTATTATCCATCTTCTAAATTTATTGATTTTTAATATGTTTCTTTCATAACATTCTAATTTTACATTTCTACTTTACCATTGTAGCATTCTTTCTTAATAAAAGGTTTCAATATAAAAGTGGAATTGTTATTGATCCTGATCTACTTCAAGCTGTTCATGAAGTCTTTGCAAAATTAAATCCTGTAGTAGAAGATCTTAGTCAATTTGGAAATGAGGTAACTTATTAGAGTTATAATATAAATTAGATAACTAAATTTCATTTACTCAATTTTTGATTTTCAATTATTTAATATGTAGCTTATACTATTCCGAGATGCAAAGAGAGGATTCAGTGATCGAGAAACAATTGCTTCAAGTTCATAAAAGGTTCTTGATGAGTATTATTTGAGAATTAATAATACATTTTATTAGCATATTATTGTAGCTTTCCAATATAAGCATTGATATCATTTATTTGGTTGTAGCTAAATGGTGGTTAATGTATGGAAACCACATTCCTACATTAAGAAGGTTGGCCATCAAGGTTTTATCGCAAGCTGTGTCATCTTTAGCTTGTGAGAGAAATTGGAGCACGTTTACCTTAATTCATATAAAGCAAAGAAATCGGCTTGCTTACTCGAGGCTCCAACAATTATTTTTCTGTTATTATAATATGAAACTAAATATTTGTGATATGAAGGCAGAAAATGACAATGTTGCAGACAAAGATTACCTCGATTTACTTGACATTACAGTTGAGGTTGGTGAAGAAAAAGATAACCAATTGTTTTAGTGGGTTAGATCTCTTCATTTATATGATGAAGATGGAAATCTCGACCTACGAATTGCCGCATATGTCCGAGAAGTAGGTGTTGATGTTGAATGGGTGTTATCTGAAGAAGTTCATATTGATAGTTTCAACCAAGACACAAAAGATTCATTTCTACAAGGAACTTCTCAACCAGCAGTCACTTCTCGACTTTCTTTTGACTCCATGATTGTTGAACATAGTAGCAACCTAGTACTGTTGGTACTTCCGCTTCCTATTATGATGGTTCAAGAGGAGAGGGGACCAATGATGGTAGCAACCCTGGAAATGATGAAGAGGATGTTAGACAACAACAACAAAGTGGACAACCATTGGCATTTACTTGTGAAGATGATTTCATACATTGTACTGAAGATGAAGACCAAGACTCTAGAAGAGCTGGTCCAGGTGTTGGAGTCATTGGAAAACCATATAGAGGAAGACAATGAAGGATGACACCATACAATGAGGACTCATTGTTGGCCAGTTTTGAGTCAATGAGTATAGAGACTCAATTTAGTGACTCGTCAAATGAAGCCGACATTTATGCCCCTTATGCAATGAGTTATGGTCAGCCTCCTCCAAAATCTTTCAAGTTCCATTGATGAAGAGTATGAAAGGTATAACTATCCTTTTTCCACACAAATATTGTACTACCTTCCATATCAGATGCAACAACAAGGATTTTAAATGAGCACATGGGAAAACCCTGGATTTCCCATTCATGGATAGGTTGTGGGTAGGACTCAAGAAATTTATGCATGACATGTTTGTACTTATAATCAATACTATCAAAACTTCATGTCCTGGTATAAATATTGTCTTCAACAAGATGAGCTCCCTTCATCTAATAATATGATGAAACCACATCGATTTTCATTTTGGTATTAAGGACTATTGCAATGACATATGTATTATGTTTATGTATAAATTATTTTTATTTAATAAAATAAAAAATTTCTAAACTCAATTCTAACTTTCTAAGTGTACAATTCCAAAATTCATATTTTTTATTATTAAAATCCAAGTATTGAATCTACCAATATATCTCTGTGACTGATATTTGTTTCCTTGATCATATTTATATCAATTACACTTATAAAATAATTTTAACATGTGTATTATTACTTATTTTATCATTCTTTGGAGTTTTCTAAGCATTCTCATCAATTTTGAATAATTTTTGTCTCACCGATATTTGTGTAAAAATATTCACCGATCTTTTTATGATATTTTCAATATATCTAAAAAATTTAAGTACCAATATATCCGTATTTATTGATATTTCAAATATTGCTTGGATGTTTATTTGTGTAAGAATTTTGATTTTTCTTTCCGGAGTGATGTTGAAAGAATATTTTGCTGATCTGGTAAGGCCCACATACTATTATCCAATTAAAAACGCTAAAAAGCGCATTTTGAGAGACATTTTAAAAAGTAATATTACAAACTGAAGAGTGAAGAGAGAGAGAGAGAGACTTTTCTTCTATTGAAATAAGCTTGGCATGCACTTTAATTTTTTAATTAAAAATAAAGATGACAATTCACTGATCGGTCATTCATTTGAGGGGGTGTTTGGTATGTCGGAATAAGGAATGGAAACGAATATTTTGTTTCCATTCCTATTTCTTAGTGGAAAGAAATGAATTTGATGATTCCATTTCTAGCATTTGGATGAACTTAGGAATGCAATATTGGAATGATTATTTGTTTCCATTCCAATGTTTGATAATCATAGGAATGGAAATGAAAATAAATAAATTTACAATAATATCCTTACATATAATTTTAAAAATATTTTTTATTTATTTTAAAAATAAATAAATATTGAGAGTTTTTTTGTTATTAAATAATAAGAGTAAAAAAAAATATATACTTAATAAATAAAAAATTAACTATAAAAAATCATATAACCCTAATGTACAAATATTCAATTATTATTTTTGTTAAAAATTTGAATAATTTGTCATGCTTAAATAGTTATAAAATTATATTTTACCAATATATATATATATAATATTTAAATTCTCAAAGCTAGCAAATGTTTTTCCTATTTCCAAAAAAGGAAATAAAAGAATTCAAATTTCATTCTAATTTTCAACAAGTATCATATCCGATAAAAGTTATAACCTTAAAAAAATTTAAATATTCGTTTTTTTAATCAAAATTTAAAATAATTTGTCATGCAAAAAAAGTTATAAAATTATATTTTTCAAAGAAAAAAAAAAGAGAAAAAAAAATATAAGAACATATAAATTGTCAAAGCTACCAAATACTTATTTCTTATTTGCAAAAAAGGAAATAAAAAAATACAAACTTCATTCTAGTTCTCAATATAAGTACCATATCTACTAAAATCTACAACTAGTATATCCTCCAAAATTAAGCCATCAAATCAATAAAAAAGTTCATAGGAAATTGATGAAACAAAATCCAACCTAAAATTTCTATCAATCCAACCTAAAGACAATAAATCAACAAGGATGCAACATGGAGATTCATGGGGTTTGAAGAAGTTGTTTCACCCATTCAACCTTGAGATCTTCATCTAAATTGAACAAAAGTTTGACTTTCATCGAGTCATTCATAATAATTTGACTTAACTTCAATATGTCCAACCTATTAAGATTAGGAAGTTTCTGCAATTCACCAACCACTCTATTTTCCCTTTCCGTCTGTTGGTTGAAGTTACCAACAAGGCTCTCTAATGCATTGCATGTTCTTGTCATCACATTAATTAAAGTTGTGTCTTCATTTTTTACTCTTTTCCTACGAGATTGTGATGAACATTCCATTCTACTTGGAGTGGATGCAACTGTATTAGTATGAGAGCCATCGGCTTCGACTTCTAAGTCATCAACTTCAATGTCATTGTTTGCTTCACCTTGATCTAACTCTTCCAAAATATCAGCAGCTGACATTGCTCCTTTTCCATTAGCACGATCTTTACCAAAAACAAGACTTAGATCATCAAAATGTGGAAATGGTTTGAGTCTCAAACCATTAGCATCTTTATGCCCTTGTAAAATATACAAAAAATAATTAGCATCTTTAAAATAAAAGTTACTAACTTAAAGAAATATTAATCTCATGCCATATTGGTTTGAAGACAAGATAAATGATTAAGAATATATATTATATCTTTCATTTGATGAAATGAATTATAGAATAGGGTCTATTTGAATTTTTATGATCACTTCCAACTATAACTCCTAATTATTTTCCTAAAAGCATCAATGGTAGATACTCAAAAAGAAAGAATATATCATGCATTAAAATGTAATTCATATAAAATACATAATTTATTGAAAGCAAAAGAATATACCAATGTATCAAATAAATTAACAAGATGTTGTGGAATAAAAATACAAGATAGAAAGTATTGTAAATATATTTACCTTGACCCAACCTTCAAATACATCTTGATCACATAAAACCATTTTCTTTGCATTGTCCCAAGAAAACCCGCTACCATGGGTTAACATATCATTATGGCATTGAATTGTTTTTTTAAAGTCTTCACACGCGATTCTATATGTGGACTTGCTTTAAGTCCACAGTTTGGAAGCTTTTCCTCTAACATCTTCTCCACTTGTAAAAATGCTCCTGGTTTAAACCCATTATCACATTTTACCTTCCCTGAAACACACAACTCAACAAGACACTCAACCAATTTTTCATCCTCACCAGGAGTCCACACTCGTTTGTTTCTTCCACGCCCCCTTATTTGACCACTTGATGTAGAATCCATCCTATGTTTCAAAAATATCAAATTATATAACTATATTTTAAGAACAAATATAATATGAAGACAATTATAATAAACACATGTCTAACTATATCTCAAATTTAACAATAGAAAAACATTATCAAATTCAATTCAAACTAGTTCACCATATAATAATCCACACAAACCATTCAAAATTTGCAAATGATAAGTCTAAAACATCAAACATAGTTTTTCTCCTAAAATAAACAACATACTATAATGTCCTCCATTCATTAAACATTTGAATTGCTAAATTTCTTCGCCAAGCGCTCCATTGATCTGATGGTTCAATTATAGTTATTGGTTCACCTACAACTTCGTGGTCTTGCACATCCAACTCTTGTTCCAATGGGTCCATAGGCATCTCTCTTTTAATGAGATTATGAAGAAGACAACAAGCAAGAATTATTTTGCATTGTGTCTTTATTGGATAGAAACAAGGGCTCCTAAGTATAGCCCAACGTAGTTTAAGCAAACCAAAACATCTCTCGATAACATTTCTTGCTGCAGAATGCTTCATGTTGAAAAACTCTTCATGGGTTGTTGGCATGTGTCCTTCTCTCCAATCATTGAGATGATATCTTTGCCCTCTATATGGAGCAAGAAACCCTTTTCCATTTGTATAGCCAGCATCAACAAGATAGTAATAACCTAAAATGAATATTCCAAAACATATTTTAAAAAATATATCATATAGTAAAAAAAATCAATTGTTTCTAAAAACCACATATTTACCATGTGGAACTGTCAATCCATTTCTCCTACTAACTGCATCTTGAAGCACTCGAGAATCAGAGGCCGATCCCTCCCAACCTGGCAATACATAAATAAACTGCATGTCTTGAGAACAAACTCCTAAGACATTTGTTGCAATTTCATTCTTCCTTGTTCGATATCTAGGCTTGTCTCCCTCAGGTACATTCACTCTAATGTAAGTTCCATCTAAAGCTCCTAGACAATTCTATTTAAATAAAAGCATTAGTATTGCTATAATATGAATTAATTAAACCTATATAAACTTAATTTATAATTAATATACCTTAAACCATTTCCATCTCTCATCTGTGGAGTTCTCAGAGATTGGTTCCGGTTTTTTGAGTAATACTCCTTGTAGGCGAATGACCGCATTCAATGCTGCATTGAAATGTCTACTAACAGTTTCTCTAGACCTTAAGAATCGAAATTTTATAACTCGATTCTTTACATGATGTGCAAGAATATGCAAGAATAATGCAACCATTTCTTCTACATCAACATATTTTGAATCCTTTAGCTTACCAATAGTACAAAGCATAGAACATAACGTGGTGAAAGTATGTCTATCCATCCTAAGTTGCTCCATACATGCTATATCACTCCCATAAATCAATCGATTAAGATTTTCAACTCGCAAAAATTCTCTTTTTGCAGGTCTTTCCATCAATGTTCGCCTCTGATAATGTTTTCTTGTAGTCGTAACAAGTGTAGTAAGCATATTAAGGATGTTTACTATAATATATAGAATCAGGATAAGTTGTTCTCTTCTTTCCATCTCAATGAGGTCCATGGCTATGTAAGAGTCCTAATCATAAAGGAGGAAAAAAAAAAAGCATTCTGTGTTTTTAATAGGAACAAAAAAAAATACATTTCTATATTTGACCTCATTATTAATTTTCTATAAGCAAAGAAAAATTAATATATGCAAATTCATTTGTACCAAACTAATACTAATTTTCATACCTTTTAAGAAAATTAGTAGCTTAACAAATCAAAAAACTAATTTAAATATTATGTTAGCAAGGTGTCTTTTTTATTTTATTTTTTTATTTTCCCCCGGAAAAAGGGTTGAAAAGAAGGCACCCATGAGCCCTCTTGCAGGTTCCACAATAGGGTTCAAAGCCAATAACTAGTCCTAATATTCCTCATAATGCTCCTGGCTTTAGGAAGAAGACATGAATTATGGCATCCATGTGGGCATATGTCCCTCTTCTCCAGTAAATCTAGAGTGCCAACTAAAACTTGGGACTGAATAAAATCCCAATTCAAAATTAATAAAAATATGAAGCATAGATGTGACACATGTTTGTTTCTTTTCTGGAATGGAACATGAAGCGTGTTTATTTAATTTGTTTGTATAGACTGTGGAAGGCTTGAACAGAAGAGCAATGCATTTCGAAGATATTAAAATCCAGATATCAAATCTTTTGGTGCTGACTTCTTACATCCAAACAGAACCATAGCATCTGATTTGACATTTTGCATTTGGCTGTGATCAGAAAATTAATTCCTTGTGTCTACAAAATTTCCACCAACAACCCCGCACACATTAACCATCTTTCAGACAAAAAAGCTTATATAAGTTACAACTTCTCTTCACATTTCATGGCTATTTGGTAGTTAATCAATGGCTTTTTTTTTTCTTTATCTTTTTTCAGTATGGTACGTTATACGCTCATTCTATGATTCTCAATACACAATTATGACCTCTAACTTATGTGGGCCTTGGAAGAAATTTGAGTCATCCTCATCATTCCTATTCAAGAAATTTTTTAATAGAATTTTCCTTTCTTGATTTTGACACGTAGAGAAATTATATCATCTTGCCTTTTGATTTTATGAGATTAAATTAATTTTAAATCATTGGCTTAAAATTAATTCTAATTTGTATACCAAAGTATTTATCGTTGTTTCAAAATTTATCACACAATTGACCAGTCCGTAATGAAAGTCGGATTATGCTAATGAACCCTAACAATAAATAAGGTTACAACTTTTATTAGGGCTCAAATCCATGAACGTGCCCAAGATCCAGAAGTCAAAGTTCGTGAAGTGATTGATGGTGACGAAAATGGTTTATTATATGCATGCAACAGGTAATCGAGAGCCCAGGCCATGAACTCGTGAGGACACTTGAGATCGAAAATTTTAACTTTCGTAACATTAATAAAAAAAAAAAAAAAAAGGAGTAGAAGAAGAAAGACAAACACAAGATTCCAAACACAAATTAATAAAAAATAATAATCGATTTATAGAGAAGAAGAAAGATAGATAAAGAAGTAGAAGAAGAAAGAGAGAAAAAGGTAAACCTGATCAGAGATGTAGAAGGAAGTTTTCAGAACCTAATTGTTGTGAACAATGACAAATCCTAGATTCAACAATCAAAATAAACATTCAAAACCCTAAAAATTAGAAATTAATTTTTTTTTTTAAATATCGTGGAAGGTTTTTCAGTTTGAAAAAATCACTTGTTGCAGAAAAGTAGATAATGAATGAGACTCTAACTTTGCAAATAAGATAAGCATCGGGCTTGAAGAATGAGATAAGATGATAAAATAGTAAATTTAGGTTATTTTATATTATCAAATGGATTTAATGAATCAGAATACCACCTATTTTTGATGAATTCAAATCCGACTTATAAGTGGAATTTGATTTCTGCCTGAATCATTTTTTATTTCATTTCCGCCTTCTTAATATTTATCCAAACATAGGAATAAGGGAGAAAAGGAATGAGATGTCTATTCCCACTCCCTATTCCCATGTACCAAACACCCCGAGTGGTTATAATAGAAGGAATCCATTAACTACCTTTCCAATATCATAATATTAGCAGTCAGTTGGCATCTAACTCGGAAACGAAGGAATTTAGTTGGTTGGAAGGCACTGTAAGAGGTTGGGTTCGTCGGCTCATACCAACAAGCCAGAAGTCATTGTTGTATACCCAACTGTAATTCTCCGGAAAGTACACCAACCTTTTTAGCCCTCATGTGTCTTTTCCAGATTATTTGACTAGCTATATATTAAACCCGTACTAACGGTAGAAAAAAGGTCAAGGACACAGATACGAAGAAAATGAAGTTGATGAACATGGGTCTGTTCCTCCATGTTGCCCGGTTTGTGGTTTGCTGTGGGATGATGCTCCATTGCGCTGCTGAGAGCGAAGTCCATTACTATGAGTTTCATGTAAGTAGTAATATTTAAGCAGCATTTCATCTCATTTCAACCCTATGTTTTTTGTTGTCTTAGATTGATCAGGACTTACCAATTTTCTTCATTTTTAATTTTTTTTTTTTTTTTTTTTTTTGGTGGGCTTGTAGCTGACGGAGAGCAACTTCACAAGGCTGTGCAGTACAAAGACGATGTTGACTGTGAATGGAAGTTTTCCGGGGCCGGTGATTCGTGTTCGCAAGGGAGATACTATTTACATTAATATCCATAACCAAGGATCCTACGGTGTCACCATTCACTGGTACTCTTTCTCTCTTCTGTGTGTCTACTGTAAAAATGGTTTCAGGCAGAGAAGTTTCGGTTATACCCATAGGATATTTCAATGGAAATATCTAATTTGCTGTTTTCAGTTCATTTTGACAGACACTTATGTTTAGCATCTTTGCCGATATTTGGGGATGTCTCAGATATTTAAATTTATTCTATCTCAGATATTTAAATTTATTCTATAACTTTCTAATACATTTCTATAAAATAAAAAAATATTAAAATAAAATTTTGATAATAAATTAATTTTAAATATGTTATATTCAAGAATTTCACTGATTTTCCTTATGGTTAATAACATATCAAAATCATTGTCATAGTTTTTTTTTAATGAAGTTTTTTAAAATTTTTTAATATATTAATTAAATACAAGATAAATATAAATTCAAAAATAAAAAAAATAAAATTATAAATATTTTTAAAAACCATACTACCATTCTCTTGTGTACTCAAAATAACAAGTTTATTATTGTTTTATCATTTATTAGTTTTTCTAATATTTTTATAAATTTTTATTTTATCCATATTTTTTTTATCAAAATTTTTAGTGATATTTTTTTATTTATATATTTTAATATATTCGTAAAATCCAAATAGAACGGATATTTTGATTGCTTTTTGGTCGAAGTGTCGGTCATTTACAAGTTGCCACGTGCACAGATAAGTCTTGACAAAAGTTTAACAAACGCAACTTACATGGAACATAAAAAGAATTCACCAATTAATTGAATTAAATTATTTTAGCAAAAATAATATTCGAAATGTTAACGATTTTATTGCCTAATATAAATTTATGGCTACAGGCATGGAGTGAAGAACCCAAGAAATCCATGGTCAGATGGGCCTGAGTACATCACACAATGCCCCATTCCACCGGGAACAAATTTCACTCAAGAGGTGATATTTACCACCGAGGAAGGGACACTGTGGTGGCATGCCCACAGTGACTGGACCAGAGCCACTGTGCATGGTGCCATTGTTGTTTTGCCTGCTCATGGAACTACATATCCCTTTCCACAGCCTGATGCAGAAGAAATCATTGTATTGGGTAACTAAATCATAATCCTTATTTCTTTCTGCATGTTTCTTTGTTTTCTTTTTTTTCCTTAAGAAAGGACAAAACCTAGGAAACTGAGAGGAAGAGAGAAAGGAAAAGATAAAGTAAGACTGTAAGAGTTGGGACTTTTGGGTCGGAATGGTTTGACGCTGAATATGGAGACAGAATAAATTACTTTCACGTGTGTTTCTGGACGTTTTCCTTTTCTATCAGATAGAAAAAAACTAGTGGGAACTCCCCTTTCAAAAGCAAAGCGTCGTTTGACTGGCTGGTAGAATGACAAGTAAACTAATGGCAGTACTAAAGAAGTTCACTGTACCTACTTTTGTTGCAGCATCTTGGTATAAGCATGATGTAATGGAACTGATGAGGGAAACTCTCAGCCGTGGTGGAACGGCAAATTTATCAGACGCTTTCACCATCAATGGCCAACCTGGGGATCTATATCCCTGCTCCAAAGGTACTGGATCACGGCGACTATTTTGCTGTCTTCATCACAAATTGAATGCTGGTTTAGTTTCATTTGTATTTGTAATTTCTTTTGTACAGCTTTATTCACTTTTTTAAAAAAGAAACATGGGTTTGAAAAATCAAGGATATGTTTGGCAACCTTTTGTGTTTTCCAAAACAAAAAAAAAAAAAAAAAAATGGCAACCAAAAAATTATTTTTTATTTTCTATTGTTAAAACTAAAAAAATAAAATATTTTTTAAAATATTTTTTTATTATTTTCATTTATTTTTTTAGAATTATTTTAAAAAATAATTATATAAATATATAAAATAATTAAAAATTAATGCACTTAGATATAAATTTTTTTTTTTAAACATATTTATAAATACTCAAAAAATTAAAATATTTTAGGTTTTCAGATAGAATTTTATTACATAGAATATTAAAAAATAGTTTTCAAAAACTACTTTTTGAAACTGTTTTTTAAAACAGTTACAAAATAGGACCTAAAATTCTAATTATAATGATTTGTTCACGTGTTGCAGAAACAACATACAGACTGATGGTTGATTATGGGAAGACCTATCTTCTCCGCATAGTGAATGCTGCACAGAACCAGGATTTCTTCTTCATGATCGCTGAACACAACGTCACAGTGGTTGGAGGGGATGCATCCTACTTCAAACCCTTAGCCACCCCTTATATAATGATAACTCCAGGCCAAACAATGGATGTATTGGTCACAGCAGACCAACCTCTTGGAGAGTATTACATTGTTGCTACTCCATACTTCGATGGTGGAGCGGATGACTATGATCATAGTACTGCTACTGCAATTTTCGAGTACAGAGGGAACTACACTCACCCATCAACTCCTTCATTTCCATACCACATTCCTGCTTACAATGATACAGTTGTTGCTTCATTGTTTACGAGCCAGATAAGAAGCTTGGCAAGCCCAGAGCACCCCGTAGATGTCCCACTAGATGTCACTACCCGAATGTATTTAGTAGTCACCATGAACTTGTTGCCTTGTCCAAACGACTCCTGCGCGGGGCCGGATGGCTATAGGATCGCTGCAGGCTTGAACAACAAGACTTTTGAGAACCCAGGAGTGGATATCCTTCGAGCCTACTACTGGTATATATTCTGTTCTTATATTGAATTTTTTTTCTGCATCTGCACTTCACTTTATGAATTAGCATTTGCGAATGGCTTAAGTTTTTCATTTTCTTGCATCAGGAACATGAGTGGGTTCTACGATCCGAACTTCCCGGACCAGCCACTTCATTATTTTAACTTCACATCTGATGATTTGCTGAGCAACAATGTTACCATATCCGACCCTGGGACTAGGGTGAAGGTGCTGAACTACAATGACACAGTCGAGATAGTGTTCCAGGGGACTAATGTAATGAATTCAGCAGAGAACCATCCAATTCATCTCCATGGATACAAATTTTATGTGGTTGGAAGGGGTCAAGGAATATTTAACAATGAGACCGACCCCAAAAATTATAATCTTTATGATCCACCAGAACTTAATACCATCCCCATTCCTAAGGATGGATGGGCAACCATCAGATTCAAAGCTAGTAATCCAGGTATATATTTTCTTCACATGATTATTTTTTATAGTTTTCATTTGTTCATTGATCATATATACTAATATGGATGGTTTTGCTCTAGGTGTGTGGTTTATGCACTGTCACTTTGACAGACATATGAGCTGGGGAATGGAGACTGCTTTTATAGTAAAGAGTGGTGGTACACCTGAGACGAGTATGAAGGGTCCTCCTGCTTACATGCCTCCTTGCGATCTTGAATCCTTTCTTGGCTCCAAGGACTCAATGTTACTCAAGAGAGGATAGATAAAATCAGTTCTTCCAAGTGGACTAGAGATCTCATGTATTTTGGAGATAGTTTAGGTCCAAAAAAAAAAATAGGGGAAAGGGAAAAAAGTTAAACAAGTACGAATGAAGAACCGTAGAAAGGGGAATAGTATCTGATGCGAATAAATTATTTTGATTATGATCCAGGATTGAACCTATGATATTTATGGTTTTGGGGTTCATTGGACAAATATTAATTCCATAATGAAAATTTGTGGTTTACATGTTTGATTTTTCTTCTAAAATGTGATAAATCATCTCTCGAAGTGTAGGATCTATAATTGAGAGTTTTACCAAACACTCTAAATTATTTTTCACCTTCAAATTCTATTATCATTTAGAAGTACTTCTCCACATGGAACTATAGGATAGATTGAGTGAGTTGTTGTACCAGATCCAGGGCTGAAAGTTCAACCCAGGCCTCAAGTGAAGAGAAAGGTTGTGGCCCAAACTTGGAGCCTAGTTCATTGCCTTGTTTGTTCATAGAGAAAATAATTTCTCAATGAATTTGCTAGTATATTAGGCTATCTAATTGAAGTTGAAAATTTTGTTCTATTCATTTTGGCATTAGGACTTTTCTAGATTAGGTGTCTTAATCTCCATTTAAGACTCAAAAGTTATAGTGTGATCAACTCGAATGACACATGTAAGTACAAAAAGATAGGCTAATAAGATTTATATAAGGCTTGTAGTGGACTCAAGGTTTTTTTAAATTGAAAAAAATGTTTTAATTTTTAATTTTTTTATTTTTTTTATAAAAAAAATTTCAAGGGAGCTTGGCTGGATTCCAATTTTGCTTAGTTAGATTAATTTTACAGTTGAAATTGGATTTATTTTGAAAATCCTTACTTGAGTCCTCCACTAATTATTTGTATCCTAAAAATGCCATGCTAAAACGGTTTTTGTTTTTTATGTGAAAATTGAGAAAACCTTATGTAAACCCTCCATTTTGTCCCTTTTAGCACATGTCTTTAAGTTCACTTTCAGTACTCTACAGTAGTTTCCTCGTGGCCCAATACTATTCATATGGTTTGCCTTCTTTGAGCCACCTTGGAGACTTTAGTTGAGGGATTTGCCTAACCCCTTATTGAGACTTTGACTGCTTTTCGAGTTTAGATTAGGCTTTATTTAAGTGTGTTTTGGGTTAGATTTCACTTAGTTCCCTCTAGGTCACTTAGGCACTTTTAGACTCACTTTTTATATGGCTTGCATGATTGCATGACCAACATGATTTGTGTGGCTTGTATGGCTTTCTTTATTATTTTTATTTTATTTTATTATAAGCTTTCTAAATCATATTTCTTGGCTTTTTTTGTACGTGGAAACTGGCTGTCATCTATTTGGAAGGAGGATTACAAGAATTTTCGAGAAAGGAAAGTGGCAGAGATGTTTTATGGAATAAGGAAAGGACTGGGAAAGAAAGGTTGTGGTATGGAAGGTCATCCGGAGCATATGTATCCATTGAAAATTTTCTGAGGGGACGCACAGGTTATGAAGGAAGATTCACTGGGTATCTTGAAGTGGAGATAGCAGAAACGCGGATAAAAAATCAGCCAAGGCTGACAAAGAAAAGCATGATCACAATCTCGAAGTACACAGTCCACTATTGAAGGACAACATACACGCATACATGGAGATGAGTGGATGCACGATCCACTATTAACCCACACGTTCCCATACAGGTCTGCGCCTTTGTGACAGACGTGCTGCTATTGAAGAAGCAGCCGCATCCTTGAGACAGTCCGCGCACACGGAAGGAGGGGAAGAGGATTTGGTCATTGTTTTCGTGAGAAAAGTAGAGACGCATATGTCCAGGGGGGGCATGGTGAAGACGCATAGGAGTGGGATGATAAGAGTGAAAGCAAGAGACTTTTGGAGAGGGAACGGGTGCACAGTTTGGGGTATGAGAGTGAGATGATCACATTTATGGAGAGGGAATCAGTGCATGGTTCAAGGGGGAAGAAGGCAAAAGGGAAGAGATAACAGAACCAGAGGAGCACCTTGAGGAATGGCTATTGTAGATACCGTATTCCTATTCATCATCACCTCGTTCTTCATTCATGGCTTGCAGTTTCTGGTATGTTATTTGTTGCTTATGCATAAGCGTTATTCGTTGCTTACGTATGGATGTCATAGGACGTATGGTGATTGTTGAATCTGGAGATTTTATCTGTGGTAATCCTTGATCTATCCACCTCATTCGTTGAAGTATTTAAGATGCATCCCTTTGTTCTCTGTTTTGGGTTTTTATTTCTTGAAGCTCACTGATAAGAACATGATTTGGAGCTTTGCAAAACCTGCCGAAACTAGGCTATTCTTTTCTATTGCTTTCATGCACTTTCTTATGTTTCTTACCTGGTTGTTCTTGCTGAATTTTCATCTGTGATTTATGCCTTTCTTGTATGTGTTTCTACTCCCATTATGTTTTCAAACACCACAATGGATATACACGGTTTTCCACATGCAAATCAAGGACCCATAACCAGCGCACAACTCGCCTCTGAAGAATCTGGAAAGGGAAAATCCAGAAAGATAAGCATCCATAGCTTCTTCTCATTGGCAACTGCAAACCCATCGATAGATATGGGATTTGAAGCCAATCTGGGAATTTTTCAGCGTCATCTTATGAATACTTGAATCTCTATTGCGAATTGGAACTGTTCCGGTCTTCAAGAATGTGGTTTCTTTCGTGATTGGGTTGACTGCAGTTTAGTTTGCCTTGGGGTTTGGGTGGATCCATCTGATTTGCTCCATCATTGATCAAGAATGGGTGGCTTCTATATTAACAGGTGTGCCACCAGAAAAACACTTTGGAGAGTTGACTTTTCCATTCTAGCAAACATGTCTGAAAGTGGTTTTGCTAGTGTCAGATTGATTTCTTCTCCGAGAATTGCATTACCCCACTACTCATCCCCCTTGCTTCATGCACTCCATAAGACATTTGAAATCCAGGCACAAATCATGAAATCCGGACATTGTCCTGTGATGAAATCCACAAGTCAGAAGTGGTCGAGATTTATTCCTATCTCAAAATATGATCACTAGAGGAGAGAGCAAAAGCTTGGGTATGAAGGCAAAAAGCTCGTTAACCTAGACTCAGTTTCCACAAGGACACATCGCCGGGAAGATCCTCACATATCGTTGCCTTCTTCTGATTCAGTTTCCTGGGCATAATATCTCTGACTTTAGCAAAGCATGATTACGGAACCTAGAAAAATCTCAGACGCCATGGTCAGGTCGATCCACCAAGATTTGACCTCGATAAAATACTCAAGTCATTGGCCACGTGGATGGGTTACAGGAGCAATGACACCTTGGCAGATTTGACTGATAATGAAACAGGTAAACCCAAGCGCAATATCAGAAGGACCCCTACTGTAAAGGTTGACAGTGTCTCAGCCCGAACCAACCACTGAATTTGGGATACGCAACAGCACCTCGACCTTATAGGATATTCATTGGTATAACTGGAACAATTCTGAATTTGGCAAGACAAAGTTCTTTTAAGCAGTTCAATCAAGATGGCGCAGCATGTCATGGGTAAGTTCAAAAGAAATACAGGGTGTGAGCGCTGAGCCTTTGATACTCCATCTGATAAAAATGCACCTGTGAAGTCGAAGAGAGATTCGGCCATGTGCTGAAAACTTTGAATTCCCGTCTATCATCGAAGTACCAGAGAAGATGATGAAGAGGCCCATAAAGAAGGCGGGAAGATGTCTGGAGATGTTCTCGGGACATGGAGTATTCTACCTGTAATGCCACCGTAAATACCTTGGGTGAGGCAGAGGTTGAAGCTGCAGCTAAGAAGAAGAAAGAACTTTCCATCAAACCTCAAGTAGTTGTCCGGGAAATCTTGCTCAAAATTGAAGTCAAATCTTCTATCCCGTATCAAACTTACAAGAATAACCATCAGTGCTCAAAGCTTTAAAGGGGAACTGGTTAGATTTGTAGTGCACAGAAGACAAGCTGAAGCCAGATCTTGACAAGGAAGGAGACCTCATGGCAGGAATTATGGACTCAACGAAGAATACGTATGAGGAAAGGAATGATGAAATGAAACAAACAATTGCTAAAGCATGATCTGATGCAGAACCGAAACTGGAGGATGGGCCGAACAGCCGCACTGTGGAGCACAATGAATCATTTTCTTTTCATGATGACTTACATCTACAAAGAAGCCATAAAATATAGCAATTACAGACAGACGTGGAGTGTTTGGATGCTGAGGAAACCCTTCCAATTCGATCATTCTCGTCTCCAAATCTGGTGATTCTGGTACTACCTGCTGTTCATCGGAGCTGTTTTGGTGGTTCAATGGAGTCTACAAAAGTCATCAAGGTTAAATATGGGAACACACTAAGGCGTTTTAATGTATGCGTTGACGAGAATGGACAACTGGATCTTGATATCAATGGATTAAGAGCAAAAGTCATCACTCTCTTTAATCTTGTGCTTGATGCTGATCTTACACTGACGTGTATTGATGAAGATGGTGATGTGGTAACACTTGTTGGTGATGAAGATCTGCATGATGTGATGAGACAGCGCATGAAGGTCTTGAGGATTACCGTGCTGCTAAATATTGGAAAGGATGGTAGGTCTCACACTCGGTCAAGTGGAAGTTCTACTCCCATGTGATCGCCTTTTAATCTGCGCCCATTTCAAGATGGCAATGCTGGTGTTGCTGAAGTTATTAAATCGGTACCAGAGCCACTACTTGAAGCATTTTCGAAACTATCAACAGATTTTGCTTCTAAAGCTGCATCCCTGCTCCAGTGCTTTCTGAGGTTCTTACCTGCCTCTCAAAGATGGGAGAATCCTACCTCAATTCTGTTTCTCCATCTGAGGTTGGTGCAGATTCAAGCACACATAATGGGTCATTTCACAACTCCATCGATCCTTTAGTGACTGAATATACAAAAGCTTCGCAGGCTGACAGCAAACAAGAACCAGCCGCCATTCACTTTGGAGAGGAAAACGGCCTGCACCTTTGGACTTCAAAACAGCCCCCATGCACTATTGAAAAAGGTAAGTTAGAGCTTTTTTATTTAATTTTTGATGCATGAATATTAATTTCCTAGTGGTTTTAGAATTTTAGCTTTTTTTTTTTAATTTAATTAATTCCATGTCCATGTATTCATCTATGCGCTTTAGATTTTTTTATTTTTATTTTAATGTGAATAAAAAATAAAAATCTGTTTAGGAATGTTTAGTTAATTAATTTAGTGAATCTCGTATTTGTGTTTGTGTGTTTTTGAATTCTTTAATTTTGATTTTAATCAATTAATATTCAATTTTGTAGTTGATTATAATTATAGTTAGTTAATTTAGTTAATCACATGTTATCGTTTTCGTGTTTTAAGTTTATTAACTTTAATTTTGATCCATTAATATTTAGTTTGAGTGTTTTAGATTTTTAGTCAATTAATTTAGTTAATCACATGTTATTATTTTCATGTTTTAAGTATGGTGATTTTGGTTTTGACCTATTAATATTTAGTTTGAGCTTTCTAGAATTTTAGCTAATCAATCCATTTAATTACATATTATTATTTTCATATTTTCAAGTTTGTTAAACTTTGGCTTTTGATTCATCATATTTTGTTAGGGTGTTAATTTACTTTAATTGATCCCATGTTATTATCTCCATATGTTAAGTTTGTTGGTTTTAATCTTTGATTGGTTTTTATCTTAGTTCATGCGCTTCTTGAATTCTAGATGTCAGTCTTGGTTAATATTTTTGTTAGTTTGTTGGATTTGGAAGTCATTAGTTTGTTGCCTTAGTAATTGTTGGTCAAATCCCTTTTTTGAAGGCCATTGGAAATCCATGAAGGTTGGCCCTACTCTTAACACTTTAGTTGGCTTGGTTGTCAAAAATTTTATTTTGTGATTTTGTTTTCCTTTGGGTTGCTATGTTTGATCCTTGAATATTGTCATTTGTAAATTATTTCTTTAAAAAGAAACCCTTTCTCAAAATGTTCATCATTAAAATGCATTTCAAAAATTCATTTAGAGTCCCTAGAATCGAAATCTCATTTTCTTAAATAACATGCAACCATGTTTGATCGGTTTGCATATTTCTCAGTTTTCAACAAAAATTCCGGTTATGAGTGGAATACGAATCCAAGCTTTTGGTCCCAAATAAATGAGATAATTTTAGGCTAGATTTGTGTATATCAATTGGGGAATTGGTGGAACCCCTACATAAAATCATTTTTTCAAAACTCTTCCTTGCTACTAGTTTTCACTCAACCATTGACCCTTTAGTTTTAAAATTTGATTCAGCAATTTTAGAATATTTTTAAAAAAATTTACAAAACTTGTATGATTTTTCTCACTTCTTGAACTTGAATTTAAAATTTTGTTTGAGTTAGAAAGCAATTTTGGAATAGAAGATATAAATTAGTTTTTAGGAGGGCTTTGTTTTCACCCTGTTTTGGACACCCGAAATCTTTTTCTAAAAACAAAATAAAAAATGACTTTTTAAATTTGATTCAATATTTTTTTCTTAATTCTAGACTTATTGAAATTGATCTTAGACATATAAAATATTAAAAAAATGTGCTTTTTTGAGGGAGATATGATTTTTCAAAGTCGTACCTACTGTACATGACGAAATCTGGGCATCTGATTAGTTGGAGTGTTTTTAAAAATATTTTTGAGTACTCCCCAACCCTGGATTTATTTTTCTTGTGATATAGACACTTTGAACAATATGTGTGATTTTTTGTAAAATTTTATGTGATCTCTTATTATTTTAAAAAATTTGTTTATGCATGTCACTATTTTTTTACCTAATCTGAATCTTCTGAAACTTTTGGGTGTCTTTGCTGCAATTTGTCATTCGAATGAGTGTTTGGATTTTGGTATCTTGTTCTAGATGTGTAGGAGTTGTTTCCTGAAATTTCTTGTGATTAAATTCCACTCCAAGACATTTTTTTTAGAAATTGTTTTGTGATGCTCCCTTTACTAATTGCATGTTGATGATCTTGTACTCTGAATTTGTTATTTATTTTTGGGTTCATTTGACTTATCTTGGCTCAATTTTGGCTTTGGTACTATATATTAGACATAATGAATATGTTATATCATTTATACTTGTCCTAACCACTCTAGCATTTTTAGAGGAACCTTATAAATTATGCATGCTATCCAGGTATGCTCTCTACCACTTACTTTTTTTGGGATTTTATGAACATGCATGTTCATATGAGCCATATCTATATTTGATTCCATCCATGTGTGCCTAATGTATGTTTGATTTGCTATGATTAAATACATGTTGTGTGTTATATTTTTGTACTAATTTTAATGTTTTATGATAGCGCTCGAGGGGTAGTCCAGGTACACATCCTAACCTTCCTTTGCGATTGTAATTTGATTGGCATGCTAGTTTTGAAATCACCTTAGCCTACCTAGGTACCTTCAATCAATTGATTAATTACCACTTTTCCCTCGACTTAGTCATTAGAGACCTCTTTAAGGCTTAGAGGGGTGCTACCTCTTAAAGGTACCTTCCCAATAGGTAACCTGATCCCCAAATCAAGACTTGGGTTTTTCAAGACTTCCTTTTCCAAAACTATGGAGTCACTTCTTTAGGGTTTTCTTTCTTGTTTTATTTTTTCTTTTAAAATAAAATAAAATAAGTGGTGACTCCAACTTTTTCAAAACTAATTTTTCACCAATAAAAATGAGTCTTGCCATTGAGTGGGAACATATGTGAAAAATGCGGGTCCACACCTTATTTACCTTCAAATTCCTCAAAACCTTCAAAGCAGTTCGTTTTACTTCTATTGGTTTGTGAATGAGATTTACATTTCCTCAAGCATTGAGGATAGATTCATTGGGAGTACACATGGTGTTGCATCTATGTTAAATCCAATATAAGTGTTGGGATGTAAGACTTAGAGATAGTTTCAACCAAGTAAACATGTGTACTACATTTTTTTTAGTGGATTGGTGATTTGAAATCTTTGATCCCATTGTTTTTTTATCTACACATGTCATGTGAGTGGTTTCCCATGTTAAAGAACCTTGTTTTCCCATGTTGAATGTGTTTATGCTTTCATAACTTACAAGGAATGATTTAAAATATATAATGTTGGGCTAAAAAGGGTTGAAACACATATTCACCTCCCCCCACCCCTTTTAGGTATTTCACATACTAGATCAATTAACTTTTAATTGGTATCAAAGTAAGAAAATTTAATAAAAAAAACAATTTTTTTTTTTCTGATCCTACTATATCTAGTTATAAACCAATAGAGGGTAGGATCCTCCATTAATAATTTGTCTTATTTTGATCATGAAAACTATAAACATTGGAAGGTCCGTATGGAGTTCTTCTTGAAAGAGCAAGAAGAAGGAGTTTGAAACTGTATTGAATTTGGATGGTGGCTGCCATTAAAATTAGATGAAACTAGAAGATCAACTGGAGAACTAAGCTCAAACAAGAATACGACATAATAAACAACAAGGGTAGTGAATTGAATACACGATCTCTTTATTTGAGCATTGAGCATTGGATGATAATCAAACATGTACTCAAATATCTTCGAAAAGTGAGAGATTGTATGCTAGTGTATCATTGTGATGAGTTGGTAACCCTTGGGTACATAACAATTTTTCAATTTGATTCAGTTTATCACAAATCTACCTTCAAGTTTGTGTTCACTCTAGGTGGTGGGGCTGTTAGTTGGATAAGTGTGAAGTAATCTTGTATTATTGACTCCACTAAGGAAATCCTAATACGACTTGGGGTAGTACCCTTGGTTGTACCACTCTTGGTACTATTTTGTGATAATAGCAAGGTGGTGGGATAGTCTAAAAAACCAAGAAACCAATGGAAAGGTAAACACATCGGGAGGAAGTATCACTTAATACATGAAATAGTAATGAAAGGAGATATCACTTTAGAGAAGATTGCTTCTATGGATAATGTGGTAGATCCCTTCTCATAAAGACTTTGTCTACTAGAGTCTTTGAGGTCATAAGGGCAACCAAGATGTCATATATGTTTCCAACATGCTTTAAGGCTATTGGGAGTTTGTTAAGATAAAGCCTTAGAAAGCATGGTATGATGTATCAATTTTAAATTCATTAATAAATTTATTTATTTATGTGTCTTGTTTTCTTTATTGTCCCTTATGGATTAATTGTTTATTTAATCATACACACTTATATCCATTACTTTGTACATAACTTGTGTGTATTAGGAGTTGTACAAAATATACAAGTTATGGGTTCCTTATAACTTGATAAGTTGTTCATGGTCGGTTCATGGATTTAGGCAATCCAGTAAAGACTATAGGATACTACCTCTTAATTGGAGGGATGACATGTCTTGGTCACCAGGATGAGTTTCCTATGGTGAGTGCACTAATGTGTATGTGTGGCCCTGCATTTTTCACGTGCGTCTCCCCACTCAATCGGCAAGACTCGATTTTATTTGGTGAAAAGTTTAGTTTTAGAAAAGTTAGAGTTGCCACTTATTTTATTTTTATTTTAAAGGGAAAATAAAACAAGAAAGAAAACCCTAAAAAAATGACTCCATAATTTTTTGAAAAAACGTGTCTTTGAAAAACCCGAGTCTAGGTCCGGGGATCAAGTTACCTATTGGGAAGGTACCTCTAAGAGGTAGCACCCCTCTAGGCCTTATAAAGGTCTCTACCGACTAAGTTGAGGGAGATGGGGCAATTAATTGATTAATTGAGGGTACCTAGGTAGACTAAGGTGATTTTCAAAAAATAGCATGCCAAATAAGATCAAATCACAATAAAGGAGAGTTAGGGTGCGTACCTGAACTGCTTCTTAAGCACCATCAAAAGGCATTAAAGGTTAGTTTGAAAATATGACACATAACATGCATTTTTATCAAAGATGATCAAACAAACATCAAGGCAATCAAGTATGGCATCAAACATGGACATGGCTCATGATAACATGCACATTCATAGAACTTTAGAGTTGGAGGGTAGAAAGAGCGTACCTGATTAGTGAGCATCCACACCTTTATAGGAAACAGGGTTGCTTAATAATAGGTGCATAATAATCTCACGTACCTCAAAGAGGAAGCACAATCAATCAGATATCAAGCAAACATTGAAGAGAATATTGTGGATGTCGGGTCCCCACTAAAGCCCTAATTAATTTTGCATGAGTTGATTCTATAAATTCTATTGTTTGGAATCATGAAATATATTCATGCTTGCCGAAAATTGAGAAAATCAAGAAAATGGTTGAAAGTCAAAGAAAATAGTGAAAATGCATGCCAAGAGGAAAAATGGCAACAAAAGATTTATTGAAATCTGGATTTTAATGTCTATGAACTCCTAAGGATGGGATTTTAAAGAAAACAATAGTTATTTAATGGAAAAGATTTTAAAATCCAGATTAAAAAACGTGTAAGTTCACAAGAAAGAAAATAAGTAATAAAAGGAGGATGGTGGGCACCAAGGTGGCATCTGTATGGGTAGAGCCTAGAGACGTGACTGACTGCCTTGCTGGTGTTGAATCCCTGAATACATTCTGCTTTCTTTCGGCACTTTTCGAGACTCCCTATTGTTCAAAGCTTTAGTGATTTCTGGTGAGGGGTGAAGAGTTACAACAAACTTGAGTTGCTCTTGAGAAGTACGGAGCTTGGTGTAATCAGCTTTCCATATCCGTGTCTCCCTTGGATCCATGAGCTCAAACTAACACATAATAAGTTACCAGAGTGAGACTGACATGGTATGGAAAATGGTCCATTGCTCTGATGAGGAGAGTTCATGAAGCAAATCTAGTCACAACTCTTCACTTTACTGCTGACTTGAATCAATTACTGAATGAGGATTCTAGTGGGCATTTGATATCAAAGACATTACTAGAAGAGAGCTTGAGAGCTTCATTCAATCATAGGTGACAGTGGAACTTAACAGGAAATGATAATTCCAGCTCTTGCTTAGTTAGGGCAGCTACAATTCTTGTTCTGTACATGACTGGCATTTTAAATATTTTATTTGGTCTGAGAGTGGGGAAGACACCAATGAGATTGCTATAAAAGGGCCAGTTTAGTTCTTTGGCTGATTTTGAGGCTGGTCAGACATCATCTCCGAGTCTTCGATGTGACCGGAACAAGAAAAAATATCGTGGCAGCCAGACTCTCTGTAGAATCAGTGAGGGCATAGGACTTCGAAATTATACGCTTTAGGATTACCTCCTCAATTGATCCAACACTTACCGACATAAAAACTCTTACCCCTTTCTCTTGCCCTATACGATGGGCCCGATCCTATGCTTGTTGAAGCATCCAGTCTCAGATACTTGAATTCATTCATTTGTAGATAGACTTCTAGAAAGTCTATAAGGTGAGTCATCTATGAGTAAAGCAACACTCTATGCCCTGCTTTCTGAAGTTTTGGGAGTAAACGATCAAGTAGCTTTAATTTCCCCGATGCTCTGACCATCTCCTCATTTTTCTGCCAAATATTATAATCTTCAACAATTAGGCATGGGTGGTTACAACACTTCCTAAGTTGCATGGATAGGTTATGTAAACCTTTTGACCTCCCAGATCTAGTATCCAATCCAACCCTGCCCAATTCTGTTACTTGATGATAATATGCTATCTGCCAGGCTGATGTGTCACATTTCAATATGACTTGGGTTTTCCCAGGAAGGTACTTTTCTACTTCATCTTTTTTCCTCCTCAATGTGAATGGCCTTATAACATGATGCAACCGGTGAATGATCAGTAACTCTTCTTCATCAGTTAACAGAAGTCTACATTGAATCTAATAGCTTGAGACAAGAGTCTTGCTGGAATTGATTCTGCAACTTAGAAAGTTGAAATTGGTCAGAAACTTGTGAATTCAAAATTTCGTTATGGCGTTCTCCTCCAAGCTCAGCCTTTGCTTGACTGCTTAGATTATACGTCAGCTAAAACTTACCAAAGGCATCATTCTTTATCAAGATCTGGTGCTGCTGACTTGATGGCTTCTATTGACGTTGAAGTGGAACAAACTGTTGTTGAAACTGATGAGGTTGTTGTTGAAATTGTTGCTATTGTTAGAACTCATGAGAGTTTGCATCTGAAGTTTGAAAAAGTCTTAGTTAGACTTAGTCTTTGTTATTGTTTCATATCAGATTCTTGCTCCATAATTTTTTGTTTTCAGTTTTTAGAGGTAGTGCCAGTAAAATCTTATAGTAGCTGAGATTTTTTTGCAATTTTTGTTTGGTTGTAAGCCTATAAATAGGCATTCTCATTTGTGAAATAGATGTGTGCCTTCCTTTAATTCTGAACTCTCAAATTATTTATTTTATTTGCAAGTTCTAGTTTTTTTTTTACAGATTCTGACAATGGTATCAGAGCTCTATTCCTACGGGCTGTGAGGCAAAGTTTCTTTGAGTGTTTTGAGTGCTAAACACAGTGAGGTTGAGTGATTTATTTTTTTCAGGCAGCTGTGGTGCAAATATGTCTACTTCTAGTAGGACTTCCTTTGTAATTCCTGTGTTTAATGGTGAACACTATCACATTTGGGCTGTCAAGATGAGGTTTTACTTAAGGTCTCAAGGTTTGTGGAATGTTATGATGTCTGAAACTGATCCACCACCATTGGGAGCAAATCTACAGTTGCTTAAATGAAAGCACATGAGGAGGAAAAACTCAAGAAAGACAAAGCCATCACCTGCCTACATTCAGGACTTGCAGACCACATTTTCACCAAAATCATGGACTTGGAAACACCTAAACAGGTATGCGACAAGCTCTAAGGTGAATTTGAGGGCCGTGATAGAGTCAAAACTGTTAGGCCCCTCACATTGAAAAGAGAGTTTGAATTGATGAAGATGAAAGACAACGAATCTGTGAAAGATTATTCTAGCAGGTTAATAGATGTTGTAAACCAAATGAGGCTTCTTGGTGAGGCATTTGCAGATCAAAAGGTGGTAGAAAAGATCATGGTTTCAGTGCCTCAAAAGTTTGAAGCCAAGATCTCTGCAATTGAAGAGTCTTGTGACTTGCAAAGTCTCACAATAGCAGAGTTAACCAGCAAGCTTCATGTACAGGAGCAAAGGGTCTTAATGAGAGGTGATGAAGCTACTGAAGGTGCTTTTCAAGAAAATCATAAGGGAAAAAGTTCTAGAAACCTGCAAGGAAAGAAGTTCTTCAAGAACAACAAAGGGAAAAATGAAGGATCTTTAAGAAAATGAAACTTTTCGCCTTGCTCTCATTGCAGCAGAACCAACCATGTTGAGAAAGATTGTTGGTACAAAGGTAAACCTCTTTTTAATTGTAATTTCTGCAATAAACTTGACCACAGTGAGAAGTATTGCAAAGCTAAGAAAAAACAATCTCAGCAGCAAACACAACAACATGCAAAGGTGATTAAAGAAGATAAAAATGATAATGAGCATTTATTTATGGCATCACAAGCACTCAGTTCTCATGAACTAAATACTTGGCTCATTGACAGTGGCTACACCAGTCACATGACCAAACATCTATCAATTTTTACCTTCATTGACATATCAGTTCAACTAAAGGTCAAGTTGGGAAATGGTGAAGTTGTGCAGGCCAAAGGAAAAGGGACAATTGCTATCAACACCAAGAGAGGTACAAAAATTGTCACTAATGTTCTTTACATTCCAGAACTAGATCAAAATCTTCTTAGTGTTACACAAATGCTAAGAAATGGATATGCAGTCTCTTTTAAAGAAAATTTTTGTTTTATCATTGATGTACATGGAATAGAGATAGAAAAAATTAAAATGAATGGAAATAGCTTTTATTTGAAGCTTGATTTAGTTGAAGGTCATGTCTTTAGTGCCAAGATTGATGAGAGTGTTGTTTGGCACAAAAGATATGGTCATTTCAACTTGAAGTCACTGAATTCATGCAAGAAGCTGGTATGGTTGAAGACATGCCTAAAATCACAGTTAATGCTCCAACTTGTGAAAGTTATGAGCTAGGGAAGCAGCATCGCAAATCATTCCCTCAAAATATGTCCAAGAGAGCTACTCACAAGCTGGAATTAGCTTATTCAGATATTTGTGGATCAATGAGCACAACCTCATTGAGCAACAATGTATATTTTGCACTATTTATTGATGATTTCAATAGAATGACTTGGGTTTATTTTCTAAAAACCAAATCACAAGTGCTCTCTATGTTCAAAAGCTTCAAGAAAATGGTTGAAACTCAAAGTGGCCAGAAGGTTAAGGTGCTCAGAACTGATAATGGAGGTGAATATACCTCAAAAGAGTTCAATATTTTTTGTCAAGAAGCTAGAATTGTACACCAATTGACAGCTCCATACTCATCGCAGAAGAATGGAGTCTCTAAGAGGAAGAACATATTGGTAATGAAGATGGCAAGGTGCTTGCTATTCGAGAAGAAGCTACCAAAGCTTCTATAGGTTGAAGTAGTTAGCACCTCAATATATTTGCTTAACAGACTACCGACTAAGTCTGTTTAGAGCAAAACACCAATAAAGGCATGGTCTGGTGTAAAACCATCTGTCAAGCACCTGAAAGTGTTTAGTTCATTGTGTTACCTTCATGTGCCATCTATCAAGAGAGGCAAGCTTGATGAAAGAGCTGAGAAAGGTGTTTTTGTTGGGTATGCAGCAGAATCAAAAGGTTACAGAATTTATATCTTGAGTAGAATGAAAATTGTGATTAGTAGAGATTTACACTTTGATGAAAATTCCTACTGGAATTGGGACTTGAAGAAAGTCCATAAATGTGATCAAACCACTCCATCTATTCTTGAACCAACAGTAGAAAGTACAAGTATTGAAGATCCACTTGATGTTGAAGCAACTTCAGACACACTAGTGCTTAAGGTAAGGCCATTATCTGATGTGTATGAGAGGTGCAATCTTGTACATGCTGAGCCTACATGTTACACATAAGCTGCAAGATTTACAAAATGGATTGAGGCTATGAAAGCTGAAATTGATGTTATTGAAAGAAATGGAACTTGGAAGTTGACAGAATTACCTTAAGCTAAGAAGGCAATTGGTGTAAAATGGGTTTTCAGAACCAAATTCAATTCAGATGGTTCAATCTTCAAGCAAAAGGCTAGATTGATTGTGAAGGGTTTTGCTCAAGTTGCTAGAGTGGACTATGGTGATACATTTGCACCAGTAGCCAAACATGACACTATAAGGCTGCTACTTGAACTTGCTGGTCAAATGGGATGGAAAGTGTACCATTTAGATGTCAAGTCAGCTTTTCTAAATGGTATACTTTTGAAGAAATTTATGTTCAACAACCAAAAGGCTTTGAGGTTACTAGGCATGAACACAAAGTGTACAAGCTGCACAAGGCTCTCTATGGTTTGAAGCAAGCACCAAGGGCTTGGTATAGCAAAATTGAGTCTCACCTGATCTAACTTGGATTTAGGAGTGAAAATGAAGCTACTTTGTATTTGAAACAAAATGAGGATGGTTTGCAATTGGTAGTGTCACTTTATGTTGATGACATGCTAGTGACTGGAAGCAATGTACGATTGCTGGCTGAGTTCAAAATGGAAATGCAAGATGTATTTGAGATGTCTGACCTTGGCATCATGAACTACTTCCTTGGAATGGAAATATACCAATGTAGCTCATGTATCTTCATTTCACGGAGAAAATATGTTGTTGATATTCTCAAGAAATTCAAGCTAGAATCATGCAAAGAAGTAGCAACTCTGCTGGCACAAAATGAGAAAATTTCAAAGAATGATGGTAAGAAACTTGAGGAACCCTCTGCATATAGAAGCTTGGTAGGCAGCCTACTGTACTTGACAGCAACCAGACCTAACTTGATGTTTCCAGCTGGTTTGCTTTCAAGATTCATGAGTTCACCTAGCAATGTTCACATGGGAGTTGCAAAAAGGGTGCTGAAGTATATTAGAGGTATAACAAATCTTGGCATATGGTATTTAAAGACAGGAGGAGTTACGCTAGATGGTTATGCTGATAGTGACTGGGCAAGAAGTGTTAATGACATGAAGAGCACTTTAGGTTATGTATTTACAATCGATTTAGGTGTTATTTGCTGGAATTCAAGAAAGCAAGAAGTAGTGGCTCAATCAACTGCAGAAGTTGAGTACATCTCCTTAGCAGTTGTTGCAAATCAAGGAATATGGTTAAGGAAATTGCTTGCTGATCTAGGCCAGGAACAAAGCTCACCAACAGAGCTTTGCTGAGACAACAAGTCAGCCATTGCCATTGCTCAAAATCCTGTCCAACATGGTAGGACCAAGTACATAAATGTAAAATTTCACTCTATAGGGGAAGCTGAAAAGAATTCACTTGTCAAGTTGCATTATTGCTCAACTGATGTGCAACTTGCTGACATAATGAATAAGGCACTTCCTAAATCAAGCTGAAGTTCCTAAGGTTGAAGCTAGGCATGTCCAAGGCAAATCTCAAGGAGGAGTGTTAGAACTCATGAGAGTTTGCCTCTGAAGTTTGAAAAAGTCTTAGTTAGACTTAGGTGGTGTTTGTTTTTTTACTTAATTCTAAATAGAACCTTAATACTTAATAGTGTTAAATATTAGGTTATTTGTTTTTGTGGTATTTTATTTCTATTAAGTATTAAAAAGTAAAAAAAAACTAATGTTATTTTTTCTATTTAGAAAAAGCTACATATTTTGGCTTTTTTTATTTAGTAAAAAGTTTATAATAAGTCATAAAAAAAGTAGAAAAACAAACAACCTAAATTCTAAAACCAAATTACTTTAAGCAAAAAGTTAAAAAAACAAACACCACCTTAGTCTTTGTTATTGTTTCATATCAGATTCTTGCTCCATAATTTTCTGTTTTCAGTTGGTAGAGGTACTGCCAATAAAATCTGATAGTAGCTGAGATTTTTTTGCAATTTCCGTTTGGTTGTAAGCCTATAAATAGGCATTCTCATTTGTGAAATAGATGTGTGCCTTCCTTCAATTCTGAACTCTCAAATTATTTATTTTATTTGCAAGCTCTGGTTTTTTTTACAGATTCTGACAGCTGTTATCTCTTTGAAAAGGTCCTTGTTTCAGAATAACATGTATTTTGAGTCCACTTGCAAACTGACCTCTATGAGCCTGTGAATTTAACAGCTTAATTCCCAAGTGATTCACGCAATTTCTAATTCCCACTATTGATTTTTCCATTTTCCGCACTTCTTGCATAGAGCTTCTTAATGTTCCAAAGCCTATTCAAGACTTATTTCAAACGCAAACAAAATAGAGAATCAGGACCTTCAATTGATGCCTGCGTTTAGAAGCTGTAACTGGGCATTCCAAATCATCTAGGCATAGATCACAACCCTCACTAGGCACCTTGGCAATTTATTGGCATGTCTTAATGCTCCTTATTGACACTTAAAACATAACCAGAAACAGCTTTTCCTACTCCACAGCGCTTCTGGAATTCTTGAAGTTTACTAGGTTCACATGAAGTGTCAAGTAGAAATAGCTGAGTCTTAATATGACGCGATATCATTAACCAGATCCATTCATTTTCCACTTTATACACGTAACCAATTACCCGTTGTCCAGTTGAAATCCTGAATTCTGCATCCACAAGCTTGTCCTCAACATCAATGGAACCTGCAAGCATCTCCGGTTTGATTGGAGATCATCAACGTGAGGAGAATCAAGGTAACGTGAGTTATTTGATTCGTAATCACAATTTGAGAGGTTGGGATGCAAGTCTTCAATTTTGCTTTAGCGCAGAATTTTAATTCTGAACATAAGAAAGGAAGAGCAAATATTGTTTCAGCGTTCTGTGCATGGGTAGTTGCCAAGAACTCCATTATTTTATTAGAAACTAAGTCTTCACCGAAGAGTGAGTGCTATTGGAACATTAGAATTCCTACAATAAAAAATACTTGGCATTCTGGACCTATTTGGCAGTACATCTTCCTGCTGTAGGAAACATAGGTGGTCAGAGGCCTTATTAGCCATATGGGCAGTTCGCCAGAACGGGACTATAGGAATCTGGCCTTCTAAAGTATCTTTGCCATCATTCCCGAATTCTGTGTATAATAGGACTGAATGGTATTGAACAAATTTGAAGATCATGGTGTTGGAGGCAGCTTTTTCAATCAATTATCTCTCTCATATACTGCCATTCGAATGAACCCGACATCCGTGCATGTATCAGTTATAGAACAAGGTGAAAATTATGATTCCATTCTCTTATAAAACTGCTGATGCTCCCAGGGGTATGACTTGGTTGACAGGAAATGAGAGAAGAGCCGAAACATTTATACACTCATCTACATTCTGGCACCATCCTTCTTGAATTTGTAGCTTATTTGTCATCTTTTGGTTAACATCTTTGCCTTTCCATTGCTCCATTTTCAGTTCTGAAATTTTATTAAATCTACTATGAACAACCGTTTTGGTGAAGAACATCTTCTCAATCAAAGTGAGAGGCTTTGAGGCGGTGCTAATAGCAATGTATGCAAACTGAAGGCCAACTAAAATAGCTCCACGTGAATTCTTCAATGGAGCCGATGGCAGTTTGCCTACTAATGATCCTTAGTAGTGCATGTTGATTTTCCTTGATGATGGATGCTGATTGTATATACTCAGATGAAGACGTAGGAGACACGGATAATGTATCGGAGGTTTATTGTTGATGCGTGGCCATGTTAAAGGTTACTACTGCCCAGCAAATGCTTAAAGTAAGGCTCATAACTTAAATCAATATCCACCAAGTTAAGATAAAAAGTAGAACCAAAGGATGAACTTAAGTTCCCATTTTTGGGAATTGTTGTAACCTGGTTGTTCTTTGATGCTGCTACGTGCTAGGTCGAGACATTACCACTGAATCAACTAGGGTAATTCCTATTCCAAATGCAAGTAGCGATTCCTGGAAAGTAGTGGCAGTAGCATATGTTGGTCCAGAGCCATCAATGTAAATAATTCCTTTCTGTGAAGCCGAATCCATATACTCTCAGTATCCTCAAACTCTGCCTGTGGATTGGATAGCCTGTTCTTTTCAAACAGTAAATAGAGGTTCTCCCAGGCATCGGGGAAAGGTTCTTTAACAGCTAAACTTCTTACACAGTGGTACAGAGCAAGGAACTCATCACCAACATATATTGCCAATACAACCAACTGATTTTGGGGATTTCCACTATCTGGCCAAATCATTGTTACTTCTAAGTAATAGGTAGCAGCAACTGACCAGTTGCGACTCTGAACATCAGGTTTTTCGCAGACCTCTCTGTATCTAGCAAGATCTCCAAGACAAACAAAAAAAATGATGGCATGAAAATTGGCAATCATGCATTTTTGTTGGTAGAATAGAACTATAGATCCTAGACTTTCTATAGAACAATGGCTCCTCTGGAAGCCCATTACATTTTCTTATTTTCTTGATCAAGTCTTGGTAAAATTCAGTAGCTTCCAACAGAAACAATTTAAATCCTTCTCAATATTTGCCGTTGCTGTTCTGTGTATTAGCAACATTCTGAGGCATTGTTGATTTCTTGCTCTCTCTATTAGCAGAACTCTGGAGTATTCTTTTACGAAACTCATCAATATGCTTATAGTGAAGCTTCCACAGAATATTCAACATCTTGAGGTTGTTCTGTTTCTTGTTCATTCAGGATGATTTTCACATAACTAGAACGAACCTTTTGGTACAAGTCTTGAGTATTAGAATGCAACAAACCTTTGGAATGGATTAATGCCCACAGCTGTTTTTCTGTATTAACAACCTCTGCGAAAAAAAAACTTTTTTCTCCTTTCTAATCTTTAAGGGGGATGAGTGAATCCGTACCCATGTTTACAAAGGAAGAACTGGTTCAATGATACCCTATATTCTCAGCGTGGAACCAAAAGATGAACATAAGGCAGCAGCCAATTCTGAAAGGTAACCATTTAATCTACTGGGCCCCTCTTGACCTCCAATAGCAAAACTCTGCTCAACAGATCACAGTACATTCCCATGATAATAACCACTTCCAAAACCACCAATGATAGGGTCTGGCATTCTTTGATTTGCATAACTCATGTGGATACTTTGGCCATTTAGCTCTTGGCCATCCACTCAACTCAATGACAACTTTAAAGCAACATTCGGCATCCTCATTCTGCTTGATCTTCAATAGCCATAGATTATCACATGAATGGCTTCTTTATGCAAAGATGTTAGGCTGGCACTTTCAGTGGGCAACCAGAAAACCAGGGGAAGGTGCAGAAATAGGAAAAATGGTGAAACAGAGAGAAAAAAGAAGAAAATAAACAAACAAAATAGGAATACAGTGAAGCCACATTTCATGCTCTTTCAATAGGCTTGGAATGGTGGGGAAAAACAAATCACAAGCAGATTAAAAACAAAATGCAGTCAATATGGAACAGAGCAGGAAACAGGTTCAAAATCTCGGTCGATACCGGTACGACTCGGCTGAGTCCTATCCGCCTCGACCATGGCCGGTACCGGACCGATACCCGAGTTGGATATTTTGTCGAACAAACTCGGTTGAATTGAAAGAGTGAATCCCATGGAAACGTTGAGACAACTCCAAGATCATGTTGAGACTAAGCTATTTGGGTTATTGGTAATGGAAAAAAAGGTAATATTGGAGTAGAAATGGTGGAGAAGATGAGAGGATCGAAACCCACGAAAATGAAAAACACAGATTACAGAGATGGACTGCATCTTGTAGTCGCCGGTCGGATCCCCCAAGTTCTTGCCGGAGATGGAACTGAGCGACATGATGAGGAGGTAGAGTCGCCGGACTCCAGCACCGCTATTATCGATGGAGAACAACGGTGAAGTGGCCGATGGAAGTGGGAGAAGAGAGAAAGTGGCCTGCGGAGGAGCTGGTTGTGGGGAGAAATGGGTCTTTGACCGGTCAATGGTGGTTATGAGTATTTAACAAATATGGATTTGGGTTTTTTTTTTTTTTTTTTTGATAAATAGGTGAGGATTTAGGTTTTAAATAATATGTATTTATTTTTTAAGTAGATAATGAGTATTTAGTGGGAATTTGAGTTTTAAATAATTTGATGAAAATTATAATGATAAAAAATTAATAATGAATATTAGACTTATATCAAATAAATAGGAAATGAATATTTATATAAAAATTAAAATTAATGAATATATTTTATAAGAAAAATCATATTTATTTTTTTAAAGATGAATCATGGTTTGATTTTTTTAATAGTTAAAAATATTTTTTTTTTAAATTCAAAATATTTAATTTAAACAATTTTTTATAAAAAAATTACTTTTTATTATTTTCATCTTCAACAAGAAACATTTATTATCAAGTGATTAAATTAAAATATTTTTAGAGATTTTTAATATTATTTTAAATCATCCCAAAAGTATGCTTTTATTATAATTTGAATAATTTTAATATAATAGAAGTTTATTTTATTAATTTTTCACTCTACTTATTTGTATTTAATTTTTTAAATAATTTCAATAATTTTTTAAAATTATTTTAAGCTCTTAAATTAGAATTTTTTGCGTATCACCCGATACCGATCCGAGATACCGAGATAGATGTGCCTCAAGACCTCCCGAGTCAATGACCGATACCGCGACTTTGAACTATGGCATAGTCTCATCAATCTCAAAACAAACTAAAGAAATAGCATGAAAGGCTAACAGCAATAAGCATATGAGCAATCCAAAAATCAGTAGAAACATCAAGCAGAATGGTGTGAGAATGAAAAAATATGCAGCTCACCACGATCATACCTGGAGAATCTCCTCCCGAGCAAGATTTGTTCATCTTCGAGCTCTCCCTCTCCAAAAAACGCATAGATCCTCCCCAACTGTGTTCCTTTTTGTAAGAAATTCCTTAATTAAGTAAATCAAACCCACAAAAGGAGGGCTCTGCCACTCTTCTTATTTCAGACCTCTCTCCCTCTATTCTTCCTCTCTCCCCCCGGTTCTCCATGTGTGCCCCTCCAAAGTCCCCCTTGAAAACCTCTTTTGTTCTCTTTCTCTTGCTTTATTTTCTTGTTCCCCCTTTTTTTTAAAAGGAAATTTTCCTTTCTCCTACCAAAAAAACTGCCACTTTCCTTTCTCCAAGATTTTGGTGATCCTCCTTCCAAAAAAATGCCAGCCCGTTTCCTCATGCAAGAAATAAAATAAAGGTAATAACAAAAACAAAAATAAAATAAAGATAAAATAAAATAGAAATGAAATAAAGATTAACATCAATAAATATCATGAAATTGAAAATCAAAAGAAATTTAAATCACGTACCTAAAAAATAAATAAATAAAAATAAAGTAAAATAAAATAAAAATAAAAATCAACCACATGCAAGCCATACGAGCCATGTAACCACAAAAAAAATATGAGTCATGCAACCATGCAAAAATACGGGCCATGCAACTATACAAAAATACGAGTCATGCAACCATGCAAACCATGCAGAAACGTCTATAGGTGACCTAGGGTGCCTAAGTGCTCTATCCTTAAAGTGTATCTAAATGAGCTGTCCATAAAAGAAAGGAAAATCCTAGGCCTAACTCAGGATTGCCAAGGATCACAATAAGGGGTCAGATAAATCCCTCAACCAGAGTCTCCAAGGTGGCTCAAAAAAGGTAAGTAGTATGAGTAGCAATGGGCTACCAAGGAACTACTGTGGAGCATTGGAAGTGAACTTAAAGACATGTGCTAAAGGGACAAAATTGAGGGTCTATAGTATGGTTATATGTTGGATAAGACCTACAATGAATCATGATGTAAGACTATAGATTATCATGATTTACCAAGTTACTATACTTGAAGAATATTGTGAGAATTTTCTTTCATATTATTTACTCTACAAAAATATACATTTATAGGGAAATAAGAGATTACCAACAGCCTGGTAATTCCTTAAAATACTCTGTCAGATCCCACAAGAGAGGAAACTATCTTCTATTTATAGAAAATAATCTACAGCTATTTACAGCTAGCAAATCTCTAATTATAGCCTGTAATATCTTATAATTTCAGCCTACAATCATCCATAAACTCGGAATTCCACAATACTATATAGACTATCAACTTTAAGTGAATATTGAGTTTGTGCCAAAAGCAACATGAGGTTTTAACCTATGGGTGAAACCTTAATGTGGTCATATATCCCTATGAATTGGGTCACTATTAATGGAGGTTAGTGGCAACATATAGTCTGAATAGAAGTACCATGATATCTCATGGGATTGAGATAGTATGTCTCCTTGGGTGATCTAAAGGACATGTGATTTAGAAAAGTATGGCCATAGCATTTCACTCAGTGAAATTTGACATATGCTCATTGATCTAGAGTACATCAATTGATCACATAATAGGTGGATCCATAACTCAAGGATTGGAGATGTAATCTTGATATGTGATAATACTACCTTGTTAGATTACAAACGCTAGTTCATGAGGGCCTGCATGTAGTGGATACTAGGTCATGGACTTAAGCATTCGTCTCATTGTAATTAGATATATAGGATATTGGAGATTGGAGTAGAGTTGATTCTCTTTGGTGGAATGTTGAATCAACTTCAAAATTGAATTTTGGTGGAGCTAGTACTTTCCTATGGGTCCCAATGGTCCCCACTTGAGCTCCTAGTTCATGGTGGCATGTTTGTTTTAAGATATTTGAGTTCCTGTTAATAAGTATGCATAAAGACATTTTGGTAAAAGTGTAAGGTTGCATTAAACCTTATGAATTATCTTTTTAGACTAGACTAATTAATTAATTAAATCCTAATAGGGCTAATTTAATAATTAGGACCCAAGTGGGCTGGATTAGGTGACCTCAAGACCAATTTGGACTTAAGTCACTTAAGCTTATAAAAAATTCTATAAATACCCCCTTAAGGGTTAGGGATTTTAAGCTTTTTTCCATTCTATTTTTGAAAGAGCCTTTAAGTGGGAAACCCTAACCACCCTCTCGAAAGAAAAACATACTCTTTTCTCGTGCCTAAACCTTTTTTAGAAGTGATAAGGTGGAGAGCATTGAGTAAATAAGCTTTAGAGAGTTTTCTATAGTTTCATAATCTTTGTCAACATCTTCATCAACTTCGGATTGAACCAGGAACATCTAGATCAAAGGTATATTCATACTTCTCTAGATCTATATTATTTTATGGTTTTTGTTGTCATAGTTTTTGCTGTAGAAGCATAGGATAGTAAAACATGCACCCTATAGAATTTAGGACCAAGGAATAGAGTAATTTGGAGTTCCCAACACTTGTACCTAAGGAGTACCAACTCATCACAAAAATTCACAAACATACATTCCCTTGTTCTTTTAAGATACTTGAGTATTCTTGACATATGCTCAAAGCTCTAATCTTAGATTGGACTAATATCAACTCACTATCCCTATAGTAAAGCAAATATCTAGTTTAGTAGATAACATCACATATATAAGACTATTTTGGAGGCATAGGGTACCCTCTAATATGATTTCTCTCCTTAGATGTCCAAGGACACTAATCCTAAGAAAGGGAAACTTCAAAGCTAAAGGGTAGCAAACCTTTCTTGAAGTCTTGCATCATATACTTGACCAAATGTTTGTCAATGTAGGTGTCATAATGCAATTTTCCTATTCTTGTAGTCCCTAAGGACCTTAATCCTAAGAATATATTATGCATATTCTATATTTTCATCTAGAATTGAGTAGACAACAAGATCTTAATTGATGACAATATCCCTACATCATTCCCAATAAGCAAATTATCATTTACGAATAAGATTTTAGATCACCACCATGCTTCCTTGCACCTTCTTGTACACACAAAGCCTGTTGCTATGAAAAATGTTTAGTTCCATCATATCAATGCTAACATTAAGATGACTATTCAAGAATGCTATCTTGATATCGAATTGTCATATCTCATAAATGAGATGCATCGTAATGGATAAGTGTACTCTAATGGAGTTGAGCATGACTATTAGTGAAAAGGTTTTCCATAGTCAAAATAATGTTTTGAACTATTACCTTTAGCTACAACCTAGCCACATAAGTCTCAACCTTTCCATCTACTCTTTTATTTCTTTTGTAGACCAACTTACACATGTGGGTTTCATCCCTTTAGGTGCTTTTATAAGAACCTAGATTAAGTTAGAACATAAGGATTCTAACTATCCCCTCATAGCTTCTTGAAAAGAATGTGTACCAACATCACTCATTGCTTCATCATAATCCATGGGATATAGAATTCCTACTATGGTGAGGTACTCGTGTACTAGAAATATTGAGAATGGCATGTGCTTGTACCTTTGGATCAATATTATCCTATGTAATCTAGAACTAAGTTCTACTGTTCTCTAGTCTATATCATTCTTTCTCTTATTCCTTATCATATACTCTTCACTAGAAATTTGACAGTTGTGCCAACAAACACCTTTTAATTAATGATCTTGACTCTAAAGTTATGATTCCCAAGCATATCCCTAAAAGTTTGTGGGAAATGACAAGAAAATAATCATCAATCTCACTATGTCCATCAAAGTTTGATTTCTTCTTTGCTCTACTCCATTATGCAATGGGGTCCTAGGTACACACTATTGGGAATCCAAATTACTATGTTTCTTAGCCCTAGATCTTATAGGTACATGTAATCTACTTTAGGCCTTTAAATCCTAAGCCAAAAATAAAAAATAAAAAATTACAATCATAGGATCTAGATTTGTGCAATAAAAAACTTCACATTTGATTTGGATATTCTCAAATCAATTCATTGCAATGAAAATGCAAATTAAAGTAGTCGAAAGCCTCATAAACCCACGATCTTCCGCTTAATGACTCAATTTCGATTGTGGTAACTCCAAATGATGGGTGTTTAGGAGGATGAAGCCTAAAGCTCTCTCAACTCTCTAGAGATGGAAGACAATTGTGTGAAAACCCTAATTCTTAAGAGGTTATTTATAGGATTCCTCATTAGGCTTAAGTGACTTGAGCCCATTAAACACTTGGATCACCTAATTTAGCCTAAAAAGGGTCTCAATTGCTTAATTAACCCAACAAGGCAATCCAATTAGTCAATTAACCTAATCTAGATATTCCATTCATTTACCCCTATGCAACCATGCATAATTACCAAAACCTGCTTATACATATAAGTGAATCTAGAGCTTATCCAACCCTTATAAACCATGCCATCAAGGTATATGAGCTTGAGCGAAGACCATTGGGACCTATATGATAGTATTGTCTTCATCAAAATCAAATTTTGAAGTTAATTTAACATCCCACTATGGAGAATCAACCACACTCCAGTACATTATGTATATAATAATAAGACAAAGCTCGAGTTTGTGATCTACTATGCATTGCATGTAGACTCTCCATGAATTAGTGTTTGTAATTTAACAAGATAGTGTTATCAAGATTACTTCTCCAATCCTTGAGTTACAAATCTTCCTTATTATGTGATCAATTGACATACTCTAACTCTAAGGAGCAAATGTCAAGTTTCACTAAGTGAAATGTTATGGCCATAGTCTTTTAGATAACTTAAGGGGACGCATTGTCTTAATATCGTAAGATATCATGGTGCCCCTATTGAGACTTTTGCCACTAACCTCCTTTAACAATGACCAAATCCATAGGGATGTATGACCATTTTAAGGTCTCACCTGTAATACCTAGAACTAATGAATTAAATAGGCAATAATGATTATCTTAGTACTTAACTTTAAATGTGCTTAATTAGATGTTAAAACTAGTTTAGTGCTAATCTTGTTTAATTATGAATTAAACTTTGATTAAGGTTAAGTGAGATTAGTTAATGACTTAAGCATGCTTATTAGGTTCTTAGGGGCTGATTAGAGTTATGAAAACCTAAAGGACTAATGTGCAATTGTAAGTTTAATATTGGTTAATTTGGAGGACTAAAGTGTAATTATGGAAAGTTGGGGTTGGTGGCAGCCATGTGGCCTACAACCTCGTACTTGGCCGGGTTGGTGACAGCCATATGGCTTGCCACCTCCTACTTGGCTACATGGAGACCCCTTTATAAGGGTCTGCAACTCGTTTTTCAGCATTTCACCTATAGCAGCCTGGGTTAGAGAGAGGATCTAGAGAGAGAAAGTGAAGATTTGAGGTAAGCAAGTTGTTTAGTTTAGTAATTTTGGTTTATTTTGGTTCCTAATGGTATGTTGAAATAAATTAATGGTAAAATTTGTGTAAAAGTTAAGTGTAATTAGCTATAAACATGTTTTAGTTAAAAATCACAATTAATTAAGGATTAAAGTGTTTTAGCTTCAGTATTTTATTAATGGTAAGATCAGCATAAATGTTTGTTTAGTTTGGTTTGATTGAAAAATAGATTAGTAAACATGTGACTAATTAGGTTATTTGGACACTTGGGATTTGTTAATGGGTTAGGCTTTAAGAAAATCAAAACAATTAGTATTTGGTAATTAATTAGGAAATATTAATATGCATTGTAAATATTGTTTAATTCAATTCAAATTTGATTTGAAAACCTGTGGGCATGTAAATTAGAGAATATTAAAATTAAAAATTAGCAACAGTAAATTGTATAAATTTTCATGGTTAGGAAATCTAAATTATGTGTTTCATTTCAGTTCCTTGTAATAGGTAAAGATTGCCTACATAGAAGAATCACAAAGGGAAAGTTCGTGTAAGATAAGGAATTTTCTGTTCTATGGTGTATTTGATTTCTTTCCTTGAAACATTTATTGGAATTTCATGATATTTCTATGATTTCATAAAAAATTTTAATGTGTCATTACATCTCGGTTTATTGTATTGAAATGTTACATTGATATTGGAACGTATATTGGTATAAAGATTCATGGTTTTGTATTGTGGAAATGGTTCATGGTGTGGTTTCATTGCAAGAAGGATATGGAATAATCATAGATGATATTTGGAGAATTGATTGGTGGGAAGTGTTTATGTGATGCTACAGGCATTATCCTTTGATATATTGTTTATGTGGGACCGTGGGTCCTTGGGTGAAAGTCTCTAAAGCCCTTGAGGAAGACACTCCAATGTGGGTGTATGAGGTTGATCCTGCCCTTGGGTTTTAGTCCCTAAAGACATGGGGTTGGTCCTACCCTTGGGTATGAGTCTCTAAAGACACGAGATATGACTTGCCCTTGGGTGATGTCCCAGAATAGTCATTATTATATTGTTTGAGTATCTTGTGGAGCATTGATATCTGATGTGTAGATTCGTGGGGGTTAGCAGTTTATTAGTTATGAAAGGATGGATGAGGAAAAATAAAGATGAAACCAGTAAACACATGCATACATGTTTGACATAATTGCATATTTATTAATGATTATAAAATGTTTATCATGCATGTTATTATATGTTTAATTCAAGGTTTTTAAGGGTATGCTTAGGATGGTTATAAACTTTCCTACTGAGTTATGAACTCACCCTATCCTTTTCACCTTTAGATGCAGGTCAGAAGACCTATGATGGAAATAATGCTTGAGCATTGTCTTTCTGTTGATTGGATGTTGTTTACTCACATTGAAAGTGTTTTGAGGCTTTGCCTTTGTAATAAAGACTAAATATTTTTGGAGAAACGATGTACTGTATTTGTTATGTACACTTGTAGTACGGGCTACCTGTAGTGAACCATGGGGTTTTGGCATATGAAAATTAATGTCGTACAAGTTTCTTTTGTGAGATGAATCATATTTTGTTAACTAATAGTTACAAAGTTTAATACAAGATATACTCTTTATAATAGGTTTTGCATATTCTCTTTTTGCACAAAATCAAGTAGGAACTCAGCATTCAAATTTTTGTATCCCCATTTTTGAGAGCCCATATACTGTATTTAAGTATCAATTGTTAAGTTTGAAAAAAAAAAAAATGGGGTGTGACATCACCCATAGGTTAAAGCATCTTATTGATTTTAGCACAGACTCAATATCCTTTTAAGGTTAAGAGTTCATGTAGTATAGTAGCTTGGTAAATCATGACAACTAATAGCCTTATGTCATGATTTACTATAGGTCCTGTCCAATGTGCATGACATACACTAGTGTACTCACCATCGGAAAACCATCTTGATGACTAAGACAAATCATCCCTCTAATTAGGAGGTAGTACACTATAGTCTCAAATGGATTGCCCAAATCCATGAACTGATTGTAAACTACTCATCACTCTATAAGGAACCCATGCCTTAGATCTTTTGTGCAACTCCTAATACACTAAGTCATATACAATGCAAGTGATATGAGCATGTATGCTTAAATAACCAATTAATGCATATAAGATAATAAAAAGGAAACCAAGAAACATAGATAAATAAATGAATCTCAATTTTTTATATCATGTCATACTTTTTAGGGCTCAATCCAAACACACATAACTAAGATATAATTTTGTGCTCCTAAGGAAAGAAGCAAACTTGGCACACCACCTCGATCTAGTTCAAGTGCCTAATATGTTTACCCAATAAGTTATCTAATTCTGCCTTAAATATAATGAATTTATTTAAGGCATTGAATTTCCTATTTACTAGGTACGCATATCTCATTACTTGGTAAAGTGATAATGGAGTAACACATAGAAGAATTATTATCTCCTACTAGCTTACATAGCTAACCTTGAAACTAAAGCTAAGGTAAGTACAATCCCATCATATAACTTTCTCACTAACTGAAAACCTTACAAAAAATTGCAATAAGTGGGCTTGGAATCTATCCACTATAATTGATGAAATCCACCATTATATATTTAACAATGAGAATATGATGATGTCATACCCACCATGGGCTTTGAGCTAAAAATCCCATATGGTCTTCCCTATAAAGATAATGTTCTGGAATTGTAGAGGAGCAACGAATGATGAATTCAATTGTACTTTATGAGAGCTTTGAGGATGCATGATCCAATACTTTTTTTTTTTTCTTTTTTCTTTGGTAAATCGAGAAATCCTTTTCCAATATCCTAAAAGGTCACAAAAGAATTACTTGCCCTTAAGCTTGCTCTCCTATTCCCTCTCTTAAACTTTTCTTATTTAGTGTTGTTGTTCTTCTTCTTAGTAGAAGAACTTGAAGAACCCTTGATTCTCATATGAATACCTTTATATATTTGAGAATCCTCTTAGCCATCTCGAAGGAATCTGTAAGGTCTCTAAAATCATATAAAACTTGGTGTTCATTAATAGTCCTAAAAGTAACTTGTCTAAGTTGACCTATCCTTATCACCAAATATCCTTTGTAGAATAAAAAGAGAATATCAAAGTTTGTGGTAATAAACATGTGTTACTGTTGCAACACATTATCCAAAGACCCAAGTATGAGACACTTGGTTTTCTAATCTATCTTATGCGACCTTTGATATACCACTCTTTCTTTCTAATAGATTAGTTCATAGGGAATAACTATCTCTACTTAAAATATCTTCTTTGCAACAAGTTACTATATCTATATTATATTGTTTGGTCTAAAAGATTAGTTAGGCTTAGTCCATTGTGAAAAAAAGAGTGACAAAGAAAAACAAACATGATATCTAGAACAAAGAAAATAACCATGCATCTAATATAATTAAGCATTCAAGACAAACAAAAGTTTAAAAAAAATGTAGAGCTCTTAGGACTATATATCCTTTTGCAAGGTATCTTAATATCATAAGAATCAAGCGTACATGTCATGACCTTATTACTAGTTAGAGACCTTTTCAGACTGATCTTTCTACCTTAACCGTAACAGGTACCTCAAGTAAGATCAACATACCTTAAAGTTTAGCTCTTTGACTATGCAAGTAGGACCATGATGGGGTATTCTTTCTTCTAGTGGCCTTTTAGACCACAAAGGAAACACTTGACTAGACCTTTGCTCCTCTTCTTCTTTTCTTTGCCCTTGAACTTCCTCTTTTACTTGGTAGACTCTATAATGTTCTTTTTCTTTTGGCTAAAAGAATATGAGGAATTTACTGTCATATGAATACCTCTTTGATCCTTGAGAATCTCTTTAGACATAAAAAAACTCCCTCATTAGTTTGGTTAAGCTCATCACCATCGTATTCATATTATAGTTGAGCCTAAACTACTTGAAAAAATCCAGTAAGGTCTCTAGAACCATGTCAACCTGGGTTTCCTCATTGATCTCAACTCCAAGGATCTCCATCTTGTTAAAGAGTCTGATCATATGAATCATATGATCTCTAACAAGAGTTTCTTTTGATATCTTAGTATCCACAATAGCCTTAAGACCAACTTGCCTAGCTAGCTTACCCTTGCCACCAAACATCTTATGGAGACTAATAAGAATATCATAAGCTGTTGGCATAAACACATGTTGATGTTGGAACACATTATTCAAAGACCCAAGTATGATACAATTGGTTTTCTAATCCATTCTCTACTAACTATGATAACTGTGTTTTTCCTCCTGAGTTGAGTGTTCATTAAGAGTAGAAGGAGCAATTTCTTGAGTTATCTACTTTAGCTCCTCTAAAATGAGTACTATGTCTAGATTTCTTTTCCAATCCACACAGTTTAGTTCGTTCAACTTATAATTAGTAGTGTGAATGAGATTAATTGAATTATAAGACATGATATTTATAAAAAAAATAAAACCATGCATTAATTAATTGAGCATACACAATAAGTTGGTAATTAATTTAGCAAAAATGTAGTGCTCTCAAACTACATGTTCTTTTACAAGGTATCCTAGTATCATAAGAATCAAACCAATGGTGGGTAGGTCATGACCTTATTACTAGTTAGAGACCCTCTCAAATTAATCTTTCTACCTTAACCATAAAGGTATCTAAAGGCAAGATCAACATACCATTTTATTTGGTCTATAGACTATGCAAGTGGAACCGTGGTGGGTGATTCGACCACTCCATATCATATGTTAAGTCTATAACCATTATCCTTGAACTATCAATGTCACTAAGTAAGAAACCCCACCAGTGGGGTGGTTGCTTCCATTACAAACATGTCTAGTCTCGTCCTAAAGGAGAGTTCATATCCTTCGATTATTAGGGCTTAACTCTCGGTGTGGTAGTGATGAACCTCAATCAAGATGGGCTCAACAATGGAGACTGTGGGCTTTGCTAAGGCCCTTTCTCCCTTAATCTTTTGAAAAGAGAGACTTTTGGTAATTCTAGTAACAATTCTTAAAATAAAATATCTACCATGACATTTTTCAAATATGTTATTTACTTCTTAAACTAGGAGAACTCCTATGCTAAAAGAATTGCTCTCTTATTCCTTTATCCTTGGATTATCCATATATAGAACAGTTTTCTTCTTTTCTCAGGGGGGAAAGCCTGGAGAACCACTTATCCAACTAAGTGGATAATCTAAAAAGGAATAGCAATATCTTTTAACAACTACCGGTTAAAAGAAAAATAAAATTGGAGAAAACTTACTATGAAAATTTATTTTCCTTAAAAAAAATCCAAAATTACCTTTCCAATTTATTATTTATTTAACACGTGCTAAATAAAAATTATTGCATAAAATAAATAGTAAAGTAAAACAAACTTCTTTCCATGGCCTTAGGGATCATGTTGCATAAAATTGATAACTCATTTGGATAAAAAATCCAAATTTACCAAAATTATACATGCAACCGAAAATAGGGTTAAAAAGAATAATTACAAAAGAATCCTAGTATATTACAAAAATCTCAAATTGTGATTTTTATGTTGTTACCCTTCTTTTCTACGCATCTTTCATCACTTGTGCTTGAGTGCCCAAAGATTTTTTAGGACGTTAGAAGCAATTTAACACCATTGGAAGCATCACTTGGGTGCTCGCACCGCTTGAGCGTTATAAATGTTTGCTTCAGTGCCCAAGCTACTCGAGCGCTAATCTCAATGCTTAAGTGCTGCATCCCTTTCCAATGCACCTGAGGTTGCTGCAACTTTGTTTTTCAACCATTTTCTCTACCAAAAGCTTAATTTGTCAGTGTGGGAGTCATGATGGCCCAAGAGTGACATTCTGGATTGCTTTCTTGCTTTCTATAGGTTATGAGATTGGTACAAACCAGATTGCCCAAATTCATGAATTGACTGTGGATCACTTATCTACTTATAAGGAACATATGACTTGTATCTGAGGACCCGCATTTTCATGTGCGTCCCCACTTGATCTGCGAGACTCGCTTTTATTTGTGAAAAACTAGTTTTGGAAAAAAGTGGGAGCCGCCACTTATTTTATTTTTATTTTAAAGGAAAAATAAAACAAGAAAGAAAACCCTAAAAAGTAACTCCATAATTTTTGGAAAAGCGTGTCTTTGAAAAATCCAAGTTTAGGTCCGGGGATTAGGTTACCTATTGGGAAGGTACCTCTGAGAGGTAGCACCCTCTAAGCCCTAAAGAGGTCTCTACTGACTAAGTTAAGGGAATTGTGGCTATTAATTGGTTAATTATAAATACTTAAGTAGGCTAGGCGATTTCAAAAAAATGGCATGCATAACAAGAAAGCCAATCATAAGAGAAAGTCAAAATGCGTACCTGAATGGCTCTTCAAGCGCTATCATGAAACATAAAAGTTAGTATAGAAATATATCACACAACATGTGTTTTATTGGAGGTAATCAAACAAGCATCAAGGCAATCAAGTATGGCATCAAACATGGGCATGGCTCACGATAACATACACATATTCATAGAATTTTAGAGTTGGGGGCAGAAAAAGCATACTTGATTAGTGGGCATCAGCACCTCCATGGGAAATAAGGGTAGCTTAATAATAGGTGCATAATAATCTCACATACCTCAAAGAGGAAGCACAATCAATCAAATATCAAGCAAACATTGAAGAAAATATCGTGGATGTCGGGCCCCCACCAAAGCCCTAATTAATTTTGCATGAGTTGATTCTATGAATTCCATTATTTGGAATCATGAAGTTTGTTCATACTTGATGAAAATCAAGAAAACCATGAAAATAGTTGAAAATAAAAAAAAAATAGTGAAAATGCATGCCTGGAGGAAAGTGGTAGCAAATTTATTAAAATCCGGATTTTAGTGACTAGAAGGGCTCTAAAGATGGATTTTCAGAGCCAGAAATGTTTATTTGAAAATGGATTAAAAAATTCAATTTAAAACAGTAAGTTCCCAATCAAAGAAGCAAAATGAGGAGGAGGTGTGTGTAGCAAGGTAGCCAAAGAAATGGAGCCAGGAAATTCTGGATAGAAGAAACCAATTCACTGCAAAGGTGTTTAGCTATCAAATGCTTCAACTTAAAAGGCAACTTGATTTGTAAGCTCAACTTGATTCTCCTCAACAATAGTCAGACATTGAACAGAAGGTTCAAAATTTCCAATTTTCTGCATTGAAAGGTTTCCTGCATTCTGCTAACTTTCAGTTGATCAAGCCTTTCAACTTTTACCTCAACTTGCCATAATAGAGTTCGATTCATGTGGCTCGTGGTTCAACAACCCATTTTCTGCATACTTAAGCTTCCTGTGTACGTTAGGTCCAGTTCCAAATCTGATTTCTTTGCTGCCATTCGTTCTCAAGTTTCAAGCCTTTGCTCAGAAGTTTGTCTGATTTGTCAATTTTCTCACAATTTTCTTCTGGATTCTTTTGTAGTTCATATTCTGTGTTTTCAACTTTTACCTCTGAAACTTCAAATTATAGAGTTTGACTATTTTCAGCATTCTCTTCAATTTCAGCATGTGAAACAAAGAATTGAAAATTTGGGTGATTGACTTTCTGTGGTCTTAACCAATTATATGAGGGACATCATCAGTCGGTGCCCGAATGCCTCATTTTGCATTCATATAGAGTCTTTGAACAATTTCCAGCATAACACAGGCCAGTATTGTCAATGTCAGAATCAGCCTGCACGGGTGTGAGAGTGAGCTTGCTTATCTTCTTCATCATTTCACCTTTGACAGCGTGACTCGAGGCTTTGCTTCTTAGAGTTGAACATGCATCGAGGACCTGTTGGGCTTTGTGGAGCCTAGTTTAATTAGGAAGTATTCTAAATTCCTAATTAGTATAGATTCCTTTTTGTAAAGAATATTATATAGAATATTTCCAGGTTGATATATTATTGTAATATTAGACTTCCTTATAGAATAAGGAAGGTTGTTGGAAATATCTCTATTAATATTCTAGGTCATGAGAGGATGATATTATGGTAGCCGTGGGTTGTACTTTGGATTCTTCCTTGATAATAGTGATATCCCTGCAACTCCGTGGACGTAGGCAAATTGCCGAACCACGTAAATACTGTCTTGTGCATATGATTTTTTTTCTTCGGCGTGTGTTTTTTCTCTATTTTTGTTTCTCACAGGTTGGGAATTCGGTTTAATTCCCTACAACTGGTATCAGAGCCTAAGGTTAGGTTTGAGTGGGAGCAATGACAGAGGAAGCAGGAAAAGCGTCTGGAATAGAAAATTTTGATGGCACAGACTTTGCGTATTGGAGGATGCAGATTGAAGATTATCTCTATGGGAGGAAATTGCATTTGCCTCTTTTGAGGACAAAACCTGAGAGTATGAAGGCTGAAGAATGGGCGCTTCTTGACAGACAGGTTTTGGGAGTTATTAGGTTAACTCTGTCTAGGTCTGTTGCACACAATGTTGTAAGGGAGAAGACCACAATAGATCTGATGAAGGCTTTGTCCCGTATGTATGAAAAGCCGTCCGCAAACAATAAGGTGCATTTGATGAAGAAATTGTTCAATTTGAAGATGACAGAGAATGCATCAGTAGCACAACATCTGAATGAATTTAATACAATCACAAATCAATTGTCGTCTATAGAAATTGATTTTGATGATGAGATTCATGCTCTGATTGTCTTGGCTTCTTTGCCAAACAGTTGGGAGGCAGTGAGGATGGTAGTAAGCAATTCTACAGGAAAGGAAAAGCTCAAGTACAATGATATACGAGATTTAATTTTGGCTGAGGAGATTCGCCAAAGAGATGCAGACGAAACCTCAGGATTTGGTTCTGCCTTAAACCTTGAAACAAGAGGCAGAGGTAATGACAGAAATTCAAATTGGGGTAGATCAAAATCCATAAATTCTAATCGAAACAGAAGCAAATCTAGATCAGACCAACAAGTACAATGCTGAAACTGTGGGAAAATAGGTCACTTTAAAAGGCAATGTAAAAGTCCTAAGAAGAAGAATGAAGATGATTCTGTTAATGCTGTAACAGAAGAGGTACAGGATGCATTACTTCTTGCAGTAGACAGTCCACTTGATGATTGGGTTTTGGATCCAGGAGCTTCGTTTCATACCACTCCACACCGAGAAATCATACAGAATTATGTTGTAGGTGATTTTGGTAAGGTGTATTTGGCTGATGGTTCAGCCTTGGATGTTGTGGGTCTGGGAGACATCTGGATATCGTTGCCCAATGGGTATGTTTGGTTATTGGAGAAGGTATGACATATTCTTGACCTGAGGAGGAATCTGATTTCTGTTGGACAACTTAATGATGAATGACATGCAATACTATTTGTTGGTGGTACTTGGAAGGTTACAAAGGGAGCTAGGGTATTGGCTCGTGGAAAGAAGACTGGTACTCTGTATATGACCTCATGTCCAAGAGACACAATTGCAGTTGCTGATGCAAGTACTGATACAAGCTTATGACACCGCAGACTTGGTCACATGAGTGAGAAAGGGATGAAGATGTTGTTGTTAAAAGGAAAACTACCAGAATTGAAGTCCATTGATTTTGACATGTGTGAAAGTTGCACCTTAGGAAAGCAAAAAAAGGTGAGCTTCTTGAAAACTAGTAGGACACCGAAGGCTAAAAAATTGGAATTAGTACACACTGATTTGTGGGGGCCTTCTCCAGTTGCATCCCTTGGAGGTTCAAGGTACTACATCACTTTTATTGATGACTCAAGCAAAAAGGTATGGGTTTATTTTCTGAAAAATAAATCTGATGTATTTGAAACTTTTAAGAAGTGGAAGGCCATGGTTGAGACAGAAACAGGTTTGAAAGTAAAATGTCTGAGGTCAGATAATGGAGGAGAGTACATAGATGGAGGGTTTAGTGAGTATTGTGCTGCACAAGGAATTAGGATGGAGAAGACCATTCTTGAGACACCACAGTAGAATGGTGTGGTTGAGCGCATGAACAGAACTCTAAATGAGTGTGCTAGAAGCATAAGGTTGCATGCTGGACTACCAAAAACATTTTGGGCTGATGCTGTTAGCACTGCAGCTTACCTAATAAACCGAGGACCATCAGTTCCCATGGAGTTCAGACTTCCTGAGGAGGTTTGGAGTGGTAAAGAGGTAAAGTTTTCACATTTAAAAGTTTCTGGTTGTGTTTCTTATGTTCATATTGATTCCGATGCTCATAGTAAACTTGATGCAAAGTCTAAAATATGTTTTTTCATTAGCTATGGTGATGAGAAATTTGGCTATAGGTTTTGGGATGAACAGAATAGGAAAATCATCAGAAGTAGAAATGTGATATTTAATGAACAGGTTATATACAAGGATAGGTCAACTGTAGTGTTACATGCTACAGAGATAGATCAAAAGAAATCTGAGTTTGTCAACTTAGATGAATCGATTGAAAGTACTATCCAAAAGGGGGGTGAAGAAGATAAGGAGAATGTAAATTCACAGGTAGATTTGAGTACACCTGTAGCTGAAATTCGCAGATCTTCTAAGAACATTAGACCTCCACAGCGTTATTCACCAGTTTTAAATTATCTCCTGTTGACTGATGATGGTGAGCCAGAGTGTTATGATGAAGCCTTGTAAGATGAGAATTCAAGCAAGTGGGAGTTAGCTATGAAGAATGAGATGGATTCCTTGTTGGGGAATCAGACATGGGAACTGACTGAATTGCCAGTAGGAAAGAAGGCTTTGCACAATAAGTGGGTATACAGAATAAAGAATGAGCATGATGGTAGCAAACATTAGAAGGCCAGATTAGTTGTTAAAGGGTTCCAGCAGAAGGAGGGCATTGACTACACAGAGATATTTTCTCCAGTTGTGAAGATGTCAACAATCAGACTTGTACTGGGAATAGTGGCTGCAGAAAACTTACATCTTGAGCAGTTAGATATGAAGACAACATTCCTTCATGGTGACTTAGAGGAAGACCTTTACATGATTCAGCCAGAAGGGTTCATTGTTCAAGGACAAGAGAATCTAGTTTGCAAACTGAGAAAGAGCTTGTATGGCCTTAAACAAGCTCCTAAATAGTGGTACAAGAAGTTTGACAGTTTTATGCATAGAATTAGGTTCAAGAGATGTGAAGTTGATCACTGTTGCTATGTTAAGTCTTTTGACAATTCTTACATCATATTACTGTTGTATGTGGATGATATGCTTATTGCAGGGTCTAGCATTGAGAAGATTAATAATCTGAAGAAGCAATTGTCCAAACAGTTTGCAATGAAGGATTTGGGAGCTACAAAGCAAATCCTTGGTATGAGAATCATTAGAGACTAGACTAATGGTACATTGAAGCTTTCACAGTCAGAGTATGTGAAGAAAGTTCTCAGCAGGTTCAACATGAATGAAGCCAAACTAGTGAGCACACCCTTGGGTAGTCATTTCAAACTAAGCAAAGAACAGTCACCGAAGACAGAAGCAAAAAGGGACCATATGAGCAAGGTGCCCTATGCCTCAGCTATTGGTAGCTTGATGTATGCTATGGTGTGTACAAGGCCAGACATTCCACATGCAGTGGGAGTTGTGAGCAGATTCATGAGTAGGCCTGGAAAGCAGCATTAGGAGGCAGTCAAGTGGATTCTAAGATATCTGAAGGGTTCAGTAGATACATGTCTTTACTTCACAGGTGCAAGTTCAAACTGCAGGATTATGTAGATGTTGATTTTGCTGGTGATATTGATAGTAGAAAGAGTACTACTGGGTTTTTTTTTACTCTAGGTGGTACAACTATATCATGGGCTTCAAATCTACAAAAGATTGTTACTTTGTCTACTACAGAAGCTGAGTATGTTGCAGCAACTGAAGCTGGAAAAGAGATGATTTGGCTACATGGTTTCTTAGATGAATTGGGTAAGAAGTAGGAGATGAGCATTCTACACAGTGACAGTCAGAGTGCAATTTTTCTTGTCAAAAAATTCGATTTTTCATTCAAAGTCGAAGCATATACAAACAAAATACCACTTTATCTGTTGCCTTGTTGAAGATAAACTGGTAATACTTGAGAAGATTTGTGGATCTAAGAACCCGACAGACATGTTGACTAAGGGTGTCACTATTGAGAAGTTGAAGTTGTGTGCAGCTTCAATTGGTCTTCTAGCTTGAGGACAGGAGGATGAGTTGCAGGGATGAGGGATTGTTTCTTGGGGATAGCGGTTTGATGTTGGTGATTGAACTAGTCTCCAAGTGGGAGATTTGTTGGGCTTTGTGGAGCCTAGTTTAATTAGGAAATGTTCCAAATTCCTAATTAGTATAGATTCTTTTTTGTAAAGAATATTATATAGAATATTTCCAGGTTGATATATTATTGTAATATTAGACTTCCTTATAGAATAAGGAAGGTTGTTGGAAATATCTCTATAAATATTCTAGGTCATGAGGGGATGATATTATGGTAGCCGTGGGTTGTACTTTGGATTCTTCCTTGATAATAGTGATATCCCTGCAACTCCGTGGACGTAGACAAATTGCCGAACCACGTAAACACTGTCTTGTGCATGTGATTTTTTTTCTTTGGCGTGTGTTTTTTCTCTATTTTTGTTTCTCATAGGTTGGGAATTCAGTTTAATTCCCTACAGGACCTTCCATCTAGGTTCTGGCCCAAATGTTGCTGCCTAACTAACTTGATTCTAGGCTCGATTGTTGGTGACCAAGCTAAGGCAGAAGAGGTTGTTGTAAAGTCAAAAGTCGTTGCACTGTCTCTAGTGGAGTTAACAGGCGATGAAATTCTGGGTTTTACATCATTTTTCGTAGTTAAGGGTCGGAATGAAGGGGCAGGAGCATTGAAACATTTTTAGCATGGTTGACGCTTCCAAGGTGACCACCCATTTCGCAAACTGATTTTAACATAACAGAGTAGAAGCTGGTGCTTTTTGTTCTTCTAGAAGAAGTGGATTTTTCGTTGAGAAAATAATTAGATCGATGGTTATAATTACTGCCATCTCTTTGAACTTGACTTATAATGGGTTCACTTTCAGCGACAAGAGATAGGGATAAATTTTCTTAGTAACATAATCCCCCTCATTGGAATTCTCGGAAGCCAAGCTAAACTTGTAGCACTTCAGTAAGTCCACCTAATTGGGTGTATTCATGAGGTAGGGGTGATCCAAAAAACCAGTAAGAGGAAAGAACTGAACTGGAATTGTTCTTCAGCAAATCTGGCGATCAAGTGGCTCGAATTCAGTTGGCCAGAGAACTTCAGGCAGCAAGTCACCCCTCTCACAGTCGTGAAGATCAAAAGGTTCAGGTCATCAAGGCCATCCATCGACTCCATGCTCTTGATCCACATAAATGCCACTTTACCCATCTTATTGGAATCTCTAATTTTAGAGTCCTCATAAACTCGTTTTACCTTGCCAATTCATCAACCAAGTGAATATTCAGTTGAGCCGAAACAATCACACAATGTTTCAGCATTCTTGATAGATAATTATTTACTGATTCCGAAATATAGGAATGAATTTCACGTAGTGGAGCCCATCCTCTAGTTGACACCGAACTCGCCTGAAAAATCCTGTCTGATCATTTATGCTCTGTACTTCTTTCAGTTAATATTCAATCATTTCTCTTTTGGTTCAGATTTAACACGGGACTTTCTAGGTAATTCTTTCTGCTATCATTCTGATACGAGTAGAAAACTTAAGTGTTGATAATCCTCTGCTCTGAACCCTTCTTAATATAACCCCAACTAAATGTAAATACATCAAAAGAATATCACTTAATAACCTCAGAACAAAAATTACCTTAGCAAGCCCTGCAGATCATTCGGAAAGACTGTCCAACTCAATCTTCTTAGTCTCATCAACCTTTGATTTGGTAGTAGGTTCATCTACCTTCATAGTAGTTGAGTAACCTGTACCATCTTCTGGGGTTTTTAGAGCAGGGTATTTCAGTACAATTTCGAGAAGAAGATCAATAACTTGAGTGAGATTCACAGGGATCTTTTTATGGCCTTTAGGACACTTTCCTGGTCCATCATGTATCTTATTTTCGTGAATCCGCATACATTCATTAGAAGATAAACCAAGTTCAACACTGGAGGATTTTGGTTTGTCCTTTTCTTTTTCCTTTGATAACACGATGATAGTCCTCCTTACTGATGATCCCAACTGACAAACTGCAGCTGCAGCTTTCACGAGAACCACAGGGTCTCTAGAGATAACCGTTGCCATTGATGTTGAAAAGGCTCGAGGGAGCACATGGCCAACATGTCGGCTTCCATTTAGAGTTTGTCGTATCTCCAACTCCATAGTTGTTTGAAGTGTCTGCGGATCTTCAATGAGATGCCGAAATGATAGCAGATGCTACTGTGTCATATCCAGGAAAGAAGCAGCTTCTTGGAAGATTGAAAAGAGCAGCCATACCTCCATTTTCAAGGAACTCTAAGGCTAGAGAATGTGTTTTTGTTAGGCGAGCACACAGCTGTAGACCAGCCTGCATGACCACAGCAGGAACTTGTTGTTTTAACAATTCACAAGCAACTAACAATACCCTACGACTCTCTTTAATTGTCAAATAACCAGTAGATTTGCCTAATATTTTCTCAAGGGCAGAATCAAGTTCCTTCTCATGGGCATTAGAAGCCAACTTGTTTTCTACATTTGGTGGAATGGACAAAGAAGCATGCTCTCCAGTCGAGTCAAGTACAAATCCTACTGCATTTCCTTCCGTAGTTTCAGAAGAAAATTTAGAACGGGACTGCAACAAGGTATCCAAGATAAGTAGTAGAGCACTTATGCATTTTGGGACTAGAACCTCATTCCCTATTTCATTTCTAGCCTTGAAGCTCATCAAAATACCAATTGCAGCAGAAACGATACCATTACATGCAGCAATTTCTCATGTACTTCCATCTTCAAACAGAATCCATGCTAAAATATGCGATACCATATACAGTGCTCTAGCATCCTTCGAAAATTCTAGTGGACAAAGCTTTAGCTGCTGAATAAGATAAGTGACCACCTTTGATCGATCTTCTCCTTTGCTCCGATTGCAAGGAGTCACAAGCAAATCTGTCAATGGGAATGCCATTGTATCACTACTCTGGAACAACTTCGGGGATTAACCTAATTGGCTCTTGAACAATTCATAAACTCGCCAGAGATGTAAAAAACACTGCTTGCAGTGAGAGGAATTCCTAGAAAGTGACCTGCCCAGAAAACAGCAGCTGGTCTAGGAACAGGACAGGACCAAGACAGGACCAATTTTGCTCTTTCTTCGTCAGAACTGCTGATAGCCACTAAGGTTCCTTTTTCCTTAACCCTTCTATAACATTCTTGAAGTGTGTTTCCCAAGCATACAGCTTCAGGATTTTCATGTTTATAAGTGATTCTGTAAAAGCCTTCAGCTTCTTGTCCTATGCTGCCATGAACTTTATCTGATATAGAAGAATGAGATGCCTTTGTAGCATTTGAGAGTCAAAGCTGCTTCTGATAAATGGCTGCAGACAGCAAGGATCTCACCTGGAACCTGATTAGTTTAGTTCGAAATGACCATTGGGATGAAAGATGCGGGCAACCTTGATAAGAGAAGAAGCAGAACGTCAGATGCTAAGTGTTTGCAATCGTGATATGCTGATCTTGAATCAGATACAGAGCTTGCGCTGCTGTCTCTCAATCTCCATACCAAAGGATCGGAGTGTGCGTGAGGCAATTCTTTCTGACACATAAAACAGTCCTCTAACCTTGCGGTTGTCTCTGGAAGAATTACTTATTGGTGAGCCCATCCATCATATAAGACTACATGGTCCTGTGCTGAGACTTGATGCCAGTCATAGCCTAGATAAGGTCTCTGCTGAAAATTGCCAAAAGTCTCAATATGCATCTTCATTCGCGTAGAGAACCTGTTCTACCCATTCCTAGTCCGGCGGGTTTGAGAATTACAAGAAATCGTGTCAAAGAACTTCTTATTATAAGCAGGTTTAGCATCTGATTGGGTACTAGTCCATAACCCTCCCTGTCACCCAAGCCTTGGCCAAGTGCATTGTCTTCGATCCTTTCCTTTTCATCCCTTTGCTTTGCCTTTCCAAGATAACCCTAAACTTCATCCCTTTTAAACCTTTCATTCATCGCCATAAAATTGAATTCTTCAGTGAACTACACAGTAGACTTCTGAGACTGTTGAGCAGAGGCTGGCAATGGCAATAATGGTGCTTGAAGTGCTGGAGTAGACATTGTGCTCAAAGTATTAGGTGATGCTGACGTTGAAGCAACCTTATCCATCTGATCAGGGTATACTTTCTGTGAGGAAGAAAGTATGGGTGACATGGGCTGTGCTAGTTGATCATGAGTTAATAAAGTTGGTGGTAGAGTTAGGAGACCAGAGGTGGAACCCCCAATTGTGGACGCAGAATGATGCAGGGGATGGATAGGAAGCACCAATACCAGATCAGAAACTATTTACCAGTAATTGGAGCTTCAGTTCTAGACTCCTCCATGAAGAAACAGCAAATTCGGGAATTTTCTATATTCTATGAACCAGAACTGACATATGAAAAATATGAAATCGGATCAACCATTCATCACTAATTTCTACAGCATCTGATTTTATTGATGGCTTGATAGGTCCCAGTCAAAGCCAGAAGATAATTCTCTTCGGGTGAGAATAAATCACAGAGTCTGGATAAAATATTTGCTGCCCTTTTTTTTATTGAATATGATAGAATTTAAATACAATAACTCAACCACTTCCTACAAATAAGCAAACAACTACTTAACATGTTGCAAATAAGTAGCTATAACTGCATGACCCACTCCTTCCACTCCTTTGCAAATATGTGAACATTGAGAATAACTTGGACTAAGTCTTTGACAGCACATCTTTGACAGCACCTTCATCTTCCCATGCACAGTCTATCCTTCTTACACGTACCATGGATTTCTAATAGGCACACGTTGAGAACGTCTTGGCTTATCAATACTTCCCCCACCGGGTGGACTCTTGTCCTCAAGGTCCACATCGGGAAATTGCTCAAGCAATGACTGGTGTGTCTCCCACGTGGACTCTTATCAATACTTCCCTTGTATCTCCACCTTGGTCTTCCTCCAACATTGGCTGATCAGTAATGTCTTCGCATACGATGATACCTGTGTGCCCCTTCAAGAGTAAGAGCTGTGGTTTTTGACATCTATGCCCAGCTGTGAAGCGTTCATTGCAGTTAAAACAGAGACCTTGAGCCCTTCTCCTTTACATTTCTTCCCATGTTAGGCATTTGATGGGAACAGCAGGGGTAGTGGAAGCTACACACGTAGTTTGTGAAAGAGCTAGGGAAGTTCTTATGGGTGGTGGTTGCGTGACCCGTTGCTGTCGTGTAAGCTGCTCGTCTCGCATTCGTGCCAAATTAATGGCCTCCTTGAGGGATTGTGGCTTAAACATCCGTATCCCATCAGAAATCTCAGCTTTCAAGCCTCCCATGAACGTCCCTACCAACGCCATTTGCGTCCATCCACCTACCTTGTTACCGAGCTTCTCAAACTCCCGTTGATAGTCTCTCAACGTTCCCAACTGCCTGATCCTTGAAAGGGCTTCATCAAAATCTTCGCAGCCTGATGGTCTGAAGCGATCCCATAATTCTTCTTCAAATTTTTCCCATGAAATCACTTGTCCTTTTTCCTGTAAAGTCTTGCGAAGCCACTGCCACCACTGGTTGGCCTCCCCTTCAAGATGGTAAGCAGCCATAGGAACTTTTTGGTTCTCTACAGTGCCCTAGTATTCAAAGAATTGTTCTACCTAATTGAACCACTCCATTGAATCGTCTCCAGAGAAGCGTGGAAATTCTAGCTTGGCTGATTTGGACGAGACGATTTGTCGACCTCTATTGTTGCTTGGTGAGGATTGCCATGGATGAGGTTCTCCTGATTTGTGATCACCATACTTGAAATTCAATGGATAGCTTCCTCCATCCGCTGTAGACCTTCCTGAACTGTACCGAGTCCCAACTCCAAGTGCTCAATACGCTCCTTGTTAGTTCCCATAGGTAACCTAGCTCTGATACCAATGATAGGTCCCAGTCAAAGCCAGAAGATAATTCTCTTCGGGTGAGAATAAACCACAGAGCTTGGATAAAATATTTGCTGCCCTTTTTTTTATTGAATTTGATAGAATTTAAATACATAAAGTCAACCACTTCCTACAAATAAGCAAACAACTACTTAACATGTTGCAAATAAGTAGCTATAACTGCATGACCCACTCCTTCCACTCCTTTGCAAATATGTGAACATTGAGAACAACTTGGACTAAGTCTTTGACAGCACATCTTTGACAGCACCTCCATCTTCCCATGCACAGTCTATCCTCCTTACACGTACTACGAATTTCTAATAGGCACACGTTGAAAACGTCTTAGCTTATCATGGCTATCATTTCTTTGTTTTCGAAAGCCATCTTCACTACATCAGTCTCAAAACCAGTTTTCAAACTTGATCCGTGTATTAGTGGATACTCATCCATGAAAACTGACTGCATAACTAAATCTGGCAAACCTCTATCAAACAATTGGGAACAAACTAGAGACCTTCATCGTATATGAAACTCTAAATGCTTCCTTAAAGTCGGTAATGGAGAAATATGGGCAGAATCAGGTGGAGAAGCGGAAAGATTGCATCTCAAAGCTTTCACATAATTTTCTAGTTTTCAGGGACTTGAAAGAGACAGTATACTAAATAACCAAAAAAATGGCATAAAAAATTGGATAGTCAGATATGGGAATTCCATCCAAATTCATCGTCTGAATGTAAGCAATTCTGTTGGGATCGTCCCTAGTAAAACCATGTCGCAAGGAATTGTCTCATCTGCACAGATCTTCACCATCTCGCCAGCTTGTATCTTTTTCCATTTTTTTCTTCTGAAAGTGACCATCATAAAGCATTAGAGCCTCACGATTGTTCTCCACTTCATTATTCTAAATTAGTTCAAGATGCCTCCCAATCTGTAGAACATCACGATGGTATTCAACTTCCCATTCCTTCTCTCAGGGATCTCAATGTTAGCATTCCAATTGTATTTCATATCAGACCCAACAGTTGATGACCTTCTTCTAAGCTCTGATTTCAGCACTTTCACCCTAATCACATCTTTACACTAACATTCAAGTATCACAATCTATACCATAAACTGGTAGGTACTCTACCACACAACTGAACCCAGCAAACCCCAGTTAAGACATCAACACTACATCTTGACATTCCAATTTTTTTACTCCCCAAGACTGTCTCAATTCTCCCATTCCAAGAATCCCATAAATTGCCGCCTAACAAAGAAAGGGTACTCGAAAAAAGAAACAAGAAAAAAAGAAAAAGGAAGGAACGAACACAAAGAAAAAAAAGGAACTCCAGAAAATAGAATAGAGATAAAAAAAAAAAAAAAAAAAAATGAACAACCAAGCCAAGCCACATTCCATTGTTTTGTTAATGGGCTTGAAAAATAGGTGGGGATATCAGAGAAAAAAAGAGAACGATTCTTGGATATCAATATCGGTGACAATCCCATACATCAGCCATTAACAGTAGAGATTAAAAAGACCAAAAATAGAAGCCAAAACAGAGCATGCTCATGTTTAAACACATTCAGCAAGAGAAAGGATCAGTCCTAAATGTCCACAACAATCAACAAGATAACACCGGGACTTGCAGAATAAAATGTAGAATCATATAGAGATGAGAAGATGCGAATTTCATGCGATCGTACTTGAAAGAACCTACCTTTGAGAAATATTGCTCAGCTTCAAGCGAGATACGTTCTCCTTCCCCAAAACCCACCAAAAAAGCTGTGGACACCAATTCTTTTTCTTCTCACCGAAAGCAATGAAAAATTCTTCCATTCTTCTCCTATTCCCTCTGCGTGCTGTTAGTCCTCCTCTTGAAAACCTTCCCCCCTTTCCTTCTCTCCAATCTTTTCTTTTATTTTTTCTTCGTTTTTCCAAAAAGAAACTTTCCTTTCTCCTACCAAAAAATTTGCCACTTTCCTTTCTCCAAAATTCTGGTGATCCTCCTTCCAAATAGATGACAGTTCATTTCCTCATGCCCAAAAAGCCAATAAATATGATTTAAAAAACTTAAAATAAAATAAAATGAAAATAATAAAGAAAGTCATACAAGCCACACAAGTCATGCAAGCCATTCAATCATGCAAGTCATGTAAAAAGTGAGTTGAAAAGTGCCTAAGTGGGCTTAAGTGGGCCTAAGTGAGCTTAAGTGTGCAAACCTAAAAGTGCACCTAAAAGCTATCCTAAAAAGGAAGGAAAAAACCTAAGTCTAAATTCGGGTTGCCAAGAATCACAATAGGGTTAGATAAATCCCTCAACCAGAGTCTTCGAGGTGGCTCAAAAAAGGTAAGTAGTGTGAGTAACAATGGGACACCAAGGAACTACTATGGAACATTGGAAGTGAATTTAAAGACATGTGCTAAAGGGACAAAATTGAGGGTCTACAGTATCCTCTATGCAACTACTAATAGACCCAAGTCATGTACAATATAAGAGATATGAGCTAAATACTCAAATCAATGTCAATACACCAAAGGGATAGCAAGGGGACAATCATGTCTTTCTTTTAGGGGCTCAATCATAACAATAAGATTGGTAAAACCCAAATCTTTTATATCACAAAAATTTTATACTCCATTAATAGAGTTTACAACCAATCTAATAAAAGAGAGATTTTTACAATAAAAAAGATCCTATGCTCTTAAACACAAATCTTATAACCCATTATAGGAAAAACAAACAATCCAATCATAGTTCTAACCATCATATTATATAGAAAACACATATACATTCATCCCTTAGGCCATTAGATGAAAAACTAGACCTATAAAATAGAGTTAGCACACCCTAGAGTAGATCTAACATGCAAAATCCTATCTTAGGGCTTTGATACTAGTTGTTGGAAACCCTGGATCTCTCCATTCCCATGCCCTAGATCGTATAGGGGCATGCAAACTACCTTAGTCCTCTAGATACTATGCAGCGGAAGCAAAAATAACATTTTTACAAATCTAAGATCTAGAGAAAAGACACTAGAAAAACTTTACCTCTTATTCAAATGTTCCATAATCAATTTCATTTGGTGAAGATGAAGAACGAAGAATTTAGAGGTTTGTATACCCAAGATCTCTTGCCCGATACTAGAGCGACGATCTTGGCATTCCAAAGTATGGGCTTTTGAAAGAAGGACTCCTAGCCTCTCTCTTTCTAGACCTGGAAGACAACTGTCTCTTAAAAGTCATGGAAACCCTAACCCTTAAGGGGGTATTTGTAGGGTTCCTCCATTGGGCTTAAGTGATTTAAACAAACCAAGGCTTAGGTCACTTAATCTAACCTAAAACAAGTCTTAATTGATTAATTAACTATAAAGGGCTATCTGATTAATCAATTAGCCCACTCCAGAGAACTTGCTCACTATCCCTGTGCAACCTTACGTAATTTCCAAAACACCCTTATGCATAAGAGTGAACCTAGAGCCACTCCAACCCTCATAAACCATGTCATCATGGTATATAAGCTCAAAGCGAGGACTATTGGGACCCATAGGAGTATTGACTTCTTCAAAATCCAATTATGAAGTTGATTCAACATTCTACTAAAGGGAATCAACTATACTCCAATATCCTATGTAAATAACAGTAAGATGAAGCTTGAGTCCATGACCTACCATCCAATGCATAAAGACTCCCATGAACTGGTGTCTGTTATCTAACAAGGTCGTGCTATCACTTATCAAGATTACCTTTCCAATCCTTAAGTTATAGATCCCACTATTGTGTGATCAATTGTCATAGTCTAGCTCCAAGAAATATATGCCAAATTTTCACTAAAGGAAATGGTATGACCATAGTTTTCTAGATCACATATCCTTTAGATCACCTAAGAAGACACATTGTTTCAATCCATGAGATATCATTGTACCTTTATTGAGAGTACCTATTGCCCTCAGCCTCCATCAATGGTAACCCAATCTATAAGGATAAATGACCATCTTAAGGTCTCTCCCATTAGTCAAAGCCTCCTATTGACTTTGGCAAAAGCTTAATACCTTCTCAAGGTTAGGAATCCATATAGTATAGTAGCTTAGTGAATCATGACAATTGATAAACTTACATCATGATTCCTCATAGGTTTAGTCTAGTGCGCATCACATGCACTAGTTCACTTACCATTGAAAAACCATCCTTATAGGTAAGAAAAGTCATCCTTCCAATTAAGAGGCAGTCCACTATAATCTCATATGGATTCACCAAATCTATGAACCTACTATGAACAACTCATCACTCTATAAGAAACCCATGAATTGGATCTTCTGTGCAAATCCTAATGCACCCAAGTCATATACAATACAGGTGATATGGGGTGTGTATGCTGGAATAATTAATTAATGCAAATGGGATAATAACGGGAAACCAAGAAATATAAATAAATAAATTTATAAATGAATCTTTATTTGTTACATCATTTCATGCTTTATAGGGTTCAATCCCAATATTTAATAATTTTCAAAGCCCCTCAATTATGTGCCCTGGATTGATTAAGTTTGTATTGTGTCAACTACTTAATCTCTAAATATTTAAAAAGGGAATTGTTTGAACTTTATTATAGTCAAATTTCTATCATCCTCTACCCTAAAAAATCTCATATTGAAATGAAAAACAAAGCATCATTCTAAACATTCACCCAAAATATAAAAAAGCTAAGAAGAAAATCACCTTCCATTAATAACATAAAGACCAAACTAAAGTTCTTATGGCTACCAATATATTAATTGCATGATTCTAGGTTATGGCCAACCATGACTTTCTTTGGCAAGTGAGAATAGAAGTAAAGGCAGTGGTTTGTACCCTTAGTTAGAGTCAAATATTTAGGTTAATGAATGAAAAGAATGTAACAACCAATTGAATGTTCCATATCAAAGAGAATTGATCAAGCTTTGCTTAATAAAGAGGCATAAATGAGATGAAGTTGATAATGAATGTGGAATATGACAATTAAGAAAGTGGATAATGGTTTAATTTAATCTTATCTTTCTCTTTTTTTTCTTCTTTTGTTTCTCCAAAATATTTTATATATATTATGTATAATGGCTCAAATATATCAAATTTGATTTGAGAAGCTTGAAAATTTGCTTATAAAAGATAAATAATTCTTTTCTGAATGTTTAATATGGTTTAATCTTTTCTTTTTTCTTATGTTTATATGCAGAATTGAATTTACTAATGTTCAATTTATCTTTTTTCCTTTGAAATGAAATCAAATACTAAAAATTAAAATTTTTTGTAGTGTCACCTGTTAAAGTTGAATAGTATTATTCAAAACATTACTATGGATGTTGGCTCAAATTAGGTCATATTTGATCTTAAAAGATTGAAAAATTGTTGAACGGTTAATAGTTCTCCTTGAAATGTTTAATCTAATCTAGTATGTCTCATTTTCTTTTTGTTAATTTGATCATTTCGATCTTTGGAATTTTAGTGTCTTTTCCTTTCAATGACATCAAATAGCAAAAATTACTAGTCTTTATAATTGTTTTCTAGTGTCATGTTTGTCTAAAATTCTTACTTAGGAAAGAAAAAACCATTAAATCTTTAATGAATGTTCTCATCTAAGATTGCATCTTGGAATAATAGAGTAGCTCCATGGTTGGTTTTTACCTTGGAATCAAAGGCCATTTGAGTATGAGAGTCTAAGATTGTTGTAGCTAGTGAGCTATGGTTTAAGAGATGTATGGTTTTTGAAATTCTAATACATCAATATGAACTCTCCTATGTACCTTACCCTAATTCAAAATCTAATGATACAAAGCCCCCTCTCATAAATTCAAAATTTGACCATGCATGGACTATTAATAATTCTTAAACCTATACAAAGGCTTTCCTTTATCATCTTCTATTTAGTTCTCCTATACATTTCACGTGTAATGGATGTGGTATGCATGCTCATGAGGGTTAAAAAAAAAAATGGAGATTGTTCAAAGTTCTGGGATGAATCATGAGCATTACTCTACTATGTGAACCAACAATAGCTTGAAAAGTTCATGCTTTTCTACAAAAGCTCCATAGCATTATGCCTTTCACCATTAAAGGCATGTGATGACCTTCCATGAACCAAATGTGAGGCACACATATAGTGGGGACTCTCCACATTTAATTAGCCATTACCAATCAAAAAATGAACCAGCTATTAAGACTAAACTGGACCATTTGTAATCGTAGGAGAAGTTAACGTAGTTGGATGATTGAGACCATATAGTCTTATCACTCCCATTATTAAAAAATAAAATAAAAGTAGAGAACCCATATTTTGTTTAAGGAAACTAGCTAAATAAGAGAGCTAAATCAACAGGTACATCATGCTATAGAAACACTATAATTAATGCTAATTAGGGGAATATTTTTATGCTAAGGTTTGAAGCTTGATGTTACATATAAGATCAAGTTAAGTCATAATGGCATGTTGTGAAGCCAAAAAAAGAATAAGAATTTGAAAATTATCTTTTTTAATTATTATTTCCATAAATTAGATAATATAAAGAATGTTGTAATTTATCATGGCTTCATTTGGTAATCTAATTCATATTTTGTCTAATTACAAATGTATCCTTACTTAGAGTTCCCTTGCTTAGCATCTTTATTCTTTGAAATTCTCAAGTCTACAAGGATATATCTTTTTTTCCAATAAACATAGTTTTAGGTATGCCTACAACTCAACTATAGATTAATTTTATATATTTCAATTTGTACATATGACATGGAGTGGTTCATATGAATTTTTAAAATTTAGTAGACAAACTTGCTAATTGCCCATTTTGAAAATAAGGATGAAAACTTCTTTTAACATCTCCTTTTGTATGTTAATTGGTCTTCCTTGACTTTCTATCCATTGTGTTCAGTCTCCCCATGAACTGGTGTCTATAGTCTAACAAGGTGAAAGCTATCAATCTTTCAAGACTACCTCTACTAACCTTAAGTTAACAGATCCCCTTATTGTGTATTCAACTTACATGTCTTAGCTCTCAAAAAGCATATTTCAAGTTCCACTTAAAGAACTATTATGACCATAGTTTCCATGAACACACCTCCTTAGGATCACCTAAGAGGACACACTACCTCAATCTCATGAGATATCATGGTGCCTCTGTTGAGAATACCTATTACTATCATCTTCCATCAACAATGACTCAATCTATAAGGAATATATGATCAATTTACGATCTCACTCGTAGGTCAAAGCCACTGCTAACTTTAGCATAAACTCAATATTCTCTCAAAATAGAGAGATAACATAATGAAGCAACTTGGTGAAGTCAGACTATTTGATAGCTTTAAGTCATAACTCATCATAGGTCTTGTCTAATGTGTAACCATACACACTAGTGCACTCACCATGGGAACCTCATCCTGATAGCCAAGACTAGTCATCTCTCCAATTAGGAGGTGATGCACTATAACCTTTAATGGGTTGCCTAGACCCAATAACTGATTGTGAATGAGTCATCTATTTACATGGAACCATGACTTAAATCTTCTATGCAACTCCTAATATACCTAAGTCAAGTACAATTGAAAAGATATAGACAAGAATGCTCATAAAGTATAATACATAGAATAAGGATAGATAAAAGTGAAATTGGAATATCATTAAATAAATACTGAATTCAAAATTTATTACATCATGTCATGCTTTTAAGGGTTCATCTTTGTCGTAAAAACACTATTAAGAGTATAATTGCTGAGTGAAACAAAAGAGTTTCCTAATTGTCTGGCAAAGAACTTAACAAGATTAAAGCAAGTACCTCATTATCTAATTTCATCTCTATAGCTACCAACTAATTCAATAGACCTTGGTGTTAGGATGGAGCCCTTAAAAACATAACATGATTTAATAAATTTAGAATTCATTATTTATTTAATCATGTTCCAGTTTCAGTTTTAACAATTCTTATTCCATGTATTATACTTTATGAGCATTATTGTCGACATCTTTTGACATTGTACATGACTTAGGTGCATTAGGAATTGCACAAAAGATCTAAGTCATGGGTTCCTTGCAAATAGATGACTTGTTCACAGCTAGTTTGTCACACCCGGGTTTCAGACTTAACAATTGATACTTAAATACAACATAAGTGCTTTAAAAAATATGGGGATACAAAAATTTAAATGTTGAGTTCCTGCTTGATTTTATGCAAAAAGAGAATGTGAAAAACTATTATAAAGAGGTATACATCCTATATTAAACTTTCTAACTATTTGTTAACAAAATATGATCCGTTTCACAAAATGAACTTACACTACGTCACTCTACATATACCAAAACCCCATGGTTCACTATGGGTAGCCCATACTACAAGGGTACATGACAAATATACATTACATCATTCCTTCAAAAAGATTCAGTCTTTGTATGACACAAAGGCAAATCCTCAAAACACTTTCAATGTGAGCAAACAGCTTCCAACCAACAGAAAAGCAATGCTCAAGCATTATTTCCAACATAGGTCTTCTGACCTGCATCTAAAGGTGGAAGGGATAGGGTGACTTCACAACTTAGTAGGAAAGTTTATAACCATTCTAAGCATACCCTTAAAAACCTTGAAATTAAATGTATAATAGCATGCATGATAAACATTTTATAACCATTAACAAATATGCAATAGTGTCAAACATGTATGCATGTGTGCTAGTTTCATCTCTATTTTTCCTCATCCATCCTTTCACAACTGATAAATTGGTAACCCCCACCAATGTACACATTAGATATCATGCTCCACAAGATATTCGATCAATATAATAATGACTATTTTGGGACTATCACCCAAGGGTAAGTCATACCCCGTGTCTTCTGGGACTCATACCCAAGGGCAGGACCAACCCAATACACCCACATCGGAGTGTCTTTCTCGAGGGCTTTAGAGACTTTCACCGAAGGACCCATGGTCTCACATAAAAAATATATCAAAGGATAGTGTCTGTAGTTTCACATAAACACTTCCTATATATCAATCAATTCTTTAGATATCATCTATCATTATTCCATATCCTTCTCGCAATGCAACCACTCCATGAACCATTTCCACAAGACTAAACCATGAATCTTCATACTAATATACGTTCCAATATCATTGAAACGTTTGAATACAATAAATCGAGATGCAATGACACATTAAAACATTTCATGAAATCATAGAAATGACATGAAATTCCAATAAATGTATCAAGGAAAGAAACCAAGATACACCATGGAATGACATAAAATTCCCTACCTTACACTAACTTCCTCTTTGTGATTCTTCTATGTGGGCGATCTTTACCTATTACAAGGAACTGAAATGAAACACATAATTTAGGTTTCCTAACCATGAAAATTTATACAATTAAAACTCATGACATTTTCCTTTCTTACTAATTTTTAACAACTTATTATTGTTAATTTTTAATTCTCATATTTTCTAATCTACATGCCCATAGGTTTTCGAATCAAATTTGAATTGAATTAAACAATCTTTATGCTACATATTAATATTCCCCAATTAATTTCCAAACACTAATTGTTTTGATTTTCCTAAAGCCTAACCCATTAACAAGTCCCAAGTGTCCAAATAACCTAATTAATCACATGCTTTACTAATATACTTTTCAATCAAAACAAGCTAAACAAAGATGTATGCTAATCTTTCCATTAATAAAATACTTAAGCTAAAACACTTTAAACCTTAATTAATTCTTATTTTTAACTAAAACATGTTTATAACTAATTACACTCAACTTTTACACAAACTTTACCATTAATTTGTTTCAAAACATCATTAGGAACCTAAATATACCAAAATTACTAAATTAATCAACTTTCTTACCTCCAATCTTCACTTTCTCTCTCTAGATTCTCTCTCTAACCCAGGCTGCTGCAAGGACAAGGTTCCAAAACGAGGGTGCAGACCTTTATAAAGGATCCCCAAGCAACCAAGAAAGTGGGGCATGCCATAAGGCTGCCAGCAATCTCAACTTTCCAAAATTGCGCTTTAGTCATTGCTGTTTAATCCTTCAAGTTATCCAATATTAAACCTATAGTTGCCTATTTTTCCTTTAGGTTTTCATAACTATAATCAATGCCTAAGAACCTAATAAGCATGCTTAAGTCATTAACTAATATCACTTAACCTTAATCAAGGTTTAATTCATAATTAAATAAGATTATCACTAAACTAGTTTTAACATCTAATCAAGCACATTTAAAGTTAGGTACTAAGATAATCATTATTGCCTATTTAATTCAATAGTACTAGGTATTACATAGTTCATGGGTCTAGGCAACCCACTAGATGTTGTAGTGCACTACCTCCTAATTAGAGGGATGATTGCTCTTGGTTATTGGGATAGGTTTCCCATGGTGAGTGCACTAGTGTGTATGGTTACACATTGGATAGAACCTATGGTGAGTTATGACTTAAGGCCATCATGTAGTCATAACTTCACCAAACTACTTTATTATGTTGTCTTTCAACCTTGAGAGAATATTAAGCTTGTGTTGAAGTTAGTAGTGACTTTGACCTATGGGTGAGATTGTAAGTTGATCATATATTCCCTATAGATTAGGTCACTATTGATGGAAGCTAGTAGCAATAGGTATTCTCCATAAAGACACCATGATATTTCATGGGATTGAGATAGTGTGTCCCTTTGGGTGATTCTAAGGAAGTGTATTCATGGAAACTATGGCCATGATAGTTCCTTAAGTGGAACTTGACATAGGCTCTTTGAGATCTAAGATATGTTAATTGAACACACAATAAGAGGATCTATAACTCAAGGATGGTCGAGGTAGTATTGAAAGGTTGATAACTTTCACATTGTTAGACTACAGGCACCAATTCATGGGGAGACTGAACACAATGGATAGCAAGTTAAGGACTCGAGCACTTGTTGTCTCGTTCTTATTTACATAGGATACTGGAGTTCAACTGATTCTTTGTAGTTGGATGTTGAATCAACTTTAAAATTGGATTATGAGGGAGTTAGTATTCCTATGGGTCCCAATGGTCTCCGCTTTGAGCTCATATACCTTGTTGGCATGGGTTATGAGGGTCAGATTGGTTCTAGGTTCACTTTTGTCCATAAAGTCATTTTGGTAATTACGTAAGGTTGCATAGGGGTAAGTAAACAAGGTCTTTGGATTGAGCTAATCGATTAATTTGTAGGCCCTGTTGGGTTAATTAATCAATAAGGACTTGTTTTGGACTAGATTAAGTGACCCAAGCCCTTAGTGGGCTCAAGTCACTTAAACCTAGTAGGAAACCCTATAAATACCCCCTTAGAGGTTAAGGTTCCCACAACTTTTCTAGAGAGTCGTCTTTCATCTCCAAAGTGAAAGAGAGTCATAACCTCCACTCTTCCTTTCATCACCATCAGAAGTGTTTCAAGATCAAGGTTCGAGTTATCAAATGAAAGACTTCATGTTTACGAGACTTTTATGATTTTGTTCATCATCTTCACCATGTGGATTTGATGCAGGAACAATATCCAAATATGAGATATGGTTTTTGTTAGCACTTTTTGAATCCCTTGAAAGTTTAAAAATGCTATTTTCCACTATGCATAGGATTTAGAAAAAGCCTAGGATAGTTTATTACTACTCAAAAAGTGCTATTTTGTAGCTCGTAATTAATTATTCTAAACACTCTTGAGTAGTAATTATTACCTTTTAACTCAATTGACATGTTAAGGACCCTTGCAATCATTTCTAATCAAATTGTGTTAAGTTTTGGTGTTTTTGATAGCTTTTTGCTCACCAAAGCAATTTAAGAATGAGGGAGAGCTATATATAGTTCATGGCAAAGCTTTTGGAAGCTCAAATTCATGAAGAAACCAAGCTTTGGAGCCTCGTAATCCTTTGCCAAAGTCGTTCAAAGTATGCAAGGAGGAAAAAGCAGAGAGAAGGAAATCTTGAAGAAAAACAGGGGACAGTAGTTGCAGTCTTCTGTCACACTTTTGGAGCACTTCCTGGAGTCCATTTTCTACATTCTATATACCATTTCAAATCTTAGGAAGTCAAGAGTCCAATGCTTCAAATGGTGTGCAAATTGGAATTGAAATGAAGAAGTTATGGCCGTTTGAAGACAACCGCACAAAGCTGAGTGAAATGAGCTGCGAAAATTTCGCAGGGTGTTTCGCAGCTGCGAAACCACCCTTTGGCACACGAGTGCCATTTCGCAGCTCCACCTCCTCATTTCGCAACTGCGAAATGGGCTGCGAAAATGTCTCCACCCTGCAAAAATGCTCCTTGGCTGCGAAATGACACTTGGTTGTGAAATGGCCTCCAAGCTACGAATCAAGTTGCAAATCATCTCCAAGTTGCGGAATCACCTCCAAGTTGTGAAGTCACCATGCAACGTGCGAAACCAACATGCGAACTAGGATATTTGTGCACTGACTCTGTTAGATCTTTTCTTCAGATATTTTTGTATAAATTTCCATTCTTCTCCTTGTAATCCGCCAATTATAAGATTTCTTAGCTAGGAAGGTTGGAAAAACTTCCCTATATATGTTCTCTTGCATCCATTGTAAAAATGATCATATGGATATATATCAGATATGTAATTGATGAACAGAGCACTTGCTCTGTTTTTCCTTCATATTTTTGTTTTCTCGTTATTTTTATTTCTAGCCAAACAAACTCTGAGGATTTTTCCTTAGAGGATGAGAGGCTAGGCTTTTTGTCTCTTGGGTGAAGGAAGCTAAGTAAGGTGCCGGCTACATAAGCGTGAGTTTTTGTTGTTTCCATTTTTAATGAAAAGAAAGTGTGACCCGTTTATGGTTTCTATATTTTTAGTTAACTTAAAACGCCTTTTAATCACCTGGGCCAACACTTGGTAAGGCAAGTGATCTCCTGTAGACCCTCAATTTTGTCCATTTGGCACATATCTTTGAGTTCACTTCCAGTGCTCCACAGTAGTTCCTTGGTGGCCCATTGCCACTCATACTACTTACCTTTTCTTGAGCCACCTCGGAGACTTTGGTTGAGGGATTTATCTAACCCTTCATTGTGTTCTTGGCAGCCCTAATTTAGACTTAGGATTTTTTTCTTTCCTTTTTAGGATAGTTTTTAGGTGCACTTTTAGGACAATACACTTAGGCATGTTTAGGTCACTTAGACAATGTCCCGATCACTTTAGGACACTTAGTTCATTAGGCACCCACTTAGGCCCGTTTAGACACTTCATTAGGCCTAGCTTTTATACATTCTTTTTTATTATTATGGCATGCATTCGATAATTACATTTATTTTGTTTATTCATCCTCATTTTTACTCTTCATTTGTTTATTATTATCATTATTATTATTACTATTTTTATTTATTTATTCACTTATCTAATAGGAAATTGCTTGAATTGTTTAGACTTCAAAATGTGCCTACAGCCCCCTTATTGAATGACGGAATTGTACACTTTGATCTCTCACTTTCTCTTTCATTTTCTTTTAATCATATTTCATTTAATTACTAATTCCATGATTTTCATCAGTTTTTCTCTTTTCCTTTAATTTTGAATTTTATCTTATTTTGTTTTGCATGAGGGGCACCGTCTTGGGGAGTACAAGAGGATCGTAGGCTGAATTATCCCCAAGCATTGACTCTTTGGAGAGCACCACCACCAGCAGGAAGAATTAACACATTTTCACATGATGACATCTACAAAGGATTCGTCAAGAACGATTGAATTCTGGGTTAAAGAAGATGAATATGAGCGGTTCTTCCATGGCTGCCGCAAACACCCCTATCACCATGAAGGAGGCTCCGACGTTGCCTAGTTTGGGAGTTAGTCGCTTATGCATGTCACGATGGAATCTGCCTTTGAGAAGGCCGATCACTGCTGACGCGACGCTAATGAATCCCAATACCAGAATTCTTGCATTGAAAGCTCAACTTTCGGGAACCACTGCAGATCTGAATCCATAAAATCTTCCTCCAGAAATTTTGAAGCTCTACAATACCCAAGAAGGAGTTCGGTCTCCATTCTCATCCAAGCTTTCAGATTAACCAGTCCCCAATGTAACTTTACAAGTTAAGGGTGCTGTTGGCTAGAAGAAAGAAAAAGAATATGACCAAGGGGCCCACCAGACAATGTTCATTGGCTTGTTAAGTCAATTGAAATAGAAAGTGCCAGGAGAAGTTTGGAAAGTGGGATCTTTTAAGGTTAGAAATACATCTCCAAAAAGAAAAAAAAAAATATTCCATGGAAAAGATAGGCTGCCATATAAATAGGACAGCAAGAATAAGAGAGGGAGAGGCGTTGAATCTCTTCACAAGATATTTTTTGAGAGAGGGAGATCCACACGCAAGACAACTTTTCTGGGCAGAGAGAGAGAGAACACGGGGGAATTTTTTTTAAAAAAAGTGGAGAACAGAGGAACGGGCAGGGGGATTCTTTGGGGCAGAGAGAAAACCCTGAGAGAATTTTTTAGAGAAAACACGTGGGATTTTGGAGGATTTTAGACGGAGATCGGGCTGCCACTTTAATCATCAGGAGAATATTTTTTCCAACGCAGGTTAGTTTTCGATTTTTGATACAATATTTCTTTTTTAGTTTGGGTTTTAGTTGATTGGTTTAATTAATTGTTTGTGATAAATTCTTTTAATTCTTGATTTGGAATAATCTTTTATTTTTCTTAGATTAAATGTCTCTCTTTTATGATCGCAATTCATTAGTTCTATGTTAGTTTATTTTAATCTACATGAAAGTTTAAATAAAGTTTGTATTTTTTAATTCCGATTAGTTTGAATTCTAGTTTATTTTGATTTGAATGAGTTATTGATCTTAAATCTATTAGTTTGATTGGGCTTGTAAGATAAAGTTTATATTTTTAATTCCGATTAATTTGAATTCTAGTTTATTTTAATTTGAATGTGTTAGTGATTTTGATCTATTAGTTTAATTGGACTTGTAAGGTAAAGTTTATTTTTTTAATTCCGATTAGTTTAAATTCTAGTTTATTTTTAATTTGAATGAGTTATTGATCTTAAATCTATTAGTTTAATTGGACTTGTAAGGTAAAGTTTATTTTTTTAATTCCGATTAGTTTAAATTCTAGTTTATTTTTAATTTGAATGAATTATTGATCTTAAATCTATTAGTTTGATTGGACTTGTAAGGTAAAGCTTATATTTTTAATTCTGATTAATTTGAATTCTAGTTTATTTTTAATTTGAATGAGTTATTGATCTTAAATCTATTAGTTTAATTGGTCTTGTAAGGTAAAGTTCATATTTTTAATTCCGATTAATTTAAATTCTAGTTATTCATGTGTTTCTTAAAATCTAAATGTTAGTTTTTGGATGATAATTTTGTTAGGAAGTTATAAATTTGTTGCCTTAGTGATTGTTGATCAAAATTTTTTTTTTTTTGAGGGCCACTGGAAACCCATGAAGGTCGGCCTTTACTCTCACCACTTTAATTGACAAGATTTCCTAAAATCTTTATTTCGTGATCTTTGTTTCCTTTTGTTTTGATTGATATTTTGTTTTCTATTTTTGTTATTTTAAAAATTAATTTCCTTTATTTTAAGACAAAACTCTTTTTCTAAAACAAAAAAAACCTTTTAAGAGATTTTTTTAAAAAAAAATTCATTTAAAGCCTCTAGAATCAAAATCTCTTTTCTATTAAAAAAAAAATAACATGCAACCATGCTTAATCGGTTTCCATCCTTCTCAATTTTCAACAAAAAATTTTGGTTTTAAACAAAACGAGAATCAAAGCTTGTAGTCCCAAATAAATGGGACGATTTTAGGCTAAATTCGTGTATATTAATTGGGGAATTGGTGGAACCCCTACACAAAAATCATTCTTTTCAAAATCACTTGCTGCCAGTTTTCATTCAACCCCTGTCCTCCTAGGTTTAAATTCCGTTTTAGTAACTTTAGAATATCTGTAAAAAATTTATGAAACTTGCATGACTTTCCTCACTTCTTGAATTTGAATTTAGAGTTTCATTTGACTTAGAAAGCCATTCTGGAATAGAAGATATAAATGAGTTTTTAGAGGGGTTCCGTTTTCACCCAGTTCTGGACACCCGAGGTCTTTTTTAAAAAATAAAATACCAGATGACTTGTTAAATTTGATTCAATATTTTTCTTCAATTATAGGCTTCTTGAAATTGATTTAGATACATAAAATATTAAAAAATATTTCCTTTTGAGGGAGATATGAATTTTCAAAGTCTCATCTACTGTGCATGCTCGATTCTGGACATCTGATCACCTTGAATGCTTTAAAAATACTTTTGAGAACCATCCGACCCTGAATTTAATTTTTATGTGACATAAACACTTTGAAATATGTATGTGTTTTTTTTCATGATTTTACGTGATCATTTACTATTTTGTTTAAATATTCGTTTATGCATGTCACTTTTTCTTATCTAATCTGGACTTTATAGAACCTTTAGGTGTCTTTGCTGTAATCTGTCCTTAGAATGAGTGTTCGGCTTTTGGAATGCTGATCTAGATGTGTAGGAGTTATATCCTGAAATTTTTCATAATTAAATTCCACTCTAAGCTATCTTTTTGAAATTTTTTATGATGCTTTCTTTTCTAACTACATGCTGATGGTTTTATGCTTTACTTAAACTTGTTATTATTTTTAGAGTCATTTGGTTTATCTTAGCTCAACTTTAGGCCTTTGACACTGTATATTCGATATAATGGATATGTTATATAATTTATGCTTGTCCTAACCACCTTGGCACTTTTGGGGGAATTCTTATAAAATATACTTGCTATCCAGGTACGCTCTCCATCCTCTAATTCCGAAATTCTATGAAAATGCATGTTATCATAAGCTATATCCATGTCTTTGTGCACTATGCTCTTGTTTGATGTCATACTTGATTGCCTTGATGCTTGTTCGATCATCTTTGATAAAAATACATGTTATGTGTCATATTATCTAAGCTAACCATTGATGCTTTATGATAGCGCTTAAGAAGTGGTTCAGGTACGCACCCTAACTCTTCTTTATTGTGACGTGATCTTATTCGGCATGTTATTTTTATTTTTTTTATTTTATTTTTTATTTGTTTTAATCTACCTAGGTATCCTCAATTAATCAAATAATTGCCACGTTTCCCCCAACTTAGCCAGTAGAGACCTGTATAGGGCTCAGAGGGGTGCTACCTCCTAGAGGTACCTTCCCGATAAGTAACATGATCCCCGAACCTAGACTCAGGTTTTTTTCAAAGACATGTTTTTTTCAAAAATTATGGAGTCACATTTTAGGGTTTTTCTTTCTTGTTTTATTTTCCCTTTAAAATAAAAAATAAAATAAGTGGCGACTCCAACTTTTTCTAAAATTAATTTTTCACAAATAAAGAGTGAGTCTCGCCGATTGAGTGGGGATGCACGTGAAAAATGCGGGTCCACATCTCCATCCATTGAGATGCACTAGTTTATCTCTTGCGAGCCTTTGGGAGGTGATTCAAAGGTAGGATTTTCTAGAATAGCCAACACTTGGTAAGCTTTTGGACTCTAAGGACTCTAAGGACTCTAAGGAGACATCCATTAGTTATCTCTTGCAAGCTTTTGAAGGATAATCCAAGGTTAAAGATCCCCTTGAATGGCAAATGCTAGGTGAGAGGCACGAGTCATTGCAAGGTGTATCAGTGAGAGGGATTTAGTGTTGAAACCTTTAATGGTAAGCATCTGTACCACACCGGTTCGGGAAATAACTATATGTTAAATCCCCAACGCGAGGAAAAGAAACAAGTGACCAGAATCTCCTCTTTTGTATTGTCACCTGATCCTAGTGACCTGAAATCCCAAGAAACATCTTTCTTTCTAGTTAATTTTAGTTACTTTATGTTTGGTTAGCTTAAAACCAACCATTTTCATGCAAACTTGCGTTTTCTTTTAAAGCTAACCTTGGAAAAGAAAACCACCAATTCAGCTTTTAAACTAATATCAATTGTGAAGTGAAAACCCATCTCTGTGGACGATCCTAGAGCCACTATGCTATGCTAGCTATGCTACCCTAGTATATGGTGAAATAGGTTTATAAATTTTGTTGATAACTCCCGTCTGAGGATTGAAATCAAAGCACATCAGTTGATTGAATTGAGTAGAACACCAATTGGGGACGAATCAATAGTTATGCATGTTCCTAACCTAGTCCGAGCTTGGGAAACAGAGAGATCCGAGTTTTTCCCTTTAACTAGTATCAAAGACATAGGTTAGTAATTGTGTTAGAACCATTCTAGGGTGTGTTAACTTGATTTTGCAAGTTATTTATTTGTCCCATTGCCCCAAGGATAATTAGTGTGTGTTCTTTATTATGATCTTATTATAATTTGATGGTTATTGTTAAATGTATGAGATCATAATTGTGATTGGATTCCCTACAAGAAATTCTACCTTTTGCACAATTTTTTTGGGCATGAATATAATTTTATCTCCAAAGATTTTGGGAGACAAAATTTGATTTTGTTACAAATTTTTTTGTCTAAAATTTTAATTGAATGTGAAATGAGGCAAAATTATTTGTGATGACTTCATAAATTTTAACAACAAAATATTTCATGGTAGAAAATATATTGGGAGATGAAAACTTAATGTTGTCCCAAAAGGTAAATAATGGGTAATAAAAATTATTTGGTTGTTAAATAGTTTTGGAGAGGAAAAACCTCACAATGAGGGACAAAATTATTGTCCTAATACCATTAGATGGAGGAATAAAAAAATTTATTAGAGAAGAAATTGTTTTGTTGTAAAAATTCAATATTGGATACGAAAATATTTCATCCCCCAATAAAATGCACTATTAGTCTTCTTCGTATTAAAATCTAAATTGTGATTGTAAAAGATAAAAAAATTTTAAAAGTAATTTACTTTAATTTTTTAAAGTATTATATCTTATTATAATTCATATATAAATTTATAAGATAATGAAATTTTATAAATATATTTATTTCAATTCTTCTATTTTTTTTTTCATATTTTTTCTAATTCATTTTTTAAAGACATAGGAAAATTTATAGATCACTTAAAGTTGATAAAAAAAAAAAAAAAAGTCATTTGTTTTTTAATACTTTGACCGTGTAATGTTTTTCCAATCTCATGTTTTCTATTAAATCATCTATCTCATTAATTTTTTTATAGGTATTTCTTATGGATATTTTTTAGAAAAAAAAAATCCTAATATTAACTATATAAGACAATAAATTTAAATTTTTTAAATTAATCCTTTATAATGATTTTTATAAAACTTTTAGTGAATTCTATATTTCCTAATCTTATACATTCCATAAAACCACCTTATGTCATTATCTATAGGTATTTGATTTTAATGTCAATATCTTACACTATCCTTAATAACTTGTAATAAAATAAAATTTAAATTATAAAAAAATAAAAAAATTAAAATCATTTATTTTGTTTATAACTTTTATTCTATATATATATATATATATCTAATTTGGATTATATTGATTATACAAAATATGAAAATGGGTTTATCATGTGAGAACCTAACATTCTTAGTCTTTTTCATATGAAAACATAAAAATAAATCTAAATTGTGAATGTATAAGATAAAAAAAAAATAGTAATTTATTTTAATTTTTATAATATTATATTTTATTATAATTTTATATATGAATTTATAAAATAATGACATTTTAATGATAATTTATTTATATCTTTTTATAATTTATCTCCTTGATTATTTTTAGGCATATATAAAAAGTTATAGATCCCTTGAAATTGATACAAAAAATTCTTTTGTTTTTCAATAATTTAACCACATAATGTTTTACCTTTCTATAAAATTGTCTCTATCTCCTTAAATTTTTTTATAGCTATTCTTTAGAAAAAAAATATCTAATTTAAACTATATGAAACAATAAATTAATTATTTTTTAAAATTAATCCTTTATAAAAAAATTTTAAAACTTTTGGTAATTTACTTAATCTTGTACTTGCCATAAAACCACCTCATGCCTTTATCTCTAAGTATTTAATTTTAATCTCAATATTCTAAACTATCTTAAATAATTATCCAAATTTATTTGAAACTTTAAATTATATTAATAATTATTTAAATTTTAAATATAATCTCTTTTAATAGTTTTAATTCTTAGAATATTGCATTTTTGTAGGACTAAAAGAAACTAGTTACTTTACATTTATCTTATTTTAAATTTAAAAAATATTTAATCAAATATTTTTAAAGTAATCTTGAAAAATTTTTAAAAGAATAAAAATTTAAAAACAAAAAACCAAAATAAAAAACAATCCCAAAAACTATTTTATAATTAGAAAATATTTATATAAGGATTTATAAAGTAATATTATGGGATGTTAAATGGAAACGTAAAAAGAAGAAAAAATAACTAAAATTAAAAACTTTCCTAAACTCCCTACAAAAACCCTTGCTCTCAATTCTCCTCAATTATTCCAAACCCATCACCATACCTGTTGCTGCCAGTTGTTGCCTTCTTCACTATTAAGTGATGTTGCCAACTGTTGTTGGTCACTCTCGCATCGCCGATGTTGTTGTCGTTGCACAATGCCACACATCACGCAGGAGTGGGGTTATTATAATTTTCGGATCATTGGGACCCATAATTTTATTTCGGTTTGTTCCGCTAACTGTTGTTGGTCACTTTTATTCCAATTTTTTTTGTTATTATACATAATTTAATTGGAGAAGGTATTCGATTAAATAAATTTTATAGGTATTTGATGTATTCTACACATCACGTAATACATTATTTTATTTTTATTTTATATTTTCCCTTTTTTATTATACATAATTTTGGTTTGTTTGTTATTTTTAGGATTTCGGTTTGTTTGTTTGTTATTATACATATTTTTTTTTTCCTAAAATTGTGTATTTTGCTTTTCATTTTTTGAGTAGTTTGCTATTAAGCAAAATTTTGTTTGAAAATTTGTGTATTTTCCCTTTTTTTTCACCTGGTTGGTTTGTTGTTAAGTGGAATTTGGTTTGAAAATTTATGTATTATTATTTATTTTATAAGGTAAAACATGTATTTTTTTGTGTTTGAAATTATTAAATAGTGATGTTCAAATGTTCAAATATTTATTTTAAAATAAAAATTGTAATTATTAGTTATAATTGCAGGTCTTAGTATGGGTAATTCATTATCATATTGATGTATTTAATTATGTTTATTTGGAAAACAGTAAATGTTTTCATATTGTCAAATCAAAATATATGAGTTTAAATTTATTTCATATTAAAATTAATTTGTTCTTATATTTTTTTTATTCATATTCAATTAATATTCTTAAGAAAATTATATATGTAAATTTACTTAAGAAGTAAGGAAGAAATTCTTAAAAAAAAAAAAAGATATAAATTATATTTGATTTCTATTAATAATTATTACTAATTGATAATAATTAATTTGTTAAAGTATTGAATGAAAGTTCATAAATTTAATTTATTTTTAAGTTAAGAATTTGGTTTAATTGTGATTGAAAAATCAGGTATAAGTGTTGTAGAAGTTAAAAGTTGGAAAGATAAAAAAGAAAATGTGAATTTTTTGTTAATCGGTATATTTAGTATATTTTGAAGTAAAAAGTAGGAATTTGTCACTTGAAACAAGTTGAAAATTGAAATTTATGTCATAATGTTGATTCATTATGAAAAAATGAAGTGTTCTATTAGAATGTTTGTTTATTATGAATAACTGAAATGCTATGTTGGAATGTTGGTTTATTATAAAAAATTAAAATATTGTACATAAGTGTATATATAATCTGATTAATAGAGGAGACTACTTAAAACATGGTAGAAAGACTTTACTTTATTATATGTTTGGTTGTTTGTCTAACATATTTATCTAATTCTTAGGTTACTATAATATTTTCATTTTCATTTTACTTACTCTTTTAGTAATATTATTGTGTAGAAAAAGGCTGTTATAAATAATGAAAATTCTGAAAAGCTTCCATTCATTCATTGTGATGGGCCTAAACCATTTGCGTTTCATCGTCACCATAAATCAATGATATATAATATACTTCTTAATTATATCTTTAAAATAATATTTTTATTTTATTCTATTTATGTAAAAGACATGTTTTACCTAAAAAGTTGTAAAAATGAGTATATTAATTATCTTTAAAAGTAACTTAATTATTTTTTGTGTGCATGTAAAAGAGTCTTACCATTGAAGAGTTGAAAAGGAAGTGGAGTTATTTCGTGCCACCTACTACAATGCAAGCAAAGGATGGATAAATGATACTCTTAAATCTCAATATGTAAGAGTCATGTTACTTGTAGTAGTAAAAGGTAAAACTATCTTTTCATTATATGTTATGATAATATTTTTACTAATTGAAATTATACTATATTTTTTAGGAAGAGATGCATGAGATTCAAAAGCAAAGTACCTGGAAGGTTGGTACTCTTGTTTGACTTAGAGATAACTCATTGAGTGCTCGAGAAGAGATGAAGTTATGTTCAAGGTTTAGGATATGGATCACAACTTAAGCATTCAAGTGCAACTGAATTTCTTAATGAAGAGACAAAGAAGTTGCGACAATAGATCATAGAGTTACAAGAGCTTAAGATTACAACTACTACTCAATTGGAGAAGTTGAAGGCAATGATATAGAGTTTCATGCCACAATAAACCAATACTTCTGACTACCACCTCATTTTGGCTTAGCTTCCTAACCACCACCTTCACTATCAAGTTGACATTATTAAGTGGTTTACAATTATAAGTTAGTCATTTTCATTTTAGATAATATTCAAATAGCATAGACAATGTTATTTGCAAGTATGGTTTTCATTGATAAAACAAATATTTTGTTATTACTTATTTTCTATAGGTTATTATATTTTTACATTATTAAATTCTTCATTTTGTATAATATCATCTTATATTTGAAAGTGTTGAATATTATACAGGTTTATAAATGTTTCAACAAAATTATCAAAAATTTTAAAAATTAATAATAATATTATATTTAGGGAGGAAATTATTTCATCCTTAAATTAGTATAAATACAAACTTTGTTTCATTATTTCATCTCCTAATATGAATAAAAACATTTAGAGATAAAACTGTTTCATTGCCTAAACATGATTAGTTTTAAAGATGAAATAATTTTGTCTCCAATTGTAATGAAAACATTTAGAGACAAGATTTATTTGTTACCAAAAATATATGTCAATATTTCGAAACGAAAACATTTCCTCCCTAAATGTAAGTGAAAATATTTTGAGATAAAATTATTTTGTTGCAGAAACTCTGTGTTAACATGATGGAGATGAAAATATTTCATCTCCTAATGTCTAAAGTAACATTTAGAGATGAAATAATTTCGTTCCCCAATGAAATCTTGTGTCACCAAATCGTTTAGTAGATATTTGAAAATCTTAGAGAATTTTTCGTACTCTAATGAAAAGACAAGTTGGAAAGAAATAAGGAACCTACTTTCTTTTCAAAATTAAACTCTTAGAGAATTTTTTTTTTCAAAATAAATCTTTTTAAATTTTAGATCTCTAAGAATCGATTTATTTTAAGGAAGAATTTTTATTTTTCCAAGTCTTTATAAAATAAAACTTTCTTATTTAACACGAGATTCTAATTTAAAGAAATAAATTATTTTTGGAAAAGTATATGATAAATAATTCATGATTAAGATGAATTACGAAGATATTGTTTCAAATAAAACAAATTAAAATGGAAATTTTGGATTTTCTTAAAAAAATAAATTTTCATGAGTTTTATTTCCATTATTATTTATTTAAGGAATTGGTTGTTGTCATTTGGGATTCCAAATTCTTTTTGGGACTTTCCTATATTTGGGTTAGGTGGTTCTTTAGGCTCTCCCCCCCATAGAGAAGGAGAATGACACCTAAATTGGTTTTCAGACTCTCCTCCCTAAGAGGAGGAAACCATTTAGTTTGAAAAGGAAAGTTTAAGGATAAGGAATATGAAAGATATCCTCATTTGGCATGGGAGTCCCAATTCAAGTAATAAATAAAAGTTTTGGAAATTCTCATGATGGATAATTTATTTTAAGACAGTTACCAAAATGATCTTAAATTCTCTTTTCCAAAATATTAAATAGGAGCGAGCCATAGGCAAGCCCATAGTCTCCAAGATCGAGCCCATCTTGATTTTGGGCCCATCACCATCCTAAAAATGGGGTGGCCCAAGGAATCAAGAGATATGGACTATCCTTTATGGACAAGACTATATATGTTTGTAGTGGGAGTGGCCAATCCTAAAGATAGAACTCTTCACTTGGTAATATTGATGTCAAGAATCTTGGTTACACACTTAACTTAGACATGAAGTGGTAGATCACCTAAAGTGGTCCCACTTGCATTGGCTAAGGAATAAACATAAAAGTATGCTGATCAATGCCTTAGGACAACTTTTAAAGTTTAAGGCAAGTTGATCAATTAGAGAGGGTCTCTACCCTAGTAATAAGAGTCATGACTTGCCTAAAGTAGGCTTGATCCTTATGGTACTAGGATACCTTGCAAAAGGACATGTAGTTTGAGAGCACTACATTTTTGCTAAATTAATTACCAACTTACCTTGAATGCTCAGTTTCTTTTTATTAATACTTGGAGTTAATATATATGTTATAGATATCACGTCTTCAACTTATCACCTATTATCTCTTGTTTAAATTGGACCTAATTATAAACTAAAAATAATTTGGATATAGTATTAATTGCATAGAAGCTATTTTTGTTAGAGTTTGTTATTTCCTTTGAACAAACCTATCATAAAGTAAGAGAAGCATATCAAAAATGATATAAGATGGATCAAAAGACCAACTCTCTCATACTTGGGTCTTTAGATAATGTGTTGCAAAGCAACACATGTCTATTGTTGTAGTCTATGATATTCTCTTTAAAGTTGTAAGGGTTATTTGGTGATAAGGGCAAGTCAACTAAACAAATTGCCCTTAAGACTATTATAAACACCAAGATTCTTGTTATTTTAGAGATCTTACCAGATTCATTTGGGATAGGTAAGAGGATTCTCAAAGAGTCGAAAGATGTTCATATGGAAGTTAAGGTTCTTTGGGCTCTTCTACCAAGAAGAAAAAGAATAACACCAAATAAAGAAAGTTCAAGAAAATGAATGAGAAAACAAACCATGAGCAATGATTCATTTGTGGCCTTTTAGGACACTAGAAGAGGAATGCTCAGAGTGCCTAAGGATAGACAAGTACACAATATATTCTCATTGTTAAATAAATAGTGGTGGATAGATTCCTTGCCCACTATCTGTAGTTCTTTATAAGGTTTTCAACAAGTCAAAAGGTCAAATGATGGGATTATACTTACCATAGCTTTAGTTGCAAGATTAGTTGTGTAAGTTTGTGGGAGGTATTACATTTTTTTTAAAATTTTTTATGTGAGACTCCATTATCACTCTGTCAAGTAATGAGAATTGTCAAATCTCACTAAAAGAAAGAACCTAGCACTAATCAAACATTTGACTTCTAATGCCTAGGTTATATTAATCTAAATAGGATCCAAAGACTAATTAAGTCTAGATCTTCTTATTCTAGAAGATCTTTCAATTTACAAATTCTATATAAATGGTAAAATGACCAAGAATCCAATTTATTTTTAAAGAACATGGAACCGATGAATGTTTGGAGTTAGTGCATACTCATGTGTATGAACCTTTTTGTGTTTATAAATGAAAAGTATGGGTATTTGATTATTTTATTGATAAATACTCTAGGTTTGGATATGCAAATAGGAAATCTGATGCCTTGGATAAACTCATTGAATTTAAAGAGAAATTAGATAACCTATTGGGTAAACATATCAAGGCACTAGTGTATATGGTTACATATTGGACAGGACCTATGGTGAGTCATGACTTAACGCTATCAAGTAGTCATGACCTTACCAAGCTGCTTCATTATGTTGTCTCTCAACTTGAGTGAATATTGAGTTTGTGCTAAAGTTAGCAATGGCTTTGACCTATGAGTGAGATCATAAGCTGATCATGTATTCCTTATGGATCAGGTCATTGTTGATGGAAGTTGGTAGCAATACATATTCTTAATAGAGGTATCATGATATCTCATGAGATTGAGATAGTGTATCCCCTTGGGTAATCCTAAGGAGGTGTGTTCATGAAAACTATGGTCATAATAGTTCCTTAAGTGGAACCTAAAGGAGGATTTATACGTAGATGGCAATCTACTCATTGAGAATGATGTAGGGACATAGTCATTAGTCAAGATTTGGTTGTCTACTCGATTCTAGATAGAAATCCAGAAGGAGTGCAATATATTCTTGAGTTTAAAGTCCTTAGGGATTATAAGAATAGGAATTATGTTATGTCAAGCATATACTTAAGTATGTTTTGAGAACAAGGGATTATATGCTTGTGCTCCAAAGTGTTGAGATAGTTTAGAGGGTGACGTGATGGTTGACAAGATACTTTAAGTGGAGAACCTAGTGGATCCCTTCACCAAGACATTGATAAGGAGAGTCTTTGTTGGTCATAGGGATCGATAACATAGGTTTCAGATGAGTATTTGACATGCTTTATAGGCATAATGCTTTGAGAACTAGTGGAAGAATGTTAGGATAGAGCCCTTAAAAACATGACATAATGTAATAAATTTCGAATTCATTATTTATTTAATGATGTTCCAATTTCACTTTTATCAATCCTTATTCCATGTATTACACTTTAGGAGGATTCTTGTCTGCATCTTTTGCATTGTATGTGACTTAGGTGCATTAGAAGTTGCACAAAAGATCTAAGTTATGGGTTCCTTACAAATAGATGACTTGTTCACAACCAGTTCATGGGTCTAGGCAACCCATTAGAGGTTATAGTGCACTACCTCCTATTTGGAGGGATGATTGGTCTTGACTATTGGGATAGGTTTCCCATGGTGAGTGTACTAATGTGTATGGTTACACATTGGAAAAAACCTATGGTGAGTTCTGACTTAAGAGTATCATGTAGTCATAACTTCACCAAGCTGCTTTATTATGTTGCTCTCAACCTTGAGAGAATATTAAGCTTGTGTTGAAGTTAGCAATGACTTTGACCTATGAGTGAGATCGTAAGCTAATCATATATTCCTTATGGATTGGGTCACTATTGATAGAAGCTAGTAGCAATAGGTATTCTTAATAGAGATACCATTATATCTCTTAGGATTGAGATTGCATGTCCTCATGGGTGATCCTAAGGAGGTGTGTTCATGGAAACTATGACCATAGTAGTTTCTTAAGTGGAACTTGATGTAGGCTCTTTGAGAACTAAGATATATCAATTAAACTTACAATAGGAGGATCTGTAACTCAAGGATGGTAGAGGTAGTCTTGAAAGGGTGATAGCTTTGACTTTGTTAGACTATAGACACTAGTTCATAGGGAGATTGAACATAATGGATAGCAGGTCATAGGCCCGAACACTTGGTGTCTCATTATTGTTTACATAGGATACTAGAGTTCAGTTAATTCTCTATAATGGGATGTTGAATCAACTTTAAAATTGGATTTTGAGGGAGCCAGTATTCCTATGGGTCCAAGTGGTCCCTTCTTTGAGCTCATACACCTTGTTGGCATGGGTTATGAGAGTCAAATTGGTTTTAAGTTCACTTTTATCCATAAAAGCATTTTGGTAATTATGTAAGGTTGCATAGGGATAAGTGAGCAAGGTCTCTGGGTTGAGCTAATTGATTAATTAGTAGGCTCTATTGGATTAATTAATCAATAAGGACCTATTTTGGACTAGATTAAGTGACCCAAGTCCTTAGTGGGCTGAAGTCACTTAAGCCTAGTACGAAACCCTATAAATACCCCCTTAGGGGTTAGGGTTCCCATAATTTTTTCTAGAGAGTCGTCTTCCATCTCCAAAGTGAGAAAAAGTCATAGCTTCCACTCTTCTTTCCATCCCCACCGAAAGTATGTCAAAATCAAGGTTCGAGTCATTGGGTGGAAGACTTCAGGCTTACAATACTTCAACAATTTCGTTCTTCATCTTCACCATGTTGATTTGACTCAGGAACATCCAAACTTGAGTTATGGTTTTCGTTAACTCTTTATAAATCCCTTTATAGTTTAAAAATGTTATTTTTCCATTGTGCATAGGATTTAGAAAAAGCCTAGGATAGTTAAGCGTGTTCCTAACTTGGTCAGGCTTGGAAAATGGAGAGATCTGAGTTTTCTCTTCATGAACAAGGTCTCTGGATGGGGATAATTGATTAATTAGTAGGTTTTGTTGGGTTAATTAACCAATTAAGACCCATTTTGGGCTAGATTAAGTGACCCAAGCCCTTATTAGCTTAAGTTCCTTAAGCCTAATGAGGAACCTTATAAATACACCTTAGGGGATAGTATTTCCATAGAGTTGTCATCCACCTCTAAAGAAAAAGAGAGTCATAGCCTTTACTCTCTCTTCTCCCCTATCAGAAGCGTGCCAAGAATGAGGTTGTGACATAAGATGGAAGATCATGGGTGTAGGAGACTTTTGACAACATTGATTTGATTCTTTAACACTTGGATTTAAGGTTTGGGAACATGCAAACCTGAAAGTTTGTATTTTAATCATAAAGCTCAATTTTTGAAAAATTGATATTGCTTCTATTGCTTAGATCTTAAAGTCCAATGGATACAAGCAATATTGAGAAACTGAAGAAAGATCTCAATAAATCCTTTGCCGTAAAGGATTTAGGATCAACTAAGCACATTCTTGGTATGAAGATTATCTATGATAGAAAGCAAAAAAAACTTTGGTTATCTCAAAAGAGGTACATTGAGAAAGCTCTAAAGCGTTTCAACAGGAGTAAAGCAATGCTTATTGCATCACCACTTGTAGGTCATTTCAAGCTTAGTAGCAAACAATGTCCTACCAATGAGAAAGACTAAGAAGACATGAAGAGAATGCTTTATGCATTTGCAGTTGGTAGTTTGATGTATGTCATCGTATGTACAAGGCCCAATATAGCTCATGCAGTTGGTGTTATCAATCGATTTCTTTCTAATCCAAACAAAAGGAATTAGGTAGAAGCTAAGTGGATTCTCAAATATCTCATTGGAACTTCCAAAGGTTGTTTATGCTTTGGAAATGGAAAGCTTGTGTTAGATGGTTTCATAGGCATAGATAAGGTTGGTGATATCGATTCAAGAAAGTCCCCTTCGGGTTATTTGATAACCTTTGCAGGAGGAGCAGTTCCTTGGTAATCTAAACCATAGAAGTGTGTTACATTGTCTACTACGGAGGTTCTGTACATTGTAATTATAGAATATTGCAAAAAAGTCTTGTGGATGAAGAAGTTCCTATAAGAGTTGGGTCATAAACAAGAGAAGTTTGTCCTTTACTGTGACAACCAAAATGTAATCCATCTTAGTATTAAATATACTTTTCACTCATAATCAAAGCATATTGATGTGTGATACCATTGGATTCGAGATGCTCTAGAGATGAAGTTGTTGCAGGTTGAACAAGTTCATAGTAATGATAATGCATGGTTCAGATATGTTGACCAAGACATTACCGAAAGAGAAGCTTGGAGCTTGCAGCGAGATAGCTGATATGGACGAGCCCCTCTCCACGTGAGAGTGAGACAAAGATTTATTGAGTGGTATCCCTCCCATGTGGAGGTAGGGGGCCCACGTCAATAAATTACAAAAAGGAAAAAAAAAGAAAAAAAGGAAATGTGAAACCTAATATATATATATATATATATATATATATATATATATATATTTGATGAAAAGATGGGATGTGTGTGGCTGAAAAAAAAAAAAAAGAGAGAGAGAAAATGAGTGTGGGTTATTTGACCTTGTGTGTCCATAATCCAACTATGATTCTTCCTCCTACTGGTGATAATAAACCTCCAATATTTTTTTATAAAAGAATCGGTGTGCCCATTATTTTCATGGTGGAAGATTTTGACCAAACTAGGTCACATGGTTTTGTTTCCCTTCACAATAGAGGGTTTTTTCCATAAAAAAAAATTGGTACCTTGATTTTTTTGCTTTGCTTATTTATTTTGTTTGATTTACCTATTGAATTTTTTTAATGTCACATGCCTATTTAATTACACAAAGAGGGAAAAAAAAAGTTTATTTTATTCCATTGCTATCGTCCTGTGTTAAGGACAGATTATTATTTGTGCAATTTTTTCCAACATAATAACAGTGTGATTTGCCTTGCCAGATATTAAGCAATGAATTATATTTTCCATCTACTGTTTTCTATTATTATTTGCATTACTATATTAATTTTTCAAATTATTTCTGTGATTTTTTTGGAGATCAAGAACCTTGAGGAGTCAGTTGACTAGCTGGGGTGAAGCCTTAACCTCTTGAATTGAAGCTGCTATCTCCTCGACCATTTCTCCTAGGACCTATTTGCCCAAAAAACACTTGAGCATAATTAGTCAGTAGCTTGTTCTCCATCTTTTGATCTTTCAACATCTGTTCATTGCTTTTTAGGGATAGAATAAATTGATTTAATGAAGGATAAGGCTGCTTTGAAAGCATTACCACAAGAAAATCTTGGTTTTTTGAACCAAAACCTCTTTCTAATTGGAATGCTTTATTAGTGCCTGAGATAGGTTGATTTATAGCTGCTAAGCTATCACACAATGCCTTGAATTTTTGGATGTATTAGTCAATGGACAATGCCCCTTCAGCCTGTGTAATTGATTCTTTAGCGTGTTTTATTTTCTTTTGTAATCAGCAACAATTGCTCTTCAAGACTCTTCCAAGTTTGTGGTTTTGAATCTGCCTCTATTATCATTCTGAGTATCTCCACAATCATGATTCCTAGAAGCCATGAGGTGAGAAATCCATCATTATAGAGCCAAGTTGTACGTTGTGAGTTTGTGACAGTTTTTCAACTAGGATCAATCACTTCCCCTGCTGGTTTTGCTTCTGAAAAATGATGGGCTATTCCAAGGATCCTGATCACGGGCAAGACCTGGGAACACCAACGGAGAAAGTTTGTTAAGCTTGATCAACATTAGCATTAGACTCTCACATTGGTGGAAAGACTAAATTGACAACAAGGATTCATCACGGATTTTCACACCATTCTGATCATGATCATGATCTTGGATTTTATCAGTTTCTAACTCAAGATGGAGGCTGTGCTGCATTGGATGACAATGTTTTTCATACGGTGATCCCTATGCATATATTTCAGAGAAATTAGTACACCATTTTCTTATTTCCCCTTTCTAAATTTGTTCTTCGACTTAGTATGAATGTGAATGTATTCAATGGTCTCAGTAATTTGACATAACATATTAACAATTGAATGAATGAAATCACCGGTCCATATGTTATAAAATGAAATTCATCCAGTGATGGGATTAGACTTTGTTTTTCTTTTCCTTTTGATTAATTTTGATTGACAGCACATGTCTTAAATGAAGCTTAAAAAGAAAGTAGAAAATTCTACTAATGAAATTACATGTATTCTGCATTTCTTATTCAAGTTCCAGCACAGACAGTAACTAATGCTTTCCATATATGCGATATATGAGCTTGAAAATATATTCAAGCCAATTACAGCCATAAGTATAAAGGAAATCTAGTACAAATTCACTGCAGTGTAATTAACATGGCGGCATATCAGGTGGTGGAGGAAGCATGCGTTCGTCCCATTGATCTCCATCTCTTACTATGAACACCATATCCATGCCCCATGTAAGGTGACGATCCAAATGACAGTGCATGAACCACACTCCTGTGACAAAGAAACAAAAAAACATCAAGATATATACTAGGAGTTATAGTACTGGTAATAGGTGTTGAAACTATTAGTTTCGCTTACCTGGATTGTCTGCCTTGAATCTGATGGTACTCCAGCCATTTTTAGGGACAGTAACAGTGTTCCTATAAGGAGGGTCAACTAAATTATACCCCAAAGGGTCCTTCTCTGGGTCGAAATTTCCCTGTCCCAATCCAACAACATAAAAGCTATGCCCGTGTAGATGCATGGGATGATCTATCCCTGCAACCAAATTTGTGCCTTGGAAAACAATCTCCACGGTGGAGTTGTAATCCAGGATATACACCTCGGTCCCCAGCTTTGGTATCTCTAGGATCAGTGGCAGATACTCAGCTGTAAAATTGAATATATATGGTGGGTATTTTGGAAAGTGATCCCCATACACCCCTTTGATATGACCATAGTATGCCTGGAGTATATCGATTGATGGGAGTATAAAGCTTATGTTATTCATGCTTGCGCTGAATCGAGTCCCATTTGGTCCCTGACATGTATCATTAGGAATGCAGGGTAGTGTGTTCACAGAAACAGTGGTAATCAACTGAGTGGTAACATTTTTGGGAACATTTACTGGATGATCTTCACTGGCTAGGCCTCTAAGGCTAGAGCTGAAATTAAAGGATGCACTTGTGTCATTATAGTTGGGAAGGTAAGGCAAGGAAAGAGATGGAGAGGCAGTGTAGTTTCCATTATACTGTACAATAGCTGTAGTTGTAGTGCGATCGAAATCAACATTAATAGCAGTAAAATAAGCCCTAGCAGCCATATAATAGTGATCAGGCTGTTGGTTGGTATGCAACAAGGCGTCCAGCGTTTGTCCAGGGGCTATTGCAATGTAATCTCTTGTCAACGGCTTGGTGTAGCTACCATCTGCTCCCACCACGGTGATCGGATGTCCGGCAATGGCGAAAAAGAGAATGTTATTCACGTCAGCGTTGACCATGCGGAGTAGATAAGTCTTGCCTTGATCCACATTTAGCTTGAATGTTTCTGAAAAATAGAGGGTGAACTGAAGTTTATTAAGGTAGGATGAAGAGCTGTAGAAGCATGCCTAGAAACTGCTAAGTTTTCGATTTTTTTTTTTTAATGCTTTATTATTAAAATTATTTCACTAGCATAAAATGTGAAGCGGCTCTAAAAAATTTTATGCAGGGCGTGGATTCACATAAAAGGTACAAGGTAGCAGACCCTATAGTGTACAAAAAATTATGTCTAGTCCATTTGATGCATGTCAAACACAAGCAGTAAGATGGCAAAGGATATGCAACTTCAATTATTGGGATAAGCTTTTGGAAATGAAAGGGGAAAATTAGGAAGGGAGTCTGAATTCTCTTATTTAGTTTGTAAGAGTAAACAATAAGAAAAATGAAATATTGTGAAAAGTATTTAAAACCGTTTTTATGTTTTCTAAGTTTCTATTCTTCGTACAAAGAAAGAGTAATTGAGATCTGTCATAGAAGAAATTATAAATGAAGTTTAAACCTTATTCTTTTTCCTCCTCACATTGTTTTATTTCTCTTCAATTTTCTATGATCGAATGAAAGATAAATGATGAACATGGTGTCTCGAGCGAAAGGGAAATCAATCGAGGTGGGGACAAAGATGTTGGGAGACTTCACTCTAACCCATAATCTTGGTAAGAAAGTTCATTAAAAGGGCCTATAAGAAGCCCATCTACAAATAAGGATGACAATGAGCTAGGAGGGTTTTGGATGAGTACTCCCATCACAAGCCCATCTCAATTATTTAAATATATTTCCTATATCTACATGATCATGCCTTGATTTTTACTTTTAATTCGTAAAATTCTTAAAGATTTTAAGTATATTTAAAATAAATATAATTCATTAATCAATAAATAAATATTATATTATTATTTATAACTTATTTTACTGATAAATAATTTTATTTTTTTTTTACTTTATAATATTCAAAAAAGGAAAAATTTTAAAAAATAAATTTAAATAATTTTTTTTATTCATTATTTATACAAGACAAGACAAGGCACCTGAACCTATTTTGCACCTTGACTTGAGTTAAAAAAAAAAAAAAAAAATCTCAAACCTGGCCCTAATCTATTTACAATTTTCTCAAACTCATTTTATTAGGATAGATGATGCAGATACATGAAAAAACCTGTCCTATTATCATTCCTGTCTATTGTACTTGTTTCATGCTTTTCTCTTATGTGGTTGATAATTTTGAATGCCAGTGAACTGCTTTATATATTTTTGCACGAACACATTGGTGTTAATGCTAATGGTGTCCCTGGCATTGATTCCTCAAATATTCGTGTTAATAGATGTATGGTGCTATACAGTGAATTAACCCATCCTATTCAAATCCTACAACCATCACTGAAGAGCTAACTTACCTAGCTAGGTTCTCAGTATATATTGGTAAGGAGGTTTATAGATACCTGATTTTGAGCATGGATATAGATCACCAGGCTGACCGTTTATGGTAAAAGCATCAGATTGATTAGGGGCTCCTCCGGTTGCAAGGAATTGCTCATAAACAGCCATTATGTCTCGCTTCCACCACCCTCCTGATAATCAGTAAAATAAGATGATAAATTTCATCAAATTCGTTATTAAATACAGCTGAGCTATATATGAAGTAACATTGAATCAATTCAAGATACAATTTTTATTTGTTTCAGTACCTAATATTATAGGCACTTCTGCATCAGGTTGAGGAAAAGGATAGGTGGTTCCTGGCTTGGGATAGACAAAGATAGCCCCATAGACAGTGGCTCTCGTCCAGTCGCTGTGGGCATGCCACCAAATGGTTCCTTCCTCTGTAGAAAGTATGAGCTTTTGGCTAAACTTTCCACCCGGTTGAATTGGGCACTGGGTGATATACTCAGGACCATCAGACCATGGATATCTTAGCTGATTCACTCCATGCCTGCAAAAACCTTCCTTTATTATCACCACTTGTATGCTCGGTTTAGCCCTCCGACATATATCAGTTTGCTAGTTGCCGATAGAGTGATAATGAAGTATATCTATCTCAAATTCTGCAAATACACAAATAGTGCCATACCAGTGAATGGTGACATTATATTTTCCCTTGTTATAAACATCCACTGTTATCTGATCTCCTGCATTAACTCGTATAGTTGGGCCTGGGAACTCCCCATTCACAGTTAAAATGTTCTTGGTGCTGCAGAGTCTTGTGTACGGAGCTTCTTCCAGCTAAAATGAGAAAGGTTAAAACTCATAAGACTTCCCACATATAAACAGAATTAAATAGCTGCAAATTAATATGGATGCATGTATAGATGAAACAGACATAGCGTCAGAGCTCAACAACCCACGTAGAAATAAGAAACAAACTATGAGCAATGCTTTGATTTGTAGATAGTCCATATGCATGCAAGGGAGAAGTCAAGACATGTTATAAGCTCAGTGGAATGGGTGAGTGATTTTTCATATTGCAAGGAATTAATGAACCTGTAGCTGTGGTTGGCTGTAGTCCAACCAGGAGAAAAATTAGCTGACTTAGATTTGTGGAATCATACTACTTACAACAAAACGATAACGATCTGAAAGTTGGCAACAATAAAGGCCATCAAACAATAGAAACGCCAGAACACAGGTGATGAATATCTTGTTACCAAACCACATTCTTTAGCAATGAAATGGCTAGCCAATTCTGTCTTCCAATGATGCTATTCGAGAAATTTGTTGGGAGATTTATAGGACCAAGTAGGGTGACAAAGAAGATTGGTTGGTGAACGTGAGGGAATACTTAGCTGCCTTTCAAACATGATATATGGGAGGCAGATTCCTTGAGGAACTGATAGAGAAGGAGGAAATGGCTTGCGCATCCCCAATTCTATGGCTTGTTGCAATGGATAGCAACCTAAGGACTCTACCCTCTCTTGAAAAGTTTTCCCACCTTCCAAACAATTGGAATTCGCAAAAGAAAAACTTGTTATATCCTTTTTCTAGCCTATGCTTCACATTAAATCCTTTGCTTTTAATAAAGAAAAATGTAAAAAAATATGCATGTTTTCTCATCTACAAAACAATTCCATTAAAATCAAATGGTTGAAAAGATTCAACCCAGCTAACCACGTTATGGTGTTTCCCTATCATTGCTTCATGGTGGTCCTGACTATACTCACGAGTCACGAGTGACGACAAAATTTTAAGCCAAAGTCAATAATATTGATATAAATGGTTCAAAAGATAATCATGAGGCAAGAAATTTGTTCATAATATTGGAGGAAATCGATCAAACCAAATATTAGCATGTTTCACTGCTGATCAAATGTAACTTGGTTCGTCAATTTTATTTTATTTTATTTTTTTAATCCTTTTCTCTCTGCTTATCTTTTCTTTTAACTTTTCAAGAAGGCAGAACATCGTAAGGTCACCGGGAGTTTATCTACCTTGCACCATTGCTTTCATGGGTTATTTATGATTTGGGGATTATCAAATATAACAATTTCTTATGTATTAGCGCTTGCCGTCCAAAATGCTTTCAGCACCAAAAGTGGAGTCAAGTGTTTTTTTTTTTTTTTTTTTTTTTTATGATATTACGTGTCCTTTTGATAGCAATTTTAAGAAGTACTACTAGTTTATATAACACTTAAAAAAAAATTATTTTTAAATATTAAAAAGATTATAAATATTTTTTAAAATCATAATCAATCGCAATCTATGTTTTCTTAAAATTCACATTAAAAAAATGGGGTCATTTTCATATGATTTCAATTGGTAAAATGTTATAATTACAATGTGAAAAAAAATAATATATTGTCAATAAATACTCATATTCAAAATATATTTTTTAAATGGGTTATCATATTTATTGTTTTTGTCGTTTGCACTAAACTATATAAAGACTATTGATAATCAATATATAGATCTTATTATACTATATTTTTATCATTATAATGGATGGATCACACTAAACTCCTCTTCAATTGTAAATGTAGTAATGATACTTCACTCTATATGAAATTCGTAAATCATTTGTGGAGGTTATAAATGAAAATCATTTGTTTCTCTTCATTTATTCTATGGATTGCCCTAGTAGTTTGAATTTGATATATTCCTTTCTACTGCAGTACTATAATTTTTCTAATAAAAAATAATACTATATTTCAATGTGCATTATTATTGTTATTATTATTACTATTAAAGTTTTTCATGTAATTTTATTTTGGTCTGAAGAGAAAAGTTGAAGTGGAAATAGACGACTATCATACCAATAAATAATTTGAGTTAGAATAAAAAAAAGAATTTGATTATGTATAAATAATTTGAGGTAGAATTAAAATAATAATAATAATAATTTGATTAATTCAACTTTGGACTAATTAGAAAATTATAAAATTGAAACCACTCAATTTGAACAAAATCTAAAATGTTTTTATGATAAACAAAATTCGTAAATTTAATTACGATGGACTTGCGCAATCACAAATACAAAAATGGGGAGAAACCCACACCATGGTGAATATGATATAGTCACTTAATTCCAAAAACAGTGAAACTTACCAAGAAATAGAATCCAATCAAAGGCGTTTCTTGTAAGTTCATCCCAGTTCATCTCTCCTACATTAAGGGACATCGACAGCCAACTAGACAATGAGGCTTTTATTATCTGCATCATAAACAAAGACAATGTATTGATATGCCTAATAAAGTTCTAGTTATGAAAACAATCAAGAATCACACACATTGGCCCAAAAAAACACCCTAATCCCAAATTGGTAAGGGATTACTTGCCGAATCATAGTTTTAGTTCATGCTTTTCGTGGAAGAAATTCAGAAGTTTCTTTCAACTTCATTTATAAAAAAAAAAAATAGAAAAAAAAAAAGAAAAACATTATTGCTATGGGCCACGAGAAACAAGTTTTGAACTATAATTAGTTGCCAAAATAAGACTATTCATTAATATCGTGCATACTCTTAACTTTTTTCTAAAATGGAATCTGTTTACATTGAGTTGAAGCACATAACAAGGTTACTGCCGATACAAGAATCCCAATATTTAGTATAATTCAACTCTATTGGTTATGAAAAACCAAAAATAAAATTGAAAAAGCAAATAGAAAGATACCTTGAAAGATTTTGAATTTTTACATGTGTTGAGAAGTGTTTCAAATTCTTAATTATAATATATTTGTTTTTGTATCAGGAAAATTATATAGAATATTTTTAAAATTTATATGTGATTGTAATTAGATTCCTTATGAAATAAAAGAAAAAATAACTAATAATAAAAAAAAAGCTAATGGAATATCTCTATAAATATTTTAGGTGACAAGGAGAAAAGTTATGAGAGGGAAATGAGGTTGTGAAGACTATACGTGATGAATAGAGATGTGAGAAAGAGTAGGAGACAATTGGTAAAGCAAAAGGCCTCATGGCTTAGGGGGTAGATTGGAGGACACCTAATAGTGCAACCACATCCACAGTTCAGGGTGGAGATACAAAGACCGGAGAAATGCGGAATATCTTTAAACTTAATAGTTGCAACTATTTTTGTCTTCTACAATATTCTTTGTCTTATAGTATAATGTTATTTCTTGTTTTTATGGAGGCAGGAATGACTGATCAAGCCACATTAAAATCTCATGCATGTTTGTGTATGAATGATTTTATTATATGTTCTTCATTAAAAATTTTGTTGGCACATCAAATTGAATCAAAGCTTCTTCATACTCAACAAGTAATATTAGAGCCTTGGTTGGAAATCTCTATAAGAGATTTGGCTTAAGATGTTTAGAAGAATTTTTGTTAAAGATGTTTAGAAGAACATTAGTTGAAAGTATCCGGATGAGCCTTGTTTGAAGATTTCAAGAAGAGCATAACATTGACCAAGCTTTCATGTTAGCCACCAATATGCCATAGAATGTGTAGTTTCCATAATTTATGCAAACAAATATTCAAACTTGCCCCTCAAGTTGGAGGCGGGGGGGGGGGGATTGTGGGAATAGTGTGTACTCCTAACTTGCTTTCAAAGCATTTAAATGGATCCTTTAGATGTGGCTTCATCAGAATATTTGTTGGTTCTGTTGAAGTTGGAATATACCAGGTAATAAGGAAACCCATAACTATCTTCTCTCACATAAAGTAGTAATTGAGTTCAATATGTTTTGATCATGCATGAAAAATGTTGTTTACGAACCAAAACAATTTGTTAGGACATTGAGTCTTCTTTGTACGTTGGCAATTTTGTTCCAATTTATGTTTAGCCATATAAGTCTTTTTAGATATTCACTTGGTCTCTATTGAAGATCAAGGGTTGTTGTTTATCCAACTAGGAAGTCACAAGTACATCTAAAGAGGTTTGACTTGTAGCATATAAAAATTATTTAAGGTATAAAAAGGCTCGGTATCATTTTTGGACTTAAAATGTCTTTAAAATAAATTTTCAAGAAGTACAGGTCACTCGGCCAACCCTACTCAAGTGGTATGAACAGCTCAAGTGGAGCACTCGAGCAGTTTAAGTTTGCTCTAGTGATCATGTTAGTCTTGTCGAGTTTAGAAACAAATTTTGGATGAATTTCACTCAAACTCTAATTTGGAAACTTGAAATACCAAAATCTTTGTGGTTTTTGCCTATAAATACCTCTCTTGTAACACTTTGAGGGTTAGAGACTTGAGTTAAGAGATTAGAGATTAGAAAGATCATAGAGATTTTAGAGATCATGAAGATTGTTAAGAGACCTCTTATTCTTTGGAAGGATTCCTTGTGAAGATAGCCTTATTACCACATCATTCCTAATCTCTCATTCAAGGATTTGAATCTTTGAATAGTGGGCTAAAGATCTTAATCCCTTCGAACTGGTCGAAGGATCTACTAAGGAGCAATAGGGAGTTGTTGCATCGTAAACGTGGATAAAGTTGTAGGTGTTGAAGAGTAAATCTTTAAGTTAAAGTGTCCAAGTAAATTTGTGTAACTTGATTTCGAATAGTAGATTTACATTGGTAGGTCTTAGTCCTCATGGTTTTTTATTTCCTTAGTTTGGGGGGGTTTCCCATGTAAAATCTTGTGCCTCATTGTATATCCTTTTATTTCTACTTATATTATGGTTGATGATATTAATTATTTTGGATTGATTAGATACTTTGCTTTTGAGATTGTTGGGTTGATTATCTTGGTGGTTGTAGTGGTTATACCTATAACCAATTAGTGTTATCCCTAACTTCTCTCAGGATATCTTTTGATTGATTTGTTGGGTTGTTATTGAGTTTGTTAGGTTGGTTATTCTGGATGATTTTATTATTCCTAACATACCTCAATAGATATTTCAGATATTGACAATTATATTACTCGTAACAAATTGCAGGGTATCCGTAAAAGTTAAAAATCATATTTTTATATACCTAAAGATTTTAGGTATAACCATTTATTTATTTGGGACATCCCTAATATCTCTTAAGGTCAAAAGTTGGTTATAATTTATAAATATTTATTTAAATTTTTAAATCACCCCCCGCTGGGTGTTCCCTATTGGGCTTTTGGTCATTATTCAAGTGGTATTTAAGTAATACCCATTTTTCAATTGGTATCGAAACGGGATAAAAAACCGATTCTTTATCCTATTGATTGAAAATCCAATTCTTGTTTCTCATATTGTTTAAAAATCAATTTTTTATTGATCATATAAGATAAAAATCAATTTTTTGTTGATACTGTAAGTCCAATATGAAACAATAAAAAAGTAGTGCTCCTTTGAATAGTCTTTCCTACTTTGATGAGAATAATTACTCTCATTGGAAAGCATGTATGATGTTTTTCCTCAAAATGCAAGGCGAAAGGGTACAAAATTCAGTTAAATATGGTTCGGGACCACCCTTGATCCTTGGTGCTCAAGAAAGATCAACAAGAGAACTTAAACCTAAACATGAATGGGATAAAGCCAATAATGAAGGTAGTGAAGCCATTATTTTGATATTTTTAATGGAGTTTGTCTAAGTGAGTTTCGCAGGATAGTAAATTGCAAACGTGCAAAGGAAGCATGAAATATTCTTCAAGTCACTAATGAAGGCACGTCTTTTGTAAAGATTTCTAAACTACAAATGATTGCTACTAGGTTTGAGAATATTAAGATGCATGAAAATCAAACATTTTCTTCCTTTTTTCTTTCTAATTCTATGGTAATTAGGAAAATATTGAGACTTCTTCTAGAGAGATTTAGACCTAAAGTAACTACCATAGAGAAGAGTAAGGACATCGATTTCATGCGAGTTGATGAACTTGTAGGCTCCATTCAAACAAATGAGATGACCCTACCTAGTTCCCAAAAGCCTAAAGACTTTGCTTTTAAGGCTTCTAAGGATGAGAAAAAAGATATTGAAATGCCATATGATATAACTAGTGATGAATTGACCCCTTATGGGTAAAAGGATTAAAAGGGTCATGGAGTTCAATACAAAGTTCTACAAGAACCAAGAATTTGGAAAAAGAAAAAAACCTAATGAACAATCATCCAAAGAGAAAAGAAAAGGTTCCTCCAAAGGTAATAAAGTTGAATGCTTTAACTACAAAGGTTTGAGACATTATGCTCAAGATTGTCCTAGCCCCAAAGATGCCAAAAAGTCTATGCAAGCAACAAGGAGTGACTCAAATTCAAAAAAAGAAAAAAAAAAAAAAGTGCTTTTACAGCTTCTAAAGATGCATGGTACAATCTTCATGACTTGTTAGCCTTTATTACATCTATGGAATTTGTGCATCATAGTGACTATGATAGTGATAGTGATGGTGATGAGTTTACTGATGAACAAAGGGCTGAATTTTTGGGTAATCTTGTTGTTGAGCATAAAAGAGTAATTAAGAGTTATATGAAAAATCATGATGTTCTTGAAGCTCATAAAAACAAGATTGATGTACTTAATGTCTAAAAGAGTAATTTACTTGAAAAAAAATTAGGTTTCTTGAATCTAAGCATCATTCTCTTCTTGAGAAGAATAATGTTCTTACTTAAGAGATCAAGAATAATCAACCTTCTTCATTTGTGAATCAAAATTTTCACCTTAGAATTAAAGTGCTTAATGAAATACTTGATAAATGCAAAACCCACGTTGATAAAAGAGGTTTGGGGTACATTAGCAAAGAAGAAACTTCCTCCAATGAAGAAACTATGTTTTTCAAAGGTAAGAATGATCCCTAACCAAGTAGAATCTTCTAAAAAGACATCACTATACACACACTGTAAGAAATTGAGCACTCTCATTTTAGATGCTACACTAGGTTTTTAAAAAGGTTTGAATATCAAATGAATAGATTTATGAATGACTTTAATTCCCTTAAAATTAACATCTTGAACAATGGGAAAGAGAATAAAACCGATCAAAAGCCTAGAAGTTAATCTAGCTTCTCCAAGACACCACCTAGGACCAAACAAGTTTGGTTGAGAAAGGATATGTCAAAATGTCAAGTTGTGTTCAATGCTATTAAAGCTAAATCTTCTAATAAGTGGTACCTTGATAGTGGGTGCTCTAAACACATGATAAGAGAAAAACCCTCTTTTTCTTCCCTTGAAAATTATGATGGTAGGGTTGTTACTTTTGGAGATGGGAACCTAGCTCGTGTGAAAGGCAAGGGTATTATTGTTATCCCTAGTTGTCCTAAACTAGATGACGTTCTATATGCTGAAAGACTTAAAGCAAATCTCTTAACCATTAGTCAAATGTGTGACAATGACCATAAAGTGAATTTTTACCAAAACTTATGTGAGGTTATTAATAAACAAGGAAAAGTAGTCATCACAAGACATAGGACTATGGATAAGTTTTATGCTATAAATCTTAACTCTAGAACACCTCTTATGTGTTGTAGGGCAAAACTTGATCCTACTGAGCTCTGGCATAGAAGACTAAGTCACATAAACTATAGACATCTTGTGCATTTAGTGAATACTAAAAAGGTTAGAGGTATCCCTAGACTTAGTGGTGAACCTAAACCCATTTTTAGTGATTGCATGAAAGGAAAACAAACCAAGAGTTCACACAAAAAGGTTAAGCTGATAAAGACCACTAGACCTTTAGATCTTCTTCACATGGATCTTGTGGGTCCAATGCTAACAAAAAGTAAAGGTTGTAAGAGATACCCTTTGTGAGTTTTCTAATGGAGAAAACGGAGGCCATAGAACATTTGAAGTCTTTATTTAATAGAATAAAAGTGGAAATTGATCATTCAATTGAAAGGATTATGAGTGATAGGAGGAGAGAGTTTGATAATGTGGATGTTGACTTCTTTTGTGAGTCTAATGAAATTAAACATGAATTTTTAGCCTTTCAAAATCCTTAACAGAATGGAGTAGATGAAAAAAAGAATAGAGTGCTAAAAGAGATAGCTAGAGTGATGATACACATGCATGACACCCCAATGCAATTTTGGTCAAAAGCTATTAATACTACATGTTATATTGGCAATAAGATTTTTCTTAGGCTTGGAATAAAGAAGACATCTTATAAATTATAGAACGAGAGAAAACCTAATCTTAAATATTTGAGGACTTTTGGTAGTGAATGCTATATACTAAGGGATAGGAGGTGTTGGCATCTTAGATCTAATCAATAAAAGCAATACCAATTTTTTTAAAAAAATTTATCTTTTAGAGTTAAAGTACTAAGCTTTAGGTTTGGATGCTCTCAAACCTTAAATTCCAAGTGTTGAAGACGACCTTGAAGTTGTTAGAAGTCTCATAAACCCATGATCTTTAGTTTGATGACTCAACCTTATTCTTGGCACACTTTCGGTGAGAAGGAAAGGAGGGTGGAGGCTATGACTTTTTTTCTCTCTAGATGGTGGAAGACAAAAGTTATAGAAATCCTAACTCCTATGGGGTATTTATAGGGATCCTAACTAGGCTTAAGTGACTTGAGCCCACATGAGCTTGGGTCACTTAATTTAGTCCAAAATGGGTCTTAATTGATTAATTAACCTAATAGGGTCTACTAATTAATCAATTAGCCCAATCCAAAGACATTATTCACTTACCCCCATGCAACCTTGCATAATTATCAAAATATCTTTATGCACAAAAGTGAACCTATAGCCAATCTGACCCTTATAATTCATGCCAACAAAGTATACGAGCTCAAAGTAGGGACCACTAGGACCTATAAGAGTATTGGCTACCTTAGAATCTAATTTTGAAGTTAATTTAACATCCCACTATAGAGAACTGATTGAACTTCAGTATCTTATGTAAATAACAACAAGACACTAAGTGCTCAGGTCCGTGATCTACTATCCACTACGTACAAACTCCTTATGAACTGGTGTCCATAATTTAACAAGGTAGTGTTATCACCTATTAAGATTATCTTTCAAATCCTTGAGTTACAGATCCTACTTATTATGTGATCACATGACATACTCTAGCTCCAAAGAGCATATGTCAAATTCCACTAAAGGAATTGTTATGGCCACAAATTTCATGATCACATGTCATTTGGATCACCTAAGGGAATATATTGTCTCAATCCCATGAGATATCATGGTGCCTATATTGAGAATACATGTTGTCACTAATCTTCATCAACAATGACCCAATCCATAGGGATATATGACCACTTTAAGGTCTCAACCATAGGTCAAAGTCTCCTATTGATTTTGGCACATAAACTCAATATCCTCTCAAGGTTGAAAGTCCATGTAGTATAGTAGCGTAGTGAATCATGTAAATTGATAGCCTTGTGTCATTGTATGCAACTCCTGTGTATAAAGAAAATTCTTAAAGACTATGGAATTGGCCAAGAGACCATATGCAAACACTGTGACAACTCTAGTGCTATAAATATCTCAAAAAATCCTATTCTTCATTCTCGTACTAAACATATGGAAATTCATCATCATTTCATTAGGGATCTTATTAAAGAAAATGTTGTTTCTCTAGAGTTTATTCCCACTAAACATGAATTAGAAGATATTCTTACCAAACCCCTGGATTCTCTTAGGTTTGAGTACCTTAGGAAATCCCTGGGCATATGCTTAATCGATTGATCATCTTAAAAAAAAAAAAAAAAACAACAAAAGGGTTCAAAGGTTTTAAGCTTAGTGTTTATATCTTTTTGTGTTTCTTTGGCCTTATTTTTCTTTGGGCATGTGATTGTTGTTTATTTACTTGTTATATTTGCATGATTTGTAATACCTTGAGTTTGTGATTTAAAGGAATATACTATATCTAAAAGGTTTGATATAGATGGAATCATAGATATTTGTTAATCACTATTGATGTATTTGATTCCTTATAATTAAATATCTTTGTATGTGAGAAATTCAATATTGGTTACATTTTTTACTTGATCAAGAGGGAGACTTCTTAAGTGGAACTCAATAAAGTAGACTTTATTTGCTTTGGAAGGATCCATTATCGTGCTTAAATCTTATTATTGACATACCTTGTTTGACTATGATCATTATTTGTTTCCTGAGGAGATTTAGCACAAAATATTGAATCTTTGGTTAAGCATAACTCTTATACTCTTTCCAAGATTCATGCTCTTAAATGTATGCTGCTCACTTGCAACATTTGGAAACACCCTCAAAGTGGATACAAAGGAAACTATGAATATTGAAAAAAAAAATATCAATATTGATCACGGTATGCAATGCCTCCACTTTCAAAAGAAAAAGCAAAATAAAAAAAAAGTAAAAAAAAAAAAGTATCAAATTAAGGGGGAGTCAAGTTATGCTATATGTAGATGATCAATGAGGCCATGTTAAATAGAAATCTAGTTATCTTAGTTCAAATTGGCTAGATATGTTCTTTAATTTGATCAAAGGCATGACTGGATCTCTTCTAAGTGATCAATTTTAAAATATAGAACTAGACAATAAGTTGTATTCCCTTGAAAATCAATACTTATGTTCCTATGTTATCTCTCTTATAAATTGATGGTTATCCATTAAGTTTTCAAAACTGAGATTATAATTAACTTTGACCTTTGATCATGAAACTTCTTTTTTTATGGATTAATGTGTATTATCTAAAGTAACTTAATATATTACTAATTGATTAATGTTGAAAGTGTATGGACTTAATTATCTACTCATTTTAGTTTATTGTTAAAATTTGTTTCAATTAGTGTCAATCCTAGTTTTTAAGTTATTTAGACGAATATTTTATTCTTTTTTAGAATTGAAATTAGGCTCTAGTCGCTTGAACACTGCATCTAATGCTAAAGTCTCAACCATCGGCTCTACTGCTCAAGCACTCTTAGTTACATTTAGCATCCTGTTTAAGCGCTAATTTGTATCCAACAGTATGTCTGGGTATTAAAACCCATCTAATGCATTTTTTGTATGTCAAATGTTTTCTTATTCTCTCAAGTGTTTTGGGACTCTATCTCTTTGTCTTTTGAGGTCAATTTTCAGTATTTTCATGCTTTCGACTTCATAGTATTGTTATACACTTTGTGTAAGAGCATTTCTAGCAGTTTAGTTTTTTTCTTAGTTTTTATGTCCTTTAGAATTCCCTTAGCTATGTCTAGCCATAGGCGTCAGGGAGAGGTGACTCCTCCTAGGTCACCTGAGCCCATTCTGAGCATCACTCTTTAGGGTCCTTTTGACCCTTTTTATTTTCTTATGGAGTGTCTCTATTGTCAGGAATTTCATGATTGTTTTTATGCTTCTTTTCAAAGCTATTATATCAAGGTCCAACTTTTATCGACCCTCATAATTTCCAGGACATTCTTCCTACCATTCTCAAAGAGAGAGAGTGAGAGACCTTATTTACCTTGCAGAGATCTTACTAACCCCTTCTGGTGTTCTATGCAAACATGCATACCGTTTTTCCTGGTCACTCATTTTGGGTAACCATGTTTGGTCAGTTCTTTCAGATCACCTATTTGTCAATCAGGTGTGTACTTTACATGCCTAGACTTGATGTTTGTCTTTCTTCCTTCCTTCTAGAGGTTCGGTCTCTCACTCGTGGAGAGCTTTTTTTGCTTCCAATTTTTTTATACAATTGATTCGTCCCCAATTGGTGTTCTACTTGATTCAAATCAATCAACTGATGTACCTTTGATTCAATCCTCAGACGGGAGTTATCAACAAAATTTATAAACCTATTTCACCATATACTAGGGTAGCATAGCTAGCATAGCATAGTGGCTCTAGGATCGTCCACAAAGATGGGTTTTCACTTCACAATTGATATTAGTTCAAAAGCTGAATTGGTGGTTTTCCTTTCCAAGGTTAGCTTTAAAAGAAAACAAAAGTTTGCATGGAAATGAATGGTTTTAAGCTAACCAAACTGAAAATAACTAAAAGTAATTAGAAAGAAAGGTGTTTCTTGGGACTTCAGGTCACTAGGATTAGGTGCCATCTACAAAAGAGGAGATTTCGGTCACTTGTTTCTTTTCCTCGCATTGGGGATTTAACATATAGTTATTTCCCGAACCGGTGTGGTACAGATGCTTACCATTAATGGTTTCAACACTAAATCCTTCTCACTGATCCATCTTGCAATGGCTCGTGCCTCTCACTTAGCATTTGTCATTCAAGGGGATCTTTAACCTTGGACTTCCCTTCTCAAGCTCACAAGAGATAACTAATGGATGTCTCCTTGGAGTCCAAAAGCTTACCAAGTGTTGGCAATTCAAGAAAATCCCACCTTCAAGTCACCTCCCAAAAGCTCGCAAGAGGCAAACTAGTGCATCTCCACGGACGGAGATCACTTGCCTTACCAAGTGTTGGCTCAGGTGAATTGCAAGGTGTTTTAAGTTAACTAAAAACATAGAAATCATTAACGGATCACACTTTCTTTTCATTAAAAATGGAAACAACAAAAACTCATACTTATGCATGCCGGCACCTTACCTGGCTTCCTTCACCCAAGAGACAAAAAGTCTAGCCTCTCATCCTCTAAGGAAACATCCTCAAAGGATGTTTGGCTAGAAAGAAAATAAAAGAGAAAACAAAGATGAGACGAAAAAAGCAGAGCAAGTACTCTGTATAATATATTGATTCTATATATCTACATGATTTTTACAATGGATGCAAGAGAACATATATAGGGAAGTTTTTCCAACCTTCCTAGCTAAGGAATTCGCTAATAGGTGGGTTACAAGGAGAGTTTGGGAATTTAGACATGAAATATCTAAAGCAAAAAGATCTCAAGATGTCGGTTGCAACTATCGGGTAGCTTCAGGAGGACACCGTGGCACTATGCAAAATGGCTGCGAAATTTCGCAGCAAAAGGACAACATTTTCACAGCCAAAGGCTGATTTCGCAGCCGTGCAATATTCTGCCTTCAACTTCAAGTGATCTGCTTGCAATGGCTGTAACTCCTTCATTTCAACTCTGAATCGTGTACCGTTTGAAGCATTGGATTCTTGACTTCCTGAGCTTTGAAATGTATATAGCATGTAGAAATTAGACTTCGGGAAGTGCTCCAAAAGTGGCCAAGAAGACTGCAACTGCTGTCCATGGCAGATTTCTCTTTGCTTCCCTCCTTGCATTCCGGATTTGCTTATGACAAAGGACTTTAAAGCTTCAAAGCTTTGGTTCTTCATGTTTCTGAGCTTTCCAAAAGCTTTGCCATGGATTCCAAAGAACTCTCCTCAATCTTGGATTGCTTTGGTGATCAAAATACTAACAAAAACACCAAAACTTGCACACTTTGATTAGAAATGATTGCAAAGGTCCTTAATATGTTAATTGGGTTAAAAGGTGATAACTACTACTCAAAAGTGTTTAAAAGAGTTAATTACAAGTTTACAAAATAGCATTTTTGAGTAGTAATCAACAATGTTCCACATGAGCTTCCCGTATATATTCCTCTGGTTGGTTTTGCCAAGCCAGCTTGGATTCTTGCTACTTTTCTTACATATTCTTTCTATTCCCCGTCTCATCATACTAAGATTTGACGATTGACTGCTCGTTTCATCCATGCCATCCTATCTAGATAACAATTTGATATTGGCCAGGTGATCATCAATACCATCATCCTTTACCAAGACTATTCCTTTCATCGTGGTATACTTTCTTTTGAGCTCCTCATCTCTAGATTGTTAGAGCATATTGGCTTTGAGATTGATACTGCATAGAAGGTCTAGGCTGCTTATGTATTATTGCATGAGAGTGCTTAGGCCAAACACTATATCCATGTGTATGGTCCTATGGCCCTCCAGTTCCCAATGGCCCCTAGGATGTTGCACCGCTTAGCAGGCTGCTCATGAGGCACTTGCTGAGGAAGACAAGATTCAAGCCATGGAGCAAGATGCACCCATTCCAGAGATTGCTCCGAGGACTCGCTCCAATCGAGGTCATGCTAGATTATCTAAAGCTTTTCATAGAGCATCGCCTTCCACACCCTTGACTTCTTAGGAAATGGATCCCATGTCTATAGTGTTTCAAAGGTTGGACTCACAAGACACTCAACTCCATGAGATCCAAGGTTAGTTGACCTACATTATTTTGTGGATCCATGCTCAAAGCGATTCAAGATCTTTCCCTCCCCTGCCTCCTCCTGATGTTTATATATTTAGTTTATCTTTATATATAACTTTTTACTAATCTGGATAATTATTCATTACTTATATCTCGTATCTTGAATCAATTTTTTTTATATATACATACATACATACATACACACACACACACACACACACACACACACACACACACACACACACACATATATATAGATAGATAGATAGATATACACACATGGGAAGGGAAGTCGGGTTTGTTTTGGGTGCTTTTTGATCTATCCTAGGATACACACATGGGAAGGGAAGTTGGGTTTGTTTTGGGTGCTTTTTTATCTATCTTAGGAGAGGTAGCAGTTTGCCTGAGGCGATTCCCACCGGGTTGTGCCCGTTGTTAGCCGTGGATAGGCGTTTGTAGGGCGATTTGGACGGTTAAGGGTGATTACTTGACTAGGTCTGTAAATCTGCTATTAAGCTCTAGATTAAAAACCCTAAGATGAGTTCGATTTTCAGAAACATGTCTAGGAAATCCACAGACTCTCAAGACACTATAGTTAACAATGAAGAGATCAATTATCCTAAGATCCAAAATGATTTAGATGATTGGAAGTTACCCAAGGTGCCTAATCAAGAAATTTATAAGAAAGGAACCTTTAAGTTTTTCACAGACTACACCATCAAAACCTCAGAACAGTCAGTAACCTTGGAGCAAGACAATCAAGTCATTAGACTCTTAGATAGTAAGTCCATTGAAAAGCATAAGCGTGACCACTACAACTTCATATACTTTGGTATGATTCAAGTTGCAACTAAGCCTCTGACAAGACTAGGTCTAAACACCTCTATTGTCATGTGTTTAAGGGATAATAGACATCTCGATTATCGAGATTCTATTATTGGAGTAGTCCAAGCAGGATTAAATGACGGTCCTATTTATTTCCAGTGTTTCCCTAACTTCACGGTTAGGTTAAGAGATGCTGACATCTTAGATTCGGTTGTCCTCCATGTTAAGACTCATGGCTTCAAGTTCAAGGAAGGAAACAGTCCTGTTTCCATCATAATCAGGTTCGCCTACAAGAGTATGACTATAAGTGTAGGATCTGGAGCTTTGTGCACTAGCCCTAAAGGTGAAACCACTCTTTTCTATTCTGATATGCTAAGCAAGTCGTAATCCTTAAGCAAATTATGTGGAATGATGTTGAGTTTCCTGAAACTTGGCATTTTTCTAATGTTGTCCCAACTGTTGAGCAAAGATCTGAAAGGATTGAACAAATTGTTCAATATCCTGATGGAAGGGGAGATCTTATTTTCTCTAACTCTTTCCGTCATTCTAGCATCCTTAGAGTTTCAGATTTTAAGCCCTCTAGAGCTTCAACTTCTTCTATCCCTGTAAGAACTACTAGGGCAAAAGAAGGTTCCACTTCAGCAAATCTTAGAAATATTAAGCTCACTAGTGTTAGGAGTCAAACCAATATGACCAAACCTTATTACACTGTGGAAAAGGAATCCACTCAAGGTTCACAGCAGGATGATAATCAGGAAGAATCTCCTGATATGTCTCCTACATATTCCCAGATGATTAACACTATAAGTTTAAGTGATAAGGACTTTGAAATTAACAAAGATCTCTTAAGAAAAGACTTCTATTTTGAAGTCAACTAGGAAAAACATGATTGGTTCTTTAGAACTGTCCCTAAGGTTATTAGAACCATTTACCAAGAAGAGTTTTACTCTTACTTAAGATAAGAAAAGAAAAACATCAAGTATTAGATCTGGTTTGAGCTTTTCAAATAAGATGATCATCCAAACTATCCTTGTAAGCGTATTAATGTCATATCCAGCAAAACTAAGATATGGAAAACTAGTGACGATAATGTCATAGAATCCATCCACCCCCCTAAAGCTAAGATAGAAAAGAATATTAATGGAACCATTGTTATAGCTTCACCTTTTAAGACTAAGCAAGAGGATAAAGGAACTGCTAGTGCAGTAGATGTAAGAAGAGTCATGGAACAACTTAATTACACTAACATGTTTCTTAGGACTCTTAGTGATCAAATCAACAGGGTTGAAGAGATCATCGAAACACAAGATCACATTAAGACAACATTTGTTAAGAAGGATAGCAAACCTTTATTCAAGCCTTTTGAATTCTCTAAGAAATTCCAGGAGAATCCCCATGTTGACCAAGCTTTAGTTGATAGGATAAGTCAAAAGGTTAGTGATAGCATAATTGTCCCTGAGACACCTCAGCCTTCCCATAGAAGAATTAACATGGTAAAAGGAGGAATTAATTCTGAAGTAGAGGCTGATGAATTAATTAAGATATTTGAGGAATCTCCAAACCAAATAGTTATGAGGATTATTAACAACAAAGAACTACCTAGATCTAGGAATTACTACCTTAGACCTGCATTTCCTGACATGCAATATGAGGAAAGAAACCAGTATACACAAGCATCTTACACTAGTGGTACTATCTATGAATGGAACATAGATGGTATGACTAAGTATAATGTACTCACTAAGCTTCAAGAAATGACCATGGTTAGCACAGCTTATAAGTTAAACAATAGATTATCTGACCATGCTGTAGCTCAGACAATTGTTGTTGGGTTGACAGGACAGCTTAAGGGTTGGTGGGATAATTATCTCACTTATGATGATAGGAATGATATCCTTAAAGCTTATAGGATTAATGAGAACAATGAAATTGTTAAGGATGAAGATGGAAAAGATATTGAGGATGCAGTGGCAACTCTTATCTATTCCATATCTAAGCATTTCATTGGAGATCCTGCAAAGATTAAGGATAAGATTGCAGATCTCTTAACCAACCTTAAGTGCCCTAAGTTTCATGATTTTAGATGGTATAAAGAAGTATTCTTAACTAAAGTTATGTTAAGATCAGACTGTAATCAGTCTTTTTGGAAAGAAAAGTTTATCTCAGGTCTACCTCAGCTTTTCTCTAAGAAAATTAGAATCAAGATAAGGGAACAGTTTAATGGAAAGATCCCTTATGATAAGCTTACCTATGGAGAAATCATAAGCATTGTCACAACAGAAAGAATTAAACTGTGAAATGACTTTAAGCTTAAGCAACAAATAAAAAATGAACAAAAAATCTACAAGAATGAGTTTGGTTTACTCTGTAACCAATTTGGATTTAACCAAAAAGAGACTATGCCTCCCTCCAAGCAAAGGAAGAAACAAGTTAGAAAGCCTAGTAAAGAAAAATTCTATCATAGCAAGCAAGGTACTCATGGCAATTATAGGATGAATGAAACCAAGCATACAAGACACGTCCAAAGAATAATGAACAAGGATGCCCAAAAAGCCCAAATTAAGCTAGAAGACCCTTCGTCTAAACCAGTCTGCTTTAAGTGTGGCAAAGTTGGCCATTACAAGAAAGATTGTGGGGTTAAGCAAGAAATTAATAATGTAAATGCGGCAGAAGATTTAAAAAATATGCTTAAAAAAGTTTTATTAAACTCTACAGAATCTTAATCAATGACTGATTCAGATAATGAAGACGATATTAATCAACTAGATAGTAGTGGTGAGGAGATCTCAAGCCAAACTTCTAGTGACTAAGCAGAATGTATTAAGGGTAGTTGTGATTGCCGACCTAAGACTATTAATGTTATAAGCCAAGACCAAGAGCTAGTCTTAGATGTTTTAAGAAAGGTTGAAGACGAAAAAACTAAGCAAGACCTTTATGATGTCTTTAAAAAGTCTGTCAGTAAGCAAGAAGTTAAGAAGACTACTAATCCTTATAATTTAAATGAAATATTTACAAGATTCGGCCAGCAGCCTGCTAAAAAAGTAACTATTAAGGATCTTCAAGAAGAAGTAAGGCAGAATAAGAAAGAAATTAAGGTTTTAAGAGAGTTCACAACTTTAGGTTTAAAAGATCTCCAAGAGCAAGTTAGTAAGATTATTGATGGTAATCTTATTAACCAGGAAAACCTCGAAGAAATTCCTAAATCTTCACAAGCTAATGATGATGTAGTAGATACATACTTAAATACTGTCAGTAGGGTTATTTTCCAAAGGTGGGAAGTCTCTCTTACTATAGTAATTAAGAATAAGTTTGCTATTGATATTATTGCTTTAATTGATTCCGGAGCAGCTTCAAATTGCATTCAAGAAAGCCTTGTACCTATTAAGCTTTGTAACGAAACCAATAAAACTCTTTTTGGAGCCAATGGTAAAAGCCTTGATATCAGATATAAGTTGTCAGATGCTCATATTAGTAATCAAGGTATGTATTAAGCAAACTTTCTTTCTAGTTAAAGACCTTAAAGAGAAGGTCATTCTAGGTATTCTCTTTTTAAGTTCTATATATCCTATGTGGATAGATAGTAAAGGAATAAAAACTAAGCTCCTTGATAAGGAAATCTTGTCCGAATTTGCTAATCCACCTGATGTTGTGGGTATCAGTACTTTAAAGGATCAGAGCATTCAAATCAATGATGACAATGTTAATCTCTTAAACAAAGAGATTAATTTCGTTGGTTCTAACATTCCCAATGGATTAATTGTTTCATGCATTCCATATTTTCAAAATAATATTTTTTCTCAAAGCTTTGACAAGGATTATTTTAATATATACCAAGCTATTTTAAGTGATTTACAACTCAAGTGTATTAAAGGAGAATATTTCTTAAACCCTAATGTCCTAATCCGTGAATTTTGCAAGATTCACAAAATTATGGACCCCAAAAAGAGTATCCAAGCTCCTCCTAAGCCATCTGATTCCCAAATCAGCAAAGAACCTTCTCCTCATAAAATGCTTTGGAGCAAACAAGTTGAAAAAGAAGAAGCAAGGCTTCATTCTTCTGACCTCTTACCAAACAAAATGTTATCCTTATACTATGATCATTCTAACCCATCCAAACCAGTTAAAGCAACCCAATTTCCAACTATTTCAGGGTCTCAGACTTTTAAGCAGATTACTAAAACTAATCCCTCTAAAAAAGAATTAGCTTCAAGCTCATCCTTTTCAAACAAGCAAATTGTGGTGGCTGCCAACCCCACACCTCTTTCAGCAAAATCAAGATATTGGCAAAAGGATTTCAATCAACTTCTTTTGGTTATTGAAAAAGAATTTTTCTCTGAAAATCTCAGAGAAATAGCAGCAAAAGCTTTTCATGAAAATTTTCATTATCCCTATAGAGACTGTTTGAAAACAAGAGTTTTTTATAAAGCTATCCTTGTGGAAACTGGCTTTGTTAAAATTAAGCATAATGCTGATTAATACAGCAATTCTGATTTAGCATTCTCTACCTGCCATATTTATAAGATTCTTATAGTTAAATAGTAGGGAAATCCTAATTTGTCTAGGAAATTCTCTAAGCCCTTAAAACCCAGATTTTTCAATTACTGGGACTACCAGAGAGCCTGGTTCAATGCCTTCTTAATCCAGAATAAGGACTTCCATCATTCATGGATGTTCTATTTCCCATCTAAGCATCAAATCCCTTTTTTTCCCTTTTGGTTTAATGACTGGTGGACTTATTTTGGTCCAACCATCAATATTCTCCCTAAGCCTGTTTTTGATGGCTTTGAGTTATTCAAAACCTCTTTCATTGCTCCTAGAGAACTTTCAGCCTTTCCCCCTCTGTTATTCTTCTTCAGTGAATTTGGTTTTCCCTGGATAGTCCAATGGGACTATATTATTACTTCAGATGAATCAGCAGCTTTTCCAGCCCTTAGTAGGACTTTCAAGAATAAGTGGTGGGATGCATTGAAAAATGATGCCTCAGTTCAAGCAGTAAAACAATATTTCCTTAAGCATCCTGCACAAGCCTCAGCTTTTGAAAATATGTCACAGTTCCTCCTAAAAAAACAGCAACTCCAAGCTAAGCTAGCCGCAGCTAAAACACCTCAGGAGTTTCAGAATATCCTGGACAAGAGCAGTTCAAGCTTCTCCCAAGAAGATTCTTATGCTGAATCAGATGATTCTACAACTAATTATCTCCAAGAAAATGGAGATGATTGTGAAGGTATCCTTCCTCCCATAAGAAAATCAAGAAATTGATATTGTTCAGCACCTGTCAAGCCCGTGATTTCTACAGCGGACAGTTTTTGCCAGCCTTTTTAGCCGAAAGCACCGCCTAATATATGATTAAGTCTGACTGCTACAGTGAAAGTCAAAAAGCAAATAGTGGTGGTCATCCACTATTCACTGTTCACTATTCACTATGCAAGATTCCTTTTTGCCTATTTAAGGAGGCTTGCTCCTCATTTGTAAGCATAAGAAATTTTCCACTTAGAATTTCTCTCTATCTTCTCTCTAAGCTCTCTCTACCATGTAAACCTCTCTCTCTCTTAAGCTTCCCCTTCTTCCTTTCTTCTCTCCCAACCATGTAAGCACCAAGCAAGCTTTCTTCAAAGCTTTCCCCCTTTTCCATTGTAAGTTATCCAAACCTTGTATCTCCTTAGATATTATGTAATTTTCAAGCTTCAAGTGTTTGATGTTTTTAATTTTCAAGCTTTATATAAACACCCAGGACAAGGTACTATGCAATGAAAACATGCAATTATGCCAAAATTCAAACTGGTTAAAGAAATTGAAAAATAACCAAAATGATTAATAAATAAACTTACAGGAAAGGAACACAAATTTAAATTTACCCGGCCATATAGGTGGTATAATAAACTTGAAAATTAAAGATTAAAACCATCCATGTAGGAAATACAAAAGAAAATCAAAAACCAGTCATATTAAGCGGTATCAAATATAAAGCTTGAAAATTAAAAACATCAAACACTTGAAGCTTGAAAATTACATAATATATAAGGAGATACAAGGTTTGGATATCTTACAATGGAAAAAGGGGAAAGCTTTGAAGAAAGCTTGCTTGTTGCTTACATGGTTGGGAGAGAAGAAAGGTAGAAGGGGAAGCTTAAGAGAGAGAGAGGTTTACATGGTAAAGAGAGAGCTGGTTGGGAGAGAAGAAAGATAGAAGGGGAAGCTTAAGAGAGAGAGAGGTTTACATGGTAGAGAGAGAGCTTAGAGAGAAGATAGAGAGAAATTCTAAGTGAAAAATTTCTAATGCTTACAAATGAGGAGCAAGCCTCCTTAAATAGGCAAAAAGGAATCTTGCATAGTTAATAGTAAATAGTGAATAGTGGAAGACGACCACTATTTGCTTTTTAACTTTCACTATAGCGGTCTTAATAATCATTACTTTAGGCGGTGCTTTCTGCTAAAAAGGCTGGCAAAGACTAATTGCTTCTGAATTGTAGAATTCACATGCTTGAGAAAGGGCTTGTCGATGGAGAGTGAAGAGCCTAGGGTATGAGGTGACAGTAGTCCTTTCGAGTTTCTTCTAAGAGCTTGATGTCTTCAGTGTCAGATTTGAAAGGGAAAGGATCAATTCTCTTGTTACAAAAAATCTAGTGAAATGCGTCTTCCGCAAAAAGATAACCATTATTTTTTAGATAGGCTTCGAAATCTCTGCTAATAACCCTAGCTCTCTAGTGCTTGATTTGCTTGATAAAAGGCTCAACACAGATGTCATACTGTTCTAGTGGAGAAGACAGTAAAGTTGGTCTTCTATTTTGGTAATGAAGAGAGATATGATGCTAAGTAGGAAGAAAACTACCATCATGGATCCATTCTGGGGCTTTGCTGATAATGATAGCTTCGACAAATTTCTTTCTTACTTTAAAGCCTAAAGTCAGGCTTAAAGCAACTTTTCTTCCAAAATTACTTACTTGGCTGGGATCAGAGCAAACTAACTGATAGACCAGACCATGATCCAAAAGCTTTTCCGGAGTTAACAATAATTCTTCACCCTTAAATGTGAGGCTAATTGGCTGGACTGCAAATCAAGACAAACCTTGCTGATAGTAAAATTTCTATTACAGTTGCAATGAAGCTTTTTGATACCTTGTTGGTAGAGTAAGGGTTCATCCATGAATCGACATAATTTAGAGCCATCAAATTCCATATCTTTGACCAATTTTAGACGAAGGACCTTAAGACCAGGTATGGCTGAAAGATAAAAGTGAAGATCTTGAAGATAGGAAGAAATGTAAACTTGTCTTTCTTCGGCTGAGGCTTTGGCTTTCTCATAGATTAGATTTTTGAGATCTTCTTGATCTTGCTTAAGGGAGTAGATACATTCTCTCTTATGATGATACATTCTTAGCTTAAGATAATTCCACTCTTCCTCACTTAATTTAGCTTTATCTACCAGTGGTAGACTGCTTTTTCTCATCATTTTCCAGTAGGGAAAATGGGGCTTGAAACCTTTCTAGAGCTTGAAACTTTTCTAGCTTCTTTTCCAAGACATAACATCTTTCTTGTAAATCACAAAGACTTTGGACAAAATCAGGATTAGAATTAATAAAGAGTGTATCTGAGGGGAAAGAATTCTCTACAGAAGAAAGAGAACTCAAACTGGCTTTATTTTTGAGTGAGAAAGGCTTAGGGGTTGTTGAACAAAATGGATTGTTGGAAAGATTGCAAGGACCTGTAACAAAGTCATTATAATAAAGAGGCATGAATTTCTCAGAAAGAGCTGAATGGGAATTCATAGAATCTGGAGATTTCTTAATGGGTTTAAGAGGTTGTTTGCCTTTTTTGGGAGCCATGGTCAAGTGAATCCTGCAAAAATTCACGAGTTAAGAAATCAGGGATTGAGTTATTTTCTCCTTTAATGTAATCAATTTGAAAATTAAAATTGCTTAAAATAGCTTGCCATCTAGCAAAGATATGCTTAAAAGCTATATTTTTAACATCTTTTTGTAAAACTGATTTTGCAGATTTGCAATCAACTCTTAATAAAAATTCTTGATTTAAAAGATCATCTTGAAATTTTGAAATGCACAAAACAATTCGTAAAATTTCTTTTTTAATGGTGCTATAGTTGAGTTGGGCACTATTCCAAGTTCCTGAAGTAAACCTAACCAACTTTTCTTGATTATCAACCTTTTGCTTAAGAATTCTTCCAAAACCAATGTCAGAAGCATTAGTTTCAACAATTTTAAAAGCTTTTGGATCAGCTAAGGCTAGACAAGGAAGAGTCTTGACTCTAGACTTAATAGTTTTGACTATCTAGGTATGATTTTCATCCCAAGGAACAGGATTTTTCTTAAGTCTTTGTCTTAAAGGGGCACAAAGCAGACTTAACACTTGAATAAAATTTGAAACATAATTAAGGCTTCCTAAGAAACGCTGCAATTATTTCTTATCCTTAATTTCATCAGGGAACTTATCTGTAAATTCTAAAGATCTATGAATTGGGGTTTTGGTTCCTTGATAGATGTGATGTCCTAGGAACCTAATCTTAGTTTGGAAAAGATTAATCTTAGTGGCAGATAAGCTTAAGCCATTATGCTTGACAGTCTGAACAAACTTATTGAGATACTTCCAATGTTGTTCAATGGAATCAGAATAAACCAAGACATCATCAATATAGACAATAATAAAATCATAAAACTGGTTAAAAATTTCATTCATAATATTCTGGAATTCGGAAGATGCATTCTTAAGACCAAAAGGCATTACATTCCATTCATAATGACCAAAAGGTACCACAAAGGCTATTTTATATCTATCATTTTTAGCGATCTAGATTTGCCAAAATCCTGATTTCATATCAAACTTAGAGAAAACCTTGGACTTAACTAACCTTTGAAGGAGGTCTTTCTTATTTGGAATAGGATACCTAATCCATCTTAATACATCATTAAGAGGTTTGTAATTGATAACTAATCTAGGTGTTCCTTTTTCTAATTCAGCTTGTTTCTGGACATAGAAGGCTGAACAACTCCATGGGGACTTGGATGTCCTAATCAACTTCTTATCAAGGAGATCCTGTATCTCCTTTTCACAATAGCTTAACAAATCCTTATTCATTTGAATAGGTTTTGCTTTAGTGGGAATGTTCTTCTCACTAAACTCCGGCTCATAAGGTAATTCTACCTCATGCTGTTTCCTATGCCAAAACGCATTAGGAGTGCTTGAGAAAATTTCCTCTATAATCCTTTTCTTAAAGTTTTCTATTGCTTCTTGAGTTTTCTTAACATTCAGCTGATCTTCTATTCTAACAAAATTAATCTCTTGTTTTAGGAGATTAACATGGTATTCCTTAGCTTGAATTACTTGGTTTAAAGTATTTATGCATCTCTCATCTGAAGGGCTTGCAAACCTAAAAAGGATTTCTTTGTCTAAAAGTTTGGTTCTTATTCCTTGGTCATCTACCCACATAGGATAGATAGAGCTTAAAAAATGTGCTCCAAGAAGAACTTTCTCTTTGAGATCCTTGACAAGTATAAAAGTTTGCTTAATACAAATACCTTGATTACAAACACTACAAGAAAAAAACCTTTCGTTGACAATTTTTCACCATCAAGGTAGGGTATATATGTCAAGGTATGTTACTATTTACATATGTCATCTATGCCAGTGTCAAGAAAAGTTTAAAGCTACCTTGACATTTACATATGTCAAGGTTGTTTCTATTTCTACTAATGATTGAATCTTTGTTAGTATGACATATGTCAATGTTTCTTTCACTTTTGTCAAGGTTGGATTCAACATATGTCAAGATTTTTTTATCTTATGTCAACGTTAATTTGCTCTTCTGTTAAGGTTGCTACAACAAATGTCGAGGATAAGTATAATATGTCAAGGTTTCTAGCTATTGCAATGTCAATGTTGGGCATTGACCATCTGTCAAGGTTGCCTATGACAAATTTAATATTATTTTACTATAATTTTTAGTTTTAATGGAAAATAAACTTGTTACCATATGAAACATGTTTCCAAATAAAATTTGATACATATTTAATTATGATAATAATAACTAAAACTTCTTGCTTATTGACAAACTTTTTAAAGACATCATAAAGGTCTTGCTTAGTTTTTTCATCTTCGACCTTTCTTAAGACATCTAAGACAAGTTCTTGGTCTTGGCTTATAACATTAATAGTCTTAGGTTGGCAATCGCAATTATCCTTAATGCATTCTGCTTGGTCACTAGAAGTTTGACTTGTGATCTTCTCACTACTACTTTCATATTTATTATCTGAATCAGTCATTGATTCAGATTCTGTAAAGTTTACTTGTTTCTTAATAATGATACTAGAATTTTCCTTGGCTTCTTGGGGATAAATGGATTCTATGACAGTTTCTTTGCTAGCTTTCCATATCTTAATTTCGTTGGATATGACATTAACACGCTTACAAGGATAGTCTGGATGATCATCTTATTTGAAGAGCTCAAACCAGATCCAATACTTGATGTTTTTCTTTTCTTGTCTTAAGTAATTAAGAGTAAAACTCTTCCTGGTAAATGGTTCTAATAACCTTAGGAATAGATCTAAAGAACCAATCACGTTTTTCCTTGTTGACTTAAGAATAGAAGTCTTTTCTTAAGAGATCTTTGTTAATTTCAAAGTCCTTATCACTTAAACTTATAATGTTAATCATCTGGGAATACGTAGGAGACATATCAGGAGATTCTTCATGATTATCATCTTGTTGTGAACCTTGAGTGGATTCCTTTTCCACAGTGTAATAAGGTCTGGCCAGATTGGTTTAACTCTTAACACCAGTGAGCTTAATATTTCTAGGATTTGCTGAAGTGGAACCTTCTTCTGCCCTAGTAGTTCTTACAAGGATAGAAGAAGTTGAAGCTCTAGAGGGCTCAAAATCTGAAACTCTAGGGATACTAGAATGACGGAAAGAGTTGGAGAAAATCAGATCTCCTCCTCCATCAGGATATTGAACAATTTGTTCAATCCTTTCAAATCTTTGCTCAACAGTTGGGACGACATTAGAAAAATGCTAAGTTTCAAGAAACTCAACATCATTCCACATAATCTGCTTAGGGATTATGAAATTAGACTTGCTGAGCATATCAGAATAGAAAAAAGTGGTTTCACCTTTAGGGTTGGCGCACAAAGCTCCAGATCCAACACTTGTAGTCATACTCTTATAGGCGAACCTGATTATGATGGAAACAGGACTATTTCCTTCCTTGAAATTAAAGTCATGAGTCTTAACATGGAGGACAACCAAATCTAAGATGTTGGCATCTCTTAACTTAACAGTGAAGTTAGGGAAACACTGGAAATAAACAGGACCGTCATTTAATCCTGCTTGGACTGCTCCAATAATAGAATCTCGATAATCAAGATGTCTATTATCCCTTAAACACATGACAATAGAGGTGTTTAGACCTAGTCTTGTCAGAGGCTTAGCTGCAACTTGAATCATACCAAAGTGTATGAAGTTGTAGTGGTCACGCTTATGCTTTTCAATGGACTTACTATCTAAGAGTCTAATAACTTAATCGTCTTGCTCCAAGGTTACTGACTAATCTGAGGTTTTGATGGTGTAGTCTATGAAAAACTTAAAGGTTCCTTTCTTATAAATTTCTTGATTAGGCACCTTGGGTAACTTCCAATCATCTAAATCATTTTGGATCTTAGGATAATTGATCTCTTCACTATTAACTACAGTGTCTTGAGAGTCTGTGGATTTCCTATACATGTTTTTGAAAATCGAACTCATCTTAGGGTTTTTAATCTAAAGCCTAATAGCAGATTTACAGACCTAGTCTAGTAATCACCCCAAACCGTCCAAATCGCCCTAACAAACGCCTATCCATGGCTAACAACAGGCACAACCCGGTAGGGATCGCCTCAAGCAAACTACTACCTCTCCTAGGATAGATAAAAAAGCAGCCAAAACAAACCTGACTTCCCTTCCCATGGCTCTATACCATAAACACCCAGGACAAGGTACTATGCAATGAAAACATGCAATTATGCCAAAATTCAAATTGGTTAGAGAAATCGAAAAATAACCAAAATGATTAATAAAGATAGATAGATAGATAGATAGATAATATATATATATATATATATATATATATATATATATATATATATGTTGTTCATTTCTTTCACTATCTCTTATGTGCTTTTTCGTTTTATATCTTTGTTACTTAGCCATTTTGTGACCAAAAATGGGAGAAAATTGAATTACTTAAATAAAGAAAATGGGGAGAACAATGAAAATATATGAGGAAAACATTGACTATATAAAGAGAGAGAACATTAAATATTTAAAAGGGAGAGTTAAAGGGTGAAAATAGAAACTCCTTAATTTAGGGGGAGTTAATTTTTTTTTTTAATTTTAAATTCTTTGATTCATTTACTAAGGGAATTTAATTGAAATATTGGAGGAAATTAAACTAGAAACGTTGGAGTAAACCAAGTCAACCTTAGGAAACATGACCTTAAAGTTTAAGAAAGATACATAACATGGATGTTTCTTGCAAATTACTACTATTTGAATTTACTATCTCTCTAGAACTAATCTTAGTCACAGAAGTTTGTTCCTAAGGTTTTCACTACTTATAATCTGATTGGTGAATGCCTCCTACACTTTACTGTTAAATTATTGGATTTTATCAAGCTTCTATTATGTTTGGTTGATTTGTATACATTTATTTTCCTCTCGAGCTTTGATTGTTACCTTGGTGTCATTACATGAATCTATTATTTTTGTTCATGCTTACACAATACATCAAGAAAAATCTCCAACTATCCTTTTTTGCTTTCACAATACTATTTTTTCCCTCACATTGTTTAACCTTTGGTATGGTTTTCTATGTGTGTAGATTATAAGGTTGGAAGATAAGTACTACAAAGCGTTGCAAAGTATTCCCTTAGTTTATTCTTAATTGAGGATTAACGCGTGTTATGTAAACTTCACTATAAGAGTTTGAGGGAGTCTATGTAACGATGTTTTAATTGTCACAAAATTTCCAAAATGAGAGATTGTTAGGACATTGAGTCTTGTTTATATGTTAGTAATTTTGTTTCAATTTATATTTGACCATAGAAGTCTTTTTAGATAGTGACTTGCTCTCCATTGAAGATCAAGAGTTTTTGTTCATCTAATTGGGAAGTCATAGTTATGTTTAAAAAGGTTTGGCTTGTGACATGTAAAGCTTATTTGAGGTATAAAAAAGTTTGGTATCATTTTTAGACTTAAAATGTTTTTAAAATAATTTTTTAAGAAGCAAGGGCCACTCAAGCAACTAATCTCGCTGTAGTGGTCAGCCCACTTAAGTGACATGAACCGCTCAAGCGGAGTACTCAGGTGGTCTAAGTTTGCTCAAGTGATCATGTAAGTCTTGCCAAGTTTAGAAATGAATTTTGGATGAATTTAACTCAAACTCCAATTTGAAAACTTGAAATACCAAAATCCTTATGACTTTTGCCTATAAATACCTCTCTTATAACCCTTTAAGGGTTAGAGATTTGAGTTAAGGGATCGAAGATTAGAAATATCATAGAAATCTTAAAGATCTCGAGGATTGTTGAGAGACCTCTTGTTCTTTAGAGGGACTCCTTGTAAAGATAGCCTTATTGGCACATCATTCTTGATCTCTCATTAAGGATTTGAATCTTTGAATCGTGAGTTGAAAACCTTAATCCCTCTAAGTGTCCGAAGGATCTACTAGGGAGCAATAGAGAGTTGCTACATCACAGACATAGATCAAGTTGTAGATGCTGAAGAGTAAGTCTTTAGGGTAAAGTGGCCAAATAAATCTATGTAACTTTATTTCAAATAATGGATTTCGATTGATAGGCTAAGACCTCATGGTTTTTTTATCTCTACAGTTTGTGGGGGTTTTCCACATAAAATCTCGTGTCTCATTAATTATCCTTTTATTACTGCTTATATTTTGGCTGGTGATATTAATTATCTTGGATTGATTGAATAGTTTGCTTTTGAGATTGTTGAGTTGGTTATCTTGGTTGTAGTAATGGTTATCTTTTAATTGATTTGTTGGGTTGTTATTAAGTTTGTTAGGTTAGTTACTCTTGATGATTTTATTATGGCTAACATATCTCAATAGATATTTCATATATTGACAATTATATTATCCCTAACAAATTGCAAGGTATCCGTAAAAGTTAAAATTTGTATTTTTATATACCTAAAGATTCTAGGTATAACCATTTATTTATTTGGGACATCTCTAATATCTTTTAAGGTAAAAAGTTGGCTATAATTTATAAACATTTATTTAAATTTTTAAATCACCCATTCACACCCCCTCCCCTCGACCTCTTCTGGGTGTTCCTGTGGACCCGCATTTTTCATGTGCGTCTCTCACTTTTTAATGAAAAACTATATTTTTATAAAAATTGGAGTCACCACTTATTAATTTTTTTTTAAGGAAAAGTAAAATAAGAAACTAAAACCCTAAGAAAAATGACTCATTGAGTTTTGGAAAAGCCCATCTTTAAAAAACCCGAGTCTAGGTTTGGAGATCAGGTTAATAATCGGGAAGGTATGATGATTAAGTCATACCACCCCTCTAAGCCCGTATACCCACAGTCTTTACTAAGCGAATAGAGGGAATCATGATAATTGATTAATTAATTGAGGATACTAATAAAAGGACAACAAGATACATATAAGTCATGAGGTGAGAAAAAGAGTACACAAGAATGTACACAATTAATGAATGTGAAATGTACAAAATAGAATTAATTATTTTTTAAAGTTGCAACATTTCAAAGGAAGTTTAAAATAAATTTATTTATAATGGGAACAATTCCGAGTTAAAGATTTCAAACTGAATACTCACAAAGTTTCAATTTATTTACAAAAGATTTTATTTTTATTCACATCCAAAATTAATTTTTTTTTTTTAAAAAAAAAGACTTTTCTTGATTTTATTAAAAGAATTTTGATTGAATTTGAATTTATTAAAGAGAAAAGTTTCAATTTGATATTCTATTCACGAAGAAATGATTTTGGTTTACACTTTATAAAAAATAAAAATAAAATAAAAAACAAGATTCCACAATTATAAAGAAACATCAATTCTATTTTTGTAAAATTGATTTTTACTAGAAAAAAAGGGTTTACTTATTTTAATTATAGGAACCAAATTTCAATTTACTAAGAAAACAAATTTTTACAGCTTTTATTTACAAAAATATTTCCAAATCAAATTTATTCGAAAAAAGTAGTTTTTACAACTTTTATTTTCTTTAGATTTTTATTAAAACAATTTTTAGGATTTTTTATTAAATCAAATTTTCAAACTTTATCAAAACTATTTTGGAATTCTTCATTAAAACAAAATTTTGAAACTCTTATTAAGCAAACTTTTGGAAAATTTTATCATTCACAAATTTAGAAAACTTTAACTTAAAGTTTTGAGGACTTTAATTTAAAACAAATTTTAGGGATTTTGATTAACACATTAACTTTTAGAAAATTTAATAAAACATTTTGAGGATTTTTGAAACTAACTTTGAGGGTTTTTATTAAACAACTTCTAGAATTTAATAAGACAAACTTTAGGAATTTATTAAAAATAAATTTTGAGAATTCTTAATATTAAAACACTTATTTTGAGAATTTATTAAGACACTTACTAAAACTTTTAAGACTTTTATGGAAACAAACTTTAAGTAAATTTAAAAAGCATAACTTTGAGAACAATTATTAAAACATTTATTTTGAAAATTTTAATTAAATCGAAATTGAGAACTTTAATGACTTTTACGACTTTTATGAAAACAAACTTTGAGAATATTTATTTAAACACCTATTTTGAGAATTTGCATTAAACAAACTTATTTGAAAAAAAATGATTTTCTAAAGAACATTTGTTAAAACACAATTTTCAACTTATTCAAAAAAACTATTTCCTAAAGAATATTTATTAAAATACAATTTTCAATTAACAAATTTATTAAAAAATGATTTTCTAAAGAACAATTATAAAAGCACAATTTTAGCAAACAAACTTATTAAAAAATAATGTTCTAATGGTCATGTATTAAAACACAATTTTCAGCAAACAAACTTATTATAAACTATTTTCTAATGGAGATTTATTAAAACACAACTTTTAGTAAACAAACTTATTAAAAAAAATGATTTTCTAAGGAACATTTATTAAAACACAATTTTTAGTAAACAAACTTATTAATAAATGATTTTCTAAGGAACATTTATTAAAACACAATTTTCGGTAAACAAACTTATTAAAAAACGATTTTCTAAGGGATATTTATTAAAACACAATTTGAAGCAAACAAACTTATTAAAAAATGATTTTCTAAGGGATGTTTAATAAAACACAATTTTCAATTAACAAACTTATTAAAAAAAATGAGTTTCTAAAGAACATTTATTAAAACATAATTTTAACCAAACAAACTTATTAAAAAAACCAATTTTCTATAGATCACTTATCAAGATACAATTTTTAGAGTTTTCAAACTTATTATAAAAAAAAAATATATATATATATATATATATATATTTCTAAAAAACAATTATTCTAACACAATTTTCATTATATAAAAAAAAATCTTTTAGGACCTTACAAACTTTGAGGATTTTTATTAAAAAAAAAAATGATTTTCTAGATTTATATATATATATTAAATTAAATGAATTTCTAAACTTTGGATTATTAAATTAAAAAGCATTTTCTAAATATATTAAAAAAAAATGAATTTCTTGAATTATTTTGTTAAAAGGGGAATTTTATGAATTTATTAAAAATGATTTTTTGAATTATTTTATATTAAACCAAATTCCTGAATTAGTAAAAACTGTTATTCTTGATTATTTTATTAAAACAAATTTTCTACATTTTATTCAAAATGAATTTTAAAAAAACTATTTTTCAGGAAATTTTATCAAAACTAAGGTAATACAAGTCTTCGATGTCTCACAAATTTCCTTAGTACAATAGTGTGATTCAAGTACCTAGGTGTCAAACAACAATAATAAAGCATAATTAAGGTCTATTTGGTTGTTGTTTTCAATAATTGTTTGATGTTCTTGAAAATAAAAAACATTGAAAATATATTTGGGAAATGGAGTGATTTTTGTTTCAAAAGGCCTCTTTTCAAAGAACAAAAAAAAAAAAAAAAAATTGTTTTGGTTTTTTTATTTTTTTAGAGAATTTAAATAAATAAAAAAAAATCAGAGCATAGTTGCTCTTCGTGTTTTCACCTTCCATACTTGTGGTTTCTCCTCCAACATAATGAGAGCATCTCCTGCAACACGAAATGAAGGTTAGCTTCACCAACACATTGCTTTCCATTATTTTTGCATATATTGAAGTTGTTTTTCCTAGATCTAGGCAAAGAGAATACATGATAAAAATTTTTTGGTATTCTCAACATTTCTATTTTCAAAAAACATAGTTCTTAGAATTTTTCCATGGGTGTATTGTATTCCCGTTTCTGCAAATCTATGATACTATTTTCTTTTTTAGATTTGTTTGTGTATGAGTTGGGTTGTTTTGGAGATTATTTTTTGTTGTTAGAAATTTCATTGGGAAAATTTGATGGGCAATTTTGGTGGGAAAATTCCATGGGAAATGTGGGGATGAGAGTTTTTTAAAACTAGGTTTTCTTTTTCTTTGTTTTCTCATCAACCAAACGTGGGGTTTTTGTTGTTATTACTTTAGGCTTTGTAATGTTAGGGAAAATTGGTGTCTGTGTTTTTTTTTCTTTGTAAATTGAGTTACTTTGAAGATTGTGTTTGATTAATGGGTAATATTTATGGGACTTTTATTTGCAAAGTTTGATTTGGAAATTTACTAGGAAATTTTGATGAGAAAATTTTCTAGAAATTTTGAGGGAAAATTTTGATTAGAAACATGGGGTTGGGAATTTTTTTAAATTGGGCTTTTCTTTTCTATATTTTCTTGTTAACAAAATATGGGATTGTTTGGATACTTCTATATACATTTCTAAGTTGGAAAGTTGATGTTTGTGTTTCTTTTTTCTTTTTTATGCATCTTTGAATGAAGTCTTACTTTTTCTTTTTTCATAATGTGTCTTGATTTGCTCTTTGCATAATGAGCTATTTCATATATTCGTTTGGATAATAGAAAATTTGGGTTAAGAATTCCTTTTACTTAGTTCCCATTTTCCTATATTTTCTTATCAACCAAGTATGGGTTTTTTGTTCTTGCTATTTACATGAGGGATTTAATATTGATCTTGGTGTTCGTATTTTTGTTTGATGAATCTATGGAAAACTTGTAGGCTATTATGTTTGTTGAAGTGGGCAACTATATTTTTGTTAGTTTCAATTGATAAAGAACATTAGAGAAAATTGTGTTTATTAGTACAATTTTCTTTTAGCTTGTGGGTGTAGTATGTTTATTGGTACAGTTTTCTTTTAGTTTGGTTGATTTGAATGCTTTAGGATTAGGTAGTTAAAACCTTAACTTTTTGTTATTTATATGGTGGTGGTTGGTCTAGTTTTGTCCTATTTTCTTCCTTGACTCATGAAAAACATAATGTATTATGGTAATGCTCAGAAGATGATACAAACACAATGTATGACCAATGCATTTCCACATTAGACCTTTATTTTTGAGTTTCTAAATAGGGTAATGATTTTATTTTTACTGAAGTTAGATTCAACCATTTTCCCAGGAATTTTTTGTAGCTCACTCGAAGCATATATGCCTTAATCATATTGCCACCTAGTTAAACCATCTTTAGAAATTAGAATTAGATGATTAGACTTTTAGTATTGTTAACCCTTGTGTTTTCAAAGATGGATAATGTGGATGTTTCTTTTTAAAAACTACTTGTTTGGTCAACCAATAGTAGTAGTAGTAGTAGTAGTAGTAGTAGTAATGGGAATAAAGTTATAGTGCATTCACCCAAGTGCACACAACATTCGAGCACAAGGTGAGTTGATGGACACAACCAACCTTCGATCTGCCAACAATCTTCCCTTCAATGACACCCTTGGGATTGGTCAGACCTTGATTGGGAAAGGGTGACCTCTTAACCCAGAAAGCAACTTCTTTGGAAGAGAAAGAAGATTTTGTTGCCTTCCTTGACTAGTCCTTAACAGGTAAAGGGGAATCGATTCGACCAATTCCCAACTAGCTAAGCCGATTGGCTCTTCCCTTAACCAATTATCCAAAATACGCTCAAATAGTTATCTTTTTCAATATCTTTCTTTTCTAACACGTAGTCAAGGTCTTTAAGTGCATTAATAGGTCAAGTTTCAAATAATTTGCCTAAAGTTCATGTGAGAATACTCAGGTTTTAAATGAAGTTCTAACTTTGATGCATGAACCGAGTATTGAAAGATGCTTTGTTAAACATGAAAAACCTAGATGCACCAATGTATTCACCTTACACATGAGACCTAGGCTTGATTAATCTTCACGTATGCTTGAACTCACAATCCTTTGGTCCTTTAATGATTATCTTGAATATCTATTTGAATTTCTTAAGCATAACCTAAAACTCATATTGATTTTAAACAATTAGTACACTAACTATGATTTGCTATCATTAAAGCGTGATAAGGAGTCCTTGGGCTAACGATAACTACCTTGCAAAAGAAGTATTTCTTAAAAACTTATATGCATGAGCAATATGTTATACCTTGATTATTTTTCTTGAACAAACACTATCTCTTTTTTTTTTTCTTATTATTTCATATGGTACTTACTACTATATATCAAAATAAATAACTTGGAAGAGATTGTTGTTGTCTTCCATAAGATTAGCTTGCTACTATATGGTACATACCTTTGATTACTCATATTATTTTTTTATGTGTTAAATAAGATTAAATAATAATATTAGGTATGTGCTAAATAAGATAGGGTTATTATTTGTGTTGGGATTGTATAGATGGAAACAGAGATAATAGATGTTAAGGATGCAGGAATGTGGAAAGGTAATATAGAGAAAATATTTAAAGAAGCTTGCTAAATGAAGTTAATAAAGGTAACATGGATAGTGGTATATTTAGTACCGACACATGGAGGAAGATGTTACTTGAGGTTAATAGTTAAGGGAAATGAAATTTCAATTTAAAGTAGCTTAAACAAAATTTTAACGTACTACGTGCAACGCACCATGAGTTCTCTGATCTTTTAATGCATACTGGATTTGGTTAGGATACTAAAATTAACACAATGCATGCTCTATAGTACACTTGAGAAAATTACATTCAAGAAAAAACAACTTCTAAACTAATCATTCTTTACTTTAAATATTTGGTATACACTAAGGGTGGGTTTTTTTTCCTCTATTAGGCACAGTCAAATGCAAAAAGATTTTGCTCAAAGAGATGCCGAAATTGTAACTCACTTGGATTGATCTTTAATCCGTCAATAGCAACTAATGCCCTCTACAACTCTTCCACCTAAGATCCACCAAACACTAATGATGAGGTTGAGATGGATGACAATTTGGAGCATGGTGGAGTGCATGTGGATGTAGACAATGAGATCCTTGATGATCCTCAATGACCAAAGATAGTGGGAAGAGTGACCACCCATTCTAGAAAACATACAAACGATTCTCTATTAGATCGTAAAAGTAAAAAAGAGTCCAAATTAAGTCAAATGGGAGATGCTTTGAAACCTTAGGTTAAGGCATTAAAAGCTAAAACTAAGACATCTCGAGCTAGAATTGAAGCATTGTTGGCTAGAGCTAAGAGATATAAGAGTAAACTATTAATGAAGCTACTAGTGCAAGTATTAATGATTTTAGCATAACAACGTGCATGACACCCTTACAAACCATTGACTTGTTGCATAATAACAACTATTTAATGGTTATTGAGAAATTCACAACTTTGAAGTGGAAAGAGATTTTTATGAATATGCCTAATGAGAGGAAAAGGGCATGGCTTATAGGATTTAAATATGAGTGTGTTTGGATGAATAATTGTTATGATGACATTGTAATATGTTCTATTTCTCTTTTGGTTACACTCTTTTACTATATTATTTAGCATTTCATTGTGTGAATGTTCTTTATGGTTATGAAACTTATATTATATTTATTTTAATGTTCATTTGATGCTATTTTATAAAGTGAGTTAATTTATTTTGTGTAGTAACTAATGGACAATAAAACACAAGCAATGATTTACTATGTAAGTCAACTTCATCTTCTAAAGGGGATGGTGATCTAGATGAATTTTTTTTTTTTTCTCACATAATGAATGAGTATAAGGAAATATTTTTATGTAAGACACCTCAAAGGACATTAATGTTAAGTGGTGCACACTTTGTAAGAGATATGTGGTCACCCTCAAACATGCTATGAACTATTTCGAATAGATAAAAAAATATTTCTGAACATTTGTGGTCATCTAACAGACATGAAAACTTATAAGATACACAATTAGTCATAGTTGAAGAGATAGCTATTATATTCTTACTAATAGTAGGACATAATGTGAGAATGAGGGTTATAGCATACTATTTTCAACACTTCATAGTGACTGTCGCTCTACACTTTAAAGAAGTTAGACAAGCATTATGTCAACTAGGCAAAATTCTCATACGTCCTAACAATATGGCTACTGAGGTGCTTTCATATATTGCTAATAATCCTAAATATTTTTCATGGTTTAGAGTAAGATCTTATAAAAAAATATTTATAAATGTGAATTTCATGTACATGAGAATTCATGACCATTATTTTATTTCCTTAATAATAATAAATATTTTTTGTTGTAAGACTACATCAGTGCAATTAATGGCAACCATATTAGTGCAAGAGTCCCAGCTAATCGACAAACTGGTTTTAGGGATAAAAAAAATAATTATAACACAAAATGTTATGCATTCATGTGATTTTGACATGATGTTCACATTTGTTTATGCTGGTTGGGAAGGAATAGCAAATGATGCATGTGTCTTTTTGGATGCATGACTAGACCAAAAGTCCATTTTCTTTGGCCAAGTGAAGGAAAATATTATTTAGTTGATTTTGGTTTTCTTTGTACATTTGGATTTTTACCACCATATTGAGGTGATTTACAAGAATATTGGGGTAGATGTAATCAACCTGTCAGGTATAAAAAACTTTTTAATTATAGACATTCATCCCTTCAAAATATTATTAAAAGGTATTTTGATGTTTTGAAGACACGATTTCCAATATTAAGGATGATGTCTTGTTATAAGCCAAGTAGGCAACCATTAATTATTATTTCATGTTGTACCCTTCATAATTGGATTCATCTATTAACCCAAAATGATCAAATATTTAAAGAATATAAGTTAGAAGACCTTTCAGTCCAAGGTGAAGAAGAGAGCACAAATAACATAAGCCACTCAATTGATTTATTAGATAAGAATGCAACAATTATGGCAGCTTGTAGAGATTAAGTTGTTCAAGTGATATGGGCAAATTATATCAATGCCAATCCATGACTTGTATTGTTTTTAATTCTAAATAGTTGTCAATACTTCAATTATATGTTAGATTTTATATATATATTTGTTAACTAGTTCTCATTAGTATTATGTGATGTATGTTGTAATTTCTAATGATTAAATATTTCTTATAAATTTGATTTATAACTGTAAAAGTAGGATGAACAAAAGACTTGTGTGTTATTGTGGGTGTGGACGTATGCGTATTTTCATGTCAAAAACACAAAAGAACAATTGTCGTTGGTTATATCATTATCCATTATATCATATAAGTATATTTAACTATCACATGAAAATATATTGATATCAATGAAATACACACATCATATTTTATTCTTTTTAACAATTTATGTATTGTAGGAGCATCCTTACTGCTCTATATGGGTTGACGAGTATGATCCACAACAACCTTAACAACTAGTTGCTAACTTGCGACGCCTAATGCCTACAACAAATCCTCAAAGTCGTTTTCTACTTATTGATTGTTGTGGGTATAACATCGTCGTGTGTTTCTTATTATTTATCATCTTTCTTCTTCTTGTTTTAATTATTGCCAAATGAATGTGTATATTGTCTAAAAATTATCATCAATAAATGCTAAAACTTTAATATATTATTTTAAAATCTATGATGTTGATATCATAATTCTTATAGTATTTATTTATGTTAATATTGATTATGTTAGTATACATATAATTTGGATGATTTTTTTATTAATGAAAACATGTATTAATTAGTATGATACATTTATGATTAAAATAAATATTTTCAAAATGATTAAGGAGTTTACCATATGTACAAATAAAAATATCATTCAAATAAAATATATTTATACATCTGTAAATAAATTTCAAAATAAAATAATTTTTTTTATTTAAATGAAGTATGAATTTAAAAAATATTTATATATTTACAATATCAAGTTAATTAAATAAAACACTTAATTAAAAAAAAAACAAATTCCAACCTTGTTTTTTTATTTTACTTATTATAAAAAACTTTTTTTTATTAACTCAACCAAACATGCTTATTTTTTTAAAAAAAAAAAAACTATTTTTCATAATTCCATTTCTAAACGTAATTTTGTTTCTGAAAACTCCAAAAACTACTCTTAAATATTGCTTTTAAAAACTATTTTTCAGACCAATTTTTTAAAAACAACAAAGCAGGCCCTTAGTGTCAAAAATCGAATTTTCAATTTTCTTTAACTAGTGAAGTTCTCTGGTGTTATAAAGGGTTTCATTTTAAGGTTGTTGATGTTTGTTTCTTATTTGGTAAGTTGTCAATTAGGACCTTTTTTTCAAGAATTCTAAAATCAAAGCCTAAAATATATGTTGTGCATCAAATTAATGTGTTCTTTCTTTCTAATGTCCATTGTTTCTATATTAAAGTCTAATATATGACTAAAATACCATATGAAAAATGCAAAATCAACTTTTTCTTTTTTGCATCATCTTAAAGTGTAAGTGCAAACTGTGGTTTTTTTTTATTATTTATAGAATGCAAATTCAAAAATGAGATTTTAACTTAATTTAAAAAATTCAAGTTCAAGAAAACACAAATTAAATACCTGATTTTATAATTTTAATACTTTTTACAGTTAATTTAACTTGCGATAATTGTTGATTTCAATACCAAAAATGCAATTCCATATTTTTAATAAAATCACACCTGATTTAGGCAATGGATTAGGAAAGGCAATTTTAAATTGCTTTTTCTAGTCTTTAATAAAATATGCTTTTAAGTCTAGGGTTTTAAATACGGTAAAAAGAATTATGCCTACATTTATAAGAAAGCTCAAATTTGTATTAATTTATAAGGAAGCTCAGATTTCTTTTCAGTTCTTCTCTCATTGCCTTTCTATCATTTTCCCACTCTTTGCTAACACCAGGTTGCCAGTTTCCAACTATGCATTGTGAACGCTTTGTGGGTAGACTTCTTTCAGTTCGATTTGGATTGGGAAACTCTAACCAGAATTGATGGGTGACGGTGAAACTTCACACTATCATCTTTTTTCTTGATTTACCCTTTGCCATCATTTTATTACTTACCGTTTTTGTATTTTCTATTGGAATCTATCTGAGCTGTGGTTGTACCCTTGCTTAATTCATGTAGCATCTGGTACAAAATGATTGTCACTCGAAACAAACAAGAAACAAGTGGCTTTAGCTTTAAGCAATCGTGTATTATAGAAAAACCAGTTCTAGCACAAGTCATTTTACTTTTAGTATAAGGATTTAATCCAAAAAGAAAAAAAATTACTAATATTATTGATGTTGTTGTTGTGGTAGTCATTTTCACCAGTAGAACTCAATTATAATAATGACAAAAATATTGATTCACCATTATAGGCCATATGGGTTCACTACTGTTCTTTAACCGGCCACCCCAATTTTATTCATGGAAACCTCTTGCAGATTTGTATAAAATTAGGGGGAAAAAGAGAAGGGAAGGGTCTGCGAGTGAAAGCCCAAATGAAAGAGTATCATAGAATAAGAATCATGAAATACATACTGTTTCTCTTATTCAAGTTTAAGGCTAGCCATATTGCTTGGACATGCATGCAATATATGAGCCTGAGAATGTTCAAGCTAATTACAAATGGAAGAGCGAAGAAAGTCCGGGGAAAATTAACAGCAGTTTTAACACGGAGGCATGTCTGGCGGTGGAGGAAGTAGACGGTCCTCTGGTCTATGGCCATCTTTTACTATGAACACCATGTCCATACCCCAAGTAAGGTGACGCTCTAAGTGGCAGTGCATGTACCAGACTCCTGTACGGAAGAAAGAGAGCAACACATCAAGTATTGTAGTAATGGTAGCAGTATATGTTGAAGCCATTGATTTCACTTACCTGGGTTGTTTGCCTGGAATCTGATGGCAGCCCAGCCATTCTTAGGGACAGTGACAGTGTTCAGAAAAGGAGGGTCAATTAGATTATACTGCAGAGGGTCCTTCTTGGGGTCGAAATTCCCCAGTCCCAGTCCAACAACATAAAAGCTGTATCCATGTAGATGCATCGGGTGATCTATACCTGAAACCAGATTTGTTCCTTGCAGAACCAACTCCACTGTGGAGTTATAATCCAGGAAATACACCTCTGTCCCCACTTTCGGTATCTCTAGAATCATTGGCAGATACTGCGCTGTAAAATTGAATATAAATGGTGGAAATTTTGGAAAACTGTCCCCAAACACCCCCTTGAGATGACCATAGTAAGCCTGGAGTATGTCAATCGAGGGGAGTAGAAAGCTTATGTTATTCATGCTTGCACTGAATCGAGTCCTGTTCGTCCCGAGGCATGTTTCGTTAAAGCCACAGGGAAATGTGTTCACGGAAACAGTGGAAATTATTTGAGTAGTAACATGTAAAGGAACACTTATTGGGTATTCCTCACTTGCTAAGCTTCTAACACTAGCACTGAAGTTAAATGATGCATTTATGTCATTATAATTGGGAAGATAAAGCAAGGAAGGAGATGAAGATGAAGAGTAGTTTCCATTGTACTGGACAATAGCTGTTGTGGTTGTGTTATCAAAAGGGACCGGAGGAGCAGTGGAGTAAGCTCGAGCGGCCATGTAATACTTGCCAGGCTTTTGGTTGGCATGGAACAAGACATCAAGGGTATTTCCAGAGCCTATTACAACGAAATCTCTTGTCAATGGCTTGGTGTAGCTACCATCTGCCCCAACCACCGTTATCTGATGTCCAGAAATGCCGAAAAAGAGAATGTCATTCAGTGCAGCGTTGACCATGCGGAGTAGATACGTCTTTCCATGATCCACATTTAGCCTGAATGTGTCTGCAAATAAGAGGAGATTAAGGCAGGATGAAGCACTGAAAGGAAACTTAGAAACTATAAAGTTTTCAATAACTGCCATGATAGATAGAACAAATTAGTGAACTATCTCTCGCTTCTTTATTTCAAAGTTAATCAACATTTCATTTGATAGTTTTTTGCAGTGTTTAATTAAATATTGAAGCTCCCTCGTCTGGGAACTGCATAAACCAAGAGGGGAAGAGTCCAAGGTGGGAATTAATTAAGCATGCATGCAGGCGGGAACCTTTAGGTCTATAAAAAATATAAGATTTTCATTTGAAGATGGGGAATGCACGATAGCTGTTCTTTCCCAGTATTAGAAGAAAATTAATCAAGCTTATTTTGTATACCTTTTGCATAAAACAATATTTAGTCTATATGGGCAAAGTGCTACAAGTTTTGTGTTAAAAGTCTTTCAATCATCTGGCAAATAAATTAACTAGAATATTCTAATTAGCCATTCTAAACTGCCAGTAGTCTTGGATTTCCAAATATATGTTAAGGGGACTTGTACACACCTGGTTTTGAACATGGATAGAGGTCACCAGGCTGACCATTGATAGTGAAGGCATCAGAGACATTAGGGTCTCCTCCTGTTGCAAGAAATCCCTCATAAACAGCCGTTATATCTTGCTTCCACCACTCTCCTAACAATCAATAAAACAAAATGATTCCATCAAAACCCTATATGCAATGAAGTAACAATCAATCAATGGCTTAATTTTATTTTCTTTAGTACCTAATATGATGGGCACTTCTGCATGAGGTTTTGGATAAGGATAGCTGGTTCCGGGCTTGGGATAGGCAATGATAGCACCATACACAGTGGCTCGTGACCATTCACTGTGAGCATGCCACCATATCGTCCCTTCCTCTGTTGTAAGTATGAGCTTTTGGGTAAATTTTGAACCCGGTTGAATTGGGCACTGTGTGATGTATTCAGGACCATCTGTCCATGGGTACCTTGGCATTTTGACTCCATGCCTACAAAAGCATACTTGTCATGCTCTGTGGAGCTATACTATGCCTTAAAATGATATGGATGAGCATTAGCATCATTGTGTTGAAAATGAAGCAAATTATATTAAAACACCACCCCTAGCTAGCCTTGGTAAATTGAGTCATACCAGTGAATGGTGATATTATCTTTGGCCTTGTTATAAACATCGACTGTGATTGTTTCTCCAGCATAAAGTCGTATAGTTGGGCCTGGAAATTCCCCGTTCACAGTTAAGATGTTCTTTGTGCTGCAGAGCCTCGTGTATGGAGCTTCTTTCACCTACAGTAATACGCAATGCATTTGAGTTCGGGGTATTTATGTATAAACAAAATGTGATAAGGCACATAAATGCATAGATAGAAGCATACTTCTACAAGCAGTGAAAACTTAATCATATACAATTCTAATTGCAGATTGATCCGTGGATAATGCATTTGTGAAGATCATATTACTTACAATGAACCGATAATAATACCGAGCATGGCAATGGAGGAGTCCATCAAAAAGAAGAAAAGCTAAAATATAGCAGAAGAAAATTTTTGTGCTGAGCATCATTGTTTGGCAAGCTCTTTTTCCTCCTGTCCTGCACAAAGGATTTCTGAAGGAATTAATTTATAGAAGTGAATAAGACAAAGGAAATCAGTTGGTGAAGATAAGAACATATATAATTTAATGCTTTTCAGTGAAGTTAGGAGTGTTGATTCCTTAGCGAAGTAGACATGATACAACAAAGAAATTAAATTGAGGAAATTGACTTATTCACATATACTTCATTCTAACTATTCTTTCCATTGTAACCACATTAGGCTCTTTTGCTACTAAATGCTCTCGTATCTATATAGTCCTTTCTTTTCTTGTAAACCTCCAGGAAAATATTGTTTGGAGAAGCATTGAGGAATGGTTTCACTCCCTCAAGCAAAGATTATTGTGGTCATTAGCAAATTAATTGTCTTTCTTTCTTCCTTTTTGGGGGAAAATCTTGTCAAGAAGATTTTTTCTTTTTTACACAATTTGATTAGAATCAAGTCACCATATCTAAACTAAACATGTACATGATTTTCTTGAATAATATATACAGATCATTCACCCAGATCATTTTTCATTTTGAATAGTAAATGTATGTGACTAATTCTAATAATCAGATACTCCTCTTATCTTAGAGCAACACCACTGGTATGGAAGACAATGAACCATCTAATGATCTCTACATAATTGGATTTCACCACCTAGCTACTGGGCTTGCTCTAGTGCTTTTAGACTCAACCTAATTTAGTAAGTCTACCTTGATCTCTTCTATCAATTCTAGGCCTTTTGGCATATTGATCCAGATTAATAATGCTTGAGATCAGAATCAAATGCCCATGTCCCTGGAATAGATTACTTCCCGTACACATCATAGTTAATATTTTCATAGTGTAACTAAAAAATTTAATGTGGTAGAACTTAGAACCCAATTACAAACTATTATAATTGACCTAATATATCAGAGAGCGAGATGATCCCAAAGTTACTTATTTGACTATTATGGTAAGCATGAGTATACTTTTAAGTAGGCAGGCTTTTCTACTTTTTCTTCGGTGATTTTACCTAATCAACTATACACACAAAATTAAGGGTTGCACACTTTAATTAAAATGGTTAGTTAGGATTTAGATTTTCAAAGAAGTAGGAAGTAATGTATATATAATTGTTTAGGATTTTCTCTAGTAGGATTCAGAAGAAAAATTTTAAGTTCACTATTAATCCACAATCAATATATTTAGTACTTGGTTTAGATTTTAAAAGTTCATACGATCAAATGAATTCAAAATTTAACTGCAAGAATGAGAAAAATGACATCAGAGAGAGGAAATGAACTCATTGAGAGAGCTGAACTTCATGTCATATTAATGAATCAACTAAAGTTCAAAGGAGCATGACTTTTAAAATCTCATTGAGTGAACTTAGAGAAACAAAAGAGATAGGATTGAATTATAAATGGAATTATACCTACAAAAAAATTACCAATAATACCAAATGATGTGTCTGTTGGAATAACATTTTCATGTGTCTAGCTACTAACTTTATTGACCAAATGATGACAATAGCATTAAAATAAAAAATGCCAAAGATGAATTCAGGGCCCGGCAGTAAGCTCGGTAAAGGCCAAAGTGAGGGTGGGAATATGAGAATCAAAATATATAAGGAAATGAAAATTTGGTACATAGGGCATCTCCTACCTAACTCACATTTTTCTCTCAAAGTCAACATAAGAAAACAGAAAGGCCTACTTCTTCGTTGAAAAGAAACAAGTAACATATTGAGTAATCAGGAAGGCTATTATCATACATAGGCTTTACAAGTTACTGATTTTTTGGACTTTCCCCAAATGCGGGAGAGACGTGTGCATGAACTCTTTTGCCAGGTAAATAACACAATGTTATATTCTGGTTTAATAAAGGAATGCAACCAAATGGAGTGATCAGGTAGGTACTTACTAACTGGGGAAACCTTTGAAAATATGAGCAGTTTTACATTAGGATTTTTTTTATTTATCTATTCGTATAACAAAATTCAAAGTTGAACATTGAAACTAATTCTCTTAAGAAATTTCTGTGATGTATGTAGTAATCATTAAATTTTTGTACTCAATAGAAAAAGGACTCGAAAATTCAATCAGCATTTTCTAAGTGTCTGATGCAAAAGGACTAACTAATATTGATGATTTCCGTCCTAATGAAATCGTTGTTTAGTTAAGTTTCGATTGTTAATTCAACCTAAGTTCGATCAAGACCCTTTGTTTGAATCTAGGTTCTGACTATGGAAACAGATATGCCCCTATGGATCGATCTCATGGTTTGTTTTTATTAATCAATTATGCATCATTTGATCGATGAGTTGCCCATGGATCATGGATCAACTTCATCAATGCCATTGTCACGTGGAAAATCCCTGTCAATTATACAACAACAATAAAGCTTTTTAAACATCAAAAAAGGAGAAACCTTCAAGATCACTATTGTGCTACAACATAATATAAGCTCAAACAAGAACACACCCAAAAACGAAGAAAAAAAAGGAAAGCTTCAAGGTCACTCTACGCCATGCAATAATGGGTAGCTACTTATTTTATCGAAGAGAAAGAAAAAAAAAAAAAAAAAACCTTCTTCTTTCACGTTCCTACCTCCTAGACGGATAGATAAGGGTCTAGAAAAATAAATCTTTCTCGAATAGTTCCGTTATAGTTGTCATGGAAAAAGATTCTATAGTTCGGATCAAGGAAGCCTTTGGGCCTCAGCAATATTAATGTATGTCGTGTAGGTTGGTCTCAGATAGCATCTTATTGATCTATACGTAGGGTATCTATATATCTTCTAGAGCTAGCCCTAGTTTTGAAACTTTTTTAGAGCTATTGGGGGTAATCATCCATCCTAACCGAACTTTAAATGGTGATTTTCTCGAGCTCAAATAAGTGCTTTGTTGAAAGCTGTTTTATTTGCTTTCACCTCATTTGTTGGGAAGCCAAAAGAGGCATGCAGTGGGAAAATAATCAATACGTGCAAGAAAAGTTAGTAAACTTTGATATTTGATGTTCAACTGCCTTAAGACCTTTTGCTTATAAAATAAATATGGTATGGACGGTCAATTTCACCTAAACTTGTACTCTAACAAGAGTCAATTTATTTCTTACTGTATTTCATTCGGCATACTTGAGTCATGAATTGAGCCTCTGACGGGAAACATTGATGGAAATATCGATTGATTTATAGTATTGATCGAAACATCTAGCTGAAACATTTACGGCAACATTCATGTATGTATATTATACTCAATATATATAAATTGTAAAGTAATTAATGATATCCATTATTATTCATAAAATTAAATAATTTTAAGTATTAGTAATGATAATTAAATATGGGAAAAGTGGGTTTTGACTCATAAATTTGAAAATATAGAAAAAAATGAACCTCAACTTCTATAAATTAGTTTTATATTCATCCATTTAAAAATATTTTAAAATACATACATTTTTTCATAAGTCTAATAATTATTTTTAGAAAAGGAAAAGTGAGTTTTAACTCATTAATTTAAAGAAATATAGAAAAATGGACCTTAACTTTTATAAATCAGTTTTATTTTTATTCATTTAAAAATATTTTAAAATACATATATTTTTATAATTATTTCCAAAAATACCCTTTTACTTGATAATATTAAATAAAAAAAATATCATTTTAATTTGATAAAAGTACTTTACAAAAAATATATTATGAATTTTTTTTTAATAAAATTGAATAAAAAAATTTGTTAGTTAACATCAACAATAAAATAAGAAATTTTAAAAATTAAAAATAAAATTAAAAGTAAAATATTTAAAAACTAAATACAATTAAAATAAAAAAATTAAAATTTTAAATAAATAAAATATTGACTCCCATTATATTTATAATTCTTTCTCGAATTTATATTTTCTACTAGTGCAATTTAGAGAAATAAAAATTAATATTTTATTTTTATATTTTTAGCTTTAAAGTTTTTTTAGTTTTAATTTTATTTTTAACTTTTAAAATTTTTTATTTTATTGATCTCAAATTAGTTCTCAGGTTAAAACAAATTATTAAAAGGTGATTATAGGAAATAAATATTTGATTTGTAAAAAAGTACATATATTTTAAAATAGATGATTATAAAGTGATTTATAAAAGTTAAGTTTCCTTTTTTATATTTTTTAAAATTAGTGAGTCAAAACTCACTTTTCTTTTCCTAAAATACTCTTTTACTTGATAATATTAAATAAAATTATCAAAAAATTAATTTATCATTTTAATTTGATAAAAATATCTTACAAATAAATATATTATTGTTATAAAAATGGAAGAAGAAGAAGATAGAAAGAGAGGATAAAATGCACAGGAAAACTCAATGGAATTTCATTAGGGGTCCCTCTGCTTTATAGGAAGTTACAAAAGATATTTATGAATGATCATCCACAAGTTATCATAGTGGTACAGAATCTCATATTTTACAACACCCCCCATTGGATGATCATGAGGATATGGTAACCGCCTCATTAAAAACCTGGTGGGACAAAACCTGGACGAAGGAAAAAAGAGTGCAATATATCTATATTAGCTTTCTCCCCCTCTTGTAGCCATGATTATGATTTCTTCAACTCTTTAATTAGTAGATCTCTTAATCTTCGCATTCTGATATCATACCTTAACCTTTTCAAAGTGGTTGAGGGTAATGCCTTTGTGAATAGATCTGTTAGATTATTGCATGACCGAATTTGCTGAACATCAATTTCACCTTTCTCTTGAAGCTCATGGGTATAGAAGAATTTAGGAAAGATATGCTTAGTTCTATCACCTTTTATGAATCCTCCTTTAATTTGTGCAATACAAGCAACATTATTCATGTAATTTGGTTGCATTGCCTATGATGGAAGGTAGTTCACATGTTTCTTGAATATGTTGAATCATTGACTTTAGTCATATACATTCACAACTTACTTCATGAATTGCAAGATTTTCTGAATGATTTGAAGAGGTGGCTACCATTGTTTGCTTGATTGGTCTCCAAGATATTGTTGTACCACCATTACTAAAAACATATCCCTTTTGGGATCAAGTTTTATGGGAGTCTGAAAGATATCTTGCATCTGCATACCCAGTCAATTGTGATTTTAATTCTTTTGAATAATATAAACCTATGTCACTTGTTCTACGGAGGTATCGCAATATATGTTTAATCCCACTACAATGCCTTCTAGTTGGGGCAGAATTGTATCTTGCTAGCAAGTTGATTAAAAATGTTATGTTTGGTCTAATATAATTTGTAAGATACATTGGTGCATCGATTACACTAAGATATGGTACTTTTGGACCAAGCAATTCTTCATTTTCTTCTTTAGGACGAAATGGGTCTTTATTCACTTCAAGTGAACTAACAACCATGGGGAAATTAAATGGATGTGATTTGTCCATCTAAAATCGTTTTAATACTTTCTCTCTATATATGTCAATTGATGAACTAATATTCCATTTGAACAATGTTTGATCTATATATAAGGTAAGATAATATTTTGTTTTTCCCAAATCTTTCATTTCAAATTCCTTCTTTAAATAATTGGATGTATTTGTGAACTCTTCAAGATTCCTTATAAGATTCAAATCATCCACATATGCTACAATTATTGTAAGCCCAATTTTCAATTTCTTGATAAAAACACATGTGCAAATTAGATTATTCACATATCCTTCTTTTAACAGATACTCACTCAAATAATTATACCACATGCGTTCGAATTGCTTTAATCTGTATAAAGATCTTTGTAGTTTGATTGAGTACAAGTTTTGAGGCTTTAGATTAGTTGCTTTAGGCAATTTGAATCCTTCAAGGACTTTCATATTTACACTAGTATCTATAGATCCATAGAGATAAGTTGTAACGATGTCTATGAGATGCATATCTAATCCTTCAGAGACTGTTAAACTTATCAAGTATTGAAATGTGATTGCGTCCATCACAATGGAATAAGTTTCCTCATAGTCTATACTAGGCCTTTGAGAGAAACCTTGAGCAACAAGTCATGCTTTATATCTTATGATTTTATTATTCTCATTTCACTTTCTCACAAAGACCCATTGATATCCAATAGGCTTTATATTTCTAAGTGTTTGAACTACAGGTTCAAATACCTCTCATTTTGCTAATGAGTGTAGCTCTATTTTGATTGCTTCTTTCCATTTTTTCTAATCATTCATTTTTCGACATTCATCAACAATTTGTGGTTCTTGATCTTCATCAGTTCTCATGATGTCCATAGCTACTTGGAATGCAAACATATTGTCTATGATGATGTCATTGTGGTTCCTTGTTTCTCCCATGTGACTCATTGAGATCTCTTCAGTTCTAAATACTAGTATTTGACCAATTTGTGCCTCGTTAGGGGATAATTATTTACCAAGTTGGGTTTCATCATTTGATCCTTTCATATTTGCAAGCTCTTCAAGAGTACCAGACTTTTCATATGATGTTCCTTTATTTTTTTCTAGGAATTGAATCCTTTGAGCCAGTAGGTCCACCATGCTTCATCCATGTCTTAAATTCACTTGCTATGGCATTCTCCAATTGTCTTTCAAGGACATCAATATGTGTCGGGGTATTCATAGCCTGTACGAGTGACATTGTTACCTTTTTTATATTTGTGAAAGCATCAGGTAACTAATTTGCAAGTCCTTGCAAAAGAATAATTCTCTGAACTTCTAGTTCCCACTACCTTGTACGGGGATCAAGATGAGATAAAGAGGATATATACCATGTAATGTGTCACCATTCTTCTAAAATTGATTTGCCTTCCCTTCATGGTGGGAAGACATTTTCATCAAAATGACAATTTGCGAAGCGGCAGTAAAAACATCTCCTATTAAAGGTTCAAGATAACAAATAATGGAAGGAGAATTAAAACCAATATATATACCAAGTCGACATTGAGGACCTAACTTAGAACGTTGAGGTGGAGTTATTGGAACATAGACGACAAAACCAAATATACATAAATATGAAACATGTGGTTGGGAGCTTAAAACAAGTTGTAAAGGTGAGCATTCATGATTAATTGTAGGACGAATCCAAATTAAAGTAGCAGCATGAAGAATAGCATGCTTCCAAGCAAATAAAGGCAATTTAGTTCTCAAGAGTAAAGGTCTGGCAATCAGTTGCAAACGCTTAATAAGAGATTCAGCTAATCCATTCTAAATGTGGATATGAGCAACAAGATGCTGAACATCAATACCAACCGACATACAATAATCAAGAAAAGTCTGACAGGAAAATTCACCAGCATTATCAAGACGAATTGTCTTGATAGAGTAATTAGGGAATTGTGCCTTGATTTGAACTATTTGAGCAGGTAACTTGGTGAAGGCAACGTTTCTAGTTGAAAGAAGACAAATATGAGACCAATGAGTTGATGCATCAATTAAAATCATAAAAAAATGAAAAAGTCCACTAGGTGGATGAATAGGTCCACAAATATCACCTTGAATGCGTTTTAGAAAGGTTGGTGATTCATATTCAACCTTGGTAAATGATGGTTTAATAATTAATTTGCCTTGTGAGCAAGTAGCACAATTGTAATCATTGAGCATCAGAATCTTTTAGTTCTTCAAGGGATGCCCAAAAGAATTGTTGATGATACAATGCATCATAGATAATCCCGGATGACCAACACATTCATACCAACTCATAAAAGTTTTTTAGTCACAAAACTTTTGGTTCATGACAGCATATGACTCAATGGGTCTAATGATTGTTTGATATAGCACACATGAATGAGAGGGCAGCTTTTCCAAGATATGTTTTTTCCCATAAATAATTGAAGTAATGAGAAGGTATTCATTACTACCATTATTCATAGTTTCAATGTGATATCCATTTCGACGAATATCCTTGAAACTAAGAAGATTTCGCTTGGATTTAGCATAATAAAGAGCATTATTAATGAGGATTTTAGTTCCACTAAGTAAAATAATAGTTGCTCTTCCAGAGTCTTAAATCAAGTCTACAGGACTTGATCATGTATTAACATTAGACTTAACAAACGATAAGTTGGAAAAATATTTTTTATCCCAAAGGATTGTGTGTGTTGTGGCACAATTTTCAAGGCATGCATCTACATTGGATGTCGTCTTATGTATCAAGGTATGAGAGATATCTATGTATCTTCAAGTATAAATAAAGAAAAGAATTTAGATATAAGAAATTGTGAAATAACATTTATATAAGAAACAATGAGTTCAAAAGATGATAACAAAATAAAACTACTTGCAAAGAATAACATTTAATCATAACAAACATTTTCATCACCAATTAGATGGTCAATTTTCCTATTAGGATCCTTAAAGAAGCCTGAAACATCTAAGTGGGTTAACTCCACTGAACCATCACCATCAATGAATTTCATTTCAACTCTTTTTTCTTTTCCTTTTAGTGAGGCTTAGTAAAGGTCAATCAAATGCTTTGAAGTACGACAAGTACATGATTAGTGTCCTTTCATACTATATCTATAACATTTATTCTCATGAGGATGTTTACTTTGTGGTTCTATCCCTTTTTCAGGTTGTGCCTCTGAATTATTCCACTTCTGGTAGTTTGAATTGTTCTTTTTACTCTAAGAACCATTGCGATGATAAGAATTGTGTCTACACGACCTCGACCACAATTGCAACCACGTCCTTTACCTCAGCCTTGTCCATATCCACATCCTTGCCCATGTCCAGGAGTTTAGATAGATGTGGCATTGGCTTCAAGCAATGACATAGACCCAGTAGGATGAGATTGATGGTTTTTCAATAAAGGCTCATTATTTTGTTTAGCCACAAGAAGACATGAGATCAATTTTGAATATTTAGTGAAATGATGCTCTTGATAGTGCTGTTGTAGGAGCACATTCGAGGCATGGAAAGTCATGAATATTTTTTCAAGCATATCTTCTTTAGTGACTTTTTCACCACATAATTTTAATTGGGAGCTAATTTTGAACAAAGTGAGTTGTAGTAACTAACAGACTTGAAATCTTGTAATCTTAAGTGCATCCAATCATAGCGTGCTTTTAGAAGGATTACAATCTTTTGGTGGTCATATCATTTTTTTATATTATTCCAAAGAATGAGGGAATCTTTGATTGTAAGGTATTCCGCTCTTAATTCTTCATCAATGTGATGGCATGGGAATATTAAAGTTTTGGCATGATCCTATAGGTATGTGTTATTTTCTTCTTTAATGGTATTTCCAAGAGTCATCGCATCTAGATGAATTTCAGTATCCAAAACCTAAGATAAGTAGTTCTTGCTCGAAATATCAAAGGCAACAAATTCAAGCTTTGTAAGATTTGATATTATCTCAAAAACTATATTAATCAAAAAGATATTTCAATTTATTGGGATAAACTATAAATAAATTAATAAAATGCTTTAACAATATTTCAAGTAAATAATATTTAAAAATATAATGACCTAAAATTTATCCAAAAAAGATGGTAAAAAGTATAAACACGAAATAAGAATTAAGATCTACTATATATATATATATTCTCTTTCATAGCTTTGGGTTATGATTATTTTGTCATAATAGAAATGTGCAAATTAATACATACCTTCAAGCTATGAACTATTTACTTTTATACCTTCTGGCTATATAATATTGTTTGGTATAACTTTTAATTATATCGTATAATTAAAAATAGATAATTAGGGATCATATATATAACTTCTAGCCATGTTTTTGTAATTTTGTAATTTACTCCATAATTTATGATTATAGGAATTACACATATTTTTTTTCATAACTTCTAGTTATGAATTTACCCTATAATTTTTGTATTTTACTCCATAACTTCTAATTATAGAGATTGCACATATTTATGTATTCAAATAAAATAAGCAAAATATAAAATCAAAAGGTAATTTTATCACGTGTATAAATAAAATAGAAAATTATGATATAAGTTTATGAAGTACCTTTTTATGAGGCAGAAAAGAGAACAATCTTTCAATTTCTTTGAAGAGAAAACGATTTTCTATTTCTCTTAAGAGAGAAAAATCTTTTTATTTCTTTTGTAGAGACTATCATGATGATAATGTGTTACAAAAGTGGAAGAAGAAGAAGAAGACAAAAGAATTGTCAATTTGCATTATTAATCTGATAAGTAAAAGGTTATTTTATGAAATAATTATCTAACTTGGTGAAAAAATGAATACATTTTAAAATATTTTTAAATGAATAAAGATAAAACTGATTTATAAAAATTAAAGTCTATTTTTTTATATTTTTTTAAATTAGTGAGTCAAAACCCACTTTTCTCATTAAATATTTGAAATATTGAGAGCATAAAAAATATCAAGGACAATGAATTTTATTTATTTTTTTTAAAGAATTAAAAAAAAAATTCAATAGAAAATTTCAATAATTTGAGTAATTCTTATAACAAAAAACCTTAGAAATTCTTCAAAGAATTCGATAAATTCTCTAATAAGTTTGGAGATTTTTTAAGTAACTAAATAATACATAGTTGAAATTAAAGTTTTATAAAAATTATTTATTATATAAGATAATAGAAACACTACACTGTCACATAAGTGACGTGACAGTTAAATTTCAATGGAGTCATATATCACAAAAATATAAGTGGTTAGTGAAAACTTGATAAATTTGTTAATATTTCAACAAATAAAACATAAATTATTAGATATAAATAATTAAATAACATTACATTACTAAAAATTAAAGAGCACATCATTTGATATTATTACATAATTAAGTTGTAAAAGTAAAAAAATTAATTAATTAATTAAAACTAAGAAAAGCTACCATAAAAATCAAATAAATCTTTTTTTTGAAAAAAATAATTTCAATAAAAAAGTTATAATAAAACAAAAATTGTTTTACAACACAAGGAAAAAAAGAGTAAAAATAAAATAAAAAGGAAAATAAAAAATAAAACTATTTAAAAAGATTTTATGAAAGATTTTATTTGTTTTTAAATTCTAGTTCAATCATATTACATTAGAAATACCCATCCTAAGTGTTAATTTTTTGGCTATAATATTTAATTATCATTATTTTATTTTTAAAACTTTAAAATTAAATCTATATATTCTAGGGAAGCAAATAAATTTTCATTTCACTTTTCATTTTCCTAAAATTTCTTAATTATTTATGGGGATTTAACAATTACAATAAATAAATATATAAGTCTAAAACTTGACCTAATGCCTCAGATCACAACCATCAATTTGTTGTCATCAAATGTTTTTCTTTTCATTCCTATTCCTTTTTGTCTTTTTTCTGGGTTTGGATTTTCATTGGGTACTAAAATAATCAAGTGTAATATTTAGCAAAATAATTTTGATAATTGGTTTGGATTTTGACCGGTGACAAAAGAATTGCGGGAAAATTTTGATAAAATAATTTGACCAATTTTGTTTCTGTCTTAAGCTACTATTTAACCCAAAAGTTTCAATAATAAGTTATTATGAACCAACAATATATCAAATGAATAACCTTAATGAAAGCCACAAACGCCCTACCACCTAGCCTCCCTAGCAACCTTCTTTAGACTTATGCATAACTCAATAAATAAGAAAAAATATATATTATCTTAAGCCAACACGATTGGATTGAAGCTTTGAGAACCCTAATCATTGAGAGTATATATCTTCATTGTTTGTATGTGAGCTCATCAATTAGTAAAAATGAGTGAGAAAAGGGAAAATCGGTGGTTGTTTGGTAAAACTTAATAATTATTACATAATGATTTAAATTGACTTTAAGTTAAATTGTCCTTAAGTTATCAATTTAAGATTCATTACTTGGTAAAATTAACTTAAAATTTATTTTAAGCTATTAAATTGACATATTTACCCTATTAGTTATAATTAATGTTTATTATTAAAAAATTTAACTAATATTTATTTTCAATAATCTTAAACAATAAATTTATTTATTAAACATTCATACTAAAGTATTGTAAATTTGTAAAATAACCTTAAAATATTTATTAGAAAAAATGAGTCATGGATTTGAAGTCATGGTTGTTAAATATATTATCATTAAATGTAGCTAAATAAGACAAAAAAATAAAATAAAATAAAATTTAGGATTAAGAGTAAATGAACTATTTTGAATCAATACTTAAAATCATTTTTAACTTTAAGTTATGATATTAAGTTGTTTTATCAAACATTCTTAATCTATTTAAAAACTTAAATTAAGTTAGTAAGTCACTTTAAGTCATTAAATTAATTTATCAAATACCCTCTAAATTACTAATTTAACCAAAAACTTAAACTATTAGATAATTAACCAAAGATATTAACTTGATATAGTATTTATTTACTCAATTTTAATATTTATGGTCATATTTGGATGTTAATTAGTGATGAGGAATACAGTTATTTAAATAATCAAAGGAAAATGAAAAATAAAATATAGATACAGGAGATTAAATTTTTAGATGTGTAAAAAATTAATTAATATATTTTTATTTTATTATGTTTCATTTTATTTTATTTTTAAGATTTAAGGGGTAACACATTTTCATGTTTTTCTAAATTCAAAAAGAAAAATATAAGAAATAAGATATATTATAAATATATATTGCTCTTATACCATTAAAACCATGCCACTCTCACCTCACCCTAGAGTACTTTCTCTAAACAAATAGAATTTTTAGTTTTCTAACTACTATTCATTGCTCAAAGTCATTCTTGGATAAATGATCATTACGAATTAAACTTAATAGAATTTGAAACTCAAAATTTTTTTATTCACTTTTCTTTTAGTTTGTCTCACATTTTTTAAATTATATATCATTTTCAAATTTTTTATTACATGTTGTTTTTCTTTCTTAATTGCTAAGGATTTAGCCTAAGTTATTGGCTTCATATATTTTGTAAGATTATTGATTAAGATTTTTTGGGTAAACTTAATAGTTTAACATAATATTAGAATAATGAGTATCAAGGACTATTTTAAATTTTAATTATTTTTAATAACTATTGTATCTTTTTATCCTCACTCATAAAGACAATTGAATGACACCATCTAATTGTTTTTTAATGTAGGTGGCCATTTAATCTAAGTAGGCAAAGAACCAAGGACATTGAAAGTAAGGCATATTTTTTGTCCCTTTTGTAGAAAAGGAGTGCGTGCATATGAAAAAACATTAAAATACTTTAGGGAGAGCAACTATACCTTAAATGTTATTTTGCTTATTTAAAAAAATAGCCCAACCTGGAACTAATTGGGCTGCCTACATTGACTAGTAGTGGGCCTAGTTTTAGCTGGGCCTTCTGGAACAGTAATTAAAATTGGATACAATTAAATAGATATCCCCATTAAAAATAATTTTCCTTTTATAATTTTTTTTCTTTCCCTTTTCAACCTTAAAACAAGTATACTTTTAAAAGTAGTACAGAAATGTAGATTTCTAAATAAAAAAATAAAAAAAATTATAATTTTTTTTTCCTAGAATCTTTTTCTTTTTTCTCTATGAAATAATTAGATTTATAGGATCATTAGTCAAATGTTCTATTATTATGTCTCATGACTTGAAAAATATACCCAAGTTTAGCCATTTAATGTTATCATGAATTATAGATAGCTCTTAAAATGTCTTGAATTGCACTGAAGAATGTTTGAGAGTGATCCGCAATAGTCCCATTAAATTCATTTTGTAATACTTTTATCGAGAAAACTTCTTGAAACATAGTTACGAAGAATTAATTAATGCTTATATATAAACTAAAAAAGATTTGTACTATTTTTGGTAATGTATTAGTTAACAAATAAAATAAAAAATAAAAAATAAGAAGCAACTACCAAGTATATATCAATTCAAGAATCATTTCAAATAATCCAATTTCTAAATTTTTAAGAGTGATTCTTAAATTTTTGTCAATCATCTTAATTTTTTATTAAAAAAAATTAAATATTAATATTCAAAAATCACTCTAAAATGAACTTATAGTAAAGTAATGAGAAGTATTTTAGCTCCCCATTTTAATTGGAGGACTCTGTTAATTTAAAAAAAAAAAAAGATTGTTCGAAAATATTAACTTGACTGCTCTAAGAAATAATCATAGTAAAAGCAACAGAAAACATATCTAATAAATAACTTAAATACCACCCCAAGTCAATAATAATAAGTAATTATACTTCTCAAGTACAATTATTTGAGAATGTGGGAAATACTTCTCAAGTAATTACGTTGTTATAAGTCAAATTGGATGAAGCATGAATTTTACTACTTATTTTGCTCTCACGGTGGTAAATAGATTTTATAAAATATTTATTTTATTTTAAATTTTATTTAATATTTGTAAACTTAGTTTTATTTTAATCCTAATATATATTATAAAAAAAAATTTGAAAAATGATTCTTTTTGTATTTTTTTTAGTTGACATTTTAGTAAATACTTTTACTGAATGGAAATCTTCAGTTTGATTTGGAGATTTATTAAATATTTAGATTTTTCAATTTAATTAAGTAGCTACAATTTTTTTGATAAAATTTAGTTTCATTTAAATCATTTTTTTTTATTATAAAATATGTATAACAAATCATATTATAAAATAAAATACTAAAAACTAAATATCTCAAAGCCTTAAAATATGTTTGTTAATTATTGATTTAACATAAATGATAACCCATAAACCAAAATTTCAATATTCTAAAATAATTTAATAATTGAATAGTAATGATAAACTAGTATAATTAAAAAGTTATAACTCGAGATAATTAAAAAATGAGAAATGTAGAGTTAATTCCTTTCCATTTTTATGTTAGAATCATAGAGTCTACTATTGTTGTAGTATGTGATTCATATTGAGTGAAAGACATATATGGAGAAAAATGGGCAAATATTGGAGTGGAATGACAGCATTTGCCATTTAAGCTTGTATTTTTATTGTTAAGGGAGAACGATAGGTTGGGGGGGTGCGGTACTGTTCAGGGGTATTTTTGGAATTTTCAATCCCTAAGGGTTAGTATAAATACTTTTTTTTTTTTTTTTTTTTTTTTATGTAACCCTAATTATGAGATAGTGAAAATCTTCCTCCTTTTTCCTGTGGACGTAGGCAATCTGCCAAACTACGTTAAATTTGTGTGTTTTCTTTTGTTTTTTTTTTCTCTAATCTCTTCACTTGGAATCGTTGTAAGAAAATCAAGAATTGGTATCAGAGCGCCAAATTTCGATGCCTGGGATTTCTTCTGCGAAGTTCGACATAGTCAAGTTCAATGAATCTGGGAATTTCGGTATTTAGTAGAGGGGGGTTAAGGATTTGTTAGTACATCAAGGTATGGTGAAGGCATTATACGAAAAACAACCAGAAGGAATCAATGAGATAGATTGAAAGGATTTGGAAGCGAAGACTACGACAACTATTAGGCTTTGTTTGGCAGATAACGTGATGTACCATGTCATGGATGAGGAATCATTGGTAGCAATTTGGTTGAAATTGGAAAGTTGGTATATGTCTATGTCATCGATGAACAAGTTGTATCTTAAGCATAAACTATATGGTCTTAAGATGGCAGAGGGCTCAGATCTAAGCCAACATATCAATGTGTTCAATCAAATCATCAGTGATTTGAAGTGAGTTGATTTGAAGTTCAAAAACGAAGACAAGGTGTTGGTGTTACTGAATTCCCTACCTGCTTCTTCTACGTATGAAAATCTAGTTACAACTCTGATGTGGGGGAAAAAAACTCTTGATTTGGAGGAGATCACAAGTGTTCTTTTAGGTTTTAATCAGAGGAAGAAAGCCAATGATGAGAGTTCTTAAGGTGAAGGGCTTATGGCAAAGAGTAATCAAGAACGTGGGAAAAACATGTTCCAGAGCGGATCGAGTAAGAATAAATCTCGATCTAAATCCAGGAAGAGAAAGGACATACAATGTTATAAGTGTGGAAAAAGGGGGCACATGAAATAAGATTGTCCAGAGAAAAAGAAAGGGGGCTTGGTATCAGAAAATAAAGAGGGTTCATCAAAGTCTGCGATGTAGTGGTAGAAGAAGACTCAGAGAGTGGTGATGGTGATATGCTATCGATTTCATCAAATTCAAATCATCTTCTAGATTCTTGGATTTTGGATTCAACATGCTCTTATCATATGATACCTAACAAAGATTGGTTTAACACATACAGGTTAGTAAATTTTGGTTTTGTTCTGATGGGTAATGATGCTTCATGTAAAGTTGTTAGAATAGGGAATATCAGAATTAAAATGTTTGATGGTGTTGTTAGAATGTTGTGTGATGTTAGACATGTACCTGATTTAAGGAAGAATCTGATTTCATTGGGGACTTTAGACTGTAACGAGTTTAGTTACAAGTCTATAAGTGGAGTAGTGAAGGTGAGTAAAGAAGCTATGACAGTGATGAAGGGGCAGAAGCTAGCAAGAAATATTTATAAACTGTTAGGTACCACAGTTGTGGGTGGAGTTGCAACCGCAGAGTCCGAGTTAGACAATACAGTCTTGTGGCATATGTGGTTAAGGCATATGGGTGAGTGTGGGATGATGGAGCTTTATAAGAGAAATCTGTTGAAGGGTGTCAAAACATGTAAACTTGATTTCTACAAGTATTGTGTTTTCAGGAAATAGAATAAAGTTCAATTCAAGACAGCACACACAAGATAGAGTGGTTTCTTGACTATGTCCATATAGATGTTTGGGGACCAGTAAGGGTAGCATCATTGGGAGGAAATACGTATTTAAATTGTGAGTTTTATTAACGATTACTCATGAAAGGTTTGGGTGTACTTCATGTAGCACAAGTCAAATAAGTTTGCCAAGTTTAAGTTGTGGAAAGCTAAAGTAGAAAACTAGACATGGAAGAAGATAAAATGCCTCAGGTCAGACAATGGTACTGAGTATACAGATTCAAAGTTCATAGAATTGTGTGAGCAGCATGGGATTAAGAGACACTTCACAGTATGCAAGACACCACAGCAGAATGGAGCAATAGAAAGGAAGAACAAAACAATAGCTGAAAGAGCTCGGTGTCTCAAATTGAATGTAGGGCTTGAAAAGAAATTTTGGGCAAAAGTAGTGAACATGGCATGTTACTTGATCAACAGGTCACCTAGGGCAACATTAGGTGGGAAAGTATTAGAGAAGGTATGGACAGGCAATGCAGTAGACTACTCTAGTTTGAGAGTGTTTGGGCGCCCAACCTATGCACACATTCCTAATGATGAGAGATCGAAGCTTGATGCGAAGTCTAGATAGTTTATTTTTTTTGGGTATTAGAAAGGGGTTATAGGTTTCAGGCTCTAGGATCCAAAGGCAAACAAGGTGGTAATCGGCACAGATGGGGTTTTTTTGATGAGAAAGCCATGTTACAATGTACTAAAAAAGAAGAGAAACAAGAGCCAAAAAGTTGCAGTAGAAATGAGCAACTGATATAGGTGGAATTAAAGACCCATGATATAAAGGATTGTGCTCGGAGTGCAGGGAGGTCTAGTTCAAAAGATCAACAGCATCACAGTCTAGCCATAGACGCACTATCAGGCCACCTACTAGGTGTGGTTTTGAAGATTTGGTTTCTTATGCACTAATTACTAGTAGCGGAGATCCTACTACCTTCCAAGAGGCAATACACAACCAAGAGAAAAGTAGATGGATGGGTGATATGGTGGAAGAGATGCAGTCCTTACATAAGAACCAGACATGGGAGTTGGTGGAGCTTCCAAAGGGGAAAAAAACAATAGGATGTAAATGGGTATACGAGAAGAAGAAACAGTTTCAGAAAAAAATGGTGAAAAGTTCAAAGCTCGTTTAGTAGCAAAAGGTTACTCACAAAGGAAAGAGGTTGACTATGATGAGTTTTTTTTCCCCATGGTCAAACACACTTCTATCAGGGCAGTGTTGGGTTTGATAGCACATTTTGACATGCGGTTGGAGCAAATGGATGTAAAGACAGTTTTTCTTCATGGTGATGTGCAGGAGTTGGTCTACATGGTACAACCAAAAGGGATTATTCAACTTGGCTAGGAGCACTTGGTTTGTAAATTGAGGAAATCACTTTATGGGTTGAAGTAGTCCCCAAGGCAGTGGTACAAGCGATTTAACTCCTACATGATCAAGGTTGCCTACAAGAGATGTGAGTATGATTGTTTTGTTTATGTAAAGAGCCTAGATGATGATTCATTTATTTTTCTATTATTCTATGTGGATGACATGTTAATTGCTACAAAGAGTATGATTGAGGTCAATAAGTTGAAGTCTTTGTTGAGTAGGAGTTTAATAGGAAGGATTTAGGTGTAGCCAAGAAGATTCTTAGGATAAAGATTCACAGGGATAGAGCTTCAAGGAGATTATGGTTATCTCAGCACAGCTATGTCAAAAGAGTGTTGGAAAGGTTCAACATGGATAATGCAAAACCAGTTAGTATACCTTTGGTGAATCATTTTAGATTGTCTACTAATTAGTGCCCAAAGATAGATGATGAAGTGAAAGACATGTCAAAGGTTCCATATGCAAGTGCAGTGGGATGCTTGATGTATGTTATAGTTTGTATAAAACCAGATTTAGCACATGTTGTTAGCGTGGTGAGCAAGTTTCCATCAAATCTGAGAAGATTGCATTGGGATGCAGTCAAGTGCATTTTTAGATACTTAAGGGGTACTACAGACTATGACATCATGTTCAGCAAACAACAGAGTGATCCTTTAGTTAAGGGATATGTTGATGTAGATTATGCAGGAGACTTAGATGACAGGAGGTCTACCACTGGTTATGTGTTCACCCTTGGTGGGGGACCTATTTATTGGAAGTATATGATACAGTCTCTAGTTGCACTATCTACTATTGAGTCAGAATATATGGCAGTAGTTGAGGCTGCAAGGGAATCATTGTGGCTTACAGGTTTGGTCAAGGAGTTGGGTATTCAGCAAGGTGGAGTTCAATTATATTGTGACAGTCAGAGTGTCATTTATTTGGCAAAGAACCAAGTTGTTAGCCCAAGGGTTCTCCTAATCAGGTTTTGATGATAACAAACCATGGTTAAGTGACTAATTGGTTTGAATGGTAAAGAATCTCAAGTATAAATTAGAAAATTCATCAAATGACCAAATGGATACAAGATTGAGGCATTTGGAAGACTTTTAATCATAGGAAACAAATATAAAATGAATGCATGGGTGCAATTAGGTTTTACATATCTTTTTATGCATATTTGGAAAACTTGGTTTGTTCTTTAAAGTTACAATTTCATTAAAACCCGAGTTTTATCAAATGTACCTTAGGCAAAACGTTTCAAAATTGGCATATTAATTTACCTAAAGACCTTGCCTAAGTGTTAGAAAAGAAAAGAATTGAAAAAGATAGGTTTTCGAGACCAAAAGGTTGAACTGGTCGAGGCACTAGCCAATTAGCTCAACTGGCCAGGGAACCGGCCCACTGGTTGCCCTTGTCCGATCGAGGGTGTCAAAAACACTCTCTCTCATCTAGTAGCCTTCCCTTCCCAGTTGAGGTACCTTCCTTCCTAGTTGACCTCCGATCGAGGTCCAGTCGAGGCAATGATAACCTGCCAAATCATTAAATGCTCCAACGGCTAGTGAACCGGTCGACCCCTAGCTCGACCGGTTGAGGCTGTTTTTTGCTTTTCTTGGCTCTCGAGCTTAGAAACCTATAAATCAAAAGCTCCACTTTATTTATGACATATAGAACACTTGCAATCAATTGTCTACCCTCTTGTTCTTTCCTTAAAAGCTCTCATTTCTTTCTTGGTGCATTAAATCTTCACCTGCATATCTTTTAGTGCACCCTTGTGAGTCATCCTAGCTTTGAATTGTATTTGAGTCATTATTGAGCTAGGTTGAGAGAAGATCATTCTTGTAAATTGAGTGTTAGAGCCTTCAAGTGAGTTGAATCTTGAAGAGATTGTGTAAGAGCCCATTGGAGCCGGAATCCAAGTGTAAAGAAGATTAGAAGCTTGGTTGAAGCTTCAAGTTAGTGGAACCCTCACTCGATTAGGAGCTTGAGGAGAGTGGACGTAGGCAAGGAAGTGTCGAACCACTATAAAAACTGAGTTTGAATTCTCTAACTCTATCTCATTATATTTGCTTATATTTGTTGTATTGAAAAAGTTTTTGAAATACCCAATTCACCCCCCTCTTGGGTGTTTTTCTTATTACCCTTTATTTTCTCAATTGGTATCAAAGTTAGACCTCTTGTTTAAGACCTAATAGTCTAAGAGGAAATGGCTATTCCATCAAGCTCATCTCATACTAAAATTGTTGCAAAATATAGAGCTCCATTTTTTACGAGAACCGACTATCCCTATTGGAAAACTAAAATGACTTGGTATTTACAATCAACCGATTTAGACGTATGGGACGTCATTGAAGATGACCCAACTTTTCCTACAAAACTAGTTGATGGAGTCATGGTTCCAAAACCCAAGCAAGAATGGAATGAACTTGATAGAAGAAATTTTCAATTAAATGCTAAGGCCATTTTCACATTGCAATGTGCTATGGATAGAAATGAATATAATAGAATATGTCAATGAAAATCGGCTAAAGAAATTTGGAAATTGCTTAAAATAACTCATGAAGGAACAAATCAAGTGAAAGAGTCAAAAACTAATTTACTTGTTCATAGCAATGAATTGTTTTTTATGAAAGAAAATGAGACTATTTTTTAGATGACCACTAGGTTCACCGATTTGAAGCATTGGGAAAGACCTACAAGGAATCCGAAAAGGTGATGAAGATATTGAGGTCACTCCCATCAAAGTGGCATATAAAGGTCACTGCAATTCAAGAAGCAAAAGACTTGACCAAGTTACCTATGAAGGAGCTCATAGGGTCATTAATGACATATTAGATTAATTTGGCAAAGAAGCTACAAGAAGGTGAAGACAAAAAAAAAAGAGCATAGCTCTCAAAGCTACAACTAAGGAAGAAGAAAATGTTGACGAAGAAAAACCAAGTGAAGAAGATGATGATTTAGCCCTCATCACAAGAAAGCTCAACAAATACATGAGGGGTGAAAGGTTTAGAGGAAGAAGGTTCACCTCTAGAAGAGACCTTTTTAAAAAGGAATCTTCATCTCATGGTGACAAGGAGAAATGAGAAGAGAAAAGAGATTTGGTGTGTTTGAAATGCAAAAATTGGGACACATTAAATATGATTGTCCTCTCTACAAAAGTGAAGCCAAGAGGAGAATGAAGAAGACAATGATGGCCACTTGGAGTGAAAGTGAAGAATCCTCTGAAGAAGAAAAGGAGAAAGAAATGGCAAACATGTGCTTCATGGTAATAGATGAAATTGATGAGGTAAACTCTAACTTTAGTGATGAAGATATGCATGATGTTTTTGAAGAATTGTATGAGGATTTTGAAAAACTTAGTTTGATAAATAATTCTCTTAAAAAGAAAATTCAAGAACTTGAAAAAGAACTTGAAGAAGTGAAAGAAAAATTTTCAATTGTTGAAATTTCTAAAACTCATCTTGAAAAAGAAAATGAGATTTTGAAAAAGAAAAAGGAATGGTTGACCTCCTCTCTTTCAATTTTTTCTTGTGGAAAAAAATCTTTTGAAATGATTCTAACTAGCCAAAAATGTGTTTTTGACAAATAAGGGTTAGGATTCAAATCTTCAAAAAATCAAAAGTATTTTAAAAACTATTTTGTAAAAGAATCCTCAAGTGCAAGTCCTTCTACCACTTGCAACTTTTGCGGAAGAGGAGGGCACATTAGTAGTACATGTCTCTGAAGAAATGGTTCTCAAAATAATTCAAATGCAAAAGGTAAAAAGGTTTGGATTGAAAAATCCAAGGTCACTAACCGTCAAGGACCCAAAAAGATATGGGTACCTAAATCAACTTGAATTTTATTTTGTGGGGTTTAAAGAAGGATTAGTGGTTCTTGAATAGTGGATGCTCAAGACACATGACTGGGATGAATCCAGGTTTGCTTTCCTTACAAAGAAAAATGGAGACAATGCAAAAGGAAGAATCATTAGTCAAGGCAACATTGGTAATGACACATCCTCTCTTATTGAAAGTGTTTTATTAGTAGATAGTTTAAAACATAACCTTTTAAGCATTAGTCAACTTTGTGACAAAGGTTTTAATGTGATTTTTAAAGCATCTCATTGCATCATCAATGATATTCAAAATGATAAAACCATCTTCATGCGCCATAGATGTGATAATGTTTATGCTATAAATATTTCAAAATATGATGACCATGATAGATGCTTTTCAAGCATGCATGATCAAAGTTGGTTGTGGCATAGGAGGTTGGGACATGCTAACATGGACCTTATTTCCCAACTTAACAAAGATGAACTTATTAGAGGCATTCCCAAAATAAATTTTCAAAAAGAAAAAGTTTGTGAAGCTTGTCAAGTGGGAAAACAAATAAAAAACTCTTTCAAAAACAAAAATTTTCTTTCAACATCTAGGCCTCTTGAGTTGTTGCATATGGATTTATTTGGTCCCTCTAGGACACCAAGTCTTGGAGGAAAATCTTATGCATATGTTATTGTGGATGAGTTCTCTAGATACACATGAGTCTTGTTTTTAAGTCAAAAGAATGAAACCTTTTATGAGTTTTCAATGTTTTGCAATAAGGTTCAAAATGAAAAAGGTTTTACAATTACTTATGTAAGAAGTGATCATGGGAGAGAGTTTGAAAATATTGATTTTGAAGAATATTGCAATGAGCATGGTATTAACCACAATTTTTCGGCTCTTAGAACTCCTCAACAAAATGAGGCAGTTGAAAGGAAAAATAGAACTCTTCAAGAAATGGCTAGAACCATGCTAAATGAAAATAATTTACCAAATATTTTTGGGTTGAAGCGGTTAAGACTTCTTGTTATGTTTTAAATAGAATATTATTGAGGCCCATTCTTAAGAAAACTCCCTATGAGCTTTGGAAAAACAAGAAACCCAACATTAGCTATTTCAAAGTCTTTGGGTGCAAATGTTTTATATTAAACACCAAAGACAATCTTGAAAAATTTGATGCAAAACCTGATGTTGGAATTTTCCTTGGTTACTCAACTTCAAGTAAAGCCTTTAGAGTTTTCAACAAAAGAACCATGGTTATAGAGGAGTCCATCCATGTTATTTTTTATGAATCTAACAATCTCTTTAAGAAAGAGAGAGTTTTGATGATGATTTAGGTTTGGAGACCTCTATGGGAAAATTGCAAATTGAAGATAGAAGGCAACAAGAAGAAATTGGAGAGGATCCCAAGAAAGAAGAATCACCATTGGCACTATCTTCTCCTCAACAAATGCAAAATGAATCAAGCCAAGACCTTCCTAAAGATTGGAAGTTTATCGTCAACCACCCACAAGATCAAATTATAGGTAATCCATGTAGTGGGGGTAAGAACTAGATCATCCCTTAGAAATATTTGCAATAATCTTGCTTTTATCTCTCAAATTGAGACTAAAAACATAAATGATGCTTTAGTTGATGAGAATTGGATGATTGCTATGCAAAAAGAGTTAAATTAATTTAAAAGAAGTGAAGTATGGGAATTAGTGCCAAGATCTTCAAATCAAAGTGTTATTGGAACTAGATGGGTCTTTAGAAATAAAATGGATGAAAATGGCATAATTGTTATAAATAATGCAAGATTGGTAGCCCAAGGTTTTAATCAAGAAGAAAGGATAGATTATGAAGAAATCTTTGCCCCTGTAGCTAGATTGGAAGCCATTAGGATGCTACTTGTCTTTGCATATTTTAAAGACTTTGTTTTATATCAAATGGATGTGAAAAGTGTTTTCTTAAATGACTTTATAAATGAAGAAGTATATGTTGAACAACCACCCAATTTTCAAAGTTTTAACTTTTCTAACCATGTTTTTAAACTTAAAAAGGCACTTTATGGTTTGAAACAAGCACTTAGAGCATGGTATGAAAGATTCAGTAAATTTCTTTTGAAAAAAGGTTTTAAAATGGGAAAAATTGACACAACTCTTTTCATAAAGACCAAAGAAAAGGATATGCTCTTAGTTCAAAAATATGTTGATGATATTATTTTTGGAGCTACTAATGTCTCTCTTTGTGAAGAATTTCTAAGTGCATGCATAGTGAGTTTGAAATGAGTATGAGGGAAGAACTCAACTTCTTTCTTGGACTTCAAATCAAGCAACTAAAGGAAGGAACCTTCATTAATCAAATAAAGTATATAAGAGATCTTCTCAAAAGGTTATACATGGAAGAAGCCAAAACAATGAAGACTCCAATAAGCTCATCTATCAAGCTTGATAAGGATGAGAAAGGTAAATCCATTGACTCAACTATGTATAGAAGCATGATAGGTTCATTGCGATTCTTGACCGCTAGTAGACCCGACATCATGTATAGTTATGCTCGTGTGCTAGATTTCAATCTTGTCTTAAAGAATCTCACTTAAGTGCCGCAAAACAAATTCTTAGATATTTGAAAAGGACAACGAACATAGGCTTATGGTATCCTAAGAGTGATAACTTTGAATTAATTGGATTCTCAGATGCCCATTTTGCCGATTGTAGGGTTGAAAGAAAAAGCACTAGTAGCACTTGTCATTTCCTAGGACACTCACTTGTTTCATGGCATAGTAAGAAGCAAAATTCGGTAGCTTTGTCAACGGTGGAAGCTGAATACATAGTAGCTGGTTTATGTTGTGCACAAATTCTTTCGATGAAACAAATACTTAGTGATTTTGATTTATCTTTTGAGCATGTTCCTATTAAATGTGATAATACTAGTGCTAGAAATATATCAAAAAATCTCGTGCAACACTCTAGGACTAAGCATATAGAGATTAGACATCATTTTCTTAGAGACCATGCACAAAAGGGTGACAAATTCTTTGACGCTGGTCAAGACTGCTGCTCTACCGATGGCTGTGGCGACTCCCCTTTCTGCCATGGCATGGGCGGCGCACCTTTGGCCACCCTCGCTGAGACCACCCTAAGTTCAGGGTAAGTTTTTTTTTTAGGATGTGAGCCTCGCCGACGGTGGCAATTCGACCACCCTCCAACGCCACATGCAGTAGCATCGTTCCATCCTCTTGCTTTTCTCTTTTTTTAATGTTTAAATTTATTTATTTATTCTTTTTTATTCTCAAATAACTCTATAAAATCCCATTTTTTTAATCTAATCTTCAAAATACAATTTTCAAATAATTTTCTAAATTTTCCAAATCTAATCTTTAAAACACGATTTTCAAATAGTTTTTCTAAATTTTCCAAATTTAATCTTTAAACTACAATTTTCAAATAGTTTTTCTAAAATTTCCAAATTTAATTTCTTTAAAACACAATTCTCAAATCAAAATTACCATTTTAAAAAAAATATCATTCTCAAATCAAGATTTCCAAAATTCCAAATCTAATTTTTTAAAATACCATTCTCAAAATTTCCAGAAATTTAATATTTTTAAAAATACCATTCTCAAATTTTCTAGAAATTTAATTTTTTTTAAATACTATTCTCAAATTTTCTAGAAATTTAATTTTTTTAAAATACCATTCTCAAAATTTTCCAAAAAATTTCAAAATTTCACATTTAACTTTTCAAATAATTTTCCTAATTTTCCAAAAATTCCAAAATTCCAAAATTCTAAATTTATTTTTTTTAATTTCCATTTTCAAATAAATTTCCAAAATTCCAAAATTTAATTTTTTTAATTAATTACCATTTTCAAATAATTTTTCAAAATTCCAAATTTATTTATTTTTTTAAATGCCATCTTCAAATAATTTTACAAAATCCCAAATCTCAAATTTAATTTTCAAAAACTTCAAATTTTAAATTTTTTAAAAATGAATAAATTTTCATAATTCCAAAACAATTGAATTTATGAGAATTAATTCATAATAAAATAAATTGGGCTTTGGTGTGCACCCAACATTCATAACATTTCTTTAAAAAAAAAATAATTCAAATATACCGTGTGATCAATTTTGTTGATTTTGTATGAGATTTTTTTACACTTGTCATTATACACTAACCTTGTTTTCATGACAGCGCTTTATTACCTACTACCAAGGTACGCTCTCACCCTCACCTTGTTTATTATTTCATTACCATGACTTGTTTTTAAATTATGATCATTTTGGTATCCATTAATCTCCTAGTTAATTGTCATGCATGCTTTACCTTATTTAGTAGAGACCTATTTTTAGGGGCTTAAAGGGGTGTTACGGTCTTTACCGTACCTTCCCAATAGGTAGCCTAATCCCTGAACCCAGTTTTGGTTTTTCACAGACCATCTTTTCCAAATAAGGAGTCACACTTAGGGTTTTCTTTCTTTTTTTGTTTTCTCTTAAAAAAAATAAAACAAAAATAAGTGGTGATTCCAAGTCTTTTCTAAAAATCATATTTTTCACCAAATAAATGAAAAGCAAGTCGTGTCATCTAGTGGGAACGCATCGAGCTAAAATGTGGGGTTCACAGTTAAGATTTTTAAATTTGATTAAGTAGTTAATTTACAAATAACTACATAATTATTTAAATTATATTCTATTTAGTTTTTGATAAAAATGTATTTTATTTTAATGTTTTATATTTTTATTAAATAATTTTGGTTAGGGATGGTTGCTTGCATTATCATATTATCATTTAGAGATAAATTTTAAATAAAATTTTATAGACTTAGTTATTTAAACAATTTAAAACTTTACAAATAAAATTATTGGACTTTTTTATCTAACCAAAATTTCTAGCTACACAACTTACATACTTCCCATTATATATATATATTTTATCTAGTCATTACAATAGATTAAAAATTATGAGATTATATTTTTTATTTAGGCTCAACATGAATAAAGATTCTTATGTAAAGGACTCAAAATGAAGACCCTGATTTAAAATTTCATAAACTTGAATCCAAAGCTTATTGTCTTAAATCCAAATTTTATTTTATTTGATGACCATTTTAAAATGCCTATTTTAAAATATTTGTAGTGTCATCTTTAACCTTTTATTATTATTTTGATTCACTAAACACTTAATGCACCTATTTTATATAATTAACTAAATGGGAGGTTTCTCTAATAATACAAATAATTTAAATAAAATATATAAATATGACCACATTTAAATACTTGATTTGCGAGATGTTTATATGACAATGCTTTCATTGTTGAATGAATTTTTTATTTGTGAGACAACTCATTAGAATATTTTTTTTAAACAAACTCTCGAGATGTTTTTGTTTTCTTCATATCCACCTAAAATCACAACTAAAAAATGACTTGAATTTGTTAAGTGTAACTATGTTGTATAATATAATATATTATAATTAAAATTAAATAACTAAGTTAATTAAGAATTCAAAAAATATAACTTGAAAGTTAAAAGCAACAAAAAAGTATTTTCATACATTTAAAATTTTGAATAGGTTATAATCCTGTTAAAATAGTATTGATATGGGATTAACATGGTAAAATCATGCTACTGGATTATTTGTATCAACTCATATATAATTCAACTTAATCTACATATTAATGAGATTAAATGAGTTGTATTGTGTTATACATGTGATAAACGGGTAGTATTTATGTCAAGTCATTTTGATATCATTATTAAATGAGTTATATTTAAGTTGAATAAATTTTTAATATTTTTTATGTCAACACCATTTGAACCAGTCACAATAATGTGCATTGCTATCCATATGCTCACATGGATACTATAATTTTTGCAATTAGTCAAAATATAAAGTAGGGTTTTTTTTAAAAAAAAAAATTATTCAAATTCAACATGTTCTTATTTTCTATACCTTTACGTTTCTTATCTTAAGTGTAAATACACCATGAATTATATTCAATAATTCCAATTTAAACTTAAATGGTGTTTGATAAAATTGAAAATTAAGTAAAACAAGACTATTGTGTCGGATTATAAGTGTTGAAATTATAAGTATTGAGTTAGTAGAAGTTAAAAAATGTTTGGTATTGTCTTAGGTTATCATTCTTTAAAAATTTAAACATTGTACATAAAATATCCAAAATATAGAGTTTATTTTTTTAGTGAAAAAAAAAATGAAAAAATGTGCATCTATATAGAAAATGAACAATAGAATTATTATAAAGCAATTTTTGTCTATAAAGTTTTTGTATTAATTGGATCATTATTTAAATTGTTAATTAATTTTAAAAATGGGTAGATTCATTAATGAATTCAATGCATTAAATTTTACTTGATCAGAGTTTATTTGTCATGAAAAATTTTGCAAAAATATGATTATAAGCAAAGAAAGAACTTGTTAAGTAATTTAAAATGAATTTTTGTGTATGACCTTTAAATGTTATTGAATTTCATGACTTTTTATGATCCATAGTGTTAGCTTGGGTTTGATTTATATTTAGGTGGGACCTCTCAAGCAATTGAAGGCTCAAAGCACATTTGATTAGTCGAAGGTCAATTGGCCAATTTATACATCCTTATTTATTGGGCAAGTCCAACATTTCAAGTAAATTTCCAGTTTTGATTAAGTTTTAGTCAATTGAGTCACATTGTATTAAAATTGTTATTCCACCTTTTGTGTATGTGTTTATGTCTTGAAGGTAAAAAGAATCCAAAGCAAGAAAGAGTGATCAAATTTTGAAGGAGGAGCATTTTAATTTTGAATATTTGCTTTGGAATGTTTTGAGAGGTGGGTAAATTGTCCCTACCTATTACTAATAAGTTCAAACTAAAATCATGGGCACTAATTTTTCCGAACATAGATTTATATGAGTATAATTTAATATTGTTCTAGTAATGGTAGTATAAAGATGGATATTATAAGGAAAAGAGATATATTTTTCAATAGTTGTCAATTTCATATTATCTTTGTAAGCCTTATTTTCGTAAATTTTGTTATATTTATTCTTAAATAATTTGAGAACAAAGAAGGGGCTTTATAGCCGGTAAGTATTAGTAGGATAATATTCTTTTCATTTGTTTTATGACATAATAAGTTATGGCATATGCATTTATTATGCAATTAATTAACTTATTAGAAAGTGGAGGTGTCGAAATAATTGGAATGGACTATTCCTTTTTTAAAATCTTATTTATTTTTTTAATCTTTCCCTTATAAGAATTATGGTATTAGTGTTTTCATCTTACCCACAATAATGATATCATCTTACTCATGATAATGATAAAATACCAATAGTTTGAAAACTATTTTTTAATATTTATTAAAATATGATCATTTCAAAATTATTTCAAAATCTGTGAACATTTTTTTAAGGTATTAATTGAAAATTGACTTTTAAAAAGACAATTTCAGGTTAAATATTCAAATTTGTTTTTTAAAAGACAACTTCAAAATTAAAATAAAATTATCTTTCCAAAAGATAATTTCTAATTAGATTATTCCGAACTTTCTTAGATTTGAAATATTTTTTGAATTGTCATATTCAAAAAACATATTTATTTAAAAAATTATTATATTATTTTATTGAATGTAATAGGTTAACCATGGGATGGGACAAACGAATAAAGTAAAAGAGATAATTTCCTAGTGTACAAACGGAAAAAACAAAGGTGATTTTGAATGTTGCATTGGGTGGGAATTTCTTTCTATTTTTTTGAAAGCCACCCACCTCTCCACTCATTACATTTTGACTCAAGAGCCTCCCCAATCCTACAGTATTGACTATAAAATTTAAAAATTAAAATGTAAAATTATAAAATAAAAATTTGGGATTCTCTCCATCCCTTCCATGCCCAAACTTAAATTTAGCTCATTTACTTCACATTCCTTGTATTTTACAGCTCAAGCCATGTCAAGTCTTGTCAAGACCGTCTTCAGGGACATCAATATTGACTCTGTGCAAGTTGATCCTCAACTCTCTTGTTGCCTTCCAGTTCGCACAAACCCTGTCCCAAAATGGTTTCCTCAAGCACCCAAAAACCCTCTTCTTCTTCAGCTCCAACCGGAAAATTCAACTTCGATGTCTTCTTGAGTTTTAGAGGGGAAGATACCCGCTATAATTTTACGGATCATCTATTCGAACATTTGAAACGGATGGGCATTAACACTTTCAGAGATGATAAACTTGAAAGAGGAGAGGAGATCGCACAAGAACTTTTGGGAGCTATTGAAGGATCAAGATTTTCCATAATTGTTTTCAAGGAAAGGTATGCTGATTCCAAATGGTGTTTGGATGAGCTTACAAAGATCATGGAGTGCAAAAAAGAAATGGATCAAGGAGTCCTGCCAGTCTTCTACCATGTGGATCCTTCTGATGTGCGGAAACAAACAGGGAGTTTTGTAAAAGCATTTGCGAAGCATGGAACAACTGTAGATGAGGAGAAGGTGAAAAGGTGGAGGGCTGCCATGACTGAAGCAAGCTCTCTAAGTGGTTGGCATGTGATCAAGGATTATGAGTAATTTCGACTTCCTTTAGACTTTTGATTTTATATATATACATATATATCACGTTGCTTTTATCATAGTGGTTGTGGTTATGTGCTAAAAGCTTTTAAAAATATGACCTCACTGTCTTAGGGTCCAAATTAGTTCCAAATCTTTAGAAGGGATGTCCTCATAATAGCTAACATGGCTTGATACAAGTTCCAAAACATGTATTTAGAATGATTATATATGCTTCTTGTGTGCAATGTTTTGGCTCACAAGAGATTGATGCTCTTGTAAGAGCTCCCATGGTTTCTATACTCACTATAAAAATTTTCATACAATTCCCTATGCCAATCTAGGGTTCCATCTCCTCTTCTCTTGTGTTAAGTCTCTCTTTTCCTTGAATTTTATAGGCAAATATTTTACAAGTTGTCTATAACCAATTTTGTTTAGTTAAATTCCCTTTTTTTTTTCCTTTCATTTAGAATATTTAAGTTGTTGATTAGTGTCTCAATGATGCTAAGTGTTAAATTGTTTGTTTTTATTTCTGTTTAAATGCTAAATGTTGTTTTTACATGTCAAAAACATCTACAAAATTAACAATAAATTTATTCCTATTTTAATTTAAAACTAATAATTTGGAAAAAAAAATGAATTCAACATATTTCGAAATCTCAAAACAATAGAATTAATTGCCATAATAAAATATTTATAAGTATAAATTATGTAATTAGTTAAAAAAAAATGATAATTGGATAATAATTATGGTTTCTAATTGTGTTTAATTGTTAAGAAAATATTAGAAATTTTTTTAAGCTGACACCTTTTATATAGTATATCTTGAGATTCATGGATTTGTAATTAAAATATATGTTTTATTATTGAGATGAATTCATTAGTACTTTGATTTTAATTTAAGAAAGGTATCAAATTCTAACTTTTTATTTTTCAAAGTTAATTGAAATTATTGATTCTAATAGATATTTAGATGAGTGTAGATTATGCTTTGGGGTTCTAATTAAGAATTTTCATTAGAATTGATGGTTGCTTATTTTTATTTTTGAGTAACAATTCATTAAAATAATACATTTAAATTTATTATAAGAAATAAAAGAAATAAATGAATTTAATATTATTTTATATAATAAATTTGATTTAATTATCATAATAAAATTGTTTGTTTGTGAAAAAAAAAAAGAGGAAAAACAACTTTTTTCCATAAAAATTAAAAAATTTCACTTTTTTCATCAACAGTAAATTGTCTTAAGAAAATAATGAGTTAAAAAGTAAACAGTTGTAAAAAAATATTTTTCCATTTTTAGAAAAGATATGTTTAGAACTGTTTTCTTACTTTCCTAACTTAGCTGAGTTAGGTAGCATCTATTAAAGTATGCTGTTTTTTTTTTTTTTTTTTTTTAATACTTCTTACTACCAATGAATTGATTAGTAAAAATAATTCTAAAAAAATCCCCTTGTTTGGAAGAGTCCAGACCTTACCAATTTAAGTTACACAAAATGATTAGAAAGTGGATAGAATATATGGAGAATAGAATTGAGAGTGAACCATGGGTGAGGTGTGTTTGTGTTTTTATTGAATAAAAAAAGTTAAAAATAACCTGTTGATATCAATCAATATAACTAAATTAAATTTATTGATAATAAGTTCACTTTATTTATAGTAATTGATATTAATATATTATTTTTAACTTAATAAAAAAAATTAAATATTTTTTTTTTTATTCAACCAAAAAACAAAGACTATTTAACTCATTTTTTAAATAAATAAGATTAAAAAAAAAAACTAATGAAAACTTTATTAGATTAGTCGTCACCGAGACCATGCAATAGATTGGAATTTATTATTATTATTATTATCATTAAAACTTCCAGCACTGTTTCCATTGTAAGAAAAGACACTTCTAGCACTGTTTTTTAATATTAAATTGGCTTTCTAATTTAGCAGTTGGGTACCATATACTAAAATATGCATCTTCTTTTCATTAATATTGTTTTTTCAACAAAAAAAGAAAGAAAAAAGAAAATCTTACAATTAATGAATTGATCAATAAAAACTATTCCCAAAACTCCCCTTCATTTCTCAGAAATACTTTTTTGTAATCATTTTCCAATCTTATTCTCAATCTTTATGAAGAAATAAAGTTGTAAAATTTTCCTTATAAGTGAATGAGGATGCTAGAATATTTCTGGAATTTATTAGTCTACGAAGCTTGAACAAAAAAGATGGTAGTTTAACACCATACAAAACAGCAGCTGTCTCCAGCAATGACCTTAGACTATAATTTCATAAGTTCTTATCGTAAAAGGATCATAAAAACTGGTGGAGCCAATATAGGACCAGGGGCTTATGCCCTCCCTCAAAATCTAAACTCTGGTATGAAGCCTGTCACCCCTCCTAAAGATATGGATCATGGTAAGAATTGATTTGCTTGAAAAAAATTATTTTACTTATTTACCAACTCAATAGTTAATCTTTAATTGTTTTAAAAGATAAAAATACAACTAATTTTCAATGGTTTTAAAAAAATTTATGCCAAATTTTGCGAGTAAAGTACTTTTAATTTAAATTACACAAAAAAAAAATTTAATCTACTTTTACTTGGTTAACTTTTTATTAAAATTATCATAAATTTTGTTTTAATTCACTTATATTCCAAATAAAATTTATTATAATATATATTTTGAAAGGGCTTTTTTGAAAATTTTATTTAAATTTTTTTTTTCAATTGTAAGATTATTGAAATTTATATTTATGTTTTTTCTCTATCAAATTAATTTTCTTATATGAAGTTACTTTTACAAACTATTAAAAAATTTACTAAGAATTTTAGATATTTTGTTGAATCAAAATTTGTATATAATCAGGCCTTTAATTGATTAAGTTAGATTTGCTTAAAATTTTGTTATAACATTTACTTATATCATGTGATTTTAGTTAACCCTATCAATAACAAGATCTACAAAGCTTTTAAAATAAAAAATTATGTCAACATTCATTTAATTTAAAATTATTTAATTAAAATATTGTCCCCCTAAACTAAATTTCTAACTCCACCACTAGTTATAACAATATCTTAGACAATTCAACTTCCTAAACCTTCCAAGCCATAGAGTAGCATAAGCCAACAAAAATAATATTTTATTTTTTCTCTACTTTATTCTTTGGCATGTACACTTGATATAACATTACCAAAATTGTTCATAAATATCTAATTTAGTTCATGTGGTTTGATCCATTTTAGTTTACATTCTATATGCTCTAATTTAGTTATATTAACAAAATCAAGTAAACATCACTAAATTTACTTTACGTTTGTTATATTTTGTAACTCATTATAACTCACCAAGTACTCTATTGTATTTTATAATTGGTAGGTATGGGTCGAAGTATATTGAGGAAATTTCTGAAGTCATCCGTAAAAGATTGGATCCTAAGTTTTTGCATGTTGACGATGATATGGTTGGGATACATTTTCGCTTAAAAGAACTAAAGTCGTTGATAAATAGTCAATTACATGATGTTCGTGTGGTTGGGATCTATGGAATCGGTGGAATTGGCAAAACTACCATTGCCAAGATTGTTTATAATGAGATTCAGTGTGAATTCAATGGTGCTAGCTTCCTTGAAAATGTCAAAGAGAGTTTCAAAAAGGGTTGTCAACTTCAACTACAACAAAAACTTCTTCATGGTATGGTGGGGCACAAAATAGAGTTGAGTAATATCGATGATGGAATCACTATGATAAAGAATAGACTTGGCTCAAAAAAGGTTATTATTGTTATTGATAATGTGGATCATATGGAGCAATTAGTCATTAGTTGGAAGTAGGAATTGGTTTGGTGCAGGAACTACAATTATTGTAACAACTAGAGACCAACAATTGCTATGTTATTATGGAGCCGATGTAACATATGAGGTGAAGAAGTTAGATGACGTGGAAGCTATTCAACTCTTCAACAAGCATGCCTTTAAACAAAATGCTCCTAAAGAAGATTATGTAACCCTCTCAAATTGCATGATAGCTTATGCTTAGGGCCTTCCTTTAGCCCTTAAAGTTCTAGGTAGTTCTCTTCATGCCATTACAATAGATGAATGGAAAAGTGCATCTGATAAACTGAAAAACAATCTTAAGAAGGAAATTAATGATGTGCTTAGAATAAGCTATGATATGCTTGATGGTTTGGAAAAGAAGGTTTTCCTTGACATTGCATATTTTTTTGAAGGGGAAGACAAAGCTTTTGTGTCAAAAATATTGGATGGTTGCAATTTATATGCAACATGCAATATAAGAGTTCTTTGTGATAAATGTCTAATAACTATTTCAGACAATATGATACAAATGCATAACTTGATACAACAAATAGGTTGGGCAATTGTTTGTGAAGAATATCCTGAAGACCCAAGTAGATGGAGTAGGTTGTGGGACCTAAATGATATTTATGATGCATTTTCTAGGCAAAAGGTAAGAATTAAGTTCATGAACTTAGTTATTTATGATGCATTTTATAGTGCTTACTAGCTATATAATTTTAGCTAGATTTTTCACCTTTTTTTTTCCCTTATTCTTCTTTTTTTTTTTTTTAGGGGATGGAAAATATTGAAACCATGCCTCTAGATTGTCTAAAGCAAAAGAAATATGGTTAAGTTCAAAAGCATTGGCCGAGATGAAGAAAGTGTCTACCATGATGAAGAAACTTAGGTTGCTTAAAGTCTACTACAATGATCATCATTGTTCAAGGAGAAAGGAGTATAAAGTGTTTCTTCCTAAAGACTTTGAGTTTCCTCCAAATTTAATATATCTTCACTGGGAAGGATACACTTCAAAGTCTTTGCCTTCAAATTTTCATGGAAAGAACCTTGTTGCAATCAACTAGAAGTTTAGCAACATAAAAGAGCTTTTGCATGGGGAGAAGGTACAATGATTATTTAATTTCCTTTTTTATGCTAACTTTCAAGTTCATGGAAGTTTTTTATTAAAAAAATGTCTTTTGCTATGGTGTCTTCCACAATTGAAGTTCATTGATCTAAGTTACTCACAACAACTCATCAAAATACCAGAATTCTCAAGGATGCCAAAATTGGAGAGATTGAATCTTGAAGGTTGTACAAGTTTTCACAACCTTGATTAATCTGTTGGTGTATTGCATGATATGAAATTTTTGTGGAAGCTTTGTCTCACAAAATTTTTGAGGAAGCTTTATTTTAGTGAGACTGGAATTAAAGAACTCCCAAGCAGCATTGGATCCTTGACATCTCTTGAAATGCTTAATCTCTCAGGGTGTTCAAAGTTTAAGAAATTCCTAGATATCTTTGCTAATATGGGACATTTAAGGGAGCTTGATTTAAATAACAGTGGTATTAAAGAACTCCCAAGTAGCATTGGGTCCTTGACTTCTCTTGAAATTCTTGATCTCACAGAGTGTTCAAAGTTTGAGAAATTCCCAGATATCTTTGCCAATTTGGGTCATTTAAGGAACCTCTATTTAGATTGGAGTGGTATTAAAGAACTCCCAAGTAGCATTAGATATTTGGAATCCCTTGAAACTCTTGGCCTCTCATTTTGTTCAAACTTTGAGATTTTTCCAGAGATCTCAGGGATTAATATGAAATGCTTAAAGCGTGTTTTTTTAGGTGCAACTGCCATTAAGGAACTCCCAAAAGGTATTGGGTGCTTGGAGGCTCTTGAAACACTTTCTCTCTCGTATTGCTCAAATTTGGAGAAACTTCCTGAGTTCCAAAGGAATATGGGGAGTCTAAAGCATCTTGATGTAGATGGGACTGATATTAAAGAATTAACCAGCTCCATTCGTCATCTCACAGGACTTGATGACCTTTGTTTAAACAATAGTGCTATTAAAGAATTGCCCTCCTCAATACATCATCTCACCCAACTTCAACGCTTACATCTGACAAACTGCGAAAACTTAAGGAGACTCCAAGCAGCATTTATCGGTTGAAATCCCTTAGACAATGCGCACTCAGTGGCTGTTCAAATCTACTGGTTATTTCGGAGATCACAGAGGATATGGAACATCTGGAAGAGCTTTATTTACGTGAATTGGCTATAAAAGAGCTGCCATCATCAATTGAACGTCTAAAAAGTCTTTCATTGTTGGAATTGAAAAATTGTGAGAACCTTAAGACTCTTCCAAACAGCATTGGTAATTTGACATTTCTTCATACTCTTCACATTCGTAACTGTCCAAAGCTCCACAAATTGCCCGACAATCTGAGAAACCTGCAATGTTCGTTAATAGAACTAGATGTAGGTGGTTGCAATCTGATGGAAGGATCAATTCACAGTGATATATGGTGCTTTTTCTCATTGGAATCATTAACTGTGAGCGAAAGCAATATTCGTTGCATACCTGTTGACATCATTCAACTTTCTCAGTTGAATGCCCTTCGCATGAATCACTGCCCAATGCTTGAAGAAATTCTAGAGCTTCCATCAAGTTTAAGAAGCATAGAAGCACATGGTTGCCCATGCCTGGAAGCTTTATCAAGTGATCCGAGACATCTATTCTGGTCCTATCTTATCAATTGCTTCAAATCACAAATTCAGGTATAAATTTTACAAATGACCTTTTTTTTATTATTATTATTTTTTTAATGAAGGCATGAGATTTACATGCTACTTTTATGCAGGCTTTTGTAGAGGGATATTTTGTTACCCACGGCCTTAATATTGTTATTCCAGGAAAGAGTGGAATACCAGAGTGGGTAAGTCATAAGAGTATGGGACGTGAAATAAGAATAGAGCTCCCAAAGAATTGGTATGAAGATAAAAGCTTCTTGGGATTTTCTTTATTCTTCCATCATATTCCACTTGATGATGATGATGAAGATATATGCAAGACAATATATGATTGTACTCATCCATGTGATTCTTTTCATCTTGATAGTCCACAATTTCAATATCAATATCCCATGGTGATCAATTTGAACATGTGGATACTATAGTGTTTGATTGGAATTGTAAAACGGACTTAGTTAATGATTTAGCACTTCGAGGGTCTAAAGACTATCACAAAGGTAGCACATCATCGCCAGATCCAGCATTGAGGGTAGCCTATTTCCCTCAAATTGCCATTTCAAGTAAGTATCGATCCAATGAATGGAACAACTTCAAGGCTCGCTTTCACGGCCTTTTTGGGTGTGGCGAAAAGGTAGCTTTCAAAGTGGAAAGTTGTGGGACCCATCTCATATATGACAATGCCCAAGATCATCATCAACAGAGCCTTCATCTATTCAATGTCAAAAGAAACCATGATGACATAGAGGATCACCCACATCATAAAAAATCAAGACATGTCTAGTTTCCATCTCCTTCCACCAACGTACATCTTCTCTCTATTTCATTTACTCAAAGTTTAAAATACTTATTAGAATTAGTGAAAAAAAAAAAAAAAAAAAAGTAACCAAACAACTTTTAATATTGCTATATGTTTAGAAGGTTGAATGTGGTATTAGATATGTTCAAATATATATATTCTAGCTTATCTTTGAAATAAATTATTGAATATAAAAGGATGAAACCATATTCAGATTTTAGAAGTAAAAATTATCCAACTTAGAAGGCAAAATTGGAATGTATATAGATCAACCAAAGGTGAGTATCTATCACATAAAATTATGGTTATTGTTTTTGTAGTCAAAATGTTATTTGAATTTTTTTTATTTATATATTTTTGATATGTTTTCTTTAATTACTTAACTATGTTTTGAGTCAAATTAGGTGAAGCATGACTTTTGGTACTTGTTTTGCTCTAAGGTGAGAAAGTGCATGAATCATTTTCTTTTAAAATAGAAGATGAAGTTTTAAAATTACAACTTTCAATAAAAGTTAAGGGTTCCATGAATAGGACCATGGTTAAAAGATAAGTAAGGATACTAAATAAATTTTATAAAATATTTCTTTGTGAGAAAAAAAGAAGAAGATAATTATAGATACTAAATGAATTTTATAAAATATTTTTTTATTTTATTTAAAGTATATAAAATTATTTTTTTTAAACCCTGATATATATTATAAAATAAATTCTAAAAAATGGTCTTTTGTATTTTGTAATTGATATTTTAGTAAATATTTTTTGAGGTGGGATATCTTTGATTTGATTTTGAGATTATAAAATGTTACTAATTTATAACTTTAATTAAGTAGTTACTAATTTAAAAATGACTACATAATTATTTAAATTAAATTTTATTTAATTTTTTTATAAAATTTAATTTAATTTAAGCACTTTATATTTTATTAAATAATTTTTTTAAGGGTGGTTGTTTTCAATTTGACTTTAAAATTTTGAAACACGTAACTTATATACTTCTCAGTTTATACCTATATATATATTATATTGTGTCATTATTAATGGATTAAAAATTATGAGATTATATTTTTAATTTAGTCATTACAAGAGAATAAAAATTCTTATGAAGAGGACTAAGAAAAGAAAACATGAAATTCATTTCTAGTTTCCAACTCAATGAAGCTTTGGTTAGACTAAAGGCTCTAGTAAGGTATGCCTTCTCTATTTTTGGTTTTATTGAAGGTTAAAATATTTATTAGAATTAATGAGAAAAATATCTAGATAATTTTTAAAATGGTTACATGCTTGGAATAATATGGAGTTCAATATGGTATTAGATATAGTCAAGTCATTTAAATAGTTTTTTTTTTTTTTTAATGCTTTTTATTTTAATTTATTTGTTTTTAATTATCCCAAAAATTTATGGAATTTGGAGATCCTGTCTATAAAGTTAAAACTTTTTTTTTTTCCTTTATAAGTATCTTAGTAACTATCCAAAGCTTTCTATTTGAAATGAATTATTGAATTTAGAAAGAAAAGACCATGTTACTATATTGATTTTGGTATGCCAAAATCTTTATTAGAATTAATTAATTTTTTTATTTATAGCTTCACAATTATCATATGTCTTTAAATTGTATAATTATCTTATAAGATAAGTTGGTAGAAGTATGAATTAGTACTTATTTAGCTCTTACCTTGCTTTATTTCCAAAGATGAAAAAATCTGGGACATCTATCATTATAAAAATATGCTTATGGAAACATGACTACCATTGGACAGGATCTACAAGAATGGGAAGCGGTAGCGGAGATGCAAGAGGTGAACCATAATAAGAATACCATAAAAAGGGCTCTTTGTTCAAATTATGGATTTTAATTTGTATGCTTTTAAACATATACAATTTGGATTATTGATTTAATTGGTATGCATTTAGATATAGACAATTTTATTTATTTTAAATTATTCACAAGTTCTTTCAAGAATAATTTTCACACATTGGTAAATTATCTTCATTCATCGACTAACATCATGTATTAGATACTTAATTATAAATGTAGTCCATCATAATCCAAATATTATAGAAAATGTTAACATAATCCCAATTAGTGTTGTTAAATCCTATCTATGAAGACCCTGGTTTAAAATTTCATAAACCTAAATCCACAAGTTATTGTGATAAATATAAATTTTATTTTGTTTGATGATCATCTTGAAAGACCTATTTTAAAATATTTTTAGTGTCATCTTTAACCTCTTATTATTATTTTTTATTCATTACACATTTAATGCACCTATTTTATGTCATTAACAGAATGAAAGATTTATCTCATAATAAAAACAACTTAAATGAAATATACAAATATGACTACATTTTGAATACTTGATTTGTACAATGTTTATATGACTATGCTTTCATTGCTGAATAAATTTTTTATTTGTAAGACCACTTATTAGAATATATTTTTTTAAACAAACTCTATTTTTTTTTTCTTTATATCCACTTGATATCACGACCAAAAAATTGATATGGATTTGTTAAGTCTAATTTATTAAGTGTAACTATGTTTTATGGTATAATATATTATATCTAAAATTAAATAACTAAGTTAATTAAGAATTAAAAAACTATAACTAGAAAGTTAAAGCAAGAAAAAGAAGTATTTAAAAAAATAATATTTTTATATATTTAGAATTTTAAATAGGTTATAATCATGACTAGAATCATGCTAACAGGTTGTTCGTATCAATTCATTTATAATTCAACTTAACCCATTTATTAATGAGATTAAACAAGTAGTAATTTGTTATCTATGTTATAAACAAATCATATTTATATCAAGTCATTTTGATATGATTATTAAATAAGTTATATTTTAGTTTAATAAATTTTTAATATTTTTAAAATGATTAAATGCTTGGGACAATATGGAGTTGAATATGATGTTAGATATAGTCAAGTAATTTGAATCGATTATTTATTTATTTTTCTTTTTATGCTTTATTTTAATATTATTATTTTTAATTATCCCAAAATTTTATGGAATTTAGAGATCCCTGATCATTAGGCCTATCCAAAATTAATTTTTTTTTTCTTTTATAAATATCTTAGTCCTTATCCAAAGCTTTATATTTGAAATGAATTATTGAATTTAGAAATGAAAGAGGCCAAAAATTTTATTTAAATTAATTAATATTTCTATTTAGAGCTTCACACTTATTGTATGTTTTTAAATTGTATAATTAACTTATAAGTCTGAGTTGGTAGAATAAGCATGAATTAATACTTATTTAGCTCTTACTTTGCTTCATTTTTAAAGATGAAGCAACTGGGGAATGCTTTTGATGTCATAACTATGCCTAGCATGTGATTTCAACCCGGGTCACGTTGCAATTTTCAACCTCAATCAATCAGTTGAAACACAAGACTGAATCTAACTAGAGTTTCATGGTAGTTGCAAATCAAACTGATTTAATCAGTTTGACTACATCAATTTTTTTGATAACCCTACCTATACAAATTTATGTCGTCATGAGCCCAATGGTCAACCAAATTGGGCCAGATTTTACCATGAAAAAAATCCATGTCATCGATATATATGGACCATGGACTCGAGGTCTTCAATCATGTTAGCATTTATGTCTAGTGTTTAATTGAACTTCCCTTGTTTATTAATGATATTGAGAAGATATTATTAACTACCGTAAAAATGTGAAAACTAGTCAATGGTGATTACAATTCATAATTTTTCTATTTGAATCTTCCAAATTAAGTTTATAGCCCCGCCATTGCCTCTATTTTCTATTTATATATTTATCTCATTTCTTACCAATCACAAAGGATAATAAGGAGCCACTGTTGCAAGAGAAAGACTCCTTTATATTAGTAGTCTAGTACTATTAAACTTCACATTCCCCTTTTTATCATATTTTTTTGGGTTTTATATCAACATTTATCAATGTATCCAACATGTAAACCTAATACCATTAGTTAAACTATAATTTTTGTGTTATCCAATATTAGCATAAATATGATTGAATGATTTTGCATTTCAAAAATTAATTCTCTTTATGATTGTTCCTTTGAAATGAAATTGTTTGATTTGATAAAAATCAAAATATGAGCAATACATATATTGGAAAATCAAAGTAGGAGCACAAATATAGTCAATTAAAATTGACAATTCTTACATATTTTATGTTGATTTTTGAATGAAATATTTATATCTTGGTGTCCAAAAATTTAAATAAGAGTGACTGCCAAAGATGAATAAAAAATTTAGAGAATCTTTTAATGAGTCACACCCGGTTTTGGATCATTCAATGTATTTATTTATTTTTATATTAATAAAGATTCTTTTCCATATGTTTGTACAAAAGTGTTATTTAATTCTACTGTCCTCTTTCATTTATAAAACTCTACAATTATTTTATATTCTATCTAGAGCTAGTATTAAATAATATTAGTTGTTGAACATTAATAAGCATAAACTTCTCCATCAATATCAATATGCAAGGTCAAAGTAAAGAAAATTAATTCATATTTTATGATAAGTTTCTTACCTGCTTTGATGACACCTTTCAAAAATGAACTTTTAAAATATATTTATTGTATATGTCACACCAAAAGGTTGTAAATAAATATGGGTAAAAAAATTCAGCAACTTGCAAACTTCCAATACATGAAAGGTAAAATAAAAAATAAAAATAATTCGGTATCAAGTTTTCAGATTTTTTTTTTCTTTTTTTGATATCTTGGCCTCTTCATGAAAGTAAAGTTTACATATCTCATGTTTTCATGCAAGAATTTATTGTTTTTAAAACCTCCTAATTGATCCTTATAATTATTTTAATATAGGTAGCTATTTATTATCTCTATTTATCCCATCTTTTACATTTGAGTCACTTTTGTAAGATAAAAACTTTTTTCTTTTTCTATTTACAACCTTAAAAATATAATTATTAAGAGTTCAATGCTACTAGCTTTCACATATCCTTTGTGTTAATTTTATTAAAAAAAAAAAACCTTTGTCTAACATTCAGAGTCTTTAATATCATTTTGCATGTGGCCCTAAATACTGAATCAAACTAAACTGCCATTAATAAAGGTATTGAGGAATCAAATTGATCATAAATGCTTACTTAAATAAATAAATAAATAAATAAATAAGAAATAAGCAGTATTATGATGGTCATGATCTTGCTTGCGCTGGAGACACCTTTTTGTAAGCCTTTATGTAACATTATATCTTTAGAATTATATAAATATATATAAGATTAACGTAGAGGCATGTGGACATTATACCAAGGGTGAACAGTGAATCACACAAAGAACTTTTTGTTTATTTCCAAAAGTAGGGCATGGAGGAGAGCTTTTTTGGGCATATATAGGAATTAGTTCCTAGTAGGAAGTAATTTATATCAAGGGTTCTAGAGCTAATTACCTTATTATAGAAATAAATAAATTTTCATCTTTTGTGAATCAAGTTATAGAATTCTTAAATAAATGAAGGTCTCAAGTCTAGGAAGTAATATAATTTGATCATTGTCATTAGATGAGTTAAAAGGATAGAGACCTTGCTTAGCTTTCTCAAATAAATCTTGCTAGGAAAAGAGTTTTGAAGATTTTAAGTTTTCAAGGACTTAGATTTTCCAAGTATTGTATTGCTCTTGCTTGTAATATTTTAATCTTACAAAATCTCGGGTTGATTTGAAAATTTTAAGGACCAAGATGGTAAAATATAATGGGTTGAAAGTTTAGGCATGAATATTAATATTTATATTCATCCCCAAGACTCTTGGAAGTTTGTAGATTTTAATTATGAATTACGTATAAGGGGTGAATAACTTCTTTTTAACTCAAATTTTTAATTTTTAATTCCTCTTTTATAATTAGAGAATGAGAAGAGAAATCAATCACACAAGACACAAAATTTTACGTAAAAAATTATCTATAAAGTCTCCTAGAAACTTTGTGAATGTAAAAACCATGAGATTAAAGACTACATGACATTTGCTATTTTCATCTATGGATTATAAATGTTCCTGTCATGTATTTATAGAAATTTATGTCCAACTATATTATCCGTTTACATTTACTTTTTAAGGCCATTTCCCATGAGTTAAATTATCAATGTACTAAATATACAATTTGTTAGAAGTACTTGTTTTTATCTTCCAACCAACATGAATCAATCTTACTTTCTAAGAAGGTACAAGGATAAGCTGATCACAAGAAAAAGTTCTCAAAAAAATGAGCTCTTGTATTAATTTTAATGCAAACATTAGGTGAGCACAAGGAAATCAAAAGTTTGTTGGAAATTCAACTTAATTTGTATTAAAAATTTATAAACATTCTTGTCTTTATCAAATGGATGAACTTTATTTAATGCAAACTTCCTCCATATCCATGCTTAAAATAAAGAAATATAATGTTGAAATATCTTAAAGAGAAATTTATTTAGTGGTTCCTTTTGAAAATGAAATTTATATATTGTATTTGATGCATTTGTCACATGAACAAGTGGGAAGTAAAATTGAATAAAAAATTCAATAACTTGTCAACTTTAATAAATTTGTAATGCATGCATGTCCAACAATAATAAATGAAAGTGATTGTTAATCAACTTTTAAGATTATTGGTAGTTATGACCTCCCATGGACTCTTTTTTGAATGGAAAGTTTATATGGGAGTGATTGGATATAAGAATTCATTTTCAAGATCCCCACTAGATCCTTTTCAAAAAGAATTTTTATGTATCATTTAAATTTAAGCATTATGTACATCATCATATAGGGTTTCCCTTGTGTATATTTTGTTTACACATGTAACAAATTTTGTAAGAGAAACACTTTTCTCTTTTCCTTTTTTTTTTAACCTAAAAATTAATTATTTATTCCAAAGTATTTTATCAATATTAATTAATGTTTGCCATCATTTTGTATATAGGTATTGATTATTAAATCATATCAAAGTCCCTTTAATAGACAAATCAAGTGATCAAATTATTACCTCTTAACCACCTCAATACAAATTTAAGAAAATAAATAATAAATGTTGTATGATAACAGGTTTGGTCCATGAAAAAAGTAAAAAAAAAAAAATTGATTAAATATTTTACAGAGCATAGATTTTGTAATGATCTAAGGTCTATTGCATGAGTAATTCTGATTCTTATTTGATTGTTAAACATAAACTGTAGTTCCCTCTTTAATAATATATATATATATTTATATATTTCCTTTCATGATTCGCTTTAGTATTTTATAAGTGATGAACTTTCTGTCCAGTGTTTAAATGCATTATGTCTAATAAGTGGTTATATGGTATTTATATGGTATTTCTACCAATGGTTTGTTCAAGAACTATTTTACCTAATTTTTTATATTTTAAAAAGTTACTTGTAAGAAAATTAATCTATTATTTCCTTTCCAAATTAATTCCTTCAACATCCCAAAACATCTAAAGAAAGCTGGATGATATTGAGAAATTTATGCTTAAATTTAATTGTGCTCCCAAAGTATTATCTTTGACGAAAAAACTGATAAGGCTTGATTTGTGATATGTTTATAAGTGTTGTAATCATAGATGAAAGCGTTTTTGTAAAGCTAAATTGGAGTGACATTTTATTTTCATTTTCACCTAATTCATATCTTAATATTATCTACGTTACAAATATATTTTAACATTTGAATAATTTTTTTATAAAAGATCCAATAAGTGAAAGAGTCAAGATGGACAAAAGGTTGGCTAAATGTTTTACCTAATCATTTCTTCTTGCATTATTCAATGTTCCTAGATTTTTTATTTTATTTCATTTTTTTTTTTAACTAAAGATATTGTATTCAACATATGTTTTAAGAGACGATATCCAACACTATCATCCTCCCATAGCTTTTTTATATTATTTTTTCATTTACTTGTTATATGCACAAGAAATTCTAATTAAATAATCAAAAATTAAAATTATTAATTAATTAAATTATTAACCCAACTCAATCAGGTGTTTATCATCTAAAATACTCTCAATGGTGGATGCAAATTTCATTGCTTATGTAAATTAGAAAGCATTCAGTTGAGCTTCTTAAAATAAAAGGAATGACTTGCAACAAATGCAAGTCATTTTTGAAAACATGAAAAATAAAATAAATGGTTTTTCGAGAAAGTGAGAACTAACAATATTATGTTAGATTATAGGTGTTCTTCACATTATCTTGTGCTCCATGTTTAATTTTACTTAAATAATTGTTTGTTTAAGGTAATGGATTTGAAAGGGAAATGATAAATAAAGAAATATAATGTTGCAAATATGTTGATAGAAGTTTTTTATAAGGTCTAGTGGGCTCCTTTTCAAAATGATATTTGTATATCATATATAATGCATATGTCATATGTATAAGTAGGAAATAAACTTAGGTAAAATTTATAAATAAAATTTGGATGCAATAATTCATTTTCTAGAATTCTATTTGATTTTTATATTATTTATTTGATTGAAAGAGACATTTAAAATAAAAATTCAAAAAAATGAGATACATCTTTTAAAAGCATGAAATATAATAAAAGGTTCAAGGATATAAATACCCAAATAAGATTATTTTTGTAATTTTTAATACATGAAAATTGTTTTTCCAAATATAGGTATTTGATTTCAAATATCCATATTTTGTGTTATTTGAGAAATTTTCAAATACCCATATTTCCAAAAAGTCAAAATAAGATGAAAATTTTCTTTACACCATCATGTCCAAATTTTTTTTTCCCTTCTATATATTTTATTTGCATATGGAACCAATTTTGTAAAAGAAATGCTTATCTCGTCTTTTTTTTTTTTTTTTTTTTTCACAACCTAAAAATTAAATATTTGGAGTAAATACATCTAAATTTTTTATTCCAAAATTTTTATCAATTAGACATCTTGATTATTGAATCTTATCAAATGCCTAAATAAATCAAGTGATCAAATTGACTACCTCTTAACCACCTCAATACAAACTTAATAATATAAGTAATAAATATTGTGTTGTAAAAGGTAAGGTCCAAGGAAAGGTACTTATGATCTAGATAAAATCTTTTATAAAACGTAAAGTTTATAATGAATTGTTGGACCCAAGTCCATTTAAGTTGGGTCAAGTAATGAGTAGGGTCAGACCTTTGACTGACCCATTTGATCGATCCAATTGGATCTTTTATTAACCCTTTTGACTGATCTAGTTGGATCTTTGACTGACCCGTTTGATCAACTCAGTTGGACCTTTGACCAACTCGTTTGACAGACCTAGTGGACTATTGACTTTTACCATTGACCAAAAAAACTTTGCATGTTTAAAATCCAATATTTCATTATAAATTAAATTGAAATTATATGTCACCAAAGTGACCTCTACTATGAAAATTTATTTATTTTGAAGTATGTGGATTTTATTTTGGAATTCTATGAGTAGTATCTAAATTTATGCATAAAATAATTGGCCCAAAGGAAGGTTATTCTTGGCCAGATTTTAAACACTTGTGGTAGTAAATATGTGATATTTTGGTTATGTTCATGCATGCAATAAGTCGATCCAAAGATAAGCATATTGTTGGCAGGATTTGTTATCAGTATTTATTAACTACTTTTTTTTTTATATAATAGTACTATTTACAAATTGTTATTTTTGTCCAAAGACTAAATATCAATGTTGTGTTAGTTATATTATAAGAGCCCATCTTATTGCTTTTATATCATATGTATACGTGTAGTTAATTCTTACAGGCTTAAAGTAAATGACATTGTTGTTTATTGTGAGCTTATTATTTTATTCTACATACAATTAATGTTTCCATTATATCTATCAACATAAACAACATTCCAGTGCTTAACGACGCTAACTTTGGAAAATGGAAAGAACATATTACTATTTTACTTGGGTGTATGGATCTAGACTATGTGATTCGGATTGAATGACCTCCTACACTTACTAATGACAGTACTTTAGAACAAAGGGTTGACTTTGAAAAGTGGGAATGTTCTAACCACATGAGTCTTGTGATCATGAAGTGCTTTATTTTAGATACCATCACAAGTGCAATGCCCAAGGAGGAAAATGCTAAGAGTTTCCTAAGCCAAATAGCAAACCATTTCGTTGGATCTGAAAAGGTTAAAACAAACACCATTTTGTCTAAGTTTGTTTCAATGTGGTATAAAGGTAAAGGAAACATAAAGGAGTACATTATGGAAATGTCTAATCTTGTTACTTGACTGAGGGCACTAAAGTTGGAGTTATCTAATGACATCCTTGTGCACCTAGTCTTGATCTCTCTCCCTACACAATTTAGTCATTTTAAGATAAGTTATAATACTCAAAAAGAAAAATGGACTCTTAATGAGCTCATTGTTCAATGTGTGCAAGAGGAAGAAAGATTTAAACAAGAAAAGATAGAAGATGCTCACTTAGCTACTACCTCTCATGATAATGCTACCAATAAGAAAAGGAAAAGGAACAGTAATAGTAAAGGAAAATGAGTTGTAGGCAGTGGGACCTCACAGCCTAAGGTGCAATAGAAACATGATAAGGTCATCACTTGTTTCTTTTGCAAGAAATGTGGACATGTGAAGAAGGATTGTACTAAGTATGCAAAATGGCTCGTAAAAAAGGGTAAACTTCTCAACTTTGTTTATTCTAAAGTTAACTTGGCTTTAATACCAAATCACACTTGGTGGATAGATACAAGTGCAACTACTCACATAAATATGACAATGCAGGGTTGTCTAAGAAGTCGAGTGCCAATTGATGCTAAACGATTCATCTATTTAGGAAATGACCACAAAGCTCCTATTGAGGCAATTGCTTTATTTAGATTGTAATTAGAACTTGGTTGTTATTTGGGTTTAGATGAGACTTGTTATATACAGTCATTTAGATGGAATTTGGTGTCTGTTTCTTGTTGGGACAAATCTGGCTACTCTTGTTCATTTAGAAATAGGAAAATAAGTCTTTTTCAATATTCAAATATGATTGGTACAAGTTCTTTGGTTGATAATCTATATAAATTGGTTATTAATGTCTCACCTATTTATGAATCCTTCCATACAAGTAATTCTGGCACAAAGCGTAAGTTAACTGATGAGAATTCTTTCATGTTGTGGCACAAGCATTTAGGACATATTTCTAAACAAATGATTCAAAGACTTGTGTCAGAAGAAATTCTTGATTCCCTTAACTTCTCATATTAGAAAATATGAATTGAATGCATTAAAGGAAAGCAAACAAACGTCATAAAAATTGGTACCAACAAGAGTTCAGGTGTCTTGGAATTAATCCATATTGAAATTTGTGGTCCATTCTCTACAACTTCTTAGAATGGTCAGCAATATTTTATTATATTCATAGACGATTATTCTCACTATGGGTACTTATACTTGACTCATGAGAAGTCTCAATTGTTGGACGTTTTTAAATCCTATAAAGCTAAAGTTAAAAATCAACTTGGAAGGAAAATCAAAACCGTTAAATCTGACTGTGGTCGTGATTACTATGGTAGATATGATGGATCAAGTGAATAGTGTCCATGTCATTTTGCGAGATACTTACAGGAATGTGGCATTGTTCCTTAATATACCATGTTAGAGACTCCAAGTCAAAATGGTGTATCTGAGAGACAAAACCAAACCCTGAAGAATATGGTAAGTATGATAAATCATTCTTCTTTGCTAGAATCACTTTGAGGAGAAGCTATAAAAACTGCAGTTTATATCCTTAATCAAGTTCCAAGCCAAGTAGTAGCTAAAACACCATATGAGCTATGGATTGGAAAGAAGCCTAATATTAGGCATCTTCATGTTTGGGGTTGTCCAATTGAGGCAAGGCCATATAGGCCTAATGAAAGAAAATTGGACTCAAGAATAGTAAGCTGCTACTTTGTTGGGTACTCAGAAAGGTCAAGGGGTTTTAAGTTTTATGATCCCTCAAGCAAATCCTATTTTGAGATGGGCAATGCCAAATTCATTGAGGATGTTGAGTATGGTAAGAGTATTGGACTCAGGAGCTTTGTCTTTTGAGATGAATATTTTATTATTCCTATAGTTGCAATTGAAAATGATCACGTAACTATGCCTGGCATTATTCAGGATGCAAATCCAGAAAATCTAGACATTCCTGAGTTACCTCCTACTCATAATGAAGAACCCTCTCCGATTCATTAGGAGGAACAACGACAACCTCAATTGGAAGTGCTATTAAGGAGATCCACTAGGGAAAGGAGAATGGCAATTCCAAATGATTATATTGTGTATCTCTAAGAACATGAGTTTGATATGGGACTAGAAGATGATCCAATATCTTTTAGTCAAGCCAAATTTAGTGTAAACTCTCATAAATGGATAGAAGCCATGAAAGTTGAGATGAAATCAATGAAAGACAATGATGTTTGGGATCTTATCGAATTGCCTAAAGGAGCAAAACTGATTGGTTGTAAATGAATTTATAAAACCAAGCAGGATTTAAAAGGAAATATCAAAATATATAAGGCACGTCTAGTCGCCAAAAGTTTCACTCAAAAGAAAGGCATTGATTATAAAGACACTTTCTCTCCAATTTCAACGATAGACTCTTTTAGAATCATTATGGTGCTTATAGCTCATTATGATTTGGTGTTACATCAGATGAATGTGAAGACTGTGTTTCTTAATGGTGACATTGAAGAAACTATATACATGGTGCAACCAGAGAATTTTGAATCCAAAGATTCAAAACATCTAGTATGCAAATTAAAGAAATCCATCAACGGTTTAAAGCAAGCATCTCATCAATAGTATCAAAAGTTTGATAAAGTGATTACCTCTTTTGGTTTTAAGGAAAACACTGTTGATCAATGTATTTTTCAAAAGATCAATGGGAGTAAATTTATTCTTCTAGTGTTATATGTCGATAATATTTTGTTAGCAAGAAATGATATAGGCTTGTTGCATGAAACTAAGATATTCTTTCAAATAATTTTGAAATGAAAGATCTTGGTAATGCATCTTTGTGTTGGGCATATAGATTTATCAAGATCATTCTCATGGTATTCTTAGCTTATCACAAAAGGCATAAATTGATAAAGTGCTTAGTAGATTTGGCATGAAGGGTTGTGCACCAGAAGATACCTCTATTTCTAAGAGTGATAAATTCAATTTGCTTTAATGCCCAAAGAATGAAATTGAGAAAAAAGATATGGAGAACATCCCTTATGCCTCAAAAGTAAGGAGTCTCATGTATGCTTAAGTTTGTATGTGTCCGGATATTACGTATGTAGTTGGTATACTTGCCAGATATTTAAGTAACCCAGGATTAATCAATTGGAAGGCATCAAAATGGGTTATGCGATATTTGTAGAGAACAAAAGATTTTGTGCTCACATATCGAAGATATGATCATTTAGAGATCATAGGGTATTTCGACTCTAACTTTGCTAGTTGCATTGATAGTAGAAGATCCACTTCTAGCTATGTTTTTATGTTGGCTAAAGGAGTCGTCTCATGGAAAAGTGTTAAGCAATAACTCATAGCTACTTCTACCATGGAAGCAAAATTTATAGCTTGTTATGAGGCATTGATCCAAGCAATATGGCTATGGAATTTTATCACCGGATTGCGTATTGTTGATGGCATTGAGAGACCATTAAGGATAAACTGTAATAGCAAAGCTGCATAATTATATTCTAAGAACAATAGAAGCTCATCAAAATCAAAGCATATTGACTTGAAGTTTCTAGTTGTTAAGGAAAGAGTTCAGAGTTTTCAGGTATCTATTGAACATATTAGTACAAACTTCATGATTGCGAATCTGCTTACCAAAGGTGTACCACCTAAAGTGTTTCATGAGCATGTGGCTCGTATGGGTGTGATTCATCTTGGTGATATGATTGTGTAGTGGGAGTTTGTTGATTGATGTTCATTAGTTAATGACATGTTTTTTTTTTTTTTATCAGACTTAAGTATTATTCTTGTTTTGCTTGTTGAAAACTTTGAAATAAAGTTATATTCTTTCAATTGCAATTTTGCATAAAGTTTGAAAGTATGTTGAACTCTTTTGAGTTATAAAGCTGGACCAGTCGGAAATAGGCATAATATGGGATCACATTACATGAAATTTTTGTACTACACATCTATACTTGATCTATGTTGTTGATTGTGTTAATATGGTGATCACTGATAGTGAGAAAATAAAGGCTAATCTTAAATGAGAAAAACACCCAAGAAGAGAGTGAATTGGGTTTTTCAAAATCTTTTTCAACACAACAAATTCAAGCACAATAAAAGAAAAAATAAAGAGATAGAGTTAGAGAAATCAAACTCCGATTTTATAGTGGTTCGACACTTCCTTTCCTATGTCCACTCTCTTCAAGCTCCTAACCGATTGAGGGTTCCACTAACTTGAAGCTTCAACCAAGCTTCCAATCTCCTTTACACTTGGATTTCGGCCGGCTCCAATGAGCTCTTACACAATCTCTTCAGGATTCAACTCACTTGAAGGCTTTAACACTCAATTTTACAAGAATGAATCCCTCAACCTAGCTCAATGATAGCTCAAATACAAATCAAAGCTAGGATAAATCATAAAGGCGCACTAAAGGATATGCAAGAGAAGATTTAATGCACCAAGAAAGAAATAAGAGCTTTTAAGGCAAGAACAAGTGGGTAGACAAATAAATGCAAGTGTTCTCTATGTCTTAAATGAAGTGGAGCTCTCAATTTATAGGTTTCTAACCTTGGAAGCCAAGAAAAACAAAAAGTAGCCTTAACCGATCGAGCTGGGGGTCGACCGATTCACTAGCCGTTGGAGCATTTAATGCTTTGGCAGGTTACCATTGCTTCAACCGGACCTCAATCGGAGGTCGACCGGGAAGGAGGATACCTCAACCGAGAAGAGAAGGCTATTGGATGAGAGAGAGTGTTTTTAGCACTCCATGATCGAACCTCGATCGGACAAAGGGAACTGGTCGACTAGTACTCTAGCCGGTTGAGCTGGTTGGCCAGTGTCTCGACTAGTTCAGCCTTTGGCCTCGCGAACTTATCCTTTTCTATTCTTTTCTTTTCTAACACTTAGGCAAGGTCTTTAGGTAAATTAATATGTCAATTTTGAAACATTTTGCCTAACGTACATTTGATAAAACTCGGATTTTAATAAAATTGTAATTTTAAATAATAATTGAGTTTTCAAAGATGTATGAAATGATATGTAAAGCCTAAATGCACCCATGCATTCATCTTACATTTGTTTCCTATGATTAAAGATCTTCCAAATGTCTTAATCTTGTATCCATTAGGTCCTTTGATGAATTTCTAAATTAATACCTGAGATTCTTTTCAATTCAAACCAATTAATAACTTAACCATGGTTTGTTATCATCAAAACCTGATTAGGAGAACCCATGGGCTAACAGATAGGTCTAGTTATGAAATATGTAACCAAGATCGCTTTGGTTCTATATTGGTATAATTAATGGACCAGATTGTTTTGAGATGTTTACAGTTGAAATAGCAAATATTGAGCTCATTTTTGTAATGTTTAATTGTTTAATGACATATGTGGCCCAAGTGGGAGATTGTTGGATATTTTGGTAATTATGGGCCTATATATTAACACATTGTATATTAAGCTATCTTATATTTGGACCTAATTAAATTAAGTTAGTGATGGACCTTTAAAGCATCTCTATATATATGGACTGTATGGGCTTTGCAATGTGTAAAGACCAATTTTATTTTATTTATTAATGATGGACCAATAAATAAAATAAAAATAATAAGGGGTATAAATAGGGTTATGGTCTCCAATCTAACAAGAAGAGATAGAAAAATTGCTTATTATTTACATCCTATCATTGAGTGATTTTAAGGTTGCAATACTCATTTCAGACATGGAAAATAAGACCTAAATGCATAATTGCAATGGATTTAGGTATGTCTTCCGATATTATTATCCTATAAATTTAACATGAGATCCTATTGTATTTATTGTCTAGATGATTAGTTGTTATAATTATTCTATATGATTTGTGATTCCCTAACACTACTCTCAGTATTTTTTACCCCCAAGAAGGAGAGTGAGGGGAGAGTGAGAAATGCTTTCAATGAGAACTTAGGTTCCCTTTATAGCTGATGGAGATAGTGTTGGAACCACCATTCAAGCTTTTAGCATTCTAACTAAATGAGGCATGAGGAGGGGCATTATTGTAGGTCAATGCCAACTTCTAGATTCTTCCAATAATGGTATGAAAGACAATGCTTATTGGCATATAGAGGCAACAATGGTGGTGGCCAACTCCGAAACTCTTTGATAGTGATGATGCTTTATAGATCCAAGGTCAATGTCGATTTCTCAAAGTCTCAAGGTTTCAATATAGAAAGCTTAATCCCCTCTTGGCTATCCTTGTTGAAGATTGGACAAGAGAGAAATGAGGTGAGAAATGTTTTACTGTGAGTTATTTTCTTAGCCCAATAGAATAATAGATTTTGAAATAAAGTGTCAATGACTCATTTGAAGTTTTCATAGATTAAAAAAAATATATATTGTTTTACCTACATTTTTAGTCACTGAGTAACAAACAAGTTGTGATACCCATTTATTTCTTTGTTTTCATTTTATTTTTATGCATGAACTCTTCTAAGGTTCACAAAGATATCTCAAAATTTGACAATATATATGTATATATATCTTAACTTTTACTCAAATACCTCCTCCCCTAAAAAGTTACATTGATTATGGTTTGAAGGATAAATTTAACTTACCTCCCTTAATGTTTGATCTAAATACATTTAGTTATCATGAATTTAAAATTTTATTGAATCTCTTTTATTTTGAATTAAAGTAGAGGTGAATGAAAAATATAAATAAAAAAAATAGAGGAGATATTTTATGAAATTTTTAGGTGTATTTAGCTCAAATTTCAAGAAATATGAATGAAATTAACCCTATTTTAAATAATTTTAAATGCTTTGTGTTACCTAAGTATTAAATTGAAATAATCAAATTATTGAATGGATAAGATTAAAGTATTAACATCAAGATGGAATGGCACGGCATTAGTGTCTATCATAGCCTAACTAGTTGGTGTCTATCATGGCCTATTTCAAAACCCATTAATTAAATTAAGCATAAGATTAAAACGCTGGTCAAGGGAAGAGAGGGTGCAAATATCACATCAAATGCCACAAAAAACAAATATAATCTTTTGCAATTGCTTCCGGGAGTGGAGAAATTGAACATAAATTGACAATTTAAAAATAATAAAAATCCAAGTCAAACCACTAGGTTTTATATATACATAAAAATGATTCATATGAGTATTGTTTATTTTTCACAAAACTAGTGTCACTAGCTTATTAAAAATATTATGATAAACTCACAACTACTAGTCAAACTTCTCCGAACTTTCCATTCTGTTGAAGTAGAAAAGCAAGGGGAACTCTAATCCTACTTGTCTTTTTCTAATTAGTTATATGATTCTATTCATATAAAATCGTGAAAATATGATATAACAGCATTTAATCCGAAAATATTTATAAAGAAGATAGCTGTGTTAAAGAAAAGCTTATGCTAGGTAGTCTTTTTTTTTTTTCAATAAAAAATAAAATTTTCTTTTACTTAAAAGTGTATTTGACAATGAAAATATGAAGTGTTTCTAATTTTTCTTTCAAATAAAAATTATCAAATATTAAAAAGATTAGAAATATTTCCTAAAATTAGTATCAAATATGCTCTTAGAGTGCATTTCCAAGGGAGTATAAGTGTTTCTACTCGAAGTGTTTTTGGTAAAAATGTTTTATCATAAAGTGTTTTTAAGAGAATTACCAATGAAGTATTTTTTAAAAAATACTATAATGATTTTTCAATACTACAAGTGATTTTTCAAATTTTTACAAGTATTTCATAAATTTTATCGAACACCTAATTTTTTTTTTTTTTTAAAAAAAAAAAAACTTCCTAAAATCATTGTCAAGCAAACTTTTAATATTATTGAAGATCATGTATATTATTTTGTTTTTATATGAAAAATAGGAAAGTCGCTTAACAAAATTAATCAAATATTGACTAGGTTTATAATGAAAGAAATTTGGCCAAATCAAACCAACTAGATTTGAAAAAAATATATTAAACAATAAAAGCTTTGAGAAGATTAATTTAAGTTGAATAATTGGTGCATACAACTTGTCTCAGAATCTTAAGGATTCATGGTTAATTTGTTTAATTTTGAAATACTTAGGTGGTGTTTGTTTTTTATTTGAATAGAAAAAGTCAAAATATTTAACCTTTCTTATTTAATTAAAAGTAAAATGTTGATATCAATTAATGCAACTATACTAAACCTATTAATAATAAGTTTATTTTATTCATATTAGTTGATATCAATAAATTATTTTTAATTGAATAGAAAAAGCCAAATATTTTGGTTTTTTCTATTTAACCACAAAACAAATACTACCTTAATTCTTAAATCATATTGTTTACAAAACTAAAGACTTCTAGAAATTAGCATTTATTGAATAATAAAATACCTTAATTAAGCATTTTTGATTGGTTTAGCGCTAGTATGAAGTAAGCACTTATCAACCAACCAGATATCACAAGCAAAATACTCTCCTTATAAAATTCTTAAATCATTTTTAATCATTTAAAAAAAAATAAAAACGCATGAACAAAGATAGATATGAAAATTCTCAACAAATGATGTGATGGATTGATAATTAGCATAATTGCTAAATGCAAGCAACTAATCCTATGTTTGGTTGCCTAAATATTTGGTTGTGGGATCGTTTAAAGGAAAAAATAAGGGGAAAAAGAGAGAAATGTTTATAAAAAGAATTGTTTAATTGTTTATGAAGAAAGATAAGAAACACTATTATTGAAAACATAAGGAAAAAAAAGTGATTTTAGCGTCATTTTTATTGAGAAGATAAGGAAAAGATAAGAAAAAAGAGAGATATTTTATTTCGAGTCCATTTGATAGTGATTCTAAAAAATGATTTTAGGATAAAAAGTGTTTTTTCTTTTAAAAAAAATAAAATTAGGTATTTAACAAAATATAGGAAACACTTTTAAAGATTTGAAAATTTAGTTTTAGTGTTAAAAAATTGTTTATAGTATTTTCTAAAGAAACACTTAATAAGTGATTCTTCTAAAAACACTTTTAGAAAAAATACTTCAGCTAAAAACACTTTTAGAGAAATTATTTCAACTAAAAACACTTCTAGAAAACACTTGCTTGTAGATCTAGAGAAGCCCAAATATTTTCACAAACTACACAAAGCATTGTAGGAACTAAAATAAGTACCACATAGAGGTGTCCATTAGGCCGGGCCGGCACGACATTGTAGCAGGCTGGGCCGGCACGGCCTAGAAGGAGCAGGTTGTGCTGGGCCTAAAGAAACAGTCCGTTTGGCCTGCCATGTCGGCCCGCGTAGCCGGTTGTGCTGGCCCGCCGTGCCCACCGTGCTAGCCCACCGTGGCAGCCCACTTAGCCCTTTTCATTTCTTTGGTATTTGCCTGGTTTGTTTCTTTTGGTTATTGGTGGGCAAAATTAAAATCATTTTGGATTTTGATTGACTCTTGTCATTGTTTGTAGCTTATAGATCTTTTAGCCTTGCAGAAGGACAAAGCTCTTTACTAGTGTGGCTTTTTTTTTTTTTTTTTCTGATAGGTCCCTTTACTGGTATGATTTGTAGCTTATGGATCTTAATTTCTATGTGTGATCCCTATATGATCCATGCTACTTGTGTTTGGCACTTCTTTTATATTTGGAATTTTAGGTGGAGTTCATGGCTTTCATTGTGATATGACATTGAACAAATAGATGATAGCTTGGCCTTACCATTTGAGGGCATCCTCTTGTATTAATTTTTTCCAAGCAACCATGGTATTATTTTTGGGGGGCGCATAGTATGACCTAATTGAAACAAATAAATGCACTTAATAATTTATAGAAAGGAAAGGAATTCCTGCAAAGGTTCTAGGTTAGGGCTAGATTGAGAAGATAACAGAAAATGAGCTATATTATTTTGATAAAAAATAAACAAATTCAAATATAGTTTTTTTTTACTATTTTTTAAAACAAAAAACTAACATTTTTATAAATTTTATAATTACAAACTCAATAAATATAAATGTAAAAAATAAAAAGTATAATTATTAGAGGTGTATAAAAAATAAAAAATATAATTATTAAAGGTGTTTAAAGTAACAAAAAGAAATTTTATTTAATAATGAAAAAAACTTAAGAAAAAATGACTTAAAAAATTAAATTAAAATTTTTAACAAAATGGGTGGCCCATGGGCCACGGCTCACCGGCACGGCTCGGCACAATTAGCCCGTGGACCTATGGGTCGTGTTGGGCCACCTCTTTCCTTGCATGGGCCGACCTGGCCCGACACAATTTTTAAATGGACCGTGCCAACCCAGCACATTGGCCCGTAATGGCACGGTCAACATCAAGCCGTGCCTTGGACACCTCTAGTACCGCATGCTTGGTTTGAAAAATTACAAAGTATCCTCTTCAACTAGGGTTTCAAAGGCTCAAAGACTAACACATCCTTGTTCATATATATTGAAGGTTACAACTCTATTTTTTTACTTATGTATATGGATGATATTCTCATTATTGGGAATAGCCCCAACTTAATCACAAAAGTTTATCATGACCTCAACTTTTCATTTCCACTCAAGGACTTAGGAGATTTACATTTTTTTTTTTTTTTTTGGAATTGAAGCATTTCAAGATTTCATAGGACTTTATTTAACTCAATCCAAATATATCTTTGACTTGTTAAAATGAACTAACATAGAACAAGCCAAAAGTTGTCATACACCAGCAAATATGGGCCTACAACTATTTAGTTTTAGGGGACATAAATTGAATAATGAGAAGTTGTATGACAACAATGTTAGAGCATTACAATCTCTCACGATTACTAAGTTAGAAACATCTTACATTGTAAACAAGTTGAGTCAATTTTTACATTGTCCCATCGATATGCATTGGAAAGCTTGTAAACGGGTTTTGAGATATTTGCATGTGAGTATTGATCATGGTCTATACATTCAACTTGCTTCCTAGTTTAGTCTCACTAACTTCTCAGACCTTGATTGGCCCAATTGTGTTGACGATCAAAGGTTCATTAGTGACTTCTGTGCTTTTCTTAGTCCTAATATTATCTCATGGAGTTCATGTAAACAGAAAGTTGTTGGAAGGTCAAACACTGAATTTGAATATACATCATTGGCTCACATAGCAGTAGAGGTGACCTGACTATAAGGCTTACTGAAAGAACTACAAGTACCTAGCTCTTCATGTCTTGTTATATGGTGTGATAACATTGGGCCAATTTGTAGTGGTGTAAATCCAGTTGCACATGCCTGCACAAAAAACATCGAAGTAGACGTCCATTTTGTACGTGACAGAGTGTTATAAAAAGAATTGGACATTCAGTATGTGCTTATAGAAGACTAGATAGCTTATATAATGACAAAACCTTTGTCTATACCTTGATTTTATACTCTTAAGGTCAAGCTCAATGTGAAGGTATCCCCATTTTACTTGAGGCGGCATGTTAGATATAATATTCCAAAAGAACAAAATTAGTTTCAAGTTAGTTTTAGGGGTTAGTTGAAACCAATGTTTTCAGAACCTGACCACTCATTAAATCGAAAAAGTTACCAATTCACGATTTACTGATTGAACCGATGATGTCATAAATATATAATTTATATTTTATTAAAATTAAAAATAATTTATGTCATAACATTAAAATTATAGAATTTTATTTTTTTGTATTTGATATGTCTATTAAATGGTAAACATAAATATAATGTATTAATAAATCAAATTTTATTAAATAGAATATGTGTAATATTTGCATATGAGAAGAAAATTACAACATTTAATTTTATCTACATATCTATGCATTTTATCATTTTAAAATTTTAAAAATATTATATTAATTGATTTATATTATTTTCATATTTATTTTTATTAATTATTATAAAAATAAACATGAATATAAATATTTCTATTTGTTTAAATGTTTTATATTATAAAAATTTGCAAAGAGCATTAATATAACATATTGTTACCTATATCTATCAAAGGAATTGTGCAACATGATGGTTGGCTCTTTCTTTTCTAAACCTTAGATCTGGTTCAAATCCTCACAATGCAATAGAGTAGCATTTATTTTTCTTTATAACAAAATCCCACATCCCACATCCCACATCGGAAACTCACAAATTTAATAAGCTCTATAAATAAACTACACCTGAAGGAACATGTAAGCTGCCCAATGGGCTGCATGGTGGGTGGGAGTGGGAAGATTTTAGGCCCAATGCGGCAAGGCCTAATAGCGTTTTGGTCAACCCACATGTTGACCGAGTCACAAAAAAACATACGGTCTCAGTCTCTCCAATTCAATCCCAGTCCAAAGCTCATTCCGACTCAAAAGATGAATCGGGTCTGGCCCAGGTCCGATTTTTAAATCATTGGTTGAAACATAGAATTAGTTAGTTTTCAATCATTTCTTTGTAAACTCCTCTATATAAAAGAAAATAGAGATAAAGAAACTAGAAGGATATATTATATTTTCTCTCATGTTGAGATATATCTTGACCGATTCCTAGAAAACCGAACGGTGCTGGTCTGTCTGATTCAATGCTAGTCCAAAGCCCTTTCCGGCTCAAAAGCTGAATCAGGTCGGATTAGGGTCAAGTTGACGGTTCAACCGGTTGAACCAACCGATCCAATCCAATTTTTAAATCATTGATTGAAACATAGAATTATTTAATCTTCAATTATTTCTTTGTAAACTCCTCTATATAAAAGAAAATAGAGATAGAAGACATAGGAAGGATCTATTATATTTTCTCTCATGTTGAAATTATACTCCTATGTTCTGCTCTCTCAACATTCTATTTGCGATATTTTACAAAGGGTTTATTTTCTTAACCCAACAAAATAATAGATTTTGCAACAAAGTGTTAATGACTAATTTGATGTTTCAATAAATAAAAATAAATATTTTAACTACATTTTTAGTCATTAAGTAACAAAGAAGTTGTGTTAACCATTTATTTATTTATTTTCATTATATTTTTAATTCTCCCATACCCTGCCCCCCTCACCCCCCAACTAAAAGTTATACTGATTATATGTAAAAGGATAAATTTCATATACACTTAACTATTATAAATTTAAAATTTTATCGAATATCTCCTTAAGCTTGAATTAAATTTATTTTGAATTAAAGTGGGGGTGGGTGAAAAAAAAAAGGAGATATTTAATGAAACTTCAAAATAATGATAACTAGGTGTATTTAGTTCAAATTGAAAATCTTTTAGTTTGAATTAAATTTATCTTGAATTAAAGTGGAGGTAGGTGGAAAAAAAAAGAAAAAAAAAAAAAGAAAAGAGAAATATTTGATGAAATTTTAAAATAATGATGACTAGGTTTATTTAATTCAAACTCTAAAAAAAATGAGTGAAATTAACCCTATTTTAAACAGTTTTAAATGATTTTTGTTATCCAAGTATTGAATTGAAATAATCAAATTATTGAGACAAGATATTTCAATCAAATTACTGAATGGATAAGATCAGAGTATTAACATCAAGATGGAATGGCACGGCATTAGCGTCTATCATAGCCTAACTAGCTGGTGTCTATCATGGCCTAACTAGTTTGATGTTGATCACCTAATTCAAAACCCATTAATTAAATTAAGCATAAGATTAAAACGTGGTCAAGGGAAGACAGGGTGCAAATATCACATCAAATGTCACCAAAAACCAATATAATCTTTTGCGATTGCTTCCGGGAATGGAGAAATTGAACATAAATTGACAATTTAAAAATAATAAAAATCCAAGTCAAACTAGTAGGTTTTATATATACATAAAAATGATTCATATGATTCATAAAAATCCAAGTCACTAGCTTACATTAAAAATAAATAAATTTGTGAGTTATTTAAAAAATTATGACAAACTCACAACTACTAGTCAAACTTCACCGAACTTTCCAATCATTCTATTAAAGTAGAAAATTAAGCAGGGGGAACTCTAATTATAATTGTTTTTATAATTAATTTATACGATTCTATTCATATAAAATCGTGAAAATCTTATATATAACATGAATTTAATCCAAAAAATTTTGTAAAGGAGATAGTTGTACTAATGAAAAGCTTACGCTACAATTATGTTCATAAATAAAAAATTCTTATACTTAGAATGTGTTTGATAATATTTTTTTATTGAAAGTGTTTGTAATAAAAATATTTTATTTGAAAATAATTTTTAGAGAATCACCTATTAAGAGACAATTAGACAATTGTTTTAAAAAGTATTTTTAATATATTTAATATTTTTAAAATTTTATCATTCAAGTATTTAAAATGTTAGAAATATTTTCTAAAATTATTATCAAACGCATTCTATGCATTCTTAAGAAAACATTGCAATTGATTTTTTAACATTATAAGGATTTTTCAGATTTTAAAAAATTTATCAAACACTTCTTTTTTTTTTCTTTTTTTTCAAAAACACTTTTTAAACTACAAATTCTTATAAAATCATTGTGAAATGAGTTATTAATATTGATGAAGATAATACATATTATTTTGTTTTCATATGAGAAATGGGAAGTGTTTAGCATAATTAAAAGCACAAGCAAAATACTCTCCTTATAAAATACTTAAATCATTTTCAATCATTTTAAAAAATAAAAAGCACAGCAACAAAGATAGACATGAAAATTCTCAACAAATGATGTGATGGATTGATAATTAACGTAATTGCTAAATGCACACTACTAATCCTATGTTTAGATGCCTAAGGATAGGTTTTGTTTTAATAAAATTTAAGGGAAAATGTGTCAAAAAGAAAATAAAGGGGAAAAGTGTAAAAACAAAAGAAAGTGAAAAAAAAAAATGATTTGAAGTTAATAAATTATTTATATATATTTTTTAAAACTCGTTTCACTTATTTTTTTCATTATATAAAAATTAAATAATTTTAAAATATATAAAATTTTAACTAATTTTAATTTTATTTATTTATTTTTCATATTTTTTTTATAGTGAAACAAAAAATTAAAAAGCTGTTTTCTAGTATTTTGATTTTCTTAATAATTTTTTAGAATCAAATATAATCTATATTTTGGTTGTGCGATCATTTAAAAGGAAAAATTAAAAAGAAAAAGATAAGGGGAAAAAAGAGAAATTTATATTAAAAAAAATTGTTTAATTGTTTATGAAGATAGTTAAGAAAACACTACTACTACAATAATAATAATAATAAAAACTAATTGGTGTTTTTAGGCGTGAACATTTCGTTTTGTTGAAATTTATAGAAAGGGACATTTTTATCTAGATCAAATTATGCAGTGAAGAATCTTAGAAAGCGTAATCTTCTTGATGACAATGTCTAAAAAACAATAAGAAAAAGAGTAAGTGGCATCATATGCTTCAAATATGTTGACAATGGTAAAAAGCATTATTATATTTCAAGTCAAATATGTGTACAATTCACACTTCTCACAAGCGCCAAGGCATATTCCTTTTTAAAAATAATAATAATTAATCATATTACTTTTGGACATGTAAATTTATCAAATTTATTTTTATTTAAATTTTCAATACTTTTAATAAATTGTAGAAAAAAATCATTATTATTTATATAATAATATTAATTAATATATTCCAAAATTTAATTATAAACATTTCTGAAATAATTAATTACAATATATGAAATTTGCTACCATTGAAAGTCATTTGATGCTGGTGACCAATCAATCTTAATGCAAGCTTCCCAATCTCTTGTATAGTACAAATTAACTCTTGGTCTAAGTCTAAAGCTGCATACCCACATCATTTAGGTAATATTCGATCAAATAAAAATATGTTTGAAATAATCAACAAATTGTTCACGTTAATTGGAAGCAGAGCATGAAATAATCCACATCAACCAATTATTAAAGATTGCACTTTTTTTTTTTTTCTACATTTTCATCACCTATGTTTAAGGAAAATTGGAAGGAATTTTATTTATTTTTAACATGTTTTCTTCTTTTTTCTTTAGTAATTTATATTTTCACATTTGCTTATGTTACCACTGGCTTTGGAAAAATAATATTTTTGAACATTTTTTTTTCATATTTTACATGAGTTGAACATAGGCCAAAATTTTAAGGAAAAAATAAATAAGAAAAATAAAATGAAAAAAAAGAAGGAAAATTTATAAATTATTTATCTTATTTGGTTCTTGCTTAGGAAAAAATTGAAAAAAAGAAAATTAATTTTTTTAAAAAAGCTTTTTCCCAGAATTATCTTATTATTTATTCTAAAGAAAATAGAAAAAAAAAGCTTTATTTTCCTTTTTTCCTTAATATTTCCTATTTATCATTCTTTATAGTATTTAAACATAAGATAATTATTTTATTTAAATTTTATTCTTTATTTAGAAATGATGTGTGATGTGTATTTAATATTACCCTTTCTTTTCCTCATCCTTTTTACTAAAACAAAGTTTAAGACATTGTATTTAATTAAATTTTAGAAAAATGAAAAAAAAAATGAAATTAAGGAAATCATAAACACAAGTATTTGAATCTTGTAAAATCTACTTCATATCATATTAATTTAGTGTATAAAGTTTTAATTCATTGAATAATAATCCTAAAAGAGTTTAAATTTCGATTTATAAAATAATTAAGGCCTATTGTGTGTTGTGGAGACCATGATCAAGTCTTTTGAAGCAATAATATGTCAATGAATATGGTATATGAAGTTAGAAGGAAGTAATCTCTAAAAGTGAACTCCCACCCAATCTTGAGATCTCCTTGAGCTTCAAAATGACTCTAACATGAAACCTTTCTTTTTCTTTTTATAACTTGCTAAAGGGGTTCGCTTCCTGTTGGTAGGCAACACTTAGAAATAATATAAAAATATTAGAGTAGGTACTTCTTCTATGGTGGATTGATCTGCAAACCAACTTGCTTAGTTGTAGAATACATGAAATAGTGCCGTCAACATTTGGACCATCATTAGCTGGGTTGCTATGATTTAACCATGAAGTTGATAACGAAAATTTTAAAATAATATATTGAAAATGTGCGTGCATTGATCAGTTGGCTTTTAAATTGAGCAAAGCCGCAGTGAAAAGGACCATTATTCATTGTTATCTGCACTCTGACAAGGATTTGGATCACTATGAAAGAACCCATTACCGAAGGTAGGCTTAATTGTACTGTTTTACCAATAATGATACAGATGGAAGGTTATTAGAATATTCTTGGCTCAACGCAACAATATGACAGTGATTGAATGCTACAAAGTCCTAGAAAGGAAAAATCATCACCCTCCATTTTATGATGCTTTTCTCTAAATTAGGTCAGAGGTCATGATATTCAATTTTCTTGGATGATCATTACACTTGCTTCTAAGTTAATTAGTTCAAATATATTATGTGCTTAACAGCCAATTAACCCATTTCCATGATTTTATTTTGTTCTCGAGGATCTTCTTTGTAAGAATATGAACATAAAATTTCATATTAGGATCTGTGTTTCCAAATTTGGAGCTGAAGATATCCTAATTAAGCAGCCTTCTGATTTTAAGGATTAATTGGATAGAGTGCCTGAATCAGCAAACTGAAGATGAAATTGATATGAGGAAAAATAGAACTTGGTGGGTTGTTCAGAAAAATGGACTAAAAGGGAAAATAAATCAGTCATTATTTTTATAATAATGCCAGTGAATTCTGAAAAGGAATTGTTGAAATCTGGAAAGTTGGACTCATTCATTATAATATGAAAGGAAAATCAGGTACTAAAATATTAGAAAAACTGGAACAAACTATGTGCTTAAGTAATCGACTTTTTCAACCCTCGTGGTACAATTATGTGCAGGACCATGTAGAACTTAGAAATAATGAATCTTCTATTGGCCTCGTTTTTGCCCTTCAGTTCGCAAGTTCAATTCTCTATAATAGATTAGGTTTGAAGGGCTTGAAATCTAAGCCTACTCAGATTACTTGGATATTTTATATCAGATGGAAGAAACGTGTTTCCATGAATACTGATATGGACAAGCATTGATACAGTGGACAAAGCGAGACGACCTAATTCACCGACTAATTATAATATAATTATTTGCATCTAGCTTAATCCTCTATAAATGTATAACCCTAGAAGGCATTCAGTTTTCAAGAAAAACATTTTTCATTAGCAAGAATACAAGTGTGGTAGATCATGAAGGTGTTCTGTTCCCAAATTTTAGGGTTACTTCTGTTTGTCACTGTCCTTCCGTGCAAAGCTTTGATTAACTATACTTTCATAGTAAGTATTAGTATCTTACCATAATATTACTGACCATGATATAAAATGGAATTATGAGCTGATTATGGCAGAAAAGGAATTAGAAACTAGTTATGGGCAAGCCATGGAGGACAAATTTTTCACCTGTCAATCTCAATGTGTCATGGTTTGGTGGTCTAATATTGAATGCTCTGTCATTCCTCCTTTTGGACTGAACGTCTTTATAATTTCAGGAGAGCATGAAGCAGCTCCATATAAGGAGGCGTGTACATCTATACATATATAGATCATGCTTGCATGCGGTCATAATTATTAGATTACGTACTTCTTACCTTTCATTTTATGTAGGTGGAAGAAACTCCATATACAAGACTATGCAGCACGAAGAACATCTTGACTGTGAATGGACAGTTTCCGGGACCAACTCTATATGTTACCAAAGGAGAGACGGTCATTGTGGATGTCTACAACAAGGGCAGCTATGGTATCACGATTCACTGGTATGACTTCCGGGCCTGTAAAAGCAAATTGAGAACCTGTTGATATGATCATTGTGATAATAGTAACAATTTTGCAGGCATGGAGTGAAGATGCCAAGGTATCCATGGTCAGACGGCCCAGTATATGTCACACAGTGCCATATCCAACCTGGAGGTAAGTTTAGCCAAAAGGTCATATTTTCTTCAGAGGAAGGGACTCTATGGTGGCATGCTCATAGTGATTGGTCCCGAGCCACAGTCCATGGTGCTATCATCATCTACCCCAAGAAAGGAACTAGCTATCCTTTTCCCAAGCCTCATGCAGAAGTTCCCATCCTATTAGGTACGTATATATAAAAGTCTCCTTCAGTAATTACCCAATTTTCTATCTGGTTACTAAATATAAGCAAATCGAGTTTAACCATAGCTATTGTTAGCGATGGAACAACAAAGAATTAAAAACTTGAAACGGTATGGAAATTGATGAAAAATATTCCAGGAGAGTGGTGGAAGAAAGATATTATGGAGGTTCTTACGGAATTTGTTCAGAATGGAGGAGACCCCCAAATCTCGGATGCTTACACTATTAATGGTCAACCTGGTGATCTGTATCCCTGCTCAAAACCAGGTCAAATCTCATTATAACCTCTGGAACCAATTTTCTCAAGTTTGTCGAAGATAGTGGAATTATTCTTTTTCTTGACATCTTACATTCCCTCATCCTATGAGCATATACTATATGATCATGGTACTGGTTTATAGTATTGCTATGTCAGCAGATAAATTTGCATATTTGGGTATTATCACTTGCATGACATGATTACATTACTAGCAACATAAAAGTGATAATTATGGAAAGAAATAGTAAAAGGCCTACAAACGCATGCATTTTCGTTTCTAGTACTTCAAGGTGATTATGTTATTAGCCTTAGCCCAAGCTTGCCCTCTTCTACAATGAGGCATAAGGATTCCTTTGGCCTCTTAGCTCATTTCTAGGTTTCACAAACTCTCACCATTTTTATTGATTGTGATCAGTACTTCTCATGGGGTAGATAAATTTAGAAAACAAAGTGAATTAGGAAATTTTCTATAACCTTGTTTTCTATTTCACAATTTACAGAAACATTCAAGCTTCTGGTTGATTATGGCAAGATGTATCTCCTCCGAATAATCAATGTGGACATGCAAGACATTCTCTTCTTCTCCATTGCCAAACACCAAATCACCGTAGTTGGAACTGATGCCAGCTACACCAAGCCATTAGCACGAGATTACATCGCTATATCCCCTGGACAAACAATTGATGTCTTGCTCGAAGCCAACCAATCTCCTGACCACTACTACATGGCTGCTAGAGCATATTCAAGCGCCAAGGGGGTTGAATACGATAACACGACCACCACTGCAGTTGTTCAATACAATGGGAACTATACTCCTTCACCTCCTTCCTTGCCTTTTCTTCCTGACTATAATGACACAAATGCATCAGTTAACTTCACTGGTAGCCTCAGAAGCTTAGCAAATAAAGACCATCCGGTTGATGTCCCAACAAACATTACGACTCAATTGATCTTCACTGTTTCCGTGAACACATTTCCATGCCCTATTAACAGGACGTGTAAGGGTCCAAATGGGACTATGCTAGCTGCTAGTGTGAACAACATAAGCTTTGTAAACCCAAAGATCGATGTGCTCGAAGCATACTATTATCACATAAATGGAGTATTTGGAACTAGGTTTCCTAGTTTCCCACCGTATGTATTTAATTTTACAGCAGAGTATCTGCCTTTGCTCCTAGAGTTACCGAATCGGTGGACTGAGGTTAAGGTACTGGACTATGACTCCGTGGTGGAGCTTGTCTTTCAGGGGACAAACTTGGTCGCAGGGACAGACCATCCCATGCATCTCCATGGATACAGTTTCTATGTTGTTGGGTGGGGATTTGGGAATTTCAACAAAGATAAGGACCCTTTGGGGTATAATCTAGTCGACCCTCCTCTTCAGAACACCATCGCTGTTCCGAAAAATGGTTGGACCACCATCAGATTTAAGGCAGACAACCCTGGTACGTAGGTCTCACGCATGGCATGCGCGCAACCAATATTACTGCTATTGCAGTGTACATTATGATTTACTATTATATTTCTTTATTTTTGACAGGAGTTTGGTTGATGCACTGCCATATAGAACGCCACCTTACATGGGGCATGGACATGGTGTTCATAGTGAAAAACGGCCCAAGTCCAGAGGTACAATTACTACCTCCACCTCCGGACATGCCTCCATGTTGAAGCCCCTCTCAATACTCGATCGTGATTTTCTTCGTAATTAATTATTGTGTATATTTGCAGTCAGCATATTGATTGTGTAACAAATACCGTGAAACTCAAAGCCAAATAGAATTCACTTGGAAATTCCTTACCATGTAATTGAATGTTTATTAAATTAGTAATGCTACATTTTCCTACGAGGTCGCATGGTGTAGTTGCTTCTGACCTCCTTCCTAATTTGTATGCAACGAATTTCTCACCACCTGAATTTCAGATGATTTAGAACCCAACCCAAGGTCGAAAGATTTGACTTTAAGGGTTACTCTTATCCAAACAAATATTGAACTAGTTAAACTAATTTCTCTAAAACCTTAATCTTAAAAGAATAAATAAATAAAAAATTCTAGCAATTATATTAGATAGATCATCTAGGTAAGTCTCAATTATTACAACAAAAATTAATCGCAAACCTTCAAACATTATAATAATTCAATAATAAATTACACTATACCACTCGAATATAAACTATTGCTTTTGGAATCATTACTGTGGGGGCCTCCCCTCCAAGTGTCCAACTGTGGGGGGCTTCCCCTCTACATGTCCCTTTTCCAATCCAGATGACTTGATCGATTAGCATGGGGCATGTGACCATCCGGATCATTCTATCCAAACCACGACCAGTTCCATCTGGCATCAGGCATAAAGAAGCCCTCTCCCTACAAGGCTCGGCGGCATGGGGACCAGACTCTCCAAACAGACAGGACCGTCCGGTCAAGACTTCAAGACCCATTGGCATGCATAATCATTCATGCCTGACATGGGAATGGCTAATGGAATCTCTTCTAGCTGTCAAGTCCATGTCAATTAATTGCTACACGTAGCCTCAAACTATCAACAGGATGAAGGGATAGGCGACTGCACGGTCACACATCATGGCACATTTGCTGATGGCACTACCAGCCGCCCATAATTGTGATGATTGTTTTGCCGCCTGCAAGACAATAGTCAGCACTACAGTGGCACTCTCTTCAGTACTATAAAAACTCTTTAAAAGCAAGAACAAGGTAGGAGAAGATACACCTACTCACTCTCTCTCACTAAGAACGCTTGAGTTATCTTTGCCTAACTTAAGCTTCGGAGGGGTGTGCCCGAGCCACCTATCCAAACATCCTTTGTGCAGACAAGAGGTTCACCCAGTCTCATTACTGCTGGGTTGGATACTTTGAGAGGCACACGAAGGGAGGAAGACTGTCCAACCTCCATTGAACTGGACGAATCCGACTCCATTTGGCTCTAGACCAACAATTACAAGTAAATCAAGGTAATTATGGTTTGTTGCAAAGTCTCTTGAGGAGCATTAGTAGACATTGATCTTTTCATCAACTACATTTGTATAGAAATTTTTTTGAAATAGGGATGTTTCCACCTAAGGGAAATTATAATAACTTAAATTAATTAAAGGCTTAGCATAAACATTAAAATACTATAATTACCCTCCACTTGTTATGAAATGATACCCGAATAATTTGCAAATAGAATAATAAAAAGAAAACTAGAGCAGTAAATAAAACAATAAATAAAATAATGGGCAAAAGTACTTATGTGGTAAAATCCTCTTAATTATGAAAGAAACCTCCATAGGGCAAGACCGAAAAAATCCACTATATGAAGACAAAATTACAACCTCTCTCACAATTAAGAGGAGAGAACATAAAAGCTTACAAAAGAATAAAAGCCTTTTTTGGGATGAATAGTATAGGGGGTGGAGACCTTTTATAGGACAAGAAAGCTCTCCTCTTTTTGTCTTTTTCTAATGTGGGATGACTTCAACCTTAACATTCTCCCACTTGAAGTCATTCTTCTATGTCTTGCCCTATGACATGCTGCTTATGTTACTGCCAAACCATAAGAGGATTTGTACCAATTAAATTTATTAGTATTAACCATTTTTTTCAAGGCATCTACTAGATTGACCTTCATATCGATCTTTTGCATATTCACAATTGCTTTTTCCACCACTTCTTGAACAAAATGATATTGAACTTCTATTTGCTTAGTCTTGGAATGAAAGGTGGGATTCCTTGCAATGTATAAGGCACTTTGACTGTCATAAAATAGGGAAATCTTCTATTGTTTGTACCCAAACTCCTTCAATAACCTTTTAATCCAGATAGCTTCTTTGCATGCCTGTGTAGCTACCATGTACTTTGCTTCTATCGTAGTAGAGCCATAACAATTTGAAGTTTTGAAACCCAGCTCACAACTCTTTTATGTGTGAACACATAGGCCATAATGGATTTCCTCTTATCAAGATCACCTGCAAAGTTTGAATGAACATAACCTTTGACAGTGAATTTCGATCATCTAAAACATAATATAGCATTTGAGATCCCTTTAATGTATTTAAGGATCCTCTTAACTATATTCCAATGCTCTTTCCCCAGATTTTCCATGAATACTTATTACTGTCATTGCTTGTGCAATGTCTGGTCTTATATAAATCATAGCAAACATTAAGCTTCCCATTGTTGTTGTATATGGTGTTTGAGATAGTTCCTATTGGCATCTTAGATCCAAGTAATAAAAGCAATACCAATTTTTTTAAAAATTGATCTTTTAGGGTTAAAGTACTAACCTTTAGGTTTGGATGTTCCTAAACCTCAAATTCCAAGTGTTGAATACGACTTTGAAGTTGTTGAAAGTCTCATAAACCCACGATCTTCTGCTCGATGACTCAACCTTGTTCTTGGCACACTTCTGGTGGGGAAAAAATGAGGGTGGAGGCTATGGTTTTCCTTCTCTCTAGATGGTGGAAGACAAAAGTTATGGAAACCCTAACCCTTAGGGGGGTATTTATAGGGTTCCTAATTGGGCTTAAGTAACTTGAGCCCACATGGGCTTGAGTCACTTAATCTAGCCCAAAATTGGTCTTAATTGATTAATTAACCCAATAGAACCTACTAATTAATCAATTAGCCTGACCCAAAGACCTTGTTCACTTACCCTTATGCAACCTTGCATAATTACCAAAACACCCTTATGCACAAAAGTGAACCTAGAGCTAATCCGACAGTCATAATCCATGCTAACAAGGTATATGAGCTCAAAGTGAGGGCCCATAGGAGTACTAGCTCCCTCAAAATCCAATTTTGAAGTTGATTCAACATCCCACTACAGAAAATCAATTGAACTCCAGTATCCTATGTAAATAACAACGAGATACTAAGTACTTAAGTCCGTAACTTACTATCCATTGTATTCAATCTCCTCATGAACTGGTGTCCATAGTCTAACAAGGTGAAAACTATCATCCTTTCAAGACTACCTCTACTATCCTTAAGTTACATATCCTTTTATTCTGTATTCAATTGAGATGCCTTAGCTCTTAAAGAGTTTATGTCAAGTTCCACTTAAGGAACTACTATGGTCATAGTTTCCATGAACACACCTCCTTAGGATCACCCAAGAGGACACACTATTTCAATCCCATGAGATATCATGGTGCCTCTATTGAGAATACCTATTACTACCAGCTTCCATCAACAGTGACCCAATCCATAGAGAATATATGATTAGCTTATGGTCGCACCCATAGGTCAAAGCCACTACTAACTTTAACACAAGCTCAATATTCTCTCAAGGTTAAGAGATAACACAATGAAGCCACTTGGTGAGGTCATGACTACTTGATATCCTTAAGTTATGACTCACCATAGGTCCTATTCAATTGTAACCATACACACTACTGCACTCACCATGGGAAATTGACCAAACTTCTCTGTTGTACCAAAATACTTAGCCTTTTTACGTAACAACTTTGGTCAAGAAAAACTAGAGAAAGAGTCATTACGGTTTTTATAGTACTCTGGGTATCGTCCTCAAGGATTGACTTATGGAAATTGTCAATACTAGAATAAATGAATTGCTTTTGTTTAAATCCTAAAGTGAAAAACATATGTGAATATATAATGTGAAACTAAGTAAAATAAATTAAATTAATAACAAAATAAATATTGATTTTAAATTCGATTGATTCAAGTTTGGGGGTTTCCACAATCCAACCTAGGGTATAGAAATTAGAGAAAACAAGGGTCTTTTAAGTAATATGATTTTAGGGTTTTGGGATCCTTGGTCACTCGCGATCAAGTTGAGTTCTATAACTCAAAATTGCATCTGAAACCTAATTTTTCCTTTTTAAAACAGATTCCTAAAACCATCAAATGAATGAGATTTATTACCATTTTAAGATTTAGCTTTTTAACCCTTCCTACTCCTTATAGCTTTACTTTGGGGCAAATAACAAAAGGGAAGACGAGGATAACCAATGATCAAGAATTATCAAGAATCACTAATATCGGGTAATAACCTACCGTATCATTTCCCTAAACTAACTCACAAGGATAGGATAAAAAATAAATAAATAAATTGTCACCCAACCAATAATTAATCTCATTGTTATAATAATTTACCCATTATCCCTATAGGTTTCCTAACCCTTAGGTTTTCATGCTTCAAGTCCCAAGTTGGCTCTTAACCTCTCATTGGGGTGATGTCACATTCACAATCCATAATAGGGTAAAAATCCATAATTTGAATCAAAAGAACCTAAAACAATATATTTAATAAAGAAGAAAGAGAAAACAAACTAAAGTCCTCGTCTTCTTCCATCTTCAATGTCAAACTTTCCTGAAAAAGATCCAAGATCCCTCAAACCTGGAACTAAAAGAGTTTATATAATATCATCAATTACCTAACATGTTTCACACTCTCATTGGCCACTTATTACAAAAATAATTATCTAAAAATGATTAAAAATAATAAAATGGTGATTTCTAGTCGTGTGAGGCCCACTTTGGGCTGATGGAGTGCCCTGGATGCAATTCCCGAAGTAGAGGAGATGAACTATCAATGTGGCAGTGTGTGAATTCAAAATTGGGGTCATTTTGAATTGGATTTCGAATTCATAAGTTGAATTTCGAAATGGTCTTTCAACTCTGCACAGTTATCTTCAAATGGCCATAACTTCTTCATTTCAATTCCAATTTGCACACCGTTTGAAGCGTTGGACTTTTGACTTCTCAAGATTCAAAACAATATATAGTATGTATAAAATGGTCTCCAAAAAATGCTCCAAATTTTTCCTCAAAGTCAGAGTATATGTTGCTATCAAATTTTTGAGTTCTAAATTTCCATACAATTGAATTTTGCTTAATGCCTCATTTCCCATGTTTTCTTGCCTTCTTTCTTACTCCATAATGGTCATTTCTCATCTTCCAAACTCATGATATCCTTGTCTTGTCTTTTCTCATGGTTCATGAGTCTTGACTCACTTATTTCCTCACTTAGCCCTTTCTTGATCTTTCAAAATCTAAAGTGATTCAATTTGAACCATTTTCTTCCCTTGAACCTAAGATAAATCTCCAAAATACAAGTTAAACTCATGGCTAGGGCCTTAGCTTCGATTTAGGTCAAGTTGAGTGATTTGAATGTCCTTTGGTGCACAAATCATATCGAATATGTGCCATTAGAGCACATATTTTGGCTCCAATCAGAAACCTATCCCGATAGCCAAGACCAGCCATCTCTCCAATTAGGAGATAGTGTAATACAACCTCTAATGGGTTGCCTAAACCCATGAATTGGTTGTGAACAAGCCATCTTTTTACAAGGAATCCATGACTTAGATCTTCTTTGCAACTCTTAACGCACCTAAGTCACGTACAATACAAAAGATGTAGACAAGAATGCTCATAAAGTATAATACATGGAATAAGGATAGATAAAAGTAAAACTAGAACATCATTAAATAAATAATGAATTCCAAATTTCTTACATCATGTCATGCTTTTAAGGGCTCTATGCTAACATTCTCCCACTAGCCCTCAAAGCATCATGCCTATGAGGCATGCCAGATACATATCTGAAACCTATCTATCCCTGTGACAAACAAAGACTCTCCCTATCAATGTCTTAGTGTAGGGATCCACTAGGTTCTCCACACAAGGTATCTTAACAACCATCACGTCACCCTCTAAACTATCTCAACACTTTGGCACAAAAGCACATAATCCCTTATTCTTAAAAAATACTTGAGCATATGCTTGACATAGCATAATTTTTCTATTTTTGTTATCCCTAAGGACTTTAAACCCAAGAATATATTGTGCCTCTTCTAGATTCCCATCTAGAACCAAGTAGACAACCAGATCTTGATTGATGACAGTATTACTATATCATTCTCAATGAGTAGATTGTCATCTATCTATAAGATCCTAGAATACTGATTCATGCCTAATTGGTGTCTCAGCTGATTCGTGTCCAGCTGGTGCTCCTTGATTGAGGGATTAATCAACAAAATTTATAACCTATTACACCATATACTAGGGTAGCAAAGACAAAGCTACTATAGCATAGTGGCTCTAGGATCGTTCACTGGGATGGGTTTTCACTTCACAAATGATACTAATTCAAAGCTGAATTGGTGCATTTTCATTTCAAGATTAGCTTTAAAAGAAAACATAAAGACGTTTGAATGAAAAAGGATTGGTTTTAAGCTAACCAAAAGTAGTAACTGATTTTACTTATAAAGAAAAGTGTTTCTTGGAGTTTCAGATCACTAGGCTCAGATTCCTCATGCAAAAAGGAGAGTTTCGGTCACTTGTTTCATTTCCTCACATTAGAGAATTAACATAAAGTCAATTCTCTAATAGGTGCTGCACAAATGCATCCCTCAATTGGATTTCAGCTTTAATTCTCTCACTGATGCAACTTGCAATGGTTTAGCCTCTCACTAGCCGTTACCATTCAAGGTGATCTTTAACCTTGGATTACCCGTCAAAAGCTCGCAAGAGGTAACTAATGGATGTCTCCTAAGAGTCCAAAAGCTTACCAAGTGTTGGCTATTCTAGAAAATCCTACCTTCAAGTCACCTACCAGAGGCTCGCAAGGGGTAAACTAGTGCATCTCCATGGTTAGAGATCACTTGCCTTACCAAGTGTTGGCCCAGGTGACTCCAAGGTGTTTTAAGTTAACTAAAAACGTAGAAACCATTCATGGAACACACTTACTCTTCATTCCAAACTAAAACAACAAAACTTCCAATTTATGCCTGAGGAAACTTACCCGGTTACCTTAGCTCCAAGAGACAAAGAGCTTAGCCTCTCATCCTCTGAGGAAAAATCCTCAGAGTTTGGTTGGCTAGAAAGAAAACTAAAGAGAAAATAAGAATATATAGAAGAAACAGAGCAAGTGCTCTGTTTGTTAATTTCACATATATTATATGATGGATCTCCTGGAACCACCTCCCGAGAGTTTATATAGGAAGGTAATTTACCCTTCCTTGCATACTTCCTAACTAAGGAATTACATGAGTGGCTGAATACAAGGAGAAAATGGAAATTTAGACACAAAAATATCAGAAGAAAAGATCTAAAAGAGTCGGTGCACAGCTATCGGGAAGCTTCAGGACCGTTTCGCAGGTGAAAATGAGGTCTGCGAGATTTTGCAGATGCACAAGAGGGGCTGCGAAATTTCTTCATAGCAACCAGCTGATTCAACACCTTCACAAAGTTGACTTCCATCTTGTGGTGCTTGGCTTCCATCGCGGCGTGAAGCTTCAGGGGAACTCCATAGCACTGTGCAAAAAGGCTGCGAAACCATTCCGCAACAAGAATGGTGATTTCGCAGCACTTTACTGAAGTCTTCCTTCCTTCAGCTTGGAGCAGTTATCTTCCAACGGCTGTAGCTTCCTCATTTCAGATCCAAATTGCACACGGTTTGGGGCATTGGATTGTTGACTTCCTAAGCTTTCAAATGACATATTGTATGCATAAATTGGACATCAGGAAGTGCTCCAAAACTAGCTGCAGTGACTGTCATCAAGAATGTTCCATGGCTGAATCCTCTTTGCTTCCCCTTTTGCATTTCCACTTTGCTTATGGCATAAGAGCTTCAAGGCTTTGATTCTTCATTCCTCTAAGCTTCCCATTGCTTACCAAGGATTCCATAAAACTCTCCTCAATCTCATAATGCTTTGGTGATCAAAATACTAACAAAAACACCAAAACTTACACATTTTGATTAGAATTGATTGCAAGGGGCCTTAACATGCTAATTGGGTTAAAAGGCACTAACTACTACTCAAAAGTGTTTAAAAGGATTAATTATAAGCTATCAAATAGCACTTTTTGAGTAGTAATCAAATACCACCATGCTTCCCTGCAATTTCTTGTACACATAAGGCATTTTGCTATGAAAATATCTAGTTACATCATATAGATGTTAATATCAAGATAATCATTTAAGAACACTATATTGACATCTTATTGTAATATCTCATAAATGAGATGTTCCACAATGGATAGGAGTACTCTAATGGATTTGAGTATGGCTACTAGTGAAAAGGTTTCTTATAGTTGAAATAATGTTGCAAATGATAACCTTTAGCTAGAAATTAGCCACATAAATCTCAACTTTTCCATCTACTCCTTTATTCCTCTTGTAGGCCAACTTACACCTATGGGTTTTGTCTCTTCAAGTGCTTTTATAGGAACCTAGACTATATTAGAATCACAAGGATTCTAACTCTGCCTCCATAGCCTTTTGCCAAAGATGTGCATCCACATTGCTTATTGCTTCATCATAATCTATGCTATTGATCTCATATTCCTCTATAATGGCCTCGAAAGACTCTTCCAAATACATCAATTGGTCTAGTTGTTTAACAATATTCCTACGATGACGAGGCATTAGTGTACTAAAAATGGGAATGTTTGGTATTGGATCCATAGTATCTTGTGTATAGTGTGACTACCTCTAAGTATACTCCAATTTATATCATTATTTGCCTTATTACATACCATATAGTCTTCATCAGAAATCTAGTATTTATAAGAACAAACACCTTTTAGTAATCCTTACTATAAAGTAATAATCCTGAAATCCTCTTAGATATCCTATAAACTAATACACTTCTTTAGAAAAAGAGGTATTACATAGTCTCTAAGATATATCCCCAAAGAACATAGGAAGTAATGAGAAACCAATCACCGATCTTACTATGTCTATCAAAGTTCAATATCTTCTTTCCATTACTCCATTTTACAATGGAGTCCTTGGTGCACACAATTGGGATATCATCTCATACTCCATATAAAAATGATCGAACCTACTAGACACACCACCTTAATCTAATCGAAGTGCCTTGATATGTTTAACAAATAGGTTATCTGATTCCGCCTTAAATTCAGTGAATTTATCCAAGGCATCAGATTTCCTATCTTCATATCCAAACCTAGAGTATTTATTAGTAAAATGATCAAACACCCATGTTTTCCATGCATAAACATAAAAAGGTTCAGACACATCAGTATGTACTAACTCCAAACGTTCCTTGGTTCCAAGTCCTTTTAGAAATAAAAGGGGTCTTCTGGTCATCTTACTATCTATACAAGATTCATAGATTGAAAGATCTTTTATAATAAACGTGTCCAGACTTGATCAATCTTTGGATCCTATTTAGATTAATATAACCTAGGCATTAGAATCCAAATGTTTGATTAATGATAGGTTTTTTCTTTTAGTGGGATCTTACTACTCTCATTACATGGCAAAGTGATAATGGAGTCTCACATAAAAGAGGAAATACCTCCCACTAACTTATTCAACTAACCTTGCAACTAAAGTTAAGGTAAGTACAATCCCATCATGTGACCTTCTCACTTGTTGATAATGGGCCTAGAATCTATCCACCATAATTGGTGAAATCCACCACTATGAGTTCAACAACGAGAACATGTTATGTACTTGCCTATCCTTAGGCATTCCAATAATTCCTTTTCTAGTGTCTTAAAAGGTCATAAAGGAATCACTGCCTATAAGTTTGTTCTCTCATTCATTTTCTTGAACTTTCCTTATTTGGTGTTGTTTTTCTTATTCTTGGTAGAAGAGCCTGAAAAACCTTGACTTCCATATGTACACCCTTCTACTCTTTCAGAATCTTCTTACCCATCCAAAAGGAATTTGGTAAAATCTCTAAGATAACACGAATCATAGAATTCATAATAGTCCTAAGGGCAACTTGTCTAGTTGACTACCCTTATCACCAAATAACCCTTGCAACTTTAAAAAGAATATCATAGACCATGGCAATAGACATGTGTTGATTTTGCAACACATTATCTAAAGATCCAAGGATGAGACACTTAGTCTTTTGATCTGTCTTATGCCATCTTTGATATGCTTCTCCTACTTTATGATAGGTTTGTTCAAAGGAAATAACAAACTCTAACTAAGTCAACTTTTATGCAATTAATACTATATTTAGATTATTTTCAGTTTATAATTAGGTCTAATTTAAACATAAGATAAGAGGTGACATGTTAAAGACATGATATCTATAATAAATATAATAATTCCATGTATTAATAAAAGGAACTAAGCATTCAAGGCAAGTTGGTAATTAATTTAGCAAAAATGTAATGCTTTGAAACTACATGTCCTTTTATAAGGTATCCTAGTATCATAAGAATCAAGCCTACTTTAGGTAGGTCAAGACTCTTATTACTAGGGTAGAGACCCTCTCTAATTGATCAACTTGCCTTAAACTTTAAAAGTTATCCTAAGGCATTGATCAACATACACTTCTTGTTTAGCCCTTAGCCCATGCAAGTAGGGCAACTTTAGGTGATTCTACCACTTCATGTCTAAATTAAGTGTGTAACCAAGATCCTTGACATCAATGTTACCAAGTGAAGAGTTCCATCTTTAGGATTGGCCACTCCCATTACAAACATATATAGTCTCATCCATAAAGGATAGTCAATATCCCTTAATTCCTTGGGCTACCCCATCTTTAGGATGGTGATGCACCCAAAATCAAGATAGGCTCGATCTTGGAGGCTATGGGCTTGCCTATGGCCCTCTCCCACTTAATCTTTTGATATTAGGGCTTTTAAAACATTAGTAATTACCTCGATGAATAAATTATCCTCTTTGAGAATTTCTAAAAATTATTTATTTCTTAATTGGAAACCCATTGTTACAGGAGAATGTCCATATGCAAAATTTAAAATTTCTATAAGAGTATTTTATCCAAAAATGAATTTTGATCAAATTTCTACTCTCAAATTTTAAAATCTATTTTCATAAAAAATTCTTGTTCTTCACACAATTCCAATTAATAAATATTTTGTCTAGGAAATATTTTCAAAGAAATTTATTTCCATTAAATCACTAAAAATCCTTTTGGTAATAACCTCTAATGATAAATTATTTATAATAAAAATTTTCATAAGATATTTATTATCCAAATTGGAAACTTAGTGTAATAAGGAAACTTCCAATTTATAAAATTTTGAAAACTTGAGAGCACCTTATCCAATTATGAAACTTTTAATTCTTCAAGGATTCTAAAAAATAAATTTAAAAAAAAAAAATCAAATCCTTAAGAATAAATTTGGAAAGGAACTTTAGCTCTCATATTCAAAATTCCTCATAAATTTAATTTCCTTATCCCTGTACCTTTCCAATTTAACAAATATTCTTAAATATGGAATCTAATTTTCATAATAATCTATTCCATTAAAATTACCAAAAATAAAACTTTTGGTAATTCCCTTAATGATGAATTATTCATCTTGAAAATTTCCAAAAACAAATATTTACTCTCCAAATTAAGGATTAGTGTAATAAAAAAGTTTCTAAAGACTTGAAAAATAAAAACTAGAAAGCACTTTATCCAAAAGGGAAACTTTTATTCTATAAGGACTCTTATCAAAATAATTTTAAAGAAAATAATTTAGAATCCTTTGGAATAATTTAGAAATGGAAACTTTGTTCTCTAATTTATTTTCACAAGTTTTATTTTCTTAATCTACACTATTCCAAAATTAAGTAAATAACATGCTTTGGAATCTAATTTTCAAGAAAATTTATATCAATTAAAATTACTAAGAGTTTCATACAATTTTCATAAGAAACTTTCGATAATTTTGGTGACCTCAAAATAAATTATCTATCATGAGAATTTCCAAAAGCTTTACTTATTCATTAAATTGGAATAGAAAAAGTTATGTTTTGGGTTGTTAATATCATATCATAATATTATGAAATTGAGAACCCAGGTTTGCCAATTTCAAGTTTACAATGTTAAACCCAAACTATTTTGGATTTTATGCACTTTGAGTTGAGCTATTTTTTAATGCCCAACATGCCCTTCTTTTTCTGCCAAGTCAACTTCCCGAACTGAAAAAAAAAAAAAAAAAAAAAAAAAAAAAAAAAAAAAAAAAAAAAGAGAACTTAATATAAGAAACTTAATAGAAAAGGCTTCGTTCACTTTCTGTCTCTGTTTAAATCCTCTATTTCTCTCTTGCTAAACCCTAGATTGATTCCTCTCAGTTCCTATGGATGTCAAAGCAGAGAAAGTAATGACAACAATGATTCCCTCTTCAATGAAGACTTCAAAGCCCTAAGAAGGGCTTGTATTCTCATTGACACAAATCTTAAAAATCTCGCCAGTTCCTTCATCGCCACTACCACCTTCGATTTTGCTTCTGATCTGACTCTGAAGGTATCAGTCATCTCGATTTGGTTTGCAACATTCAAAAGTGGTTCTCGATTTTGTCCGAGGATGTGTCGACCTCTCTCACATTGAAGCCGCTTAGCTTTCTAGCCCTAATGGTGTCGGACAAGAATGTGGACAATTTTGAGGAACTCCATGCAATCCAAGAGGGGTTCTCGGCATACCATAATGGTGAGTGCTTGGTGATATTGTCTGTGTCTTTGTTTGTTTGATTGATTGATTTTGTTAAGCAATGCTATAGTGATCATTGTCTTGGTGTTGCTAGAATGAGTTAAGCAATGCTCTTAATCCCTTGTGGGTTCTATATCTTGGTTTTGTTGATTGAATTGAGAAATGGTATTTATTATTGAATATGGTTGTGCCTTGGTTTTATTCGGTTAAATTGAGGAATGCTATTCATCATGAATAGGTTTTTTTGAAGAGATACATGGAAAAAAAAATGCCCTTAATTTTTTTGTTCATCACTATGCCCCTATGCATTGACAAATCCATGCAATAGGGATATGTATGCAAGAATGGCAATTCTTATTGAATCTTGTTTGATTGGGCAATTTATGTATTTCATATTCTTCATTTTAGCATGTTAAGTGTTAGTTGCCTTGATATATATTATTGGTCACTCTCTAGATTTTATCTAATTGCTATAATGCTAATATTTATACTTGTTAAAAACTTATGATAAATGATATGATACAACAGTATGATATATTTTTAAAAAATTGATATGTGTTGCAGCCTGTATCTTATCTTAAGCATATCTTAGGATACATATGTGATACACAATACGGTACGTGATACAACAATATAACTATACGTACACCTTCAACTATTTTTCCTAATTTTTAACAAAAGTCAAATTCATTTTTTTTTTTTTTTTTTGGTAAAAGAAATATTATATTAATTGTTTAAATATAAAATAACCAGTAGTTTGTCATGAATTATTTATTTATTTACTTCACATGTTTTTTACCAAAAAAAATTCCATTCAAATATCGATGTCCTAAATTTACAATCTCAATATGAAAATTTGCAATTCTCATGGGGTCTTCTTCTCAAAGACTTGTTAAGGATTGATACAAAGGGACTATAGAGATCAAATAGGTACAATTTTCCCACTTCCAATACCCCCTCCCCCACAAGAAAAGGCTATAAAATTCAAAACTTTAAGTCACCTAACAAATTCATTTATGGAAACAATTTAGTTGGGAAGATTAAGTAGCAACTGATTGATGGTCAGTATGTTGATGAATCCAATTCATGGAGTGAACTAGAATATGCAATAAGCCAAAGCAGTATTTCTATGATATAATTCTTTTCACTTCTCATTATTTACTATGTGATTCATCATTTATATGTCAATTTCAGTAAGTGGTTGAGCTATTTTCTTGTAAATGTTAGGCTTGTGGGAAAATTTTACAAAAAACATCCATTTTTTTTTTCTTATGTGATGCTTTGTCTTGCAGGAGGAAGTTTTAGGGAAATGATTTTCTACAAGTGAATGAAAATCAATGGAAAATACACTTTTCACTTATCTAATCAATCAAATATAACTCAAGGTTTTCGATTTCATTTTTTTTTTTATTCTTTTCCTCGGGTATCTTAGCAAATAAACAAACAATTCAATAGACTTTTTTTTTCCCATAAGTAAGGTGTGGTTTGATGCACTTCCATTTTTTCATTTTTTAAAAAATAAAATAATAGCAACTTTATATAAAATTTGGGAACTCTAATAAATAAAAATAAAAGGAATTTATTTTATATTTTAGGTTCCTTAAACTCATTATTTGTCTTAATGCTTCTTAATCTAAATTGTTGTTCTTGAATTTTAAATAAGAAAGGTATACAAGATAATTTTTTTTTTTTTTTTTTGGAATTAAGATTTGAAATATATCAATGGTGCAATTATAAAAAAATTGAGCATTACATGTCCAATTGTATTTTTTCTTCTGTGCATGCATGCCCCTGAAGGAGAAATTCCTTTCACTTATATCTTTCAAGTTAGCAAACAAATTGTCATTGCTTAAGTAAGGAATAGATGGAGTTTCCTTCTCCAGTTATTGGACTTTTTTTCTATTGTGGATTGAGTTCCTTTTCCCAAATTTTTCTTTCTGATAATTTATTTAGTGCCCTTCTTTACCAATTTGTCTTGCTAAGTCCTTTTGGTTGCAATTTTCTTTTTTAATGCACATTCTGTTCTTAAAATTGAAAATATAAGAAAAATATTCTGGTATAGTTAAGTTTTTGGAAACCAAAAATGTTGAAGGCTAGTCAAATAAAACAAAAATGACAAAATAGAAACATAGAACATTGTCAACTAGGCCCTTACTTTTTATGGACTCTATTTTAACCCTAGAATTTTGTTCATTTTTAAAATATTTTTGAGGATTTCATTATTATGTTTTCATTTTTTTATTGGGAATTATTACAAAATATAAGATTATGAAAAAAAAATTCATGCTTGACTACATTCTAATTGAGGTGAAGAATGATGAATTGATTGAGGCAATGAGTGAAAAGGACAAAGAACCGTAGGTACTACCTCAATGTGCTTTTGGTACTACCTTAATGAACCTTAGGTATTACCTTAATGCACTTTGGGTACTACCTTAGTGAACCTTAGGTACTACTTGACTGCACCTTAGGTACTACCTTAATGCACCTTAAGTAATACCTTAATGCACCTTAGGTACTACCATAGTGAACATTGGTAATACCTTAATGCACCTTTATGAACCTTAGGTATTTCATACATGAACTTTAGGTGCTTCATTCGTGAACCTTAGCCTTTGTCAACCTTAGGTACTATCTTTCTTAATCACAAGACCTACCTTTGGCATTGAATGGAGATGAAATTCATAGTTTGAAGATTAATTAAGATAATTGTGGAACTTGTCTACTCTTCCATAAATTCTTTAATTGTATTTAAATATGAGCATGACATTATGCTTTAATAGGTTAGTCAATTGGTTCACCTTAGGTAGCAGCTTACTGAACCTTAAGTACTACCTTAGTGAACCTTAGATACTACCTTAATGTACCTTAAGTACTACCTTAATGTACTTTAGGTACTACTTTAATGTACCTTAGGTACAACCATTAATGCACCTAAGGTACTACCTTAGTCAATCTTAGATATTACCTTAATGAATCTCAGGTACTTGAATCATGGACCTTTGGTTCTTTATTTGTGAACCTTGGGTACTTCATTTTTTAACCTTAGGTACTACTTTTCTCAACCTTAGATATGATCATGTCATTTTTATGACATTATTATGCACTAGCTTAGTAAACCTTAGATAGTACCAAAATGCATGTGAGGTTCTACCTTAGTGAACCTTAGATACTACCTTAATAGACCTTAGGTACTTTATTCGTGAACCTTAGGTACTATATAATAGGTTAGTCCATTGGTTCACCTTAGGTACTACCTTATTGCACTTTGGTACTACCTTAATGTACCTTAGGTACTATCTTAGTGAACCTTAGGTATTACCTTAATGGACCTTAATTAAGTACTTCACGCATGAACCTTAGGTACTTTTGTGAACTTTAGGTAGTTTCTTTGTTAAGCATAGGACCTACCTTTGACATTCAATCAGGATGGAATCCATAGTTTCAAGATCAATTGAGAAAGTGTGGAACTTGTATACTTAACACATTACTTCTTTAATTGCATTTTAGATATGATCATTACATTATTATGTTTTAATAAGTTAATGAGTTGGTTCACCTTAGGTACTAGCTTTGTGAACCTTAAGTACTACCTTAGTGAACCTAAGGTACTACCTTAACGAACCTTGGGTACTACCTTAGTGAACTTGAAGCTTCTATGGTTAAAAGGTAGCTTAAAGAGCTATTAGAATCTCAAAAGTCTTGGTTACATGAAAAATTAAGTTAGTAGATTTGGTGCTTTATGTTCTTCATATTTATTTTCTATTTTTAACTTTATCCTTTCTTCTGCCGTTGTAGGTGCTAGAAATGCCAATGGTAGAATTCAAGTATCTTGAACTGAATCACTGGGATTGAATTCATTGTATTTGCTTACATTAATGACTAAACAGAGAAATTGATTGATAGGTTAAAACCTCCATCTGTGAAATAAGTTTTTATAACCCTTATACCCTAGACTTGGGAATGATTTAGATGACTTAATGATATTTATCAACACAAGCATAGACTTTCTTCATCCTTCTCCTTAATGATATTTATTACTCATATCTTTCCTTAACTTTTAAACATATTCACTGGTTATCCAATGATCTGTTGAGTACCAATGACTAAGAATGTTTGAAAACAGGAACTCTAGTTGAGGAACATACTGATGAATAGGAAAAGCTAGATCCAAAAGGTGTTGTTCATGTAGTAAAAAGTCTTTGTGGAAGGCACTGAAATGCAAATGCTGAGCTACTACTAGCAGTTGTTGAACATCATGTGACTGTGTACCCAATAAGTGCACCAATAGAGGCACAAATTTGTTTAAGAAGTTGGATGGCTTGCAATAGTTGAAGATGGCTGAAGGCATTGGAAACTACTTGGGCATTGGAGCTTCTCATAATTTGTTGCTACTTCAAGTGCATTAGTTGACAAGCCTGTTGGGAGGAATAGCAATTGTAGCTTCCTGGGACATTGCATATTGGATTATACTTTAGGTTCTGTTAACTACAAGGACGAAGCATAGATTGTAATAAATGTGTACCACATTTCTGTTAACTCAAGTTAATCGTTATATTTTTAGATTAATTTGGTTGTAAACTAATATTTTAGCAAGAAAGAAAACATAAGGAAATTTTTGTAGAAATCTCCATTCTCGTTTCACTTGTCTAAGAATTTCTTGATCTCTCTACTTGGCCTTTAATTTGGAAATGATATCATATATACTAATTTTTTTCATTTCTGACATAAGAATCTACCATTGTTTTGTGGGTTAGGCTTTGGTAACCATGAAAGCCATGTTTTTGTTTCATTTTGTCAATTATAGCACTTCTAAACTAAGCTAGCAGGGAACTAAGTGGATTTCATGATATCCATGTTGCATTGCATCCCAATATTTCCTTGGTTAGGCATGAGAAATCCTTAATATGGAAAAATGGGACCTATAAATCAACCCTAACATTTTAGCTATCGTCATTGATATGTGCCATCAAACTCTTGTTGCTTTCTTTAGTTGTTGAACAACCTAATTCATGAGCTTGGGTGTTGTACATGGGAAGAGTTTGAAGTATCAGTTTCATACTTGAGATAAAGAATCAATTTATGGTAGTCTTCTAAACCAATGATCTTTTTACCAACGACTCATAGTCTTCAAATTCTTAAATTTTCATTTTTCTTCCAAATTGGACTCAACAATTGAATTTGTAGGGAAAAAGTTGAAATCAATTGGAAGTTGGAACTTTGAATTGATGCAAATGGTCTGATGTTTAATATAATGATAAATAAACTCATAATTGATTACAACACCACTAAAAAAGAAGAAGTTGCATTGAAAGGGCTCTTAATTTTGCGACGAGTATAGAGGAATTCAACTAAAATGTAGGTCATTCATGTGCTACAGGACAATTATCACATCATATGTAAATGGACCATCCAAAATTAGTTGAGGAACCTTCTACCAAGTCCCAACCAAGTGATTTGATCTTTGCTTCAATTTTTCTTGAGAGGGAAATGAAATTCAGTATCAATTAATTTAATCCCATATTGGCATTCTTGGGTAGAGAAATGAAGTTTGCTAATGGGTTTCCCTTCCTCTAATCTCATCCATTAGGGAAAAATTAATTTTGGTGGATTATATATATATTCCAAACTTTATGATAGGAGTTTCATTACTAAAATTTTTATTTTATTTCTTTTCCTTTACTGGTAAACAATCATAGTATAAATAGACCAACATATACCTACTTTCATATCATAAGCCTATTCCAAATGAGCAGAGGTGGTGAACCAGTCAAAAGTTACAAACCCAACAAATTTTCATCCTCAAATGGATGTTGCATATGTTTAGTTTCCATACAATCACTAACACTAAAACTAATTACACAATGTCTCTAATCTACCAAATGCAATTAAAGGCAGTCACAGAGGAATGATTTCTATCATGATCAATCATTTAATTACACAAACTTTTTTTAAGTTTCTGTCAATAAGTAATCATCAAAAGGATAAGAAAACTAATTTAAGAAATGGAGGAACACATTATGAGTTACAAGTGCATTATAATAGACTCATAAATGTAATTACAATGCAATAGTAGATTAGGATATAAGAGTGAAAAGGCTTGTGAGATCAAAGCTCTTAGTCAACCATTTCCTATGAGGCACAATGAGCTCTACTCCTCCATTTGAAGCAAACTTATTGAGATGATCAATGGCCTTAGTGTTCATTCTTTTTCCATCACCATTTCCTCCAAAGTTTGTGGGCACTGCATTGTGTTTCTGGCAGTTTATAGTCTGATACTCCACATTTCTTACCCTTCTACATTCTGGTACTCTCACACCATTAGTAATCCCAGCACCAAGATGCTTGAAACTACCTCGAAAACCTATGCAAAAAATCACAACAAATCTTTATCAGCAAAACCCAGACACCAAAATGCAAAAATAGAAAAAAATAAATAAATAACCCATTCCAGAAAACCATAAAAAAGAACTCAAGGAAATAAAGAAGAATGTACATGAAAATAAAGAACGTGAGATTTTCAAGAATTGAGACAAGCCTAAAAAGGGAAGGAAGAAAGGTATCTGCTTCTGTTTTTGTGCAGGGAAAATAGAATTTATCTCCAACTCATATAGCCAATGAAGTAACTGAACAAGGGATCTACACAATGTTGAATAAAAAGCAAAAATTATAGAAACAGAACTTTGTCATCTAGAAAGAAAATGAATATGGAAATCAATCACTAATGCTAAGACCTAATGGAAGTGATTCATCCCCAATTGGTGCTACCAATTGATTCAACTCAATTGATGTGCTTTGATCTCAATCCTCAGACGGGAGTAACAACAAAATTTATAAACCTATTTCACCATATACCGGGGTAGCATTTAGCTAGCATAGTATAGTGGCTTTAGGATCGTCCACAGAGATGGGTTTTCACTTCGCAATTGATATTAGTTCAAAAACTGAATTGGTGCTTTTTCTTTTCTTTGTTAGCTTTAAAAGAAGACATAAGTTTGAATGGAAACGGATGGTTTTAAGCTAACCTAACATAAAGTAACTAAAATTAACTAGAATGAAATTAGAAAGAAAGGTGTTTCTTGGGATTTCAGGTTACTAGGATCAGGTACCAAATACAAGAGAGGAGATTCCGGTCACTTGAATCTTTTCCTCGCATTCGGGGTTTAACCTATAGTTATTCTTCGAACCGGTGTGGTACAGATGCTTACCATTAATGGTTTCAACGCTAAATCCCTCTCACTGATACACCTTGCAATGGCTTGTACCTCTCACCTAGTATTTGCCATTCAAGGTGATCCTTAACATCGGATCATCCTTCACAAGCGAACAAGAGATAACAATTAGACCTCCATGGAGCAAGATTGCAAGCAATAAGAATCCATGGAATCCGAAAGCTTACCAAGTATTGGCTATTCATGGTAATCCTAGTTAACTAAAAATATAAAAACCATTGATGGGTCACACTTTCTCTTCATTAAAAACGGAATCAACAAAATCTCACACTTATGTAGCCGAACCTTACTTAGCTTCCTTCACCCAAGAAACAAAAAGCCTAGCCACTCATCCTCTGAGAAAACATCTCAGAAAATGTTTGGCTAGCAAGAAAATGAAAAATGAAAAAGAGAAGGACAAAATAGAGCAAGGCTCTGTATATTCTATATATTGATCGATTCTACATATTGATCCCCGATTATCTATATCTTTTACAATGGATGCAAGGGAATATATATAAAGAAGTTTTTCCAACCTTCCTAGCTAAGAAATCTTATGGTTGGTGGATTACAAGGAGAAGAATGGAAATTTATACAAAAATATCTGAAGAAAAGATCTAAAAGAGGCGGTGCGCAAATATCCCAGTTCGCATGTAGATTTCGCACGTTGCATGGTGACTTGCGAAAATCTCGCAAGTTGATTTCGCAACTTGGATTCCCTTTTCGCACGTTGAAGTTCACTTTCGCAAGTTGGAAAACCATTTTCGCAAGTTGACCCTCTCTGTGACTGTGCGTTTGCGCTCCATTCCCATTTCGCAAGGTAAGCTTCAGATTTCGCACACTGGAGTTCCAAATTCGCAAGGTGCGAATTTGTCCTTTAGCTAGATGCAGTTGTCTTCCAAAGGCCATAACTTCTTCATTTAGATCCAAATTGCACACTGTTTAAAGCATTGGATTCTTGACTTCCAGATCTTTTCAACAGTATATAGAATGTAGGAAATGGACTTCGGGAAGTGCTCCAAAAGTGGGAAAGAAGACTGCAGCTGCCATGCTCTGTTTTCTTCACTCTGTTTTTCCTCTCTTCGTTGTTCTTTCCTTGCATACTTTGAATGACTTTGGCAAAGGGATATGGAGCCCCAAAGCTTGGTTCTTCATGAATTTGAGCTTCCAAAAGCTTTGCCATGAACTATATATAGCTCTCCCTCATTCTTGGATTGCTTTGGTGTAGCTAAAAGCTATCAAAAACACTAAAACTTAACACAATTTGGTTAGAAATGATTGCAAGGGTCCTTAACATGCCAATTGAGTTAAAAGGTAATAACTACTACTCAAAAGTGTTTAAAAGAGTTAATTACAAGCTACAAAATAGCACTTTTTGAGTAGTAATCAGGAAGCTTCACTGAGGTCGATTCAATGGTATCAAAAGTAGAAATTTATGTTTCAAACTATCAAAAGTAGAAACTTGCATTTTTTTTTTTTTTAAATAGTTTCAGAAGTAGAAACATGTATCAAGTCCACAAGAGTTGTCTTTTGTGAATGAGATGATCTCCACTTCCATTTTTGTGATATAAAAATAAAATTCAAAACAAATGTGTTCATATATGAAAAGCTACCTTGAAGCAAGGATATGCACCATTTTGACCTAACCTTCTTGATTTTGAAAGTCAAATAATAATTATTTCAAATGGTAAAGCCTTGAAGTTCTAGATTCAGTTTGTGGCATCCAATAGCCCATCCTTAGGCAAAAGGCACCAAAGCTCATGGATTTAGTGATTGCCTTCCATGATTCTACATCGAGAAATGAACTTCAATCTCAAGTGGTCACAATAAATGGATAAATTTTATATCTATGTCCATGCAGAGGACAGGGAAAATGTTGGGTCAGTACCCTTCTTTCTCCTTTAAAAACCTTTATTTAGGGACCAACCAAATGGTTTTATTGCCTACTCCAATATTCTTAAGATTAAACCAAAACCAAAACCAAAATAAATCATCATAGCCGTAACATAAATTGACCTTAAAATTAACGTAGCTATGTGAACAATGAACTTATATTACTTATGATATGATATGATAGTCTGAAAGATCTAAAGGAGTAACATTTAATTCCTGAAAAAGCACCATATTCGAAGTTGTGCGTATAATTATGAAATTAAAAGGAGTAAATGCAATAATCTCATTAGAGTTTTAGACATGAAACTGCATTTATTTTGCAGCAAAACAATTCAAAAGGTGTGGCGTGAACTATATACAAGTAAAGTTAGGTTAATCATGATAATATATATATATATAATGGTTGTGTCTATTTGAAATAGAGGATTGAAGAACCATGCAAAGCAAAATTTAGAGAAAAGGCCAAGCCATAACTGTAGAGAAAATCCACCTCTTGGAAGAAAAAAAAAACAATAAAAATTCTTGAAAGAAACTAAAAAAATGCAATTGAATTGGTGATAGAATACACTAGTCTAATGCATGAAGCTGATCAACTTGCACAAAAAGAAAAAAAAAGCATCATGTTTGTGAGAAGTCAAGAACATAACAACATGTGGATAGGCTGCAGTTATGATGAGGAAATTTTGCATTTGATTATCAATGTTTTAGCCTTTTCACATATTCAGAAGAAATTTGTATGATTATATAAAAGCAAAACAAATATTGCGAATGGGTAGATGTACCTAAAACCAAGGTCGAAAGCAAAAAAGGGAGCATAAATTTAGTAGAAACCCGCATCTAATAACTGCAGCCAAAATCACCTATTCATTGAGGGAATGGAACGTTCATGTCAAGCAGGAGACCTCTACATGTACAATGGAAATTGGTCGTCAAATTAGCAAGACAAAAATGAAAAATTGTGAGAACTTGATAAACATTATTAATGGAATATAGTTTATACATAGTTTCAGTTTATGATTGTAATGGAAGAGGTTAAATGAGCGTTGTCTAAATGCAAATACTGGGAGAGCAACAATGAATGGATATGTTGAAATATTTTTTCCAAAGACTTAATGGAATGACAAGTAAACATCAAAATATAGGATAATTTATACTAAGAAAGGAACACTGAATGTCTAGTTTAGTCCCTTAGTGGACAAGAAAATCTTTCTCCATCTTAAAACATACATAAAATATAGAAGTCAAATTTGGTCCAATCTACAGTATTGACAATCCCCATGTTATTTATCTATTTTGGTGGATGTGATGTTTTCAAATTTAATTAGTATGTTTTCTTGAATTTTTATCACGAGATAAATTTGGTTAATTAAGTTTTGAGTTTCATACTAGAAGACACTCTAAATAGATATTTTTTTCCCAAGATCTTATGTTGCTCATGATGGAAAATCAACAAGTGAATATCAATTATCATAAGTACAAATACACATTCTATTGAAGATAAATTTCTATAATCTTACGATGTTCTAGCTTTGGTACAAGTCCTATATTGTCTAACACAAAAAATAGTACTTTCTCTATTATAGATAGCTACACAATAAGCAAAAAAAAAAAAAAGATTTATTTCAAATCATTAAAACAATGTAAATTTTGATCCATAGACAAAAATTCAATTATACATGACCTTTTCATTACACACACTAATTTAGTCCAATTCACTTCAATGATTTGCAATGTAGTGGTTTTTTCCAACTTAAATTCATGCCCTATCTTTCAAGATTGAAGTTACACAACTTATTTTCCAAAATACCTGGAAAAAGAAAAAAAAAAAAAAAAGGCAAAAGAAGATTGGCATTTTGTGCTTTAAGGGGACTAGTGAAGTTACAAGCATTGGTTAGGGGTAGGTCATCTAATACGAAAATAAGCCAATACGACCCTACGGTGCATGCATGCACTAATGGTGAATCAAGTTTGGGCTCAGGTTCAAAGAATTCATGCATCTGACGAAGCACAGATTGTTCTGAAAAGGTAATCATTAGTTCACAAAAATTTCCATCATGACTACTAGTTTAGGATAGGACTTGGGGTATGTCTAAGTCTTCATATGCAACATTTTCCAATTTTAGAATTTTCTTTTAAATTCATTCCATTTGGTTACTTATGAAATATAAGAGAAGAAAACAGGGACTTAAGATTTTCTACCATTTTAGAACCTAGAGAAGGAAAAAAAACTTCACTCAACTACTTTACCTTGCAACTATTTCTATGAATATCATTTTCAAGACTCAAAATTTATTTTCTTTCTTTTCAGATTGTTTTCTTAGCATTCTTAGTTTCTAAAAACAAAGACTAAGGATGCTAGAAAGAAAACTTACTTGCTACCATGTACCCCGAATATGGAATTAAAATAAGGGATTTGAATTCATCATCTCATATTCCATTTGGTCTTGTGTCAACAAAGGTGGTAAGTGGTGTCGTTGAAGTTGGAAGTGGCAATGGCAAAAGCGGAAACGACGACAGTGAGAAAGGGGTGTTGTAGGTGGTAGGTGTGAGAGGGAGTGGGAGAGACAAAAATAAAGGTAGAGGGAGACGAGGAGAGGTTAGGAATTAGAGAGTTTAGAGTTTTCCAGGATTTGGGGTTCGAGAAGGGGAAAAAGATATGGGTTTCGGGATTAGGGTTTTTTAATTGGGGTTTAGCAAGAGAGGCATAGAGGGTTTAGACAAAGATGGAAAGTGAACAAAGCTTGCTATTTAAGTTTTTATTTATTTATTTTGGTTTTTTTTTTTTCATATGTGGAAGCTGACTTGCAAAATGAGGAGGGCATGTTGGGCATTAAAAGACAACTCAGCTCAAAGTGCATAAAATCCAAAATATTTTTGGGTTTAACATTGTAAACTTGAAATTGGCAAACTTGGGTTCCCAATTTCATAATATTACAATATTAACAACCTAAAACCAAACTTTCCCATTGGAATACTTATGTTTATAAGGAATATCCAATTTTATAAAGATTTTAAAATAAGAGAATCCTCCCTTAATATAGAAACTCAAGTCCTTGAAGATCTTAAAATAAGAAACTTTGAAAAAAAAAAAAGAGATCTTCTATGGATTTTTAGAAAAGGGAACTATATTCTCTCATAATCTTAAAAAAACTTTGCATATAAAAATTTCTTAATAGTAGCCTTATTCCAATTTTTGAATAAAACTCAAGTTTGGAACTAACCTTCTCATGAAAATTTACTTTTCATAAGAAAAACCAAAATTAGCAACTTTTTAAAGAATACTTCTCATCTCATGCAATATAACAATTTGCATAAAAAGGAAATATTCAAAAACAGATCCCATGGTCAAGGGATAATTTTCACAACTTTCAATTGCGAACCAAAGTCAATTGTCTTCAACTTGACACCAATATTTGGCATCAAAACTTACCAAAAGAAGCTCCTGTATAGCTTCCATAATTCAGAACCTTTCAAGCCCAACAAATGACCCAAAAGATGAGCCCAAACAAGTAAAAAGTATTGGACCCGTATGCAATCCCGTTACAGCATACCCTCTGCGCAGTTTTCCTTCAAATGGTCATATCTCCCTTGTTTCAACTCCAAATCATAAATTGTTTATGGCGTTGGATTCCTGACTTCCTAAGCTTCAAAAACGTATTTAGCTTGCCCCAAGAAACTCCCAGAAAGAAGCCACGATTTTGAGTCAAAGAGAGCATTTCTGTGCAACCATGGATAATAATAATAATAATAAAACTCTCTTGTCTTCCCTTGTTTTAATCAAATGAATGATTCATCCTTTCTTCTATAGTCATTAAAACCCTTGAATCTTCATAGATGATGTTCCAATGAAGATCCAATCTTTATTGACATCATTAGGGATTTATCTCTTGTAGTTCTCCATAGATGATAAAAAACAAGACTTGACATCATAAAAGAAATCCTATGCTCCTATAATGGAGTTTACAACCCAATCTATGGAAAAGATTAAAACTTTACAAGAGAAAAATAAAACCTATGCTCCTTTAATGAAATATACAACCAAATCTATGAAGAAACAGAGAAAGAAAACAAATTATCCCATTCAATCATCATAAGCAATAATAAAATGGAACATACATGTGTCCCTTGGCCATGGGATAATATCAAGGCTAAAAAAAAATATGTTAGCACACCCTAAATAAAGATCTAAGCATACTTATAACATTATGCTCTGATACCCCAATTGTTGGCATCTTAGATCTAAGCAATGAAGGCAATATCAATTTTTTAAAAAATTGATCTTTTAGGGTTAAAGTACTAATCTTTAGATTTGGATGTTCCCAAACCTCAAATTCCAACTGTTAAATATGACCTTGAAGTTTTTGGAAGTCTCGTAAACCCACGATCTTCCGCCTAATGGTTCTTGGCACACTTCTGGTGGGGAAGAAAGGAGGGTGGAGGCTATGACTCTCTTTCTCTCTAGATGGTGGAAGACAAAAGTTATGAAACCCTTACCCCTAGGGGGTATTTGTAGGGTTCCTAATTGGGCTTAAGTGACTTGAGCACACATGGGCTTGGGTCACTTAATCTAGCCCAAAATGAGTCCTAATTGATTAATTAACCCAATAGAGCCTACTAATTAATCAATTGACCCGATTTAGAGATCTTGTTCACTTACCCTTGTGCAACCTTGCGTAATTATCAAAATGCCCTTTATGAACAAAAGTGAACCTAGAGCTGATATGATCCTCATAATCCATGCCAACAAGGTATATGAGCTCAAAACGAGGACCATTGGGACCCATAGGAGTATTGACTCCCTTAGAATCCATTTTTGAAGTTGATTCAACATCCCACTATAGAGAATCAACTGAACTCCAGTATCCTATGTAAATAACAATGAGACACTAAGTGTTCGGGTCCGTGACCTGCTATCCATTGTATCCATAGTCTAACAAGGTGAAACTATCAGCCTTTCAAGACTACCTCTACTATCCTTGAGTTACAAATCCTCCTATTGTGTATTCAATTGACATGTCTTAGCTCTTAAAGAGCCTATGTCAAGTTCCACTTAAGGAACTACTATGACCATAGTTTCCATGAACACACCTCCTTAAGATCACCTAAGAGGACACACTGTCTCAATCCCATGAGATATCATGGTGTCTCTATTGAGAATACCAATTGTTACCGACTTCCATCAACAATGACCTAATGCATAGGGAATATATGATTAGCTTACGATCCCACCTGTAGATCAAAGCCATTGCTAACTTTAACATAAGCTCAATATTCTCTCAAGGTTAAGAGACAACACAATGAAACATCTTGATGAGGTCATGACTACTTGATAGCCTTAAGTTGTGACTCACCACAGGTCCTATCCAATTTGTATTCATACATACTAATGCACTCACCATAGAAAACCTATCCCGATAGCCAAGACCAGTCATCCCTCCAATTAGGAGATGGTGCACTACAACCGCTAATGGGTTGTCTAAACCCATGAACTGATCGTGAACAAGTCATCTATTTTCAAGGAACCCATACCATGACATAGATTTTTTGTGCAACTCCTAATCCACCTAAGTCATGTACAATGCAAAAGATATAAGCAAGAATACTCATAAAGTATAATACATGGAATGAAGATAGATAAAAGTGAAACTAGACATCATTAAATAAATGATGAATTCCAAATTTCTTACATCATGTTATGCTTTTAAGGGCTTTATGCTAACAGATCCATCATTTTTGCTTCATTACTAGGACTCATACTTGAGGATAATTTTTAATTCACAAGAAGTGGGGTAGAAATTGGCTTACAATCATACATATTGAAGCGACGTAAAATTTCCTTTAAATAATTTGTTTGTGAGAGCCAAATCTTTCTGCTTTGTTTTTCTTGATGAATTTGCATCCTTAGAATCATGTTTGCTGGTCCTAGATCCTTCATCTCAAACATCCTAGCCAATTGTGCCTTTAATTTTTGGACTTGATCTTTGTTGAGGCTTCCAACCAACATGTCATCCATGTACAACAAGATAATAAATCATTACCCTAAAACCTTTTGTAATATACACAATGATCTAAACTAAGTTTGTTATACCCAATGCTCAATATGAATGAATCAAATCTCTTGTACCAACATCTTAGCGCTTGTTTTAGACGGTACATAATTTGGTTAACCTGCAAACCAAGTTCTCTTTTCCATTTTCTTCAAATCCTTTTTGTTGGAGCATATAAATTTCTTCTTCAAGCTCTCCATGAAGAAACATAGTTTTCACATCTAACTACTCAAGGTGTAAATCAAATGTAACACACATAGCCAGGACTACTCGAATAGATGTAAGTCAAACAACATGAGAAAAGATCTCATTGAAATCAACACCTCCTTTCTAAACATATCCTTTAACCATCAATTTTGCACGATACCGCTCCACTTAGTCATTACTATCATGTTGGTCTTATAGACCCACTTGTTTCCAATAGCTTTTCTTCTAGGTGGTAGTGGCACAAGTTCCCATGTTTGGTTCTTATGTAAGGCTTCAACCTCCTCTTGCATTATTGTCATCCATAAAGATGAATCTGAACTGTTTATGGCCTCCTGATAATTTGAAGGCTCTCAATCTTCTATAAGAAAACAATATCCAACATCGACTACCATAACAAACTCTGAGTGCTAGGAAGGTTCTCTTCTTTCTCAAATTGATCGTTGCACTTCAAGTATCTCAGACTTAATTGGTACTTGTTCATTGTGCCCTGGAACTACTTCAAAATATTCTAGTTGTTCTTGTTTTGACTATTGGTTTCCAATGAAACTTATAGTATCTGCCTTTTTCATCAGTGTGTTATCTCCTTCTTCACTCTGTAGCATGTCTTCTATAATGATGATATCTCTATTGATGATAACCTTGTGAGCAGTGGGATCCTATAGGAGACACCCCTTTACTCCATTAGCATACCCTAAGAATATGTATTTTTTGGATTTTAGATCCAACTTTGTTTTTTCTTGTTCATTATACGTCACATAAGCAGGACACTTAAATGTGTAAGGAGGAATAGTCTACTAGCTTACTAATCCACATGTCCATAGGTGTCTTCATCTCAATTGCTGTTAATGGAGACCTAATAATTATATACAGGTAGTTTTGGTTGCTTCAACCCAATAGGTTTTAGGTAGTCCTGCAGTCTTCAACATAGCTCTCATTCTTTCTACGAGAGTTCTATTTGTCCACTTGGCAACACCATCTTGTTGTGGAGTGTAAGCAATAGTATTTTGTCATTGTATGCCTCATTGACTAAAAAAGGCATCAAACTCCTAGCTGTAGAATTCTTCTCCATTGTCTATCCACAAACATTTAATTTGTTTTCCCATTTCAAGCTCCTTATGTTCTTTAAAGGCTTTGAATACTCAAAAAACATCTAACTTTCTCTTGATGGGGTACACCCAACATCTTCAGGAATAATCATCTACAAACAACACCAAATAATTTGCTCCCCCAAGAGATGTGATTGGTGATTCATAAACATTAGAGTGAACCAAGTCTAGTATGCCCTTACTTCTTGTAGTAGATTTATTGAATCTTAATCTATGTTGCTTACTGATAACACAGTGCTCGCAGAATGATAGACTTACAGTTTTGAGTCTAGGAAGCAACTTTTAATCAAAGAGAATTGTTAATCCTTTTTCTGCCATGTGACCAAGTTTACAATGCCACCTCATTGTTAATTCTTCTCCAAAGTTTACAACGGAAGTCTCCACCTTCTGATATGTCCTTCCATGCAGCATGTACAGATTTATAGCAATCTTCCCTACCTTCATCACCACAAGCGCACCTTTGATAACCTTCATGATTCCCCATTTAGCATGAAACTCATATTCAAGGCCATTTAGTTATCTCGTTGATAGTATATTCTTCTTTAAGCCTTTTACATGTCGTATATCTGGAATAAGGCAAATCACACCATCATCCATATTTACTTTAATGGAGCCATTGCCAAAAATCTCAAAGGCATGATCATTACCTATGTACACTAATCCTCCTGAGATAGGTTCATATTGGTGAAACCATTCTCTATGAGAAGTCAAGTGCCACGTTGTTGTTGAGTCAATTAACCAAACTTCAATAAATCATTTTCTACCTTCTACAATTGTTGTTGCCTTACTGTACAAGATTCCACCTTCATCCGGAGTACTTACTACACAACTTTGAGTATTTGATGGCTTAGATTCTTTTCCCTTCATGGTTTTCTCTATCCCTCCTTTGTAGTGCCAACACTCCTTTTTTGCACGCCTTTACTTTCCACAGTGATAACATTTAACTTTCTTCTTACCTTGGGACTTTGACTTGTTCTGTTTAATCCCACTAGAACCACATTCTATTGATCTTCCTCTAGAGATAATTAGAGTCTTGGTTTGCTAAGAAGATATTTTGTTTTCCTTGTTTTTAGGCCTACTTTCTTCCTCAAGTGCAATAGCCACAAAATCATTAAAAACTAGCATTGTCCTTAAAACACCATTGGCTAGATTCATGATGAGATGATCATATGAATCGGGTAGACTTTCGAGTAGAAGTTCAACACATTCCTTCTCTTTTATATTATGCCCCATAGCTGATAGTTGAGATAACAGAGTTTTTAGGGTATTGATGTGTTTAGTCACCGAAGTATATTTTGACATTCGAAGAGTATAGAGTTTTTTTTTTCAAGAAGATTTTGGTGTGCAATGACTTGGTTTCATATAAGTTTGTCAAAGTGTGCCATTTTTTTTTTCCAACTATAATTATGAGATGTTTGACAATATATTATCTGCTACTGCTAAATGCATGCTTTCAATGACATCCCCATCCATTTGCTCCCACTTTTTGTCTTCAACATTTTCTAGTCTTTCACCAATTGCTTCTAGACAATTTTCCTTCATTCGGATGGCTTTCATTTTCATTTTCCATAGCCTAAAATTGTTCCCATTGAATTTTTTTATTTCAAACTTCGCTGCCATTTGTTTCACTTTATAGTGAACATTAAACAGAGTAGTAGTAAGTGCCTGTGTTGAATACACCAGGAAAGTCCCAAGGAAAGTGGAAGGGTCATAGTGGTCTTGTTTAAACCCTGCTTTCCTTAGGCTCTTATCGCCCTTTTGACAAAACTTTTCTAGACATGTACCAACAACATAAGTAACCACCTATTATCCTAAACCTAGGCTCTAATACCACTATTATAAAATGTACCGGCAATGATAATTTGAAAATAGAATAATAAAAAGATTAATAAAGCAATAAATAAAATAATGGTCAAAAGTACTTATGTGGTAAACCCCTCTTAATTAAAAGGGAAACCTCTACGAGGCAAGACCAAAAACTATCCACTATATGAAGACAAAATTACAACCTCTCTCTCAATTAAGAAGAGAGAATATAAAAGCTTACAAAAGAATGAAAGTCTTTTTTTTTTTTTTTCGGATGAATGGTATAGGGGGTGGAGATTTCCTTTTATAAGACAAAGAAGCTCCCCTCTTTTTGTCTTTTTCTGATGTAGGATGACTTCAACCTTAACACCACTAAGACTATTTAAGTTTTAACAAGGCATGCATAACTAGAGCTCAATAATAACATAAAAAATTTATTTGACCTAACATATTTATGCCAATTAAAGAATATAAGAAATTTTAATTCATCAAAACACATCCTTATGAAATATTTAAATTATATAAAAGTATACTATATCATAATTAAGGCATTAGAAAACTTAAATATGTCAAATTTATATTCATGATATTGCTCATGTACACAACCATATAATGTAATCTTGTTTTCAAACTTTCACCAAAGCATGTTGTAGACCCCCTTTTGGGGTGCGTTTTGCACTTTTTTGTTTTGGCCAGGTGTCACCATCTAGGTGGCTGTGTGTTGACGCCTGATTGGTCTCTATAGAATCACGTTAGTGGTTCTAGAGACCAATGGGAGGTTGACACGTGGCAAGGGAGATGGGAAAAAGGCTGCAGGCCGTTAAGCTGCAGAGGGGGAGCGTAGGAGAAAAAGGTTGGTTACCTGCGGCATGATTCTTTTTCCAGCTGGAGGAGAAAGATATTTTTTGGGGGAGGAGCAGAGAGGGAAGGAGGGGAGAGTGAAGGGGAAGCCATTTTTTTGGGTTCCCTGAGAGAGCAAACGGAGCGGAAGTTCTTCTGGAGAGCAAGGTTAGGGAGACGAGAGAGAGATTCTTTTTTAGAGGAGGAGAGAGGGAAGGAGGGGAGAGTGAAGGGGAAGCCATTTTTTTGGGTTGCCTGAGAGAGCAAACGGAGCGGAAGTTCTTCTAGGGGTTCCTTTGGCTTGGAAAGTGGTATCTAGAGAAGGAGATACTACTGAGAAAACAGAGAGTGATATTTTTCTTAGAGAACGTATTCTGAGAGGCTGAGTTTCGGAGAAATTTTGGAGAGATAGTGAGCTTTTGAACGGTTTTTTCTGGGTGTTGAGAGGGAGTAGTGGTTCTCCTGAGATCTTTTTGCTAGTGAGAGAGTTGCAGAGAGTTATAGTGAGCTTTTGAGGGGTTTTTCTGGGAGTCACAGAGTGAATTTTTCGTGGGTTGCTTGAGGAGCTAGTTCTTCTGGGAGTTTCAAGTTGATTACAAGGAGGAAACGGAGAAAGAGAGTGGCTGCAGGTGGGTTTGAGGTGAGTTTCTTGCTTGCTTTGATTAATTTATTTCTCATCTCTTTCTATTTGGTTTGCTCCGCATTGCTCGTCGTTCTGGGTTGGAAAATATGGATTGTATGTTGCGTTTTGTTGATTTCTGATCATTTGTATATCCTGTTGCTGTTAATCTCATTGTCATTCTTGTGGTTTGGCTTGGAGTTATTGGGACTCTGTTTCTCATACACTCTGTAAATCTAGCTTAAGATCTCCTCACCTGTATTAGCCCATGAATGTCACCTGAAATGAGGCTCTATACATTCATGTTTTATTTGATTCCCAGTTTATCTTTCCCTCGGTTCTTGCTCTGGTTTCTTTTCTTCTATTTTTATTTCTCTGTTGCCGGAGTGTTTGAAATGCTAAGTATCAGAGTTGGGTTTGGCTATTTACTGGGTTGACCGTTTACTGGGGTTGCCATTTTGTTTGGTGTGTTTTCGGGGGGTGAATCTGGTGGTTTTGGCTCTCTATGCATTTTATTTGAAATGACTCGGACAACAGGAAGGTAAGCAGTGGAGACAAACCTTCCTTATGGCGGGCCAAAGCACTGTAAATGGGTCTATCTGCTGGGATGCCTCCCTCAATTATTCCACCACCCGTTCTTAAGCCAGGGCACTCGCAGGCACACGATGATGCATAGCGACCTTTTTACAGCAAATGGTGCTTGGGGAAGGATTAGAGTGATAAGGGCGTTTCCAGATTTTGTGGGGTTGAGACTGAGTTCCAGGAAGGCATACCTCAACTTTTGTCGTTCAGTCTATCAACACCGGTGACCTCTGACTTTCGTTGTAATCCTTTGATGGATCTGACTTATGGTCCAAGCTCGATGTTTAATGATCTTAAGGGGTCTGGTGTTCTACCGGTTGCAGGGTCAGGCCTAGCTTCGAGCCCTGCCCAATAAAGTAGCCATATTGTGGTGGAGGTTTTGGTATGTTGCTCATGCCAACAGAGAGGGCCAAGGGAGTGTATTTGACATGTTTGTTGCCGCTTTGTGGACGGGAAATGCCTCATTTACTGTGATCGATGATGAAAACCATGTTGAAGCTATGTCAGGTGGATGTCAATTCTCATGCTGCGTCTTTCGCTCACGCCCACCGAATCCTTCAAACCCATTTTCTCAATCCCATGCATGCAGCCACCTTTAATGGACCCTACAACATCATCTCTCTACATCATCATCCATACCCCTCATCCATCTATCCACTTCTCTCTCTAGACTTCCATGCCCGTCATCATACTTCTTTCCAGCAACTCATACCCATCATCACTTATACTCATGTCCATACCCATACCATGCTTACCCCCATTAGCCTAAACCACCCTTTATACACACCTTTTCACCACTACACCCATCCTTCCCACCTTTAACCTCATCCATACCCATGCCATCACTCACACCCAGTAGATCCATGCAAACCCCCTATACCCATTTCCTGCACTATTAAATCCATCATACTTATTTCAGCCATCATCATCATCATCATGCTCGTTACCCATCTCTCTACACCACGCTAACCTTCATGCCCATTTCCCAAACCCACTATAGACACTCATCACTGTAGGGACCCCTCCCCTTGATGACACGTGGCGCACATCGCTATCCGGATAAACTCCATTCGGACTTCCAAAAGGACACATGGCGCTCCTCTATCCGAACTCCCTCATGGAGAAGCACACGACACGCGCGTACGTCACGCCCGGGCGATAGCATATCCTATCCGGATATGCTGTCCGGATCATTGACTGAAGTGAGCAAGCCTTGCTGAGTCACCCCCGACAGCCTGCCACAGCCCATGCTCCGCCGCTTGCAGAGCGAAAGGACAGGAGCGATGGACAAGAGCGATGGCAAGTCTCCTCCCACGATCTCTGACAGGCGCCCGTAGGGTGATGATGGCCCTGCCACCACCTAGAGGCATCATGACGAGCCAAAAAGTCTCCCCACCATTGAAGAGGGAGGCAGAGCTTCTGACACTATATAATAGGACCTCACACAAGGAGGAAGGTAAGTCTACTATCCTTAAGAAAAGACCAACAGCTTAATCTCTCATGCCCTGGCTAACAAAACCATCGGAGGGTGTGTCCGGACACCCTATCCGGACATCTTTTGCAGGGAAGACTGAACCAGAACTCAATATTGGTTGAAAGCGTGCGTCCACTTGGAAGCTACGTGGATCACCGGGACGCAAGGCATCAACAATCACCACACTCATCTTTTATCCCCCATATCTATCATCATTCTTTTTTTTTAACACCCAATACCCACACCCGCTCAAGTCATCACCTCTTGGACCACACCATCAAACTCGTTTTGGGTTCCCACTCCTTCTCCTTCCTATTGCAAGTGAAGATCTATTGTGCATGGCTGCCTTCTGGTGAAACCTTCGAAGGCCGCGAAAGAAGCTGGTTCGGATGCCTCATCTGTTATGTGTACCTTGTTACTCACCAAGAGACTAACTCTGTTGAATCTGAAACTTATTGGTAGGTTGTCTAGCATCTCCTGAGCGCGAAGCAAAAGCGCTTCATGCATCTCGTTGCCCCTCGATTCCTACAGGATATTCGACTTTTGGACCTCCTATGGACTGCGAGCCCCAACACCTGAATGCTAGTATTTATTTTGGTGGGTTTTCGTTCCGGGAAAGACATCTCGAATCTAGCTAAGGTCAATCTTGAACTGTCTCAAATATGTTCCATCTCAGTTTGAACGGATAGCGGTTAAAGGAGCAGTTTTCGAGTTGGCTGTCAAGGCGGGTATTCATTCAGTGTTCTTTGGGGGAGGGTAATGATTGGGCTCCCAAGTAATGAGGGCTCGCGAAGTATGGTGGGAGTCAAACACTCAGGTCACCGAAGCCAATAGACGTTAAGGACCATGTTATATATAACAGCAACTATGGCAGCGCATTTGGGTGGCCCGAAGCATGCTGCTCAGATATATCAGACAGACTGAAAGCGATAGCTACACCAGAATCGCCGCGTGTTCCAATCTGGATGATGACCCTGATTTGTAAGGCCTCGGTAAGTAGGTTTGACAAGCGTGCACAGAGGTGATATCGCCTATGAATGCATACAATGAAGAGTGTACCTCCAGTTTCTATGTGGAACTGTGGTTTGAAAACAAGACCATTGAAATATCCTCCTATAGCATTTGAACGCTAGCGTGGTTATGATGGAGGTGATGTTTTATACATCCTTAGTCTTCGGTCCAAGTACAGCTTACTTGTGGAGTCTGAAGACTGTGAATTAGAGAGGAAATCTGGAGGACCCAACATGAACTCTGGAGTATTTGATTATTTGCGGAGACATACGTGGGAGCCTCATCCGCCGCTGCCGGTTCATTTCAGACCTGGGAAATCATCATAGTGGCAGTCCGCGCAGCCACCTATAATGATGAAGAAAAACCGTTCGCCGCTGAGGAAATCTCTCTAATTGTTCACACCGTCAACCTGACAGTGACACCGATTGCAGTGATTCTGATGACGGTTTGGAGAGTCCCTTGATCTTGCGCCCAGTTGTGTGTTTAAACAAGGGTTTGATGCCGGCTCCAACACAGAATAGTAACTGAAGCATGAGGTATGGCAGCCCTATTCCTCATTTGAGCACTCTCCCTGGCCCTCCTGTCTTTTCTTCACCACTACAGCCTGCTGCTGTGCCCTTTCGAACATCACCTGCGACTCCTCAGCCTGTTGCTATCTCTTCTAGTTCATCTTTGCCCACATCCTCACTTCCTTATTATTCAAATGGGTCAGCTGAGTCGCAGCACCAAGTTTTTGATGCTACAGAGGAGTCATTGCATCTTGAGAAATCACCTCGGAGTTGCGGCGGCAGGAGAAGTCGAGGACGAAGAGGGGTCTTTGCTCAGTGATGGTGGTTCGTTGCTGTTCTCCGTCGGGAGTTTGCTTGAAACAGCGCCGTGCGGGTTCATGGTGTCCGACGTTTTGGAGCCCGACTCCTCCATTACATATGTGAACACTGAGTTTGAACTCGTTACTGGGTATAGAGGAAATTCCGGGTCTTGTGATTTCCAGAGGGTTTGGATTCTCATATGGCACGAGGAAAATAGATGGAAGGAAGCTTTCGTTCCTGTCAACACCCTTCTATCTTTGGGATTCATTCTCTCTACCTTTCGCATGACGTGCATGACTTCATTTTTGCATGGCTACCTATGGCGTGGCCACTTGATGGCCGCGTGTCTTTTATTTCATTTCTCCTATTTTATCCTCTTTGGTTTTTAAGATGATTCTCAAATCTCTTTACTCAAATAAATTTCCGGAGTTTAGTTTTTTTTTCTTTTCTAAAATAATTCCTCAAATTCCGGCATTTCAAATGGTTTTTCAATTTTTAAATTCTTCAAATAACTCCAATTTTCAAATTTTCATCCTTAGTTTTTTTTTAGGCTCTAAAAATCCATTTTAATAAAATTTGGTTGTCATTTTCTCTTCGGCAAGCCTTTTTCACATTTCTCTTGTTTTTAAAATGTTTTAAAATAAGCTTAGATTAAATTTCGTAATTCCAAGTGATGGAATTTATGAGATTGATTCATGCAAAAATAAAATGGGCTTTGGTGGGGGCCCAACATCAGTGAGTGCTCATTTTAAAAATAAATCTGAGTGAATTGTGAGACATGATGATTTCTCACTCTGTTTGGTGGCATGTGTGACATATTTCTTGATTTTTGTTGTGCACTAACCTCATTTCTTGATAGCGCATGATAGCTCGCTGCTAAGGTACGCATCCTCTCTTACTCTGATTGTTTTCTCGTGTTTGCTTCGACTTTTAATATGTGATTATGTCGGTATTCGTTGATTTTCTCGTCGATTGCCCCGTCAACTTCATTTTATTAGTAGAGACCCGTTTTTAGGGACTTAGAGGAGTGCTACGATCTTTACCGTACCTTCCCGATAAATAACCTGACCCCCGAGCCCATTTTTGGTTTTTCACGGATCACATTTTCCAAAGAAGGAGTCACACTTAGGGTTTTTCTTTCTTATTTTGTTTACTCTTTAAAAATAAAACAAAAATACGTGGCGACTTCAAATCATTTTTCTTAATCAATAAATCATTTCTTTTAAATAAATAAAAATCGAGCTCATCATTTGAGTGGGAAACGCATTGAGCCGAAATGCGGGGTCCACACATGTGCATCTAAATCCTAATATGTTCATCATTCAAAGTCTTCTTAAGGTAAATTTTCATATCTTTAACACTAGAAATCTCACTCTTTTCTTAATTCACCCTGTCTGGGGTCTTACTATTTCTCATTTATTTCTATTTTTTACAAATTGGCCTCTTTTAGGGTCTTTTCATTTCATTTTTTTTATTTTTTTATTTTTTCATTTCCATTTTACATAACTAATACTCTTCTAGATAGTTATGATGCAAATGAGTGCAATAACATGTCATTCTATTATATAATTCATACTAGTTTTGCAAAAATCCATAACATATTTTCAATTTCTACACATTTATATAATGATCATCCCATCTCAACCAATAATTACTCTATTATATACAATACGCTTCACAATAAGATTCACACTAAGATGTCCATTACTATTATTACCACCAATTAATTTCTAGCAAAGCACCCGATAAAAATCAATCACCATTCCAATAAATTATTTCACCAACCACAACAATGAAATAAATTATATCATAGCCAACAACAATTAAATACCAACAATACTAATATTTTGACTTTACAATAAACCTTCATCTACTTCTCATTTAGCATTTCTTTTTTTTCAAAAGAGAATCATTTTACTTGTTTAGAGTTTCTAAAAATAACCCAAATGAAAAGCAAATGAAGATTTACTACAACTCAATAGCTCACCCACTTCTATGGAGGTTTTTTGAAGGTAAATAAAACTGAAATGAAAAGTTCAAAAAAAAAAAAAAAAGAGAGAGTTTGGGAAAAACACACTCCTACTTTTATTGTAAAATCCAACAGTTAGATTGGAAAATTGACTCTGTAGGAATGTCTACCAAATCAAAGACTATCAATGTCTGAAAATTCGTCACAATTATAAATTTTTCCGTACTGTCGGATGGGCGGAGGTGTGGCACGGCCAGCCTATCTTCAGTTTTTTTTTCTCCATTTTCTCTTCTCTATATCTTCTCTTATTTGTGCCTCCTCACTCAGTGCCCTTCCTTCCCTTCTATACTTATTATTATTATTATTATTATTATTATGATAACTCTAAGCTACCACACATGTCCTTCTTCAATACATTAAAACCACTCTTCCTTGTCGCATCTCCCACAATTATAATTTATGTCTAACTTACAATTTTCTACCTCGTAAGAAGTACCATTGTATATTTGGTTAAATCTGCCACAAGTTTGTTCTTCAAAAAATATAATTTGATGTTAATCACTTATGCACTTTTACTCTGAAATTAAGTCAAGATTTCATAAATTATAAAAAAATTAATTCTCATTTATTTTCTTGACATACCATATTCTAAAAAAAAATGTCTGAAGCATCATAAATCATTAACATCCCAAAAGTTGAAATTTATAGCAATCTTTAATCCACTAATTTTATCAATATTTATTTATCAACTAAAATTTAAATAATATTCTAAAACTTAATTCCATCAATTTAACATGTCCGAAAAAATATTGAATCGACTAGCTTTCTTCTTGTAATTTTCTTAATTTAATCAATTCACATATCTTAACTATAATTCTTATTCCAATTTGGCCAAGGGATGATGTGGCAAGAATTCAAACCTTATATTTTGACCTAATTTTAAGTACCTCTTAACATCTAAATAATTTTTAACACATGTTTTTGATAGTCTACTTTTGACTAAATTTTCTTACTAATTTAAAAAAAGATTTAATGTTGTGAGCCAACGTGTACCTAAATGTTTAGGTATTGCATAATTATATTGTAGGATGCATTAAAACTTAAAAGTTCTATAATAACTTGTCAATTAATTATATGTGAGCAAAGTTTTTCATGGAGCAATACTTTTTTGTTCCTTGTGTCTAAAAGTTTATTTCCATTATAAAAGCCCTCCCAATACCTTTTAAGACGTTAAAACTGTTTTGAGTGAAGTTTAGATCTTCATAATTTGAATTGGCTGGCTTTTTAATAGTATTTTAAAATTAAAAAAAGAAAAAAAGAAAAGAAAGAAAATTAAGATTTAGAAAGCTCCTTGAATTCGCAGGCAAACAATAATAATAAAAGAAATAACTTAACACACTTCTTACACATAACCTATATCTATCGTTACTTCCATATCATATATAAAATTACCAAGAATTTTTTATGTTTGTAAACTTTTCTTTCTCTAAAATAATTTAATATTGTAATGGCAATATTTAATTTATTTTCTAAATAAATTGAACTTTTCATTTATATTCAATATTATACTGGAAATGTTAAATTTATTTTAATTATTTAATTGTAACTTATATGATTATCATTTATCTTGAATATTAAATAATTAATTGTAAGTATTGCAATTTCTTATTTACGTACGTGGAATGTTGAAGAGATTTTTTTTTTTTTCTTTTCATTGTTCTTTTCTTATTTGAATATAAGAATTATAATTTCATATATATGCTAAATGTTGAAAAGTTTGACTTCCTATTTACATTGAATAGTGAAGTGGTCGTGTAGACATAAAAAATCATGTTTTAAATTATCATTAAATTCATAATCAAAATTGTGATTCTTTAGTTTAATGAATTTGAGTTGACTAGTGATGGGTCATATATACTGAATTTAGTAGATGACACATGGAAAATTTTGAAAAGCTATAAAATTAAGTCATGCAAAAAAAAAAAAAATAATCAAAATAATTAATGTCAAAAGAAAGATAAAAAAAAATATTTTCTTGTTAGAAAAATTTTCAAATGAAAAAGACAAATTAGTAAAATCATGGATCCGAATTCCTTGAATTGAGTAAGCAAATTTTGGGATATGAAACTCAATTCCCCAACCATACTTACAAGTGTCCTCCGTCAATGCAAGGGATTCGAAATCTGAAGTATAAGATCCCCTCGCGAGTCCATGAAAGGCACGCTAAGTGGCATACGCATGGTCTTCACCAACCTAAAAAGTCAACAAAGTTACTCGAGGATACAAAAGGGGAAGCATAAGATGCTCTTGTGAGTTCATGAAAGCACACCAAGAATTGCACACGTGCTCTTCACCACCCTCAAAAGTCAACAAAATCACTCTGGGACTCAAAAGCTAAAGCATAAGATGCCTCTGTGAGTCTATGAAGCATGTTAGTACCACACACATGCTCTTCACTGCTCTTAAAGGTCAACAAAGTTACTTGGTAATAAACAAAACATATATATATATATATATATATATATATATATATATATATATATATATATATAGAGAGAGAGAGAGACACACATAGATGTTAACCATAAAACATAAAAATGGAAATTCAAATAATTTCCCATGGCTTTAGGGATCTTATCATAGAGTAAAATTCTTGTGCTTCTGAAAAACATAGTTTACAACCCCATCTATGTAAGAAAACAAATTTTACATTAAAATTATCCAAAACAATCATCCCTAGAGTCATAGGATGAATTCCTAATAACCCTGCAAAATAGAGTTAACATACCCTAATATTAAATCTAACATGCTACAGGTATCAAAATCTCTGGCTAGTACTAGTTGTTGGACGGTTTAATATTTGCCAAGATGTGCATGCATTTGAGATCTTAGGCATAATTGAAATGATTAAAAATCAAAACTTTAGCCCCACAGGGTGTGTTAGAAACCATACTTAAGATTTGAATGTTCCCAAATCCAAATCCTTTTCCATAAAAGATGTCTCGAAACCTTGTGATTGTGATCTTCCATTTGATGGCCCCTTCTTTGATCCATGGTACTTGTGAAGAGTGACTGGACACTTTTTGAGAAAGAAGAGATTTTGTTTCTTTTTTAGGACAAAACACAATATCGATAAGGGCAGGCTACATCTTTCAGAATGGAAGACTCACGCACCATAGCATAAAGAGGAATCTCCACATGAGCCACACCATTGAGAATTTGGGGAGGCAGCCGCACCATTCAGAATTTGGGAGAAGTAGCCAGCAAAGATAGAGAGACGGCCACGCCATTGCTCTCCAATAGTAGGCCACACCATTAGTAGAATGAAGGGCACGCATACACCAAGGAGAAAAGGCACTAGAATTTCAAAAAATGGGTTGCATCTTTCAAAGCAACATGCAGCAAGCAACTTTAGGGAGAAGGACCACGCACAGTCCATTGTGACAACCCACAGGCACAGGAAATCTCCACACCGGCAGTACCCAATTGGAAAAGAGATTTCTTTTCTCAACAAGCAACACGCACCACACAGCCTCCATGGGATTTCAAGAACACGACTTGCACCTTTAGGACGCACCAAGGATTCTTTCTCCAGGCACGATGGAGCAGTTTTGAAGAACACACAACTACATATTTGGAGACGCAGCAGGCTACCACAACAAGACGCATAGTGTGGGATTTTCTTTCTCCACCATGCATGGGATTGGTGGCCACATTGAGAGCATAAAAGGCATACACAGTCGCACCACTTCGGATTTCCTCTAAGGAACACGCGTAGCCCGCATAAAAGGAAAGTAGCACGCAATAACTTTTGGAAGGGCCCACACGCATGGCTGAATTTCAGTAGATAACAGCCTACACGCACAAGATTTTTCAAGGACCGGGGGCTGCATGATTTTGGGATGAAAGGCATCATATTTTGGCTTCTTTTTGAACATCAAACACACCATACGTGGGCTGGCAGAGAGTCCTTGGAGGCATCACGTACAACCTTTGTTGGGCTAAGTTTGTCCGGCCCATGAGCCCATGTGTTGGGCTATTTTATCTTTGGATATTCCCTAAACCCAAATATAGATATATAAATAGCATTAGGTCTTTGGTATTACAAGAAAAAGGTGAGAAGGGAATTTGATTGAGAAAAAGAAAGAAAATTATGGTTATTTTATGAGCATTATTTTGAGGCTTAAGGTGAAGTCATAGGTTCTTTCATCAAACTTTTGGGGAAGTTCCTGTGGTATGTTTTTCTCCCTGATTTCTTTTTGTACATGTTTCTTGGGGTGATGTATTCTCACCTCAAGTATTGAAACGTTTATATAAGTTTTCAAGGTGAAGAAACCTTAAGACTTAATTATTATATTCTCATTTATTGAAGTGGAATAAATTTTCTCTGTGATTTTTTACCTCTATTTGGAGGGTTTTTTCATATTATATATGGTGTCCCCTTTTTGGTTGAATGTTCTTGATTATCATTCTTGATTCTTGTTAGGTTGTTATTATTGTTGAGGGTGGTTATTATTGTTGAGTGCTGGTTATTATTGTGGAGAAATCTTTTAACCTTGAGAGGTGAATACTCTAAATCTCTCCCTTTATCTTCCCAACAACCTTTTGGTGGAGAAAAGAGGCAACCCACACACATTGTTTGGAGAGGGTAACTTAAAGTTTTTATATTAGTTTTAATTCTTAATATTAAATTGTAAGTTAGTTTTTATATTTGTTTTGATTCTTAATATTAGATTGAAAGTTAGATTTTTTTTATATTAGTTTTGATTCTTAATATTAAATTGTAAGTTGCAGTTTTTACATTAGTTTTGATTCTTAATATCAGATTAAAAGTTAGATTTTTTGTATCAGTTCTGATTCTTAATATTGGATTAAAAATTAGACTTTTTTTTAAATTAGTTTTGATTCTTAATATTAGATAGAAACTTAGATTTTTTTTATATTAGTTTTGATTCTTAATATTAGATTGAAAGTTAAATGTTTTTAATGTTAGTTCCAATTCTTGATGATAGCTTGAAAGATTGAATCTTTTTGGATACTACTTCATAATTCTTAGTGAAAGATTGAAAGTTAGAATATTTTTTATCCTTGATGATAGTTTGAAAGATAGATCATTTTTTAAATACTTTTTTTTTCATATTTCTTAGTGATTGATTGACATCATGTTGGTTTGTTTGATCAAAAAATCCTTAGTTTGTTGTTTTGGTAATCTTTTGTTTAATTTAATTTTCAAAGGCCATAGGAAAATAATGAAGATTGGCTTCTATTTCGTTATTTTAGTTCAGTTGATTGCTAAAAAACTTGACTTTGTGGTTATGTTCTCCTTTAGTTTAGTTGATGTTTGATTCTTATGGTTTGTTATTTGAAAATACAACTTTTCCTTTTAAAAAAAAAAAAAGAAAAAAGAAAAAAAAAGTGATAAAACAAAGGCTATAAATAATTAAGGAAAACACCCAAAAGGGGGGGTGAATTGGGTTTTTCAAACACAACAATATATGCACAATTTAAAATAAAGTAAAGAGATAGAGTTAGAGAATTCAAACTCGGGTTTATAGTGGTTCGGCACTTCCTTGCCTACGTCCACTCTCCTCAATCTCCTAACCGAGTGAGGGTTCAATAACTTGAAGCTTCAATCAAGCTTTTAATCTTCTTACACTTGAATTCCGGCTCCAATGGGCTCTTACACAATCTCTTCAAGATTTTAACCACTTGAAGGCTTTCACACTCAGTTTAAAACAAGGATGGAACTCTCAACCTAGCTTAAGGATGGCTTAAATACAAGAGAAGGCTAGGATGATTCACAAGAGTGCACTAAAGATATGCAAGTGATGGTTTTAATGCACTAAGAAAGAAATGAGAGCTTTTTGATCAAGAACAAGTAGGTAGACAATTGATTGCAAAGGTTCTCTTAGTCATAAATGAAGTGGGGCTCTCAATTTATAGGTTTCTAAGCTCGGGAGACAAAAACAGCAGAAAGCAGCCTCGACCGGACGAGCAAAGGGTCGACCGGATCACTAGCCGTTGGAGCATTTAATGCATGACAGGTTACCGTTGCCTCGACCGGACCTCGACCGGACCTCGACCGGACATTGACCGGACAAGGGTGAGGCTCGACCGGGAAGAGAAGGCTACTGGGAGAGAGAGAAGGTTTTTGTGCCTCCCTCGACCGGACAAGGGCAACCGGTCGACCGGTTCTGCAACCGGTTGAGCCGGTTGGCCATAGCCTCGATCGGTTGAGCCTTTTGGCCCCGAAAACCTATCTTTTTTAATTTCTTTCTTTTCCAATACTTAGGCAAGGTCTTTAGGTGAGTTAATATGCCAATTTTGAATCATTTTGCCTAAGGTATATTTGATAAGACTCGAGTTTTAAAGAAAATCAAGTTTTAAAGAATAAACCGAGTTTTCTAAGATGCATGAAAAGGTATGAACATCCTAAGTGCACTCATGCTATCATCTTACATTCATTTCCTATGATCACAAGTCTTCCAAAATGATCTCGATCCCGTATTCGTTTGGTCCTTGATGAATTTTTAAGATTATGCCTGAGATTCTTAACAATTTAAAACAATTAGTCATTTAACCATGGTTTGTTATCATCAAAACCTTATTAGGAAAACCCTTGGGCTAACAAAAAGAATTCTTTTTCTCAAAATATCTATGAAAGTCTATTTCAAAAATTCATCTTAGGGTCCTTATGGTCAAAAATCTTTTCCTAAAAGGTATGCAACTAGATTTCATTCAATATGCATTCTCCTTTCTGTTTTCAATAAAATTTTGGTTTTGAATAGTACATGAATCCGAGCTTATGATCCCAAATAAATGGGGTGATTCTTGGCTTTGAAGAACTTATTAGTGCTCATGCAAGGTTGGGAATACATAGGCTAAACTCGTGTATATCAAATAGGGATTTGGTAAGGTCCCTACATAAAATTAACTTTTAAACCTTCTGTTGCCAACTTGCTTGCTTTACTACGTCTTTGAAATAAAAAATTGATTCGACCTACCTAGGATGCTTCTAAAATTTTTCCTATGATTATATGGCATTGTGGACTCCTTGAACTTGTTTTTAGAATTTTATTTGAGTTAAAAAACAACTTTCAATAGGAGATATGAATTAATCTTTTGGTGGAGCTTTCACCTAATTCTGGACACGTGGACTATTTTCATGTTTTTAAATTATTTGGTGACTTTATAAAATTATTTTTATATTTTTCCTTGATTCTAGACTTCTTGAAGTTGATTTTAGACACATAAAATATTGAAAAGTAATTTCCTAACTAAGGGAAATATTTTTCCCTTACTACACCCACTACATTGATCAAATTTTGAACAAATAGAGTATTTGGTTGAATTTAAAAATGATTTGTGTGCATACTTACCCTGCCATTATTTTTCCTGTAACCATGAACATGTTTTATAATTTTTTGTATGATTTTATCATCTTTGGTTAGTTAAAAAAAATTGGTTTATGCCTGCCTTAGAGTTTTGTCTTATTCTAGACCATTTGGAGATTTTTGTAAACTACGATTAAATAGTGCCTCAATAAATTATTTGGTCACTTGGATGATAATCTAGACATGTAAGATAAGATCCCCATTTTTTGTAATAAATTTCTTTTTCTAGATTTTTTTTTTTAGGATTTTTTCTTAAGCTTCCTATTATGATTTCATGCTAGTAACCTTGTGAAATGTTTACTTTGTTATTTAATCTGAAGTTATTTGGCTTATCATGACATGATCCTGGCTTTTTTTTTTTTTTTTTTGTAATATAGACATAATGAGGATGTTACCTTATTTTTATCATGATGAAATAATGCTTCTAGATATTCATTTAAGATTTTTCTAATGAATCTAACTTTTTTGATCCTTTGCTACATATTTGGACTAAGTCACTAATTTTGGTACTCTAACTTTCTTGTGCATTAATTTAGCCTTAATATTGAGCTGTATGTATGTGGCATGTGATAGTAAACACTTCTTTAGATCCCAAACTAACTTGCGATAATTCATGAGAACTTACCATGTGATTGCATGCATCTTTGAGTTTAGATATCCTTGTCATTTAATCTTATTGAGTTCCTGCCATTTCGTTTAAGTTATACATATGCCATGTATATTAGGGATTGTTATCGTAGTTATTTGTTGTTATATTTGTTATGATTTCCTCTAGCTTTATGCAAGTGCATTGTATGTTATGTATGCTATTAAGGTATGCCCTTTACATTCTTTACCTCTTTTACCATATAACTATACATACTTTGTGTGAACACTCTCATGCTTGATATTTTTTGTTATGTTTTGATCATTGCTTGATTTCTTAAATGGAATGAAATGCATATTGTGTGTCATATTTTCTAAACTAACCTTAATGCCTTCATGAAAGTGCTTTAGGTTTCAGCTAAGGTATGCTTATATTTTTTTCCTATGGATTTGGATCCTTTGGCATGTTTGTTTTGGTGTGAATAACATTTCTTTAGGTTTTAGATAGAATCACCTTTGCTATCTTGTGGTATCCTTGATTTATCAATTAGTTACCATATTTACCTTAACTTAGTTAGTAGAAACCTATTTTAGGGGCTTAGAGGGGCACTACCTTTATGGTATCTTCTCGATAGGTAACTTGACTCACAGATTTAGACTCAGGTTTTCATATATACGCTTTTTCAAATCACTTTTAAGGTTTTTGTTTTTTATTTTATTCCCCCTTTTAAAAAATAAATAAAAATAAGTGGCGACTCCAATTTTATAAAAATAAGTTTTTCACTAAGAAAATGAATCTCACCATCAAGTGGGAACGCATATAAAAAATGTAGGTTCACACATAGAGAAAATGACTTAAAAAATTTGAAGAGGTAGAAACAACACACACTAGCTACAACGCCATAGTAGAGATTGAGAACGTTTCAAAATTTTCTAAAGATGAACTAGAGAAAGCTCTTCCAACATTTGAGGATGAGGAGTGAGTGACAACGGATGAGTTAAAATAACTAAACCTAGGCACTATTGAAGAATCAAGTGTAATCTTTGTTAGTGTGTTCTTAAACCCTTTTGAAGAAAAAAAGTACCATGAATTGCTAATTGAACATAAAGACATATTCACTTGGACATACAAAGAAATGTTTGTTAATTTGAACCCTAAAATTTTAGTTCATCACTTGGTAGTTAAACATGGGCTCACATGATTAAAAAAGCCCAACATCTATTCAATCATAACTCAACTTCTAGATTGAAGCATAAATTGATAAGTTGATTAAGTCATTTCATTAGGGAGGTAAAACATTATCCCGATCAAAAATAATAATAAGTGAATCTTTATTTGTATAGATTTCAGGGATCTAAACAATGCATTCCTAATAGATGTTTTTCCCTTGTTGATCATTAATTCATGGTTGATGTAACCACTAGTTAGGAGGTTTTATCCTTCATGAACGACTCATCAAGATACGCGTGAATCATATAATATGAGCTTTTTTCTCACATGAGCCTAAATAGGCAATGACATCAAAAAAATATTTTGAACTATGTTCTGACTTGATCTTCTCTTTATGAGGGGTACATAAGAAATTTTGGGAAAACCATCCTAAGATCAGTCACAACAAAAAAAAAAAAAAAAAAAAAAAGACTGTTTAACATCTCATTTTGAACAATTGAAATTGCAAAGTACTTCAACGTTTTTCTTATGTGACATTGATGTGAACAACTTAAAAATAAACAAAAAATAAAAAATTATAAGTTGTTGGAACATCAAACATAAACTAATATTGATAAGTGGCTAGAAAAGCTAGACTTATTACATCTTGATAGAAAATGAAAAAGAAGAATATTAAAATCAAAGAAAAAGGCATAGGAGTTACATCTAAGCCAAGTGTGCAAGTTCATCACAATAATAAATTTAAATGATAAATTAGTAAACCTTACTATACAAGACCCAAACATTCTCTAGAAGCCCTTTTACTCACCTACTATAGTAAATGATAAATTATAGTCTCCATTCCTTAATCCTCATCAAAATATAATCTCTAGTTTCTCGTCTGAAAAACCCTCTGCTATGTTTTTTTTTTTCTAATAGAAGACCTAAACTATAAAAAAAACCAGAATTTTTTTTATTATTACTAAATGAGAGATTTAGTTTATTTTATTTAAAGAATAAAAATGTTAATAGATTTGTAATTGTTACAAAATTTATGAATTTTTTTTTTTACCTACTGTTCAAGTGTTTTTTAATGACAGCTAAAAAATGTTATTAGAAATTTAGATGGTTTAGTTTTAGACAATTGTGTAAATTTCATGTTTCATAGAACTAGTTTTTTCTTTTTTTTTTTTTTTTTAAATTATCCAATTGTACAACTATTGAATTATGCATTTATTAAGGAAATGGGAGCCTAATTTTGTTATTCTGAAAATTGCATAAAGGTTTAAGTATAAATTCATAAAACTTACAATGAGGAATAATAATTCAATAATTTGATTTTTTTTTTTTTAAGTTTAAATGAATCTACACAAAATTTTTTAGTTTATTTTCTATTCTTTTTTATCCTTGAATATCTACCTTATTAGTGTTTGTTGTTATAGTAATCATACTATTTGCTAGTTTTTTGAATTGATGATTTAAAATTTAATTTTTTTACAAATTACTTCTCTTTTGTCACAAAATATGGAATCAAATTTGAGATCGTCATTTGCTCAAAATTCAACCACAAACAATCAATTAAAGGCAAAACTAGCCCTACATAAGACCTTGAGGAAAAATATACTTTGTAGGAAGGAAAGCTCTCCTATGTTTGTTATTGTAAAAAAGTTGTGAAATGTGAGGAAAACAACACCTTATTGAAGTGGAAGGTAATATTGGACCATGTAAATCAATTTCTTTTAATGTTAGATTTCGAATGCAAAATGATTTGTAGGAGTTTGTAAAATTTAAAAAGGCAGTTCAAGAGGCTTATGAATATGAAAATCCATATGACTCTAATGTATCAAAATTTGAAGGAGCTATGCCAGAATATGAAGAAAATGTTCAGGAAACGAAAAATCTCACAATGGAAAGTAATGGAAAAAGAATAAAACAAATAATGGATAAGTATTTGGCACCAAGAAGTACTTTAAGAATTCAACGCTCCATTAAGAGTGTCATAATTAGTTGATACAAAAGCTATCTGAAAAGCAGATATAGTTGTTGAAAGATTTTTTTATGATACATGCAATCTTACTAATGTTGTGAACTCCTTTAAACTAATGTTGGAATGCCATAACTACAATTGGTTATGGATATAAGGGTCCAACTTACCATCAAATGAGGATTAATTTGTTAAAGGATGCCAAGAAAGAAGTTTAGCTACTTGTAAACTCTTATTGTGAAATTTAGGCAAAAGTTGGGTATACATTAATTTTTGATGGTTAGATATCTAATATACAAAGAACACTCAACTTCTTTGTTTATTATCCTTAGGGAATAAAATTTTGTGAAATTCATTGATGCTTCAAATGCTGTGAAAGATGCAACTAATTTGTTTTGGCTATTTGAGGAGATAATTAAATGGGTTGGTCCAAGTAGTGTAGTTCATCTAGTCAAATGATAATGCAACAAATTATATGGTTGTGGGGAGAATGATTTCTAAAAAATATAAACACATCAATTAGTCTCCTTGTGTAGCTCATTGTCTTAATTTGATCTTTAAGAATTTTAGTAAGATAAGCATCAAAGGTGACAAATTTATGTATAGTCATGTTACTTTGTTAATTTGGTTAAAAAAGATAGAAATATGGATAAAGATTCTATAGCTTGGAACAATTCTCTACTACCACATTCATTGCACTTAAAAAGTCTCCATGGTCATAAACATGACTTGCAAGTTCTTATCACTAGCAAGTTTTTAGTGGACTCTAGATATTCAAAGGATAACAAAAGAAAAATTGTAGTTCCTATCGTATTGGATAATAAATTTTGGAATGATTGTTTTGTAGTTGTGAAGTTATGGCTCTACTTGTTTGCTTATTACATATTATTGATTACGATGAGAGACCTTCAATGAGATATGTTTATGAAAGCAATTTAGGATTCATTTGGGCATCAAGAAACTATTTAACTATGAACAAAGCTTTTATAAACCTTATACACAAATCATAAAGTAGTACTAAGATCGACTACCATGTAAAAGCATTCATGCAACAACTTATTAGTTGAATCTTTGTCTCCAATAAGATCAAAAAAAGTTTTGTAGCAATCTAGAGATTATTGGAAGCATCATGGATGTAATGATAAACAAACTATGAATGTCAAACATAAAGTATCAATGAATTAAGGTTGTTTCGTGACTGGTTGGAAAGTTTTGGGAGAGAGCTAACTTATGCTTCATGTGATATACTTCAACTAGATAAAAGTTAATTAATTAGTGTGATTATTGTTTTTCACTACTACTATTTAGTAGTGTGCTTTGAAATTTAGATTATTCTATCTTTAAACTTGCTAATTTTTTTTTCCCATATTTTTAATGTGAAATGATAATTAGATGAATGGTGGTAGTTGCATGGATATAGTGCACCAAATTTGCAAAACTTGACAAGTCAAATATTAATCCAAACTTCATCCTCTTCAAGATATGAGAGAAATTGTAATGTGTTTCAATGCATACATACCAAAAAGAGGAACATATTAGAACATCAAAGGTGTAATGATCTTGTATATATTCATTACAACTTGAGATTAAAAAATTAGTATAAATACTTCTTGATTGTATAAACTATGGATTTTTGTTTTGGCAAATTTGAATTATTATATGCTTCTCATTTTTAGTTTTTTTTTTGAAAAAAAAAAAAATTATGGTCTCATTGGCTATGCATACATTGATGAGAATGAATTTTGGATAGTTGATGAGGATGAGCCAAGAAAGATAGGTTATAAAGAAATTGAAAACCTTCTATATGAAAAAGAATCAATTCCAATAAATGATGCAAAATGTTCATCTTTTCATATTGGTTAGTGACATATGTAATGTTACAAAATTTTAATAATAATTTTTGAAAAAATAAAGATTTTCTTGTTAATATTTATTAAATATTTCATAGATGAAGAGGATGATGGTAGTGTGGCTTTAGGAGGGATTGATTTAGAAAACTTTGATGATCCATATCCATATGTTCCTTTGGAAGTTTCATATTGTAATATTCAAGATGAATGAAGACATGATCTATTATATTTGTATTTATTGATATAGAAACTATTTATAAATCACTCAAATATTGACATATTATCTTTTAAGTAACTTTTTAAGTTTAGTGATGGATATTTTTATGATGAATGATGTGTTAAAAACATTTTTAAGTTTAGTGATGGCTATTTATATGATGAATGATGTGTTAAAAACTTATTGAGAATTTACTCTAGTTATTATTACTTATATGTGGATGTCAAATATAATGTTTTCAAAATTGGACTAGTTATTAAACCAAAAAAAATAGTTCATGATTCAATGGTCTAACCGATGGTCAAACTATGGTCAAACCGATAACATCATAAATATATAATTTATATATTAATAAAATTTAAAATAATAAAAAAATTAATATATATACAAATTAAAAAATAATATTTTGAATTTATTAAATGATATAAACATATCATTTAAATATGAATATATTCAAAATGAAATAAATTTTGATTATTAGATTTTAACTAATTTTATAATTTTAGAAAATATTATATTATTTTTATTTAATATTATAAATCTTTTTAGAAACAAATATATTTTTTCATTTGCCATTGCAATCGACAAAGTGAATGTAGCTAAGTGGTAATTCATGTCTTTTCTTTGGTCTAGAGTTCATGAGTTTTCCTTCATTCATTTTTCTCATACCTAAAATCATGTATCCCAAAGTTTTCTTTCATTCATTTTTCTTATGCCTAAAATCATGTATCCCACATTGGATTTGGATAAGAAAAAAAAAAAAAAAAGGCTCCTTATATAATGAAAGAAAGAGCAAGGACCGAATCGTTCTGTTCATGTGGAATCGCCCGGTCCAGGCAATTTGCCAGTTCAGATTAGGAGGACTGGACCAGATGTGGATAAGAAAAAAAAAAGGCCCTTATATACACAACTTACCCAAGCCCTGTGTACAACACATGGGTTCAAGCTGTAGCCCATTTAATGGTTTTTGGATTGGGCTTTGGCCTTTTGTTTGGGCCTCTTGGAATTAAAAAAGAGGGGAAGTTTGGGCTTTAAATTGGGCCCATTTAATGAAAGAAGAGAAAGGATCAAACCGTTCTGTTCATGTGGAACTGCCTGGTCCAGGCAATTTGCCAGTTCGGCCGGCTTGTGATCGGTTAAATTGCCCAACGGTTTGATGAGGACCAGACCAGAAGTTTGGGTTTTAAACTAGACCCATTTAATGAAAGAAGAGCAACGACCAAACCGGTCAATTCATGTGGAACCACTCAATCTAGGCAGTTCATGTGGAATCGCTCAGTCCAAGCGGTTCACCAGTTCAATCGCCAGTTTACCGATTCAATTGCCCAACGATTTAATGAGGAGAACTGGACCGGAAAGTCCACCGGCCGATCCCATTTGATTTTTAAAACAATAGTCAAATATTAATGTTTTGGTAAATATTATGTTGATTACATTGTCAAAAACATAATCCTATATTGTTCCATAGATATTATATATGGTGATAAAAAATGTTGTGCAAAAAGCTCAACAAATAAACGAGATGCTATCAAAATTTTTGTAGAATTTATCATTTTTTATTTTTGTAATTATTTTTAATTTCTATAATTTATACATTAAATATTATTATATTATCAATTTGATCGTAGTTTAATCACCGATTTAACCAATGAATGATGAATCAATAACTAATCTAATTATGAAAATATTAAAAAATTTCTTATAGCGTCTCAAAGGACTTGGTATCAACATTAGTGAGTAAGGGGATTTAATCAATGATGTTCTATCCTTTCCATAAATGAGAAATGTCATCTTACTTATGGACAAGCTACTTATCAATCTCCAAGATTGAATATTTAACTATTCCAACTCCTTAAGTGCATTTCATTTTAGTCTCAAGATTGGCTAAGTCAATTTTTAATAAGGCTTTATAAGACATCACTAAGCTGAGTCCCAACACTATTTAAACTTTGGGTGTGCACTTCTGAAAACGCCTTAAATAATTTATTACTTATTAATTAATCTAAACTTTTAATTAGAAAACACATAAAGCTTCTTTTGCTATATTTCTTTTCATAAAAAAATTCAAATAATTTATTATTTATTATCATATTATTGTAGGAAGTGTTTTACGATATTTCTATATATATATATATATATATATATATATAAATTACCCTCAATCAATATATATATATTATCATATTATTTATTATCATGTTAATAAGCTATTTATTTTCGTATTTTCGTATTTGACCCGTTCAACTCATTTATATAATTGCATCATCTTATATAAATTTATTAATTTTATATATTTAAAAATGATAGAAATTTAATTTAATTTTTTAAATTATAAATACGGTTTAGCTAAAAAAAACTAAAATAAAATTTCATATCTTGAAAAATGATAAGGATTATAAATTTTCAAAATTAAAAATTAAACAAAATTCTAAATTAACATGTTAATAAAATTCTAAAAATTATAACTAAAACATAAATAATTAAATTAATTAAAATTTTAAAATTAACATTGAAGAAAAATAAAATATTTTAGAAATAATATTATTAATAAATTTAAAATATTAAAGAGGTCAAACAGGTTATAATTCTAGTACCCTTGACTCATTCTTTGCTAGCATGTCAACATCTTCTCAAGTCATGACATCAGTTCTAAATATTCCCATTTTTCCTTACCTAATAAAGCCCTTGACCCTTCTTTTCTTTTATTTATTTATTTAGGGGTTTTTTAAAAAGTATTTTAAAATTGGAACTAATATGTACATTTTAAAACTTTAAAAAATTATTTATAAATTTATAACAATTTGTGAAGTGCTAATAAGATGTCATTTCTATAAATTAAATTATATTTTATTTTATTAAATTAATTTAAATCTCTTAATCTGTTTTTTTTTTTTTTAAAAAAAAAATACAGATAACTTAAAATTTTAATAGTTAAATTCAACTTATTTCTTCAAAAGATAATTTTTAATTGGCTCTTCATAAAATGTTTTAAATATATAAATAATTATTTAATTGCCATATTTTAAAAATATTGTTTAAAAAAATAGGTAATCTTTTAAAAATCTTCTCATACTCGTGTGTATCAACACAAAGTCCATTCCTTGTGATAGTCATGTGTATCAAACTAAAAGATATTAGGGCGGCTCCAATTTGGTGGAAGAATGCGTAGAATAGACCCAACAATCAAATTAAAAGTCTCCTAGAGGCTTCTTCTAGAATTGACTCTTCTTCAACCACCCTTGTGTGGGTTTGGTGGCTCCTTTCTTAAACCTCCTATACATTATATATTAGAAGTGTCACAAAGAAAGGAAACTTGTGGACGTGAATGCATGGAAGGTCTTGGTATCAAACTAAAAGGCATTATGGCGGCTCCAATTTGGTAGTAGTATGCGTAGAGTAGACCCAATTTTAAATCAATTTTAATTTTTTTTAAATGTTTTTTAAATCAATTTTAAAATGAGAAATTATACTGTGTTTATTTTTTTAGATTGAAATTGGCTCTATACAATTTAGTCTGATTTGAAAATTTTTGGACTAAGTATATATTTATTTAAGTTAAATTATAAGAAAAAATATTTCAAACCTTCGAGCCAAGTAAATAAATTTTTTTCAAGCTTCATAGTGGATGAAGGTTCAAATCCAAAACGCTCCAATGGTCAAATCTATCACTCAAATTAGGTATATAAAAAAAAAATTCATACACATTTTTATTTAAATACAACAATAATAAATTAACAAATGGTTGTATGATATGATATTAAAAAAAAAACAACATACTCAATAAAGTGGGTTATCTCCAAACTTAAAGATGGTCAAGACAGAAGATTTCATACACATTTTTATTTTGTTAAAATTTTAATAAGAACACAATAATATTGTTCTATTCTATGGATGATAACTTCATTTAACATGTCAGCATTTATAGTCTTCCTTTGAATGCTTTTTTTAGATACCCAATTTTCAATTTCAATAAATAAATTGGGTGTTGGAGCTTTGAAAACTTCATTCAACAACCTTTGTTTAAAATTTGAAAACCTATAACTCTTTTTTGAGACTCATACTCTTAAATTGAGAATAAAAAGATCCTCTCTTTTTTGTCTTTCATTCAATTTTCTCATAAAATTACAAAAACCAAACAAAAATCAATTCTCATTTATTTATATATATGTATATATATACTTTGGATAAATGGAATAAAACAAATTGATATTGGTATGATCTAATCCATTATCAATGATCAATCTTGAACTTGATGGGTCATTTCTTTTTTTGATATATGAAATATAGGATTTCACTAAGTTAATTGTTAAAAATAATATAAAAGCCTTGTGTAGACCCTCATTTTGGTCTAAGTCTTTTGGTTATTTTTTTGGAGCATATTTTCACCGCCCGGGAAGAGCTGGCAATTAGTTTTTGGAGTAGGGGCCAGTTTCCAGAAGAGCAAGTGGAGGATCGCCTGCCTCTACGCTCATGATGAAATGTTCTAGACGAAGGATAGAGGAGTGGGGTGAGCAGAGGGAGTGGTGAAAGCTGGACTGAAAAAGGTGAGGGAACGGCAGGAAAGGACGGAAAAAGAGAGCAGGTGAAGGCTGGCAGGAGGTCTTCATTTTTGGTGGGCTGTGGCAGAGAGATTTTTGGGGTGGCTTGGAGAGCAAGCTGCCGAGAGGGCTGAGTGAGCTTTCCAGGGGGGAGGGAGAACGAAACCAGCCAGTTGAGGAGGAGCAAATCCGACTCAAGGAAGCACTCCAGGTATGTTCATTGTGAACCATATTTTATTTATTTATTTAGGGTATCATTCTACTGGATGTCTTTGTTGATTTATGTTTTCGTTTATACACTTGTGCCGTTGATTCTTTCTCTATTCCATGGATCCGGCTTGAGAAACTGATAAAGACCTTCATCATATCCATCATGAGGCACCTAGAGACATGGGTGGCAGTTTGGTTTTGACTCTATTCATGTTTTTCTCCACTAGTATGAGCCCATGGATCGATCCTGAGTTGTGATTCCATTGGGTTTCTATTTTTCATGTTTATTATTTTCCTCCAGTCTCTGTTTTTCTTTCATCACTTCTTGTTGCTCCATCATCCTAGTTTTCTGGTAACTGCTTCACACATGTTCTATATGAGTTGAGATTTTTAAAAGAGATAGATGGGGAAGAGTACAGGAAAAAAAAGGTGATGAAAAACGAGGATGAAGATGATTGTGATGGTTGGTTCACAAAAATATTGGAGCTTCATTCCTATGCATTGCTGTTTGCATCCTTGGTTTGTGTGGCTGTCATTTCATCCTTACCCAGGCGCTGGCAATCCTCCCAGGTATAAGGACTATGAGGCTCAAAGGCATTGGATGGAGATCACTCGTAATCTGCCAGCTAGGCCCACCAAATTCAAATAACGTTAATTTATGTGATGGGAATGAGAATATCCCAATAAAAAATACCAACTCAGAGGCACAATGGAAATAAGGCCCCACAAGTTCAATTCTCTCATCATGCAAATGGTTTGGCAGCTAGTATTTTAACCCATTTTCCAACTAAACCTACCATTTTGCACTGGCCACACGTTGCATGACCATCTCGACATGCAACTTATCACCATCACTCATCATGTTATTTACTTATTCATTTATATTTTGACATTAAAGTTTAATTTTTCAAAATTCTAATATTCATGTTCATTTATTTAATTATTGCCTTCATTATTATTATTATTCTATTTATTTATTTATTTTAAAACTCTATCTTTAAACAAATTCTTCAAAATCCCGATTTTCAAATTTAATTCCCAATTCCCGAAATTCCCATTTTCCAATTTTTGAATTTAATTTTCATTTTCTAAATTTTCAATTTTCACATTTATTTATTTAATCATCATTATTTTCATTATTATTATCATTTTATTTATTTATTTTTAAAATTCCATCTCTAAATAATTCTTCAAATTTTCAATTTCCAAATTTAATTCTCAATTTCCAAAAGGTCGATTTTCATATTTATTTATTTAATAATTATTATTATCGTTATTATTATTATTATTTTATTTATTCATTTATTTATTTTTAAAATTCCATCTTTAAATAATTCTTCAAAATTTCAATTTCTGAATTTAATTACCAATTTTCACAATTACTTATTCAACATTTATTTTCCAATTTCCATCTTTTATTGATTGCTATACATGATTGATTTATTCCATTCTATGACATGCATGCGATTATTCTGTTTTTGTTTACTAACCTTTGTTGACATCAGCAAATCAATTCATCACTCAGGTACACTATTTGCTTCTCTTGTCCATTCGATTATTTTGTTTTGATTGATATTCATTCAGTATCTATATTCGATCGATGAATTGACATACTTGCTTCATCTCATTAGTAGAGACCCGTTTTTTAGGAACTTAGAGAGGTGTTACGGTCTTTATCGTACCTTCCTGATAAGTAACCTGACTCTTGAGCCCAAATTTGGTTTTTCACAGACCTACTTTTCCAAATAAAGAGTCACACTTAAGGTTTTTATTTCTTATTTTATTTACTCTTTAAAAATAAAACAAAAATAAGTGGCGACTCTGAGTCATTTTCTTAATTAATAAATCATATTCAAATAAAAAGCGAGTTCACCATCGAATGGAAGCGCATGAGCATAAATACGGGGTCCATACCTTGGCTGCAAAATAATAAAAAGAAAAAGGAGAAAGTAATGAAAATAAAATGAAGTAAAAAAAAAAAAATTGGAACAAAATTAATAGAAAACCTAAGAAATAAAGAGTGTTCCGCAAATTATGAGAGGATAATTAAGTAAAGTTATATATAAATAAAAATATTAATGATTGGTTTCATACACTTTCTTTAAAAAATAAAATAAAATAAACACTTTATATTAAATTTAAAAACTCTTATAGAAAAATTATTGACTTATATTATGTTGTTAAAAATTATATTTTTAGTTCATTTAAAAAAAATATTATATATTTTGTAAAACTTATTATTATTTCTAAATATAGAAAATAACATCTAGATTAAATTCAATAATTTATATAAAAAATATATATAATATATCAAATTATTCAATCGAACAAAAAAAATATAAAGGAAAAATAAAATTTTATTCTAAAAATATTTTTTAAAAAAATCAAAGAATTAAAATCTTAATAGAAATTTTTTTTGATAAATTTTATATCAAAATCTTCATATATTTAAAACAATTTTGTAATTTTTTTAATAAAATTTAAATTTATTTAAATAAATAATATAAATGAGTGTTGAAATTTTTTACTCAATAATTATCTATCATAGAATAAGTATTATTATTAATTCACTATTATTTAATTAAATATAAAAGTTTAAAAGATTTAGTATTGACGTGCTTAACTGGAGCTCTTCTTTCGTGTTTAATCTAGTACACTCAATCAATCGACCAATTAAATATAATACGAAAAACATTTACATCAAACTAGGTCAAAACCCTTTAGGGTTTAGGAAAATAGTAGCAATTATATCATAGGACGATGCCCCCAACCACAAAAATCAGTTCTGCACTATTAATTGTCTTAAGTAACACCAAAACAAAAATAATTATTACAAAATAGTTTTAAAATAATTCTTAAAAAGTAGTTATCTATGAAAAACAGTTTTTTTTGCTAACCTTGAAATAGTCTTTAATAAACATGGCTACGATGTTTAAAATTTATTCTAAATCACATGTTTAATTAATTTCTTCGTCTATTCTCAAAGTCAAACTTGTATTTTGAATTAGAAAATTCAAGAGATTCTAAGAAACTCGTCTTCTAGATACACAACCTGATTGAAGCTGAGATGTAAGGAATTTTCACAATTGTTAGCATTCTTCAAGCATTTGGTTATTTAGAATTTGGTAAGTGATCAAATATCATAATTATAGTGGTCCTGGAACAACATTCGAAACCAATACACATTCAAATCACTTCCTCTTATATTGACATGTGGCGAGCAAATATTGTATCCCAAGGGGACCATCTTGACTATATTATGAGTCGAATATGAAAGAAATACAGCGAAAGTTGGAGGAAATTCTAGAGGAGGGAAACCAGCTGTTGGGTCCCCACAGAATGAAGGGATACAGCTGATCTGATGTAAGCATTAATACCGGAGGTGACGGCAGCTATACAAGTTGCTCTTCTGCTTTTACCAATTCTAGTTTTGGTTCTCTCCAACCTCTACAAATACCCTTAAGGAGTCATCTATTCATGTTAAAGAGAAGATAAGTCCAGCTATTAGAAATAGTAAGAAAATTGAAGGAGTTGCGCTTAGGACAAGAGGAGAGGCTTTTATTCCAAAGAAGATGTGGCTGATCATGAAGGTTTTCCTCTTGCAAATTTTAGCGTTTTGGCTTTTTGGTGGTGACATCCATTGTCAAGCTTCAACACATCGGCATACTTTTGTGGTAAATACTATATATGATTCTGTCCTTAACATCATCTTCTAATCATAATATTTAGGGAGCAGTATGTGTCTTATTTTCTACCGTATGATCCCCATGGGGTCTTCGAGTACCCTAGTGTCATTGAGTCGTTCATGCATGCTATGAATTTCTAATTGGTTATACTCGATGCAACTATTCATGCATGCATGTAATATTTCTCTTGAGATGAGGTTGCATGGTTAACTTTTAATTGGTTGTAGGTGAGGGAAGCTTCATATACAAGGCTTTGTAGCACCAAGAACATCTTAACAGTAAATGGACGATTTCCGGGACCAACCATATATGCTAAGAAAGGAGAGACTATCATTGTCGACGTTTATAATAGGGGAAAAGAAAATGTCACCATTCATTGGTAGGTCCTGTGCATATCTCAGAGAAAGATAGAGGTCGGCAGTTTGCCTGCATGGCATACATTCTTTTATTTCTAAGAGGAGGCTGTAATACATTACTTTGCAAATAAAGTCAAATTTAAAATAATGCTTTAGGGTTATTTGCTTCAATTCCATTGAAATACAATTAATGCCTCTTATTACTATGATAATATGTTGTTACATGCCATCTTTTGTTAGTCCGAAAATTAGTACTAGTTTTAACCTATGGTTATTATTTTGCAGGCATGGGGTGAACATGCCTAGATATCCATGGACAGATGGTCCTGAGTATATCACACAATGCCCAATTCGGCCAGGGTCAAAGTTTAGCCAGAAGATCATCCTTTCCTCTGAGGAAGGGACTCTATGGTGGCATGCTCATAGTGACTGGACCCGAGCCACTGTTCATGGAGCTATAATCGTTTATCCCAAAAATGGAGCCAAGTATCCTTTTCCCAAACCTAATGCAGAAGTTCCCATCATATTAGGTATAAGTGTCGTTACTATTAAAGGTTAATTTACATATTATGAATTAACCAACAAAGCAAAATCTAAAATTATTGAAGTTGTTGAAATGTAGGAGAATGGTGGAAGAGTGATGTGAATGCAGTTCGAGATGAAGGGCTTGCAACTGGAGTTGACCCCAATGTCTCTGATTCTTTCTTAATAAATGGACAACCTGGTGATCTACATCCATGCTCAAAATCAGGTACAAAGTTTAACTTCCCATCTTAAAACTGTACACAAATTCATTTTCTTGAATGTCAACCATATTACTTTTTCTTGTTAACATCAATATATTTAAAGCTTCATGCTAAGAAAGAGGAATATAGCTATGAGGATGGTAGAGCCATGATTTAACACATAACAAAAGACTAGTCCAAATATAATTTTGAACTATGGAGCCAAATTTACACCCCTAATCAATCAATCACTTCATAATTGGTGGATCCTCATGGAAACTTTTTCTTTTTCTTTTGGCAAGTGATAAGTATACAACTTTCCTTTCTAATTGAGGCACATTCAAGCTAACGGTGGATCATGGAAAGACCTATCTACTTCGCATAATCAATGCTGCCTTGCAGGACGTACTCTTCTTCTCCATTGCCAAGCATAAAATGACAGTGGTTGGAACAGATGGTAGCTACACGAAACCATTGACACGAGATTATATCATAATATCACCTGGCCAAACCTTCGATGTCTTATTAGAAGCTAACCAACGCCCGGATCACTATTACATGGCAGCTAAAACTTATTCCATTGCCCCGGCAGCTCGTAATTTTTATGATAACACAACCACCACAGCTATTGTACAGTATAGGGGATACTACACTCCATCTTCACCTCCCTCCTTGCCTCATCTTCCTGGATACAATGACACAAATGCATCAGTTCACTTCACGGGCAGCCTCCGAAGCTTAGCGGATGCGGAACATCCTTGCAATGTCCCATTGAGCATGAGCACTAAATTGATTTACACTATCTCTATGAACACGTTCCCATGCGCCGATAATTCATGTGCGGGGCCCAATGGGACGCGGTTCGCCGCAAGTATAAACAACATAAGCTTTCAATCCCCTAAAATTGACATACTGAAAGCTTACTATTATAACATCAGTGGTGTATATGGAGATAAATTTCCTAGCGTTCCACCCTTGGTGTTCAATTTTACATCTCAGTACCCTCCATTAGAGTATGAGATGCCGGGAAAGGGAACAGAAGTAAGGATGCTCGAGTATAACTCCACAGTGGAGATTGTTTTTCAAGGGACAAACTTGGTTGCAGGGACACACCACCCCATGCATCTCCATGGATACAGTTTCTATGTTGTGGGATGGGGATTTGGAAATTTCAATAAAAATAGGGACCCTTTGCACTATAATCTGGTGGATCCTCCTCTTCAGAATACCATCACTGTTCTTAAGAATGGTTGGACTGCAATCAGATTCAAGGCATCCAACCCTGGTATGTTGCAAGCACTCATGTCCTCTATTACTCGCACAAAAAGCATATTATTTTTCTTAATTTACAATAAGTTAGGTGTAGTAATATATTGGTATATTTTCTCTGTTGCAGGAGTGTGGTTCATGCACTGCCATTTAGACCGCCATCAAACTTGGGGCATGGACACTGCGTTCATAGTGAAAAATGGTAGACACCCAGAAGCTCAAATGCTGCCTCCACCATCCGACATGCCACCATGTTGAAGCTGCAAAGAATTAATTAACACGCCAAAGATTTCATTATTTATTTTCTGCTCAAAAAAGTTGTTGACTAAGTATTCCTCTTCAACTAAAATAACAAGAATAGTCTCATGTAAAGTTGTAGAATATTGTGCCTGGATTATTGATTTGCCTTTTTTCTTGGAATTTGCCTTGGAAGTCTTTGATTATGAAAGAGAGAAATTGATGTTGTGTTCCAATTTCAACTTTAATTAATTTCAATATGAACAACTCATTAAATAGAACCACTGAATATTGCCATGTCCACAATAAATATATATATATATATATATATCTTGATTTGACACCTTTTAGCCATTCCAATCTTGTTCAACAAGATCAAATACCATGCTGTATTAGAAAAGTTTGAAATGGAATGATTTAAAATGATTAAAAATGACAGTTTTTACTTATCCATATTTTATTCCAATTCCTTACAAGATTAGGTACCATATTAATAATTAAAAAAATTGTAATATAATTTAGAGTAATTGAATTATTCTAATATTTTAAAATTAGACTATTATCTAAACGGATACATGTTCAAATAGATGAAACAAAAAAAGGTCATTAAATGGTTTGTTTAATTTTTATTTTATATCTCAAAATATTTTTGGAAAAAAAAAAAAAATTATGAAGTCTTCTTGCACAATTGAAATAAAATCAGTTATTTTTTTTTTTAAGTTTAAATTAAAATAAACTCTTTTTCCTAAATTTAAAATGATTGACATATAATTTATATTTTTACCTTCTACTTTACTAACAATATCACAACATCTACATCAAGATAAAGGAAAAGGAAAAAGAAAAGAATAAAAAATTCCTCTTTTTCCATTGCATGAGGACAAATTGAGTCTAATCCCACTCCAAGTCTATTTCTTAGTGATCATACGTTATTTTATATTTATTTATTTATTTGAAATAACAACGAGATGGGCCTTGATCATTTGAATTTACGGTTTAGAGAAAAGACACTTAACAACTAAGTTGCTGCAATTGACCGAACTCTCCAAGTCTAAGCCAATAAGGTTGGGAGGAGAGTTGTACAGTCATTAGTGGCTTGTCACTAATGAAATAAGAAATAAAATAATAATTATCCATTCCCCATTGTCTCATTTTCTTCTATCACCAGTACTTGTGGCTGGAGTAGACCAAGAAGTGCAAGACAATGCCAGGAGCGAAGAAAGGTGGAGAGAGGGCAAAATTGTACTCTACATATATAGAATTAAAGGAATAAATTTGGGCATAACCTAATTATACTTTATAAACACTTGAAAATAATTCTAAAGAATTAAATCCCAAAAAATAAATAATAATAAATGAAATTTCATGAATTAAAAAATAAATTAAGAACGCTTTGATATTGATTGTGATTAAAATGTTTTTATCCATAAAAAATATTTTGACATTATAAATGATTTTAAAAAGAATCACTTAGTATTTGAATGTAAATTAAAAAGATTATTTTGATAGTATGTTTAGTTCAAAAAATAAAAATTAAAAGGATCATTTACCAAGTAATTGTTTAGAAATTATTTTTAAGTGATTTTTTCGGATTTTTAAAAGTGATTTTCAAAATGAAATAAAATTTGTCATGAATGAAGACATGATCTATTATATTTATTGATATAGAAATTATTTATAAATAACTCAAATATTGACATATTATCTTTTAAGTAACTTTTTAAGTTTAGTGATGGATATTTTTATGATGAATGATGTGTTAAAAACTTTTCGAGAATTTACTTTAGTTATTATTACTTATATGTGGATGTCAAATATAATGTTTTTAAAATTGGACCAGTCATTAAACCAAAAAAGTAGTTCATGATTCAATGGTCTAACTGATAGTTAAATTGTGATTGAACTGATAACATCATAAATATATAATTTATATATTAATAAAATTTAAAATAATAAAAAAAATTAATATATATTCAAATTAAAAAATAATATTTTAAACTTTATTAAATGAAATAAACATATCATTTAAATATGAATATATTCAAAATGAAATAAATTTTGATTATTAGATTTTAACTAATTTTATAATTTTAGAAAATATTATATTATTTTTATTTAATATTATAAATCTTTTTAGAAACAAATATATTTTTTTCATTTGTCATGGTAATCGACAAATGAATGTAGCTAAGCGGTAATTCATGTCTTTTCTTTGGTCTAGAGTTCAAGTCCTCCAGTTGAGTTTTCCTTCATTCATTTTTCTTATACAGATTAGGAGGACTGGACCAGATGTGGACAAGATTATATACACAACTTACCCAAGCCCTGTGTACAACACATGGGATCAAGGTGTAGCCCATTTAATGGTTTTTGGATTGGGCTTTTGCCTTTTATTTGGGCCTCTTGGAAGTAAAAAAGAGGGGAAGTTTGGGCTTTAAATTGGGCCCATTTAACGAAAGAAGAGCAAGGATCAAACCGTTCTGTTCATGTGGAACTGCCTGGTCCAGGCAATTTGCCAGTTCAGATTAGGAGGACTGGACCAGATGTGGATAAGAAAAAAAAAAGGCCCTTATATACACAACTTACCCAAGCCCTGTGTACAACACATGGGTTCAAGCTGTAGCCCATTTAATGGTTTTTGGATTGGGCTTTTGCCTTTTGTTTGGGCCTCTTGGAATTAAAAAAGAGGGGAAGTTTGGGCTTTAAATTGGGCCCATTTAATGAAAGAAGAGCAAGGATCAAACCGTTCTGTTCATGTGGAACTGCCTGGTCCAGGCAATTTGCCAGTTCGGGCGGCTTGTGATCGGTTAAATTGCCCAACGGTTTGATGAGGACCAGACCAGAAGTTTGGGTTTTAAACTAGACCCATTTAATGAAAGAAGAGCAACGACCAAACCGGTCAATTCATGTGGAACCACTCAATCTAGGCAGTTCATGTGGAATCGCTCAGTCCACCGGCCGATCCCATTTGATTTTTAAAACAATAGTCAAATATTAATGTTTTGGTAAATATTATGTTGATTACATTGTCAAAAACATAATCCTATATTGTTCCATAGATATTATATATGGTGATAAAAAATGTTGTGCAAAAAGCTCAACAAATAAACGAGATGCTATCAAAATTTTTGTAGAATTTATCATTTTTTATTTTTATAATTAGTTTTAATTTCTATAATTTATACATTAAATATTATTATATTATTGATTTGATCGTAGTTTAATCACCGATCTAATTAATGAATTGTGAATCAATAACTTTTCTAGTTCAATAACTAATCCAATTATAAAAATATTAAAAAAATTCTTATAGTGTCTCGAAGGACTTGGTATCAACATTAGGGAGTAAGGGGATTTAGAGTGTGTTTGGTAATGATTTTAGGAAATACTTCTACCATTTTTAACACTTGAATAATAAAAATTTTCAACTATTAAAAATGTTAAAAACGTTTCCTAGAATCACTACCAAATATGGTCTTAATCAATGATTGTCTATCCTTTCCATAAATGAGAAATGTCATTTTGCTTATGGACAAGCTATTTATCAATCTCCAAGATTGAATATTTGAAGCCATTTCATTAGCATATCTAACTATTCCAACCCCTTAAGTGCATTTCATTTTAGTCTCAAGATTAGCTAAGTCAATTTTTAGTAAGGCTTTATAAGACATCACTAAGCTGAGTCGCAACACTATTTAAACTTTGGGCATGCACTTCTGAAAATGCCTTAAATAATTTATTACTTATTAATTAATCTAAACTTTTAATTAGAAAACACATAAAGCTTCTTTTGCTATATTTCTTTTCACAAAAAAATTCAAATAATTTATTATTTATTATTTATTATCATATTATTGGAGGAAGTGTTTTATGATATTTCTATATATATATATATATATATATATATATATATAAATTACCTTCGATCAATATACCATATATAAAAATTACCCTCAATTAATAATTAAGTAATTAGTTTTTTATATGAAATATTATATGGTATATTAAGGCTTGTTTGATAATGTTTTTAGAGACAATTTTTTAAAATAGTTTTAAAATAATTTTTATTTTTTTAAAAAAAGAATAAAATTCTAATTAAAAACTCAAATATATAAAAATAAAAATAAAAAAACAAATTTCTTATAAAAATGATGTTAGATTATGTTTATATTGAGTACCTTGAATTCGATTTAGGGTTAAGTTGACTGTGGTTTAATTCGGGTTGGGCTTGAGTTAGTCATCAACCTAACTAACCCACCCCAATTCTAACTTAACTAAGTGTAGACATTCATTTTGGCCTAACTTTTTTTAATTTTTTGGAGCACTTTGCTGAGCAGCATTTTTAGAGTGGGGGACCGGTTTCCTTTGGAGCCACACGCATGGGACGCCTGGCCAAGAACACAGCACCACCTCGCCATGGTTGTGGTTGGGGTGGGATTGGTTCTGAACGGGTTTCAGAGGATGATGGGGGAGCAGTGGAACAGGTGAGGAGGTCGTTGGCTGAAAAGCTTGAGACAGGATAAGAGAGGGAGCGGGAGACGGAAGAGAGGAGGATAGAGAAAAACTGGTTTGGGAGGGACTTTTGGCTAAGTTGAGAGAAGCTAGGAGAAGAAAAGGGGGTGGAAGCCAAACAAACTGCTGTTGGAGGAGAGTATTACCTGGTAAGATCGATCAGGTTTATGGATTATTATTGATCATCTCATTCTCTTATTTATTTTTCATGTGATTAATTTGCATTGTGTGTGAGGTCGCATTGGTTGGCCATGGTGACTAGGTTCTGCTTCTCTGGTTCCATTTTAGACTAATCTAATTGTGCTTTGTTTGGCTATTTCATATTAAAAAAAATGCAAATGTAAAGAAAAATGAATCGGGTTTCTTCATATTTGATGGGTATTTGGTCTTTGTTCATTCTCTTTTAAAGCTCCATCCCATTGTACTCTCTGTCTCTCTCTATTCTGTACATGGGCGTTCCAATCCGGGTCTCTGTTTTTTGGCTTCCGTACTCAAGTTTCTTTCTATGAATGAAAACCCAGAAATATAGATTGGCTTCTTGTAATTGATAAAGCAACTGGAGTTCGCCATCAGCTTGAAGGAAGCAGGGGTGAAAATCGGGTCGTGATCACGGATGCTCTGTTTTTGGAACCTTTAGCTCTCTCCTGGTCTTCCAATCCTCTCTTAGTTTTATTATTATTATTATTATTATTTTTAGATAATGTCTGGCAGTGCTTACTGCTTATTTCATAGCTTCAGTGGTTTACTTGTTTGGTCTTGGCTGTCATCGATGCTAGCAATGGAAAAGAGGATAGTATTGGTTTTGTTTTTACGGATTCGGAGGCGATTAAAAGGGTCCAGTAAAGAGATAGATGGGGAAGAGTACAGGAAAAACGGTGATGAAAAATGAGGATGGAGATGATTGTGATGGTTGGTTGTGGTTGGTTCACAAAAATATTGGAGCTTCATTCTTATGCATTGCTGTCTTTGCCTTCTTGGTTCGTGTAGCTGTGTCATTTCATCCTTACCCAGGTGCTGGCAATCCTCCCAAGTATAAGGACTATGAGGCTCAAAGGCATTGGATGGAGATCACTCATAATCTGCCAGCTAAAGAATGGTGTCCTGTGGTCCCACCAAATTCAAATAACATTAATTTATGTGTTGGGAATGAGAATATCCCAATAAAAATATCAACTCAAGAGGCACAATGGAAATAGGCCCCACAAGTTCAATTTTCTCATGATGCAAATGGTTTGGCATCTAGTATTTTAACCCATTTTCCAACTAAGCCTACCATTTTGCACCTGGGCCACACGTTGCATGGCCATCTTGGCTTGCAATCTATCACCACCACTCATCATTTTATTTACTCATTCATTTATTCATTTATATTTTGACATTAAATTTTTCAAAATCCCAATTTTAAATTTAATTCCAGTTTTCGAAATTTTAATTTTCTAATTTTTAAAATTTTAATTTTCACATATTTAATCAATATTATTTTCATTGTTATTATCATTTTATTTATTTATTTTTAAATAATTTTTTTTTTAAATTCTGATCGCCAAATTTAATTCCCAATTTTGGAAATTCCAATTTTCCAATTTCTGAATTTAATTTTCAATTTCTAAAATTTTAATTTTCACATTTATTTATTTAATCATCATTATTTTCATTATTATCATCATACTATTTTATTTATTTCTAAAATTTCATCATTAAATAATTCTTCAGTTTTCTAATTTCCGAATTCAATTTCCAATTCCCAAAACTCCAATTTTCATATTTATTTATTTAATCATCGTTATTTTCATTCTTATTATTTTATTTATTTTTAAAATTCCATCTTTAAATAATTCTTCAAAATTCCGTTTTCCGAATTTAATTCTTAATTTTCGAAATTCTAATTTTCCAATTTCCGAATTTAACTTCTAATTCCCAAAATTTCAATTTTCATAATTATTTATTTAATCATCATTATTTTCATTCTTATTATTTTATTTATTTATTCATTTTTAAAATTTCATCTTAAAATAAATCTTCCAAAAATCACAATTCCCAAATTTATTTTTAAAAACTCTATCTTCAAATAATTTCCAAGATTCTCATTTTCATAATTTAATTTTCATAACTCCATTCTCTTTCAAAATTAATTTTCAAAATTATAATTTCTTTTAAATTTAATTTCCAAAATTCTAATTCTTAAATTTACTTTTCAAAACTCCAATTCTCAAATAATTTGTTAATTTCTTTCAAATTTAATTTTCAAAGTTCCAATTCCTTAATTTAATTTTCAAAACTTTAATTCTCAAATAATTTTAAAAATTCCAATTTCCTTCAAATTTAATTTCCAAAATTTCAATCCTTAAATTTAATTCTCAAGACTCCAATTTTCAAATAATTTTCGAGACTCTAATTTTCACATAAATTCCAAAAATTCAGTTTTCTCTCGAACGATTTTAATTCCACTCTGATTCTCAAATAATCTTCTGTTTTTCTTGATTTTACATAAGCATGAATGCAATTTTCATAATTCCAAAATAATGAATTTGTGAGGCTAATTCGTACAAGATAAATTGGGCTTCGATGGGGGCCCCACATGTGAGATTTCTCTTCTGATTGTTAATTGTTATGCCTAATAAATATTATTTGATTTTTATTCTGATCTTTGACATGCATGCGATAATTTTATACTTGAGCTAACATTGTTTTCATGATAGCGCATTATTATTTGTTGCTGAGGTACGATCTCACTCACATTTCGCTCATTTTGATGCATGATTCACTTTATTATTTGATTATTTCATCGGTATCCATTGATCTACTAGTCAATTGTCACACTTGCTTCACCTTATTTAGTAGAGACTCATTTTTAGGAGCTTAGAGGGGTACTTTTAGTCTCTTTACCGTACCTTCCCAATAAGTTACTTGACCCCCGGATCCGACTCGATTTTTCACATACTTGCTTTTCTAAATAAGGAGTCACACTTAGGTTTTTTTTTTCTTATTTTGTTTTCCTTTTAAAAATAAAATAAAAATAAGTGGCGACTCCAATCTTTTTCTAAAAATCAAATTTTCGCCAAATAAATAAAAAAACGAGTTGCACCATCGAGTGGGGAGCGTATCCAGCCAAAATGCGGGGTCCACACTAAGATAATAAAATGATAAAATATGAAATTAATATGTGAACGGAAAAATGAAATATAAAGCTAATGAAACATGAATAAAATAAATAATAAAATTTTATTTTATTTTTGTTATACCATATATCTAATCAACAACTAATTAAATATAATAATTTTGGTATTTAATAAAATAAAAAACATTACTATATTTATATTTTTTCCATTATAATGAATTAATATGGAAATATAAAAAATAAAACGATAAAATCGTTTAGAAAATTTGAATCATTTATAGATAATTATTTTTAATTTTAAAAATAAATAAATTATATATTTATGTTGTCATATGTCCCGCTATTGAACTGTGACCTATTCAAAAACCGATGATTTAATTGTGAAAACATTGGTTGCTTTTCCGTACAATTAGAAGACCAAAGTCGCCCTGCTAAACAGGCAACAGCAGTGTTTACACTTGTGGGTGGGCTGGTCTGGTCTGGTTCAACAGTTAATGAGCACGCACCTTCTATGCTGGCCTTGTGTAGAAGACCCACTCTTGAGGCAACGTATAGTGAGTTGGGTCATCCCTTAGCTTGTTGGTCCAGCCCAATCCTCAAGGTGTAATTTTGACATGATTCAAAGATAACAAGAATTTTGAAAAGCTATTTATTTTCGTATTTGACCCGTTCAACTCATTTATATAATTGTATCATCTTATATAAATTTATTAATTTTATATATTTAAAAATTATAGATATTTAATTTTTTTATAATTATAAATACGGTTTAGCTAAAAAAAACTAAAATAAAATTTCATATCTTGAAAAATGATAAGGATTAAAAAATTTCAAAATTAAAAATTAAATAAAATTCTAAAAATTATAACTAAAACATAAATAATTAAATTAATTAAAAATTTAAAATTAACATTGAAGAAAAATAAAATATTTTAGAAATAATATTATTAATAAATTTAAAATATCAAAGAGGTTAAACAGGTTATAATTCTAGTACCCTTGACTCATTCTTTGCTAGCATGTCAACATCTTTCCAACCCATGACATCAGTTCTAAATATTCCCATTTTTCCTTACCTAATAAAGCCCTTGACCCTTCTTTTCTTTTATTTATTTATTTAGGGGTTTTTTTAAAAAATATTTAAAAATTGGAACTTATATATACATTTTAAAACTTATAACAGTAGAAAAATTATTTATAAATTTATAACAATTTGTGAAGTGCTAATAAGATGACATTTCTATAAATTAATTTAAATCTCTTAATCTGTTTTTTTTTTTTCTTAAAAAAAAAAAATATAAATAACTTAAAATTTTAATAGTTAAATTCAACTTATTTCTTCACAAGATAATTTTTAATTGGCTCTTCATAAAATGATTTAAATCTATAAATAATTATTTAATTGCTATATTTTAAAAATATTGTTTAAAAAATAGGTAATCTTTTAAAAATCTTCTCATGCTCATGTGTATCAACACAAAGTCCACTCCTTGTGATACTCATGTGTATCAAACTAAAAGATATTAGGGCGGCTCCAACAATCAAATTAAAAGTCTCCTAGAGGCTTCTTCTAGAATTGACTTTTCTTCAACCACCCTTGTGTGGCTTTGGTGGCTCCAATTTGGTAGTAGCATGCGTAGAGTAGACCCAATTTTAAATCAATTTTAATTTTTTTTAAATGTTTTTTAAATCAATTTTAAAATAAGAAATTATATTGTGTTTAGTTTTTTAGATTGAAATTGGCTCAATACAATTTAGTTGGATTTGAAATTTCTTGGACTAAGTATATATTTATTTAAGTTAAATTATAAGGAAAAAGATTTCAAACCTCCGAGCCAAGTAATTAAATTTTTCTCAGGCTCCAATAGTCAAATCTATCACTCAAATTGGGTATATAAAAAAAACTTCGAAACATTGATAAACCATTTAGAGAAAATACAACAATAATATTCTGGAGTGGGCAACTGATCTGGTTACATTTAGTCCTTGCAGACCTCATAACTCGATGGTCGAATGGTGGAAATTTCATGTTTGAAAATGTCTGAATGTTCTATCGTGTTTGAACTAAACTCTATGTGTCTTTTCATCTCCCAGGCTGCTCCCAAGTCCCGTGCTTAACCCTCCTTCTCAAAATGGGCAGTCTTCTTATCCTCTAACCTAAACTTTTTGCTTCTTCAACAATTGAGGAATTAATTGTGATGAAGTAGTAAGAAGCGTTTGGCCAGCATCACCACCAACAGACAACAGAAAAAAGGGAGATGATCCTAGCAGCCGTTCTCAAAGGAATGAGTTATTAACGGAATGATAGAAACCCTTCAAATCTAAAGATTTCCTTTGATTGCGACATGACATCATTTTTTGTTTTCATTAAAATGAATTTACGTTAAAAAATGATTTTTAAAAAACTTAATATTTAATATTACTAAATATTATTTAGATTTAAATTGAATTAATATTTATTTAGGTTTAAGATAATTTAAAAAAAAAAAAAAAAACCCATCTTGACTCCTTAATTCAGTCACTGATGATGATGGATGGATGCATCTTATTGAGTCTTGTGAAATGACATTTGAGATGACGTACGTAATGGCTGTAATCTAGTTGAAGTTGAATCTTCAAAAATTGGTACAAGATGGTACCTTAGGCAAGCAGACTATGAGCCTTGTATCGACGTGCTTAACTGGAGCTCTTCCTTCGTGTACTAAACGAGACGATGTTAATCTAGTACATTCAATCAATCGACCAATTAAATATAAGGAGAATTGTGTTTTGGGCCGGGTCCAAAAATTAACAAATGATCCATATATATACTACAAAATTAATAGAAAGACTATGAGATATTGAGTGACCTATATACCCTTGAAATTTCCAAGTCAGATGGCTGTAAATTAAAAAGGCTAGTGCAAAAGTTCCCATTATACTAGATATAAGTGTTGTTACTATTAAAGGTTAATTTACATATTATGAATTAACCAACAAAGCGAAATCTAAAATTATTGAGGTTGTTGAAATGTAGGAGAATGGTGGAAGAGTGATGTGAACGTAGTTCGAGATGAAGGGCTTGCAACTGGAGCTGACCCCAATGTCTTTGATTCTTTCTTAATAAATGGACAACTTGGTGATCTACATCCATGCTCAAAATCAGGTACAAAGTTTAACTTCCCATCTTAAAATTGTACACAAATTCATTTTCTTGGATGTCAACCATATTACCTTTTCTTATTAACATCAACATATTTAAAGCTTCATGCTAAGAAAGAGGAATATAACTATGAGGATGGTAGAGCCATGATTTAACACATAACAAAAGACTAGTCTAAATATAATTTTGAACTATGGAGCCAAATTTACACCCCTAATCAATCAATCACTTCATAATTGGTGGATCCTTATGGAAACTTTTTCTTTTTCTTTTGGTAAGTCATAAGTATACAACTTTCCCTTTCTAATTGCAGGCATGTTCAAGCTAACGGTGGATCATGGAAAGACCTATCTACTTTGCATAATCAATGCTGGCTTGTAGGAGGTACTCTTCTTCTCCATTGCCAAGCATAAAATGGCAGTGGTTCGAATAGATGGTAGCTACACGAAACCATTGACACGAGATTATATCACAATATCACCTGGCCAAACCTTCGATGTCTTATTAGAAGCTAACCAACACCCGGATCACTATTACATGACGGCTAGAGTTTATTCCATTGCTCCGCTAGGTAATTATGATAACACAACTGCTACAGCTATTGTACAGTACAGGGGATACTACACTCCATCTTCACTTCCCTCTTTGCCTCATCTTCCTGGATACAATGACACAAATGCATCGGTTCACTTCACGGGCAGCCTCCGAAGCTTAGCGGATGCGGAACATCCTTGCAATGTCCCATTGAGCATGAGCACTAAATTGATTTACACTATCTCTATGAACACGTTCCCATGCGCCGATAATTCATGTGCAGGGCCCAATGGATGCGGTTCGCTACAAGTATAAACAACATAAGCTTCCAATCCCCTAGAATTGACATACTGAAAGCTTACTATTATAACATCAATGGTGTGTATATGGAGATAAATTTCCTAGTGTTCCACCCTTGGTGTTCGATTTTACACCTGAGTATCCTCCGTTGGAGTATGAGACGCCGGGAAACGGAACAGAAGTGAGGATGCTCGAGTATAACTCCACAGTGGAGATTGTTTTTCAAGGGACAAACTTGGTTGTAGGGACACACCACCCCATGCATCTCCATGGATACAGTTTCTATGTTGTTGGATGGGGATTTGGAAATTTCAATAAAAATAGGGACCCTTTGCGCTATAATCTGGTGGATCCTCCTCTTCAGAATACCATCGTTGTTCTTAAGAATGGTTGGACTGCAATTAGATTCAAGGCATCCAACCTTGGTATGTTGCAAGCACTCATGTCCTCTATTACTCACACAAAAAGCAAATTATTTTTCTTGATATTACAATAAGTTAGGTGTAGTAATATTGATATATTTTCTCTGCTGTAGGAGTGTGGTTCATGCAGTGCCATTTAGACCGCCATCAAACTTGGGGCATGGACACTATGTTCATAGTGAAAAATGGTAGACACCCAAAAGCTCAAATGCTGCCTCCACCATCCGACATGCCACCATGTTGAAGCTGCAAAGAATTAATTAACACGCCAAAGATTTCATTATTTATTTTTTGCTCAGAAGAGTTGTTGACTAAGTATTCCTCTTCAACTAAAATAACAAGAATAGTCTCATGTAAAGTTGTAGAATATTGTGCCTGGGATTATTGATTTGCCTTTTTTTTTTTGGAATTTGCCTTGGAAGTCTTTGATTATGAAAAAGAGAAATTGATGTTGTGTTCCAGTTTCAATTTTAATTAATTTCAATATGAACAACTCATTAAATAGAACCAATGAATATTGCCATGTCCACAATATATATATATATATATATATATATATCTTGATTTGACACCTTTTACCCATTCTAGTCTTGTTCAACATGATCAAATACCATGCTGTATTAGAAAAGTTTGAAATGGAATGATTTAAAATGATTAAAAATGACAGTTTTTACTTATCCATATTTTATTCCAATTCCTTACAAGGTTAGGTACCATATTAATAATTAAAAAAATTGTAATATAATTTAGAGTAATTGAATTATTCTAATATTTTAAAATTAGACTATGATCTAAATGGATACATGTTCAAATAGAAGAAACAGAAAAAGGTCATGAAATAGTTTATTTAATTTTTATTTTATATCTCAAAATATTTTTGCAGATAAAAAAAATTTTATGAAGTCGTCTTACACAGTTGAGATAAAATCAGTTTTTATTTATTTTTATTTTTTATTTTAAATTAAAATAAGCTCTTTTTCCTAAATTTAAAATGATTGACATATAATTTATATTTTTACCTTCTACTTTACTGACAACATCACAACATCTACACCAAGATAAAGGAAAAGGAAAAAAAAAAGAAAAAAAAAAATCCTACTTTTCCATTGCATGAGGACAAATGGAGTCTAATCCCACTCCAAGTCTATTTCTTAGTGATCATACGTTATTTTATATTTATTTATTTATTTGAAATAACAACGAGATGGGACTTGATCATTTGAATTTACGTTTTAGAGAAAAGACACTTAACAACTAAGTTGCTGCAATTGACCGAACTCTCCAAGTCTAAGCCAATAAGGTTGGGAGGAGAGTTGTACAGTCTTAGTGGTTTGTCAAAAAAGATTAGATAATTAAACTTTCGTTTTATGGACTTGGATTCCAGGTGAGAATCCAATGCTATTGAATTAAGAAATAAAATAATAATTATCCATTCCCCATTGTCTCATTTTCTTCTATCACCAGTAGTTGTGGCTGGAGTAGACCAAGAAGTGCATGACAATGCTAGGAGCGAAGAAAGGTGGAGAGAGGGCAAAATTGTACTCTACATAGAATTAAAGGAATAAATTTGGGCATAACCTAATTATACTTTATAAACACTTGAAAATAATTGTAACGAATTAAATCCCAAAGAATAAATAATAATAAATGAAATTTCATGAATTAAAAAATAAATTAAGAACGCTTTGATATTGATTGTGATTAAAATGTTTTTATCCATAAAAAATATTTTGACATTATAAATGATTTTAAAAAGAATCACTTAGTATTTGAATGTAAATTAAAAAGATTATTTTGATAGTATGTTTAGTTCAAAAAATAAAAATTAAAAGGATCATTTACCAAGTAATTGTTTAGAAATTATTTTTAAGTGATTTTTTCAGATTTTTAAAAGTGATTTTCAAATATATTTAAATTTTATTTGGATTGGCTTTTAAGAATTAAAAAAATTCAATAAAAGTTTTTATACCTATTTAATTATTTTTTTAAAAAAGCTTATAAATTTTAAAAAAAAAATCATATAAAAGTTCTAAAAATGTTATTTCTTATAAGGATTCTATTTTGGTTTTTGTTATTTCTTATTAGGATTCTTTTTATTAAGCTTTTATAACATCAACATGTTAGAAAATTGAAAGATGAGAAAGCTTGAATTCATCATACTAAGATATCATACTAAATCATTAAGAAAAATATTAGAAAGACATACCTGTATCAATTGGAGTGCAACATTGAGGTTTTTTAGTCTTTCACGTTTGAAACAATGTATTGCAGAGAACTTGAACTTTACTTAGCGATGGGATATGAGTAAAATAGTAATACCTCCTGTTTAAACTAGGACCATAACCCTATTTATTAATGTACTCTATTTTATTTTATTTATTGGCCCATCATAAATAAATAAAATAAAATATATTTTATACGTGGTCTCTACACATTGCAAGCCCATACCTCTTAAGAAATGTCTTAAAAGCCTAATAAATTAATTAACTTAACTAATCAATTTTAATAGGCTAATAATAATAACACATGTACAATTAATGTTAATATGTAGGCACATAATTGGAAAAATTTTCCAACAATCTCCCACTTGGGCCACATATGTCATTAAACAATTGTACATTACAAAAATTTAATGAGCTCAATATTTGCTATCTTAACTGTAAGCATCTCTAAATAGCTTGGTCGACCAATAATACTAATATAGAATCAAAGTGATATTATCATAATTTTTGTAATTAAACCCATCAATGATCACTATATCAATACAATCAACGACATAGATCAAGTATAGATGTGTAGCATGAAAATTTCATATAATTTGATCCCATATCATGCCTATTTCCAATTGGTCCTAATTATAACTCAAAAGAGTTAAATGACATACTTTCAAACTTTATACACAGCTACAATTGAAAGAATATAACTTTACTTCAGAGTTTTCAATAAACAAAACAAGAACAATATTTGGGTCTGATAAGAAAAACATGTTAAAAGCAAGTGAACATCAACTAACAAACTCCCACTATATAAGCATATAACCAAGGTAAACCACACTCAAACAAGCCACATGCTTATGAAACACTTTAAGTGGTAAACACATAGTGAGGGGATCCATAATCATGAAGTTTGTACTAATATGTTCAATGGGCACTCAAAGACTTTGAACTTTTTCCTTAACAACTAGAAACCTTATGCCAATATGTTTCAATTTTGATGAGTTTTTGTTGTTTTTAGAATACAATTTTGCATCTTTGTTATCACAATTTATACTCAGTGGTCTCTCAATGCCATCAATAATATGTAGTCCAGTGATAAAATTCCATAGTCATATTCCTTGGTTCGATGCCTCATAACAAGCTATAAATTATGCTTCCATGGTGGAAGTAGTTATGAATGATTTATTAACACTCTTCCAAGACACAACTCCACTAGCCAACATGAAAACATAACCAAAAGTGGATCTTTTTCTATCAAGGCAACCAACAAAGTCGGAGTTGAAATACTCCACGATCTTTAAATGATCATACCTCTAATATGTGAGTATGAAATCTTTTGTTCTTTGTAGATACCTCATAACCTATTTTGTTTCTTTCCAATGAACCATTCTTGCGTTACTTAAATATTTGCCAAGCATACCAACTATGTCAACAATATTTGAATGCGTACAAACTTGAGCATAGATGAGACTCCCCATTGCTGACACATGAGACTCCTTATTGCCGACACATAAGGGATATTCTCTATTTTTTTCTTCTCAATTTCGTTCCTTAGGCATTGAAGCAAACTGAATTTATCACCCTTAGAAATGGGTGTATCTCCTGATGCACAATCCTTCATGCCAAATCTATTAAGCACTTTATCAATATATGCCTTTTGTGATAAGCCAAGAATACCACAAGAACGATCTTGATGAATCTGTATACCTAACACAAAAGATGTATTAGCAAGATCTTTCATTTCAAATTTGTTTGAAAGAAATCTCTTAGTTTCATGCAACAAGCCTATATCGTTGCTTTCTAGTAGAATGTCATCGACATATAACAATAGGACAATAAATTTACTTCCACCGATCTTGTGATAAATACACTGATCAACAGTGTTTTCCTTAAAACTAAAATAGGTAATCACTTGATCAAACTTCTGATACCATTGATGGGATGCTTGCTTTAGACCATAAATGGACTTCTTTAATTTGTATACCAAATGTTTTGATTCTTTGGATTCAAAATTCTCTTGTTGCACCATGTATATGGTTTCTTCAATGTTTTTGTAGAGAATATAGTCTTTACATCCATATGATGTAACTCCAAATCATAATGAGTTATAAGTGCCATAATGATTCTTAAAGAGTCTTTCGATGAAACCGAAAAGAAAGTCTCTTTATAATTAATGCCTTCTTTTTGAGTGAAACCTTTGGTGACTTGACATGCCTTATATCTTTCCACATTGCCTTTCAAATCCTACTTGGTTTTAAGAATCCTTTTGCAACCAACCTATTTTGCTCCTTCAGGCAATTCAACAAGATCCCAAACGTCATTATCTTTCATTGATTTCATCTCATCTTTCATGGCCTCTACCCATTTCTAGGAATTTACACATTGTTTGGCTTAACTAAAAGATATTGGATCATTTTCCAGTCCTATGTCAAACTCTTATTCTTCAAGATACATGATATAGTCATCTGAAATCACCATTTTCCTTTCCTTAGTGGATCTTCTCAATGGCACTTCCAATTGAGGTTGTTTTTGTTCCTCCTCATGAATAGGAGTTGGTTCTTTAGTATGAGTAGGAGGTAACTCAAGAGTGTCTTGATTATCTGAATTTGTGTCTGGAGTAATGTTAGGTATAATTACTTGATCATTTTTAGTTGCAATTATAGGAATAATAACATATTCTTCTTTAAAGATAAAGTTCCTGAGTTCAAAACTTCTACCATATTCAACATCCTCAATGAATTTAGCATTGCTTGTCTAAAAAAAGGACTTGCTTGAGGGTCATGAAACTTGAAATCCCTCAACCTTTCTTAGTACCTAACAAAGTAGCAACTTATTGTTCTTGAGTCTAGTTTTCTTTCATTGGGCTTGTATAGTCTAGCCTCAGTTGAACAACCCCAAACATAAAGATGCTTAATACTAGGCTTCTTTCTAGTCCAAAGCTCAAATGGGTTTTAGCTATTGCTTTGCTTGGAACTCTATTAAGGATATAAATTGTAGTCTTTAAGGCTTCTCCCTAAAGTGACTATGGCAAAGAGGAATGATTTATCATACTTCTAACCATATACTTTAAGGTCTGGTTTCACATCTCAACCACACCATTTGAACGTAGTCCCTAGCATGGTGTACTAGGGAATGATGCCACATTCTTGCAAATAACTTGTAAAAGGCCTGAGACATTGGTCACTTGATCCATCATATATACCATATACAGTACTCACCACCACAGTTAGATTTAATGACTTTAATTTTCTTTCCAAGTTGATTTTCAACTTCATCTTTATAGGATTTGAAACTTCCAATGATTAAAACTTCTCATGAATCAAGTAGAAGTACCCATAATGAGGACAATCGTCTATGAAAGTCATAAAATATTGTTGACCATTCCAAAAAGACATAGGGAATGGACCACAAATATTAGTATGATGTTAGCACCAACTTTTTTTACATTTGTTTGTTTTCCTTTAATGCATTCAATACAAATTTTAAAATTTGAAAAAATCAAGGGAACCAAGAATTTCTTCTAACACAAGTCTCTAAATCCTTTGTTTAGAAATATGTCTTAAACGCTTGTGCCATAACATGAAAGAATTCTCATTAGTTAATTTGTGCTTTGTACCAAAATTGCTTGCATGCAAGGATTCATTAATATGTGAAACATGAATATCCAATTTATATAGATTATCAACTAGAAAACCAATACCAATCATATTTGAATATTGAAAAAAACTAAACTTTCTAATTTCCAAATGAACAAGAGTAACCAGATTTGTCCAAATGAGAAACAAATATCAAATTCCGTCTAAATGATAATACATAAAAAGTCTTATCCAAATCCAAATAACAACTAGATTCTAATTGCAATCTAAATAAACCAATCACCTCAACAAGAGCTTGATTTCCATTTCCCATATAGATGAATCTTTTAGCATCAGTTGGCACTCGACTTCTTAGACAATCCTGCATTGTCACACTTATGTGAGTAGTTGTATCTGTATCTATCCACAAAGTATGATTTGGCATTAAAGCCAAATTAAATTTAAAACAAACAAAGTTGGGAAGTTTACCATTTTTTATGAGCCATTTTGCATACTTAGGATAGTTCTTCTTCACATGTTCACTTTTCTTACAAAAGAAACAAATGATAACCTTGTCCTATTTCTGTTGCACCTTAGGTTGTGAAGTCCCATTGTCTACAACTCCTTTTCATTTACTGTTACTATTCCTTTTTCTTTTCTTACTGGTAGTATTGTCATGAGAGGAAGTAGCTAAGTGAGCACTTTCTATCTTCTTTTATTTCAATCTCTCTTTCTCTTATACACATTGAGCAATGAGCTCATTAAGAGTCTATTTTTCCTTTTGAGTATTATAACTTATCTTAAAAGGATTGAATTGTGTAGGGAGAGAGATCAATACTAGGTGCACTAGAATTTCATTAGACAACTCTAACTTTAGTGCCCTTAGTTGCCTTTATATCGCATTGGAATGAGCTTACTAAGAATGGTGCTCATTTCAACCTTTTCAGATCCAACAAATCAGTTTGCTATTTGGCTTAGGAAACTCTTAGTACTTTTCTCCTTAGGCATTACGCCCTAAATGGTATCTGGAATAGAGTGCTTCACAATCATAATATTTATGCGGTTAGAATGCTCCTGCTTTTCAAAGTTAGCCATTTGTTATGCAGTATTGCCATTAGTAAGGGTGGAAGGTTGTTAAGTTTGGATTGCATAGTCTAGATCCATTGGCTAGTCACCACCAACAGATAACAGACAAAAGGGGTTATGATCCTAACATCCCGTGTTGCTAACGGAAGCCCTTGTAGTTAAGGCAAATGTTACATCCCTTCTCAATGGAATGAGTGATTAACAAAATGATAGGAACCCTTCAAATCTAAAGATTTACATTGATTGCAACATGGCATCATTTTTTGGTTTTTTTTTTCATTAAAATGAATTTTTTGTAAAAAATGATAAGTTAAATAAATGATTTTTTAAAAACTTAATATTTAACATTATTAAATACTATTTAAATTAAAATTAAATTAATATTTATTTAGATTTAAGATAATAATAATAATAAATTAAAAAAAACCATCTCAGACTCCTTAATTCAAACATTGATGATGGATGCATTACATACATCTTATTGAGTCTTGAGAAATAACACTAGAGATGACGTACGTACATAGTAGGTGTAATTAACTTGAAGTTGAATCTTGAAAAATTAGTTCATGATGTGATCTTAATTATCTATGACAAACAGTTTTCTTGATTAATAAGTATTCTACATATATTTAATTAATATTTCTCAAAATAGTCAATAAAAAAAGTGTGAAGAATATTTCATTAAATTTATTCTGAAACAACGTGTTTAATTGATTTCTTCTTGGTCAAGCCTCCAAGTCAAACTTGTATTTTGAATGAGAAAATTCATGCATTTGGTTCATTTAAAATTTGGTAAAGTGACAAAATATCATAATCTTGGTGGTCCTACTTATTGAAGTGGTCCTGGACGAACATTCAAGACCAATACACATTCCAATTACTTCCTCTTATATTGATACGTGGCGAGGAATTGTCGTATCCCAGTAGAATCATCTTGACTATATTATGAATTATATACTAAAGAAATACAGCGAAAGTTCGAGAGAAACCAGCTGTTGGGTGCCCACAGAAGGTGAAAGCAGCCATAAAAGTTTCTGTTCAGCTTTCACCAACTCTAGTTTTGGTTCTCTCCAGCCTGCAGCCATAAAAGTTGCTGTTCAGCTTTCATCAATTCTAGTTTTGGTTCTCTCCAGCCTCTATAAATACCTTTAAGAATTCATCTATTCACGTCAAAGAGAAGATAAGTAGTGCTATTAGATACCGTAAGAAAATTGAAGGAGTTGTGTTTAGGACAAGAGAAGATCAGGCTGTTATTCGAAAGAAGATGTGGTTGATCACAAAGGTGAAACTCTTGCAAATTTTAGCGTTTCTGCTTTTTGGTGGTGGCATCCATTGCCAAGCTTCAACACGTCGGCATACTTTTGTGGTAAATACTAAATATTATTTGTCTTAACGCCACCTTCTGATCATGATATTTAGGGAGTAGTATGCGTCTCATTTTCCATCGTATGACCCCATGGGGTCTTCGGATACCCTGGTGTTGTTGAGTCGTTCATGCTTGCTATCAATTTCTAATTGGTTATACAGTTGCATGAATGGATTGATGCAACTATTTATGTATGTCATATTTCTTTTCGGATGAGGTTACATGGTCAACTTCTAATTGGTTGCAGGTGAAGGAAGCTTTATATACAAGGCTTTGTAGCACCAAGAGCATCTTAACAGTAAATGGACGATTTCCAGGACCAACTATATATGCTAAGAAAGGAGAGACTATCATTGTCGACATTTATAACAGAGGAAAAGAAAACGTCACCATTCACTGGTAGGTCGTGTGTGTGTCTTAGAGAAAAAGATAGAGGTCAGCAGCATGCTTGCATGACATACATTTTTTTATTTCTAAGAGGGGCTGAAATATATTGCTTTCCAAATAAAGTCAAATTTAAAACAATGCTTTAGGGTTATTTGCTTCAATTCTATTGAAATACAGTTGATGCCTCTTTTTACTATGATAATATGTTTTTACATGTCATCTTTTGTTAGTTCGAAAATTAATACTGGTTTTAACATATAGTTATTGTTTTGTAGGCATGGGGTGAAAATGCCCAGATATCCATGGACAGATGGTCCTGAGTATATCACACAATGCCCAATTCGCCCAGGGTCAAAGTTTAGCCAAAAGATCATCCTTTCCTCTGAGGAAGGTACTCTATGGTGGCATGCTCACAGTGACTGGACTCGAGCCACCGTTCATGGAGCTATAATTGTCTATCCTAAGAATGGAACCAAGTATCCTTTTCCTAAACCTAAAGTAGAAGTTCCCATCATATTAGGTATAAGTATTGTCACTTTTAAAGGTTAATTTACGTATTATGAATTAACCAACAAAGTTAAATCTAAAATTATTGGAGTTGTTGAAATATAGGAGAATGGTGGAAGAGTGATGTGAATGCGGTTCGAGATGAATCGCTTGCAACCGGAGCTGACCCTAATGTCTCTGATTCTTTCTTGATAAATGGACAACCTGGTGATCTACATCCATGCTCAAAATCAGGTACAAATTAAGTTTAACTTCCCATTTTAAAATTGTACATGATTTCATTTTCTTGTATTTTAACCATATTACTTTTTCTTATTAACATCAACATTTTTAAAGCTTAATATTAAGAAAGAGGAATATAGCTGAGGATTTTAGAGCTAGCCATGATTTAACACACAAGCAAAAGGCTAGTCCAAATATAATTTTGAACTATGGAAACAAATTTACACCCCTAACCAATCAATCACTTCATAATTGGTGGATCCTCAGGGAAACTTTTTCTTTTTCTTTTGGCTAGTCGTAAGTATACAACTTTCCCTTTCTAATTGCAGGCACATTCAAGCTAACGGTGGATCATGGCAAGACCTATCTACTTCGCATAATCAATGCTGCCTTGCAAGAGGCTCTCTTCTTCTCCATTGCCAAACATAAAATGACAGTGGTTGGAACTGATGGTAGCTACATGAAACCATTGACACGAGATTATATCATGATATCACCTGGCCAAACCTTTGATGTCATATTAGAAGCTAACCAACACCCGGATCACTATTACATGGCGGCTAGAATTTATTCCGTTGCTCCGATAGGTAATTATGATAACACAACCACCACAGCTATTGTACAGTACAGGGGATACTACACTCCATCTTCACCTCCCTCCTTGCCTCATCTTCCTGGATACAATGACACAAATGCATCGGTTAACTTCACAGGCAGCCTCCGAAGCTTAGGGGATGTGGAGCATCCTTGCAATGTCCCATTGAGCATGAGCACTAAATTGATTTACATCATTTCTATGAACACGTTCCCATGCGCTGATAATTCATGTACAGGGCCCAATGGGACGCGGTTCTCCGCAAGTATAAACAACATAAGCTTCCAATCCCCTAGAATTGACATACTGAAAGCTTACTATTATAACATCAGTGGTGTATATGGAGATAAATTTCCTAGCGTTTCACCATTGGTGTTCGATTTTACATCTAAGTATCCTCCATTGGAGTATCAGATGTCGAGAAATGGAACAGAAGTAAGGGTGCTCGAGTATAACTCTGCAGTGGAGATTGTTTTTCAAGGGACAAACTTGGTTGCAGGGACACACCACCCCATGCATCTCCATGGATACGATTTCTATGTTGTTGGATGGGGATTTGGGAATTTCGATAAAAATAGGGACCCTTTGCGCTATAATTTGGTGGATCCTCCAATTCAGAATACCATCTCTGTTCCTACGAATGGTTGGGCTGCAGTCAGATTCAAGGCATCTAACCCTGGTATGTTGCAAGCACTCATGTCCTCTATTTTGTTTTATTTATTTATTTATTAAAAAAATCCCTTGAAACTGCCAACTTGCCTACCAAGGAAATGATTTTTCTTAATATTACAATAAGTTAGGTGTAATGTTGGTATATTTTCTCTGTTACAGGAGTGTGGTTCATGCACTGCCATTTTGAGCGCCATCTGACTTGGGGCATGGATACTGTGTTCATAGTGAAAAATGGTAAACACCTAGAAGCTCAAATGCTGCCTCCTCCATCGGACATGCCACCATGTTGAAGCTGCAAAGCAATAATAGGCCAAAGATTTCATTGAATATTTCAGCTTTCATTATTTATTCCTTTTCAACTACGATGAGAAGAAAAATGTAAAGTTGTAGAATATTGTGTCTGGGATTATTAATTTGTCAATTTCTTGGATTGTTAAAAGTCTATAAAGATAATGGACTTCGAATAATCTTTGAGATACTGTATGGCGGAATTTGCCCCGGAAATCTTTGATTATGAAAAGAGAAATTGAGTCTAACCCCACTCTCCAAGTCTATTTCTTAGTGATTTAATTAATTTTCAAAGCCTACTTTTTTTTTCTTTTTTTTTTTATCTTACGTTAAAGTAAACCCCATCCTGCTTCCTTAAATTAACATATCCAGTAAAAACAAATCACTTTCGTAAATTAAATTGATTCAAACACTTTTTATTTGCATTTATTTATTTATTTTAAATTACAATGTAGGACTTGCTTATGTAATTACCAAACTCTCCAAGTCCAAGTCAATAAAGTTGGCAGAAAAGTTGTAAAGTCAGGAGTGGTTTGCTGAAAAGATTAAATAATTAAACTTTTGTTTTATCTAGACTTGGAATATTCCAGCTAAGATTCCAATGCTATTGAATTAAGAAATAAAATAATAATTTTTCATTCACTATTATCTCATTTTTTCGATTATTGGTAGTTGTGGCTAGAATAGACGAAGTGGTGCATGACAATGTTAGGAGTGAAGAAAGGTGGAGGGAGACCAAAATTTCATTCTGCGATGAAAATATTAGTAATTATGAATGTATCGGTACTTTGATTTTATGGATATATCAGAGATATATTAATGAATATTTTAACATAAAATATCGATGAGTCAAAAATTAATAAAAACCGATAAAAATATTATAAAAAGTTAAAAAATGATATAAAAAATAATAATAAAAATATTAAGGTTGTTTTATTAAAAAAATTGATATATGTATAATATAAGTTGTGATATTTAACAATAATATTCATAACTTGAAAACATATTTTATGAATATTAATTTAATTTGGATGTATTTAATAATATAGAAGAAATAATAATAATTTGTATTAGTATTTTTTATTTTAAAATTTTGATAATTTTATTCATAAATTTATATTTATTTTGTATTTAATTATTATATAAAAGACACAATAATTAAAATTAATTAATTTATAATAATTTTATTCTAATTAATTTATAATATATATATATATATATATATATATATATATATATATATATATATTATAATGTAAATATATATAAAAAAATTTCAATTCATACCATTGATGAACTGATAGTGGTTGTACTTGTGAGCTTGAGGTCAAAGGTTCTCAAGTCCCTTGACCTCCAATAACCCTTTTAAAAATTCAATCCTCGGTAATTTTTGAGACCAAAAATGTCTATTTAAGCGGAGGAGTCATGGGACACCCCCAAGCGCCCATGGACTGGCAGTTCGGCTCTGTGGGGGCAGGACCCATTTTATGATTTTTGAACAAAAAAAGAAATTTTCCCATAAATTTTGCCCGAAAATTCCCATGGCTTTATTACAAATTAAAAGTTGCTTATGACATAAGCATGATTTAAAAATATTTAAAATCCTTGTACTTTGGGACTTAATAATGGTGATGATATAATTTCAAGTTACAAGCACCCAATATGCCAATAATGGTACCCATTGACTTACTCCTAATAAGCAAATAACCCATTGGTCTACTCCTACACATTATTTTTAAAATTTTTAGTTGTATTATTTTTATCTAAAACAATTTGATTATTTTGGTTGCATGGTCAATGTAGTGAAGAAAACATGGACTCCATATTTTGGTTTAAATTGAGTTAACTAAACTGAATCGAACTAATATTAAGTTGGATTAGTTTGAGTTAATAAATAAATTTCTTATACTTTATGTAAAACCAATCAACTCTTATTTGATTCTTGGATTGGTTAAAAACCAACCTAGCTAAATGTATTTATCCCTAACTTTGTGTTCTTGTTCTAAAATAATAAATCCTTTAGGTCGCCCCATATACTATTAATTTATATAACCATTCAAAGAAAGACAATCTTAGCATCCATTTGATAGATTTCTAAACTCAGTATGGAAACTAATAATATCAAATTTCTGTTTGATGTTATATAACTAAAGCATAAATATAAAATTGCTTAAATCCTTTTTATCTACTTAATCCATTAATGTATGCAATATTTCTTTTGAACTTTTTTCTGCTAAATAAACTATAAGTTCATGGATAAAAGATTTCTCTATTTAAATCCTATCATATCACCTTGTTTCATTGTCATTTTTATTAGATTTTCCATTTTAAACATTTTTTTCTTTTGAAAACTATTTGTTCCATTGTACTTTGAATCTTTTACCATTAAAGATTTTAAAACTTATAACATTCATTGATTTAGTAATTGTATTATATTTTAAGTCCAAGAAATACAATTGTGGACCTACATTTTTCATGTGCATCCCCACTTGATGGTGAGACTTGTTTTTATTGTAAAAAAATTGATTTTTTTTTTTTTTAAAAGTTGGAGTCGTCACTTATTATTTTTAAAAGAAAAACAAAATAAGAAATAAAACCCTAATGTAACTCCTTCTTTGAAAAAAAATAAAAATAAAAAATAAAAAAACGTGTTAACAAAAATTGAGTCCAAATTCAGGGGTTAGGTTAAAGGTACCATAGGGTAACACCCCTTTAAGCCTTAAAAAGGTTTCTACTAAGCACATAAAAAGGAATTATGATAATTAATTAATTAATCATTTATACAAAAAAAAATTAATGCAAGTACTAATGCAAAAGAAAATTTATTAAAAAGATTTTGTTATTTCAAATATCATAATACAATTTCAAGAAATTTTCAAAGAATTCCTTTATATTAACAACAATTTCAAATTAGTGATTTGAATTTATTTATTCACAAGGCTTCAATTTATTACAAAAGATTTGATTTGATTTACAAGAAATGATTTTTGTTTACCTTATTAAGAAGAGAGGTGAATTTTACTAATTTATTTTAAAAAGTGTTTTGATTCAATCTTTATTTATTTTAAAAAAAATGTCTACAAAATTAAAGAAAGATATTTACAAATTTATAAGAAGGAATTTCAACCCAATTTTATTATTATTATTATTTTTATTTTTATTTTACCTAGAAAAAGATTCTTTATTACTAATTTATTTAGAGAAAGAATTTCACAAATTTGTTCTCAAGGATTCCAATTTTATTAAGAAAGAATTTTTGGATTTCATCAAGAAAGAGATTAGTTTACCAATTTATTAAAAAAAGGTCTTTCAGTTTGATTTAAAGGTTTACTCATCTTATTCTTATTAAACAAATTCTTTAAGACTTCTATTTATAAAAATTACTTTTAATCTCATTCTTATCAAGGAAAGAGAGTTTTATTTAAAAATCAATTTTTGGATGATTTTTGAAAAACAATTTTTTGAATTTTTATTAAAATTTCCTTTTCTAGATTCCTCTAAAAACATTTATCTGAACTTTCTATTAAGAAAACTTTTTTTTATTAAAAAGAATATTATTTGAAAAAAGATTTATGAACCTTTTATTTGTTTATTTATTTTAAAATTTTGAACTGTTTCTTTTATTAAAACAAAATTTTTGGACTATTTTATCTAAAAAAGATGTCTAAAACTTATTTTTATTAGAAGAAATATTTTGGTCCCTTTTTCTTATTTAATGAAAATATTTTATTGGACCAGTTTTATTTAATTTTTTTAAAATGATCTTTGGATAACTTAATTTATTAAAATCTAAAATTATGGACAACCTTATTAAATAAATAAACAACATAAATATATGCATAACCAAATTAACAAAAAAATATGAAATGAGGTATGATAAATATAAACAAACATAAACAACATGTACAAATATTAACAATAGATAACTTAAAACAAATTAATAAATGTATGGAATATTTACAAAGAACAGAAAACATAAACAAATATAAATATTTATAGTGAACATAAAACTCTAAACAAATACATATGGATAAAGAAATTATGAGTAGAAAACTACAAATAAATAATATATGAACAAAATATGTACAAAACTAAAAAGAAAATGAAAATAAATCAAATATTTAACTTTATATATAACTAATAAATATATTCAAAATGATATTTACAGAAGCCAATAGAAATTAAACTAAATAGAAGTGAGGAAAGAAAATGTGTACCAAAACAATCCTATAATAAGTTCAATACCCTCTTTCTGACTAGGGTTCATGCCCTATTTATAGCCTTCCTGAACCTTTTTTTTCCATGAAGTTCAGCTCTCCACATGTCACAAATCCATGCTTAGCCAAAAAAAGTCTCACAAAATGGCCCATGCATAATAGAAAATAAAGCCCAAAGTAAATATCTAAAAATGCGTAAAGCCAAAAAAACAAATTGTAAGACCAAATTCAACAAGCCCAAAGATGTAATAATGATCCCAACCCAATTAAAAAATCCTAACAAAAATATCAACAATCTAAAATCATAAGGCCCAAACTCAATTAAAATCAAATCCAAAACAAAACATCCAAGAACCAACATGACCAAGTCTAAAGTCCACAAACAAAATCCAAAATTCAAATATCAATGAATCTAAATTAAACAAATTAAAATCAAAATTATAGAGCAAGCTTAAGATCAACATCTAATGTGCAAATTCCAAGCAAAGCAAATATTTAAAGCCCAAACAAGCAAACTCAACAATGAAGAACAATTATTGTAGGAATAAAAAATAAAATGACTAAAGAAATAAGAAAATGAAAAAGAGCATCTTACCCATTTCTTGAATGCAATGTGGGATGAGAGATAAAGGGAAAGAATGAGAAAATAATAATAATAATAATAATAATAAATAAATAAAAGAAAATGGGTGAGATAAGAGAAAGAGAGGGAAAAGAAAAAAGAAAAGTAAATGGAGAAAAGGGATCCCCGACCAACAATGACTCATTGATAGTGACTATTCAATGGTGAGTATAGGGCAGCCATGGTCATGAATCTTCAAGGTGAGAGAGAGAAATGGGTAAGAAGAAAAACGAAAGATGAAGAAAGAAGAAGAGGGAAAGAGAGGGGAAGTAGGTGAAAGTTGGAGATGGGTTTGGGTGAGAGGGTAGGTAGAGAGAAAAAAGAAAAAAAAACAAAAAAAAAAAACATAAAGGAAGGAAAAAGAAATAAATAAAGAAAAAGGAAAAATAAGAAGAGGAAAGGGGGCTCTACAATTGCATGTGAGTGAGAGAAAAAAAGGTGAAAAACAAGAAAGGAAAAAAAAAGAGAAAAAAATAAAATAAAAATTAAATCAAATAAATAAATAATAATAATAAATAATAAAATAAAATAAAAAGTAAGAATAGGCTTGGGACAAATTTTGGGATCTACAAATATGCCACTCTTCATAAGAGTTCACATACAAGTGAAGTAAGTGTACAAACCAACTAAACGAAGTAGGCTATACTAAAGTACAAGAAAGATCACTGAATTTGTCCTAGTAAGACACAGGCTCTCTAAGGTTATGAAATGTGCTTATTGATCATTAGTAGAGAAACATGCAATATCTACGTGGATCTTAAGGAAGACTCTTCTGAATAGGGTAGTGACAATATGTATGTGAAACACTAGGGACCTTACCATTCAAAGGGGGAATGAACGGGTGAACAAGAGAGGGAACAAGAAAAAAATAGAAAACTAATGATTAGAGAAAAAACTCAAGGCTAATATAAAAAAAATAAAATTGGAAAGAGGTCGGGTAGTCAAGGCGTGGACACTAGAGGAAACACAAAAAAGATTGAACAATCGGGATATAACTCTAGGAAAACATAAAAGAAGTTGGACAGTTGAGACTTGACTCTAGGAAAACATGAAAAGGGTGGACAATCAAAGCATGACACTAATAGAGACAAAAAAGGCCGAATAGTCAGGGCATGACACTGAGAAAACATAAAAGAGGTTGGATAGTCGGGGCACAACATCAATAAAAAAGCATAAAAAAGTTGGATAATTAGGGTGTGACACTAACAAAGACATAAAAAAACCAAACAATCAGGGCATGACACTAAGAAAACATAAAGAGGCTAGACAACTAGGGTGTGACACTAAACAAAAACACAAAGAAGTCGAATAGTCAAGGTGCAACACTAAAAGAAACTTAAAAAGGCTGGACAGTTGGGGCACAACACTAAAAAAAATATATAGAAGTACTGGACAATAAAAGTGCAACAATGGAATAAGAATAAAAAGGTTAGATCGTTAGGGTGCGACACTAAAAAAAGACATAGAAAGGCCATATAATGGGGGTGCAGCAATAAGAGAAGCATAAAAAGACCTGACAGTTTAGGCACAACACTAAAAAATAAACATAAAGAAGTTGGACATAGTTAGAGTGTGACACTAAGAGGGACATAAAAAGAAGGTCTAACAATCATGGTATAATACTAAAAAAAGAAATGAAAGCCAAATAATTAGGGTGCGACAATAAGAGAAGCGTAAGAAGGTTGGATAGTCAAGGCTTGACACTAAAAATGACATAGAAAGGCTAGACAATTGGGGCATGACAATGGGAGAAGCATAATAAGGTCAAATAATCTAAGCATGACACAAAAGAGACATAGAAATGTTGAATAGTCAAGGTGCGACACTAAAAAAAGACATGAAAGGCCAGATAGTTGGGCCATAACATTAAAAAAGACATAAAAAGGTTGGATTGTTAAGACACGACACTAAAAAAAGACATAAAAAGTCAAGCAATTAAATCACATTAATGGAAGAAGTATAAGAAGGTCAAATAATTAGGGCATGACACTAAAAAAAGACATAGAAAAGTTGGACAGTTCAAGGCACAATGCTAAGAAAAGACATGAAAAGTTAGACAATCAAGGCACAACTCTAATAGGAAACATAAAAAGGTCGGATAGTGGTAGCATGACATTAACAAGAGACATAAAAAGGCCAGATAGTCATGACGCAACTCTAGGAAAACATAAAAGAGGTTAAATAGTGAAGGCGCAACATTAGAAAAAAATATAAAAAGGTCAAATAGTCAAGGTGAGGCTTTAACAGGAGACATAAAAAGAGGTTAGATAGTTAGGGTGCATTATTAAGAAAACATAAAAGATGTTGGACAATCAGGGCATGGCACTAATAGAAAAACATTAAAAGGTTAGACAATTAGGGTGCAGTATTAATAGAGACATAAAAGGCTAAACAGTAGGGTGCAACACTAACAAAAACTTAAAAAGAGGTCAGACTTTGATAGTAAGGCACGGTCATGATGACTGAAAAAGTGACTAGGATAATACTCAAAATATGGCACTTAGCCAAATGATGATCTAAAAGTGTAGCTCGGGGCTAAAGAGCGATCGAGAAGAGGATTTAACCATAAAGCTCAAGGCTTATCTAAAATGATAAAGAGATGATCTAACAATAAAGCTTAGGTTGGTCGGTGAGCAAGATAGATAAGGGAAAAGGAGAAAATCTAAAGTTACATAAAGGTTCGGCTGAGGGTTGAATAATGACTTAAAAGTGTGGCTTGAGGTTGATCGAGGATGAGACAAATATGAACTAATGGTATGACTTAGGGTTCAAATGATGACTAAAAAAAATACCAAAGATGTGGTTGCAAAGCTTGAAAGACAACTAACATAAGACTAAAAAGAGAAAAGAGAAAAGATACAAAATGTTATACAACAACTAGCGTACTCCAAGATACACCCATCAACAATATGATGAAAATGTCTAATCCTCAATAAGAAAAGCTAAATAGGACTACGCGTCTTAGGACTATGCTATCAAAATAAAACCAAATGATGGAAAAAAAACAAAGCTAATCAAAGCTCTAAGTCTAAATATGCACCAAGTCATGTCTGACATGCAGACTATCAAATGCAAAATGTCACAAAAAATTGACAATATGTTAAGCCATGCCATCATGGAAGATGTTAAATTTAGTATCCAAAAGGCACATGAAAGTTTGACTAGAAAACTCATGATTGGTCTACATCTTTCTATGATTTGGAAAGAAAAATAAGTTTATATGTCATGATGGAATGAGATGCATGGATTGAATACAAGATATAAGTGTGAAGATAGCAAAAATAGAGTGTTTAGGTATGAAATAAATGTAAAAGAGTATCTAAATCAAACTAAGTATGGTGAGAAGATTGAATCCAAAGCATCATCATCTCTATAACCCATCAAAAACCTCAATCAAGTGGTTGAATTCCAATGTCCTAGGAGATCAATAAGATGGTCATGCCCTAGTATAACTACTCCCTCAAATGGCTATGCCCTAATATAAAAGACATCATATTGATATCTCTTAACCATCCCTCATACTCTAATATGAAAAGAATGTTTGATCACCTTTAGGAGAATGGTTATGCCCCAATGTAGGGATTCAAATAGAGTGGTTATGCTCAATATATAAACTATTATTTTAAAAAAAAAAATCAATCACCAACTTAGTGGGCTATGCCCTAGCATGAATATATCAAGTCAAAAAGGGTAAGGACCAAATAAATTAATTATTTTCAAAATCAAGCATTGATAAGAGGAGTATGGCCTAGTATATAGGGTAACATTTGAAATGTTCAAACCTCCGTGCAAGTTAATCTCTAGAGAGTGGTTATGTCATAACATACACAATATCATCAAGATATACCTCTACTCCCTAAAGTATCTTCATGCTATAATGTGAAGGAAGTATCGAATCTATTCCAAAAGACGAATATGCCCTAGTGTAAGGAATCAAGCATAGTGGTTATGCCTTAGTATAAATTGTTAAATCAAAATCAAACTCTATCCTAGATCTCAAAAATGGATATATGTTAATATGAATCCATGTGACTCTTGATCCATCATGCTCCATGAGAGGGAATGAAGTGGCTATGCCCTAGTACAAGATATCATCTCAAAGATCAATCATTGATGAGAGGGCTCCACCCTAGTATGAACTCTCTAAGGTGACTATGCTCTAGTATAAATTGTCAAATCAAAATCAAACTCTATCCTAGATCTCAAAAATGGATATATCTTGATAAGAATCCAAGTGACTCCTGATCCATAATGCTCCATGAGAAGGAATAAAGTGGCTATGCCCTAGTATAAGCTATCATCTTGAAAATCAATCATCAATGAGAAGGCTATACACTAGTATAAACTCCTTGAGGTGGCTATGCCTCAATGTAAATTGGCAAATTAATCAAAATCAAACTATATCCTAAATCTAAAAAATGGATATATGTCGATATGAATCCAAGTGACTCCTAATCTATCATGCTCAATGAGAAGAAATGAAGTGACTATATTCCAATATAACTTATCATCTAAAAAATTAATCACCAATAAGAAGATTACGCCCCGGTATAAACTCTCTAAGATGGCTATGCCTCAGTGTAAATCATTAAATCAAAATTAAACTTTATCCCATATCTAAAAAATGGATATGTGTCAATATGAATTTAACTGACTCCTGATCTATCATGCTACATGAGAGGGAATGAAATGGCTATGCCCTAGTATAAGCTATCATATCGAAAATCAAACATCGATGAGAGGGTTATGCCCTAGGGTAAACCTTCTCATAGTTTCTCATCCATCATGCTCTAAGTGATCTCCAACCAATCTCAAATGTCGCTCATGTGTGAGCTATCAAGCATAATGCATGACGTCATGGCCTTAAGGTGGTCTTAAGACTTGGGATGTAATGTAGGCTAAGGTAAAGGGTAAAAGAAACGAAGGGAAATTAAACTCAATAATCCTAATGATATAATCCCCATGCCTTTAGCATACACGGTGTAATAGCTAAAGAAACTCAAAGATTGTAGACCTCATAGATGCTTTATGATATAGATAATTGAATGAATGAAAAGAATAAAATATGATACATATGATGAATGAATGAAAAGAAAAACAAAACCAAGATAAGAACTACATAGATACCAACCATCCACATGAATGAGTGAAATAAATGGAAAGGAGAAGGGTGAGACTCTAGAATAGGCTCAAAGGAATCAAAGGAATAGTACAATGGCTAGAGGTAAAGCAGACAATGTCAATGAATGATAACTCAACATACAAACAAAAAATAACATAACCAAGATGAATGAGAATAAAACTCTAAATAAAAAGTGTAATTGAGTATAAGAGAAGCAAAATGTCATAGTACAAGGATCCTAAGGCAACCTATACAAATCTCAATATATATACAAGAAGACTAACCCATATGTACATATATGAACTCTTAATGACAGAATAATGAACAATGACTCAAATGGGTACAACAAGTATTGAGAAAAGGTATGGATGAAAGAATACAAATGATCAAGACGAACATAATGAATACAAAAGATGAATCACTTGAACAGCCCACAACCTAGGTGATCTTATCTATAAAGCAAAGAGGTGCTAAGATGCCCTAACCCTAGGTATGAGAAACGAGGTAAGCAGGGTGATGAATCAAAAGGCTAAATGTGAATGACTCAATTGGCTAGCAAAGTGTAACTTTATACATAAAGGTGATTAGATAAATAAACTCATGAAATGATGACTACCCATCCTTTTATCACAACCTCAAGCATCATGGTCTTAAACTCTCACATGGTCAACACTAAAGATTAATGTCCATAAAAATGTAGGCATTCCATCCCTTTGAAATCATGCATAAATATCCCATTCTAGATTCTCTGTAACAACCTCAAGATTCTCCTCTCAACCATAGAATAGTCAATGATCTTGTGCAATCGACCACCTTGCTCATCATAAGCCACCCTTTTCGTCTCATAAAATCAACCTCAAGTACAAAGAACAAATAAATAGATTGGAACAATGTCCATGTAGATGATGTTGTATAAGCTATGACAAGAAGGAATGTAAAGGTCATGTGATGGTGTCAAGGGGTAAATGTTGTACAAGTTTCAAGATATATAGGATGTAAAGGTCGAGGAGTAAATGGAAGTGGATAAGGTACAACTTTGATGACAAGACAAATGAGCCATAGTCTTAAGCTCCCTAATTTGATCTTTTAGCCTTAGGTAAATGGGCTTAGTATCCTCTATGATGGGTCAGGCCCAATTATCGTGACATGCAAGTGAATAATGCGTCATATCAAAAGTCTAACATGTGCACCATAAGGCACAAACATATATTCAATGAAAAAGGTTGAGTCTAATGATCAATGTACATCCATAGTAGAAACAAATGCTAATAGGTCAAAACACTTTACAAGGAATATAAACTCTAACTACACCACAAGACTAACACAAACTCGATAACCAAGATGACTAGCTTTGATGCAACAAAAATAAATAGTCTCACCAACTTTGACAAACATCTCACCATCTAACCTAGAAGAAGCTAGCTAGGTTCCCAAAACTCTAACTAACATGACTTACCTAAAGAACCCATCAATGACCCATGGAACACAAAACCCTAGACTTAGGTTTAAAAAAGTCAAATAAACATATCCCAGAATGTTACACCTAATGTACAATAGCCTAAAAGATTGACAATACATTTAAAAAAGTAAATCCTCTCTATATACAACATCTTAAGGTTGATAAAATTTTAAGGGGAAGAAGACTACAAGATCAACAAATGTATAACCAAGAAGATTGACTAACTAAATCCAACTAATAAAGAGTGAAGAGGATGATAATACAACTAATCTATGCTGATGAAACTCTAATGTTGATGCAAAATTGTTGTTATCAAATTCCTATACATTAATACACCTACGTGTGGGTAGGTATCCAAGGTTTAAGGATTTAATTCTCATTCTACAAGATAAAGGTGGCTTTAAAAGGTAAGATCAAAGGTACTTAGTAGGAGCAATCGTACTCGTTGCCCGACATGTAACCTTCTACACACCTCCAAAGAGACTAAAAGCTTCCATGCAAGGTGGTCATCACTTTTACACATGCACTTCCTCGACATCCTAGGGTGGTTTCTTAATGGTTAAGGTTTTCTAATGGTTAGTCCATGTTACCTCTCTCAACACACAGACAAGACAATCTAAAGTGTGTAGTTTTGGCATAAGTGCATCCAAACAACCTCTTAAACTAAAGTAGAAAAGTAAACACATTGGTCACACATATATCCTGAATCTAGTTATGGGTTATACAAGTCTTCAATGATCAAACTCCAAGTGGCGATGATGTGGTGACCTCCATTGACATGACATCGATGATGTTGTGATGCTCTTTAAGGCATCATGATGATGCAACAAGATAGATGATGACATGGAAAAAAATGTGGGATGAAATGATAAGGTATGATGATGAGACAAAACAAAGATGACGATAAGAATGAGATGATAAGGTAGGATGCTGATAGGATAAGAATAACATGGCAAGGATGATATGGCAATGTAAGACGATGTTAAGGCACTAGGGATGTGGTAAAGTGATGACATGGTGAGATAGGATAATGTGGCAAAGTAGGGATGAGGAGACAAAATAGGATGCTGATAAAATAAAAATGATATGGTAACCTACTCTAAAGTGACGATCTCATGGCATTGATGATGTCATGGCAATGCTTTAGGTGCTCCCAACATACATATAGCCAACAATTAGACCCTACTCCTAATCACTAGCTTAGTCAGGAAACAAACAAGGCACCAAGTCTCATACACCAAATACGAGATACAAAGAAGAAAATCAACCAAGGCTAGGAATTTTGAGATAGAGGGATAAACATGTGTCCTACACAAAGAAGCAAAACATGCATTATGTAGAAAAAGAGTAGTCATGCAGCACACAATCGTGTAAAATAGATATATACAAACACATAATAACAAAAATCAATATATAGTAAGGCAGATGCAATATATACAGATAATCATCAAGTCAACCTCTCATATGGCCTAAAATGTGAAAGCATACGAAAAAAGTACAATGAGGGGGTATCCACTAATTGATTATTGAACGTCAAATTTCCCCTCAACTCGAGTTCAAGCTTAACTCTCTAAACATTCCTAGTGGAGTCACCATTTTGTGGACCTGTATTTTTCATGTGCGTCTCCACTTGATGATGAGACTCGCTTTTATTATGAAAAACTTTTTTTATTTATTTTTTAAGTTGGAATTGCCACTTATTTTTGCATATTTCTAAAAGAGAACATAAAATAAGAAATAAAGCCATAATGTGACTTTTTTTTTAAGGGAAAGACATATGTAGACTTGCCTTTTTCACGTGCATCCCTACTCGATGATGAGACTCATTTTCTTAGTGAAAACATATTTTTTATAAAATTAGAGTTGCCACTTATTTTTATTTATTTTTAAAAGAGAAAATAAAATAAGCAATAAAACCCTAAAAAATGACTCAATTTTGAAAAAGTGCATCTTTGAAAAATTGAGTCTTAGTATGGATTGAGGCTATGTTATCTATTGGGAAAGTATCATAAAGGTAGCACCCCTTTAAGCCCTAAAAATAGGTCTCTACTGACTAGGTTGAGGTAAGTATGACAATTAATTGATAAATCGTGGATGCTAAAAATAACAAAGGTGATAAACAAAATGCTATTCACATTAAAACAGTCAATCAATAAAAATCAATCATATGATAAAAGTAGATAAGCATACTGAACTACAACCCAAAGCACTTTCATGAAAATATCAAAGTTAGTTTAACAAATAATATAACATACAACATGCATTCTGTCTCATTCAAGGAATCAAATACCAATCATAGCATAACAAAGCAATATCAAATATGAAGATGTTGACACACAAAACATATCTATTTACAAAACTAAAGGGATAAAAGTGTGAAGGGCGTACTTGGATTGCATAAATAACTTACAAGGCATTTATGTAAAGCTAGAGGGTGGTTAGAACAATTACAATAATAAATGATTGAGATAGTGAATCTTAATACACATGGTATATGTATAGCTTAAATGAAATGACAAGAATCCAAAGAAATATCAACTATCACCTAGGACATGCATACACCTTATTAATAAGGCTAAACAATGTACAAGATAGCTTAAAAAATACCAAATTAGAGAATAGGATAGAGCACATAGCAAAGGGCAAAATAGTTGCATTTACTTGAAAGACTCTAAACAAATATCCAGAAGTATTATTTCATCATGGAAAAAAAAAATCATACAACATCCTCATTATGTCTATAATATAATATCAAAGCTAAGATCGAGTGATGATTAGTCAATTAACCCCATATTAAATAATAAATAAAACATTATACAAAAATTTTAACATGCAGATAAATCCTAAAAAAAGAATATTTAGAATGTGAATTTAATTACAAATATTTTCAGGGAACATCTCCTACATGTCTAGTTTATCATCCAACTATCCAAACAATATATTGAAGCCCTAGTTAATTTCAATTTACAAAAATATATCAGAAGGTTCAGAATATGATAGAATTTAATAGCATGCATAAATTGATTTTTTTTTAACCAACCTAAAAGTGTTAAAAAAATCATACAAAAACGCATTGAATATATCCAGAATGTCTAATTTACAAGAAAAATAATAGCAAGGCAAGAAGTATATGGATCAATTTTAAAAATAATCAAAGATCCTTTCTATTCAAAATTTGGATAGTGTAGTGGGTGCAACAAAGGAAAATTAATTTTCCTAATTAGAAAAACATTTTTTAATATTTTATGTGTATAAAACAAATTTTGAGATGTCTAAAATCAAGGAAAAAAGTCAAAATAAATTTTCAAAGTCATCTAGTAATTTAAAAATACAAAAAATGGGTATCTAGAATTGGGCAAAAACTGAACCTACCAAAAGATTAATTCATAATTTCCATTTGAAATATGATTTTTTATTCAAATAAACTTCTAAAATCAAGTTAATGAAGTTCACAATATCATACAACCACAAGAAAAATTTTAGGAGCATCATAAATTAGCCAAATCAAAATTTAATTCCAGAGACGCAACAAATTCAACAAGCTAACAATAAAAGGTTTTCGAAAAATAAATTTATGTAGGGGTTTCACCAAATCCACATTTGATATATACAAATCTAGCCTATGGATTCTTAACTTCACATGAGTATTGACAAACTCATCAAAGCTGAGAATTATCCTATTCATTTGGGACCACAAGCTTAGATTCATATTCCAATCAAAATTAGAATTTTTATTGAAAATAAAAGAAAGGTGTAAACCAATTAAAACATGGTTGCATAATTTTTAAGAAAATAATTTTTTTTTTTATAATCCTAAGGATTATAGGAGTTTTTAAAATCCATTTTAATAAAGAACATTTTGAGGAAAGACTTTCTTTTTAAAAGAGAAAAGTTGCTTTTTTAAACTACAAAACACACAGACAAAAAACTAAGCAAAACAAGAGAAAATAAAATCACAAAGTGATATTTTCTAGCAACCAAGCAAACCAGGTGAGAGTAGAGGCCAATCTTCATGAGTTTCCAAGGGCCTTAGAAAAAATCCAATTTAAATGAAGTACTAAAGTAACAAGCAAAGCAAATTAGATTAGACAGACTAACAAGATATCGATTCATGAACTAACCACTATGATCTTAAAAACATATAAATTTAGATAAGGATGATCATGAACTAACATTAATGATTTTAAAACAAAAACTTAAAAAAACATGGGATCAATTTAGCTAAGGAATTAAAATTATAGAAGTACCTAAACTAATAAAAATGGGTTTACTAAATTAAAGTAAACTAAAAACATGAACTTTCAAACATAGAATTAATTTTATTAATGAACTAAATTTATAAAAGTATTTAAACTAATTATAATGAGCTAGACTAAATCAAAGCAAACTCAAAACATGAACTTTCAAGCATAGAATTAATTTTATTAATGAACCAAAAATTATAAAAGTGTCTAAACTAAATAGATGAATCAAATTAAATCAAAGTACACTAAAAACTTGAACTTTCAAACATGGAATCAATTTATTAATGAACTAAAACTATAAAGTACCTAAACTAATTAAATCAAAGCAAACTAAAAATATGAACTTTCAAACTTGGGATGAATTTTATTAATGAACTAAAATTATAAAAGTACCTAAACTAAATAAATGAATTAAATTAAATGAAAGTAAACTAAAACCATGAACTTTGAAACATGGGATCAATTTTATTAATGAATTAAAAATATAAAAATACCTAAACTAAAGAAAATGAACCAAATTAAATCAAAGCAAACTAAAAACACGAACTTTCAAACATAGAATCAATTTTATCGATGAACAAAAACTATAAATGTATCTAAACTAAATAGATGAATTAACCTAAATTAAAGTAAACTAAAAACGTGAACTTCAAACATAGAATCAATTTTATTAATGAACTAAAACTATAAAAGTACCTAAACTAATTAAAATGAACCAAATTAAATCAAAACAAACTAAAAACATGAACTTTCAAACATGAGATCAATTTTATTAATGAACTAAAACTATAAAAGTATCTAAACTAAATAGATGAATTAAATTAAGTAAAAGTAAACTAAAAACATGAACTTTCAAATATATAATCAATTTTATTAATGAACTAAAACTATAAAAGTGCCTAAACTAATTAAAATGAACCAAATTAAATTAAAATATACTAAAAACATGAACTTTCACACATGGGACCAATTTTTCTAATGAATTAAAATTATAAAGGTACCTAAACTAATTAAAATGAACCAAGTTGAGTTCAAACAAATTGAGAAACATGAATTTGATTAGATGAGATCAATTAAACTTGTAAACTAGAATTCGTAAGACACCTAAACTATATAGGATGACTCAAAGCTAAGATTAACAATTCTAACTTTCAATCTAATGGAATCAAAACAAATATAAACAACTCTTCTTCTCCAATATGCGTAGCTATGTGTGTGGCTGTGGATGAGACACTAATATTCATGGTAGCAAGTGATCCTCCATGTGCATGTGTATCCTCTTTGATCGGCAATGTGTGAAGACCCTTCTCTCCCTAGGATGCAGTGCGTGTTGTATGGAGAGAATCCCTTCCTTAAGGAACACGTGGTTGTTAACTCTCCTTGAATGGAGGACTGTGCATTCCCCTCTCCATGAAGCTGTGTGGTGATTTTATTCTTTTCTCCAAAGCAGACTCCATTATCAATGTGGCCCTCACTTTTTATATGTCCTCCTCATCCAAAAGAAATAATCCTTTTTCTTTTTAGAAATTGGCGCCATGCATCCTATGCGTACTATGAGTTTCTTTTCGAAAAAAAATAAATAAAAATTTGCATTACTTTCCTTTAACAGTCCAAAGCCCTCATTTATCATATGTAACCTACACTTTTTTGAGGAAAAATCCTTTATGTGTGTTGCATAAATATCTTCTTTCCATTTGCATAGGCTGTACATCTTGTAGAAGGTCAATGGATACGTGTTGTCCACATGCAGGCTGCGGGTTGTATCACTTTAACCAGAAAAGGATCTCCAAATTGTCTTGATCTCTATCCTATTATGGGGATAGTCGTGTACGCCAAGGGATCTTCTCTAATGTGAGCATTCAAATCTCATGCAAAATTAAAATAAAATTTAAAATTAGTAAAAGTCATGAAATTGAAAATTAAAAAAAATTAAAATTATGCAATTAAAAATTAAAAGTCAATCATATGCATATCTAAGATCAAGCATTAATTCAAGCAATAAAAGTCATAATATTACTTTCACATAAAATTTCTAAAAAAAAAAAAAAAAAAAAAAAAGAATATAAGAAATTAAACCCATGCAGTCAAAATCCACATATTAATATTTTTGCAATAGATAATAAGAAAATCAACACGTTGAAATCACACTAATAAAGATCAGTACTCACCCCATGCATTCAAACATTGAAATCAAGTCAAGAACTCAACTAAACCTAAAACCTAGCAATCAAACTCAAGAAAACTAACCTAAGTGAACTAAGCTTAGTGAAGTGTCTAAGTGATCATATTTTAGAAAAGATCTAAGTGACCCTGGCCAAGGAAAAAAATCTAAGCAAAGTCTAACCTAAAAACTAATTCAAGAAGCTGCCAAAGTCACTGTAAACCCTCTATTTTGTCTTCTTGGCACATTCCATCTAGGATTGCCTTCATACATCCTTTGGCCTCTCATTGTACACTTGGTGTCTTCTTCTGAGTCATGTTTTTAAGTCCTCATTAGTGGTCTAGTGTGACTCTTCCGATCACTATCTTTGGACTTTCTTTGGAGACATCTTGGAGGACTTTTAGGGATCTCCAGTGTAATTTTCCATTGACCTCTAATTTTAGTTTAAGATTTTGCTTGGTTTTTGTTGTCTTTTTAGTGCCTTTAGGTTTAATTTTGATTTTTGTATTTTCTTAGTGCATGAATAATTTTCGATATTTTGAATCTTTGTGGCAAGATTAATTTTTAGTTTTTAGTGTGAGAAATGATTCTAATTTTATTAAATGATCAATTTTGATTCTTGAGTACGTATTTGATTTTGATATACATGATTGATATTTTTAATTTTTGTGCACATGAGATTGATCTTTGTTTTTTTAATTGCATGATTTTGATTTTTGATTTTTTTATTTTTTTTGGTTGTATGAGATTGATTTTTAGTTTTGAATTGCATGTGAATTAACCTTGATTTATTTTTACATGTGATTGGCTTTAATTTTTATTTTATTTTATTTTATTTTATTTTTTATTGTGTGATCTACATTTTGATCATTAGTGCAATTTATTTTTTATTTTTTTATTTTATTTTATGTGAGATTATGTGAGCTTGAAGATAACTTAAGGGAATATTCTAGAAAGGGCATTTTTGGAAAATTGAGAGATTTTGATAGTTTTGGAGGGAAGGTGGAAGAGTTAAGTCTTTTTGAATTTTTGAGAAAAAAAATGAAAGGGAAAAGAGAAGATTCTAGAGGAGACTTTAGATTATATTGATTTAAGATTCTAGAGGGGAAAACTAGTATTTAGATTTAAGAACTTTTTTAAAAAAAAAAAAAAAAAGTTTTTGATGGTAGTTTAGTATTTTTTTGATTTTTTTAGTTGTTAGTTTTGATAATCTCATGCTAGTTATTTTTTCAAAAATCTTTAGATGTTAGTTTTGTTGATTTTGATATTAATTTATTATTTCTTTGAATCAGTAGTTGTTAGTTTTAATTTCATGTTACTCATTTTAAAAAAATCTTTAGATGTTAATTTTGTTGATCTTGATGTTAATTCATTTCTTTGAATTTTTATTTGTTAGTTTTGATAATCTCATGTTAGTTTCTTTTTAATCTTGAGATATTAATTTTGATGATCTTGATTGTTAGTTTAAATATTTTTTTATAATAATATATTTACTATTTTTTTTTATATATAAATTATGATAATTGCATGAAATTGATATGTTTTTATTTGTTGACTGATGCCTTCTAAGATTAGAGTTAGACTTATTCTCTGTGGGGACATTCTCACTCACGTAAGACCCCTTGATCATACATGATAGGTGGCCTAGTATTATTTAACTTGTCTTTTCCTTGTCTTGTTGTATGCTCATCTTTTCATTATTTAAAAAAAATAAATTGAATTTCGTTTTTACACATGAATCCAAATAAACATGGAATAATCCTTGACTTTAATGAACCCATTAATGTTCATATGAGGTTGAGGATGCATTAATTAAATTCATGTATAGAAAATAGGGACTTGGTAAGTGCCTTATGTTTTTCTTTAATTTTCAAAAACTTAATGCAACATTTTAACAATCTATTACCTCTGATTTGGAAAATAAGAAACAAATGACTTAGTTTTTTTTTTAAAAAAGAATTTCTATGCTTGGAACATATTCCTAACTTCTTAAACTTGTCAATTGAATTTTTGTTTTGACCAAAAATTCATTTTTTAAATAAGAGAACCAAGTTAGTTTTTACATAGGTCCCATTCTAGCCCTATTCTGGCCCAACTCTGGACACCTAACTAATTTTGCAAAAATAAATTATTTTTCATTTTCTTTAATTTTAATTGATTTTTTTCTTTAATCTACACTTCCTAAACTGAAGTGTAGACACTTTTTTTTTTTTTTTTTAATTGTTAAAAATCGATTCCCTTAGTATGAGCAAAAAAATTTCTTTTCTGCACCTATTGCATTGGCTCTATTATGTAGTCAGGGGAGGTTTGGTTAGATTTAAAATTCTTCCTTGTGTTATTTAATTATGCTTTTTTTTTTTTCTTGAAAATAAGACATCTTTAATGAATTGTGTAAATTTTTGTAAGATTTTATCATGCTTTTAAATAGGTTAATAAAATTTGTCTTTATGCACTATTGAAAACTGCACTGTTTATGACCAATGTGTTTGTGAATTAGTCTGTTAGTAATTGGGATATGATTTGGGTAATTGGCCAATAGGGTTTTGTTCTAAACTTAGTGGGTATTTGATAAGTCAATTTAATAATTTAAAGTAACTTTATAATTTAATTTAAGTCATTAAATAAATTCAACATGTTTGGTAAAATGACTTAATATAACAACTTAAGGTTAAAAACAACTTTAGGTAATAAGTTAAAATGATTTACTAATTCTTAATTTTAGATCTCTATTTTACCGGTTTGCCCTATTTTCCTCGGGTAACCCTCTTCACACCAATGGCCTCTATTGCTCTCCATGACCTCACTCCTCCACATTTGAACCTCACTTCTCCTTTACTGAACCTCCATTGCTACTACTACTCTTCCTTGGCTTCAAAATCAGAACAACCATGAGGTAACATTAGATTTCTCATTTTTCAAATGGAACCCTAGACTTGAAAAAATATCTCATATTTCAGGATTTTGTTGGGTATTTGTTTGTTTCGCTTTTTGGAGTTGATTTTGAGGTCATGTTTAGTGGTCGAGAAAGCCACAGGAAAATGAAAATGAAAGCTTGTGTTTGTTTTTTATTGGATTTTCTCATAGGTTTTTTTAGTTTCAGTACTTCCTGCTATTTCTTGTTGTAGACATCAAACTAAAATAATTCAGAGGCATTATAAAAAAATAGAGCGATTATAGGGAAGAAAGTGTTTGTTCAGGGAAACCAATTTGGACGGTCCTATTTGATCAATTGTACACATTAGGGTTAGCCATCAGTAGAACTAGGACTTGGAAGCCCTAAATATAGAGCTACTGTCACAGTTTAATCATCAATAGAGCTAGATAAGGTCTTTTCCTTCCCCTTGTTCATGTCCACTTCCATGGTAGTATTGCAAGAGGACTCTTGTTCATCATATCTTGTTGGGCCTAAACTAAGGAGAGGAAGAGCTTCTCTGAGAGGGGGAGAAAGGGGTGAGTCATAATAGTTGTTGTTGGTGTTGAAGTTATTTTAGTACAATTTGTTAAAGTCATATCAAGGAGGACACATAGATTGATTGGAAGAAGAAGGGGAAGAAGAGACGTGATAAAGAGTATTGAGGTTGAGCCATCCATTGGAGTAGGGATAAATCATGATAAAAGTCGAGAAGAAAGAATAGTTTGGTGGATAGGATTCTTATTAGAGAGAAAGAGAGAGAGAGAGAACAATAAACTATTCATAAATTTTTACTCAATAATGGAGTGAGAAATGAATAAGGGGGCTTTAATTCTATGGAGTAAGAAATAAAATTGAGTTCTCTTTCATATTATAACATGATAAATAACTTAGTAGTTAAAAATGAAACTATAGTTCTACAACTCATGCTGTAGATGAATTCTTATATTTGTTATATTCAATTAGATTGTTAGAATTAGTTGTAACAATTTCTCGCAATCTTCACTAGGTATTTTTATATTATATAGATAAGCACCAAATGAAGGTTTGGGTGAGCTTCTTACATTGTACACATATCACATGTGTCAAGTGCATGATTTTTAGTCAATTATAAGAGACTGAAAAGGAATGGAACAATTCAACTTTAATTAATTTAAATTGGTATAATAAATTTTGTCCATATATAAATGATTTTGACAATCTTCTAAAAATAAAAATAAAAATAGAGTGATAAATTAATTAATTATTAAATTTGCATTAAAAATATGTATGACTTGGTTGTCTTGAATGAATGTTTAATAGAAATGAAATCACTCCATTTTCCTTTGCATATAACACAACTTGTTGCTAAACTACAACACATCCACATACTATACCATAATAAGTCTCTCTCTCCATGTATTTATGTGTATATATATATATATCATGATAACTCTCTCTCTCCATGTATGTATGTGTATATATATATATATATATATGCCACCAACAAATGCTTCACTATATATGTAATACATGGCCTTTTGCTTGGATAGAGGTACGTAACAACAACTTCCTCTTATTGACAAGGTCAATCCCAATGGGGTACTGGGCCAAATATTGATTTGATATTCATGAATAAAAATTGAATGTTGCCCTACTAAATGCACATAGACAAGATATTGATTTGATGTTCTTGAACAAAAATTGAATGTTGCCTTGCTAAAATATATCCCCACAACTTAAAGTCTACATAGATGTTTTTTTGTGATTGTATTTTTTTCTTTGGTAGGTTTGAAGTTGGAAGGCACATGCCCACATCTCTTGTACATTGCTTTATATATATATTGTCAGGGTGCATGTTGTATTTTTTTAACCTTGAGATTTGTAAAAGTTCCAAGAACATGCTTTTTATATGAGACTTTTGTCTCTATGTTTTCACACTGAAAATTATTTCTCTAAATATGAAGTCAAAGAATTTAGAGGAACGCTTGAGACTTCATTGAGATCTAGGTATATAAAAAGTTATTGATGATGTCTTTATATAAAGAATATTTCATAGTAAAAATTCTATATTTATATAAAATGTCCCATCAAACCCCACCTGAAACTACTCAAACTTAAAGTGTATGTGAAATGAGTTTAGCTTTATTCTATATATATTGGGTATATTTCATGACATGAGCTTCCATGAATTTTTTCCTATAAATATAAAAAAATTCTTACAAAATTATTTTTATTTTACTTTATTATTATTATTATTATTATTATTATTATTATTATTATTATTTAGTTTTCATTATTTTTAGATTTAAATTTGAATATCCACTTGCTATTTCCCTTCTTGTGATCCACCAATGGTAGATGGAATTGTATAACATTTTTGTTTATTAGGGCATAGGAATGATAATTGTGGTTTAAAGCTTGATGCCATTTTGGGTTTTGAACTCCCAAAGTCCAATGCAAGTGTGCAACCATAAATAATTAATAGAAACATCTTCTTTAAAGATTATGAATGAATTTGAAGCCTTGCCTACAACCCAAATTTCAAATTCTTTCCTCCACTTTATTTGCATGATTGTCCACTTTAACTAAAAATGTTAGTAGAAGATATCATTATCAGGATTAAATGGACTTTACATCAGATTTAAAATCCAAAAATTATCCTCATAAACTTTATTGAACCTTTGTCAAATCAATACTTATAAAAAATATGATCGCATGTATATTTTATATCCGACCTATTATTTTATATTTGGATCTCATTCTTTTGTAAGTGGGATTATTATTTTATATGCTTAAAATGTTCCTAAACTTTTTCTCACACCCCAACTAATGCTTTGATTGAAGGTTAATTTTTTAGTTATTGGCCTAATAATTGAGATTTGGTGAGAATATAGTATGGAACCAATATCTTGAATTTTTTCTATGAATATTCCTAGCATTCAAAGGCCTCAGCGTGTGTCTTTAGCTTTAGGTGGGCACCAAACATGAGATCAAAAATGTTGATTGATAGCTCCTTAATGAATCACCACTGCACCACTACCACCCTAAAGTCTTCATTTTTAGTCTCCAATTTTATACAAAAGGTTTGGTGGGTACAACTTTTGGTTCACTTTTTTTTTTCCTTCTTTAATTTATTTTTTTTAGGGTTTTTTAAGATGAAAAAAATTAAAGGGAAATTGTGATTTGTTGGAGTAAAAAATAGGCTTTTTGTGGGAAGGTCAGATCACTGGGAACATTTGTAGATTTATACTAATTATGTTAAATATTGAAATAATATAAAAAGTGATTGAAACATGCACTTTCAAGTATATACAAAATAGTTTTCAAAAAGTATTCAAATGCACTTCTATGATACCTTTTAAAATAAATGTGTTTAAAAATTTGGAATATCCTCATGTTATTTTATGTGTTTAAATTATATTAGCATGCTTGATGTTTAAATTTCAATTTCCCTTTTTATAAGCTTATCTTAGAGTATTATAAATATTATTTCAATCTCCCTAATTAGTATTATTTTTTCGATATGTCACAATCTAGAGCAAATTGGAGTGATCCTATGATTAGAAAAAATTTATTGAGCTTTGTCTTCAAAAAGCAAATACGGGCTTTAGATCGGGAGGAATGTTTAAACCAATTGCATGGGCTAGGATTATAAAAGAAATGAAGAAGTGAATAGGAGTTGGTTTTAACATTAAACAATGTAGGAATGTGTGGGATTATATGAAAAAACAATGTTTAACATGGAAAAGATTGATTGAGGCAATAGGGCATGGTTATGATGCGTCAACAAGAACATTCGATTGGCCCGATAAGAGGTGGGAAGACTATATGAAGGTGAGCAAACATGTAAATTTTATATTTGCTTTAAGTTTTTATATTATATAAGTATAACTAACGAGTTGAAATCATGAATAACAAAATTATCCAAAAGAAAAATATTTTTTAAGTAGGCCACTGGGAAGAGAGATAGAAAGTTTAATTGAAGGTGTCCTAGTAACGGGGAGCTCTCGTGCTGCTCCACATTTTAATTTAGAGGAAGACATTATCTATGCTTCTTCATCATCCATTGGTGTAGATTTTGGTTTACCCTCACAAAGTTTTGATGGTAATGATCTTGAGAAGAGTTGTGATGTCTCAAAATCATCTAGAAAGCATTCTAGAAAAAATAAATTAGATGAAGCTGCTGAAAAGATTTTCAATTGAATAAGCGTTAATTTCTTCATAATTTTAACTTTTTTTTATCAGTCATATGCATATTTTGTTAGCCTATTAGCACTATCTGATGGAAAATAACAAAGTTTAATGGAAAAAATAAGACATGGATAACGGTGTCAATTATAATTGATCCAATTGTATTATCCCTTGAAATTTTTATCAATTTCCTAATTGGGTTTGTATCAATGATTTATTTCTTACAATTTGTTTCTTGGATTTGATTTTTGGATTATAGATTTGTTTGAGGATTGAAGGTTTGGGTTATAAGTTGTAGATTTGTTCAATGAATTCCTTAATTAACTTTCTTATCTACGTGTACATGTGGTGGTCTAGTTTGAAGATAGGATTTTATTTTATTTTTTAATTTCCTAAAAATATGAGGCCAAAAATAAAAAGGGTGATGAAAATATGCATGATGATTTTTTTATTTTTTATTTATTTATTTTACGTAAATCAATTGATCTTATGTGTCATATTAAACAATCGGCTACTACATCCATCTTTTTTTGGTGCAAGTTATATGCAATAATTATTGTAAATCAACTTGTTTTGAGTTCATGCGCATGGAGAAGAATGCTTTTATTCTCTTGTGCTGATGATTTAGAGAGAGGGGTTCGTTATTTGAAAGTAGATATTTGGTAATGGAAGAAAAGATGACAATGTTTCTCATGACATTAAGCCATAATCTTCAAAATCAATTAATCAAAAATCGGTTTCAACACTCTAGCCGTATAGTGCATAGATATTTTCATGATGTTTTAGCAGCTATGATTAAATATCAACATATATTTATCCTTTTGATTAAATGTTAATTGATATTTTTCTTATAAAATGTAAATTATTTTTTTATATATACATATGTAGGGTGATATTGGTGCAATTGATGGGACTCTCATTCATGCTCATATCCCAAAAAACAAGCAAACACCATATGGGGGTCATGGAAAAAGAGAATGTTTTCAAAATGTTTTGGCCATATGTGATTTTAAATTAATTTTTACTGATGTAGTGGTTGAATGGGAAAGGATAGCACATGATTCAAGAATTTTGATAGAAATTGTTAATGATCCTATCATGAGATTTTCGATGCCTCCTTCTAGTAAACACATGTAAACTTATTTATTTTAGTGTTTTTAATCATTTTTTTTTTTTTGTTAAAAAGAAAATCTAACTTATGATATTATGTTTTCTTTAGATAAATATTATTTGATTGATTGATGCCACTTATTCACATACTAGAGGATTTATGGCACCATATAGACATGTGAGATAGTAGTTGTCCAATTTTCATAATGGTGGTCGTGCCAAGGGAAAAGAAGAAAAATTCAATCATGCTTATGCAAGGCTTTGAAATGTTACTAAGTGAGCATTTGGCGTCTTAAAAGCATGTTTTCCAATATTAAAGAGGATGACACCTTATCAATTTCGTACTCAAACTCACATTGTGTTTGCTTGTGTTGCAATACATAATTTTCTTCAATTAATTGCAATTGGTGATGAATTATTTGCTTGATTTGATGATGAAAATATTGAGTTAAAAGATATTGTTAGTGATCAACGCCCCTTGTAAGAAAGGAATAATTTATTTAGGTCATTTGATCAATTGTTTATGTTAAGTTTATGAGACCAAATTGCAAATGAAATCAATTAAGTGTGTTAACTTTTGGTTTTAATTTTGTTTTGTATGAACAATATATTTTTACATTTTATTAAATTTAAGTATACAATTTTAGATATTTTTTGTAAGTTGTAACATAAATATTGTTTTATTTTTTAATATTAATTTTAAAATGATTTGTTATGTATTTATTTTGTAGTAAAATATTATTTCATCTTTTATGATAAATATTTTGTAATTATTTTATAAATTTTTAGCTATTTATAATAATTTAATATGCATTTTATAAATTTTAGGTATTTATAAAGTAATATTTTATTACTTTATAGTAATAAGATAAATGTTAATTATAATTTATGTGGGTAAGTATGTCAATTTGATGGTTTAGAATAAGTTTTAAGTTAAGTTTATCAAACAACCTGAATACTTAAATTAAGAATTAAAAAAATAAGGTTTAAGTCAACAACTTAAGTATAATTTAACTTAAAGCCAACTTAAATTATTAAGTAATAAGTATTAAGTTTTACCAAATACCCTCTCATAGAAGAAGATGTGGAATTTTTATTTTGTTGAAATACCTTGCCTAACTATTGTATTTGGAATTATTTTGTGCACACCTTTATACTGACCTATTGCCGAAAAACAAGTAAAGTGATTTGAATGTTATTAAATCTAACATTACATGACATATGATTAAATTAATTTGTCAATTGTATTATATTCTAGATATGTTGAGAGTGTTGTGTATTTTTTATTTTGATGTTTTATCGTTTCTATGTATTTTATGTGGATTTATCTTATACATACCCCTGTTTTACCCTATTGTTTATTATTTTACAGGTGTTTAATATTTCAACCTCCTTGTGAATATTTGCAAGCCTCTTCTATTCTTAACTCAACTTGTAGATATATTCTATATGATAAATGAATGTTCTTTTGTTTCATATTTTCCTTTTGGATAGTTTATTCAAATTAAATTTGAGGGTGTATTAATGATTACTTTTCTTCAAGCTTAATTATTGTCTTTGTTTTTTCTTTTGTATTCTCTATTGCTTGTTGAACTAACCTCATCATTTTATGAAAGCACTTTATGCGATCAAGGTATGATTCTTCTCTTCCCTACTTGCTTATATTGATATTTTTGCCTTGCTTTTAAATATTCTTGTTATTGTTCTATCTTGCTTTGCATGTGTAGACCCTCCATTTTGTCTTCTTAGTACATGTGACACCAAGTGCCTTCCTATACTGCTCTCTTGACTCGTAGTCATCCCTTGGCTGGCTTTTGAGCTTAGTTTAGATCGATCTTAGATCTTTTTGAGGGTAGATTCCACTTAGATGCTTCTGTAGGCCTAGTTCACTTAGGTTAGTTTTTTTAGTTTGATTACTTGATTTTGAGTATAAGTGAGCTTTGACTTGATTTTAGATCTTTGATTGCATATGATGAATTTTTTATCTTTGGTTGTACGAGTTTGACATATTTTTATTATTTTCTGTTGAGTTCATTTAATATCTTGATTCATTTGATTGCAAATGTGAAATTTATAGTTGTGTTTGTTTTATTTACATTTTTATTCTTATTTTTATTATTATTACCATTATTTTTGCATGAGATTTGTTCTTTGATTTCTTTCACACAGGTGGGATTAATGATTGATTTTAAGTATACATGTGATTGACACTAATTTTTAATTGCATAACTTTGATGTTTAATTTTCAAATTACATGATTTTTACTTTAATCCTTATCTTATTTTTGCATAGAACTTGAGTGCTATATATTGGAGATTTTGGTTTTCGAAAATTAAAAAGATCATTGTGGATTTTGGTGGCTTAGCAGTTGGAATTGAGTCGTTAAATTTTAATGAAATTCATGAAAATAGTGGCTACATATATAATGTTTTAGTGGTTGAAATTTTATTGTGGAAGCTTTGTGCACATAAGGTTTTGTGGATGCATTTCTATGTAGAAATCATGAAGGTTACACCATTATGGAAAACCACCAACAACAAAAAGTCAACACCATTGCTATAAGAAAAAAAAAAATGGATTGTCACTATAGAGAGGAGCTCTCACATACATGGGCTTGATTTTTTTGGAGGAGTGATGCAAAGAGTTTTCTTTATGGGGAATAAAGTCCACTAAAGACAATAATGGCATGCCCAACTGTTTAGAAACATCAAAGCATACATGCATGCCAAACATCAATCTCATGCATGTGCATGCAACCTTGCCATGCATGACTACTTTTGATGCATCAGTTTAAGTGCATCGGGCCAGCTTCTCTCCAACCTTCCAAGGCCCACCGCAAGCTCTTAAGGGGGTTGTATGAAATTGGAGAAGTAATGGAAAAGCATAGAAAAAAAAAAAAAGGAAGGTTAGACTGGGATTTGAGGGAGATTAAAAGAGTTTTGGTGGAAAATGATGCATGGGAAAGGAGTAGGTTATGGTTTCCGAAGAGACAGAGAGAAGCCTTAAAAAGAAAACCTTCAGTTTTTGAAAGACTAAAAAAAGAGAGAGAGAGAGAGAGAGAGAGAGACTAACAGAAGGATTTTCTGATTTTCAGGATAAGTTTTGAGGTTCTGAGGATGTTTTCAAGGTAAAGAGCAAAGAAAACATGATGAAAGGAAAGCTTAGGAGAATGGGGAGCAAAGAAACAACGGAAAAGTTTATCTGGGTTATCGAGTTTGGTCACAGAGAGGGAGAAGACATTGGTCTTTAAATAAGCAAAGGACTCCTAATACATGCTTCCTAGAGGAAGGTATGACTTTTCTAAATTTAAGCATTTAAAAAAAAAAAAAACTTTCGAGTGGTCCTTAGCCTTAGACATAGCTCTGGAAAAAATAGTTTTTAAGCAAAGAGGTACAGAAACTGCTAGGGATTTCTTGTGCTTTTGACCAAGATGTTCAGTGCCTCTCAAAATCGGTGGTTATAAAGTATTATCTCATGCATCGAATCTTCAAGTACCACTCACAGAAGCCACCCTTTTTACACTAAGAAAATGTTTTGAGAATGCTTCTAAAAAGTGTCATACTGACTCTTTATCAAGCATTGTTGTATCGTGCTCTTGGGGTAAACATGTAACAATGTGCACAAGATCTCAATTTGATGTTCTTTGGGATACAAAAGAGGTTGGGCCTATTCAAGATGGTGGAATTGAAATGACTCATAAAGGAAAAGACCAGATATTACTTGTCTTGGTCCAGAAGTTGAGGATTTAATATTGGAAAACGAAAATCTAGACTCAAGCATGTCCCCAAAGTTTAGTTCTAACTTTGAAAAGCTAGTTTTTGAAGATAGTGCTGGATTCCAAAACACTTAGGAAAATCACGTGCTTGATAGTGGCGGAGTCTAGATAGTCAACCAAAATAAAGAGACTACTGCCTCAACTTGGAAGCCTAGCGCATGGTCTAGTTGGGGCACTGATAAAGTAACCATGAAGGATACTTTCTCCACAAGGGAGCTGGGGAATCTACCAAATCAATTGGTTGGGATTCTTCAACTGGCAAGGATTGGACTAAACATAAATTGCAATCTCCTTCAGTGCAACAGAGAGATCTAGTAGTAAAATTATTAAGTTCTAGCCATAATATAATAATCAAGCCAATCTGCAAGTGCACATTCTTGGGGCTCGACATCCTTAATTTATTCCCTTCAATATTGATTCTAGGAATATGATTGTGTGATATTTGGTTGGCATTGATTTGCTTTATGATTCATATGAGATTGTTTTACTCTTCTTGTTGAGCTAACCTTGAATTCCATAGAAGCGTTGATGCTCGCTACTCAAGTATACTCTCTATCTTCCCATTTCAAAGTTCCATGAATATGTATGTCATTGAAAACTATATCCAAGTTTGATACTGACTTTGGGTGCCTTAATGTACGTTTGATTTCCTTTGATAAAATGCATGTTGAGTGATATAATACTTGAACTAACTTTGGTGTTTTGCAATAGCATTTAAGCTATAAATCTAGGTACGTATATTATCCTTTCTTTATGATTATGGTTTAAATCCTTGTTTGGCATGTTAGAATTAACAGACTTTCGAAATCATCTTAACCTATCTAAGTATCCATAATCAACTAATCAATTGCCATATTTTCCTCAACTTAGCTAGTAAAGACCTTTTTAGGGCTTAGAGGGGTGTTACCTCTTTGAGGTACTTTCCCAATAAGTAATCTGATCTCCGAACCCAAATTCGAGTTTTTTTTTCGCAAACAACTTTCCTGAAATTCAGATTCATTTTAAGGATTTTGTTCTTATTTGTTTTCCTCTTTAAAAATAAATAAAAGTAAGTGGAGACTCCTTTATATATATATATATATATATATATATATATATATATCTATATATGTAATTGGTTTTTCATTAAAAAGTGAGTCTCACCATTTTGTGTGGGGACATAAGTGAAAAATACGGTCCACAACATGGTTTTCATTTTATTATTTCTTTGATTCTTGATTTGAGTGAGGTGCATGTTATATGTTATGGGATTTGTGATATGATATGTTTATGAGCTAATTCTTCTTGTTTTATGGAAGCACTTAACTCGCTAATGAGGCATGTTTCTTCTCTTCCTAGTTTTTTGTTTTCATTGATACGCATGTCTTGTGCGATTATTCTCTTGATATGTTTCAGTCGAATATCATCCTTGTTTGGGATTATTTACTTTGGTTTTGGGTACCCACTAATATACAAATAAATTACTATAGTTACCTCAACTCATTTGTAGAGACCTTTTATTTAAGGCTTAGAAGGGTGCTACCTTATGGTACTTTCCTAATAGGTAACCTAACTTCTGAATGTAGACTCAGGTTTTTAAAGACATGCTTTTCCAAATTAAGAGTCATTTTTTTATGGTTTTATTTCTTATTTTATTTTTTCCTTTTAAAAAATAAATAAAAATAAGTGGTGAGTCCAATTTTTATAAAAATCAAATTTTCACTAAAAAATGAGTCTCATTAGTGAGTAAAGTCACAAGTGAAAAGTACGCGCCCATAATTATAATTATTGAAAAAAGTAAGGACATTGACTCTTTAAGGGTTAATGAACTTGTAAAACCCTTTTAGGCATATGAAATGTCCTTACGTGATTCTCAAAAGCCACAAGAAGAAACTTTTAAAGCTTTTAAAAATGTAACTAAAGAGTCTGAGACATCGGATAAGAATGTAAGTAACAAGTCTGAGAGATTGAATAAAAACTTTATAATTGTTGAGGATCTGATAATCTTCATAATGATCCATTAAATGATATTAATATTGATGATGATGGCGATGAAAGTGGATTTGATGACTTAGCTTAAGCATACCAAAACTTGTTAAATAAGTATAAGAAATTAAAGGAAGAAAGTGTAAAAATTGAATGATAAATCTATTAAGATATCTACTTTAAATGATTTACTTAAATATGAGAATGTTGTTCTAAAAAGTGAAAAAGAAATATTCTTGAAAAAAAAAAAAAAGATTTTTATTGAATGAGCATTACTGTTTGCTTAAGAAAAATAAGTTATAATTGTTTTCTAAGAAAAATAAGTTGCAAACTCTAGAAATTGAAAGATTGAGAAAAAAAACTTGGGGGTGTTAAAGAATCAAATACTTCATTCAAGACTAAGATTTTGAATAAAATCGTTACTAAAGGTTGTTTGGAAAACCTAGACTACTTCATTCCTATCCTTCGATCGTGTGGGTGCAGGCAAAACTAGACTTCTTTAAGTCTATGCACAATGAAAGTAATATAACATTTAAAAGATTTAGAGAGTTAGAAGTGATACCAGTGATTTGGATGGTCCCAAATTGATTCCATTTGATAAAAAGATGTCATAGATCTAAAAAACTAAGAGATCTTTTGCTCAATAGCTTTCTCTCTAATCTATTCACTTGAGGATGATGGAATCATCTCAAAGGGTTGGTGGCTAGGGCTTTTCTCTTTGGAAAGATGAATGACAAGAATAGTGAAGTCCTAAACCCTAAAGAGAATTTATATAGGCTTATGGGCTTAAGTAACTTAAACTCATCTTAGGTTTTGATCACTTAATCTAACTTATTTGCATCATAATGAATTAATTGGCTATATTAGTCTTCAATTAATTCATTAGCCTAATCCAAAGATAACATTCACAAACTCTTGTGCAACCTTACTTATGTACCAAACACCCTTATACACATATGCGAATACAAAATCTAACTATCCCTCAAGTAATATGCTACTAAGGAATATAAGCTCAAACAGGGGACCATTGGGACCTATAGGAATGTTGGGAACGTCGGATTACTCTGTTTTTATGCCCTGGATCATGTTGGGTGCATGCAAATCTATCATAGGCTCTTTAAATCTATCGTTGTAGATAAACAGGCATTCAAAACCAATATGGATACCATAGAAAACATACCACATACCTTTGAACCAAATGTTCTCGGATCAATTTCAATATATATAGATAACTCCAAAGTCATAATGGATCTTGTAAACACCATAATCTTCCACTCGATGACTCATCCTTGTGTCTAGCCACTGAGATGGTTGAGATCTCAAGGGTAGAGTCTAGGGTTATCTCTCTAGATTGAAGGAGAGAATGGCAAGACCTTGAAACCCTTAACCCCTAAAGGGGTATTCATAGGCTTCCTATTGGGCTTAAGTGACTTAAGCCCACCATGGGCTTGGGTCACTTAATGTAGCCCAAAAAGGTTATTAATTGATTAATTAAACATACAAGGCCCTAATTAATCAATTAGCACAGTCCAGAGATACCATCACTTATCATTGTGCAATCTTACATAATTACCAAAATGCCTTTATGCACAAAAGTGAACTAAAAACCTATCCAACCTTCATAAACCGTGTCATCAAGTAATATGAGCTTAGGGCAAGGACCACTAGGACCCATAGGAGTATTGATTCCCTCATAATCAAATTTTGAAATTGAATCAACATTCCATTACAAAGAGTCAACTACACTTTAGTACTCTATATATATTATAATGAAACACCAAGTGCTCAGATCCGTAACCTACTATCCACTGCATGCAGACTCCTTATGAACTGGTATCCGTAATCTAACAAGGTAGTGCTATTACCTATCAAGATTACCTTTCAAATCCTCGAGTTATAGATCCCACTTATTATGTGATCAATTGACATACTCTATCTCCAAGGAGCATATGTCAAATTTCATTAATAGAATTACTATGGCCACAGATTTCATGATTACATGTCCTTTGGATCACTCAAGGGGATACAATGTCTCAATCCTATGAGATATCATGGTGCCTCTATTGAGAACACCTGTTGCCACTAGCCTCTATCAACAGTGACCCAGTCCATAGGAATATATGACCACTTTAGGGTTTCATCCATAGGTCAAAGCCTCTTGTTGATTTTGGCACAGATTCAATATCCTCTCAAGGTTGAGAGTCCATGCAATATAGTAGCTTGGTGAATCATTACAATTGATAGTCTTGCGCCATGATTCACCGTAGGTCTTTTCTAGTGTGCATCACATACACTAGTGCACTCACCATGGGAAACCCATCTTGACAGTTGTGGACTCACATTTTTTATGATGCGTTCCCACTTGATGGAGAGACTTGTTTTTTTTTTTTTTTTTTTTTTTTTTTAAGGTAAAAAACTATATTTTTATTAAAATTTGGAGTCGCCACTTACATTTATTTATTTTTAAAGGGGAAATCAAGTAAGAATAAAACCCCTAAAATAACTCTTGATTTTTGGAAAAGTTGTCTGCGAAAAACCCGAGTTTGGGTTTGGGGATCAGGTTACCTATCGGGAAGGTACCTCCAAAGAGGTAGCACCCCTTTAAGCCCTAACAAGGTCTCTACTAACTTAGTTGAGGGAAATATGACAATTATTCAATTGATTATGAATACCTAGATAGGTTAAGGTGATTCAAAAACCTCTGCTAATTCTAACATGTCAAATAAGGATTAAAACCACAATCATAAAGAAATGATAATATGCATACCTAGATCCATAACTTAAGTGCTATCACAAAATCATCAAAGTTAGTTAAGGTATTATATCACTCAAAATGCATTTTATTCGAGGAAATCAAATGGACATCAAGGCACTCAAAGTCAATATCAAACATGGATATAGTTTCCAATGACATCATATTCATGAAACTTTGAAATGGGAAGATAGAAAGTGTACCTATACGGCAAGCATTAGTGCTTCTACAAAAATGAGGTTAATTCACAAATAATAATAATAAGATTAAAGAATAAAAAAAAAAACTAAACCTATATATATATATACTTAGCATGTCTCAAGTTAAGGAAAGTTCACAAGCATGTTCAAAAGTGACCAAATTATCAAAAGCCAAGGAAATATCATTAATAGGGTAGAATATCGGTTCATAAAATAAACTTCAAATAAATATCAAGAAAGGTTATCTCATCAAAATAAAAATTGGATAACATGTTTAACATGTCCAAATTAACATCCAATAGGCCAAATTAATCAATTATATTCCAATTAATATCAATTTTTATTCACAAATGGGTTACTTAAAAAAAAAAAAAAAAAAGTCACCAAATGATCATAATAGAAGACTGTACAAAATAAATCTAAAACAAATATCTAGAAGTTAAGTTTTATCATGAAAATTTTCAGAGAACATCTCCTATATGTCTAGTTTATCATTAAGTGACCAAATTTATTAACTAACCCTCATTTAGTACTAGATTTCATAATAATGATAATAGGTCCAGAACAGGGCATCTTTTTAAGGTATTCAATAATTGATTTTTCTAATTAACTTTGAGATGTCCTAAAGTCATAAAAAAAATTCACACAACTAGCTTAATCTGTCTATATTATATGAAAAATAGTTATAGGGTAATAACACATTTATAACACGTTTGAAAATAAACATATCTCAACTCCAGAAGAGCACTCGTGCAATGGGTGCAAGAAGAAAAAAAATTATCTCTTATTTCATAAATTATTTATTAATATTTTATGTATAAAAAATTAAACTAAAAAGTCTATATTAAGAGAAAAATGTTCAAAGAAATTAAAGAGATCGTTTAGTAATTTAATTTTGCAAAACAAGACTAAGTGTAAAAAATAGAGTGAAAACTAAACATTTTGAAAAATTGATTTATATCTTCTAATTGGAAAACCATATTTGACCCAAGAAAGATTCTAAAATCAAGTTTAAGGAGTCTAGAATGTCATAAAATAGTTAGAAAAATTTAAAAGGGTTTCTAACTTATCAGATTCTAATTTACGTATGCAAAAGTACAGTGAACTATCCACAATTTCAATGGAAAACTATGTTTTGGAAAACCCTTGTATGTGAGGATCAGTTAAATCCCATTTTAATTTCCACAAATTTATCCATAAAGACTCCATTGATTGGAGCTATGAAATTTAATTCATATATATTCAAAACCAAAATTCCTTTTAAAACTTTTTTTTTTCAAATATGCATACTGAATAAAATTGGTTGCATGAATTTTGGAAAATTGAATTTTCATAACCTAACAATGTCTAAGATGAATTTCAAAAATTGAGAATTAATTTTTTAGAAATCTAAATTGATAAGCATTTTGAAATCACTAAGAAACACAAATAATCACATAAAACCACACAACAAAAAAAGAAAATTCTTAAGGAAACAAAGTGGTGTGTTCTGAAAGTGAGTGAAGCCTGCTGAGTTGTGTGTGATGAGAGTGAAAGTATGGCTGATATGCGTGTGTTTATAGTCGCAACTTGGTGGTCTTCTTCTCTATGTAGCTGTGTGTGCCTTCTTCATCAATTTGGCTAGTGTGTGTTTTCTAAAATTCTACTGTTAGTGTTGTTTTTCACAAGCTTATGCAAATTCTCAAAATTCAACAATCTGATGCGTGCTTCGCAATCTGGTGGTTTCAAAATTTGATGGTGTGATCATGTGCATATTGTTTTTCTCCTCACAGCCATGCACTATAAACTTACCTCTCCCCCATTAACAGCCGTACACAATCAGCTTGCCACTCTAAAGTTCTAAAGACTTCCCTCTAAAAATTTTGATAATTCTTTTATTACCACCAAAATTCAAATCTGTCCACTAACAATCACTTCTCTAATACCTTCTCTCCACTATTAATTTTATCGTCCTCTCTAGTGTCCCCATGATGCGTGTTTGGAGCCTTTTTCAAAGGTATGAACTGTTTCTTTTTTATGGTAGCATGCCAGCGTGAACAGAGATGCCCCCCCAACAATCAACAAGAGAAAATTTCCTAAGCCTACTGTTAAGAGTTTTCTCAATCCACATAAATGGTAATTGCCTTGACTAATTTCTAAATGATCAGCCCCTTTGATCATGGGTTGATAAACACCCATTTGAACATAATGACTACTTTCCCAGTAGTAAGGCTAGTTGGAATTCATCAAAAGCCCACATACAAAGTCGGCCCCGGCGGTTAGCCCCATAAAGGGGAAATGGACAGGGGTTCCATAAATTATGGCATAATTTGATCCATAACAAGTCACAAGATGAGACCCATCTGATTTTAGAGCACAAAAACAGGGTCGTTCCCACCATATGAAATGGTTATGGAAGACATAGAGCCTAGGCCTGAAACTAACCACTATAAATTTGAGAACACCACAAAGACTCTAATTTGTACAAGAAATACAGCTTGCCATGTTTAGATCATCAAGACCTAGTTGAGAAAATGTCCCACCCAACACCTAGAAATTCCCATTACATAACTCGAATCCATTGTTCAAAGGCAATCAAAATTCCCACTAACAAAACAGCTAGAAAAAAGAAAAAAAAAAAAAAACTACACTATGAAAAAGGAAACTTGTTCTTCATTTTCCACAGTTGAAGAGAAAGGCAAAGGAAAACAACAATATTAAGATGTAATAAAAACCCACATATGAGAACCTTTTCCTTGAACAACCAAACTCACCAATATCCAGATAAAGAAAAAAATTGCCAGAAATCCCTACTCAGAGGAATTTATTCAACCTTAGACGATAACACATTACATAAACCCTACTTCTACGATTCCTTTTAAGGACAACCCATGAGAGAAATTCAATCTAGTTCTCTTTTGTCCTAGAGAACTGGGAACTTAGCAACAAAACTAAACTAGAAAGATAAGTTTCTGTAGCTTTTTGGGTCACATACTATGAACTATGACACAGTTGAAACCATGCACACTCACCCCTACCTTTTTTCAATTTCAACTTTCCGTTATTTCCCCCCTACAAGCTTTCATGCAGCACATTGCAGAAGTGATGGCATTCTACTAACAAAACAGATATAAGATTGACTTGGTGCATAGACATAAATCACCCTCAGCATTGTCAACTGATGATGTACATACTTATGCACATTAGAAAAATGTACCAAGAGAAGAGGAAAATAAAAAACAAGAACGCAGTCATAGAAACAGAACATAAAAAAGCAAATGAAGAGATCATCTAATGAGGCTTCATTTCATGGGTCATTAGTCAGCCTACTGACTAGGTGGGAAAGACTATGAAAAATGTAATTATTTACATGATTCTCAAGCATCTCACAGTAGAGGCAAAACAGAGTGAGATTAGCAAAGATTAGCAAAGGTTAGCAATGGCAAATAAGGATTCAGGATTCCAACAAGCAACGAGTGGCCTTTACTATCCACTCCCAACAAGCCATTAATATTTAGATATCAACAGGAAATGTAGAAGGACAGTAAGAACCCAAATGAACAAATAAATCCATTACATTCATACCTAGAAGAACTCCTCTCCAGCAGGTTTTATTGGGATTCAAGTGTCTTGTGTCCTCTTCCAAAAACTAACGAAACCAGTGAGCCCTACACCCTTTTTCTCTGCTCCCCTCTGTTGTCCTTCCTTTTCCTTCACCTCTTCTCTCTGAAGATTTTCTTTTTGAGGCTTCTCTCTATGTCCCTTCAGGAATCCTAACCTATTCCTTTCCCATGTAGTTCATTTCCCCACCAAGACTCCTGTCATCTCCCTCATGTCCCAGCCTGTCCTTTTTTTTTTTTCTATGCTCCTTCATTACTTCTTTGATTTCTCATGCAGCCTCTCTTGGGTTGCCATTGGAGTTTAAGGGCTACTGATAGGCCTTGCAAGTGGAAATGGTTGAGCCGATGCACATGAAATAAAGCATCAAAGATGGCCAATCATGCACGTGTATGGGACTTATGCTTAGGCATGCATGTATGCTTTGGTGTTTTTGAACAATTATTCACGCCATTATTGTCTCCAACATTCTTTTCTTTTTTTAAAAAAAAAAGCAAAAAAAAAAAGAAAAAAAAAAAAGTGTTTTAGAAAAAAAAGAAAAGAAATGAAAATAATAATAATAATAATAATAAATAATAGTATGAACAATAATAACAATATTAATAATGACAATATTAATAATAATAATAATAATAATAATAATAGAAGCAATAATACAAAAAAAAAAAAAACAATTCTTAGGGTGATAATAAAAAAAATAAACAATGATTAAAAAGAGTAAATAAGAAAATAAATAAATAAATAAACATAAGTACGCGACACATTCACACATTCATAAAGAAACCATACAAACTAAGTCATGCAGATTATGTAAGCCACGCAAGCCATATAAGCTATGTCAACCATGCAAATGACTTAAGGGTATTGGCGCAAGCCTAAGTAGACTAGATGCACCTAGACGGGCCAAGTGTGCCTAATGGACCTAAATATGTCAAAACAAGTTGTCATAAAAGTGTACCTAGTATCTAGAATGGCTTAAAGGGGTAAGCTATTTGAGTAGCAATGGGCTCTAAGAACTACTATGGAGTATTGAAAGAGTACTTAATCAGGGTATGTATCAAAAGGACAAAATGGAGGGTCTACAACAGCAAAGACAAGTCATCCCTTCAATTAGGAGGTGGTAAACTACAGTATCTATTGGATTGCCCAAAACCATGAACTGACTATGAACAACTTATCTACTTACAAGGAACCCATGACTTGTATCTTCTATGCAACTCCTAATGAACTCAAGTCATCTACAATGTAAGAGACATGGGCTGAATGCTTAAATCAATGTCAATATACCAAAAAGATAGTAAGGAGATAGTTAAGTCTAACTTTGTTACATCATGTCATACTTTTTAGGGCTCAATCCTAACAAACTCCCACTAGCCCTAAAAGCAGACTAGTCACTACAAAAAGATTATGCCCCGTAGTCATATCACCTCCCTATACTATCTCATAATAAGATAACACTTCCTCTTTATGTGTTTCTTCTTCCAATGGTACTTCAGTTCTTTAGACTATGCCATCATCCCACCATTATCACATAACAAGATCTTAGACGATATAGCTAAGGGAACTACCCATAAGCCAAAAGGCTTCCTATGTTACTATGGAAACAAAAAAAAACCACTTAGAGTGTACACATACCTTGAGGTAGACCTTGCGAGAGTCTAAGTCAAACTAAAGTCCAATTTCTTGGTACAAAAGGAGTACCAACTCATCGCAAAAACTCACAAACATACAATCTCTCGTTCTCCAAAGATATTAGAGTATATGTTTGACATCCGCCCAAAGCTCTGATTAGGAAATGAACTAATATCCACTCATTATTCCTATAGCAAAGCAAATATCTAGTCTAGCACATAGCATCACATATAAGGCTATCCATTATAGAGGCATTGGATACCACCTTAATGCAATTACTCTTTGTGGACCCTCGCCTGATCCACTGATCAATGTGACTCGAGATTAATAATAATAATGGGTGTGTGGAGAAAAAGTGGTTTTCGAGTTTTGGAAAATCCGTGCCCTATGAGGAACGGTTTTGTTTGGAGTCACCACTTATTTATTTATTTATTTTTTTGAAATAGGGAAAATCAAGTAAGAACAAAACCCCTTAATGACTCTAGTTAGGAAAAAAGTGGTCCGCGAAACTCGATTTTTGGGTCTGGGGATCAATTACCTATTAGGAAGGTACCTCATGCGAGGTAGCACCCCTCTAGGCTCGAGATCTGGTCTCTACTAGTGAATTGGGTACATTGGAGCATATGGGTCAAAGATCAATCAATTTCTCCCTCAAGCTACATGGATGGCAAGACTCGTGCAACTCTAGTTGGTATTCAGCATGCGTAAGAAATAAAAAATCAGAACAAAGATGCGTACCTGAGGTCCCTAGCCGTGTGCTGTGAGAAGGGGTTAGTCAACAAGCACAAACACACAATATATGCAAATCCCAAATTTACTAAAATTTTCAGCCATGACCAAACCATATATATGTAACCTCCAGTCTCTACTTAATGGCCACCAAACGGCCACCAAAATGCAGCCATGAAACTTCACTATGTGGCCAACATTGAACTATTCCAATTCCATTAATTTTTAGTTGGGAATTAACATCTTTTCCGCTTGAATTTTCACCCACCAACAACCACAAATTCCCTAGTTTTCCTTAAAAATATTTAGCTGAGTTTGATCAATTAACGACCATGAATCCATGAGAGTCTCACATATGGGAACTTAAAAACTAAATCCGGACTTTTTGAAATATTGGATAGTTTTCCTTAAAAATATTCAGTTGAGTTTGATCAATTAATGACCATCGAATCCATGAGAGTCTCACATATGGGAACTTAAAAACTAAATCTGGACTTTTTGAAATTTTGGAAACTTTTGGGAACGGACACTAAAAAAAACTAAATCTGAACTTTTCAAAATTTTAGGAACTTTTGGAAATGGACACTAAAAAAAATTAAATCCGGACTTTTTGAAATTTTGGAAATTTTTGGAAATGGACACTTAAAAAATTAAATCCGGACTTTTCAAAATTTTGGGAATTTTTAGAAATGGACACTAAAAAAATTAAATTCGGACTTTTTGAAATTTTGGAAAATTTGGAGATGGACACTTAAAAAATTAAATCTGGACTTTTCGAAATTTCGGGAATTTTTGGAAATGGACATTGAAAAAATAAAATCTGGACTTTTTGAAATTTTGGAAATTTTTGGAAATGGACACTAAAAAAACTAAATTTGGACTTCTCAAAATTTTGGAAATTTTTGGAAATGGACACTAAAAAATTAAATCTGGAGTTTTCGAAATTTTGGAAATTTTTAGAAATGGATGCTAAAAAATTAAATCTGGAGTTTTCGAAATTTATTTTGGAAATTTTTAGATATGGATGCTAAAATATTAAATCCGGACTTTTTGAAATTTTGGAAATGGACACTAAAAAAACTAAATCCGAACTTTTCAAAATTTTGAAAATTTTTGGAAATGGACACTAAAAAAACTAAATCCGGACTTTTTGAAATTTTAGAAATATTTGGAAATTAACACTAAAAAAACTAAATCATGACTTTTCGAAATTTTGGAAATTTTTTGAAATGTATACTAAAAAACTAAGTCCAGAGTTGTCGAAATTTTGGAAATTTTTGGAAATGGAAACCTTAAAAAATTGAATATGGACTTTGAGAATTTTGGAAAACTTTATTTGAAGTTGGATTTAGAATTTCGAAAATCTGAGAATATGGGAATGGTAAAAAAATTTAAGTTTTGGAAAACTTAAAAAAAACCATTCGGAAATTGTATTAAGAAAAAATTTAAATTTCATAAAACTATGTAAAAGTCGTGTTTTGAAAAACCAAGTTTCAGAGAACTATTAAAAAATTGTATCTTGAAAATTCAGTTTGAGGAACTTTAGAAAAGCTATTCGAGGATTAAAATCTAAAGATTAAATAAACAAAAAAAAGGAATTTAAAAAAAGTACATAACCACTGAGTTAATAGTCTCTTTTTCCTTTTTTTTTTTTTTTTTTTACTTCAACAGAGGAGGGCAGCAGGTGGACTGGATATGCTCCTGCATGTGACGCATGAAAGATGGCCATCTTGCCATCGCCAGTGAGGCCTCCATCTAAAGAAAACTATCCCGAACCTAGGGTAGTTCCGACAAGGAGGGCCAAAGAGGGGCGCCGCCCATGCTGCAGCAGCAAAAGAGAGTTGGCCTTCGATGGAGTTGCAGCTCCGACCGGCACTAGAAAAACGAACTGCAGCAACTCCAAAGCGCGGCTGGAGCAGGCTGCTGGAAGATGAGAGCCCTGGTTGAGGCGCCAACCGAGCTGTGAATGAGGACTGGACCATGGCCGGGAGGTGCCCAACACGCTTGATGTTTCATAAATAAAATTGCGCTCCTCACACTTCGCACCGTCTTGGCCATGTTTTCGACCAAGGAAAAAAAAACTAAATGATGGAACCCACTGCACCATGAGGCGCGAGCGGCGGCGAGGAGGATCCAGATGCCAAAGATCCTCCATGCAACAACAGAAACACCCCAACAAACATTGGCAACCTGAAGTTCACTCTCGTCTCTAACCCACTCTCGTTTAAAAAACCAGTCCCACACTACCACTGGCAGACAAAGATGGCAACACATTAAAGTATATCACAACCATGATTTTCCTTCAGAAACCAAACTCAAAGTGCATTTGCACCCGTTGGAATTATACTCTCAAGCAGCAATATAACAAACCAAAATAATTTCCCAACTTGATACACAAGGATAACCATAAAATACATTCCAACAAATTCAACTTTTATAACAATGTGCATCAATGTCCAAAGCTTGCATTCAGACAGCAAAACGGAACCCCAACATGCATAGAAAGAGATTTGATGAAACTCACGAAATTGAAAGAGCCTAGTAGTTTCCAGGAAACATACCTGTGTTCTTCCTTTCTCGGCTCTTTCCTTCTGTTTACTTTTCTCTCTTTCTCTACCAACTCTTTCTTTTTCTTCAGACTTTTTTTTTCTTCCTCTTCCCTATTCGAATCCCTTCCTTCCTCAAAATCTCTCCCATACCTTTGTTCTTTGTTTCCCCCTTCTCCACCTCTCCGAATCGTTCTTCTTCAAAACCTCTCCAACTCTTTTTTGTTTTAGACTCCATTTTCTTTTCTCCTAAGTCTCCCTTTTATCTCCTTCTCTGAAAACCTCTCCACTCCTTCTTGAAAATATCCTCTATATCTTTCCCATGTAGTCCCCTGGGAAAACCTCCCCTCTCAGATTTTTTTTTTTTTTTTTTCATTTCCTTTTTCTTCTCTTTTAAGCTTGCCTCCCAACTCCATTTTCCACCCCCCACTCGGAAAACCCCAGTTTTTCTTTTTTTTCCAAAAGAAACTCTTTTTTCCATGCATTCTGTCGGTTTTTTTTTTTCTTAAGTAAATAAAGTAATGAAAGCATAATATAATAAAAAATAAAAATAAAATGAAATAATAAAAGCATAATATAAATACACTACAAGAAACAGGATTTTTGGTGACGGTCACCAACCGTCACCAAATCTTATATATCCGTGACCAAAACCTATTGTCACGGTCTTATGAAACCGTCTTAATTCATTTTGTAATGTAAGAGAGCATTGGATTTGGAATGAGAGTTTTGTCCAAAATAATTTTCGCGTACATGATTTTTTCTCCAAATCCAGTCATTGAAGATTTCAGTTTTGAGACCAAATTTGTTTCTTTAAATTTCTTTCCTTTTTTTTAAGCCCATTTATTATAAATACTTTTAGTCAAATAGCAAAATTTATGTGACAAAATTTTGCAGTTTATTTCTTTTCTCCTTTTAGGTCACATATTTAGCATAATTGATGCTAAAAATATGAAATATAAAAGACAAAAATACCTTTAAAAAAAAAAAATGAATGGGTTTATGAATCCACCCTTTTGATTCTTTCACTTTTATATATTCTTTTCCTTTTTCTTTATTCTCAATCTTTACCCGTCCTTTTTTATTTTCAAGTATCACATTTATCTCACCTTTTTAATTTATTTTCTAAAAATATTTAATATTTTCACATAAAACATAAAAATTAATTAATTTATAATTTAATAATTAGTTTTTTATTTCCTTATCAATAATATTTATGATTAAAATATTTAAAACTTGTAAATAAAATATTATATTATGTTGTAAAAGGTAAAAAATAATTTGTATATTTATTAAATATTGTATTAAATAATTTATATACATTAATATTATTCAACAATATTATATATCTATATAATAATTTTTAATCAAAATTATTTACTCCTTGAATATCAAGGATTTGGTAGAAAATTGATTTTTTTTTTCTTTTTCCTTTTTTCTCCTCGTGTGATTAGATGATTAAAATTTTAAAGAGCATATTAAGATAGGTATGCAGCAAAATTCACATACCCATATATAAGCAATAAACATCTCTGCAATTCATAGGCAGTTTCAGCATGCATAAAACTAATACATAATTTTAGAAAAAAAATATATATGAGAAATAATTATAAGTTTACAACCTTTTTTGATACAATAAAATCAAATTTTAAATAAATTTTATTTTAATTGTTTATAAAATTAATAAAATTTAGGTTATATATATATAATTCTTAATAAAATTATTTGTTATACTTTTATTAATTGGATACACATTAAACCTGAAAAGTTATCAATTGTCATAAATATATAATTTATATTTTATTAAAAATATAAATAATTATAATAAAGTAATATATATATATATATATATATATATCTATATAATATTACAAATTTTGATTATATTTTATTTTTTATATTGATATGTCAAATTAAATGATAGAAGATAAATATAAATATATTAATATATTACATTTTATTAAATAAAACATGTATAATATTTAAATATGGAGATGTATTTAAAATGAAAAAAAAATTCTAATATTTAATTTAATTAGATGTCTTATGTATTTTATTATTTAAAAATTTTAAAAAATATTATATTAATTAATTTTATATTTATCATTAATAATTACTATGAAAATAAATGTATATATAAATATTTATATTTTTAAAAATGTTTTATATGATGAAAATTTTAAAAAATAATATATAAATATTTATCATATTATTTATCAAAATGGTTATTTAACTTAGTAGTCCTTGTTCGTTTAAAATGGTTATCAAAATGGTTATTAAAATAAAATGAAATAAAAAATAATTTTTAAATAATTTAACTTTATAAATTTGTTGATTTTACAAATTTAAGAATTATAAAAGTTTAGAACTTTTATTTTTAATCATAAACAGAGAATGTTATTTTTGTAGTTATAAATTGTTTCTGTATTGCAAAAATCATAAAAATTAAATAATATTTTATGATTGAAAATTAAATAAAACTATAAACCATTTTACTAGTAATTGTTCATATATAAAATTAAAAATGTTTTTTAATTTGCTAACTCACTTGCATTTAAAATTTTTATCAAATAATATCAAATTGAACCATCATATTTTTAAACTATTATATTAAACTTTATTTTGCTTCTTATTAAAACATTAATCATAATAAGGAAATTAAATAATTTTAATTAAAGAAAAATAGGTAACACACTAGTTTGTTTCTTAACTTAAAAAAAAAAAAATAGTAATATAACTTTAAAATTTTTATAATTAATAAGAACTATTATTATTACTATTAATTAATGATAATTTCTATTTATGATATATATATATATATATAAGATTTTCTAAAAAATTATAATAGGTAACCCAAAAATTGTTTAAAATAAATAATAGACTTTGGTCACGATTGTGTGAACCCCGTGACCATAGGTTTAAAATATTTAAAATAAACCTCTATGCATTTGGTCATGGTCAAGCGAAATTCGTGACTATAGGTTCCCATACAGTCACGGTCAATCAATGGCGTGACTAAAAGTCACAAAATATATATATATAGTGACGGTTTCACAAAAAACTGTGACTAAAATATCCTTTCGTAACACTTTTTGTCACGGATGATAAAATAACCGTGACTAAAGTTATTAGCGCCAAAGTTTCCCTCCATAAATTTACAAATAGTCACGGTTTTAAATAAATCCGTGACTAAAATACCTCTCATCAATCCTTTTGGTGACGGTTGATAAAATCACCATGACTAAAAATGTTTTTTTTTTTCTCCTTAATTTAATTAACACATATAGTCACAACCTTACCATGGCCGTGACAAAATAATATCTTTGGTCACGATATTTGTGGCCGTGACTAAAGATTCGTCATTAAAAACCTTTTTTTTTGTAGTGATAATAATAATAATAATAATAATAATAATAACAAAGATAATGATAAAAATAATAATTATAATAATAATAATAATAATAAGGATAATAATAACAATAATAATAATAGTATTGATAATAATAATAACAATAAGATAAGATCACTAACCACATGCAATTTTTTGAAAGTAAATAAGTGGATGAATAAATGAATAAAGTAGGAAAAAGCAATAAATACCTCGTGTACGTAACAATAATCTAAATATTAAACTAAAACACAAATAAAAATAAAATCCAACAATCCAGAAACTAATCTTGGGGAATTAAGCCCACAAAAAATATCTAAGTGACCTAGGTGACCTAAGTAGAAAGTGCCAAGGTGAATTAGGGGGAAACTAAACCAAAGAGGTGTCCAAGTGATCAAAAAAATGTGCTAAGTGACTTAAGAGTGTACCGAATGGGCTAGGTGCATCTAAATGGGCCTAGGATGCCAAGAATGCCAAAAAAAAACCAGTTGAGCTGGTTGATAAAAATTCTCAAATTTTGATAGAATATCCCTTGAAGAATAAGGAATCCAACAAAAAAAATGGTGCACAATTCTGGCTCGGATGAGGGAGAAATGACTGAAACAAGCTAGAACGCTCCTAATTTGGATGGGCTTCAGCGAGCTCCAACTGAACTGAAGTTTTTATGGAGACCTTAACCTCTAACCTGTAGTATGATACAAACCAAGGAATTGACCATGAAGGCATTTCATAATGGACCAAACGCTCACACTAAACTGAACCATAGGTGAACTCAAGTGAGGTCCGAAAATCAATTAAGCCCAACAAGGGCCCCATGGCCGTGACATACAAAGGTTAGGTGCGGGCGACACCCCCAAGATACATGCAAGTGTCAAGGGACAAAGTTGAGGGTCTACACTCTCCACAAAAATGTCTAAGGACATTGATCCTAAGAAAGACAACTCCAAATCCAAAGAGTAACAAACCCTTCTTAGAGTTTTGCATCATGTACTTAACCAAATGCTCATTTATGTAGGTGACATGACACAAATTTTCTATTCTTATAGTCCTAATGGACCTTAACCCCAAGAATATATTGTGTCTTTCTCTAGATTTTCATCTAAAACTGAGTAGACTACCAGATCTTGACTGATAACAATATCCTTGCATCATACCCAATGAGTAGATTATCATCTACCTAGAAGATCTTAGAGCATCACCACGCTTCCTTGTGCCTTTTTTGTACATAAAAGGCCTTTTGTTATGAAAATGTTTAGTTGTTGTCTCTTACAAATGAGACACACTGCAATAGATAGGAGTAATATGATGGATTTGAGTATGACCATTGTTGAAAAGGTTTTTCATAGTTGAAACAAAGTTTCAAACTATAACCTTTAGCTACAATCTTAATCACATAAAACTCAAGTTTTCCATCTACTCTTATGTTCCTCTTGTAGACCAATTTACACCTATGAGTTTTATCCCTTTAGGTCCTTCTACAGGAACCTAAACTATGTTAGAATACAAAGATTCTAACTACCTCTTCATAGCTCCTTACCTTAAATGAACACAAACACTACTCATTGCTTCATCATAATCCATGGAATATGAATCTCCAACTATGATGAGGCACTAGTGTACTAGAAATCATAGGAATGGTATGTCTTTTACCTTCAGGATCCATAGAATCCTATGTAGTGTGGGACTATTTTCTACTATATCCTCCAATCTGTATCATTCTTTTCCTTATTCCTTATCATATAGTCTTCATAAAAAATATGACATTTGTGTCAACAAATATCTTTTGATGATCTTGACTACAAAGATAATAACCCAAAAATCCTCTTAGATATCTTATAAATTGATATACCTCTTAAAAAAAAGAGGTATTACACTATCTATAAGACTTCCCCAAAAAAATCTGGGAAAAGATGAGAAACCCATCAATGATCTCACTATGTCTAACCAAGTTTCATATCTTCTTTCCACCTCTTCATTTTGCAATGGAGACTCTAGTGCACATGACTAGGTAATAATATCATGCTTCAATGGAAAGAATCAAACTTACTAGACATATCACCTTAATTTAATTGAAGTGACTTGGTATGTATACCCAATAAGTTATCTGATCTTGCCTTAAATTATATGAATGTATCCAAGGCACTCGATCTCCTATGTACATATTCAAACCTAGAGTAATCATCACTAAAAGTGATGAAATACCCATACCCTCCCCATGCATGGACACTAAAAGTTTCATACATGTACTGTATGCACTAACTCTAAACATTCCTTGGCTCTAGTCCTCTTAGTCTTTTTACCATCTATATAGGGTTCATAGACCGAAAGATCTTTTGGAATCAAAGAGTCCAAACTTTACCTATCTTTGGATCCTATTTAGATTAATATGACCTAGGTCTAGAAACCAAATGTTTAATTAATGCTAGGTTTAATCTTGAGATTTGATTGTTCTCATCACTTGGCAAAGTAATAATGGAATACATATAAAGGAAGAGGATATTACCTTCCATTAACTTGCATAACTAACATTGCATTTGAGGCTAAGGTAAGTATAATTCCATCATTTAACTTTCTCACTTGTTGAATATCCTATAAGGACTTACAGATAGTGGACCTAGAATCTTTCCACCGTGAATGGTGAAATCTACCACTAAATATTCAACAATGAGAAAATGATCTATACTTTCCTTTTCCTTTTAGGTAAATTGGGCATTCCTTTTCTAGTGTCCTAAAAGATAATAAAGGAATCACTTGCCTTTGAGCTTGCTCTCTTATTCCCTTTTTTTGAACTTTCCTTATTTGGTATTCTTCTTCTTCTTCTTCTTAAGAAAAGAAACCGAAGAACCTTTGGCTTTTATATGAACCCCCTATAATCTTTGAGAATCCCCTTAGCCATCCCAAATGAAAATGGTAAGGTCTCTAAGATCATATGAATACTGATGTTCATAACAGTCCTAAGAGTAGCTTGTCAAAGTTGTCCTACCTTTATCACCAAATAACCATTGCCAACTAGACATATTTTTCTATTGCAACACATTATCCAAAGATCCAAGTATTAGACACTTTGATATATCACTCTTTCTTTTTGCTAGGTTAGTTCATAAGGAATAGCTAGCTGTACCTAAACTAACTTCTATGCAATTAGTTACTATATTCAAATAAAATTAGTCCAATTAATTAGTTGGGCTTAGCCTATTGTGAGAAAGAGAGTGATAATAGAACTAATATGATATCTATAACAAATAATATAACCATGCATATGACATAATTGAGCATTCATGGCATTTGGTAATTAATTTAGCAAAAATGTAGTGCTCTCAAACTACATATCCTTTTGCAAGGTATCCTAGTATCATAAGAAAAGCCTATGTGAGGCAAATCATGACCTTATTACTAGTTGGAGACCCTCTCAAATTGAACTCCATCCCTTAACCATAAAGGTATTTAAAGGCAAGATCAACATACCTTTTATTTGTCCCACGGACTATGCAAGTGGGACTGCATGAGGTGATGCCTTGGATCATGTAGGGTACATACAAATCTATCCTAGGCTCTAAATTTATCGCAATAGGTAAACAAGTATTCAAAAACAATATAGATACCATAGAAAACATAGATCTAAAGGATAAAGCCACATACCTTTTATCTGGATGTTCCCGGATCAATTCCAATCGATGTAGATAACTCCAAAGTCATAATGAATCCCGTAAACACCATGATCTTCCACCCGATGACTCTTCCTTGTTTCAAGGCAGTGAAATGGTGGAGATCTCAAGGGTGAAGGTTAGGGTTCTCTTTCTAGACTAAAGAAGAGAATGATAAGACCTTGAAACCCTAACCCCTAAAGGGATACTCATAGGCTTCCTATTGAGCTTAAGTGACTTAAGTCTACCATAGGCTTGAGTCAATCTAGCTTACAAAGGTTGCTAATTGATTGATTAACCATACAAAGTCCTAATTAATCAATTAGTCTAGTCCAAAGATACCACTCACTTATCCTTATGCAACCTTGTGTAGCAACCAAAACGCCCTTATGCATAAAAGTGAACTAAAAACCCATCCAATCCTCATAAACCATGGCATCAAGGAATATGAGCTCAGAACAGGGACCACTAGGACCCATAGGAGTTCTAGCCCTCTCATAATCAAATTTTGAAATTGACTCAACATCTCACTATAGAGAGTAAATTGCACTCTAGTACCCTATGTATATTACAACGAGACACCAAGTGCTCAGGTCCATGACCTACCATCCACTGCATATAGACTCCCTATGAACTGGTGTCTGTAATCTAACAAGGTAGTGCTATCACCTATCAAGATTACCTCTCAAATTCTTGAGTTATAGATCATACTTATTATGTGATCGATTGACATACTCTACCTCCAAGAAGCATATGTCAAATTCCATTAACGAAATTATTGTGGCCCCAAATTTCATGATCACATGTCCTTTGGATCACCAAAGTGGACACACTATCTTAATCCCGTGAAATATAATAATGCTTTTATTGAGAATACCTGTTGCCACCGGCTTCCATCAATAGTGACCTAATCCATAGGGACACCTGACCATTTTAGGGTCTCACCCATAAGTCAAAGTCTCTTGTTGATTTTGGCACAAGTTCAATATCCTCTCAAGGTTGAGAGTCCATGCAATATAGTAGCTTGGTGAATCATGACAATTGATAGCCTTGCGTCATGATTCACCTTAAGTCTTGTTTAGTGTGCATCACATACACTACTGCACTCACCATGGGAAACCCATCCCGACGGCCAAGACAAGCCATCCCTCTAATTAGGAGGTGGTGCACTAAAGTCTCTATTGGATTACCTAAAACCATGAACCAATTTTGGACAACTTATCTATTTACAAGGAACCCATGACTTGTATCTTCTATACAACTCCTAATGCACCCAAGTCATATACAAATGTAATAGGGCCGAATGTTCAAATCAATGTCAATATACCAAAGGGATAGCAAGGGGATAGTTAAGTCTAGCTTTATTACATTATGTTTTGCTTTTTGGGCCTCAATCCCAACAACATCTCCATGCATACAGTTTCTATGTTCTTGGATGGGGATTTGGGAATTTCAATAAAAATAGGGACCCTTTATGCTATAATTTGGTGGATCCTTCTCTTAAGAATACCATCTTTGTTCCTACGAATGGTTGGGTTGCAATTAGATTTGAGGCATCTGATTCGTCCCATAGCGGCTGTTCCATTTGATTTTGGCCCAGACGGGTGTCATCAACAAAATTTATAAACCTAAATCACCTTACATTAGGGTAGCATAGCTAGCATAGTATAGTGGCTCTAGGGTCGAACATAGGGATGGGTTTTCATAGCACACGTGATATTAGTTCAAGTACTAAAATGGTGCTTTTTCCTTAAAAAGTTAGCTTTAAAAGAAAATATAATTTTGGGTGAGCAAGAGTTGGTTTTAAGTCAACCAAAAATAATAACTGAAATTGAATATAAAGAAAAGGGTTTCTTGGAGTTTTGGGTCACTAGGTTCAGGTTCCTTACACAAAGAGGGAGATTCCGGATCTTTTCCTCGCATTGGGGATAATAACATAAAGGATGGTTACCTCCCGAACCGGTGTGTATTTAGCAAATAAGATTTGATCCAACTGGTTCATGAAAAACTGTAGTTGCTTCCCTTTAATGGTTTTCAATGCTAAAGACCTCTCACTATGAATCACCTTTTAATGGCTCGTAAATGATAACTACTAGACACCCATGGATTCCATGGAGTCTGCTAAGCTTACCAAGTATTGGCCATTCAAGGTAATTCTAACCTTGGAATATCCGTCAAAGGTTCATAAATGATAACTACTAGACACCCATGGATTTCATGAAGTCTGTTAAGCTTACCAAGTATCGGCCATTCTAGATAATCCTACCTATAAACCACCTTCCAGAGGCTTGTAAATTATAACTACTAGACACCCATGGATTTCATGGAGTCTGCTAAGCTTACCAAGTATTGGCCCAGGTGATTTTAAAGGATTTTAAGTTACTAAAAAGAAACAAAAACCATTAACGGGGTAACAACTCTCCTCACTTAAAGCAAGGAAAACTCCCACCTTTGTATCCGGATCCTTTATCTGGCTTCCCTCAGTCCAAGAAATGAAAAGCCTAGCTACTCATCCTCTGGGAAAACATCCTAAGAGGCTGTTTGGCTAGAAAGAAAATGAAAAAAACAAAATGAGAAGGTAAGGCAAAGCAAGGCTCTGTTTTTCAAGTGTAAATTTCTATTCTGATATATTAATCGATGTTTATTACAAATGATGCAAAGGAATATATAGAGAGGTTTTTCCAACCTTCCTAACTAAGCAATCCTATCATTGGCTGATTACAAGGAGAAAATAGGTAATTACACAAAATATCTCGAGATAAAAATCTAATGGAGTCGGTGAAAAATATCTGAAAATTGCATAGGAAGATTTTTGCAAGGTTGTGAAAATTGATCAAAGGCTTGGGAAATTGAATTTTCTTCAGTCTTGGTTTCTCAAGGTTTGCAAAAATTCCTTTTGCATTTCGCAAGCTTGCGAAAATTTCGCAAGGCAAAGCAATTTCGCAAGGCATTTTCGCAAAGCTTAGTGCAGTTGTCTTCAAATGGCCATAACTTCTTCATTTCAGCTCCGATTTGCACACCATTTGAAGTATCAGACTCCTGACTTCCTGAGCTTCGAAAAAATATATAGTATGTATAAATTGGACTCCAGGAAGTGCTCCAAATTTTTCCTGCATTTGCTCCCCTCTTGAATTTCGCATAGCATGTGAAATTGCTTCATGTTGGATTTCTCTCTCTGTTTTTCTTCCTTGCATCTTTTGATTGGCTTGGAAACCTATTGCCAAGGGTTGCACAAAATGCTCCCTCATTCTTGGCTTGCTTCAATTATCAAAAAACTACCAAAAACACCAAAACTATCCAAAAACTGATTAGTAACCTTTGCTAGGTTCCTTAATGTGCCAATTGAGTTAAAAGGTAATAACTACTACTCAAAAGTGTTTAAAATAGTTAATTTCAAGCTATAAAAGAGTACTTTTTGAGTAGTAATCAGCATCCAACCCTGGTATGTTGCAAACGCTCATGTCCTCTCTTCAAAAAAGAAAAAATAAAATAAAATAAAAATAAAAACCTTGAAACTGCCAACTTGCATACCAAGGAAACAAATTTTCTTAAAATTACAATAAGTTAGGTGTAATGTTGGCATATTTTTCCTATTGTAGGAGTGTGGTTCATGCACTACCATTTAAAACGCCACTGACTTGGGGCATGGACATTGCGTTCATAGTGAAAAAATGGTAAGCATCCAGAAGCTCAAATACTGCCTCCCTCATCCGACATGCCACCATGTTGAAGCTACAAAGAAATAACATGCCAAAGATTTCATTCAATATTTGTATTATTCAGCTTTTATTATTTATTTTCTATTCAAAAAAATTCTTGACTAAGTATTTCTCTTCAATTAAGATAACAAGAATAATGTAAAGTTGTAGAATATTGTGTCTAGGATTATTAATGTCAATTTCTTGGATTGTTAAAAGTCTTTAAAGATAATGGACTTTGATTAATCTTTGTGACATGCTATGGTTCATCCACTACCATTTAAAACGCCATTGACTTGGGGCATGGACATTGCGTTCATAGTGAAAAATGGTAAGCATCCAGAAGCTCAAATGCTACCTCCTTCATCCGACATGCCACCATGTTGAAGCTACAAAGAAATAACTCATTGATGTTGTGTTATTTTCAATATGAACAACTCATTAAATGGACTAGTACAATGCTAAGAAGCCATTGAATATTGATTTGACAACTCGTGGAATTTGCCATGGAAGTCTTTGATTAAGAAAGGAGAAATTGATGTTGTGTTATTTTCAATATGAACAACTCATTAAATGGACTAGTACAATGCTAAGAAGCCACTGAATATTGATTTGACAACTTTTGGTCATTCCAATTTTATTCAACATGATAAAATATCATGTTGTATTAGAAAAGTTTGAAATGGAATAGTTTAAAATTATCTTTCATTTGACATTTTTTTACTTATCCATATTTTATTCCAATTCCATAGAAGGTTAGGTATCATATTAATAATTAAAAAAATTATAAATGATATAATTTAGAGTAATTGAATTATTCAAGTATTTTAAAATTAGACTATGATCTAAATGGATACTTGTGAAAAACTGAAGAAATGGTTTATTTAATTTTTACTATTACATTTAAAAATATTTTACAAATAAGAAAATTTTTATGAAGTCTTATACGGTTGAGATAAAATTAGTTCTTTTTTATTTATTTATTTTAAATTAAAATATGCGTTTTTTCCTAAATTTAAAATAATTGGTATATAATTTATATTTTTACCTTCTATTTTAGTAACAATATCACAATATCTACATCAAGATAAAGGAAAAGAAAGGAAAGAAGGAAAACAAAAAAAAAAAAAAAATCATCCATTTCCATTGCATGGGGACAAATTGAGTCTATCGCCATGGAAGAACTCCAAGTCCATTTCTTAGTGATTTAATTACTTTTCAACCCCATTTTTTATTTTACATTAAAGTAAACCCTTTCTTACTTCCTTAAATTAGAATAACTAGTAAAAACATATCACTGTTTTTTTTAAATTAAATTGATTCAAATACTTTTTATTTGCGTATGTTATTTTGTATTTATTTATTTATTTTAAATAACAGCGTAGGACTTGATCATTTGAATTTATGGTTTAGAGAAAAGACACTTAACAACTAAGTAAGTTGCTGCAATCAACCGAACTCTCCAAGTCCAAGTCAATAAAATTGGCAAGAAAGTTGTACAGTGTGCTAAAAAATATTAAATAATTAAACTTTCGTTTTATGGACTTGGTGAGAAATAAAATAATAATTATTCATTCATCACCGTCTCATTTCTTCAATCATCAGTAGTTGTGGCTGGAGTAGACGAAGTAGTGCATGACAATGTTAGGAGCGAAGAAAGGTGGAGAGAGGCCAAAGTTTCACTCTACCTATGCCTAATAGATAGAGTTAAAGGAGTAAATTTGGGCATAACCTAATGATACTTTATAAACACTAAAAAATAATTGTAAAAAATTAAATCCCAAAAAATAAATAACAAATAAATAATTTTAAAATATATAAATCTTTACATAATTTATGTATAAAGTATAGAATATATTTGTTTTGAATTTTTTTTAAATCAATAATTATTATCATTGTTAAATTGCTTTTGTTGAGAAAAAAGATACTATGAGTCCTAATAGATGTTTTAACTGATTTGTAACATACAATGGGTTGTTCGTATTCTATTTTCAATTTTAAAAAAAATATAGTTTTGTGTTTTTTATGGAAAATTCTGAAATACTAAATTAGCTAATAATCTTTTCTTTTCTAATCTCAATTCTCAAGTTTTTAAAAAATTGGGAAACAACCGTGAATGAACGAAAAAAATGAGAATGTTTGAAAATTTCTAACAGACCCATTCCATTCAGTATTCAGACGGCAAACCGCCCACCCCAGACTAGGTGCCAAAAACAAATAAGTTACCTCAAGACACCACACCAAAAGAGCAATTGATTAATCATGGATGTGATGTTGGTTGAATGGAGATGAAAGCACGGGTACTTTAAAACGTACAGGTTTGTACTTTAGAAATTTAAAAAGGAAATGAACATCTGTTACTCTATAAGAATGGGTCCTGTTTCTTTCCTATAATGGAATCCTATATTCCTTCTCAAAGCAGCGCTGACTTTTCCCTTCCTACCAAATACAAAGAGAAAATCTCAACTCCTGCCAGACATCACGGCTGGAGAGTTAATGAAGATTTTTACCACTACCATGGATTCTGGTGCTATCCCTTCTTCCTAGAAGGAATCATGAAATCTCAAGAACACTTCCAGGCCCAATCTTGATAAAGGTTTATTTTAAATTTACTCTAAAATAATGTGTTTAATTAATTTCTTGGTCAATTCTCAAAGTCAAACTTGTATTCCACGATACCGAACCTGATTGAAGCTGAGTTGTAAGAAATTAATTTTCACAATTGTTAGCATTCTTCAGGCATTTGGTCTATTTAAAATTTGATAAGTGATCAAATATCATAATTATAGTGGTCCCGCTCATTGAACTGGTCCTGCACATTGATGTGGTCCCGGAAGAACATTCAAAACCAATACAGCAAAAGTTTGTATTGAATTTAATTTATATTATGTAAATTAAGTTTGTAATATTTTTACAAAACCAAAACAAAAAAAATATATGTATATTTTTAAAACCATTAATCCAGGCAAGTTTTTTTTTTTTTTCAAAATTTTTAAAAAATTATTTTTTAAAAACAACTTGCCAAACATTCTTATTTTTAGAAAACACCATAAAAATATTTTTTATCCTTTAATTTAAAAACAATTTTTAAAAACAAATTTAAAAAACCATGATCAAATACATCCTATTTTAAGTAAATAGTATATCGTTTAGATACAGTCTTGTTTTTCACATTTAAAAACATAAAATAATAACCTTCTTATATATCAAATCTAATTGTTTAAAAACTCTTTAAAATTTACATTAAAAGCTAATTATTTAAAAAAATATTTAAATAATCAAGGTATTAAAACTTTTTACCATCTCAAAGTTTAATAATTTTTAAAGACATAATATAAATTATACTTCCAATTTGTCTGCATGTCATTATTATCTTCTTATCTTATCACGTATTCTTCTTCATGTTTTACCTAACTCTTCCTCTTGTTTGGTTCATATATGTAATCACCAATCAACATCGTCTTAAGCCCCCTAACTTTTGAGAAATGCAAAAAATGAAATTGATGTGCAACAAATACGCCCAAGTGATAATCTAGCAGATTTAGTCACAAAATCATCGTCAACCTCAACATTCAAGAAATTAATACACAGAATTAGAATGTGTCAACTCAAGGATATCAACATGAGGTGGAGTATGCTCGTAAAAGGGTGTTAGTGAATTGTAGTCTTTTTCCCTTCATCCAGGTTTTGTCCTACTAGGTTTTACTGGTAAGGTTTTTAACGAAGCAGTCTTAACATACCAAGAGCAACTTAAAAAATTATAAGAATATTGTACTCTTTTTCCTTCACTAGGGTTTTTCCTAGTAAGGTTTCAATGAGGCATATTCTTATGATCATCTAAGGGGGAGTGTTATAAAATATGAGATTCTGTACTACTATGGTAACTTGTGGACGATCATCTATAAATATCTTTTGTAACTCCCTATAAAATGGAAAGACCCCTAATGAAATTCCATAGAGTTTTCCCATGCATTCTATTATCTCTTTCTTGCTTTCTTCTTCTCTCACTTTTTTTTTACAACAATATATTATTTTTATTAATTTTAAAATGTCTATAAATATTTATTTTAAATAAACTTTTAAACAAATTACCTTCTTTTCTTTAATAATAAATATATATACAAAAAACTTTCAATTTTAATTTAAATTATTTTAAAAGGTTGAAATCATAATAATTAGACTAGTAACATAAAAAAATTTATCATCATGATAGAACTTGGTAAACATCTCTTAGATCAATTATGTGATATTACAAATTCCCTCTTAAAAATTCTAAACAACTTATCTAACTTTAGAAGCCTTCTTACTTAATTAATGCACAATTGATTACATATGTTTAGAAGACCATTCTATTTTGTAGTAGCTCTCTAGATTATTCTTGCAAAATTTCCTTTGCTGTGGAAGTCTTTAGTTCATGCATGCAATTAATCCACTTGAAGCATTGTAGTGAGAAGGTGCTTAAGATGAGCCTTTGTATTAAGCTAATAAGCAATTCCATCAACTTCAAACTTGGTTACTTTCGTTTGGCCCCCAAATCTTCAATTTGCATTGTTTGATAGATAAGTCTAACTAGCCTTGGATAATAGTTCATAGGCAACCCCACTAGCAGTTGTCTCAAATTATACTAGAAAAATATTATTTGTAAACCTCCCCAATGGCAAAACTTGTCATGCACGCACCATTGGTTCTTTCTACTTGAATTACTCTATTTTGGTAGCACAGTGAAACTAGAGATCAAACTAGTTTAAGTATTTGGCTAGAAAACTTGAATTGCCTAGAATAGGTTAATTTCTTTAACCTAATATCTTACAGGGCTATTCTAAAAGGTTTATATATATATACTTCATATATTCTTGATTGGTTAATTGGTTATTGACTTTGTTGAATTGGTTATCTTGTTGTGGTTATACCTATAATCAATTATTGATTTGTTGAGATTAATGTTGAGTTTGTTAGGTTGGTTATTCTTATGGTTATTGTTATCCCTAACATTCTTCAACATATATTGTTAATATTTGGATATCAATTAACCATAAAAATCAGACTTTTATTGTGGTGAAATCCTTTTTGAATATCCAAATTATCCCTATGATATTGATTCATATCTTATTGATTAAAAATTCAATTTTATTATTTATATAGTTTAAAAATCAAATTTTTATTAATCATATAGGATAAAAATCAAATTTTTATTGATCATGTAAGTCCGATATGGAGCAATCTAAAAGTGGTGCTCCTTTCAATAGTCTACCCTATTTTGATGGGAATAATTACTCCCATTAGAAAGTAAAAATGATTTTTTTCCTTCAAAATGCACGACGAAAGGGTAAGAAACTTAGTTCAATATGGTTGGAGACCACCATTAATCCTTGATGCTCAAGGAAGATTAATAAGAGTGTTGGGAACCTTAAATTACTTCGTTCCCATGCCCTAGATCTCATAGGGTGCATGCATCCATCCTTAAGGCTCTCTAGATTGAACACAATGGAAAATAATGGTTTATAATAGATCTAGATGTTCCCAGATCAATTCCATGCAGTGAAAAACATGCTTAGAAAAACTGAAGAATCTCTCCTTATGCTGCTACCCATGTGCATATCCTATGTGATTCTCATGAACGTGGCCCGTGCGCATCCTATGCAGTTCTTGTGCATACGACTTGTGTGATTCTAGTGGATTTCTCGTACACCCAAGATTTTTCGCTTGATGACTCTTCCTTATGTCTAGGCACTAAGATGGTGGAGATCTCGAAAGTGAAGGCTATGGTTTTCTCTTTGGATTGAAAAAGGAGAATGAAAAGACATAGAAACCCTAACCTCTAAAGGGATATTTATGGGCTTCCTACATGACTTAAGTGACTTAAGCCCACCATGGGCTTGGGTCACTTAATCTAACCGAAAAAGGTTGTTAATTGATTAATTAACCATATAAGACCGTAATTAATCAATTAGCCTAGTCCAAAGATACAATTCACTTATCCTTGTGCAACCTTGCGTCATTACCAAAACACCCTTCTGCACAAAAGTAAACTACAAACCCATCTAACTATCATAAACCATGTCATCAAAGAAAATGAGCTCAGAACAGGGACCACTGGGACCACTGGGACCACTGGGACCACTGGGACCACTGGGACCTATAAGAGTACTAACTTCTTCAAGATCAAATTCTAAAATTGACACAATATTCCACTATAGAGAGTCAATTGCACTCTAATACCCTATGTTATAATGAGACACCAAGTGCTTGGGTCCGTGACCTTACCATCCATTGCATGAAGACTTCCCATGAACTAGTGTTTGTAATCTAACAAGGTAGTGCTATCACCTATCAAAATTACCTCTCAAATCCTTGAGTTACAAATCCTACTTATTATGTGATCAACTGACATACTCTAACTCCAAGGAGTATATGTCAAATTCCATAAAAGGAATTACTATGGTCATAGATTTCATGATCATATGTCCTTTGGATCACCCATGGACACTATCTAGATCCCATGAGATATCATGGTACTTCTATTGAGAATACCTATTGCTACCAACCTTCATCAACAATGACTTAATCCATAGGAATATATGACCAGTTTAGGGTTTCACCCATAGGTTAAAGCCTTCTATTGATTTTATCACAGACTTAATATCCTCTCAAGGTTAAGAGTCCATGCAGTATAGTAGTTTAGTGAATCGCGACAATTGATAGCCTTGTGTTATGATTCACCGTAAGTCATATCCAGTGTGTATCACATACACTAGTGCACTCACCATGGAAAACCCATCCCTACAGCCAAGACAAGCCATCTCTCCAATTAGGAGGTGGTGTACTACCATCTTTATTGGATTGCCCAAATCTATGAACCGATTGAGGACAACTTATCTACTTACAAGGAACCCATGACTTGTATATTCTATGCAACTCCTAATGTACCCAAGTCATATGCAAATGTAAGAGACATAGGCTAAATGCTCAAATCAATGTTAACACACCAAAATGATAGCAAAAGGATAGTTAAGTTTAACTTTGTTAAATCATGTCTTGCTTTTAGGCACTCAATCCCAAAAAACTCTTACTAGCCCCAAAAGTAGATTGGGTACTTTAGAAAGAATCTACTCCACAGTCACATCAACTCTCTATCCTATCTCATAACAAGGTATCACTTACTCTCTATGTGTTTTCTCTTCTAGTGGTACTTTAGTTCTTTAGACCATGCCATTGTCCCATTATTATTACATAATAGGATCTTAGACAATATAGCCAAGGGAACTACATATAAGCCAAAAGGCTTCCTTTGTTTCTATAGAAACAACAAAAACCACTTAGCGTGTACACATACTAAAAGGTAGACCTGTGACAATCCTTATCAAACTAAGTCCAATTTCCCTATATGAAATGAGTACCAATTAATTGCAAAAACTCACAAACATATAATCCCTCACTCCCCAAAGATACTAGAGTATATGTTTGACATTTGGCTAAAGCTTTAATCAAGAAATGGACTAATATCCACTCATTATTCCTACAGAAAAGCAAATATCTAGTCTAGTACATAGCATTGCATACTTAAGGCTATCCATTATAGAGGCATTAGATATCACCTTAATGCGGTCTCTCTCCATAGATGTTTAAGGACATTGATTCTAAGAAAGACAACTTCAAATCCAAATCCAAAGAGTAATAAACTCTTCTTGAAGTTTTGCATCATGTACTTGACCAAATGCTCACCAAATGCTCATCATATACTTGCAATGGATACGAGTAATATGATGGATTTTAGTATGACCACTATTGAAAAGGTTTTTCATAGTTGAAACAAAGTTTCAAACTATAACCTTTAGCTACAGTCTTGGCCACATAAAACTCAAGCTTTCCATCTACTCCTGTGTTCCTCTTGTAGACCAACGTACACCTATGGGTTTTATCCCTTTAGGTACTTCTATAGGACTTCAAACTATGTTAGAATACAAAGATTTTAACTACCTCTTCATAGCTCCTTATCTTAAGTGAGCACAAACACCGCTCACTACTTCATCATAATTTATGGGATATAAACCTCTTACTACGATGAGGCATTGGGGTACTAGAAATCATAGGAATGTTATGTCTTTAACTCATTGGATCCATAGTATACTATGTAATGTGGGACTATCTTATAATATATCCTCCAATCTATATCACTTTTTTCCTTATTCTTATCATATAGTCTTTGTAAAAAATATGACATTTGTGTGAACAAATATCTTCTAATGATCTTGACTATAAGGGTAATAACCCAAACATCCTTTTAAATATCCTATAAACTAATATACCTCCTAAGAAAGAGAGGTATTACACAATCTATAAGACATATCCCCAAAAGAATATGGAAAAAGATGAGAAACCCATCCATGATCTCATTATGTCCATCCAAGTTTGATATCTTTTTTCCACCTCTCTATTTTGCAATAGAGGCCTTGGTGCACATAACTAGGAAATAATCTTGTGCTCTAACAGAAAGAATCAAACTTGCTAGATATTTCACCTTGATCTAATCAAAGTGACTTGGTATGTATACCGAATAGGTTATTCGATCCCGCCTTAAATTTAATGAATGTATCCAAGACATCATATCTCTTATGTACATGTCCAAACCTAGAGTAATCATCACTAAAATTGATGGAATAACCATTGCTAAGAACCCAGGATTTCTCCATTCCCTTACCTGGATCATATAGGTGCATGCAAAACTATCCTAGGCCTTTAGATCCTATGCAACATAACATATTTTTATAATTCTATCATATAGGTGCATGCAAAACTACCCTAGGCCTCTAGATCCTATGCAACATAACATATTTTTATAATTCTAGGATCAAGAGGAAAGCCATTAGAGAACTTTACCTTTGATTTGGATGTTCCCAAATCAATTCTGCTTGGAGAAGATGAAGAGCAATGAATCTAGAAGTCTCGTGCACCTAAGATCTTTCGATCGATGACTCAAACTATGATCTTGACACTCTAAAGTGTGGAGTTTGGAAAGGATGATCTCTTGGATCTTACTATCTCTCTCTTTCTCTAGAGGTGGAAGACAAAGTCTCTCTTAAGGTTATGGAAACCCTAGCCCCTATGGGGTATTTATAAGGTTCCCTTACTAGGCTTAAGTGACTTGAGCCTACCAAGGCTTAGGTTACTTAATCTAGTCCAAAATGGGTCCTAATTAATTAATTAACCGTATATGGTCATCTAATTAATCAATTAGCCCAATTCAGAGAACTTGTTCACTATTCCTTGTGCAACCTTGTGTAATTACCAAGACACCCTTATTCACAAGAATTAACTAAGAGTCAATTCATCTCTCATAAAATGTGTCATTATGGCATATGAGCTCAGAATGGGGACTATGGGACCCATAGGAGTACTGGCTCCCTCATACTCCAATTTTGAAGCTGATTCAACATTCCCTTAAAGAGAATCAACTACACTTTAATATCCTATGTAGATAATAACGAGATGAAGCTCAGAGTCCGTGACCTACTATCCACTACATGCAGACTCCCCATGAACTGGTGTCCGTAATCCAATAAGGTTGTGCTATAAACTATCAAGATTACCTCTCCAATTCTTGAGTTACAGATCCCACTTATTATGTGATCAATTGACATACTCTAGCTCTAAGGAGCATATGTCAAATTTTCACTAAAGGAAATGCAATGGTCATAGTCTTCTAGATCACATGTCCTTTGGATCACCCAAGGGGACACATTGTTTCAATCCATGAGATATCATGGTGCCTTTATTGAGAATAGCTATTGTCACTAACCTCCATCAACAGTGACCTAATCCATAGGGATATATGACCACTTTAGGGTCTCACCCATAAGTCAAAGCTTCTTGTTAACTTTAACACAAGCTCAATATCCTCTCAAGTTTGAGATTCATGTAGTATAGTAGCTTGGTGAATCATGACAATTGATAGTTTTGTGTCATGATTCACTGTAGTTCTTATCCAATGCGCATCGCATGCACTAGTACACTTACCATGGGAAAACCATCCGTTAGCTAAGACAAGTCATCCCTCTAATTAGGAGGTAGAATACTACAATCTCAAATGGATAACCCAAATTCATGAACCAATTGTGGACAACTCATCACTCTACAGGGAACCTATGACTTGGATCTTATGTGCAACACCTAATACACCCAAGTCATGTACAATGTAAGTGATGTGGGGAGTGTATGCTCAAATAAAAAATTAATACAAATGAGATATTTAAGGGAACCAAGAAACATAAATAAATTTATAAATGAATCTCAATCTCTTACATCATGTCATGCTTTCCAAGGCTCAATCCCAACACTAATTTCTAAGATCTCTACAATCTTCAATCTTTAAGCCTCAAGGGGTTATTAGGGAGGTATTTATAGGAAAAGACTGAAAGAGTTTTAGTATTTTAAGTTTCCAAATTAGAGTTTGAGTGAAATTTATTCAAAATTTGTTTCTAAACTTGGCAGGATTGTCATGATCGCTTGAGTAAACTTAGACCACTTGAATGTGTCACTTGAGCAGTCCTTACCGCTTAAGCAAGCTAACCGCTTAAACAGTCCTTTCCACTTAAGTGACCCCTACTTCTTTTGAAAAATCATTTAAGACATTTTAAGTCCAAAAATGATACTAGACCTTTTACACATCAAAGAAGCCTTATATGCCATAAGTCAAACCTTTTTAAACGTACCTATGACTTCTTGGTTGGACAAATAGTAACCCTTAATCCTTAATGGAAAGTAAGTCACTATCTAAAAAGACTTCTATGATCAAACATAAAATGAAACAAAATTGCCAAAATATAAATAAGACTCAATGTCCTAACAAGAAACATTAGAACTTTCCTTATCTACTCAGTTTGAGTGAAAAGACTTCAAGTAGGTGAAGTACTTGAAGGGATTGTGAGTGCCCATTGGAGACCATGAATCCAAATATAAAGCTTCAAGTCTTAGGTTGAAGGCCTTTGATAGTAGAACCCTCACTTGGTTAGGAGGTTAAAAAGAGTGGATATAGGCGGATTTTCAAACCACTATAAAAGAGTTTGCATAGATTTTCTTTTTATCTTTTGCTTAATTATTGCCTTAATTAATTTCTCTTATTCCTTTAGTAATTTACTCAATCAAATTGGTCATTTTTCACAATTATTATCAGGTACATATGTGTTATGGAGATGGTAGGCATGACTGGCAGTTGAAAAATGACTTTTCAAGAAGGTTGATGGGTTGGTGGTGAAGATGGTGAAAGGTTGAAGGGGTTATGGCATCGGGTACAAATGTGGTAAGCCATTGTTTGCGATGGTAGGTTTCTCTTCTCACTTTTTAAAGATGGTGCTTTTTTTTTTTTTTTTTACAAAGTTGCAATGATGCTTGACTAGGTAGAGGTCTAAGATTTTGTTTGTTTGTTTTTTTGTTTTTTTTTTTTTTTTTTCAATTTTCATTTTTTTTTCCCAAACAACACTCCACACAACTCCATCTATGTCATCTTTGCTATAAAAACAAAACATGCTACTACAACGCATTTTATGCGCTTCATCATGCCATGAGTTTTATATTGTTTAAAATTTAGAAATTAAAAAATTAAAAAATAGAATTTATAAATTAAAAAAATAGATTAAAAATAAAATTCAAAATTTACAATTTTGTATTATTTAAAATTTAGAAACAAAATAATTAAAAAAATTAAAAATTAGAATTTATAGATTAAAAATTAGACTAAAAATAAAATTGAAATTTCAAAGTAAGGAATTTTAAACATAAATTAAATATTTTATTAAAAAATGTATGCAAGTAAAAAAATCATTAACAAATTAGTACCTACAACAATTACTACTTTTATGACGTAATTTATGATTTTATTCTTAATAACAAATCACTTTTGAAAAATTAGTAATTAATAATTAAAAATAATAAATACATAGTAAGATTATTTAAAAATAAAATAATCAATTATTAATTAAGATGTGGTTGGATACTTTACAGAAAAACTTTTTATGTATATAATATATTAATATTATATAGTGTATTTTTTATTTTGTAAAATAGCAATATAGTAGTTATGCATATAGTACAATATATTATATGATATAATATTTAACTTACAATCATATATTTATAAAAAATATATGATATCTTTATACAAACAAATTATATTTGGAATTCTAGATCAATGGAATGTTTTTAGAGAAGCTAGACTATTTATTTGATAAATTCTAATATTAACAATTTTTTTAAAAACTAACCAATAATTAATAAATGTTCCTATTGTGTTAAACTAGGCAATTAAATATTAGTATAAATTCACTTGGTGAGTAAACAAGCTTAGGGGTAGCAATTTGTGTTGGTGGGTCATATTTGTGTTGTGTCAAACCTGACATGAATAATAATATGGTTAAAAACCTATATCCAAATACTACATAATTATTAAACAAGTAACATGTTATGTAACTCATTTATCTTATTAAATAATTAGGTCTTATCTTTTAATAATCAGGTTGAGTTAGGTCTTGTGTTAATTTATCTGTGCACTATGTGTTATGGCAGGTAGACCTAGTAGCTTCTCACATCCATGCTCATTTCTTCAATCGTACATTGAATGTTGTGAGGTGCTTTCCAAATTTTACAAATCCATAGGAGCGGACCCAGAAAAAAGGACTAGGTTTGATTCGACTGGGAATGGAGAATAGAGATACACTTTGGTTCCTTGCATGATAAAAAATAAAACGTTTCTTTAATTTGTCATTATTATGAGAAATGTTTAAACTTAAAGTTTATTTTATGGATTTGCAAATGTAAATGCTTTTTTGGTCTGGATTTGCGAGAGCGTGATATGGGTATTCAATTCAGCTGTTATATTTCAGTTTTCTATTGATGGGATAAGGATCATGAAGAGTTCAACAAACATCTGTATAAAAAATAAAGATAATTTCATTCAAATTCTAGTAATCAATTGCCTCATTTTAGGCCCTTACTCACACTTTGTGAACCAATCTTGTGGAGGAATCCTTTGGTTTTTGGGGTATTGGATTCTCATTAATGATTATGTGATTTAAGTTGATATTCTCGCTTCCGTTTCGCTCATGCTTGCTCGTGCCAATGCTTCCCTCTAAGACAGAATAAGTTTTTGGGGTATTGGATTATTCTTTCAATTAAAAATTAATTTATGGGAAATATATATATACTTGTTCCAATGCATATAATAAGACCATATAAACATTAAAAAACGAAAAAGAAAAAAAAAGGAATGAATGATGCAATAATACTAACATGTGCAACAGTTTATCTAAATATGTTTTCTAATTTAACTAAAGTCCTATCTTCAAAATGACATTTTAAAATTTGAATAGATATATTTATTTATTTTTAGGAGTTAGATTTGAATGTTGGGATTGACCAATTCCATAAACAATTATTTATTTATTTTATTGGAGTTTAATTTGAATGTCTGGATTGACCCAATTTAATAAATAATTATTTATTGAATTTGCGTTTGAGTACCCAAGTGAACTAAGCCAACATAGTCGATAAAAATAAAGGAAAAGCTTTTGAAAGCTTTAAAACTACTAAAAAACTATTATAAAAAAATAAACAATGTGAATTTTAGACTTTCTCCCCATGAGAAAATAAAAAAGAAAATAATCTTCTTTCTAGGACAAAGTCCCCTCTTGAATTTTTTCCTATTTTCTCTATAAAAATGAGGGTCAAAATTTTTATGCCATGAAAATAGAGTGATTCTTATAAGCCTTGGATGTGATGTTGGTTGACTATTATGATAGTAAATTCGGGAGGATGCTTTCATACAACAATTTTATTTTATTTTATTTTTAATCATGGAGCACATTTTGGCCCAAAACTGCCCATTACGAATGGCCGGTACTCCCATGGTAGCATATAGTGTATCTTTGATGGACATTTGTATAATTTTTTTTATGATTTATAATATTGCTTCAATGTTCATGAACATTTTGCAAATCATCATGTAGATTTGATTTTTTGAGACGTTTAAATGGACGTGCAACATAAGAAATAGGTTTGTACTTTAGAAATTTAAAAATGAAATGAACATATGATAAAAAAAAGTGAAAAAAAAAGGTTTAAATTAACTTGATCAAATTTTTACCTATCTTAAAATTTATTCATCATTTTTTCTATTTCTAAATAATTTTAAAATATATAAATCTTTACATAATTTATTTATAAAGTATAGATTATATTTGTTTTGATTTTTTTTTTAAATCTATAATTATTTATTATTATTATTATTATTATTATTATTGTTAAATTGCTTTTTGTTGAGAAAAAAGATACTATGAGTCCTAATAGATGTTTTAAGTGCTTAACCCTCCTTCAGTTTTATGGACAATCTTCTAATCCTTTAACCTAAGCTTTTGTTTCGATAATTGAGGAATTAATAGTGATGAACCAGTAAGAAGCGTTTGACCAGCATCACCACCAACAGATAAAAGGGATATGATCCTAACAGCCTGTACTGCTATACGAAAACAGAGCATCCGCAATTAATAAACTAGTCTCGTGTGATCTTGAATCAAAATTAAAGCCGGCATGGAGGTAATATGCAAAGGAAACCAATATTTATTTGATGGTGCATGCAAATGTTTAATTTGTCATTATTATGAGAAATGTTTAAACTTAAAGTTTATTTTATTTCGTTATATTTCATTTTTCTATTAATGGGATAAGGATCATGAAGAGATCAACAGACATCTTTATAAAAAATAAAGATAATCTCATTCAAATTCTAGTAATCAATTTTATTGGAGTTGGATTTGAATGTCGGGATTGACCCAATTCAATAAATAATTATTTATTTATTTTATTGGAGTTTAATTTGAATGTCTGGATTGACCCAATTTAACAAGCAATTATTTATTGGATTTGCGACCTAATAAATAGAAATAAGGGAGAAGTTTTTGAAAGCTTTAAAACTACTAAAAAACTATTATAAAAAAAAAAAACAGTGTGAATCTCTGACTTTCTCCCGATGAGAAAATAAAAAGGAAAATAATTCTTCTTTCTAGGGCAAAGTCCCCTCTTGAATTTTTTTTCCTATTTTCTCTATAAAAATGAGGGTCAAAATTTTTATGCCGTGAAAATAGGGTGATTCTTATAAGCCTTGACATTGGTTGACTATTATGATAGTAATTTCGGGAGGATGCTTGCATATAACAATTTTATTTTATTTTATTTTTAATCATAGAGCACATTTTGACCCAAAACTGCCCATTACTAATGGCCGGTACTCCCATGGTAGCATGTAGTGTATCTTTGATGGACGTGCATTTGTATAATTTTTTATGATTTATAATATTGCATCAATGTTCATGAACATTGCAATCATCATGTAGATTTGATTTGGTTAGACATTTAAATGGACGTGCAAGATAAGAAATAGGTTTTCTATTAAATGTTTTATTTTAATAGATTTTTTTAGATATTTGAATGGAGATGAAAGCACGGGTACAGGTTTGTACTTTAGAAATTTAAAAAGGAAATGAACATATGATTAAAATAAACCTGATACTCTATAAGAAATAGGTTTTCTATTAAGATATTTGAATGGAGATGAAAGCACGGGTACTTTAAAACGTACAGGTTTGTACTTTAGAAATTTAAACATATGGATTGTTTCTTCTCAAAGCAGCGCTGACTTTTCCCTTCCTACCAAATACAAAGAGAAAATCTCAACTCCTGCCAAACATCATGGCTGGAGAGTTAATGAAGATTTTTACCACTACCAAGGATTCTGCTGCTATTCTTCTTCCTAGAAGGAATCATGAAATCTCAAGAACACTTCCAGGCCCAATCTTGACTAATCTTGATATATGGAATCTCAAGCACGGGTACTGTATATATGCGAGGTCAAAGTTTTAAAAGTATTCTACATATATTTTAAATTTATTCTAAAATGATGTGTTTGATTAATTTCTTGGTCAATTATCATAGTCAAACTTGTATTTTGAATTAGAAAATTCACTTCCAGATACACAACCTGATTGAAGCTGAGTTGTAAGAAATTAATTTTCACAATTGTTAGCATTCTTCAGGCATTTGGTTCATTTAAAATTTGGTAAGTGATCAAATATCATAAGTGGTCCTGCTCATTGAACTGGTCCTGGAAGAACATTCAAAACATTGACACATTCAAATTACTTTATCTTATATTGATACGTGGCGAGGAGAATTGTCTTGAATATATTATGAATTATATATTAAAGAAATACAGCAAAAGTTCGGGAGAAACCGGCTGTTGGGTGCCCACAGAAGGTGACAGCAGCCACAAAAGTTTCTGTTCAGATTTCACCAATTCTAGTTTTGGTTCTCTCCAGCCTCTATAAATACCTTTAAGAATTCATCTATTCATGTCAAAGAGCAGATAAGTCGTGCTATTAGATATAGTAAGAAAATTGGAGTTGTGTTTAGGACAAGAGAAGCTTTTCTTCCAAAGAAGATGTGGCTGATCATAAAGGTTTTCCTCTTGCAAATTTTAGCATTTCTACTTTTTGGTGGTGGCATCTATTGCCAAGCGTCAACCCGTCGGCTTACTTTTGTGGTAAATACTATATATGATTCTATCCTTAACGCCACCTTGTGATCGTAATATTTAGGGAGTAGTATGGCTCTCATTTTCCACCGTATGACCCTCATGGGGACTTCAAGTACCCTAGTGTGGTTGGGTCATTCATGCATGCTATCAATTTCTAATTGGTTATACACTTGCATGAATGGATCGATGCAACTATTCATGCATGTAATATTTCTTTCGGGATGAGGTTGCATGGTTAACTTTTAATTGCTTGCAGGTGAAGGAAGCTTCATATACAAGGCTTTGTAGCACCAAGAACATCTTAACAGTAAATGGACAATTTCCGGGACCAACTATATATGCTAAGAAAGGAGAGACAATCATTGTTGACGTTTATAACAAAGGAAAAGAAAACATCACCATTCACTGGTAGGTCTTGTGCGTATCTCAAAGAACGATAGCAGTCGGTAGCATGCCTACATGACATACATTCTTTTATTTCTAAGAGGAGGCTGCAATATATTGCTTTGCAAATAAAGTCAAATTTAAACAATACTTTATGGTTATTTACTTCAATTCCATTGAAATACAGTTGATGCCTCTTGTTACTATGACGATATGTTGTTGCATGCCATCTTTTGTTAGTCCAAAAATTAGTACTAGTTTTAACGTATAGTTATTGTTTTGCAGGCATGGGGTGAGCATGCCTAGATATCCATGGACAGATGGTCCCGAGTATATCACACAATGCCCAATTCAACCAGGGTCAAAGTTTAGCCAAAAGATCATCCTTTCCTTTGAGGAAGGCACTCTATGGTGGCATGCTCACAGTGATTGGACCCGAGCCACCGTTCATGGAGCTATAATCGTCTATCCTAAGAATGGAACCAAGTATCCTTTTCCCAAACCTAATGCAGAAGTTCCCATCATATTAGGTATGAGTGTCTTTACTTTTAAAGGTTAATTTACATATCATGAATTAACCAACAAATCAAAGTCTAAAATTATTGGAGTTGTTGAGAAATGCAGGACAATGGTGGAAGAGTGATGTGAATGTAGTTCGAGATGAAGCACTTGCAACTGGAGCTGACCCCAATGCCTCTGATTCTTTATTGATAAATGGACAACCTGGTGATCTATTTCCATGCTCAAAATCAGGTACAAATTAAGTTTAACTTCCCATTTTAAAATTGTACACAATTTCATTTTCTTGTATGTTGACCATATTACTTTTTCTTATTAACATCAACATATTTAAAGCTTAATACTAAAAAAGATCGGAATATAGCTATGAGGATGGTAGAGCCATGATTTAACACATAAGAAAAGGCTAGTCCAAATATAATTTTGAACTATGGAGCCAAATTTACACTCCTAATCAATCAATCACTTCATAATTGGTGGATCCTCATGGAAAGTTTTTCTTTTTCTTTTCGCTTGTCATAAGTATACAACTTTCCCTTTCTAATTGCAGGCACATTCAAGCTAACGGTGGATCATGGAAAGACCTATCTACTTCGCATAATCAATGCTGCCTTGCACGAGGCTCTCTTCTTCTCCATTGCCAAGCATAAAATGACAGTGGTTGGAACAGATGGTAGCTACACGAAACCATTGACAAGAGATTATATCACAATATATCCTGGCCAAACCTACGATGTCTTACTAGAAGCTAACCAACACCCGGATCACTATTACATGGCAGCTAAAACTTATTCCATTGCCCCGGCAGCTCGTAATTTTTTTGATAACACAACCACCACAGCTATTGTACAGTACAATGGATACTACACTCCATCTTCACCTCCCTCCTTGCCTTATTTGCCTGCATACAATGACACAAATGCATCGGTTCAGGTCATGGCCGGCCTCCGAAGCTTAGCAGATGCGGAACATCCTTGCAATGTCCCATTGAGCCCGAGCACTAAACTGATTTACACTGTTTCTATGAACTCGTTCCTATGCCCCAATAATTCATGTGCAGGGCCCAATGGGACGCGGTTCTCCGCAAGTATAAACAACATAAGCTTCCAATTCCCTACAACTGACATATTGCAAGCTTACTATTATAACATCAGTGGTGTATATGGAGATAAATTTCCTAGCGTTCCACCACTAGTGTTCGATTTTACCACTGATATTCTTCCCTTAGAGTATCAGACGCCGGAAAATGGAACAGAAGTAAGGGTGCTCGAGTATAACTCCACAGTGGAGATTGTTTTTCAAGGGACAAACTTGATTGCAGGGACACACCACCCCATGCATCTTCATGGATACAGTTTCTATGTTGTTGGATGGGGATTTGGGAATTTCGATAAAAATAGGGACCCATTGCGCTACAATCTGGTGGATCCTCCCCTTCAAAGTACCATCTCTGTTCCTACGAAAGGTTGGGCTGCAATCAGATTCGAGGCATCCAACCCTGGTATGTTGCAAGCTCTCATGTGAATTTTAAAAAAAACTGCCAACCTGCATACCAAGGAAATAATTTTTCTTATATTGCAATAAGTTAGGTGAAATGTTGGTATATTTTCTCTGTTGCAGGAGTGTGGTTTATGCACTGCCATGTAGAACGCCATCAGACTTGGGGCATGGACACTGCGTTCATAGTGAAAAATGGTAAACACCCAGAAGATCGAGTGCTGCCTCCGCCATCCGACATGCCACCATGTTGAAGCTGCAAAGAATTAACATGCCAAAGATTTCATAGAATGTTTGCATTATTCAACTCTCTATCTAAATAAATCGTTGACTAAGTATTCCTCTTGTATTGAAATAACAAGAATAATGTAAAGTTGTAGAATATTGTGTCTGGGATTATTATATAAGTTGTCAGTTTCTTGGATTGTTAAAAGTCTATAAAGATAATGTTGTAGAATAATCTTTGAGATATGCTATGGTGGAATCTGCCATGGAAGTCTTTGATTATGAAAAGAGGAATTGATGTTGTGTTCCTGTTTCAACGTTAATTAATTTCAATATGAGCAACTCATTAAATAGACCAATACAATGCTAAGACAAATGCCATATCCACAATAGATATATCTTGATTTGACAACTTTTGGCCATTCCAATTTTATTCAACATGATAAGATATCATGTTGTATTAGAAAAGTTTGAAATTATCTTTCATTTGACTTTTTTTAATTATCATATTAATAATTAAAAAAATTATAAATGATATAGTTTAGAGTAACTGAATTATTCAAATATTTTAAAATTAGACTATGATCTAAAAAGGTCATGAAATGGTTTGTTTAATTTTTACTTTTACATCTCAAAATATTTTGCAAATAAGAAAATTTTTATGAAGTCTTACACAATTGAGATAAAATCAGTTCTTTTCTATTTATTTATTTCAAATTAGAATAAGCATTTTTCTTTTCTAAATTTAAAATAATTGATATATAATTTATATTTTTACCTCCTATTTTAGTAACAATATCACAAGATCTACATCAAGATAAAGGAAAAGGAAAAAAAATGAAAAAAAAAAAATCATCCATTTCCATTGCATGGGGACAAATTGAGTCTAACCTCACACCGAAGGAACTCCAAGTCTATTTTTTAGTGATTTAATTGCTTTTCAACCCTCATTTTTTATTTTTTATTTAACATCATAGTAAACCCTTTCCTATTTTCTTAAATTTAAATAACAAGTAAAAACTTGATTCAAACACTTGATCATTTGAATTTATGGTTTAAAGAAAAGAAACTTAACAATTAACTAAGCTACTACAATTGACCGAACTCTCCAAGTCCAAGTCAATGAAGTTAGAAATAATTTCTAAGTGATTTTTGGGATTTTTAAAAGTGATTATATATATATATATATATAAATTTTATTTGGATTGACTTTTAAGAGTTAAATAAAAGTTTTATACCTATTTAATTATTTTTAAAAAAAACTTATAACTTTTAAAAAAGGTTTCATATAGAAGTCATAAAAATGTTATTTCTTATAAGAATTTTATAATTCTATTTTTGTTTATTATAGAAGTTCTCTCACGTTTAATAAAACTTTTACAACATCAATATTACCCCTTAAAAATTATTACTTTAATTTTGATTTTAATTTTTAGTTAAAGGAAAAAATATGAAGTTATCCTGAATTTGACCTTACCATCCGCCTAATTAATTTTTATAAGAAAGTGTTATTTTTTAATATTTAGAAGTGTTTTTATTTATTTATTTTTAAATCATTCTCAGTTGAAATTTATAAGAAAGAAAGAAAAAGTTTTCCCTAATATTAGAAAGAGATACAAATTTTAAAACATGATTGAAGTGATTATAGAACTTTGTTACATATTTAAAATTAGTATCTCTTAATTTCTTACAACTCCAATCTCCAATATTCGTTCTTTATCTAAAATCTGACATAAGGAATGGTTATCCACTCATAAGACAAGACATGAAATATAATTTTGTTTTAGGTAACATCAATTCAATGCATTAAAATCAAAGAGCAAGTGAGGATCTAGATTTCTCCCTGTGCATGATCTTTTTGACAGTGGTTCATATGAAATTTATTTCTAGTCAAAGCATTTTTATTATCTAATTTTAGATGGTGTTTGTTTTTTTATTGAATAGAAAATGTCAAAATATTCGATTTTTTTTATTTAGTTAAAAATAACCTGTTGACATCAATCAACAAAACTTAACTAAACTTATTAATAATAAGTTCACTTTAGTTATGTTGATTGATATCAATATTCTACTTTTAGTTGAATAAAAAAAAATGAAATATTTTAATTTTTTCTATTCAGTCAAAAAAATAAGTGCATCTTAGTGTTAGAAATACCCATGTATTTCAAATCAGAATTAGAGGACAACCACCTTTTAATTTCAATAATACAATATTACAATTATTATTATGATGGCTAAAAATCAGCCTATCATTCGAGTAAACACATACACACACATCCACACACACACACACATATATATATATATATAATGCCAATATCATTACTTTAACCATGGAATAAATCTTTCATGCAATCATTTCAATGATTCCTTTAAATAATAGAGAGGGATATTTAATTTACAAACTTTGTGTAGAGATAGGATAAATTTTGTTCTTTTTAAAAAACACTAATATATATATATAAATCTCCTCTAGCAAACCCAATGATTAAACCTAAATAATAAATTTTTAATACTTAAACTATATTCTTATTTAATATTTGGTTTTAATTTTACCTTTTTGCTTTATTTTATTACTAAGTCCCTATTTTTAGGTTTAACATGTTTTTTTTAAAAAAATATTTTTCCTCTTATTTTTTACAGATTTATATCAAATGTTGGAAGATGTCTTTCTATATAATTGGATACCAATTATTATTTTTTTATTTTTTTATTTTTCATAATTACGATATATTCCCCACCCTATGATTGTCGTATGGCTGACACATCATCTAATAAGAGAGCTTAACATATTCTAGCCATTTTCATGCTAAAGAGGGATCCACAAGTTGCTGCCCATGCCAACAAAGTCAAGCAAAAGTTGAATTCTAGCCTTGACTAGTTGTCACCAACTGTCCAACCTTGCCATAAGGTTCATTCATCTTTGTTATCTTATGAATTGGTGTAAAGACTACTTTGTATAAAGGGATAAATGTTGATTGAAGAATGTAGTAAAAATATGATGAAAAATAGAGTAGTAGATGCAGAAATGCAAGAATAAAGAGGAAGAATATACAATCTTGTGGTAGTTATTAATTTTTATTTTTAAAGGTTGTGTTTGGTTTTGGGAAAATGCAAGGGAAAGGAAAAAAATACTATTGAAAGTTATTTTCCTTAGTTTGGGTGACATGAAAAATATGATGGAAAAAAAAAATAAAAAGGAAAATCCTAAAGAAAATATTGTAATATTTTCCCTCCTACTTTCCTTAAAAATTAGTGAGGAAAATAAGAGAGAAAGAGAAGGGAAAAGTTGGAGGAAATTTTGTCAAGCTCACATGATCTTTTTCACTGAGTCTCCAATTCACCTAACTTCCTCTTCACTAGTGGCTATGGTTTGCCACCACCATCGACCCTTTCAACAACTACCACAATTACTCCAGGCACCGTTCAGTGCCCCCAAAAACCAACCCTCTTCTAGTACAGAAGTTGCCATGGATGAATTGCATTCTTCAAATCTAGTCAATGTGTTCGAATTCATGTCTTCATATTAGGTATGGATTGAATTCCTCTCTCTTAACATCACACCTTGATGTTTTTTAGATGCAGGTCTATATATATATATATATATATATTCATTTTTAGAAATCTAAACACTTGAATTTTGTAGATATGGAAATTTTGATGCTACTCTTTGTAATTGGATTTTGATGTTTCTCTTGTGTTTGCATTTTTTAATTCTTGTGCTTCCATTTGATTTTCAATATAAGAATTTTAATTTTTTCTTTTTTCATATTGCAAGACTTAATAGCAACAATGAGGACATTACATGTTTGAGGAATTACCTATAAGAGAATTTATCACACCAATGAAACTATTGCTATAAACAAAGAAAAATTAACTTAGAAAGCTAAAAAAAAAAAAGTGCAGAACAACTATAATAATAGTATTGTGAATTGGGTATGAGAAAATTACAGAAGAGGGAGCATTCTTGATGTGGTAGATTTGCAATTGAATGAAATTTTCAATAAAGAGCAAGATGTCCCTTTTGTGTAGCCTTTTATGTTACCTTATTGGATTTATCTTGTTATAGCTTTTGATGTTAGCTTGGGCAGTGAAAACTTCATGAACTAAAACTATCAACTTGTCCTCTAGCACTAGATAGTTTCTTTCTTAATAGAAATGTAGTAAGTATTCTTAGCAAATACAACTTGGTTTGGTGATATAGTTTTTCCTTAATACTTTATTATCATGATAGAACTTGGTAAACATCTCTTAGATCAATTATATGATATTTACAAATTCCCTCTCAAAAATTCTAAACAACTTATCTAACTTTAGAAGGCTTCTTACTTAATTAATGCACAGTTGATTAAATATTTTTAGAAGACCATTATCTTTTGTAGTAGCTCTCTAGATTATTCTTGCAAAATTTCCTTTGTTGTGGAAGTCTTTAGTTCATGCATGCAGTTAATCCACTTGAAGCATTGTAGTGAGAAGGTGCTTGAGATAAGCCTTTGTATTAAGCTAATAAGTAATCCATCAACTTCAAACTTGGTTACTTTCATTTGGCCCCCAAATCTTCAATTTGCATTGTTTGATAGATAAGCCTAACTAGCCTTGGATAATAGTTCATAGGCAACTATACTAGTAGTTGTCTCAAATTATACTAGAAAAAGACTATATGTAAACCTCCCCAATAGCAAAACTTGTCATACACGCACCATTGGTTCTTTCTACTTGAATTACTCTATTTCAGTAGCTCAGTGAAACTAGAGATCAAACTAGTTGGTATTTGGCTTATGAAAGCTTCAACCTAAATCACTTACTAAAAGTAGACTGGCAAACAAACCCAAGTAGTAGAGGAGTGGGACAAATATAATTGCTTGGATTTTTGAGTGGAGAATCTTGAGACTTTGTGAGTCAAACCATGCTCATCCAAAGCCAACTTAGTTGGGCTACAGTTTGGTGTTGAAGGCCTGAAGCCTAACTCCCATGGCTTTATTACAAATTAAAAGTTTCTTATGGCATAAGCATTATCTAAAATTTAAAATCCTTGTACTTTAGGACTTAATAATGATGATAATATAATTTTAAGTCACAAGCACCCAATATGTCAATAATACTACTCATTGACTTACTCCTAATAAGCAAATAACCCATCGGTCTACTCCTACACATTATTTTTAAAAATTTTAATTATATTATTTGTAATAGTTTTTATTTTTATCTAAAACAATTTGATAATTTTGCTTGTGTGGCCAATGTGGAGAAAAAAACATACAGACTCAATATTTTGGTCTGAATTGAGTTAACTAAACTGAATCAAACTAATATTAAGTTGGATTAGTTTGAGTCAATAAAAAATTTGTTATACTTTAGCTAAAACCAAGGATAAAAATATCGGTAATCATGGATATATTGGTACTTCGATTTTACAGATATATCGAATATATCAGAGATATATTGACGGATATTTTGGCAAAAAATTTCAGTAGGCCTAAAATTGTTAAAAACCCATGAAAATGCAAGAAAAACCTCATAACAATATAATTAGAAGTATAATAGACATTTTAAAGTTGTTTTATTGAAGAATTTGATATATGTATGATATTAGATGTAATTATATCATGTTGATCTATAAGAAATGTTAATTTTGTAATTGTACACTCATTATAAAGTTACATAAAATACTTGATTTCATTAAATATCAATAATTTGTACACATTACATTGCAATGTCCCTTTAGTACCAAAATGATGATCGATTTGGTGTAATGGAATATGTAGATGAAAGAACCTCGTCTTGCTATTGGAGACAATATTGGTACCAACTCAATGAGCCTCGATAATATTAGTTAAAAATTCTAACATGCCATGCATATATCTCTTGAGTCCTGCCCATTGCCTCCACATGGATAGGATACTCAAGGTTCACCCATGTGTTAATGTCAAATCCTCTTTCCATCTGATAGGAAACTTGGTATGACATTTGCGCGGAAGGGCAGTAACTCGGCATAGCATACTCTTCATCGGTTGAACTTGAAGGTTGAACATAACTCATCACATGAAGAGGCTAGACGTTAGCCTCATTTGATGAGTCACTAAATTGAGTCCCTATACTCATAGCTTCAAAACTCCCTAAAAGTAACTCCTCGTTATATGGTTCCATTGTTCGTTATCTTCCTCTATAGGGCTCCCCAATAGCTCTTATGCCTAGACCAACTCTTTTAGAGCCATGGTCTTCAGCTTGTGTGCAGTGTGTGAAATCATTTTCACATGTAAATTGGCTTATTGGATATTGACTTTGTTGACATTCCTAAATATCTCCTCTTGTATTATTACTTCCATCAGCAGTTCCACTTCTTGAACCATCGTAACCAGAAGTAGAAGTACCTGCAGCACTAGGTCTACTATTGTGGCTAGCACTTCTAGAATTAACCTCTTGATGGGAATTCAATGCCGCGTGAAATGAATCCTCAGTATCTTTGCTAAAACTTTTAGAGTGAACTTCTTCAGACAACACATGTTCAACATTAACTCCAAATTCTCGAGCATGAACGACAATTCGTGGATCAAGATTTCCAACTTCATCATCCAAGTGTATAGGCTTATCCCATTGGAACGACTAATTATCTTCTTCTTCACCCACCTTGGTTGAAATGTCAAGAAGATCAAGATAATCTTTTTTAGTAACTCAATCATTTTTTGCCTCTATATCACATAACTTTAGCCTCATATTATAGTAACAAAAAACTAATTGCTCCAATCGAGGGTAAGCTAAACGATTTCGCTACTTTGTGTGGATGAGAGCGAATGTGCTCCAATTTCTTTCACAGGTAGCAGATGATGCAGTATATGAGAGAACTTTGATGGCTAACTTCCTCAATGTAGGTGTTTGATTCCCATACATGAACCACCATTTAGCTGCAACCAATTTCATAATTATATAAATACTTATGTGGTGAATTTACAATAATGATAATCAATTTTTTCCTATAAATACTCATCGGGCACCATGGTTGACCTTGTTACAATCGCCGCTCGATCATCGAATCCTCTTTTTGCATCTCGAAAAAGCACAAGCTATGTATTCAACATTTAATTTGTTAATATCATATTTTTGAGTAAACATTCAAATAAATTGATGAATGAAATTATTGTTTTATTGACAAAAATAAGAATTTTATATTTACCTCATTTCCAAATTGATGAAGAGATTCAGTAGTTGGGTCTAATTTTGCAAAAACGTCATGGACCACTTGAAGTAGTTCAAGATCACTACAAACTCCATGCCTATATTGAAATCTTGGATTCAAGAAGTACGCTACAATAAAATTAAGTAGATTTAGTATTTTTGTTAGAGAAAATTAAATATAGAGTAAAAACTTATAAAGATATATAGTACTTAAGTACCTACTGCATGAAGTGGATGTTTTAGTGTTTTCTCCCAACGATCTCTTATTATTTTGAAGATCCAATCTCCAACTCCTTGATAAATAAGGTTCTCTTTCATCATGTGCATAAGCTCATACACAAACGGCATTGTGGGAACAACTTCAAATCTATAAGTCGAAGCACCACGTATAATGGCTCATATAATGAAACTATCTTTGCCACTCTATCCCAATATGCATGGTCAAACAATAATTGCTTCAAATCTCGTCCAATGTTTATCCAACTGAGCTTATGTTGTGCCCATTCATCACTCATAAATAATTTTTTCAAATCAACCTTTCTTTTTTAAGAAGACTATCAAGAGCAATATAATTGGTAGCAAACCTTGTAGCTCTTGGTCGAACAATGTCTCCACCACAATAATTTCTCATTTGTGCAAGTAACCAACCATGGTTGTAAATGAAGTTGGTTATCTTGTGAGGATTGTTTATCACATTTGTAACACTTGGTCTTTTATCAATGTCTTCAAAGATTAAGTCGATGCAGTGTTCCACACAGAGAGTCCAATATAAATTAAACCTCTTCATCAATAGTTTCCCTGATTTCAAAAATGTCGACTCGTTATCTGTGACAATTTAGACCACATTTTCTCGATCAACTTCTTTGATAACAGTCTTCAATAGCTCGTATATATACTTATGGTCTTTAATATTGTTCGATACGTTGACTAACTTAAGGAACACCATGGTCCCTTTTGAATAAACCATGAAATTAATAATACTTAATTTCGTGGGCCCTGTCCATCCATCTGATATTATTATGCACTCATATGTCTTCCATTTTTCTTTTTGCCAGTTCATGTAAGCTTCCATTTCTTTGTACTCCCTTTCCAAGTACTTGTTCTTTATTTTGTATGGAGATGGAGGTTTAATTCTCATTCATGCAATTCATATATAATAAATATGTAAAACATTTCACAAAAGACTATACTTACTAAAAGTATGAAACAATATAACAATTCAAAAATTAGTAATTACCTGTTTGGTGTGCACCAATAATCATATTCTTAAAGTAGTGAGACTTTGCTTTTTAGGGTGCGACACTCTCATAAATAAAGAATTTGCTAATTAAGCATCCCATCGTTTCTTTAATTGAACCACCCTTCAATATATCTTTGATATTTTTTTGTCTTGTTGTAGAAAACTTGTAGAGCAAAAGGGCAATAGGGGGTGATTGGTTCGAATGTTGCGTACTTTGTGATTTTCGCATCGTCATCAGTGTACCAATAGGCTATGAAGACTTTCCCATTTTACGATTACTTCCTATAATATTCTCATATTGTTGATACTCCCATTCTGTCGCTTTCGAGGCATGAACTGTAGATCGATATGCATCTCGCTCATCTGGTGCATATCTATTAGATACATATACACATCTTCATCCTCAGCATCTTCATCATCATTATCTTTGTTTATCAGATGTGTATCATTGGCCCCCATTGTGCCACGTAATTGAGCTCAAATCTCTTGAATATCTATAACTTTCTTTGCTTTTGCTTTATTTTTGTCATGCACCATCAATCGTATCTTTTCTTTCACTTTGGGAGGCACTCTCGAACTCTTTTTAGTGTTGTTATGCGGATTGTTATATGTTAAATGGAACTTAAATTGCGTGATGCCTCCACTTTTCATCAACAACCCACAGAAATTACAAATTGTCCATTTTTGTTTCCCTCTACTAGTGAACAATACTTCCAAGTTGGATCTTGCCCTGGCATGGGAGAACCACCTCTACTAGCCATGCTAAATCTATGGCAAAAAACAAAAAAAAAAAAAAACACTTGAATGTGATTTCAATGTAAACAAAAAATTAAGTAAACATTTAAATTTAACATGTTGCAATGGAATGTGAAAAGAAAATTAGATAATCATGTGAAATGAGCATATTCCAAATATACTAATTTATGCTAATAGCTAAATTAATTAAATAATTTAGCTAAGTTAGTTTACTAAATCTAAATCTATGATAAATTTACAAAATATACTAATTAATTATAATTTAATGTGAAAATAAAATTAAATAATAATTTAATATGTAAATTTTTTTAATCTAAATCTAATTCTATGAAGAATTTACTAAATATAAAAATTAACTACAATTGAATGTGAAAACAAATCACAATAATCATATAAAATGAACATATTTGATATTCCAAATATACTAGTTCATATTAATTAAATAATTTAGCAAAGTTAACTAGTTGAATCTAATTCTAGCTATATTGAATGTGAAAATAAAATTAAATAATCATCTAAAATAAACATATCCATCTATAATTAAATAATCAAATTAACCTAAGTTAACTCAGTAAAAATATACAAATTAATTACAACTGAATGTAAAAATAACATTAAATCATCCATATTAAAATATACTAATTAATTGAAAACAAAATTAATTACAATTTAAAACAAACATACCTTAAAATAATTGAATAATTGAGCAACCTTAGAAAAATTTGGAGTAATGAGAGAGCAAATGAATAATGAAATCAAAGGCGGATGAAATGGAAGTGAAATGGGCTATCTGTAGGAAAAATTTGGGCCAAAATAGTCATTGAAAGATGATTTTATTGTTGAAAAATAATTTTGGCCGTTAAATCAAAATCTGGGTGAAATCTGATTGTTGGATTGTGATTTTACCATTAGAATCTCATCCCAACCGTTGGATCAAACCCAAATTCAATCTAGGGCATTGGATGGATGACCATTGGAAGCAGGCATGGCAAATGTGATCTGGGCCATTAGATCACGCTGGAGAGAGGGGCGATTTATTGCTAAAAAATCGACTATTTATTGCCTTTTGTCGATAAATTGATGATATTTTGCCAATTTTTCTCCCCTTCGATAAATCTCCACAAAATATTGTGTCACCGGCCACCGATACACGTTATATTGGCAATATATTGCCGATAAATCCCGACATTTTCTTCCATGGTTAAAACCAATCAACTCGTATTTGATTCTTGGATTGGTTATAAACCAACCTAACTAAATGTATATATCCCTAACTTTGTGTTCTTGTGTTAGAATAATAAATCCTTTAGGTTGCCCCATATACTCTTAATTTATATAACCATTCAAAGAAAGATAATCTTAACATCCATTTGATAGATTTCTAGACTCAGTATGGAAACTAGTAATGTCAAATTTCTATCTGATGTTATCTAACTAAAGCATAGATATCAAATTACTTAAATCCTTTTTATATACTTAATCCATTAATGTATGCTATATTTCGTTTTAACTTTTTTCTACTAAATAAACTATAAATTCATGGATAAAAGATTTCTCTATTCAACTCCTACCATATCACCTTGTTTCATTGCCTTTATTGTTAGATTTTCCATTTTAAGCAATTTTTTATTTTATTTTGAAAACTATTTGTTCCATTGTACTTTGAATCTTTTATGATCAAAGATTTAAAAACTTACAACATTTGTTGATTTAGTAATTGTATTATATTTTAAGCCTAAGAAATAGAATTATGAACTCGCATTTTTCATGGGCATCCCACTTGTTGGTGAGATTTGTTTTTATTGTAATTTAAAAACAAAAAAAATTGGAGTCGTCACTTATTTTTGTTTATTTTTAAAAGAAAACAAAACAAGAAATAAAGCCCTAGTATTACTCTTTTTTTAAAGAAAATATGTGTTAGCAAAAACTGAGTCTGAATCTAAAGGTTATATTACCTATTGGAAAGGAACCATACGGTAGCACCCCTTTAAGCCTTAAAAAGGTTTCTACTGAGCACGTAAAAGAGAATTATGACAATTAATTTATTAATCATGAATACCAAAATAATAATAATAATAATAATACAAGTACATGGAATAATGCAAAAGCAAATTATAAGGATATGCAGAAATGATAAGGTGAATGGTTGATTTAAAATTTTAAATAAAGATTTATATGCTATATCAAATTCTTTTACCTCAACAAATTTTCAGGGTTATACTGGATATTCAAAAAGGAGTTCATCCCAAATCTAGAATGATAAAACTTAATTTTAATGGTTAATTGACATCCAACGATTATTTGGGGATAAAATAAATTAATTAGTAATATCTTGAGAGATATTAATGATAACAATAATTAGTTATAGGGATAAAAACTATAACCACCCTAACAACCTTAATAGCAATCCCAACAAATCAATCAAACTTAGTAAAATAAAATCTAAGAAGGAATATATAGATATGCACCTTTTATGAAAACCTTGAAAGATATTAGGGATAATCAATTTAATCTATTCTAGGCAATTCAAACAAACTATCAAATGTAAAAGATATAGATAATGAGGCACAAGGTTTTTATGTGAAAATCCCCCACAAACTGTGGAGATAAAAAACCACGAGGTCCAAGACCTACCAATCTAAAACATTTTAAGTCCAAAAATAATGTTGAACCTTTTATATCTCAAAAAAGCCTTATATGCCATAAGCCAAACCTTTTTAAACGTACTTGTGACTTCCTAGTTGGAAAAATAGAAACCCTTGGACTTCAATGGAGAGCAAGTCACTATATAGATAGACTTATATGGCCAAACATAAAATGGAACAAAATTTCCAACATATAAACAAGACTCAATGCCCTAACAATCACCCATTTTGGCAATTTTGTGACAAAACATTGTTATATAAACCTATCCGAACTCTCATAAAGGAGTTTACATAACACACATTAACGCTCAATTAAAAATTAAACCAAGGGAATGCTTTGCATCACTTTGTAGTTCTTATCTTCCAACGTTGTAACCTGTACACATATGGAAAATAATACCAAAGGTAAAGTAGTGTGAAAGATAAAATAATATCATGAAAGCAAAAAGGATAGTTAGAGACTTTGCCTGATGCATTGTCAAAGCATAAAAAAGGAATAGATTCCTAAAACGACATCAGGGTGCAAAGCAAAGCTCAAAAGGAATTTGAATGTATGGCAATCAAGTCAACATAATAAAAGCTAGATATTTCACAATAATTTAACAGTAAAGTGACGTGAGCTTTTCCCAACCAAAATATGTAGAAGGAAAAACATGGGAAAAAGCTTTTTTGACTAAGATTAGTTCTAGAGAGATAGACAATTCAAACAATAATATTTTACAAAAAAAAAAAAAAAAAATTGTGTCAAGTATCTCTATTGAACTTTAAAGTCAAGCTTCCTAAGGTTGATTCGGTTCACTTCAATGTCTCATATTCAATTTCCACCAATATTTCAATTAAATTCCCTTAATGAATAATTAAAGAATGAAAAATAACTAACTCCCCCTAAATTAAGGAGTTTCTATGATCACCTTATCTCCCCTTATTTATAACTCCCCCTTTTAAAATGAATAAAATATTCAATATATGATCTCCTCATTTTTCTTTATTTAAGTGGTTCAATGTTCTCCATTTTTTTTCTTTATTTAAGAGGGTTGTTAAATATTCAATGTTCTCACCCTTTTGTCACAAAAGTGGGAAAGTAACAAAAATATAAACATAAGAAAGCACACAAGAGATAAAGAGAAGAATGAAAAACACATAGATATGTATATATCAATAATATGATTTTGGATACATAAGATAAGCAATGAATAAACATACAGATAAACAAAAATACATATAAGGAAAAATAAAATAACTAAGCACTTGGAGGAGGTGGAGGAAGGAAGGAGCTCAGATCACTTTGAGTATGGATCCAAGAAATTATATAGGTCAACTGACCCTATAACTCATGGAGCTGAACATCCTATGAGTCTAACCTTTGAAGCATTGAGGTCATGGGATCCATCTCCTAAGTGGTCAATTTTATGGAAGTCGATGCTCCATGATAAGCTCTAGATGATCTAGCATGACCCCGACTGGAGTGAGTCCTTAAAGCAACCTTAGGAATGGGTGCATCTTGCTCCATGGCTCAAATCTCATCTTCCATAGCAAGTGCCTCCTGAGCAGCCTATTGTGCCGGTGCAGCATTCTCAGGGCCGTCGGGAACCAGAGGAACCATGGGACCATACATGTGGTTGTAGTGTTTAGCCCAAGAGCTCTCATCTAACAAGACATAACCAACCTAGACCCTTTATGCAGTAGTAATCTCAAAGCCAATAGTTTAGAGGTGAGGAGTTTGAAAAGAAGTGCACCACAATAGAAGGAAAAATCTCAGTAGGAGGTGATGATATTGATGATAACCTACCCAATGTCGAACTGTTATCCCGAGAGGATGGAATGTATGAAACAAGTAGTCGATTGACAAATCTCAGTATGATCGGACAAGGGATAGAAAGAGTAAGGAAAGTACCAAGAATCCAAGTTAGCTTGGAGAAGCTAGCCGATGGAATATATGCGGGAAGCTCTCAAGAAGCACCGTACAAAGAAACTAGAATAAAAACAAGCTCTCCAAGAGTAAGAGCTTGAACCTCTGGAAGGAAGGGAGGAAGACATGCATCAAGTCGAGGCATGCCGAGTGCATGCCTGATTGACAAAGAAGTGATTTTAAAGGACTAATCAAACATGATCACCTAGAAGGAGCGACCAGGAGAAATGGTATGCATTCACATAGAACATGTGGACTAAAAGAAGATAATACAATTCATACAAATTAAACAAGAACTCCCACCATCTCTCCCTGAAAACGGTAGGAAAATGATTATCTTGAAAGGCACGAAGGTCAATAGAACAGTCGACCTCAATATGATGGCTCTAAAAAAAGGCATAAAAATGATCGCGAGACTCCTGAGAATAGAAACACTCAATAGGAAGATCAAAATGGCCAAAAGGTCCCTAAAAAGAAATGCCTTAAATGGGCTCAAGTGATCCAAGAGGAGTTGCCTCTCATTGATGCCTACAACCAGACATAACTAAGAGAATGCTAAAGACCACAAAAATCGTGAAAAATATGGAGAGAATCTAAACCATTAGAAATGTCCTAAAAGAGGTATCGAACAGTACTATAAAGTCAAAAACTCAAAAACAATGAAAACTAACCTCAAATGTCAAAGAAACGGAGTTTTAGAGCGCTTTAGAGATTAGGAAAACACTTGAAATACAAAAAGGCATGTTGGATGGGTTTTCATACCTAGACGTACTGTTGGATGCAAATTAGCGCTCAAGTAGGATGCTCGCTGGATGTGTTGGTGGATGTAACTTATAGGGCTTAAGAGGTAGAGCTTAGAGAGCTTAAGCAGTAAAGCCGCTAGATGAGACTTGAGCATTGGATGCAGCGCTCGAGCAATCATAGCCTAATTTCAATTCTAATAAATGATAGAATACTCAACTAACTAACTTAAAGAGAAGAATTAACATAATATGAAGGAACTTTTAAGACATTAATCAAAGTAAGTAGATAATTAAGTCCATAAGCTTTTAACATTAGCTCAATCAGTAATAAATTAAGTTGCTTCAGACAGTACATATAAATTCATCAAGAATGAAGTTTCAAGTTCATAGGTTAGAGTTAATCATAATCTTAAATTCGAAAACCCATTGCATAACCATCAATGTAGAAGAGAGTCAACATAGTAACATAAGCATTGTTGTTCAAGGGAATACGGCTTACTATCTAGTTCTATATTTTGAAATTGATCACTTAGAAGAAATCCAGTCATGCCTTTGGTCAAATTAAAAAACACATCAAGTCAATTTGAACTAAGATCATCAAATTTTTATTTACCACGACGTCGTTGATATACATTGAACATAACTTGACTCTCCCTTAATTTGATATCATTTTTTCTTTTTTCTTTTTTTTCCTTTTGAAAGTGAGTCATTGTATACCATGATTAATATTGATTTTTCTTTTTATTTTCATTCATGGTTGCCTCTGTATCCACTTTAGGGGTGTTTCCAAATGTTGCAAATGAATAGTTTACATTTAAGAGCATGAATCTTGGAGAAGGTATATGAGAGTTAGGCTTAACCAATGATTCAATATTTTGCATTGACTCATTTCGAGAAACAAATATAATGATCACATCCAAACAAGGTGTGTGGATAATAAGATTTGAGCATGACAATGGATCCTTCCAAAGCAATCAAAGTGTTCTTTATGAATTCAACTTAAGAAGTCTCCCTTTTGATCAAGTACAAGATGTAACTAATATTGAATTTTCCACATACAAAGACATATAATTATCATAAATCAAATACATTAATAGTGATAAAAAAATATCTATGATTCCAGCCACATCAAATCTTGTAGATATAGTATATTTTTCTAAATCACAAAATCAAGGTATTATAAATCATGCTAATATATCAAGTAAATAAACAAAAAAATCATATGCCCAAAGTAAAATAAGGTTAAAAGAAACAAAAAAGATATAAACACTAAGCTCAAAACCATTGAAGCTTATTTCTAAGATAATCAATTGATTAAACATATGGCTAGGGATTTCCTAAGGTACTCAAACATAAGAGAATCTAAGGGTTTGATAAGACTATTTTCCAATTGATTTCAATGTGTTTAGTATGGGAATGAAGAATAAGATTCTTTGAGATATTTATTGCACTAGAGTTGTATTAGGACATTGAGTATTGTTTATATGTTGGCAATTTTGTTCTAATATTATATTTGGCCATATAAGTCTTTTTAGATAGTGACTTGCTCTCCATTGAAGATCAAGGGTTGTTGTTCGTCCAACTGGGAAGTCATAGGTACATCTAAGAAGGTTTGACTTGTTGCATATAAAAATTTTATTTGAGGTATAAAAGGTTCAGTATCATTTTTGAGATTAAAATGTTTTTAAAATGATTTCTCAAAAAGCAGGGGACGCTCAAGTGGTCTAAGTCCACTCAAGCGGTCATGACAGTCCTGCCAAGTTTAGAAACATATTTTGAATGAATTTCAATCTAACTCTAATTTGGAAACTTGTGATACCAAAATCATTATGGCTTTTGCCTATAAATACCTCCCTTGTAACCCTTTAAGGCTAAGAGATTGAAGATTAGAAAGATCATAGAGTTGTTGGAGACCTCTTATTATTTAGAAGTACTCTTTGAGGGGATAGCCTAATTTTCCACACCATTCTCATTCTCTTATTCAAGCATTCGATTCTTTGAATTGTTGGTTGAACATCGTAATCTCTTCAGAGGGACCAAAGGATCTACTAGGGAGCAACAAGTAGTTGTTGTATCACGCATGTGGATCAAGTTGAGGTACTGGAGAGTAAGCCTTTAGGGTAAAGTGACTAGGTAAATCTATGTGACTTGATTTCAAATAGTGGATTTCGATTGATAGGTTTTAGACCTCATGGTTTTTTTATCTCCACAGTTTTTCGGGGTTTTCCACGTAAAAATCTTGTGCGTCATTATCTATCTCCTTATATTTGATATAATGTTTGAATTGCCTAGAATAGGTTAATTTGTTTAACCTAATATCTTACAGGGCTATTCTAAAAGGTTTATATATATATATATATATATTCCTCCATATAGTCTAGTTGAAGATATTGAATAAATTAGATTGATTGGTTAATTTGTTATTGAGTTTGTTGAATTGGTTATCTTGTTGTGGTTATACGTATAATCAATTATTGATTTGTTGAGATTATTGTTGAGTTTGTTAGGTTTGTTATTCTTATGGTTATTGTTATCCCTAACATTCTTCAACATATATTATTAATCTCTGGATACCAATTAACCATAAAAATTAGACTTTTATTATGGTGAAATCCTTTTTGAATATCCAAATTATCCCTATGATATTGATTCATATCTTATTGATTAAAAATTCAATTTTATTATTTATATTGTTTAAAAATCAAATTTTTATTAATCATATATGATAAAAATCAAATTTTTATTGATCCTATAAATCCGATATGGAGCAATCTAAAAGTGGTGCTCCTTTCAATAGTCTACCCTATTTTGATGGGAATAATTATTCCCATTAGAAAGTACAAATGATGTTTTTCCTTCAAAATGCATGGCGAAAGGGTATGACACTTAGTTGAATATGGTTAGAGACCACCATTAATCCTTGATGCTCAAGAAAGATCAACAAGAGTGTTGGGAACCTTGGATAACTTCGTTCCCATGTCCTAAATCTCATAGGGTGCATGCATTCATCCTTAGGGCTCTCTAGATCGAACACAATGGAAAATAATGATTTATACATAGATCTAGATATTCCAAGATCAATTCCTTGCAGTGAAGAGCATGCTTAGAAATACTGAAGAATCTCTCCTCATGCTGCTACACATGTGCACATCTTATGTGATTCTTGTGAACGTGGCTCGTGCACATCCTGTGCAGTTCTTGTGCATACGGCCTATGTGATTCTAGTGGATTTCTCGTACACCCAAGATTTTTCACTCGATGACTCTTCCTTATGTCTAGGCACTGAGATGGTGGAGATCTCGAAGGTGAAGGCTATGGTTTTCTCTTTGGACTAAAAAAGGAGAATGACAAGACATAGAAACCCTAACCTTTAAAGGGATATTTATGGGCTTCCTACATGGCTTAAGTGACTTAAGCCCACCATGGGCTTCGATCACTTAATCTAACCCAAAAAGGTTGTTAATTGATTAATTAACCATATAAGATTGTAATTAATCAATTAGCCTAGTCCAAAGATACAATTCACTTATCCTTGTGCAACATTGCGTCATTACCAAAACACCCGTTTGCACAAAAGTGAACTACAAACCCATCCAACTATCATAAACCATGTCATCAAAGAATATGAGCTTAGAACGTGGACCACTGGGACCTATAAAGTACTAACTTCTTCAAGATCAAATTCTAAAATTTAAACAATATTCCACTATAGAGAGTCAATTGCACTCCAGTACCCTATGTTATAATGAGACACCAAGTGCTTAGGTCCGTGACCTTACTATCTATTGCATGAAGACTCCCCATGAACTAGTGTTTGTAATCTAACAAGGTAGTGCTATTACCTATCAAAATTACCTCTCAAATCCTTGAGTTACAAATCCTACTTATTATATGATCAACTGACATACTCTAACTCCAAGGAGTATATGTTGAATTCCACAAAATGAATTACTATGGTCATAGATTTCATGATCACATGTCATTTGGATCACCCAGGGACACTATTTAAATCCCATGAGACATCATGGTACTTCTATTAAGAATACCTATTGCTACCATCCTTCATCAACAATGACCTAATCCATAGGGATATATGACCAGTTTAGGGTTTCACCCATAGGTTAAAGCCTCCTATTGATTTTAGCATAGACTTAATATCCTCTCAAGGTTGAGAGTTTATCCAATATAGTAGCTTAGTGAATCATGACAATTGATAGCCTTGTGTTATGATTCACTGCAAGTCTTATCCAGTGTGCATCACATACATTAGTGCACTCACCATGGAAAACCCATCCCTATAGCCAAGACAAGCCATCTCTCTAATTAGGAGGTGGTGCACTACATTCTCTATTGGATTGCCCAAATCCATGAACCGATTGTGGACAACTTATCTACTTATATGAAACCTATAACTTGTATATTCTATGCAACTCTTAATGCGCTCAAGTCATATGCAAATGTAAGAGACATAGGCTAAATGCTCAAATCAATGTTAACACACCAAAAGGATAGCAAGAGGATAGTTAAGTTTAACTTTGTTACATCATGTCTTGCTTTTAGGCACTCAATCCCAAAAAACTCCCACTAGCCCTAAAAGCAGACCGAGTACTTCAGAAAGAATCTACTTCACAGTCACATCACCTCTCTATCCTATCTCATAATAAGGTATCACTTACTCTCTATGTGTTTTCTCTTCTAGTGGTACTTTTGTTCTTTAGATCATGTCATCATCCCATTATTATTACATAATAGGATCTTAGATGATATAGCCAAGGGAACTACCTATAAGCCAATAGGCTTTCTTTATTTCTATAGAAACAACAAAAAACCACTTAGAGTGTACACATACTAAAAGGTAGACCTGCGAGAGTCCTTATCAAACTAAGTCCAATTTCCCTATATGAAAGGAGTACCAATTCATTGCAAAAACTCACAAACATATGATCCCCCACTCCCCAAAGATACTAAAGTATATGTTTGACATCCGCTTAAAGCTCTAATAAAGAAATGGACTAATATCCACTCATTATTCGTACAACAAAGCAAATATATGGTCTAGTACATGCATACTTAAGGTTATCCATTACAGAGGCATTGGATATCACCTTAATGCGGTCTCTCTCCATAGATGTCTAAGGACATTGATTCTAAGAAAGACAACTCCAAATCCAAAGAGTAACAAACTCTTCTTGAAGTTTTGCATCATATACTTGACTAAATGCTCATCTATGTAGATGATATGGCACAATTTTCCTATTTTTGCAGTCCTAAAGGACCTTAATCCTGAGAATATATTGCGTCTTCCTCTAATTTTTCATCTAGAACTGAGTAGATTACCAGATCTTGACTAATGACAATATCCCTACATCATATCCATTGAGTAAATTGTCATCTACCTACAAGATCTTAGAGCATCACCATGCTTCTCTTTGCTATGAAAATGTTTGGTTGCAATGGATACGATTAATATGATGGATTTTAGTATGACCACTATTGAAAAGGTTTTTCATAGTTGAAGCAAAGTTTCAAACTATAACCTTTAGCTACAATCTTAGCCACATAAAACTCAAGCTTTCCATCTACTCCTGTGTTCCTCTTGTAGACCAACTTATTACACCTATGGGTTTTATCCCTTTAGGTACTTCTACAGAACTTCAAACTATGTTAGAATACAAAGATTTTAACTACCTCTTCATAGCTCCTTATCTTAAGTGAGCACAAACACTGCTCACTACTTCATCATAATTTGTGGGATATAAACCTCCTACTATGATGAGACATTGATGTACTAGAAATCATAGGAATGTTATGTCTTTAACTCTCTAGATTTATAGTATACTATGTAATGTGGGACTATTTTCTAATATATCCTTCAATCTATATCACTTTTTTCCTTATTCCTTATCATATAGTCTTTGTAAAAAATATGACATTTGTGTGAACAAATATCTTCTAATGATCTTGACTATAAGGGTAATAACCCAAAAATCCTTTTAAATATCCTATAAACTAATATACCTCTTAAGAAAGAGAGGTATTACACAATCTATATGACATCCCCAAAAGAATCTAGAAAAATATGAAAAACCTATCCATGATCTCACTATGTCCATCCAAGTTTGATATCTTTTTTCCACCTCTCTATTTTGCAATAGAGACCTTGGTGCACATAACTAGGAAATAATCTTGTGCTCTAAAGGAAAGAATCAAACTTACTAGACATTTCACCTTGATCTAATCAAAGTGACTTGGTATGTATACCTAATAGGTTATTCGATCCCTCCTTAAATTTAATGAATGTATCTAAGACATCATATCTCCTATGTACATATCCAAACCTAGAGTAATCATCACTAAAATTGATGAAATAACCATTGCTAGGAACCTAGGATTTATCCATTCCTTTATCTTGGATTATATAGGTGCATGAAAAACTACCCTAGGCCTCTAGATCTTATGCAACATAACATATTTTATAATTCTAGGATCAAGATGAAAGCCATTAGAGAACTTTACCTTTGATTTGGATGTTCCCAAATCAATTCTACTCGGAGAAGATGAAGAGCAATGAATCTAGAAGTCTCGTACACCTAAGATCTTTCGCTCGATGACTCGAACCACGATCTTGACACTCTAAAGTGTAGAGTTTGGAAATGATGATCTCTTGCATCTTACTATCTTTCTCTTTCTCTAGAGGTGGAAGACAAAGTCTCTCTTAAGGTTATGAAAACCCTAGCCCCTATGGGGTATTTATAGGGTTCCCGTACCAGGCTTAAGTGACTTGAGCCTTACCAAGGCTTAGGTCATTTAATCTAGCCCAAAATAGGTCCTAATTGATTAATTAACCGCATAGGGTCGCCTAATTAATCAATTAGCCCAATTTAGAGAACTTGTTCACTATTCCTTATGCAACCTTGTGTAATTACCAAGATGCCCTTATTCACGAGAATTAACTAAGAGTCAATTCATCTCTCATAAAACGTGTCATCATAGCATATGAGCTCATAATAGGGACCATTGGGACCCATAGGAGTACTGGCTCCCTCATACTCCAATTTTGAAGTTAATTCAACATTCCATTAAAGAGAATCAACTGCACTTCATTATCCTATGTAGATAACAATGAGATGAAGCTTAGAGTCCGTGACCTACTATCCACTACATGCAGACTCCCTATGAACTGGTGTCCGTAATCCAACAAGGTTATGCTATAACCTATCAAGATTACCTCTCCAATTCTTGAGTTACAAATCTCACTTATTATGTGATCAATTGACATACTCTAACTCTAAGGAGCATATGTCAAATTTCCACTAAAGGAAATGCAATGGCCATAGTCTTCTAAATCACATGTCCTTTGGATCACCTAAGGGGACACATTGTTTCAATCCATGAGATATCATGGTGCCTCTATTGAGAATATCTATTGTCACCAACCTCCATCAACAGTGACCTAATCCATAGGGATATATGACCACTTTAGGGTCTCACCAATAAGTCAAAGTCTCTTGTTAACTTTAACACAAGCTCAATATCCTCTCAAGGTTAAGATTCCATGTAGTATAGTAGCTTGGTGAATCATGACAATTGATAGTTTTGTGTCATGATTCACTATAGTTCTTATCCCATGTGCATCACATGCACTAGTACACTTACCATGGGAAAACCGTCCTGACAGCCAAGACAAGTCATCCCTCCAATTAGGAGGTAGAACACTATAGTCTCAAATGGATAACCTAAATTCATGAACCAACTGTGGACAACTCATCACTCTACAAGGAACCCATGACTTGGATCTTATGTGCAACACCTAATACACCCAAGTCATGTACAATGTAAGTGTCATGGGGAGTGCATGCTCAAATAAACAATTAATACAAATGAGATGTTTAAGGGAACCAAGAAACATAAATAAATTTATAAATAAATCTCAATCTATTACATTATGTCATGCTTTCCAAGGCTCAATCCCAACACTAATTTCTAAGATCTCTACAATCTTCAATCTTTAACCCTCAAGGGTTTATTAGGGAGGTATCTATAGGAAAAGACCCAAAGAGTTTTAGTATTTTAAGTTTCCAAATTAGAGTTTAAGTGAAATTCATTCAAAATTTGTTTCTAAACTTGGCAGGACTGTCATGATCACTTGAGTAGACTTAGACCACTTGAATGTTTCACTTGAGCAGGCTAACCACTTAAACTGTCCTTTCCACTTAAGTGACCCCTACTTCTTTTGAAAAATCATTTTAAGACATTTTAAGTCCAAAAATGATACTAAACGTTTTATACATCAAAAAAGCCTTATATGCCATAAGTCAAACCTTTTTAAATGTACCTATGACTTCCTGGTTGGACGAATAGCAACCCTTAATCTTCAATGGAGAGCAAGTCAGTATCTAAAAAGACTTCTATGATCAAACATAAAATGAAACAAAATTGTCAACATATAAATAAGACTCAATGTCCTAATAGGAAACATTAGAACTTTCCTTATCTACTCAGTTTGAGTGAAAAGACTTCAAGTAGGTGAAGTACTTGAAGGGATTGTGAGTGCCCATTGGAGACCATGAATCCAAATATAAAGTTTCAAGGCTTAGGTTGAAGGCCTTTGATAGTAGAACCCTCACTTGGTTATGAGGTTAAAAAGAGTGGATATAGGCAGATTTTCAAACCACTATAAAAGAGTTTCCATATATCTTTTGCTTAATTATTGCCTTAATTAATTTCTCTTATTCTTTTTGTTATTAATTGGTTGTTTCTAAAAACAAAAATTTAACACCTAATTCATCCCCCCTCCCCTCCCTTTAGTAATTTACTTAATCAAATTGGCCATTTTTCACAATTATTATCAGGTACATATGTGTTATGGAGAATGGTGGGTATGATTGGCACAACTCCATCTATGTCATCTTTGCTATAAAAACAAAACATGCTACTACAACGCATTTAATGTGCTTCATCATGCCATGAGTTTTATATTATTTAAAATTTAGAAATTAAAAAATTAAAAAATAGAATTTATAAATTAAAAAAATGATTAAAAATAAAATTCAAAATTTACAATTTTGTATTATTTAAAATTTAGAAATAAAATAATTAAAAAAATAAAAATTAGAATTTACAGATTAAAAATTAGACTAAAAGTAAAATTGAAAATTCAAAGTAAGGAATTTTAAACATAAATTAAATATTTTATTAAAAAATGTATGCAAGCAAAAAAATCATTAACAAATTAGTACCTACAACAATTACTACTTTTATGACATAATTTATGATTTTATTCTTAATAACAAATCACTTTTGAAAAATTAGTAATTAATAATTAAAAATAACAAATACATAGTAAGATTATTTAAAAATAAAATAATCAATTATTAATTAAGATGTGGTTGGATACTTTACAAAAAAACTTTTTATGTATATAATATATTACTATTATATAGTGTATTTTTTATTTTGTAAAATAGCAATATAGTAGTTATGCATATAGTACAATATATTATTTGATATAATATTTAACTTACAATCATATATTTATAAAAAAATATATGATATCTTTATACACACAAATTATATTTGGAATTCTAGATCAATGGAATGTTTTTAGAGAAGCTAGACTATTTATTTGATAAATTCCAATATTAACAATTTTTTAAAAACTAAACAATAATTAATAAATGTTCCTATTGGGTTAAACTAGGCAATTAAATATTAGTATAAATTTACTTTGTGAGTAAACAAGCTTAGGGGTAGCAATTTGTGTTGGTGGGTCATATTTGTGTTGTGTCAAACCCGACATGAATAATAATATGGTTAAAAACATATACCCAAATACTATATAATTATTAAACAAGTAACATGTCATGTAACTCATCTATCTTATTAAATAATTAGGCCTTATCTTTTAATAATCAGGTTGAGTTAGGTCTTGTGTTAATTTATATGACTAATATATGTTTATGACTCAATTGTCCTATTTATTTAAAATCAAGTTTAAAATGTGCCAAATATGGGTTAAATACTTTAAAGTTATAATTAAACTAATCAACACAATTATTAAATGAATTAATTTATGTCAAATTTTGTTATGCATGTTGACCCAAAGACTACCTAGTTATTAAACGAGTTATATAGGTCCACATGAATTTGACTCAAACTCGATTATACTCAACTCAAACACATAAAAAGCATGGTAGATTCAAGTTTTGTTGATGAATTGTATCAAATTTTATCCCCCTTAAACAAGTCCGATGTCAAATGATAACAAATTAGAAGACTATAGTTTATCCATAACTAACATAAATATAATTCGAGATTTATGTATTAAAGTGAAAAATTCGATATGGAACTAAAATAAAAGTATGATTAAGAGAAAACATTGGAATAATGTTGAAGTGTAATACTTGAACCGACATCAATAAAATAATGATCAAAATGAGAGTAAAGTTCTACATTCTTTTTTGTTTTCTTTCTCTTTCTCTTGTATTTCAAAAATATCAAACACGATAAAACACTATAGAGGTAAATCATATAATAATTTACAATATATTTCAATTACTTTCATAACTACTCTTTTAAATATAAATATATATATTAAAAAATGTATGCATGTATAAAAACTCCTTTATAAGTTAGTAGCTACAATAGTTATTATTTTAAGGTATAATTTATGATTTTATTCTTAATAGTTAATTACTTTTAGCAAATTAGTAATTAATGATTAAAAATAATAAATGCATAATGTGATCATTAAAAAAATAAAATAATCAATTACTAATAGAGATATGGTTGGATACTTTACAAAAAAACCTTTACACATACATTTTTTATTTTGTCAATAGTAATATAGTAGTTGGGCATATAGTGTCATATATTGTATCATATAATAATTATCTTGCAATCATATATTTATTAATAATATATATCTTTATATGCACAAGTCATATTTGGAATTTTATGTAAATAGAATGTCTTCATAGATGCTAGGCAATTTATTTGATAAATTCCATTTTGAACAATTATTTTAAAATCAAGTAATAATTAAAAAGAATTTCTATTAGTTTAAACTAGGTAATTAAATGTTAGTATAAATTTACTTTTTAAGTAGATAAGGCATGATTTTGCATGAGAACAAATTAGTGGACTATAGCTTATTCATAGCTGACTTAAATTCAATACTATTTTAGAGTTGTATAGATAACTTTTACCTAATATAATAAAAATCAATTAGTATTATTTATGTTTGAGTAGCATCATGTAATAATATTGAAATTTAAATAAATTTGTATTATAGGATATAATCTAACATGTCTTGGATTATTTGTTATTATTTATATAAAAAATATAAATAACATATTACACTATAAAAATTAATTGCTCAAATAATTTACCGTTTTATTATTTCATAACAATACTATTATCACGTTATAGAACATTTAAATTTAAATAAATCTATAATGTAGTATTTCATTTTGTGGATCTTTAATTATATTTATTATTATTTATAGAAATAAAATATTATAGTATAAATATTAAGTCTCAAAAAATACATATGTCATTTCACAATATAAATCATCTTGCTATTTATCAATATTATTTATTAGTATCACAATTTAATAGCTTCATTTAGTGATAAAATTATTCAATTTGTCAAGAAATAATATAATCATTTAATGAAACCATTTTGTACGCAAATATATATAAAAAGTTGTAACTTTTAGTAAGAAAATTATTTTTGTCACCAAAAATTGTAATTAGTGACATATTTTTGTGGGAAAATAGTTTTTTTTTCTATCACAAATTTTTCCATCATGTCTTTTAGTGATGAAAATTTCAAATTTGTCAGGAAAAGCTTTCAAAAAATTGTCACCATTGACAACATCTAAAATTTCATTGATAAAATTTACTTTTAGCAACAAAAGTATAATTCACCCCTAAAGTTTCTTTTTTATAAAATTTAAGATAAGTTCTTCATGTATGATTTATTTTTTAGATTCTTTTCTCTTTCTTTAACCACGAGATTAATAGGAAGAAGAATTGAGGAAATGAGAAAAGTGGCTATGGTAAAGAAATAATAAAGTAATAATAAGATTTGGGTTGTGGGTAGGAGATAAGTAAAAATAGTAGTAAATTAATAAATAATTATCCAACTTCCTACCATGAAAAAAAAATAAGAATATTAATATTAATAATTCAACAAAATCCATTAATGTAATTATGGGAAGTGAAAATGATAATAATAATATGGTTAATTAAAAAATAGATTTTTAGAAAAGTTTTATTAAAATAAGTTTTACAAAAAATTTAGGAAGCCATTAATTTAGATAATTAATCTTTAATAATTAATTTTTATTTATATTTATATTAGGTTTAGATAAAGTCTTTTAGGATTTTGAATGATTTCTCTAAAGTAAGGGTTAATAGTATAATAAACTATTTTATAATTCCTTATTTATTTTCATTTATTTTTAAACTATCAAAATGTTTAAATTCCTTAAAGTGAATCAAATAATATTTTACTAAAAATGTTATGATTTGTTCCTTAGTTTATAAAATGAATTGGGAATATCATATGATTTATTTATTGTTATGCAAGTCAATTTTATTGTTTAATTTATTATATTGGTTTTGAAACTCTAGTTATTAGTGGACCTGGTAAAAAAGGGAGCAATTGTTGACCTTTGTTACCTTTGATGAGGGTAGTGATATAATGGAACTCTAACTAATAAGGGTGCTATTAGCCTTTGGTATACCATTGATTATAAATCATTTCATCCATGTGTAAAAGGAACAAAGTGAGACTAGCCACCTAATGTAAGTTATACTATTTGGACACAATGTTATTATCAATAAGTCAGAGTAAAATGTTTATTTACAATTTAAGTATGCAAAGTATATTAATTATTTAGTTCTATCTTTAAATTGAAAGTGCATAATTTTTTGAAGAAAGTGAATTCAATTATTGAATTAAATGAATTCCTACTATAAAGATGTTGTACTATACTTGATCCTCCTTATTGAACTATTTTTCCTCATTGAGTTTTCAGTTCACTCTTCTCTATTATTCCACTTTTTAGGTACAAGTGATATTAGTGAGGGGAAATCAAGATAAGAAGGGTGTTTCTTTTGAAAATAGCTTTACAATTAATTATTTAGGAGTTTTAAATTAAGATTGAATTTAGTATTGATTTCTAAAACTCTTTAAAGTGTTTTGGGATGATCTTTGAATTTATTATTTAGATATTTTTAATTAGTTTTGGGTTAGAAATTTATAATCATTGTTAAGAATCAATTTGAGGAAGTTGTCAACTACTTAATGGATTTGCTAGTTAAGGTCATTCATGTGTTGGACTCTTGGGTTTGACAAGTGAAATGACTGTGGTGTCTTTGATCTCTAGGTGTCACAATTAATATATCTAAAAAACCATTTTCTAAAATATCTTTCAAAAATGGCTCATTGTTTTGAAATCAAAATAGTAATTTTCATATTTAAAAAATAGAAACACAATTTTGAAAAGAATGCGAAAATAATCTTCATTTTCAAGAAAGATTTCTTGTTAAGGTAAAAATAGACATTCAATAATTTAACCAATTATTGCATAAATATGTATCATATGGAGAAAAAAAAATTATATTAAAGCTCCACAAATAGTAGGGAATTTATTCCAAAAGTTTAAAAGGAAATGTGATAAAAAAATGGTATGAAAAAATAGGAGAAAAAAAGTGAAAATATAAAAAAGGTTTAAATTAACTTGATCAAATTTTTACGCGTCTTAAAATTTAGTCATTATTTTTTCTGTTTCTAAATAATTTTAAAATATATAAATGTTTATATAATTTATTTATAAAGCATAGATTATATTTGTTTTGAATTTTTTTTTTAAATCTATAATTATTTATTATTATTATTATTATTGTTAAATTGCTTTTGTTGAGAAAAAAGATACTATGAGTCCTAATAGATGTTTTAAGTGATTCGTAACATACAACAACGGGTTGTTCGAATTCTATTTTCAACTTTTAAAAAAATATATTTTTGTGTTTTTTATGGAAAATTCTGAAATACTAAATTAGCTAATCATCTTTTCTTTTCTAATCTCAATTCTCAAGTTTTTAAAAAATTGGGAAACAACCGTGAATGAACGAAAACAATGAGAATGTTTGAAAATTTCTAACAGACCCATTCCATTCAGTATTCAGACGACAAAACCGCCCACCCCAGACTAGGTGCCAAAAACAAATAAGTTACCTCAAGACACCACACCAAAAGAGCAATTGATTAATCGCATCGTAACAGTATTTTTCATTTCAAAATTTTGTCCTTTTAATATCATAATTTCTATGCAATGAATTTGCTATCAGCTTCAATTGTAAAAATGATCTGCCTTCAAAAAGTAAGCGAGAAAACAATGTGGTCTGATGATGGAGATTTTCAAAGTCATTAGTCCTTTCAGACTTCATAACTCGATGGTCCAATGGTGGAGATTTGATGTTTGAAAATGTCTGAATGTTCTCTTATCTGTTTAAACTAAACTCTATGTATCTTTTCACCTGTCAGGCGGCCCCCCAAGTCCTGCGCTTAACCCTCCTTCAGTTTTGTGGACAATCTTCTAATCCTTTAACCTAAGCTTTTGTTTCGACAATTGAGGAATTAATTGTGATGAACTAGTAAGAAGCGTTTGGCCAGCATCACCACCAACAGATAAAAGGGATATGATCCTAACAGCCTGTACTGCTATACGAAAACAGAGCATCCGCAATTAATAAACTAGTCTCGTGTGATCTTGAATCAAAATTAAAGCCGGCATGGAGGTAATATGCAAAGGAAACCAATATTTATTTGATGGTGCATGCAATATATCTGTGCACTACGTCTTATCGAGATTATAGACGGCATGGAGGAAATATGCAAAGGAAACTAATATTTATTTGCTGGTGCATGCAATTTATCTGTGCACTATGTCTTATCGAGATTAAAGCCGGCATGGAGGAAATATGCAAAGGAAACCAATATTTACTTGCTGGTGCGCAATTTATCTGTGCACTATGTGTTATGGCAGGTAGACCTAGTAGCTTCTCACATCCGTGCTCATTTCTTTAATCGTAAATTGAATGTTGTGAGGTGCTTTCCAAATTTTACAAATCCATAGGAGCGGACCCAGAAAAAAGGACTAGGTTTGATTCGACTGGGAATGGAGAATAGAGATACACTTTCCAAATAAAATGTTTCTTTAATTTGTCATTATTATGAGAAATGTTTAAACTTAGAGTTTATTTTATGGATTTGCAAATGTAAATGCTTTTTTGGTCTGGATTTGCGAGAGCGTGATATGGGTATTCAATTCAGCTGTTATAATTCATTCTTCTATTAATGGGATAAGGATCATGAAGAGTTCAACAAACATCTGTATAAAAAATAAAGATAATTTCATTCAAATTCTAGTAATCAATTGCCTCATTTTAGGCCCTTACTCACACTTTGTGAACCAATCTTGTGGAGGAATCCTTTGGTTTTTGGGGTATTGGATTCTCATTAATGATTATGTGATTCAAGTTGATATTCGCACTTCTGTTTCGCTCATATGCTTGCTCATGCCAATGCTTCCCTCTAAGACGGAATAAGTTTTTGGGGTATTGGATTATTCTTTCAATTAGAAATTAATTTATGGCAAATATATATATATATATATATATACTTGTTGCAATGCATATAATAAGACCATATAAAAATTAAAAAAAGATAAAGATAAAAAAGGAATGAATGATGCAATAATACTAACATGTGCAACAGTTTATCTAAATATGATTTCTAATTTAACTAAAGTCACATCTTCAAAATGACATTTTAAAATTTGAATAGAGATATTTATTTATTTTATTGGAGTTGGATTTGAATGTCTGGATTGACCAATTCCATAAATAATTATTTATTTATTTTATTGGAGTTTAATTTGAATGTCTGGATTGACCCAATTTAATAAATAATTATTTATTGGATTTGCGTTTGAGTACCCAAGTGAACTAAGCCAACCTAGTCGATAAAATAAAGGGAAAAGTTTTTGAAAGCTTTAAAACTACTAAAAAACTACTATAAAAAAATAAACAATGTGAATTTTAGACTTTCTCCGGATGAGAAAATAAAAAAGAAAATAATTCTTCTTTCTAGGACAAAGTCCCCTCTTGAATTTTCTCCTATTTTAACTATAAAAATGAGGGTCAAAATTTTTATGCCGTGAAAATAGAGTGATTCTTATAAGCCTTGGATGTGATGTTGGTTGACTATTATGATAGTAAATTCGGGAGGATGCTTGCATATAACAATTTTATTTTATTTTATTTTTAATCATGGAGCACATTTTGGCCCAAAACTGTCCATTACTAACGGCCGGTACTCCCATGGTAGGCATATAGTGTATCTTTGATGGACATGCATTTGTATAATTTTTTTTTATGATTTATAATATTGCATCAATGTTCTTGAACATTTTGCAATCATCATGTAGATTCGATTTGGTTTGATTTGATTTTTTGAGACGTTTAAATGGACGTGCAACATAAGAAATAGGTTTTCTATTAAGATATTTGAATGGGGATGAAAGCATGGGTATAGGTTCGTACTTCAGAAATGAACATATGATTAAACTAAACCTGATACAGTTACTCTATAAGAATGGATCCTGTTTCTAACCTTTTAACACACAAATTTGGAAATCTAAACATATGGATTGTTTCTTTCCTATAATGGAATCCTATATTCCTTCTCAAAGCAGCGCTGACTTTTCCCTTCCCACGAAATACAAAGAGAAAATCTCAACTCCTGCCAAACATCATGGCTGGAGAGTTAATGAAGATTTTTACCACTACCATGGATTCTGGTGCTATTCCTTCTTCCTAGAAGGAATCATGAAATCTCAACAACACTTCCAGGCCCAATCTTGATAAAGGTACTGTATGCGAGGTCAAACATAAAGAGTGCTATTCTACATATATTTTAAATTGATTCTAAAATAATGTGTTTGATTAATTTCTTGGCCAATTCTCAAAGGCAAACTTGTATTCCACGATACACAACCTGATTGAAGCTGAGTTGTAAGAAATTAATTTCACAATTGTTAGCATTCTTCAGGCATTTGGCTTATTTAAAATTTGGTAAGTGATCAAATATCATAATTATAGTAGTCTTGAATATATTATGAATTAATTTGGTAAGCTCATTGAACTGGGGAAGAACATTCAAAACATTGACACATTCAAATTACTTTATCTTATATTGATACGTGGCGAGGAGAATCGTCTTGAATATATTATGAATTATATATTAAAGAAATACAGCAAAAGTTCGGGAGAAACCGGCTGTTGGGTGCCCACAGAAGGTGACAGCAGCCATAAAAGTTTCTGTTCAGATTTCACCAATTCTAGTTTTGGTTCTCTCCAGTCTCTATAAATACCTTTAAGAATTCATCTATTCATGTCAAAGAGCAGATAAGTCGTGCTATTAGAAATAGTAGGAAAATTGAAGGAGTCGTGTTTAGGACAAGAGAAGCTTTTCTTCCAAAGAAAATGTGGCTGATCATGAAGGTTTTCCTCTTGCAAATTTTAGCGTTTCTACTTTTTGGTGGTGGCATCTATTGCCAAGCTTCAACCCGTCGGCTTACTTTTTCGGTAAATACTATATATGATTCTAGCCTTAACGCCACCTTATGATTGTAATATTTAGGGAGTAGTATTAGTCTTATTTTCCACCGTATGACCTCCATGGGGTCTCAAGTACTTTGTGTCATTGAGTCATTCATGCATGCTATCAATTTATAATTGGTTATACACTTGCATGAATGGATTGATGCAACTATTCATGCATGTAATGTCTTTAGGGATGAGGTTGCATGGTTAACTTTTAATTGGTTGCAGGTGAGGGAAACTTCATATACAAGGCTTTGTAGCACCAAGAATATCTTAACAGTAAATGGACAATTTCCGGGACCAACTATATATGCTAAGAAAGGAGAGACGATCATTGTCGACGTTTATAACAAAGGAAAAGAAAACATCACCATTCACTGGTAGGTCTTGTGTGTAGTATCTCAAATAACGATAGCAATCGGTAGCATGACTACATGACATACATTCTTTTATTTCTAAGAGGGGGTTGCAATATATTGCTTTGCAAATAAAGTCAAATTTAAACAATAGTTTATGGTTATTTGCTTCAATTCCATTGAAATATAGTTGATGCCTCTTGTTATGATGACAATATGTTGTTGCATGCCATCTTTTGTTAGTCCAAAAATTAGTACTAGTTTTAACGTATAGTTATTATTTCGCAGGCATGGGGTGAGCATGCCTAGATATCCATGGACAGATGGTCCTGAATATATCACACAATGCCCGCTTCAACCGGGGTCAAAGTTTAGCCAAAAGATCGTCCTTTCCTTTGAGGAAGGCACTTTATGGTGGCATGCTCACAGTGATTGGACCCGAGCCACCGTTCATGGAGCTATAATTGTCTATCCCAAGAATGGAACCAAGTATCCTTTTCCCAAACCTAATGCAGAAGTTCCCATCATATTAGGTATAAGTGTTGTTACTTTTAAAGGTTAATTTACATATCATGAATTAACCAACAAATCCAAGTCTAAAATTATTAGAGTTGTTGAAATACAGGACAATGGTGGAAGAGTGATGTGAATGTGGTTCGAGATGAAGCACTTGCAACTGGAGCTGACCCCAATGTCTCTGATTCTTTATTGATAAATGGACAACCTGGTGATCTATTTCCATGCTCAAAATCAGGTACAAATTAAGTTTAACTTCCCATTTTAAAATTGTACACGATTTCATTTTCTTGTATGTTGACCATATTACTTTTTCTTATTAACATCAACATATTTAAAGCTTAATGCTCAAAAAGAGGAATATAGCTATGAGGATGGTAGAGCCATGATTTAACACATAAGAAAAGGCTAGTCCAAATATAATTTTGAACTATGCAACCAAATTTACACCACTAATCACTTCATAGTTGGTGGATCCTCATGGAAATTTTTTTCTTTTTCTTTTTGCTAGTCATAAGTATAAAACTTTCCCTTTCTAATTGCAGGCACATTCAAGCTAACGGTGGATCATGGAAAGACCTATCTACTTCGCATAATCAATGCTGCCTTGCACGAGGCTCTCTTCTTCTCCATTGCCAAGCATAAAATGACAGTGGTTGGAACAGATGGTAGCTACACAAAACCATTGACACGAGATTATATCACAATATATCCTGGCCAAACCTATGATGTCTTACTAGAAGCTAACCAACACCCGGATCACTATTACATGGCAGCTAAAACTTATTCCACTGCCCCGGCAGCTCGTAATGCTTATGATAACACAACCACCACAGCTATTGTACAATACAGGGGATACTACACTCCATCTTCACCTCCCTCCTTGCCTCATTTGCCTGCATACAATGACACAAATGCATCGGTTCAAGTCATGGCCAGCCTCCGAAGCTTAACAGATGCGGAACATCCTTGCAATGTCCCATTGAGCCCGAGCACTAAACTGATTTACACTGTTTCTATGAACTCGTTCCTATGCCCCAATAATTCATGTGGAGGGCCTAATGGGACGCGGTTCTCCGCAAGTATAAACAACATAAGCTTCCAATCCCCTACAATTGACATACTGCAAGCTTACTATTATAACATCAGTGGTGTATATGGAGATAAATTTCCTAGCGTTCCACCACTGGTGTTTGATTTTACCACTGATATTCTTCCCTTAGAGTATCAGACGCCGGAAAACGGAACAGAAGTAAGGGTGCTCGAGTATAACTCCACAGTGGAGATTGTTTTTCAAGGGACAAATTTGATTGCAGGGACACACCATCCCATGCATCTCCATGGATACAGTTTCTATGTTGTTGGATGGGGATTTGGGAATTTCGATAAAAATAAGGACCCATTGCGCTACAATCTAGTGGATCCTCCTCTTCAAAATACCATCTCTATTCCTACGAAAGGTTGGGTTGCAATCAGATTCGAGGCATCTAACCCTGGTATGTTGCAAGCACTCATGTGAATTTTTAAAAAAAAACCCTTGAAACTGCCAACCTGCATACCAAGGAAATAATTTTTCTTAATAGTGCAATAAGTTAGATGTAATGTTGGTATATTTTCGTTGTTGCAGGAGTGTGGTTCATGCACTGCCATATAGAACGCCATCAGACTTGGGGCATGGAAACTGCGTTCATAGTGAAAAATGGTAAACACCCAGAAGCTCAAGTGCTGCCTCCGCCATCTGACATGCCACCGTGTTGAAGCTGCAAAGAATTAACATGCCAAAGATTTCATTGAATGTTTGCATTATTCAACTCTCTGTTTAAAAAAATCGTTGAAGTATTTCTCTTGTATTAAAATAACAAGAATAATGTAAAGTTGTAGAATATTGTGTCTAAGTGTGGACCCCGCATTTCGCTTGATGCATTCCCACTCTATGGCAAAACTCGCTTTTTTATTCATTTGGTGAAAATTTGAATTTTGGAGAAAGACTTTGAGTCATCACTTATTTTTATTTTATTTTTTAAGGGAAAAAAAAGAGAAATAAAAACTCTAAATGTAACTCCTAAAGGAAAAAAACAAGTCTGCAAAAAACCGAGGTCCAGTGGTCAGGTTACCTATTGGAAAGGTGCGGTGGTGAGCCATAGCACCTCTCTAAGCTCGTATACATACGGACTCTACTAAATAAATTAAAGGAATTGTGACAATTAACTAATTAATTATGGATACCAAGAAAAATAATCAAGCAAATAAGTATATACAAGTCATGATGAAAATCAATATACGCAAAAATAATGATGAAATCTAATTATAAGAATACACAAAATAAATAATAAGAGAATTATACAAAATGACTTATTGAACTAAAAAAAATATTAAAAAGAATAGTTTTCAAGAAATTTCAAAGGATTTTATTAAAAATAATTTTGAATTAATGATTTCAATTTATTTATTTACAAAAAAGAATCAATTTATTTTCTCAATTTCATTTGTATTCAATTTTCAAAAAAAGTTGTTTACATTTATTGTATCAAAAGAATTTATTACAAAATTTCAATTTGGGCACAAAAATTATTTTTACTTGCTTTTACTAGAAAATAATGAATTTTTATAATGTTATTTACAAAAGTATTTGATTCATTTTCATTTAAAAAAAGTGATTTATACAAATTATTTAAAAAGACATAACTTTATTTACAAAAGAAATTTTAATTAAAAAGAAAAAATAAATAAATCCTCCATTTCTAAAAAATGCTTTTAATCCCATTTTAATTAAGGAAAAAAGAAATCATTTAAAAAAAAAACATTTTCTGGACAATTTTATTAAAACTTAATTTTTGGGTTAACTTTATTTATAAAACAATTTTTGGACAATTTTCATTAAACAAAGAAATTTTTGGACAATTTTATTAAAAACAAATTTTCAAATTCTATTAAAAAAAATTCTTTTGGATTGTTCTAAATGCATTTTTCTGAATTTTTATAAATAAAAAAAACTTTCTTTTATTAAAAAGAATATTTTAAAAATATTATTTTAGTAAAACATATTTATTGGATTCTTCCTCTCATTTAAACGAAATTTTTAGTTTGTTCAATATTCAATTCTGTACACACTCAATAAATATATACAAACGAATATTTACAAAAACTAATAAAAATAAAACCAAATAAAAGTGAGAAATAAAATATGTACCCAAATAAACTTACAACAAGTTTAATGTCTTCCTACAACTTTTTGATTATCACTTTCTTTCATGAAATTTCGTGCTCCACGTGTCATAAATTCGTACCCCAAATTCAAACTTTAAATTAGTCCAATAAATTTCACCAATTAAAAATGGGTCCAAATTAATAAATATAACCCAACAAAAATATCTCACATGTCATAGGTCATAATCTAAAGTTTCCAAATTAATAGCCAAAATATAAGCTCAATTGATCAAACCCAAAACATGATAAATTAAAATAAATCACATTGGGCCTAAATTTAATATCTCATAGTCCAAACCCAATTTAATATACAAACATAAATCCACAACCAAAATCAACCCAATTTAATATATAAACTCACATCGAAAATATACCAAAATATTATATCATATCCAAATTAAATAATTAAAATGAACACAATTATATAAATTATCAATTAATCTAACCCAAATTAGCCAATTCTAAATTAATTCATCGCTAATAAATTATCTTAAATTTCATATTAATTTACCAATAACCTAAATTTCATACTAATTAACAAAGTCCAAACATAACGCCCACAACCAAATATAAATGCACAAGCCCAATTTCAACAGCAATTGCTATAAAAATCAAATCAAGAAAAATAAATAAAAATAGTAATAATAATAATAATAATAATGGAAAATAAGTGTGATGGGAAAGTGAGGGAATGAGAGATGGGAGGGGTCGTCGGCCGGCAGGAATGAGTGTTGGGGCGAAAGCTACATGGAGAAGAAAAAAAAATGCAAGAGAAAATGGGGGCCGACCCTATGTGTGGGTTGGGGGTGTGGAGTCTGTGAGAAGGGAGAGCCAATAGAGAAGAAACAAAAAAATGGAGAAAAATGGGCGCGTGGGGGGTACTGTGGTCGTGCTGCTGGAAGGGAGGTGTGGTGGAGTGTATGGGAGGAAGAAGAGGAAGAATGGAAAAAAATGGGAGAAAGAAAAGAAAAAAATAATAATAAAAACAAAAAAATTAGGCCGGTGTGTGTGGAAGTTTGGAATGGGAAGAAGAAAAAAAAGAGAAATGGAAGAGAGGAGGTGGGGAGATGGGGAGCTGCCACTGCCGTGTGCTGTTGGGAGAGAGAAGAGGAAGAATGGAAAGAAAAGGAAATGGGGGAAGGAAAGAAGGATTGGGGGGGGGGGGGGGGGTTGGGGGTGGCGCCTTGCTTGGGTAAGGGCAGAGAGCAAGAGTAGTAGAAAAGTTGGGGAAGAAAGGGGGAAACAGAAAAAGAAAATAAAAAGGAAGAGATGGGATGGGGACGGTGGCATTGGGAATGGTGGAGGTATGGGATGAGAAAGAGAAAGCGGGTGGGGAATGTAAGAAAAGAGAGGAAAGGGAAAAGAAAAATAAAAATAAAATAAAATAAAATAAAATATAATAATAATAATAAAATAAAAGTAATAGTAATAAAATAAAATAATATAATATATAAAATAATAAAAGCTAATAATTAAATAATGAGTGGGTAAAAAAAAATCATATATAATTGGAATTTAAAATTTAATGATAAAATTAGGCTCAAAATTAATGTAAAAGTAAAATTAGGACAAATTTTGGGGTTTACGCTGGAATTATTATATAATTTGTCAATTTCTTTGATCGTTAAAAGCCTATAAAAATAATGTTGTAGAATAGTCTTTGAGATATGCTATGGTGGAATTTGTCATGGAAGTCTTTGATTATGAAAAGAGAAATTGATGTTGTGTTCCTATTTCAACGTTAATTAATTTCAATATGAGCAACTCATTAAATAGACCTATACAATGCTAAGAAGCTTCCTAATGCCATATCCACAATAGATATATCTTGATTTGACAACTTTTGGCCATTCCAATATTATTCAACAAGATAAGATATCTTGTATTAGAAAAGTTTGAAATTATCTTTCATTTGACTTTTTTTACTTATCCATATTTTATTCCAATTCCGTAGAAGGTTAGGTATCATATTAATAATTAAAAAAAATTATAAATGATATAGTTTAGAGTAATTGAATTATTCAAATATTTTAAAATTAGACTATGATGTAAAAAGGTCATAAAATGGTTTGTTTAATTTTTACTTTTACATCTCAAAATATTTTTCAAATAAGAAATTTTTTGTGAAGTCTTACACAATTAGATAAAATCAGTTCTTTTCTATTTATTTATTTCAAATTAAAATAAGCACTTTTTTCTAAATTTAAAATAATTGATATATAATTTATATTTTTACCTCCTATTTTAATAAGAATATCACAAGATCTACACCAAGATAAAGAAAAAGGAAAAAAAATGAAAAAAAAAAAAAAAAAAAATCATCCATTTCCATTTTTAGTGATTTAATTACTTTTCAACCCTCACTTTTTATTTTTTATTTTTTTATTTTTTATTTTACATCATAGTAAACCCTTTCCTACTTTCTTAAATTTAAATAACAAGTAAAAAATTGATTTAAAGGCTTAATCATTTGAATTTATGGTTTAGAGAAAAGAAACTTTACAATTAACTAAGCTACTGCAATTGACCGAACTCTCCAAGTCCAAGTCATTGAAGTTAGAAATTATTTTTAAGTGATTTTTGGGATTTTTAAAAGTGATTTTCAAACATATATATATATATATATATGTGTGTGTATATTTAAATTTGATTTGGATTGACTTTTAAGAGTTAAATAGAAGTTTTTATACCTATTTAATTTTTTTTTAAAAAAAACTTATAACTTTAAAAAAGGCTTCATATAGAAGTCATAAAAATGTTATTTCTTATAAGAATTTTATGATTCTATTTTTGTTTATTATAGAAGTTCTTTCATGTTTAATAAAACTTTTACAATATCAATATTACCCCTTAAATTAACATTATTACTTTAATTTTGATTTAAATTTCATTTAAAGGGAAAAATATGAAGCTATCCCAAATTTGACCTTACTATCCACCTAATTAATTTTTATAAGAAAGTGTTATTTTTTAATATTTAGAAGGGTTTTTATTTATTTATTTTTAAATCATTCCCAATTGAAATTTATAAGAAAGAAAGAAAAAGTTTTCTCTAATATTAGAAAGAAATACAAATTTTAAAACATGGATTGAAGTGATTATAGAACTTTGTTACATATTTAAAATTAGTATCTCTTAATTTCTTACAACTCCAATCTCCAATATTCGTTCTTTATCTAAAATATGACATAAGGAATGGTTATCCACTCATAAGACAAGACATGAAATACAATTTTGTTTTAGGTAACATCAAATTCAATGCATTAAAATCAAAGAGCAAGTGAGGATCCATATTTCTCCCTGTGCATGGTCTTTGACAGTGGTTCATATGAAATTTATTTCTTGTCAAAGCATTTTTATTATCTAATTTTAGATGGTGTTTGTTTTTGTATTGAATAGAAAATGTTAAAATATTTGATTTTTTCAATTTAGTTAAAAATAACTTGTTGATATCAATCCAACATAACTAAACTAAACCTATTAATAATAAGTTCACTTTAGCTATGGTGATCAATATCAATAAGTTACTTTTAGTTAAATAAAAAAAAAATCAGATATTTTAATTTTTTCTATTAGTCAAAAAAATAAATACTATCTTAGTGTTAGAATTACCCATGTATTTCAAGTCAAAATTAGAGGACAACAACCTTTTAATTTCAATAATACAATAATACAATTATTATTATTATGGCTAAAAATCAGCCTATCATTCAAGTAAACACATACACACACACACACACACATATATATATATATACAATGCCAATATCATTATTTTAGGCTATGTAATAAATCTTTCATGCAATCATTTCAATGATTCCTTTACATAATAGAAAGAGATATTTAATTTACAAACTTTGTGCAGAGATAGGATAATTTTTTTTTAACTGATATATATATATATATAAATAAATAAAATTTACCCTATCTCTGCACAAAGTTTGTAAATTAAATATCTCTTTCTATTATTTAAATCTCCTCTAGCAAACCTAATGATTAAACCTAAATAATAATATTTTTAATACTTAAACTATATTCATATTTAATATTTGATTTTAATTTTACCTTTTTGCTTTATTTTATTACTAAGTCCCTATTTTTAGGTTTAATATGCTTTTTTTATAAAAAAAAATATTTTTCCTCTTATTTTTTATAGATTTATATCAAATGTTGGAAGATGTCTTTCTACATAATTGGATACCAATTATCATTTATTTATTTATTTTGCATAATTACTATATATTCCCCACCCTGTGATTGTCGTATGGTTGACACATCATCTAATAAGAGAGCTTAACATATTCTAGCCATTTTCATGCTAAAGAGGGGTCCACAAGTTGCTGCCCATGACAAAAAAGAGAAGCAAAAGTTGACTTCTATCCTTGACTAGTGGCCACCAATTGTCCAACCTTGCCATAAGGTTCATTCATCTTTCTTATCTTATGAATTGGTGTAAAGATAACTCTATATAAAGGGACAATTGTTGATTGAAGAATGTAGTAAAAATATGATGTAACATAGAGTAGTAGATCTAGAAATGCAAGAATAAAGAGGAAGAATATACAATCTTGTTGTAGTTATTAATTTTTATTTATAAAGGTTGTGTTTTTTTTTTAGAAAATGCAAGGGAAAGGAAAAAAAAATACTATGGAAAGTTATTTTCCTTAGTTTGGGTGACATGAAAAATATGATGGAAAAAAAATATAAAGGAAAATACTAAAGAAAATATTGAAATGTTTTCCCTCCTACTTTCCTTAAAAATTAGGGAGGTGATTACTACTCAAAAAGTGTTATTTCATAGCTTGTAATTAACTCTTTTGAACTCTCTTGAGTAGTAATTATTACCTTTTAACCCAATTAACATATTAAGGGCCTTTGCATTTGTTTCTAATCAAATTGTGTTAAGTTTTGGTGTTTTGATAGCTTTTTGCTCACCAAAGCAATGTAAGAATGAGGGAGAGTTGTATATAGTTCATGGCAAGGCTTTTGGAAGCTCAAATTCATGAAGAATCAAGCTTTGGAGCCTCATAGTCCTTTGCCTTAGTCGTTCAAAGTATGCAAGGAAAGAGCAACAGAGAGAGGAAAAACAGAGTGAAGAAAACAGAGCATGGCAGCTGCAGTCTTCCTTACCACTTTTGGAGCACTTCCCAAAGTCCATTTTGTGTATGCTATATACCGTTGGAAAACTCTGGAAGTCAAGAATCCAACGCTTCAAACCGTGTGCGATTTGGAGCTGAAATAAGGAAGATATGGCCTTTGGAAGACAACTGCTTCCAGCTGAGGGACAATTTCGCACCTTGCGAAATCGGAACTCCAACGTGCGAAATTTTAATCAGCCTTGCGAAATGGAAATGGATGGCAGCTGTGCATTCTCGGTGAAGCCCAACATGCGAAAGTGATTTAGCAACTTGCGAACTTGAAGCTTAACGTGCGAAAGTGGATTTCAACATGCGAAATCAACTTGCGAAATTTTCGCAAGTCACCATGCAACGTGCGAAACTGGGATATTTGTTCACCAACTCTTTTTCTTCTGATATTTTGTGTTTAAATCTCCATTTTCTCCTTGTATTCAGCCACTTATGTAATTCCTTAGCTAGGAAGTATTGAAGGAAGGGTAATTTGCCTTCCTATATAAACTCCCTTGTAACACTTAAAAAGGATGCTTGGGAACTTGTTCCAGGAGACCAATATATATATAGAAAAGTTCAGAGTCTTTCTTCACCTTACCTTCCCACTTTGTTTCTATTTTCTTACTAGCCAAACAAGCTCTGAGGAGGTTTTCTCAGAGAATGAGTGGCTAAGCTTTTAGTTCCTTGGAGTTAAGGTTGCCGGGAAAGGTTCCAACTGCAAGAATGGGTAGTTTTGTGGTTTCAGCCATTAAAGAGAAAGTGTGACCCGTTAATGATTTCTACGTTTTTAGTTAACTTAAAACACCTTGCAAGTCACCTGAGCCAACACTTGGTAAGGCAAGTGATCTCCGTCCATAGAGATGCACTAGTTTACCTCTTGCGAGCTTCTGGGAGGTGACTTGAAGGTGGGATTTTCTTGAATTGCCAACACTTGGTAAGCTTTTGGACTCCAAGGAGACATCCATTAGTTATCTCTTGCGAGCTTGGGACGGGAAGTCCAAGGTTAATGATCACCTTGAATGGCAAATGCTTGGTGAGAGGCACGAGCCATTCCAAGTTGCATCAGTGAGAAGGATTTATTGATGAAATCCATTAAAGGGAAGCATCTGTATAACACCGGTTAGAGAATTGACTACATGTTAATTCTCTAATGCGAGGAATTGAACCAAGTGACCAGAGCCCTGTTTTTGCATGAGGAACCTCCCCTGTGAACCTAAAACTCCAAGGAATGTTTTTCCTCGTAAGTAGTTTCCATCACCTTCTTTTTAGTTAGCTTGAAACTAAACCTTTTACAACTAAAGTTTGCGTTTTCTTCTTAAGCTAACCTTGAAATGAAAAAGCACCAAATTAGCTATGAATTGGTATCAGTTGTGAGTTGAAAACCCTTCCCAGTGAACGATCCTAGAGCCACTATGCTATACTAGTTGAGGCTATCCCAATGCATGGTGATATAGGTTATAAATTTTATTGATTACTCCCTCAATCAAGGAGCACCAGCTGGACGTGAATCAGTTGAGACACCAATTGGGCACGAATCAGGAGGAAAATAAGAGAGAAAGATAAGGGAAAAGTTGGAGGAAATTTTGTCAAGCTCACATTATCTTCTTCATCAAGTCTCCAATTCACCTAACTTCCTCTTCACCAATGGCTTGGTTTGCCACCACCATCGACCCTTTCAACAGCTACCACCATTACTCCAAGCCCCTTCTAGTGCCCCCAAAAACCAACCCTCTTCTGGTACACAAGTTCCTATGGATGCATTGCATTCTTCAAATCTAGTCAATGTGTTCGAATCCATGTCTTCATATTAGGTATGGGTTGAATTCCTCTCTCTTAACATCACACCTTGATGTTTTTTAGATGTAGGTCTTCTCTCAATGAACCCTATATATATATATATTAAGTTTTGTTTTGGCTCAAAATATGTCAAAACTCAAAATATAATATATATATATATATATATATATATATATATATATGTACGTATGTATGTATATGTTTTTCACTTTTAGAAATCTAAACACCCAAATTTTGTAGATATGGAAAATTTGATGCTACTCTTTGTAATACATATATATATATATATATGTATGTATATGTTTTTCACTTTTAGAAATCTAAACACCCAAATTTTGTAGATATGAAAAATTTGATGCTACTCTTTGTAATTAGATTTTGATGTTTCTCTTGTGTTTGCATTTTTTAATTCCTGTGCTTCCATTTGATTTTCAATACAAGAATTTTAATTTTTTGTTTCATACTACAAGACTTAATAGCAACAATGAGGACATTACATGTTTGAGGAATAACCTATAAGAGAATCTAACACACCAATGAAACTATTGCTATAACCAAAGAAAAATTAACTTAGAAAGCTAGAAAAAAAAATGTGCAAAACAACTATAATAATAGTATTGTGGATTGGGTATGAGAAAATTACAGAAGAGGGATCATTCTTGATGTGGTAGATTTGCAATTGAATGGAATTTCGAATAAGGAGCAAGATGTCCCTTTTGTGTAGCCTTTTATGTTAGCTTGGGCAATGAAAACTATCAACTTGTCCTCTAGCACTAGATAGTTTCTTTCTTAATAGAAATGTAGTAAGTATTCTTAGCAAATACAACTTGGTTTTGGTGATATAGTTTTTCCTTAATACTTTATCATCATGATAGAACTTGGTAAACATCTCTTAGATCAATTATGTGATATTTACAAATTCCCTCTTAAAAATTCTAAACAACTTATCTAACTTTAGAAGCCTTCTTACTTAATTAATGCATAGTTGATTGCATATGTTTAGAAGACCATTCTCTTTTGTAGTAGCTATCTAGATTATTCTTATAAAGTTTCCTTTGTTGTGGAAGTCTTTAGTTCATGCATGTAGTTAATCCACTTGAAGCATTGTAGTGAGAAGGTGCTTGAGATAAGCCTTTGTATTGAGCTAATAAGCAATTCCATCAACTTCGAACTTGGTTACTTTCATTTGTTCCCCAAATCTTCAATTTGCATTGTTTGATAGATAAGCCTAACTATAGATAATAGTTCATAGGCAACTCCACTAGTAGTTGTCTCAAATTATACTAGAAAAAGACTATTTGTAAACCGCCCCAATAGCAAAACTTGTCATGCACGCACCATTGGTTCTTTCTACTTGAATTACTCTATTTCAGTAGCGTAGTGAAACTAGAGATCAAACTAGTTTGTATTTGGCTTATGAAAGCTTCAACCTAGATCACTTACTAAAAGTGGACTGGCAAACAAACCCAAGTAGTAGAGGAGTGGGACAAATATAATTGCTTGGATTTTGGAGTGTTGTGAAGAATCTTGAGACTTTGTGAGTCAAACCATGCTTATCAAAAGCCAACTTAGCTGGGCTACAGTTTGGTGTTAGAGGCCTAGAGCCTAACTCCCATGGCTTTATTACAAATTAAAATTTTCTTATGGCATAAACATGATCTAAAATTTAAAATCCTTGTACTTGAGGACTTAATAATGATGATAATATAATTTCAAGTCACAAGCACCCAATATGTCAATAATACTACTCATTGACTTACTCCTAATAAAAAAATAACCCACCAGTCTACTTCTACACATTATTTTGAAAAATTTTAATTATATTATTTGTAACATTTTTTATTTTTATCTAAAACAATTTGATAATTTTGGTTGTGTGGTCAATGTGGAGAAAAAAACTTATATACTCAATATTTTGGTCTAAATTGAGTTAACTAAGCTGAATTGAACTAATATTAAGTTGGATTAGTTTGAGTCAATAAAAAATTTGTTATACTTTAGTTAAAACCAAGAATAAAAATATTGGTAATCATGGATATATTGGTACTTTGATTTTATGGATATATCAGAGATATATTGACGAATATTTTGGGAAAAAATTTCAGTAGGCCTAAAATTGTTAAAAACTCATGAAAATGCACGAAAAACCTCATAACAATATAATTAAAAGTATAATAGACATTTTAAAGTTGTTTTATTGAAGAATTTGATATATGTATGATATAATTTACAATATTAGATGTAATTATATCATGTTGATTTATAAGAAATGTTAATTTTGTAATTGTACACTGATTACTACTCAAAAAGTGCTATTTTATAGCTTGTAATTAACTCTTTTAAACACTTTTGAGTAGTAGTTATTACCTTTTAACCTAATTAACATATTAAGGGCCTTTGCAATCATTTCTAATCAAAGTGTGTAAGTTTTGATGTTTTTGTTAGTAATTTGATCACCAAAGCAATCCAAGATTGAGGACAGTTCTTCGGAATCCATGGCAAAGCAATGGAAAGTTCAGAAACATGAAGAACCAAAGCCTTGAAGCTTTAAAGTCCTTTGCCATAAGCAAATTCGGAATGCAAGGAGGGGAAGCAAAGAGAAATCTGCCATGAAGCATTCTAGAGGACAGTCACTGTCAGCCACTTTTGGAGCACTTCCTAGAGTTCAATTTATTCATACTATATTTCGTTTTGAAGCTTGGGAAGTTAGCAATCCAATGCTTCAAACGGTGCATGATTTGGAGTTGAAATGAAGGAGTTACAGTCATTGGAAGCCGATCACTCCAAGCTGAAGGCAAATTTCGCATTGTTGCGAAATCAGCCTTGGGCTGCGAAATGGTGTCCTTTATGCTACGAAATTTCACAGCCGTCTTGCACAACTGCGAAATTCTCCTAAAACTTCCTGATATTTGCGACCAACATTTTGAGATTTTTTTGCTTTAGATATTTGATGTCTAAATCCCCAAACTCTCCTCATAACCTACCTATCATAGGATTTCTTAGTCTTTAAGTAAGAACAAAGGGTAAATAAACCCATATTTAATGCTTGTAAGTTTCCATAAAAGAAGGGCGGAAGCTTGTACACAGACTTTGTATAGTTTTTGAAGGAAGTAAAATTCAGGGCCTTTGCCTTGCCTTACCTACTTGTTTTGATTGTATATATTTATTTTAATTTTTCTTACTAGCCAAACAAGCTCTGAGGAAGTTTCCTTAGAGAATGAGTGGCTAGGCTTTTAGTTCCTTGGAGCTAAGGTTGCCGGGAAAGGTTCCAACTGCAAGAATTGGTAGTTTTGTTGTTTCAACCATTAATGAAGAGAAAGTATGACCCATTAATGATTTCTATGTTTTTAGTTAACTTAAAACACCTTCAATTCACCTGAGCCAACACTTGGTAAGGCAAGTGATCTCCATCCATGGAGATGCACTAGTTTACCTCTTGCGAGCTTTTGGGAGGTGACTTGAAGGTAGGATTTTCTAGAATTGCCAACACTTGGTAAGCTTTTGGACTCCAAAAAGACATGCATTAGTTATCTCTTGCGAGCTTGAGAAGGGAAGTCCAAGGTTAATGATCACCTTGAATGGAAAATGCTAGGTGAGAGGCACGAGCCATTGCAAGTTGCATCAGTGAGAGGGAATTAGTGCTGAAATCCATTAAAGGGAAGCATCTGTACAACACTGATTAGAGAATTGACTATATGTTAATTCTCTAATGCGAGGAAATGAACCAAGTGACCGGAGCTCTGTTTTTGCATAAGGAGCCTCCCCAGTGAACCTAAACCTCCAAGGAATGCTTTTCTTCATAAGTAATTTCCATTACTTTCTTTTTAGTTAGCTTGAAACAAAACCTTTTTCAACCAAAGTTTGTGTTTTTTCTTAAGCTAACCTTGAAATGAAAAAGCACTAATTTAACTATGAATTGGTATCGGTTGTGAGTTGAAAACCCTTCCCAGTGAACGATCCTAGAGCCACTATGCTATATTAGCTAAAGCTATCCTAATGCATGGTGATATAGGTTATAAATTTTGTTGATTACTCCCTCAATCAAGGAACACCAGCTGGACGTGAATCAGCTGAGACATCAATTGGGAAACACGAATCATACACTCATTATGAAGTTACATAAAATACTTCATTTCATTAAATATCAATAATTTGTACACATTACATTGCAATGTCCCTTTAGTACTAAAATGAGGATCGATTTGGTTCAATTGAATAGGTAGATGAAGGAACCCCGTCTTACTATTGGAGACAATATTGGTACCAACTCAATGAGCCTCAATAATATTGGTTAAAAATTGTAACATGCCATGCATATATCTCTTGAGTCCTACCCATGTGTTAATGTCAAATCCTCTTTCCATTTGATATGAAACTTGGTATGACATTTGTGCAGAAGGGGAGTAAATCGGCATGCCATACTCTTCATCGGTTGAACTTAAAGGTTGAACATAACTCATCACATGAGAAGGGTAGATGTTAACCTTATTTGAGGAGTCACTAAATTGAGTCCCTGTACTCATAAATTCAAAACTCCCTAAAAATAACTTCTCGTCATATGGTTCCATTGTTTGTTATCTTCCTCTATAGGGCTTCCTAATAGCTCTTATTCCTGGACCAACTTTTCTAGAGCCATGGTCTTCATCTTGTATGCAGTGTGTGAAATCATTTTCATAGGTAAATTAGCTCATTGGATATTGACTTTGTTGACATTCCTAAATATCTCCTCCCATATTATTACCTTCATTATCAGTTCCACCTCTTGAACCATCATAACCAGAAGCAGAAGTACCTGCAACACTACGTCTACTTTTGTGACTAGCACTTCTAGAGTCGACCTCTTGGTGGGAATTCAATGTCGCGTGAAATGAATCCTCGGTATCTTTGCTAAAACTTTCAGAGTGAACTTCTTCAGACAACACACGTTCAACATTAACTCCAAATTCTCGAGCATGAGCGGCAATTCGTGGATCAGGATTTCCAACTTCATCATCCAAGTGTATAGGCCTAACCCATTGGAACAACTGATTATCTTCTTCTTCACCCATCTTGGTTGAAACGTCAAGAAGATCAAGATAATCTTTTTCAGTAACTCGATCATTTTTTGCTTCCATATCACGTAAATTTAGCCTCATATTATAGTAACAAAAAACTAATTACTCCAATCGAGGGTAAGCTAAACGATTTAGTTGCTTTGTGTGGATGAGAGTGAACGTGCTCCAATTTCTTTCACAGGCAGAAGATGACGTAGTTTGTGAGAGAACTTTGATGGCTAACTTCCTCAATGTAGGTGTTTGATTCCCATACATTAACCACCATTCAGCTACAACCAATTTCATAATTATATAGATACTTATGTGGTGAATTTACAATAATAATAATCAAAATTTTCCTATAAATACTCATCGGGCACCATGGTTGACCTTGTTGCAATCGCCGCTCGATCATCGAATCCTCTTTTTGCATCTTGAAAAAGCACAAGCTATTTATTCAACATTTAATTTATTAATATCATATTTGTTAGTAAACGTTCAAATAAATTGATGAATGAAACTATTGTTTTATTGACAAAAATAACGGTTTTTTATTTACCTCAATTCCAATTTGACCAAGTGATTCAGTAGTTGGGTCTAATTTTGCAAAAATGTCATGGACCACTTGAAGTAGTTCTGAATCACTACCAACTTCATGCCTATATTGAAATCTTGGATTCAAGAAGTATGCTTGATTACTACTCAAAAAGTGCTATTTCATAGCTTGTAATTAACTCTTTTGAACTCTCTTGAGTAGTAATTATTACCTTTTAACCCAATTAACATATTAAGGGCCTTTGCATTTGTTTCTAATCAAATTGTGTTAAGTTTTGGTGTTTTTGATAGCTTTTTGCTCACCAAAGCAATGTAAGAATGAGGGAGAGTTGTATATAGTTTATGGCAAAGCTTTTGAAAGCTCAAATTCATGAAGAAACCAAGATTTGGAGCCTCATAGTCCTTTGCCATAGTCGTTCAAAGTATGCAAGGAAAGAACAACGGAGAGAGGAAAAACAGAGTGAAGAAAACAGAGGACAGCAGCTGCAGTCTTCCTTTGCACTTTTGGAGCATTTCCCGAAGTCCATTTTCTACATGCTATATACCATTTCAAAGCTCAGGAAGTCAAGAATCCAACGCTTCAAACTGTGTACGATTTGGGGCTGAAATGAGGAAGATATGGCCTTTGGAAGACAACTGCATCAAGCTGAGGGACAATTTCGCACCTTACGAAATTGGAACTTCAACGTGCGAAATTTAAAGCCAGCCTTGCGAAATGGAAGTGGATGGCAGCTGTGCAGTCGCAGTGATGCCCAACATGCGAAAGTGATTTTGCAACTTGCGAACTTGAATCTTAACGTGCGAAAGTGGATTCTAAGTTGCAAAATCAACTTGCGAAATATTCGCAAGTCACCATGCAATGTGTGAAACTGGGATATTTGTGCACCGACTCTTTTTCTTCTGATATTTTGTGTCTAAATCTCCATTTTCTCCTTGTATTCAGCCACTCATGTAATTCCTTAGCTAGGAAGTATTCAAGGAAGGGTAAATTACCTTCCTATATAAACTCACTCTCAGGAGCTTGTTCCAAGAGACCAACATTTGTATAGTTTTGGAAGGAAGTAAAAATTCAGAGTCTTTCTTTACCTTACCTTCCCATTTTGATTATATTTTCTTACTAGCCAAACAAGCTCTGAGGAAGTTTCCTCAGAGAATGAGTGGCTAAGCTTTTAATTCCTTGGAGCTAAGGTTGCCGGGAAAGGTTCCAACTGCAAGAATGGGTAGTTTTGTGGTTTCAGCCATTAAAGAAGAGAAAGTGTGACCCGTTAATGATTTCTATGTTTTTAGTTAACTTAAAACACCCTCAATTCACCTAAGCCAACACTTGGTAAGGCAAGTGATCTCCTCCATAGAGATGCACTAGTTTACCTCTTGCGAGCTTTTGGGAGGTGACTTGAAGGTGGGATTTTCTTGAATTGCCAACACTTGGTAAGCTTTTGGACTCCAAGGAGACATCCATTAGTTATCTCTTGCGAGTTTGAGAAGGGACGTCCAAGGTTAATGATCACCTTGAATGGCAAATGCTAGGTGAGAGGCACGAGTCATTGCAAGTTGCATCAGTGAGAGGGATTTATTGCTGAAATCCATTAAAGGGAAGCATCTGTACAACACCGGTTAGAGAATTGACTACATGTTAATTCTCTAATGTGAGGAATTGAACCAAGTGACCGAAGCTCTGTTTTTGCATGAGGAACCTCCCCTGTGAACCTAAACCTCCAAGGAATGTTTTTCTTCGTAAGTAATTTCCATTACTTTCTTTTTGGTTAGCTTAAAACCAATCCTTTTCCCATCAAAGATTATGTTTTCTTTTAAAGCTAACCTTGAAATGAAAAAGCACCAAGTCATCTTTGAATTGATATCAATTGTAACTTGAAAACCCTTCCCAGTGAACGATCCTAGAGCCACTATGCTATACTAGTTGAGGCTATCCTAATGCATGGTGATATAGGTTATAAATTTTGTTGATTACTCCCTTACTCAAGGAACACCAACTGAACGTGAATCAGCTGAGTCACCAATTGGGCACGAATCAAATGGCGCCGTTGCCGGGGAAGGTGCCAACTTCTCAGTGATATCATTTCAAAGTACTTGTGATTTTTATCACAAGTTTGGTAATTTTTCTTTCCTTTATTAACTCTTTTCAATTGTTTTTTTCCATTTGTTTATAGTTTAGTATAGTATATGAACTAGTTTTAGATAATTTTAATCTTCTTGTAGTTTCGTTTTCTTGTGTTTTGTTTTGTTTCTTTGTCTTTGTTACAGTTAATACTAGTTGTGTATGCCAAATTCAATATGAGATAATGGAGGAAGGCTTGTTAAACGTGAAACACCTCATAATAAGGAGTTGGAATTGAGCTTGAACATCATGGAAGCTACACCTAAAGATCAGCATAGTCACCATGGTCATGAAGACAATCCCAATGAATTTAGATCAATGAGGGACCGCATGCATCCACCTCGTATGAGTGCACCATCATGTATAGTACCCCCTACAGAGCAGCTAGTTATCAGACCACATATTGTCCCACTTCTACCTACTTTCCATGGTATGGAAAGTGAGAATCCCTATGCACATATCAAGGAATTTGAAGAAGTCTGTAATACATTCCAAGAGGGAGGAGCTTCGATCGATTTGATGAGGCTTAAGCTATTTCCTTTCACTTTGAAGGATAAGGCCAAGATATGGCTTAATTCTTTAAGGCCAAGGAGCATCCAAACTTGGACTGATTTGTAAGCTGAATTTCTCAAGAAATTTTTCCCTACTCATAGGATAAATGGCTTGAAAAGGCAAATTTCAAACTTCTTAGCTAAAGAGAATGAGAAATTCTATGAGTTTTGGGAGAGATACATGGAGGCCGTCAATGCTTGTCCTCACCATGGTTTTGATACATGGCTATTGGTGAGCTACTTTTATGACGGAATGTCTTCCTCAATGAAGCAACTCCTAGAGACAATGTGTGGAGGAGATTTCATGAGTAAGAATTCGGAGGAAGCCATGGATTTCTTGAGTTATGTGGCTGAAGTTTCAAGGGGATGGGATGAACCGAATAAAGGAGAAGTAGGAAAAATGAAGTCTCAACTAATTGCCTCTAATGCTAAGGCTAGGATGTACACCTTGAATGAAGATGTGGATATGAAAGCGAAAATTGCAGCTATGACAAGAAGATTGGAGGAGTTAGAGTTGAAAAAGATGCATGAACTGCAAGCTGTTGCTGAAACACCAGTGCAAGTGAAGCCATGTTCTATTTGTCAGTCTTATGAGCACTTGGTGGAGGAGTGCCCTACAATCCCAGTTGCTAGAGAAATGTTTGGAGATCAAGAAAATGTCATTGGACAATTCAAGCCCAATAGCAATGCTCCGTATGGCAATACTTACAACTCAAGTTGGAGGAATCATCCAAATTTTTCGTGGAAGCCAAGAGCACCTCAGTACCAACAGCCAGCTCAACCATCTTAACAAGCTTCAAATCTTGAGTAAGCAATACTGAATCTCAGCAAGGTTGTGGGAGATTTTGTTGGAGACCAAAAATCCATCAATGCTCAGCTCAGCCAGAGAATTGACAGTGTAGAGAGCACATTGAACAAGAAGATGGATGGAATGCAAAATGATCTATCTCAAAAGATAGATAATCTCCAATACTCAATCTCAAGGCTCACTAATTTGAACACCGTGCAAGAGAAGGGTAGATTTCCATCTCAACCTCACCAAAACCCCAAGGGTATCCATGAAGTGGAAGCTCATGAGGGAGAATCTTCACAGGTGAAGGATGTTAAAGCCTTGATCACTCTAAGGAGTGGTAAAAAGGTTGAGTCACCAACACCCAAGCCACATGTGGAAGAGGAAGAAGAAGAAGAGACAAAGAAGAGGGAGGAAATGAAAGGAAAGAAGAAAGATATCAGTAAAGGGAAAGAGGTTCATGATTCAATAGTGAATGCAAATTCGGAGAAAGAACTTATTAAGGAAGAGCTGATGAAGAAACACACATCTCCACCTTTTCCTCAAGCTTTGCATGGGAAAAAGGGGATCAGAAATGCATCAGAAATCCTTGAAGTATTAAGGCAAGTGAAGGTCAATATTCCATTGCTGGATATGATTAAGCAAGTTCCAACATATGTAAAATTCCTAAAGGACCTGTGTACTATCAAAAGAGGGTTGAATGTGAATAAGAAAGCTTTCTTAACTGAGCAAGTAAGTGCCATCATACAATGCAAGTCTCCTTTGAAGTACAAAGATCCGGGATGTCCTACCATTTCAATCATGATTGGAGGAAAGGTAGTGGAAAAAGCTCTGTTAGATTTGGGAGCAAGTGTAAATTTGTTGCCATACTCTGTCTACAAGCAATTGGGACTTAGTGAATTGAAGCCAACATCAATCACTTTATCCTTAGCTGATAGATCAGTGAAAATTCCAAGGGGGATAATAGAAGATGTCTTAGTTCAAGTTGATAATTTCTACTATCCAGTAGATTTTGTTGTTCTTGATACTGATCCTATTGTTAAGGAAGCTAATTATGTTCCTATCATCCTTGGAAGGCCATTCCTTGCTATCTCAAATGCAATCATCAACTGTAGGAATGGACTTATGCAACTCACTTTTGGCAACATGACACTTGAGCTTAATATCTTTTATATGTCTAAGAAGCTAATCACTCCGGAAGAAGAAGAAGGTCCAGAAGAGTTATGTATTATTGATACTCTGGTGAAGGAGCATTGTGATCAAAATATGCAAGACAAATTGAATGAAAGTCTTGAGGATCCTGAAGAAGAGTTGTCTGAACCTGCAGATGTGCTTGCTACTCTACAAGGTTGGAGGAGGAAAGAAGCGATTCTACCTTTGTTCAACAAAGAGGAGGCACAAGAAAATGATAAGAAAGAGATCCCAAAGCTCAATTTGAAACCTCTGCCCATGGAGTTGAAATATACGTACTTGGAAGAAAATAACCAATGCCTTGTTGTTATATCTTCATCTCTTACTACTCATCAGGAGATTTCTCTACTTAAAGTTCTCAAGAGGTGTAAGAGAGCAATAGGATGGCAAATATCTGACTTAAAAGGAATCAGTCCTTTGGTTTGTACACATCACATATACATGGAGGAAGAAGCTAAACCAATTCGTCAACCTCAAAGAAGATTGAATCCTCATTTGCAAGAAGTAGTACGAGCTGAGGTGCTGAAGTTACTTCAAGCAGGGATTATTTATCCCATATCTGACAGCCCTTGGGTGAGCCCTACCCAAGTGGTGCCAAAGAAGTCAGGGATCACTGTGGTTCAAAATGAAAAAGGAGAAGAAATTGCTACACGCCTTACTTCAGGTTGGAGGGTGTGTATTGATTATAGGAAATTGAATGCTGTCACAAGAAAAGATCATTTTCCACTCCCGTTTATTGATCAAGTGCTGGAGAGTCTCTGGCCATCCGTTTTATTGTTTCTTGGACGGGTATTCAGGGTATTTCCAAATTGAAATTGATGTTGAAGATCAGGAGAAGACCACTTTCACATGTCCATTTGGAACGTACGCCTACAGAAGAATGCCTTTTGGTTTATGCAATGCACTTGCAACATTTCAAAGATGTATGCTTAGTATCTTCAGTGATATGGTGGAGTGAATTATGGAGGTGTTCATGGATGATATCACCATATATGGAGGTACATTTGAAGAATGCTTAGTCAATCTGGAAGCTGTTCTTAACAGATGCATTGAGAAAGACTTGGTGCTCAACTGGGAGAAATGTCATTTCATGGTACATCAAGGAATTGTCCTTGGCCATATCATCTCCGAGAAAGGCATTGAAGTTGACAAAGCAAAGGTGGGACTTATTGTTAAATTGCGGTCCCCAACCACTGTAAAAGGAGTAAGGCAATTCCTTGGCCATGCAGGGTTCTATAGGAGGTTTATAAAAGATTTCTCTAAACTTTCAAAGCCTCTTTGTGAACTTTTAGCTAAGGATGCTAAGTTTATATGGGATGAAAGATGTCAAAAGAGTTTTGATCAATTGAAGCAATTTTTGACAACCGCTCCAATAGTGAGGCCTCCTAACTGGCAACTACCCTTTGAGGTAATGTGTGACGCCAGTGACTTTGCTATAGGAGTTGTACTTGGCCAAAGAGAAGAAGGGAAGCCCTATGTGATCTACTATGCAAGCAAAACATTGAATGAAGCTCAAAGAAACTACACAACTACAGAGAAAGAATTGCTAGCTGTGGTGTTCGCCTTACACAAGTTTCGAGCCTATTTGGTAGGGTCTTTCATCATAGTCTTCACTGACCATTCAGCCTTGAAGTACTTATTGACAAAGCAAGATGCAAAAGCAAGGTTGATCAGATGAATTCTTTTGTTGCAAGAGTTCAATCTCCAAATCAGAGACAAGAAAGGAGTGGAAAATGTGGTAGTTGACCATCTTTCAAGGTTGGCTATAACACACAATTCCCATGTCTTGCCTATTAATGATGACTTTCCTGAGGAATCACTCATGTTGCTAGAAAAAGTTCCTTGGTATGCTCACATTGCTAACTACTTGGTGACTGGTGAAATTCCAAGTGAGTGGAAAGCACAAGACAAGAGGCACTTCTTTGCGAAGATTCATGCTTATTATTGGGAGGAGCCCTTTCTTTTCAAGTATTGTGTGGATCAGATCATAAGGAAGTGTGTCCCTGAACAAGAGCAACAAGGAATCCTTAGCCATTGCCATGAGAATGCATGTGGAGGCCATTTTGCCTCTCAGAAAACAGCCATGAAGGTCTTGCAATCAGGGTTCACGTGGCCATCACTTTTTAAAGACTCCCACATCATGTGTAGGAGTTGTGAAAGATGCCAAAGACTCGGGAAGCTTCCAAAAAGAAATCAAATGCCCATGAACCCCATCCTCATAGTTGATCTTTTTGATGTTTGGGGTATTGACTTCATGGGACCTTTCCCAATGTCTTTTGGTAACTCTTATATATTGGTGGGGGTGGACTATGTTTCTAAATGGGTTAAGGCAATCCCCTGTAAACACAATGATCACAGGGTGATTCTTAAATTTCTTAAGGAGCACATCTTCTCAAGATTTGGGGTGCCCAAGGCCATAATCAGTGATGGAGGTACTCATTTTTGCAACAAACCTTTTGAAACCCTATTAGCCAAGTATGAAGTGAAGCATAAGGTAGCTACACCTTATCACCCTCAAACTTCCGGGCAAGTGGAGCTAGCAAACAGGGAGATCAAGAACATATTGATGAAAGTGGTGACTACAAGCAGAAAAGATTGGTCTATCAAGCTTCATGATTCACTATGGGCATATAGGACAGCTTATAAGACTATTCTTGGTATGTCTCCCTATCATCTAGTTTATGGAAAAGCATGTCATCTCCCTGTGGAGGTTGAATATAAGGCTTGGTGGGCAATCAAGAAATTGAACATGGACTTGATCAGAGCAGGGGCAAAGAGGTGCTTAGACCTTAATGAGATGGAGGAATTAAGAAATGATGCTTACCTTAATGATTAATACTCAAAAATGCTATTTTGTATGCTTGTAATTAACTCTTTTAAACACTTTTGAATAGTAGTTATCACCTTTTAACTCAATTGACATGTTAAGGACCCTTGCAATCAATTCTAATCAAAATGTGTAAGTTTTGGTGTTTTTGTTAGCTATTTGATCACCAAAGCAATCCAAGATTGAGGAGAGTTCTTTGGAATCCATGGCAAAGCTTTTGGAAATCTTAGAAACATGAAGAACCAAAGCTTTGAAGCTTTAAAGTCCTTTGCCATAAGCAAATCCGGAATGCAAGGAGGGAAGCAAAGAGAAATCTGCCATGAAGCAAAATAGAGGACAACAGATGCAGTCTTCTTGGCCACTTTTGGAGCACTTTCCGGAGTCCAATTTCTACATTCTATATACCATTTCAAAGCTTAGGAAGTTAAGAATCCAATGCTTTAAATGGTGCACGATTCGGAGTTGAAATGAAGGAGTTACAGCCATTTCAAGCAGATCACTCCAAGCTAAAGGAAAATTTCGCAGGGCTGCGAAATTTTGTCCTTTTGCTGCGAAAATTCGCAGCCCTTTTTGGACAGCTGCGAAACACCTCCTGAAGCCACCCGATAGCTACAACCGACATCTTGAGATATTTTTGCTTTAGATATTTGATGTCTAAATTCCCAAACTCTCCTTATAACCCACCTATCATATGATTCCTTAGTCTTTAAGCAAGAACAAAAGGGTGAATAACCCCTTATATATATTGTAATTTTTCCCTTTGAAGAACAATCAGACGGGAGACAACTTTTGTATAGTTTTGAAGGAAGTAAAGTTCAGGGTTTTCTATACCTTACCTTCCTATTTTGTTTGTATTTTCTTAATAGCCAAACAAGCTCTGAGGAAGTTTCCTCAGAGAATGAGTGGCTAAGCTTTTAATTCCTTGGAGCTAAGGTTGCCGGGGATGGTTCCAATTGCAAGAATTGGTAGTTTTGTGGTTTCATCCATTAATGAAGAGTAAGTGTGACCCATTAATGATTTCTATGTTTTTAGTTAACTTAAAACACCTTGCAAGTCACCTGAGCTAACACTTGGTAAGGCAAGTGGTCTCCGTCCATGGAGTTGCACTAGTTTACCTCTTGCGAGCTTTTGGGAGGTGACTTGAAGGTGGGATTTTCTTGAATTGCCAACACTTGGTAAGCTTTTGGACTCTAAGGAGACATCCATTAGTTATCTCTTGCGAGCTTGAGACGGGAAGTCCAAGGTTAATGATCACCTTGAATGGTAACTGCTAGGTGAGAAGCACGAGCCATTCCAAGTTGCATCAGTGAGAAGGATTTAGTGCTGAAATCCATTAAAGGGTAGCATTTATACAATACCGGTTAGAGGATTAACTACATGTTAATTCTCTAATGCGAGGAAATGAACCAAGTGACCGGAGCTCTATTTTTGCATGAGGAACCTCCCCTGTGAACCTGAACCTCCAAGGAATGCTGATTACTACTCAAAAATGCTATTTTGTAAGCTTGTAATTAACTCTTTTAAACACGTTTGAGTAGTAGTTATTACCTTTTAACCCAATTAACATATTAAGGACCTTTGCAATCATTTCTAATCAAATTGTGTAAGTTTTGGTGCTTTTGTTAGTAATTTGATCACCAAAGCAATCCAAGATTGAGGAGAGTTCTTCGGAATCCATGGCAAAGCAATGGAAGGCTCAGAATCATGAAGAACCAAAGCCTTGAAGCTTTAAAGTCCTTTGCCATAAGCAAATCCGGAATGCAAGGAGGGGGAGCAAAGAGAAATCTGCCATGAAGCAAAAAAGAGGACAGCAGCTACAGTCTTCTTGAGCACTTTTGGAGCACTTCCCAGAGTCCAGTTACTACATTCTATATACCATTTCAAAGCTCAGGAAGTCAAGAATCTAATGCTTTAAACGGTGTGTAATTCGGAGTTGAAATGAAGGAGTTACAGCCATTGCAAGCAGATCACTCCAAGTTGAAGGCAGAATGTTGCACGGCTGCGAAATCAGCCTTTGGCTGCAAAAATGTTGTCCTTTTGCTGCGAAATTTCGCAGCCATTTTGCACAGTGCCGCAGTGTCCTCCTGAAGCTACCCGATAGCTGCAACCGACATCTTGAGATCTTTTTGCTTTAGATATTTGATGTCTAAATTCCCAAACTCTCCTTGTAACCCACCTATCATATGATTCCTTAGTCTTTAAGCAAGAACTAAAGGGTGAATAACCTCTTATATAAAGTTTGTAATTTTCTTTGCATCATAATATATATCTCAGGAGCTTTTCCAGAGACTACTCAAAAAGTGCTATTTCATAGCTTGTAATTAACTCTTTTGAACTCTCTTGAGTAGTAATTATTACCTTTTAACCCAATTAACATATTAAGGGCCTTTGCATTTGTTTCTAATCAAATTGTGTTAAGTTTTGGTGTTTTTGATAGCTTTTTGCTCACCAAAGCAATGTAAGAATGAGGGAGAGTTGTATATAGTTTATGGAAAAGCTTTTGAAAGCTCAAATTCATGAAGAAACCAAGCTTTGGAGCCTCATAGTCCTTTGCCATAGTCGTTCAAAGTATGCAAGGAAAGAACAATGGAGAGAGGAAAAACAGAGTGAAGAAAACAGAGGACAGCAGCTGCAGTCTTCCTTCGCACTTTTGGAGAACTTCCCGAATTCCATTTTCTACATGCTATATACCATTTCAAATCTCAGGAATTCAAGAATCCAACGCTTCAAACCGTGTACGATTTGGAGCTGAAATGAGGAAGATATGGCCTTCGGAAGACAACTGCATCAAGCTGAGGGACAATCTCGCACCTTGCGAAATTGGAACTTCAACGTGCGAAATTTAAAGCCAGCCTTGCGAAATGGAAGTGGATGGCAGCTGTGCAGTCGCGGTGATGCCCAACATGTGAAAGTGATTTTGCAACTTGCGAACTTGGATCTTAACGTGCGAAAGTGGATTCTAAGTTGCGAAATCAACTTGCGAAATTTTCGCAAGTCACCATGCAACGTGCGAAACTGGGATATTTGTGCACCGACTCTTTTTCTTCTGATATTTTGTGTCTAAATCTCCATTTTCTCCTTGTATTCAGTCACTCATGTAATTCCTTAGCTAGGAAGTATTCAAGGAAGGGTAAATTACCTTCCTATATAAACTCACTCTCGGGAGCTTGTTCCAAGAGACCAACTTTTGTATAGTTTTGGAAGGAAGTAAAAATTCAGAGTTTTTCTTTACCTTACCTTCCCATTTTGATTATATTTTCTTACTAGCCAAACAAGCTCTGAGGAAGTTTCCTCAGAGAATGAGTGGCTAAGCTTTTAGTTCCTTGGAGCTAAGGTTGCCGGGAAAGGTTCCAACTGCAAGAATGGGTAGTTTTGTGGTTTCAGCTATTAAAGAAGAGAAAGTGTGACCCGTTAATGATTTCTATGTTTTTAGTTAACTTAAAACACCCTCAATTCACCTGAGCCAACACTTGATAAGGCAAGTGATCTCTGTCCATAGAGATGCACTAGTTTACCTCTTGCGAGCTTTTGGGAGGTGACTTGAAGGTGGGATTTTCTTGAATTGCCAACACTTGGTGAGCTTTTGGACTCCAAGGAGACATCCATTAGTTATCTCTTGCGAGCTTGAGAAGGGACGTCCAAGGTTAATGATCACCTTGAATGGCAAATGCTAGGTGAGAGGCACGAGTCATTGCAAGTTGCATCAGTGAGAGGGATTTATTGCTGAAATCCATTAACGGGAAGCATCTGTACAACACCGGTTAGAGAATTGACTACATGTTAATTCTCTAATGCGAGGAATTGAACCAAGTGACCGGAGCTCTGTTTTTGCATGAGGAACCTCCCCTGTGAACCTAAACCTCCAAGGAATGTTTTTCTTCGTAAGTAATTTCCATTACTTTCTTTTTGGTTAGCTTAAAACCAATCCTTTTCCCATCAAAGATTATGTTTTCTTTTAAAGCTAACCTTGAAATGAAAAAGTACCAAGTCATCTTTGAATTGATATCAATTGTAACTTGAAAACCCTTCCCAGTGAACGATCCTAGAGCCACTATGCTATACTAGTTGAGGCTATCCTAATGCATGGTGATATAGGTTATAAATTTTGTTGATTACTCCCTCACTCAAGGAACACCAACTGAACGTGAATCAGCTGAGTCACCAATTGGGCACGAATCAATGCTACAATAAAATTAAGTAGATTAGTATTTTGTTAGAGAAAATTAAGTACAGAGTAAAAACTTATAAAGATAGATAATACTTAAGTACCTATTGCATGAAGTGGATGTTTTAGTGTTTTCTCCCAACGATCTTTTATTATTTTGAAGATCCAATCTCTAGCTCCTTGACGAATAAGGTTCTCTTTCATCAAGTGCATAAGCTCGTACACAAACGGCATTGTGGAAACAACTTCAGAATCTATAAGTCGAAGCACCACGTATAATGGCTCATATAATGAAACTATATTTGCCACTCTATCCCAATACACATGGTCAAACAATAATTGCTTCAAATCTCATCCAATTTTTGTCCGACTCAGCATATGTTGTGCTTATTCATCACTCATAAACAATTTTTTTAAATCAACTTTTTTTTAAAGAAGACTATCAAGAGCAATATAATTGGTAGCAAACCTTGTAACTCTTGGTCGAACAATGTCATCACCAAAATACTTTCTCATTTGTGCAAGTAACCAACCATGGTTGTAAATGAATTTGGTTATCTTGTGAACATTGTTTATCACATCTATAACACTAGGTTATTTACCAATGTCTTCAAAGATTAAGTCAATGCAGTGTTCCACACACAGAGTCTAATATAAGTTAAACTTCGTCATCAATAGTTTCCCTGCTTTCATGGATGCCGACCCATTATCTATGACAATTTGGACCACATTTTCTCGATTGACTTCTTTGATAACAGTCTTCAATAGCTTGTATATATACTTATGGTCTTTGATATTGTTCGATACATTGATTGACTTAAGGAACACCATGGTCCCTTTTGAATAAACCATGAAATTAATAATACTTAATTTCGTGGGCCTTGTCCATCCATATGATAGTATTGCGCACCCATATGTCTTCCATTTTTCTCTTTACTGGTTCACGTAAGCTTCCATTTCTTTGTATTCCATTTCCAAGTACTTGTTCTTTATTTCATATGGACATGGAGGTTTGATTCCCATTCCTGCAATTCATATATAATAAATATGTAAAACATGTCACAAAAGACTATACTTACTAAAAGTTTGAAACAATAAAACAATTCAAAAATTAGTAATTACTTGCTTGTTGTGCACCAATAATCATATTCTTAAAGTGATGAGACTTTGCTCTTTGGGGTGCGACGCTCTCATAAATGAAGAATTTTCTAAATAAGCGTCCCATCATTTCTTTAATTGAACCACCTTTCAATATATCTTTTATATTTTTTTGTCTTGCTGCAGAAGACTTGTAAAGCAAAGGGGTAATAGGGGGTGATTGGTTTGAATGTTGCATACTTTGTGATTTACGCATCATCGTCGGTGTACTAGGAGGCCATGAAGACTCTCCCGTTTTACTATTGCTTCCTACAATATTCTCATATTATTGATGCTCCCATTCAATTGCTTTTGAGGCATGAATTGCAAATCGATATGCATCTCACTCATGTGGGTGCACATCCGTCGGATACATATACACATCTTCATCCTCAGCATATTCATCATCATCATCTTTGTCTATTAGATGTGTATCTTTGGCCCCTATTGTACCACGTAATTGAGCTCGAATCTCTTGAATATCTATAACTTTCTTTGCTTTTGCCTTATTTTTGTCATGCACCATCAATCGTATCTCTTCTTTCACTTTGGGAGGCACTCTCAAACACTTTTTAGTGTTGTTATGCGGGTCGTTATGCATTAAATGGAACTTAAATCGTGTGATGCCTCCACTTTTCATCAACAACCCACACAAATTACAAATTGTCCCATTTCTGTTCCCCTTTACTAGTGAACAATACTTCCAAGCTGGATCTTGCCTTGGCATGGGAGAACCACCTCTACTAGCCATGCTAAATCTATTACAAAAAAAATACACTTGAATGTGATTTCAATGTAAACAAAAAATTAAGTAAACATTTAAATTTAACATATAGCAATTGGAATGTGAAAAGAAATTTAAATAATCATGTAAAATGAGCATATTCCAAATATACTAATTTATGCTAATATCCAAATTAATTAAATAATTTAGCTAAGTTAGTTTACTAAATCTAAATCTATGAGAAATTTACAAAATATACTAATTAATTATAATTGAATGTGAAAATAAAATTAAGTAATTATTTAATATAGAAATTTTTTTGAATCTAAATCTAATTCTATGAAAAATTTACTAAATATAAAAATTAACTATAATTGAATGTGAAAACAAAGTATCTGGTATTTGATATTCCAAATATACTAGTTCATGTTAATTAAATTAATTAAATAATTTAGCTAAGTTAACTAGTTGAATCTAATTCTAACTATATTGAATGTAAAAATAAAATAAAATAATCATCTAAAATAAACAAATCCATCTATAATTAAATAATCAAATTAACCTAAGTTAACTCAATAAAAATATACAAATTAATTACAACTGAATATAAAAATAACATTAAATCATCCATATTGCAAATATGCTAATTAATTGAAAATACATGAATTAATTACAATTCAAAACAAAATTAATTACAATTTAAAACAAACATACCTTAAAATAATTGAATAATTGAGCAACCTTAGAAAAATTTGGAGTAATGAGAGAGCAAATGAAGAATGAAATCAAAGGTGGATGAAATGGAAGCAAAATTGGCTATCTATATGAAAATTTTGGGCCAAAATAGCCGTTGAAAGATGATTTTATTTTTGAAAAACAATTTTGACCGTTGGATCACAATCTGGGTGAAATCCGATCGTTGAATCGTGATTTTACTATTGGAATCTCATCCCAGTCGTTGGATCAAACCCAAATTCAATTCAGGGCATTGGATGGATGACAGTTGGAGGCAGGCATGGCAGACGTGATTTGGGCCGTTAGATCAAGCTGGAGAGAGGGGCAATTTATTGCCAAAAAATCGGCGATTTATCGTCTTTTGTCAATAAATCGATGATATTTTGCCGATTTTTCTCCCCTTCGATAAATCTCCACAAGATATTGTGTCATCAGCCACTGATACACGTTATATCGGCAATATATCATCGATATATCCTAACATTTTCTTCCATGGTTAAAAGCAATAGACTCCTATTTGATTCTTGGATTGGTTATAAACCAACCTAGCTAAATGTATCTATCCCTAACTTTGTGTTCTTGTCCTAGAATAATAAATCCTTTAGGTTGCCCCATATACTCTTAATTTATATAACCATTCAAAGAAAGATAATCTTAACATCCATTTGATAGATTTCTAGACTCAGTATCGAAGCTAGTAATATCAAATTCCTATTAATATCAAATTCCTATTTGATGTTATCTAACTAAAGCATAAATATCAAATTACTTAAACCCTTTTTATCTACTTAATCCATTAATGTATGCGATATTTCTTTTGAACTTTCTTCTACTAAATAAACTATAAATTCATGGATAAAAGATTTCTCTATTTAACTACTAACATATCACCTTGTTGCATTGCCTTTTATTGTTAGATTTTCCATTTTAAACATTTTTTTTTCTTTTGAAAACTATTTGTTCCATTGTACTTTGAATCTTTTATGATCAAAGATTTAAAAACTTACAACATTCATTGATTTAGTAATTGTATTATATTTTAAGTCTAAGAAATACAATTGTGAACTCGCATTTTTCATGGGTGTTCCACTTGTTGGTGAGATTTTTTTTTATTGTAAATAACTTTTTTTTTGTTTTTTTGAAAAGTTGGAGTTGTTACTTATTTTTGTTTATTTTTAAAAGAAAACAAAATAATAAATAAAGCCCTAGTATTACTCCTTTTTCAAAGAAAAGATGTGTAAGCAAAAACTGAGTTCGAATCTAGAGGTCAAGTTACCTATTGGAAAGGTACCATAGGGTAGCACCCTTTTAAGCCTTAAAAAGGTTTCTACTAAGCACGTAAAAAAGAATTATGACAATGAATTAATTAATCATGATTACAAAAAAAATAATAATAATAATTCAAGTACATGGAATAATGCAAAAGCAAATTATAAGGATATGCAAAAATGATACATGAGAAAAACACAAAATAATTTATTAGAAAGATTTTATTACTTCAAATATCATAATACAATTTCTAGAAAATTTCAAATAATTCATTTATTTTAACAACAATTTCAAATTAGTGATTTGAATTTATTTCTTCACAAGGTTTCAATTTTTTACAAAAGATTTGATTTGATTTACAAGAAATGATTTTTGTTTACCTTATTAGGAAGAGGGGTGAATCTTACTAATTTATTTTAAAAAGTACTTTGGTTCAATCTTTATTTATTTTTAAAAAAATTCTACAAACTTAAAGAGAGATATTTACAAGTTTATAAGAAGGAATTTCAACCCAATTTTATTAAATATATATATATATATATATATATATATATATATATATATTTATTTTACTTAGAAAAAGATTCTTTATTACTAATTTATTTAGACAAAGAATTTCACAAATTTGTTCCCAAGGATTCCAATTTTATTAAGAAAGAATTTTGGATTTCATCTAGTAAGAGATTAGTTTATCAATTTATTAAAAAAAGGTCTTTCAGTTCGATTAAAAGGTTTATTCATCCTATTGTTATTAAAAAAAAATTCTTTAAAACTTCTATTTATAAAAATTACTTTAAATCCCATTCTTATAAAGAAAATAGAGTTTTATTTAAAAGTCAATTTTGGACGATTTTATTAAAATTAACCTTTTGGACAATTTTATTTAAAAATCCATTTTCTAGAAAATTTCGTTAAACAAATGAATTTCTAGAGAGATTGTTATTAAAACCAATTTTTTGAATTTTTACTAAATTTTTTTTCTAGATTCCTCTAAAAACATTTATCTGAACTTTCTATTAAGAAAACTCTATTTTATTAAAAATAATATTTTTTGAACTGTTATTTCATTAAAACAAGATTGCTAGACTATTTTATTTTATTTTATTTGAAAAAAAATTTCTAAACCTTTTATTTATTTTAAAATTCTGAACTGTTTCTTTTATTAAAACAAAAGTTTTGAACTATTTTATCTAAAAAAGATGTTTAAAACCTATTTTTATTAAAAGAAAATTTTGGGTCCCTTTTTCTTATTTAATGAAAATATTTTATTGGACCTTTTTTATTTTATTTTTAAGAAAAAGTTCTTTGGATAACTTAATTTATTAAAATCTAAAATTTTGGACAACCTTATTAAATAAATAAACAATGTAAATATATGCATAACCAAATTAACAAAAAATGTGAAATGAGGTATGACAAATATAAACAAACATAAACATGTACAAATATTAACATGAACAAATAACTTAAAACAAAAAAATTAATATATGTATGGAATATTTACAAAGAATAGAAAACCTAAACAAATATAAATATTTTTAGTGAACAAAAAACTCTAAAAAAACACATATGGACAAAGAACTTATGAATAGAAAACTACAAATAAATGATATATGAACATAATATGTACAAAACTAAAGAGAAATGGAAAATAAATCAAATATTCAACTCTGTATACAACTAATAAATATATACAAAACAGTATTTACAAAAGCTAATAGAAATTAAACTAAATGGAAGTAGGGAAAGAAAATGTGTATCCAAACAAGCCTACAACAAGTTCAATACTCTCATTCTGCCTAGGGTTTCATGCCTTATTTATAGCCTTCTTGAACCTCTTTTTTTCCATGAAATTCAGCTCTCCATGCGTCAAAAATCCATGTAGCCAAAAGAGTCTCAAAAAATGGCCCCATGCATAACTATTATTAAAGCCCAAAGTAAATATCCAAAAATGTGTAAAACCAAAAACAAATATTCAAGCCCAAATTCAACAAGCCCAAAGATGAAATAATGATCCCAAACCCAAATAAAAAATCCTAACAAAAATATCAACAATCTAAAATCATAAGGCCCAAACTTGATTAAAATCAAACCCAAAACAAAACATCCAAGACCAACATGCCCAAGTCTAAAGTCCACAAACAAAATCCAAAATCCAAATATCAATAAATCTAGATTATACAAATCAAAACCAAAATTATAGAGCAAACTGAAGATCAACATCTAATAGGCAAATTCCAAGTGAAACAAATATCTAAAGCCCAAACAAGCAAACTCAACAATGAAGAACAATAACTGTAGGAATCAAAAATAAAATGATTAAAGAAATAAAAAATGAAAAAGAGCATCTAACCCGTTTCTTAAATGTAATGTGGAATGAGGGACAAAGGGAAATAATGAGATAATAATAATAATAATAATAAATAAACAAATAAAAGAAAATGGGTGAGATAAGAGAAAGAGAGAGAAAGTGAAGAAAAGAGAGAAGTAAAGGGAGAAAAGAGAACACCAACCAACAATGGCTTGTCGATGGCGACTATTCGGTGGTGAGAGTGGTGAGTATGGGGCAGCCATGGTTATGGACCTTCAAGGTGAGAGAAAGAAATTGGTAAGAAGAAGAAAAATGAAAGGAAAAGAAAGACAATAAAAAATGAAGGAAAAAGAAATAAACAAAGAAAATGGAAGGAAAAAGGAAAAATAAAAAGGGGAAAGGAGGCTATATAATTGCACGTGAGTAGGAGAAAAAAAATAGGGTGAAAAACAAGGAAGGAGAAAAAAAGTAAAAATCAAATCAAATAAATAAATAATAATAATTAATAATAAAAAAAAAAGTAAGAATGGGCTTAAGGCAAAATTTGGGATTTACAAATATGTTCCTCTTCAAAAGAGTTCACAATTGAAGTGTATAAGCCAATTAAACAAAATGGGCTCTACTAAAGTACTAAAATGATCACCAAATTTGTCCTAGTAATTAAGACACAAGCTCTCTAAGGTTATGAAATGTGCTCATTGATCTACTAGTAGAGAAATATGCAATATCTACGTGGATCTTAAGGAAGACTCTTCTGAATAAGGTAGTGACAATATCTATGTGAAACACTAAGGACCTTGCTATCCAAAGGGAGAGTGAACGGGTGAACAAGAGAGGGAAGAAGAAAAAAGAGAGAACTAGTTATTAAAGAAAATACTCAAGGCTAATAAAATGAAAATGAAAATAGGTCGAGCAATCAAGGCATGGACACTAGAGGAAACATAAAGAAGATTGAACATTTGGGATAAGACTCTAAAAAAAAAAAGTGGGATAATTAGGATCCAACTCTAGGAAAACATGAAAATGTAGGACAATCAAGGTAGCTCTAGGAAAACATGAAAAGGTTGGACAGTCAAAGCATCTAATAAAGACAAAAAGAGACCGAATAGTTAGGGCATGACACTAAGAAAACATAAAAGATGTTGGATAGTTAGGGCATGACATTAATAGAAAAACATAAAAAAGTCGGATAATTAGGGTGTGACACTAACAAAAACATAAAAAGTTAGACAATCAGGGTATGACACTAAGAAAACATAAGGAGGCTAGATAGTTAGGGTGTGATACTAAATAGAAATACAAAGAAGCTGGATAACCAAAGAGCAACACTAAAAGAAACCTAAAAAGGTTGGACAATCGGGGCACAACATTAAAAAAATATAGAGAAAGATCAGACAATCAAAGTGCAACAATGAAAGAAGCATAAGAAGGCCTGACAATTTAGGCACAACACTAAAAAAGAAACATAAAGAAGCTGGATAGTTAGAGTGCAACACTAAGAGGAACATAAAAAGGCGGTCACACAGTCAAGGTGCAATACTAAAAAAAAAAAACATGAAAGCCAGACAACTAGGGTGCAACAATGGGAGAAGCATAAAAAAGTCAAACATTCTAAGTGTGACACAAAAGAGACATTGAAAGGTTCACTAGTTAGGGTGTGACACTAAAAAAAGACATGAAAGGCTAGACAATTGGTGTGTAACATTAAAAAAAGGCATAAAAAGGTTGGATAGTTAGGATGCGACACTAAAAAAAGACATAAAAGGTTGGGCAATTGAAGCACGACAATGGAAGAAGTATAAGGTCGGACAGTTTGTGCATGACAATTAAAAAAAGACAAAAAAGTTAGACATCTCAAGCATTATGCTAAAAAAAACATGAAATGTCAAACAATCAAGGCACAACTCTAATAAGAGACATAAAAAGGTCAGATGGTTGTAAGATGACACTAACAAGAGAATAAAAAGGTTAGACAACCATGACGCAACACTAGGAAAACATAAAAGAGGTTAAACAGTCAAAGTGCAACACTAGAAAAAATATAAAAAGGTTGAATAGTTAAGGTACGATTTTAACAAGAGACATAAAAAGAGGTTGGACAGTTAGGGCTCAGTATTAAGAAAACATAAAAGATGTTGGACAATTGGGGCATCACACTAATAGAAAAACATAAAAAGCTTGGACAATTAGGGTGTAGTACTAATAAAGACATAAAATGATAAAGAGTAGGGTGCGACACTAATAGAAACTTAAAAATGGGTTAGACTTTGATAGTAAGGAACAGTCATGATGATTGAAAAAGTGACTAGGATAATACTCAAAATGTGGCTCTTAGCCAAATAATGATCTAAAGGCATAACTCAAGGCTAGAGAGTGACCAAGAAGAGGATTCAATCGTAAAGCTCAAGGCTCATATAAAATGATAAAAAAATAATCTAAGAATAACGCTCAGGTTGATCAATGAGCAAGATAGATAAGAGAAGAAGAGAAAACCTAAAAACACATAAAGGTTCGATTGAAAGTCAAATGATGACCTAAAAATGTGGCTTGAGGTTAATTGAGTGTGAGACAAAGATGACCTAATGGTACAACTCAAGGTTTGAATGATGATTAAGAAAATACCAAAGATGTGGTCACAAAGACTAAAAGACAACTAAAATAAGATTAAAAAGGGAAAAGACAAAAGATACAAAATGTTATATATCAAGTGGCATACTCCAATATACACTTGTCGATAATAAGATGAAAATCTCTAATCCTTAATTAGAAAAACTAAATAGTACTATGCGTCTTAGGACCATGCTATCAAAATAAAACTAAATGATGGACAAAAACAAAGCTAACCAAAGCTCTAAATCTAAATATGCAACAAGTCATGTCATGACATGTAGACTATCAAATGAAAAATGTCACAAACAATCAACAGTCTTTTAAGTCTTTCCATCATGGAAGATGTTAAATTTAGTATCCAAAAGGCACATGAAAGTTCAACTAGAAAACTCATGATTAGTCTACATCCTTCTATGATTTGGAGAGCAAAATAAGTTTATATGTCATGATGGAATGAGATGGGTGGATTGAATACAAGATATAAGTGTGAAGATAGTAAAAGAGGAGTGTTTGGGTATGAAATAAATGTAAGAGAGTATCTAAATCAAACCTAGGATGGTGAGAAGACAGAATCCAAGGCGTCATCACCTTTATAACCCATCAAAAACCTCAATCTAGTGGTTGAATTCCAATGCCCTAAAAAATCAATAAGATTGTCACGCCCTAGTATAAATACTTCCTTAAATGGCTATGCCCCAACATAAAAGACATCAAATTGATATCTCTCAACCTGATCACCTCTAGGAGAATGATTATGCCCCAATGTATGGAGTTAAATAGAGTGGTTATGCTTAGTATAAACTATTATTTCGAAAAAAAAAATCAATCACAAACTAAATGGGCTATGCCCTAACATGAATATATCAAGTCAAAATGGGTAAGGCCCAAACAAATTAATCATCTTCAAAATGAAACACTGATCAGTATATAGGGTAACATTTAAAAAGTTCAAACCTTAGTGCAAGGCAATCTCTAGAATGGTTATGTCATAACATACACAATCTCCTCAAGATAGACCTCTACTCCCTAAATTATTTTCATACTATAATGTGAAGAGAGTATTGAATCTCCTCTAGAAGACAAATATGCCCAGTGTAGGGAATCAAGCATAATGGTTATGCCTTACTATAAATTGTCAAATCAAAATCAAACTCTACCGTAGATCTCAAAATAGATATATGTTTATTTGAATCCAAGTGACTCCTAATCCATCATGCTCCATGAGAAGGAATAAAGTGGTTATGCCTTAGTATAAGATATCATCTCAAAAATCAATCATTGATGAGAGGGCTACACCTTAGTATAAACTCTCTAAGGTGTTTATGCCCTAGTATAAATCGTTAAATCAAAATTAAATTATATCCTAGAGCTCAAAAATGGATATATATCAATATGAATCCAAGCGACGCCTAATCCATCATGCTCCATGAGAAAGAATAAAGTGGTTATGCCCCAGTATAAGCTATCATCTCAAAAATGAACCATCAATGAGAGGGCTATACACTAATATAAACTCTTTGAGGTGGCTATGCCTTAGTGTAAATTGTCAAATCAAAATCAAACTCTATCTCAAATCTAAAAAATGGATATGTTGATATGAATCCAAGTGACTCTTGATCTATCATGCTCCATGAGAAGGAATCTATGCCCCAATATAAGCTATCATCTAAAAAATTAATCAACAATAGGAGGGCTACACCCTAGTATGAACTCCTTGAGATAGCTATGCCCCAATGTAAATTGTTAAATCATGATCAAACTTTAACTCATATCTCAAAAATGGATACATATCGATATGAATCTGAGTGACTCTTGATCTATCATGCTCCATGAGAGAGAATGAAATGGCTATACCCTAGTATAAGCCATCATATAAAAAATCAATCATTGATGAGAGGGTTATGCCCTAATGTAAACCCTCTCATAGTTTCTCATTGATCATGCTCCAAGTAATTTCCAACCAATCTCAAATGCTACCCATGTGTGAGTTATTAAGCATAATGCAGGATGTCATGGCCTTAAGGTGGTCTTAAGACCTAGGATGTAATGTAGGCTAAGGCAATAACATTAAAGAAACAAAGGGAAACTAAACTCAATAATCCTAATGATATGATCCCAATGCTTTTGGCATACACAGTGTTATAGATAAAGAAACTCAAAGATTGTGGACCTCACAGATACTCTATGATATAGATGATTGAATGAATGAAAATATGAAATTAATGAAAAAAAAAAAAAAACTAAGATAAAAACTACACAAATACTAACCATCCGCATGAATGAGTCAAAGAAATGAAAAAGACGAGGGTGAGACTCTGGATTAGGCTCAAATGAATTAAAAGAATAGTACAATGGCTAGAGGTAAAGTAGGCAATGTCAAAAAATGATAACTCAATATACATGCAAAAAAGAACATAACCAAGATGAATGAGAATAAAACTGCAAATAAAAAGAGTAATTGAGTACAAGAGAAGAAAAATGTCATAGTTAGAGATAAAACCCACAACTCAATCATAATTCAATGTATAAATGAGATAGATATATATAATGAAAGGATCAAAACTATCATACAAGCCGTTGACAAAGACTAACATTATAATTTTTTTTTTCTTTTTCTTTTTAACAATAATTGAACCAATGAATTAAAACAATCATGTACAAGAATCCCAAGGCAACCTATACAAATCTCGATATATATATACAAGAAAACTAACCCGTATGTACATATATGAACTCATAATGACGGAATAATGAACAATGACTTAAATGGGTAAGTATTGAGAAGAGGTATGGATGAAAGAATACAAATGATCAAGACGAAAATAATGAATACAAAACATGAATCACTTGAGGAGCTCACAACCTAGGTGATCCTATCTATGAGCAAAAATGTGCCAAGAGGCCTTAACCCTAGGTATGAGAAACAAGTAAGTAGGGTGATCAATTAAAAGACTAAATGTGCATGACTCAATTAGCTAGCAAATGGTAACTTTATACACAAAGGTGATTAGATAAATAGGCTCATGAAATGATGGCCACCCATCTTTGATCACAACCTCAAACATCATGTTCTTAAACTCTCACATGGTCAACACTAAAGATTGGTGTCTATTAAAATGTAGGCATTCCATCCTTCTAAAATCATGCATAAATATCCCATTTTGGATGCTCTATAACAACCTCAAGATGCTCATCTCAACCATAGAATAGTCAATGATCTCGTGCAATTAACCACCCTGCTCATCATAAGTCACCCTTCTCGCTTCATAAAATCAACCTCAAGTACAAAGAACAAATAAATAGATTAGAACAATGTCCATGTAGATGATGTTGTATAAGCTATGATAAGAAGGGATGTAAAAGTCATGTTATGATGTCAAGGGGTAAATATTGTACAAGACTTAAGATAGATAGGATGTAAAGGTTAAGGTGTGAATGGAAGTGAATAAGGTATAACTCTTATCACAAGACAAATGAGCCACAGTCTTAAGCTCCCTAATTCAGTCCTTTAGTCCTAACTTAATGGGCTCAATATCATCTATGATGGGTTAGGCCTAATGATCATGATAAGCAAGTGAATAATGCATCATATCGAAAGTTAACACATGCACCATAAGACACACACATATATTCAATGAAAAAGGTCAAGTCTAATGATCAATGTACATCCATAGTAGAAACAAATACTAACAGGTCAAAACACTCTATAAGGAATACAAACTCTAACTACACCACAAGACTAACACAGACTCAATAACCAAAATGACTAGCTTTGATGCAACAAAAATAAATAGTCTTACCAACTGTGACACCATCTCACCTACAAAAAGCCGGCTAGGTTCCCAAAACTTTAAGTAACATGACTCGCCTAAGGAACCTATCAATGACCCATGGAATACAAAACCCTAGGTTTATGTCTAAAAATGTCAAATAAACATATCCTAGAATGCTACACCTAACGTACAACCTAAAAGATTGACAATACATTTAAAAAAGTAAAGCCTCTTTATATACAACATCTTAAGGTTGACAAAATTCTAAGGGGAAGAAAACTATACAAGCTCAACGAATGTATAACCTAGAAGATTGATTAACTGACTCCAACTAATGAAGAGTGAAGAGGATGATAATACAACTAATCTATGTTGATGAAACTTAATGTTGATGCAAAATTGTTGTTATCAAACTCCTATACACAAATGCACCTATGTGTGGGTAGGTGTCCTAGGTTCAAGGATCTTATTCTCCTTTTACAAGGTAAAGGTGGCTCTAAAAGGTAGGATCAAAGGTACCTAGTAGGAGCAATTGTACTCATTACCAATACGTAACCTCCTACAAGCCTCCAAAAAGACTAGAAACTTCCATGCAAGGTGGTCATCACCTCTACACATGCACTTCCTTAACATCTTAGGGTGGTTTCTTAATGATTAAGGTTTTCTACTAGTAAGCGCATGTTACCTTTCTCAACACACATATAGGACGATCTAAACTATGTAGTGTGTGGTATAAGTGCATCCAAACAATCTCTTAAACTAAAGCAAAAAAGTAAACACATTGGTCACACATATATCTTGAATCTAGTTATGGGTTATACAAGTCTTTAATGATCAAACTCCAAATGGTGATGATGTGGTGACCTTTATTGACATGACGTTGATGATGTCATGATGCTCTCTAAGGCATCACAATGGTGTAATAAGATAGGATGATGACATGAAAAAAAATTGTGGAATGAAATGATAAGGTATGATGATGAGGCTAAGTGAGGTTGACAGTAAGAATGAGATAATAAGTTGGGATGCTGATAGGATAAGAATAAAGTGGAAAGGATGATATGGCAATGTAAGATGATGTTAAGGCATTAGGGATGTGGCAAAGTGGGGTGATAGTAGGGATTAGGTGACTAAATGGGATGTTGATAAAATAAAAAGTGATGCAATAAGGCTGATGATGTGGTAACCAACTCTAAGGCGATAATCTCATGGCATTGATGATGTCATGACAATACTCTAGGTGTCCCCAAACATACATTTAACCCACAACTAGACCCTACTCCTAATCACTAGTTTAGTTAGGAAACAAACAAGACACCAAGTCTCATACACCAAATACGAGATCAAAAGAAGAAAATCAACCAAGGTTAGGGAGTTTGAGATAGAGAGATAAACGTGTGTCCTACACAAAGAAGCAAAACATGCATTATGTAGAAGAAGGGTAGTCATGCAGTATACACTTATGCAAAATAGATATATACAAATATGAGCAAATATATACAAACACATATAATAACAAAAATCAATATACAGTAAGGCACGTGCAATATACACAAAATAATCATCAACTCAACCTCTCATATGCCCTAAAATATGCAAGCATACAAGAAAGGTACAATGTGAGGGTATCCACTAATTGATTAATTCAATGTCACATTTCCCCTCAACTTGAGTTCAAGCTTAATCTTCTAAACATTCCCAGTGGAGTCACCATTTTGTGGACTTGCATTTTTCATGTGCGTTCCCACTTGATGATGAGACACGTTTCTATTATGAAAATTTGATTTTTTTTTTTTTTCAAAAAGTTGGAATTGGAATTGCCACTTATTTTTGTTTGTTTTTAAAATAGAAAAAAAAGAAAAGAAATGAAGCTATGTTGTGACTCATATTTTAAGGGAAAGATATGTGGACCTTCATTTTTCATGTGCATCCCTACTTGATAGTGAGATTCGTTCTCTTAGTGAAAAAACGATTTTTATAAAATTGGAATCATCACTTATTTTTATTTATTTTTAGAAGGGAAAATAAAATAAGAAATAAAACTCTAAAAAATGACTCTTTAATTTTGGAAAGGTGCATCTTTGAAAAACCAAGTCTAAGTACGAATCAAGGTCAGGTTACCTATTTGGAAAGTATTATAAATGTAACACCCCTTTAAAGCCCTAAAAAGAAGTCTCTACTGACTAGGTTGAGGTAAGTATGACAATTAATCGATAAATTGTGGATACTAAAAATAACAAAGGTGATTATATCTAAGGCTAAACAAAATTTTATTCACATTGAAACAATCAAACCACAAAAATCAATCATACGAGAAAGAAAGACAAGCATACCTGAACTACAACCTAAAGCACTTTCATGAAAACATCAAAGTTAGTTTGTCAAATAATACAACATACAACACGCGTTCCATCTCATTCAAGGAATCAAACACCAATCATAGCATAATGAAGCAATATCAAATATGAAGATGTTGACATACAAAACATATCTATTTACAAAACTAAGGGATAAAAGTGTGTGGAGTGTGCCTGGATTGCATAAATAACTTACAAGGACTTTCCATAAAGCTAGAGGATGGTTAGAACAATTACAATAGTCAATAATTGTGATAGTGAATCTTAATACACATGGTATATGTATAGCTTAAATGAAATGACAAGAATCCAAAGAAATATAAACTATCACCTAGGACATGCATACACCTCATTGTTAAGGCTAAACCATGTACAAGATAACTTAAAAATACCAAAATTAGAGAATACGACAAAGCACGCAGGAAAGGGTGGGACAATTGCATTTACTTGAAAAACTCTAAACAAATATCCAGAAGCATTACTTCATCAAGAGGAAAAAAAAAATCATACAACATCCTCATTATGTCTATAATACAAATACCAAAGCCAAGATCAAGTGATGAATAGTCAATTAACTCTAGATTAAATAATAAATAAAACATTATATAAAAATTTCACCATGCAAACAAATCATAATATATATATATATATACATCTAGAATGTGAATTTAATTACAAAATTTTTCAAAGAACATCTCCTATATGTCCAGCTTATCATCCAACTAGCCAAACAATATATTGAGGCATTGATTAATTCCAATTTACAAAAGTATATCAAAAGGTTTAGAATATGATAGAATTTAATAGCATGCATAAACTAATTTTTTTAACCAACCTAGAAGTGCTATAAAATCATACAAAAAATCATGCAATATATTCAAAATGTCTAATTTACAAGAAAAATAATACAAGGCAAGAAAGTATATGGATCAATTCGAAAAACAATCAAAGAGGCTCTCTATTCAAAATTAGGATAGTGTAGTGGGTACGATAAAGGAAAATTATTTTTCCTTATTCGCAAAACATTTTTTAATATTTTATGCATATAAAATAAATTTCAAGAAGTCTAGAATCTAGGAAGAAAGGTTAATTTTTTTTTTCAAAGTCATCTAGTAATTCAAAAATACAAAAAGCAGTCAAGGTATTCAAAATTGGGCAAAACTTGAACCTACCAAAAGATTAATTGATAATTTCCATTTGAAATATGATTTTTGATCAAACATCAAAAATCAAGTTATGAAGTTCACAATTTTATACAACCACAGGAAAAATCTTAGGAGTATTATAAATTAGCCAAATCAAATTTTTATTCTAGAGACACAAAAAATCCAAAATGATGACAATAAAAGGTTTTTAAAAAATAATTTTATGTAGAGGTTTCACCAAATTCTCATTTGATATACACAAATCTAGACTATGGATTCCCAACCTTGCATAAGTATTGACAAACTCATCAAAGCTGAGAATTATCCCATTCATTTAGAAGCACAAGCTTGGATTCATATTCCACTCAAAATCAAATTTTTTTATTGAAAATAAAAGAAATGTGTAAACCAATTAAACATGATTGCATATTTTTTAAGAAAATGAATTTTTTTTTCTTTTTGATCCTAAGAACTATAGAAGGAGTTTTTGAAATACATTTTAATAAAGAACATTTTGAGAAAAGACTTTTTTTTTTTTAATAGAGAAAAGTTGCATTTTAAAACCATAAAATATAAGGATAGAAAACCAAACAAAACAAGAGAAAATAAAATCACAAGGTGATATTTTCTAGCAACCAAGCAAAGTAAGTGAGAGTAAATGCCAATCTTCATTTGTTTCCAAGGGCCTAAAAAAAATCAAATTAAATGAAGATTCACTAAAGCAACAAGAAAAGTATTTTAGATTAGACAAACTAACAAGATATCGATTCATGAACTAATCACTAGGATTTTAAAAGCATATAAATTAAGATAAGGATGATCAAGAACTTACATTAATGATTTTAAAACAAATATTAAAAAAACATGGGATCAATTTAGCTAAGGAACTAAAATTATAGAAGTACCTAAACTAATTAAAATGAGTTTGACTAAATTTAAGTAAACCAAAAACATGAACTTTCAAACATAAAATTAATTTTATTAATAAACTAAAATTATCAGAGTACTTAACTTTCAAACATAAAATTAATTTTATTAATAAACTAAAATTATCAGAGTACTTAAACTAATTAAAAAGATCTAGACTAAATCAAAGCAAACTAAAAAAGTAAACTTTCAAGCATAGAATTAATTTTATTAATCAACAAAAATTTATAAGTGTCTAAACTAAATAGATGAATTAAATTAAATCAAAGTACAATAAAAACATGAATTTTCAAACATGGAATCAATCTTATTAATGAACTAAAACTATAAAAGTACCTAAACTAATTAAAATGAAACAAATTAAATCAAAGTAAACTAAAAACATGAACTTTCAAATATGGGATCAATTTTATTAATGAACTAAAATTATAAAAGTACCTAAACTAATTAAAATGAGCTAGACTAAATCAAACCAAACTAAAAACATGAACTTTCAAATATAGATTCAATTTTATTAGTAGACCAAAAATTATGAAAGTATCTAAACTAAAGAGATGAATTAAATTAAATCAAACTAAACTAAAAACATGAATTTTCAAACATGGGATCAATTTTATTAATGAACTAAAATTATAAAAGTATCTAAACTAAATAGATGAATTAAATTAAATAAAAGTAAACTAAAAACATGAGCTTTCAAGTATATAATCAATTTTATTAATGAACTAAAACTATTAAAGTATCTAATCTAAATAGATGAATTAAATTAAATAGAAGTAAACTAAAAACATGAACTTTCAAATATATAATCAATTTTATTAATGAACTAAAACTATAAAGTACCTAAACTAATTCAAATGAACCAAATTAAATTAAAGTATACTAAAAACATGAACTTTCAAATATGGGACCAATTTTATTAATGAACTAAAATTATAAAGGTACCTAAGCTAATTAAAATAAAAATTCAAACAAATTGAAAAACATGAATTTGATTAGATGAGATCAATTAAACCTGTAAACTAGAATTTGTAAAACACAAACTATATAGGATGACTCAAAACTAAGATTAATAAAACTAATTAAGATTAACAATTCTAACTTTCAATCTAATGGAATCAAAACAAATATAAAGAAAACTAACTTACAAACCAAAATTTAAGAATCGAAACAAAAAAAAAAAAAAAAAAAAAAAAAAAACTGCCTTATCTTCTCCAAATGGTGTGTGTGGGTTGCCCATGGTAAATCTTGAAGTGGCAACATGCCACTTCTTTTCCAATATGCGTGGCTGTGTTTGGGGCTGTGGATGAGCCACTAATATACATGGTAGCAAGTGATCCTCCATGTGCATGCATATCCTCTCTGATCGGCAACGTGTGAGGTCCCTCCTCTCCTTAGGAAGCAGTGTGTGTTGTATAGAGAGAATCCCTTCCTTAAGGAACATGTGGTTGTTAACTCTCCTTCAACGGCGGACTGTGCATTCCCCTCTCCATGGAGCCATGTGGTGATTTTATTCTTTTCTCCAAAGCGGACTCCATTGTCAAAGTGGCCCTCACTTTTTATACGTCCTCATCCAAAAGAAGAAATCCATTTTTTTTTAGAAAGTGGCCCCATGGATCCTATGCATGCCATAAGTTTCTTTTTGAAAAAAAAATTGTGCATTACTTTCCTTTAACAGTCTAAAGCCCCCATCTATATCATATGTAGACTACACTTTTTTAAGGAAAGAATCCTTTATGTGTGTTGCATAAATTTCTTCTTTCCATTTGCATCTTGTAAAAGGTCAATGGATGCGTGTTGTCCACATGCAAGCTGCGAGTTGTATCTCTTTAACCAAAAAAGGATCTCTAAAGTGTTTTGATCTCCATCTTATTATGAGGGTAGTCATGTACGCCAAGGGATCTTCTCTAATGTGAGCATTCAAATCTCATGCAAAATTAAAATAAAGTTTAAAATTAGTAAAAGTCATGAAATTGAAAATTAAAACAAAGTAAAATTATGCAAATAAAATTTAAAGTTCAATCATATGCGTATTTAAGATCAAGCACGAATTTAAGCAATTAAAAAAGTCATAACATTAGTGTCACATAAATTTTCTAAGATAAATAAATAAAACAAACAAAAATATAAGAAATAAAATGCATGCAGTGTTTTAAAGTCCTCATTAATGGTCTATTGTGACTCTTTCGATCACTGTCTTTGGACTTTTTTTGGAGACATCTTGGAGGACTTTTAGGGATCTCCGATGTGATTTTTCAATAACCTCTTATTTTAGTTTAGGATTTTTGCTTTGTTTTTGTTGTTTTTTTAGTGCCTTTAGGTTTAATTTTGATTTTTATATTTTTTTTAGTGCAAGATTAATTTTCAATATTTTGAATTTTTGTGGCAAGATTAATTTTTAGTTTTTAGCGTGAGAATTGATTAGTATTTTATTTCATGATCGATTTTGATTCGTGAGTACGTATTTGATTTTAATATACATGATTGATATTTTTAAAATTTTTAGGTATGCATGTGATTGACTTTTTAATTTTTAATTTCATGAAATTGATTTTTAATTTTTGTGGGCATGAGATTGATCTTTGTTTTTTTTAATTGTGTGATTTTTATTTTTTAAAAATTTTCTTTTTTTAGTTTTGAATTGCATGTGAATTAACCTTGATTTATTTTTACATGTGATTAGCTTTAATTTTTATTTTATTTTATTTTTTATTGTGTGATCTACATTTTGATCATGAATGCATTTTCTTTTTTATTTTATTTTATATGAGATTATGTGAGATTGAAGACAACTTAAGGGAACATTCTAGAGGTGCATTTTTGGAAAATTGAGAGATTTTGATATTTTTGGAGGGAAGATGGAAGAGTTATCTAGAAGTCTTTTTGAATTTTTGAGGAAAAATTAGAAGGGAAAAGAGAAGATTCAAGAGGAAACTTTAGATTATATTGATTTAAGATTCTAGAGGGAAAATTGGTATTTAGATTTAATAACTTTTGATTGATTATATTGATTATCCATGATTTGATTCCATTTTTTTCTTTTTTTAGTTGCTTGATGGTAGTTTAGTACTTCTTTGATTTTTTAGTTGTTAGTTCTGATAATCTCATGATAGTTATTTTTAAAAAAATCTTTAGATGTTAGTTTTGTTGATTTTGATGTTAATTTATTATTTCTTTGAATCCTTAGTTGTTACTTTTAATAATTTCATGTTAGTCATTTTTTAAAAACACTTTAGATGTTAATTTTGTTGATTTTGATGTTAATTCATTATTTCTTTGAATTTTCAGTTGTTAGTTCTGATGATATCATGTTAGTTATTTTTAAAAAAATTAATCTTTAGATATTAATTTGATGATCTTGATTGTTTGTTTGAATATTTTTTATAATAACACATTTGCTATTCATTTATAAATTATGATAATTTCATGAAATTGATATGTTTTTATTTGTTGATTGATGCCTTTTAAGATTAGAGTTAGACTTATTTTTTGTAGGGATATTCTCACCCAAGTAAGACCCCTTGATTATACATGATAGGAGGCCTAGGATTATTTAACTTGTCTTTTCCTTGCTTTTGGATTGTTTTGTAGATGTTTGTTCATAGTGATTATAGATGTCATGTTGTATGTCGCCCTACTTTTGTTGAAGTTGTTGTTGGCTGATGTCTCTTATGTATTTTTGCCTAGGGAAAATTAATTTTTCAAAACCTTTTTAAAAGGAAATTCAATTCTTAAACTTTTCTTGAAGAAATATCATCTTAGGTATTTAGGATTCAAAAATCTTTCTTGAAAAGAAAAGAAAATGCAACCAATTTCAATCGGTATGTATCTTTTCATCATTTCTTTTTAAAAAAATGAATGTCTTTTTTGGCACATGAATCCAAATAAACATGGAATAATCCTTGACTTTAATGAACTCATTAATGTTCATGTGAGGTTGAGGATGCATGAATAAAATACCCTTGATAGGTCTCCTATTTTTTTTCATTACATTTTGGCCACGTGTAGGACATATTTTTCTATAAGAGAGGGAACACTCTTTTTGGACTACCTTTATTACCACCCGGAGACATTTTCTGTAGAGGGAAAAATGGAGTAGGTGTATTTTTTAGTGGATTGTAGAGTTGGTTAGGGGTTCATTCTTTTCACCATTTTTTTGGTTGGAGTTGCTAACCATCGAGGATGGGACACGTAGCTGGGATTTTTTTTTTTTTTTTTTTGGAGGGGAGGGGGAGTGAGTGAGCAGGAGAATATAGAGGATATTCTCTAGAAAGGAAAAGAGATTTAAGGAAGAAAATATTAGATTAGTTAGGGAGGTGTCTGTAATAGAAAGATAAAGGGAAATGGAGTGAGATGAGTAAAGCTATGGAAGAGAGCATTCTAGAAAGGGTTTTTTTTTTTTTTTTTTTTTTTTTGTGGTGACCGCTTAAAGCAAGTTAAGTGAAAAAGAGATAGTTGGAGCATGAAGCAAGAGTGAAGAGAGAGCTTGAAGTAGAGTAATGAGAAAAAACAAATGTTGGAGCTGGCTAGATTTTGGGTTTCTAGAGAGAAAGAAAAGCAGGAAGCCAAGCATATTCTTGCTTAAAAGGAGGATTTTTAGGTATGCTTGTTGTGATTTCATTGCTTGTTTACATTTATTGCTTTGTTTTTCATCCTCTCATGTGGTTCCTAAACACTGTTCATTTGTTTGTTATTACTTAGCTTTTCTCACATTTTTTTTTTTTTTTCATCTGAGGAAAGGTTTGGATGTGGTTTTAGTTTGCCATTGATCATAGAACCCATTGATTTCAACTTGAAATGGATTCCTATTTAATTGGTCTTTTGTTTATTCTTTTGGATCATATTCTAGTTTTTGGGACATTTCATTTCTTTGCATGGGATATCTTAAACCTCATCTCTGTTCATTATCATTTATTGTGCTTACTTCAAATTGCTCTGTTTTGCTTCGTGGGAGTTGTTGGTTTTTGTGTTTGTGGAGGGAAATTGAAGTTCATTTGGGGGTAAAGTTTGAGCAATTGGAAAGAGGAGGAGATTGATGGAAGTGGAGGTGGAAGAACATCACTGGATTGTTGTTGCATACTAAGAAGGTTATGTGAGCACTTGATGATCACTTGGATATTAAGGGGACATGTTTGTTGTGGCAAAGTGATTCTAAGTACATAGTTGCTGAGTGTGTGGATAAGGAAGTTCGAATCTAGGATATTCCCTTTGGAGATTGTGTAAGAACTTTCAATGGGCACTCCAACACCATTTAGTCTTTGGGTACATCTATTGATAAGAATTTCCCGGTTTCTAGTTCTCTTGATGGTATTGCCTGGATATTTGAGATCGTAGAGTTCCAATGGAGCCAATATTAGACAAGGGAAATCCTCACTTTGGAGGAGCTTCTGGATGAAGGAGAAATAATCCAAGAATGAAAAGCTTTAAATGGTCCCCTTATTAATTTCTATAAAACAAAGTCTAGTTGGAATTGCTACTATGGTATATTGTTGAAGAATCTCTTGAGGTTCATGCTAGTGCAGAAGAAACACTATGTGCTACAACTCGAAATGCTCCATAAGCTCTTGCTACAAAATTGAATCTAAGCACAAAATTCCTCCTTTATCAAATCCAATCTCAAGCCAAACAACTTCATGCATAAAGCCTCAGGACAATCCACCATTTCCCTAACCTTCATACCCACTAAGCTCATCACCATACTCACCACCTTTAGTTTACCCCCCATACCATACTCACCACCATCAACCTAACCCATATCATCATGCCCACTAAACACTCCTCATTCCTACATAATATTGACCATTGTTTGACATTGGCTCAATTTGAGTTTTGAAAGTTTGCTTGAGAAGACATCGGTTGAGATAGATGTATACTTGGTCAGTCCAATTGAGTACACATCTGCAATGAAAAATGCTAAAACAATTACCTTCAACAACGGAACTAGATCACCATATTCTTCTCAAAGAAAGAACTGAGCCCACAACCCAAGTCTTGACACTTTGTTTGCTCCACAAGTTGAACTATTGGCAAGAAATAAAAAAATGACGCTTGGACATGCTTATATGAAAAGAATTTACAAGATGGCAATAGAAAATCCAAAGGCTCCATATTCATGGTGCAATGGGTTGGTTCTCTACAAAAACTGAGTGGTTGTTCCTCTAAATTCCCACATCATTCCTCAACTCTTACGAGACTTTCATGATTCTCATTTTGGTGGGCATTTTAGAGTGTTGCGAACATACAAGAGATTAGCAAAACAATTCTATTGGCTTTCCATGCAAGGTGGTACATGATTATGTTTCTTCTTGTGATGTTTGTCAAAGAGCCAAAGTTGAAACTCTTTCTCCAACTAGACTCTTGCAAACATTACCCATTCCATGTCAAGTATGGGATGACATCACCATGGACTTCATTAAAGGCCTTTCAACCTTTAATAGCAAAAACACCATTTTCATGATGGTAGATCACCTCAGCAAATCAACTCATTTTTTGCCATTTGCTCATCCCTTCACTATAAAAATAGTGGCTGAAAAGTTTATAGAAGGCATGGTGAAACTACATGGTATGCTAAGAACCATTATTAGTGATCAAGACCTTGTGTTCATTAGTAATTTTTGGCATGAATTTTTCAAGCTTTCAGGAACTCAATTAAAGGTGAGCTCCGCCTACCACCCATAAGTTGATGGATAATCAGAGGTAGTTAATAGATCTGTTGAGCAGCACCTTAGATGTTTTACCCACTAACAACTTTGCAAATGGAGCTCACTTTTTCCATGGGCTGAGTTTTGGTATAATACAACATACCACGCCTATACGAGAATGACACATTTTCAAGCCCTATATGGTCGTTTACCACCAAACATTCCTAATTACCAATTGGACACATCCTCGTCGGTGAATGAAGTGGATCAAAGTCTAGCATCACGAGATACGTTGCTACAACAACTCAAGGCCAACTTACATGCAGCAAATAATCGAATGAAACAAGTAGTAGATGCTAAGCAACGGGACATTGAATTTCAAGAAGGAGACATGGTTTTCCTTAAACTACACCCATATCAGTAGCAATCAACCTTTAAAAGGGCATATAAAAAATTAGCAAGATGGTTTTATGGACCCTTTCAAGTTGAGAAAAAGGTTGGCAAAATGGCTTACAAACTCAAGCTTCTAGCAGAATCTCGTATTCATCCTACCATCCATGTTTTATTGCTTAAAAAGAAATTGGGAGAGACAGATAATGTCTATGTTGAATTACCACCACTTATTGTTGATAAAGAAATTATTATAGAACCTATAGCCATTCTAAATACCCGTTAGGTGAAAAAGGTGTCTCACTTTGTCGAAGAAAGCTTGGTTAAATAGAAATACCTTCCTGAAAATGATGCCACCTATGAAAATACACAAGAATTGCAAGATAGGTTCATTAATCTGGACCTTGAGGACAAAGTCCTAGTGAAAAGAAGGGGTTTTGATAAGCCAAGACATTCTCAACGTGGGCCTATTAGAAATCTAAGGTCATGTAAGGAGGTCATACTATGCATGGGAAGATGGATGTGTTGTGAAAGACTTAGTCAAGTTGTTCTCTAACATTCTCATATTTGCAAAAGAGTGGGTCATGTTCACATATTGCAAAGCAGTGGAAGGAGTGGGTCATGTAGTCATTAGTTATTTATTTGCAACATGTTAAGTGGTTGTTTCCTTATTTGTAACGATTGTGATCTTAAGTTTTGGAGAAACTTTGTGTATTTAAGTTTGATTAGATTCAATAAGAAGGGTAGCAAATATTTTGATCCAAATTCTTTGGTTTATTCTCACCCTAAGAGAATTCTATTCAGGTTTTGACTAAGACCTATCAATGTCCCATGTGGGGTAACAATTGTTGATTTGGGTGCTAGGAGTCTCACAAAGGATTGTCGATGGCTCGGGAAACTTGATCTTAGCAGAATTTCCACAACTCTAAAGGGAACCCTGCAAATTGAAGTCTTATTTGAAGTTGATGCAGGAGAATATCCTAAATTCTAACTGGCTCTCTTATTGTCTTCACTGTTGCAATCGCCAACACCAATAATAGTCACAATGGGACCTTAAACCCCAGTTTTGCATGCCATGCATGACCACCTTTTCCTTTTCTTGGTGTGTTTTTCCTATTTTGATGAGAATTTACAAGTTTTAAATAAATTTTGAAAATTATTTTCAACTGAAATGAATCTCAATTTTCCAAAAACTCCCTTAGGCATCTTTAGAATAACAATATTCAGTTTTAATAAATCCTTGCTGCCATTTTCCTTCTGGCATGCACTTTTATTATTTTTCTCTAAGCTTTTTTTTTTTTTTTTTTTTCACTTTTTTAATAAACATGGATGAATTTTATAATTTCAAAATAATGGAATTTATGGAATTTATTCATTAAAAATAAATTGGGCTTTAGTGGGGCCTAACATGAGATTTTCTGGTTTGTGGATTGATTGCTATGCTTGATTAACTTAGCCCTATTCTATGACATGCATGTGATTATTTTGTACTTGTCCACTAACCTTATTTCCATGATAGCACATTATTGATTCGTTACTTAGGTACCCATCCTATATTCTCTCATTTGTTTGGTCACTTTTCGTTGCTATTTAAGCCATATTATTTTCTTTGATCATTTATTTTTGGTATCCACGATTAATAGATCAATTGTCACTCTTGCCTTAACTAGTTAGTAGAGACCTAATTCTTAAGGCTTAGAGGGGTGCTATGGTTTATCATCGTACCTTTCCAATAAGTAACTTGACCCTCGGACCCAAACTCGATTTTTCATAGACCTATTTTCCTTCAGGAGTCACACTTAGGGTTTTTCTTTCTTATTTTGTTTTTCCCTTTAAAAGTAAAATAAAAGTAAGCGGTGACTCCAAAAAAAAAATTCCAAAAAATAAAATTTTCAAATAAAAAGCAAGTCTCGTCATCAAGTGGGAACACATACAAAAAATGCGGGGTTCACACTTAGGTTTTTTTTTAAAAAAAAGAAAATTCTATGCTTGGAACATATTCCTAACTTCTTAAACTTGTCAATTGAATTTTTTTTACCAAAAATCATTTTTTAAAAAAAAAATAGGAGAACCAAACTAGTTTTTACATAGGTCCCATTCTGGACACCTAGACTAATTTTGCCGAAATAAATTATTTTTCATTTTCTTTAATTTTCATTGATATTTTTTCTTTAATCAACACTTCCTGAACTTAAGTTTAGACACTTATTTTGTAAAAAATTGATTCCCTAAGTGGGAGCAAAAAAATTTATTTTTCTACACCTATTGCATTGGCTTTGTTATGTAGTTAGGGATTGTTTGGTTCGATTTAAAATTCTTCCTTATGTTATTTAATTATGCTTTTTTTTCTAAAAATTAGACATCTTAAATGAGTTGTGTAAATTTTGGTAAGATTTTATCATGCTTTTAAATAAGTTAGTAAAATTTGTCTTTATGCATTATTGAAAACTACCCTATTTATGGCCAGTGTTTGTGAATTAATCCAATATTGATTGGGATATGATTTGGGTAATTGGCCAATTAGGTTTTATTCTAGACTTAGTGGGTATTTGATAAATCAACTTAATAACTTAAAGTAACTTAATAACTTAATTTAAGGCATTAAGTAAATTCGAATAACTTAATCTAAATCATTAAGTAAATTCAGCATGTTTGGTTAAATTACTTAATATAACAACTTAAAGTTAAAAACAACTTTAAGTAACAAGTTAGAATGATTTACTAATTCTTAATTTTGTATCTCCATTTTATTGGTTTGCCCTATTTTTCCATGGTAACCCTCTTCACACCCATGACCTTCACTACTCTTCATGACCTCACTTTTTCTCCGCATTTAAACCTTGTTTCTCCTCGATTGAACCTCCATTGCTACTACTACTCTTCCTTGGCTTCAAGATCAATACTAGGAACAACCATGAGGTAACATTCGATTTATCATTTTTCAATGGAAACTTAAACTTGAAATTGGGTATTTGTTTGTTTCGCTTTTTGGAGTGGATTTTGAGGTCATGTTTAATAGCCGAGAAAGCTATAGGAAAATAAAAATGAAAGCTTGTGTTTTTTTTTTTTATTGGATTTTCTCCTAGGTTTTTTCAACTTTAGTACTTCCTGCTGTTACTTGTTGTTGTAGAAATCAAACTAAAATAATTAATTGAGGCATTATAAAAAAATAGAGCAATTATAGGGAAGAAAGTGTTTGTTCAAAGAAACTAATTTGGACTGTCCCATTTAATTAATTCTATACATTGGGGTCAGCCATTGGTAGAACTAGGACTTGGAAGCCCAAATATAGAGCTATTGTCATAGTTTCATCATCAATAGAGCTAGAGAAGGTCTTTTGCTTTCCCTTGTTCATGTCCACTTCCATGGTAGTATTGCAGGAGGACTCTTGTTCATCGTATCTTGTTGGGCCTAAACTAAGGAGAGGAAGAGCTTCTCTGAGAGGGAGAGAGGGGGGTGAGTAAGGATGGTTGTTGTTGGTGTTGAAGTTGTTTTGGTACAATTTTTTGAAGTCATACTCAGGAGGATACATAGATTGATTGGAAAAAGAACGAGAAAAAGAGATGTGATAAAGAGGATTGAGGTTGAACCATCCATTGGAGTAATTGGAATAGGGATCAATCGTGATAAAAGTTGAAAAGAAAGAATAGTTTGGTATATAGATTTCCTATTAGAGAGAGAGAGAACAATAAAATATTCATAAATTTTTATTCAATAATAGAGTGAGAAATGAGTAAGGGGGCATTAATTCTATGGAGCAACAAATAAAATTGAGTTCTCTTTCATATCATAAGATGATAAACAACTTAGTAGTTAAACAAATAAAATATAGTTATGCAACTCATGCTTGTAGATGAATTCTTATATTTGTTATATTCAATTAGATTGTTAGAATTAGCTGTAACAATTTTTCGCAATCTTCACGTGGTATTTTTATATTATATAAGTAAGCACCAAAGGCAGCTTTGGGTGGGCTTCTTATATTTCACACATATCACATGTGTCAAGTTCATGATTTTTAGTTAATTATAAGAGACTGAAAAGGAATGGAACAATTCAAATTTAATTAATTTAAATTGGCATAATAAATTTTGTCCTTTATAAATGATTTTGGCAATCTTCCTTAAAAAGAAAAATAGAGTGATAAATTAATTAATTATTAAATTTGCATTAAAAATATGTATGACTTGGTTGTCCTGAATGAATGTTTAATAGAAATGAAATAACTCCATTTTCCTTTGCATATAACACAACTTGTTGCTAAACTACAACACATCCACATACTATACCATAATAACTCTCTCCCTCTACATATATATATATATATATATGCCACCTACAAATGCTTCATTGTATATATAATAAATGGCTTTTTGCTTAGATAGAGGTAAGTCACAACTTCTTATTGACAAGGCCAATCCCAATGGGGTAATGGGGAGGATATTGATTTGATGTACATATCTCCACAACCTATTAAGGAAAGTGACACAAGACAAGAATAAGATTTAAATTCAACAACAAATCTGGAAGTGATTTGCAGCAATCATCAAGCCGAGTATCACAGCCTGCAATTGATGTAATTATTTTATTTTTAGTAAAGCAAATCTGTAACCGTTGTACATGATATTTCCTTAGCTGTACAAATTCCTTAGATAGGTTTGTAAACCTTTGTATAAAGGTTTGCTAAACAGATCAATATAAGTGTGTTGACATTTCCATTATAAGCTTCAGATTATTTACTTTTCTACATGGTATCAGAGCAACTCTCCAACGAGAATTTGATCCTAATGTCTTCCCCAACTCAGCCTACCTTCAAAATCCCCCTTGTTGTTTTTAACATCACAGCTCAGATCAATGAGAAACTCACACCTTCCTCTTTTCTCCAATTGAGAGCTCAGTTTGAGGCTCTCCTAATTGGCTATGATCTAATGGACTATGTTACTGGCGAATCCCGTTGCCCTCCCTCCGACGGCACCCCACCATCTATAGCCAAGAAACACCACTGGGTTAGGCAAGATAAATTAATTCTTAGTGCCATCCTTGGCTCTACTTCCCCAACCATTACCCCTCTTATTGCCACAGCAAAAACCTCCTATGATGCCTGGAAAAAATTATCCATAATGTATGCAAGTAAATCGTGTACAAGGGCCATGCAACTCAAGGAAGAACTCACCTTGATTTAGCGTGGAAACTGCCCAATTCCGGAGTACCTTTATGCTGTTAAAGGCCTGGCTGATGAGATTGCACTCATCGACCACCCAATCTCCGACGACGACATCACTCTCTACGTCCTCAACGGGTTAGGGCCCGAATTCCGTGAGATTGCTGCCCCTATTCGGGCCAGAGAAAAATCCCTTGCCTTTGAGGAGCTTCATGACATCCTTGTAGGGCATGAAAATTACCTGTGCAGGATGGAGGCCGCTACCCAGCAGCTCGTGGCAGCTGCAAATTTCACAAGCCGACGCTCTAGCTTCTCTGCATCTCAGCAACAGAAAGCTTCTCACAAGGGAAAGGGGTCTCCCCGTTCACAAGGCCAGAATCGGTCTTCCAGCTCAAATGGCCCATCTCGTGACCCACGCCGTTCCAATAATTAGGGCCGATTCACCTCTAATCAGAGACGCTATTAGCCCAAATGCCAGTACTGTGATCAAATGGGCTACACGGCCAAGGCCTGCCCTCAATTAAATTCTTCTGAAATGACTGTTAATTGTGCAAGAACTTTTGATGGTCAAGAAAATAAATGGTTAATTGACTCTGCAGCCTCTCACAATATCATGGGGGATATAAAAAATTTATCAATTCACTCTGAGTATGATGGCACTGATGAAGTCCTTCTTGGTGATGGTACAGGTTTAGCGGTTACGCATATTAGTTCTTTAGCATTACCCACACCCAAAAAAATCTTTCATTTACATGATACTTTATGCGTTCCCAATATTCACAAAAATCTCATTTCAGTTCATCATTTCACCAAGCAAAATGATGTTTTTCTTGAATTTCACCCTTTTTTTTCCTTGTGAAGGCACGATCCATGGGGGTGATACTACTAAGAGGTGCGTGTGAGAATGGCATCTACATTTTTCCCAACTCAATGGTGGCTCCTTCTACTCCCAAAATGGTTGCTTATGTGCATGAACGGACTTCAATCGACGGGTGGCACAAGCGTCTTGGACACTCATCGATTAAAGTTGTTCAAAATCTTGTTAATCTTTTTTCCCTTCCTCTCACAACAAATAAATTACCATTGTCCTGTACTTCCTATTCAATCAATAAAGCACATCAACAACCATTTGGCTCTATAAGTTTTCAAAGTCATTCTCCCCTTGAAATTATTTACAATGATGTTTGGGGTCCTGCGCACGTTATCGGTTTAAATGGTGAACGTTATTATCTTATTTTTGTGGATCATTACACCAAATATATATGGTTTTACCCAATGTCCACAAAATCTTTTGTTTCTACTATCTTTCCACAGTTTAAATTACTTGTTGAAACAAGATTCAAGTGTTCCATAAAAAGATTGTACTCGGACAATGGTGGCGAATTTTTGAGTTTAAAAAAATATTTGTCCAATCATGGCATAAGCCACTACACCACCGCGCCCCATACCCCCTAAAAAAATGGTGTTTTCGAAAGACGTCACCGTCATCTTGTCGAGACGGGTCTCACCTTGCTTCACGATGCTTCTTTACCTCTTTCTTATTGGCCCCATGCCTTTCAAACAACCACCTATCTCATAAATCGCCAACCAACCCCTCTTCTTAAACACAAGTCTCCATTTGAGGTTCTTTTTGGTCAGCAACCAAATTATCTCAAATTGAGAAAATTTGGTTGTTTATGCTACCCTCTCACAAGGTCATACAATACCCATAAATTACAACCAAAATCAATCCCTTGTATTTTTCTCGGCTATTCCCAAACACAGAATGCCTATAAATGTACGGATCCATTAACGGATCGGTTGTATATCTCACGGCATGTGACTTTTGATGAATTGCAGAGCCTATTCCTTTTAGAATCTTCAGCCATGACCAAACCCTATACATGTAACCTCTAATCTCCACCAAACAACAACCAAAATGCAGCCATGAAACTTCACTACGTGGCTAAAATTTAGCTATTCCAATTCCATTGATTTTCAGTTGGGAATTAACATCTTTTCCGCTTGAATTTCATCCACTAACAGCCACAAATTCCATAATTCTTCGTAAATAAAGATTCAACTACCAAATATCAATTACAAGCCACCAAATTCATGAAAGTCGCATGCTTGGAAACTTAAAAATTAAATTTGGACTTTTGGAAACTTTGGAGATGGAAACTTAAAGAATAAATTTAGAATTTTGGAAATTTTGGAAATAGAGACTTAAAGAATAAATTTGGAATTTTGGATATTTTAGATCTAAAAACTTAAAAATTAAATTTGGAATTTTGAAAATTTTGGAAATTTTGGAAATGGAAATTTAAAAATTAATTTTGGAATTTTCGACATTTTGGAAATGGAAACTTAAAAATTAAATTTGGAATTTTGGAAATGGAAATGGAAACTTAAAAAATTAAATTTGGACTTTTGGAAATTTTAGAAATTTTGGAAATGAAAATTTAAAAATTAAATTTGGTGAGCTTTGAAAATGGCTTAGGAGAGTGGCCATGCATGGCTACATAGGAGCTATGAGGGGCATATGGTGGCCATGAGTGAACCGTGGGCTGCACGTGAGTTGGAGAATGGCCATATGGTGGCCATAGGTGAGTCGTGGGCTACATGAGAACTAGAGAATGGCCATATAGTGGCCATAGGTGAGTGGTGGGCTGCATGTGGTTTAGGTTTTGTGGAAAATGAACAGTGGAGGAGGTAGAGAGAGAAGTGGGTTTGGTGAGTCTGGAAGAAGGAAACATGGGTATGGTGGTGTGGATGGGTTGTGAGGTTGCATGGGCTACATGGTATGGTGTGGATGAGCTGTGAGGTTGCATGGGCTGCATGGGTGAGCTAGGGGTGAGTCGTGGGTGTCATGGGCTGCATGAGTGAGTTGTGGGTGAGCCGTGGGTATCATGGGCTGCATGGGTGAGATGTGGGTGAGCCGTGGAGGTCATGGGCTGCATGAGTGAGCTGTATAGGTCATAAGCTTTGTGGTGGGTTGTGGGTGCGTGTGGGCTGCATGTGGAGAGTGTGTAGTGGATATGAGGGTTGTGGTGAGGTGTGTGATGACTTTGAGGGCTGTATGGGTGCTATGAGATGGTCGTGAGGGGGTGAAGGGTGCATGTGTGGAGGTGTGGGCTATGTGGGTGAGCTGAGAGAGGTGCGGCTGCATGTGGTGGCTGTATGGGGACCTCCTTTGGTGCATCTCCTTTTACCTTTTCAAAAATTTTTTTGATCCTCTTCCTTAAAGGAATTTGGATGGTGTGGTTTGTGCTTATCTAGAGAACATGTGGGTCGTTTACCCAAACAATTTCTCTTCCAATGGCACTTCCTAGAATGTGCTAAATCTTTCTTTGGAATAACTCTAAATCTGAACTCTAAAACAAGCTAAATGTCACCTCCTAATACATGCTGAATGCCACCCAAAAAAAACGTTAATGTCCTTTCCTCCTCAAACATCAATTTTTTTTTTCTCTCAAGATCTACGTCATTCTCCTAAAAAACGCTGAATATCACTAATAAAAATAAAGCTCCCTCCCCTTTCCGAAACACTAATCTTCCACCTTTATCACACAGTGATTTTTTCTTTCTAACACCAACTCCCATTCTCCTCTCTAAATTGCAGACTATATCATCTCTCCTGCTATGCACCCATTCCTCATACCTGTACTTCTATCACTCCCCTAATACATACCCAAATACATAGACAAATATTGAAACCACAAGGGAATAGAGGATCTAAGAACAGAGATAGAAACAATGGAAAACCCATGGAAGAGCAAAACAAATAAAAACAAAAATAAACATATGAAAGCCTCATTTCATGTAGTCTCTATGGGCATGCCAAGAAGATTTTAAGAAAAAGAAACATAAAACTGTGACCAATCAGGGTTGATTTCATGCACAGGTCCCTCAAGCAAGCATAAGAAATTAATAGATGCAACTAAATCACAAATGAACGAAGGAAAAAAAAAAATAACTAATTAGATATCAACAACATATGCCTAAACATCAAAATAAATGCTCAGAAACAACAAAAAAAAAAAAAAAATGAAGAACATGATATAAGTGAAACACAAAAGATATAGTAGGAACCATACTTGGGAAATCTTTACTCAAGAGCATGTAGGATTGGCTTTAAGCTTTCTTTTTTCTCTAAAAGCAGCATGAAAACGTTTCTTGAATGGCTTTCCCTTAAAAAAAATTCCCACCACTCATAACTCTCTCTCTTTAAAACCTCATTTTTTTCTCATCTTCTCCTTTTTTGCCGATTTTTTTTTTTTTTTTTTTCAATCTTCCTCCTTCACCATTTCATCTCCCTTCCTCTCATATCTCTTCTTGAAAACCTCTCCCCTTTCTTCAGACTCCTCTCAGATTTCCCACACGGCTCTATTTTCCACAGCCCATCTCGAAAAACTCCAGCTTTCATCTTTTTCTTTAAAAAAAACTCATTTTCCCATGTAGTCCACCGATCCCCAAATTTTTTAGTAAATAAAAAATAATAAAAAAATAAATAAAAATAAAAATAAAGATAAATAAACATTAAAAAAATGAAAATAAAATAAGAAGAATAAAAAAAAAACATACAGTAAATAAATACTAATAATAATAATAATAATAATAATAATAATGATGATGATAATAATTAACAATACTAATAATAATAATAATAATAATGATGATGATAATAATTAACAATACTAATAATAATAATAATAATAATAATGATGATAATAATTAACAATACTAATAATAATAATAATAATAATAATAATAATAATAATAATAATGATAATAATAATAATAATAAGATAAGATCCCTAATCACATGCAATTTTCTGAAAATAAATAAGTAGATGACTAAATAAATAAAGCAAGAAAAATAAATAAATACTCAAATGCACATAAACAACAACCTAAATATTAAACTAAAACACAAATAAAAAATTTTAAAAAAAATCAAATTGACACAATTAAATATGGAAAATTCATTTCAAGCAATCAAAATAAAAAATCAAGCCAAATACTCACCTAATCCCAAAAATCAAGCAATCAAGAAATTAATCTTAGGGAATTAAGCCCCAAAAAACATCTAAGTGACCTAGGTGAAAAGGTACGTAAGTGACCTAAAAGGTTTAGAAAAGTGTCTAAGTGATGTAGGGTGACTAGAGATGTGTCAAGTGACCTAGGAGTGTACCTAATAGGCCAGGTGCATCTAAATGGGCCTAGGGTGCTAAGAATGCTAAAAAAAAACCAATCGAGTTGGTTAAGAAAAATTCTCAAATTTTGACAGAATATTCCTTGAAGAATAAGGAATCCAAAAAAAAAAAAAAAAAAACGGTGTGCAATTTTGAGCTCGGATGAAGGAGAAATAACTAAAACAAGCCAGAGTGTTCTAGATCTAGATGGGCTTCAGCGAGCTCCAACTGAACTGAAGTTTTTGTGGAGACCTTAACCTCTATCCTATACCATGATATGAACCAAGAATTGGCCATGATGGCATTTCATAATGGCCAAACGCTCACACTAAATCAAACCATAGGTGAACTCACCTGAGGTCCGAAAACTGATTAAGCCTAACAAGGGCTCCATGGCCATGACATATAGAAATTGGGTGCGAGCAACACCCCCAAGATACATGTAAGTGGCAAAGGACAAAACTAAGGGTCTATAGGTGGTGAAAACTGACAAGGCCCATAGATGAAAATCTATGGTGGTGAAAATTGATTGAGGCCCATAGATGAATTTATGGTGGTGAAAATGAAGTGCCCATAGATGTTTGATCTATGGTGGTGAATCTAAAATGCCCATAGATGTCTGATCTATGGTGCTGAAAACTGATCGAGGCCCATAGATGAAAATCTATGGTGGTGAATCTAAAATGGTCATAGATGTCTGATCTATGATGGTGAAAACTGATTGAGGCCCATAGATGATAATCTATGGTGGTGAATTTGAAATGCCCATAGATGTCTGATATATGGTGGTGAGAATCACTGAAAGAAAGGGGATGCCCTAAACAAAGTGAAGAAAAGTGGGAGTGCCCTAAACAAATTGACTGTAGAAAGATTCCCCAGACAAACCTATAGTAAGGGGATGTCCCAGATAAACTGACAGGAGGGTCATGCCCTAAATAAACTTAAGGAAATGGGAAATGACTCAAACAAGCTAGAAGAAAGAGGGATGCCCCAAACAAACTGAGGGTAGGGGGATGCCTTAAACAAGCTGAAGGAAGGGGGATGCCCCAAACAAACTAATCAAAGAGGGATGCACTAAACAAACTAATAAAAGAGGGATGCCTTAAACAAGCTAAAGGAAGGAGGATGCCCTAAACAAATTGACAGAAAGGGGATGCCTTAAACAAGCTAAAGAAAGGAGGTGCCCAAACAAACTAATGAAAGGGAGATGCCCTAAACAAACTGATAAAAGAGGGATGCCTTAAACAAGCTGAAGGAAGAAGGATGCCCTAAACAAATTGACGGAAGGGGCATGCCCTAAACAAACTAAAAAAATGGGGGTGCCCTAAACAAGCTAAAGGAAGGGGGATATCCTAAACAAACTTCGGAAAAAAAAAAAAAAAAAGTATGTGATTTGCAATCGAAAACATCTAAAGTAAGAACAGGAAACTAGGAATATGGTCTGCAACCAAAAAAGAAAACCCTAAAAAAGTGATTAGGATAATGAACTCAATGAGAAAAGGGGTATTACCTGGTGTAATGACTCGGAAAGGGTTGGTAAAAAAGACAAATGACCATGAAGTCAACAGGAGATATGATAAACCCAGAGAAGGGTGTAGACCCTCAATTTTTTCCTTTGACACTTGCATGCATCTTGGGGCTGTCGCCCACACCCAATTTTTGTTTGTCACGACCATGGAGCCCTTGTTGGGCTTAATCGATTTTCAGACCTCACATGAGTTTACCTATGGATTTAGAGCGAGTGTTGGGTCCATTATGAAATGCCATCATGGCCAACTCCTTGGTTCATATCATGCTATAGGATAAAGGTTAAGGTCTCCGCAAAAAAATTCAATTCAATTGGAGCTTGTTGAAGCCCATCCAAATTGGAGCACTCTGGCCTGTTTTAGTCATTTCTCCTTCATCCGAGCTCATAATTGCACACCATTTTTTTTTTTTTTTTTGGATTCTTTACTCTTCAAGGAACATTCTGTCAAAATTTGAAAATTTTTCTCAACCAGCTTGACCAGTTTGCTATCGGATCAGCCGGTTAATCGGGGTAGCTCACTGAAGTCCAACCCAATTGGAGCACTCTGGCTTGTTTTAGTCATTTATCCTTCATCCGATCTCAAAATGGCATACTATGGACCCGCATTTTTCACGTGTATTCCCACTCGATTGATGAGACTCGCTTTTATTTGTGAAAAATTAATTTTGGAAAAAGTCGGAGTCGCCACTTATTTTATTTTTATTTTAAAAGTAAAATAAAACAAGAAAGAAAAACCCTAAAATGTGACTCCACAATTTTTGGAAAAAGCATGTCTTTGAAAAAACCCGAGTCTAGGTCCGGGGATCAGGTTCCCTATTAGGAAGGTACCTCTAAAAGGTAGCACCCCTCTAAGCCCTATAAAGGTCTTTGCTGATTAAATTGAGGGGAACGTGGCAATTAAATGGTCAATAATGGATACCTTAGTAAGCTAGGTGTTTTCAAAAAAATAGTATGTCAAGTAAGAAAGTCTGATCATAGGAGAGAGTCAAAGTGCGTACCTGAATGGCTTCTCAAGCACTATCATGAAACATAAAAGTTAGTATAGAGATACATCACACAACATGTGTTTTTGTCAAAGATAATCAAACAAGCATCAAATATATATCAAGGCAATCAAACAGGATAGCAAGCATGGGCATAGCACACAATGACAATCATATTCATGGGGTTTAGAAAGTGGGTATTAAGCAACGTACCTGGATAGCATATATAACTCATAGCCTGCTTCCGCAGGACAGGGAGAGATTAGATAATGAATAATAGAGCAAGAAATCCTAGCATGTACATCTAATTAATGTAACAAAAAATGATTGAAGTACACTAAATTACTAGTCATCAAACATGTCTTGTATAGAATTCTTAAAAAAGATAAACGTGATTTCAATAAGTACCAAAAGTGGTAGTAAAAAAAAAATTTCTAAAAAAGATTTTTTTTTATGTGAGGGTTTCGCCAATTCCTTAATTGATATACATGAATTTAGCCCAGAATTATCCCATTTATGTGGGACCACAAGCTTTGATTCGTGTTTGATTTAAAACCAAAATTTTCATTAAAAACCGAGAAAGATGCAAACCGATCAAAAAAATGGTTGCATATTGTTTTAAGAAAATGGGATTTTTGAGTCTAAGGACTCTAAATGAATTTTTAAAATAGATTTTTATAAGGAACATTTTGATAAAAATATTTTATTTTAAAAGGAAAGACATTATTCACAAACAAACTATTCACAAAGATTAAATATAGGCAACCCAAAACAAAACAAAATCACAAAGTAAAATTTTCTCAGTAAGCAACAAAACTAATAAAGGTGAGGGTAGAGGCCAATCTTCATGATTTTCCAATGGCCTCTAAAAATTAAACTTCACAAAAACTGTCAAAGTGATAAACTAAATGACTTTAGATCAAATAAAATTAGAAGAAATTAATCAAGAATTAAAAATGGGGAATCAAACACAGAAGAATAATAAAAAAATAACATAAGACCAATTAAGTTGATTAACTAAAATTTTAGAGAAACATATGAACTAAATTATGGTCAATTTAAGAATGAAAATTTATATATTTAAGATAGAAATAATACAACTTAAGATCAATTAAACAAGTTATCTAAAGCTTTGAAAAACATACAAACTAAAAGTGGATCAACCAAGAAATAAAATTAACAAGTTCAAAACATGAAAATGACATGAAACCAATCAACTTAAACAACTCAAGTCCTAAAAACTCATGTACTAAAAGATGAATAAAAAATAAGATTAATATTTGAAAACATGAATTCAATCACATAGGATCGATTAAACTAATAAACTAGAATTCTAAAACCACTTAAACTAGATAACATGAATCAAAACAAGGATAAACAATTTTAATTGACATGAGATTAATTACATGGATCAACCAAATTGGTAAACTAAGATTCTAAAAAAAAAAAACACCTAAACTAAATAGATAAGGTAAAACAAAACTATAGCAAGGTTAAAAACATGAACTTTATCAATAGAATTGGTTAAATTAATGAACTAAGAATATTATAAAAAAATGCAAACCAAACAAATAAATTGCAATTAAACTAAAACAAGATGAGAAACATGAATTTTATCAATAGAATTAATTAATCTAGTAAACTAAACTAAGATTACAAAATACCTCAACTTAAAAGATGGAACAAAACAAAATCAAAACTCATTTAAAAACATAATCTTTATCTAATAAAATTATTTAACTAATGAATTAAAATTAATAACACATTCAAACTAAAACATAAACTAAAACTAAACTAATGCGGAATTAAAAAATATAAACTTCATCACACAAGATTATTTAAACTAATTAATTAAAACCACAATTACACTCAAACAAGAAAAAAGGTAGGTTAAAACTAAATTAATTCAGAATTGGAGAATATAAATCTTATCTGACAAAATTATTTAAACTAACGAATTGAAATCACAAACATATTTAAACTAATAGCTAAATTAAAAATAAACTAATTTGGGATTTTAAAAATATGAACTTTATCTATCAGGAATACTTAAACTAATGAATTAACATCTCAAACACACTTACATTAAGAGAATAAATTGTGGCTAAATTAAATTGAAATCAAAAGTAGGTACTTCATCTAATAGGATTAATAAAGAATCAAAATCTCAAATATATCCAAATTAAAAAATAAAATTAAAACTAAACTAAGACCGAATTAAAAGTGAACTTTTATCTAACAGAATTATTAAATTAATGAATTAAAATCACAAACACATCCAAATTAAAAAAATAAAATTAAAACTAAATTAAATCGAGATTAAAAACGGGGACTTACCTGTTTCGCGTTGCTGATACCCCTCTCGAATACATGGCTCTTGTGCGTAGCTGAATTCCCTGTCTAGAGAGTCTTGTTGCTCCCTCTAAGTTCTATGCGTCTTCTCTCCGGAAAAAAAAAATTCTTTCAGCCTATTCTCTTCTAAAAAAAATTCTTCTTTAAGTTTTTTTATCCTCCAAAAAAATTCCTCCTTTGTTCGTCACTCGTTCGTTCTCTGTAATATCTGTATTTGTAATCATCCAGTTCAGACTTGCCAATGCGGGTATCAATCCTTGAATTCCGGGCCATCAAAAACTGATAGTCAACGAATGGTACGTCAATGGGATGGATATATTGCTAAGTGGGGCGTCAATGGAGAGAAAGTTTTGATCAGCATAGGCGCTCGTGCCATTGGAGATGCAGCCGTGAAGATTCCCCCAGAGTGACCTGCTACTGGTGCGTGTCTTGAATGGAATCTGTGATGAGGGATGGTCCTCTTGATGGTGGGGAATACGGCTGTGTGCTTCCAGCGTGGGGGAAAGTGGCAGCCAGAATTTGTGGCTGCTCGTCCTTAGAGAATCAATGATGCGGTCCTTAGAGAATCCATGATGCCCCCTCTCTTTGATCGCTCTTAGTGGTATGCAAAATTAAAAAATAAAATGGAGATAAGAAAATCCTATGATCAGAAATAAAATGAAATAAAATAGAAAATCAAATCATATGCCACAAAAAAATCTAATATGCCAATTCATGGAATTAAAGAATGTATAAATAAGTGAGTCTAAACAAATAAATTGATAAGGGTATAAAAATAAATATTAGACGTATGCAATTAGACAAAAATAAAAAAGTTAAATTAATGTGACGGATCATAGCAATTTTAATATCAATTCTCAAACCCTCAAAAATAAAAAGTATTCATTTCATGCAATATATAGTCAAGCCAATACTCATCTTATCTCGAGAAATAAATAGTCAAAATCAAGAACATACCTAATTGAACTATGCCAAAAGAAATATCCAAGTGACCTATTCTGAAAAAAGTGCTTAAGTGACCTGGGGTGAATGTGTGCAAACTAGAAGGTGTCTAGGTGAATCTAAGCGGGCCAAGGGGAACCTAAGTGGGCTTAAGGAGGTGCCAAGTGGGCCTAAAAGCTATCCTAAAAAGGAATGAAAAGTCTAAGTCTAAATTAGGGCTGTCAAGGGTCACAATAAGGGGGTTAGATAATCCCTCAACCAAAGTCTCTGAGGTGACTCAGAAAAAGGTAAGCTGTACGAGTAGTAATGAGCCACAAAGGAACTACTATGGAATACTGAAAGAGCATTTAAAGTTATGTGCTATAGGGACAAAATGGAGGGTCTACAAATATGCCCCTCTTCGATAGAGATCACGAGTGTAGAGAATGTGAGTTGAAATACGAATAATGAGTGGAACGAAGTGAGCTATACCGAAGAACTAAAAAAGGACCAGAGATTTTGTCCTAGCACATGACGAGAGTAAGGTTAGAACACAAGGTTGCAAAGACAAGGATGGAACAACTCTATGTGGGGGGAATGACAATAAAGAGATAAAGGTATGTGATGAGCGGCACAAAAATGTAAAAGGATGAAAAGAATGACTCAAGGTCATAGATGAGAGGAATGACTCTAAGTTGAGAGCTCTGGGCTCTAAATGGAAAAGAGATAACTCCGGGTCATAAATGGGAAAACGACTCTGGGTCGAGAGCTCCGGGCTCTAAATGGAAAAGAAATGACTCTGGGTCATAAATGAAAATTGACTCTGGGTTGTGAGCTCAGGGCTCTAAATGGAAAGAATGACTTTGGGTCGAGAGCTCAGGGCCCTAAATGGATAGCCAATCAGGATACTTTCCAGTTCATGGTGTCGGGTCGAGGCCACTCGCAAGTGGCTAGAATGATGAAACCGAAACATCTCAGGGATGTGAAGGATGCAAACGACTCTGGGTCATGAGCTCAGGGCTCGAGATGCTATGAATGACTCTGGGTCATGATGCAATGAGTAACTCAAGGTTACGATGAATAGCTTAAGGCTATGTGAACAACTCAAGGCTGTGAGCTCTGGGCTCTATGACTGATCGGCTAGAAGAAAAGTGCGATACGAAAACTCCAAGTCGAACCACTCATGGGCAACCAAATGATGAAGGCTCAGCTCAAGGCTGGAAAGACTTTGGGTCTTAATGAAATGATAGCTCAGGGCTACGAGGCTCAGGGCCTAAGAGGGAAAGGATAGCTCAGGGTTATAAGACTCAAGGTCTAGAAGGAGTGGATAGCTCAGGGCTATAAGACTCAGGGTCTAGAAGGAACAGATAAAGAAGACCAACTCGAAAGTGGATAAGAAGTAAATGGACTCAAAGCCGTATACTCAAAATACCAAGGGTTGAACTATTGAACTCAAGAAGGAAAATATGCCCTAGTATCCAGGGTGCTCATACTGCTGAGACAACCAGTAAATCAATCATCGGCTGAAATCAATGGGTCAGAAACTGATGCATCATGACAAACCTCTAAAAAGTCTAAACTAAAAGGACCCTCTGTGTCTGAAGTGCTGCTCTGTCGACAAATCTCAAAAGGTAAATCTCAAAGTGTGTATTCCGTGGCTCTTCTACAAACAAATCTCAAAGTGCACAAAATACTACTCATCTAGATAACCCAATCTTCAAGGTAACAATGATGAAAGCAATCTATCCCATGAGCATCTGGCTAAAGGATCCACCTATGCTCCTCAAATGAAACCTGATGTGATCCATCTCTATCTCAACAAAACTATGTAGGAAAGTCCTGATACAGTCAATCATTGGAAACCCCATACTAGTATTCAATCTAAAACCAAGTTGGCCGTTGTCCCAATCTTAAGGATGCTCAAAGAAAATGGGGAAATATGCCCCAGTATAAGATTTGATGTCAAAGTCATGAGGTAAATAACCAACACCTATCATAAATCTACGTATTACTGCTCGAACACAATCTCATCAAGGAGAGGGGAATATGCCCCAGTATAATATTTGATGTCGAAGTCATGAGGTAGACGTCTAACAATGATCATCCATCTATGTATAGCTGCCTGAATACAATCTCACGATGGAGAGGGGAGTATGCCCTAGTATGGATATCTGATACATAATAAAGAACATGTCATCATCAACCAAACATCTGTCAACATCAATCAAATATCTCAAAGATCAAGATCAAGGATAGCCACACAACCCAACCACGACTAAGGATCTCAAAGCAAAGGGGAAATATGCCCTAGTATGGGTATCTGATGCACAACAAAAGGATGAAACTGATATCATCAATGAACTGTCCCCAAACTCAAAAAATCCATCAAACATCAATATGCCAAGCAAGAGAGAGACCAAATGTTCCCAAAAGTATCTCCCATAAGAGGAAACATAGTAACGACTATACTTCAACCAATTTACAAAAGCTTGTCCAAATGAAAGCTATCAAAGAATAACGTCTAATCTTGTGGCCTTAGGGTGGTCTTAAGACACGGGACATAACGTAGGCCAAGGTGATAGGGTGAAAGAAATGAAGGGAAACTAAGCTCAAATACCCAATGATCAAACCCATACCCTCGTGTACAAGATGTAATGCATAGAAAAATCTCATGAGCCATGGACTTAAAGGTAACTAAAGGAAATGTCGATATTGAAACAAAAGAGAAAATGAGTGGTCAAACTATCAATGAAACATGTGGATGACATGTAGGAGGTATCGAACTAGAAATGTGTGTCAATATGTAGGGAATGGGTAGAAGGTGGACCGAAGATCTAGAAAGAGGTGATGAGATACAAAATAAGGCAATGAGAAAGTGAAATGAATGATGACCAACCCATATTAGTACAGTAAAGGAAAGTCATATCACTAATGATGGAATGGTGGATAAAACAATGATTCGGAGACCTTAGTAAAAAGGTCACTCATCTCTCATACCTAATACCTATCAACCATGATCCAAGAAGCCTAGGATCTCCTAGAAGTCTCACATGGACTCTCAACACTCCAAATGCATAACAAGAGTGGCTCAAGGAGTGAACACTCATGAAAATCTTATAAGAACCCACAATGACAAATATACCCAATAAACATACCTCAAAAGGTGACATAGGTGCCCAATGGAGCAAGATACCATACACAAACATATAATTGCGCTTCTTCTTTCTTTTTCTTTTGCATGCGCATAATCATCAATAAATCGAATTCCAATGGGAAAGATAGAAGGAATGAACAAACTCTCCCAAATCACCGATTAATACATGAATTTCATCCCATGAGACAACCTCTCAAACTAAAATCTCCGAATCAATGCCAAATGATAGGATGAATAGAGTGATATGGCTATTCTCTTTGCACCAAGATGTGAAGAATCATCAACCCAAAGAAAAGAAGAGATAAGATGAAGCAAATAATGATAAAAGCAAGAAAGAGAATGAATAATGTGGTGATAGTAAAAATAGCACGAATGGGGTGATAGGGAGATGGAACAAGAATGAGAGGATAGGCCTATAAGTCTAAAGCTCATGAGACTTTCCTAGCAAAGCATGCATATACATCAAAGGGCCCCAACTTGGGTATAGAAATGATAAGCAGGGCTAAAGAAAATAAAAAGGCTATAACATACCATGTGAGGCCCAATGGGCTAGCAACGGTTTAATATATAGATAAAGGTGATAAGGCGTAAGGCTAACCAAAATGATGGCCACCCATCCTGCGACCATAATCTCAAACATAATACTTCTTCAACTAATCCACATTGGTAGGCTCTGAAAACTGGTTTCCATCTAAGTCGGTCAACCATGCAGCCCCTTCTAGAGTCAACTCTCGAATGACATAAGACCCACTCCAACTAAGTCTAAACTTTCCTCTAGGATCTCCAATCAAACCTCTAAGAATCCTCAAAACTAAATCCCATTTCTGTAGTGGTCTAGGCTTAACTTATTTCCTGAAGGCACGAGCCATCTTCCTCTAATAGGCCCGAACATGATCCACTATTCTTAATCTCCTCTCATCTAAAAGGTTAAGCTGATCAAATCGAGCCTAAGCCCACTCTATCTCAGAAATCTGCTACTTAAGGGCCACTCTCAATGAACCCATCTCTGTCTCAACTGGCAAAACATCCTCCATACCATACACTAAAGAGTAAGGTGTAGCTCTTGTAGAAGTGCGAAAAGAAGTACAGTTGCCTATAATGCAAAAGGGAGTTTCTCTAACCAATCTCGAGAAGTCTCAACCATCTTCCTCAAAATCCTCTTAATGTTCTTATTTGCAGCCTCCACTGCTCCATTGGTCTGAGGCCTATATGCAGAAGATCTATGATGCCGGATGCCATATTTCTATAACAAAGTGTCAACCTCATCTCAAAAGTGCACCCCTCTATCTGAAATCAACTCATGAGGAACCCTATAGCGGCAAATAATGTGTGACCTGATGAAACTAGCAACTCTAGCAGATGTTAACCTCGCATATGATGCAGCTTCTACCCACTTGGTGAAATAATCTATGGAAACTAGGATGAACTCATGACCATTAGAAGATTTTGGTGAAATCTTCCCAATAATATCAATACCCCATACTGAAAATGGCCACGGTGAGGTCAAAGCGTGTAACTCTGATGGCGGTGCATGTATGGGATTGCTATGAATCTGACACTCTAAGCATTTTTGAACAAACTGACAACAATTTGTCTCCATGGTCAACCAGAAATAACCTGTCATCATAATCTTACAGGCCAGCATGTGTCCTCTCATGTGTGGACCACAGACTCCCGCATGAACCTCTCTCATCACTCGATCTGCAGAGGCTCGATTTAAACATAATAAAAGCATACCATCAGTTGATCGCCTGTATAAGGTATCTCCACAAATCACAAATCTAGTGGCCAACTGCCTCAATGCCCTCTGATCCTTTGCAGTGGCTACATTAGGGTATGTGCCAAATCTGAGAAACTGGTAAATGTCATGATACTAAGGTAGATCATCCTGGACCTCTGTCTCTCCAATCAAACAACAGTAGACGGGTGCAAACCTCAACTCAATTAGCAATGGACGTACAACTATATCAATCGGTATGTCCACAAATGAAGCTAGGGTAGCTAAGGCGTCGGCGAACCGGTTCTGCGCTCTAGACAGATGAACATATCTCAAGTCATCAAATCTCGCAACCAGTAACTCCAAATAAGCATGATACGGCCTAAGCTTTACATCCTTAGCCTTCCAGTCTCCCTGAATCTGTCTAAGTACCAGTACCAGGTTAGAGTCACCAAACACCTCCATTTGTCTAATGCCAAGCTCCAATGCAGTCTCTAAACCAAGGATACAAGCATCATACTCAACTATATTATTCGTAATAGGATGTCGATTAGAGAATGCCAAACGAATAGACCTCGGAATATGATCACCTTGAGGGGATACCAACAGAACACCTATCCCATATCCTAACTGATTGGCTGCACCATCGAAGTACATGCACCATCTTGATAAGCTGGTCATAGCAATAAACTCCTCATTTGGAAAATCATCATCAATTGGTCTATCCTCAGATGTCGGAAACGAAGCTAAGTGATCAGCGACAATGCTTCCCTTAATAGACTTCTGAGAAACATACTGAATATCAAACACTGTCAAAAGTACGAGCCATCTCATCAGCCTACCAGTCAATGTAGGTCTATCATATAAGTATCTCAGCGGGTTTAGGCGGGATATCAAATGCATTGAATACTCTGTCATGTAATGTCTCAATCTCCTAGTAGCCCAAACTAGTGCTAAGCAAAGGCGCTCAATCATAACATATCTCATCTCATACTCCAAAGTCCTCTTACTCAGATAGTAAATAGCTCGCTCCTTCCCTAAGTCATCAAGCTGAGCTAACATACATCCCAAGGCCATGTTTGAAACTGACAAATATAGAAGAAGTAGACGTCTTGGCATGGGAGGTACTAAAACAGGAGGAGAAAGCAAATATTCCTTAATCTTCTCAAATGCAACTTGGCAATCATCATTCCAAATTGTTGGTTGGTTCTTCCTTAAAAGACGAAAGATGGGCTCACATATGTCTGTCAATCTAGCTATGAAATGACTGATGTACTGTAACCTGCCCAAAAAACCCCTAATCTCTTTCTCTGTCCTCGGCATAGGCATGTCTAGTATGGCTTTGATCTTATCTGGGTCAACCTCTATACCCCGTTCACTGACCATATGCCTCAATAATTTCCCAAAAGTCACTCCAAAGGTGCACCTCTTGGGGTTTAGCCTCAACCTGAATTTTCGAATCCTCTCAAAGAATCTCTCTAGAGCTATCAGGTGATCTACTCTGCCTCGGGATTTCACAATCATATCATCCACATAAACTTTAACATCCTTATGCATCATGTCATGAAACAAAGTAGTAGCAGCCCTCTGATAAGTGGCTCCTACGTTCTTCAACCCAAATGGCATAACCCTGTAACAGTAGGTACCCCACTCATTAATAAAAGTTGTCTTTTCCATATCCTCTGGAGCCATCAAAATCTGATTATACCCTGAAAACCCATCCATGAAAGACAACATCGAATGGTCTGCAGTGATATTAACCAACAAATCAATATGTGGGAGAGGAAAGTCATCTTTAGGGCTAGCTTTATTAAGATCTCTGAAGTCAACACATACTCTAACTTTGCCATCCTTTTTAAGAATAGGGATGACGTTAGCCGACCACTCTGGATACTCAACCACTGATATAAACCCAACACTGAGCTGTTTCTGAATCTTCTCTTTCACCTATAGACTCCAACGTGGATACAATCACCTCAATTTCTGCTTAACTGGTCTAGCATGTGGTAGGATAGGTAAGTGGTGCTAAACTATAGAGGGATTGAGGCTAGGCATGTCCTCATAAGACCATGCAAAGACATCTAAGTATGACCTGAGTAAATGAATAAGTCTATCCTTCTCATCTGTAGATAGGGGTGAACCAATCTTCAGCTCTTTAGGCTGGTCCTGTGTGCTAAAATCAATAGTCTCAACATCTCTTATGGCAAGTGAAACTCTCTCATCAATGGGATCCGAGTCATGATCAAAAGAATCTCTATCTGTATCGGACTGTGCAGTCTCATCATCTATATCAAATATCTGTCGAGTGGGTGAGTGGGGTGCAGATATAAAGATACTATCACAAGAGACAGACGAATACTAAAAAATACTCAAATCCATAAATGAAGTAATGGAAACGTCGTCAGAACGGGAGACAAATCCCAATAAAAAATCAAAAGAAAGAGGTGGATCCACAAGATCAGACGCTCCCTCAACTGGGCTAATAGTGCCCTCAAACAAACTACCATCATTCTCTAGAAGCTCAGAAGCAGGAATAGTTTGGGTCTCCTCAACAACCTCAATAGTAGACACCTCAAACATATCAAGTGGTGAAACAGACTGAAGCTGAGCAACGCTGGTGGTCTGACTCGCGGTCATCATGTCCATCTCATCTCGGTACTCATCATGAGGAACAACTCCATCAATCATCTCGGCGGGATCTACGACCACTCCATCATCAGTGATCTCCTCTGGAAAGCATAGGGACAACAGGCTAGCTCGATCTGGAGACAAAGGAGTAATCACCATAGGAAAAAAAGTGTCAGGAACCCCATCACTTAACTGTAACTGGTGAAAGAGATGCTAAAGCTCGGTCTCTCTATCTGTATGAACCACATTATGAATCTCCTCTTAACGGGATCGAATCTTTGATCCTCTAACAAAGTAGTTAGCCAGACTCATCCTATATGGTCGGATAGGATAATCAAATGGTGTGTGAGATAAGTGAGCTCTCACCCTCTCCTTGCGCAGTCACGCCATGTAACGATAATCGACCTCAGTAGGAATGAACCCAAGTCCAAATGTCATATCATGATCAATGGCAGTTGTAAACTCACTAGGTCCCTACTGATGTCGTCCTAATCTCATACCAGGTAGAAAAGTCATACCTCTCATCATATCAAGAACCACTGTGCTACTGTGCTGATCAAATGACATAGCCACACAGTCTCTACAAAAATCCTTAATCTTGAGAGTCTGTATCTCATCAAAAGTAAACCCAGTCAAAAATAGGTCATCCTCACTATGACTGATCTGAAGTACTGGCTCGGAAGAGGCTAACATATCTTTGGTAGACCATACTGTGATGACCTGACCATCATGAATGAACTTCACATTCTGATGAAGGGAAGAAGGGATAGCTCCGGCCCTATGAATCCAAGGTCGGCCAAGTAAAAGGTTAAAGGATGCAGGAATCCTCAAAACCTGGAACAAAATAGAGAATGTGGCTGGACCAATCTATAAATCAATCACCAAGGTACCCATAACCTCCCTCTTAGTGCTATCATATGCTCTGACTGTCTGAGTAGAGGGGCCAAAATTTGAAGGTGCAAAACCAAGGGCTATAGTAGTGGCCAAAGGATAGACGTTCAGGGCTGAGCCATTGTCTAACAAGATAGATGGAACTCTATGACCTGAACAATCAACTGTGATATATAAAGGGTGTACATGGTCTGGACCCTCAAGCGGCAAATCATCATCTGAAAACACAATGCAAGTGGCCCTGTCGGCCGTCATCATATGAATCAACTCCTCTGGAGTGGTGGTAGTCTTTACTCTGATCTGACTCAAGGCTCGAATCAAAGCATCTCTATGAGTACTGGATGATGCCAATAAACTCTAGATAGAAATACGAGCTTGAGTGCTCTGTAACTGTCTCAAAACCTCATCATCCTCTCTCCTAACTTCCTCATGAGAGGCTTGATTACTACTCAAAAATGCTATTTTGTAACCTTGTAATTAACTCTTTTAAACACTTTTGAGTAGTAGTTATCACCTTTTAACCCAATTAACATATTAAGGACCTTTGCAATCAATTCTAATCAAAGTGTGCAAGTTTTGGTGTTTTTGTTAGCTATTTGATCACCAAAGCAATCCAAGATTGAGGAGAGTTCTTTGGAATCCATGGCAAAGCTTTTGAAAAGCTTAGAAACATGAAGAACCAAAGCTTTAAAGCTTTAAAGTCCTTTGCCATAAGCAAATCCAGAATGCAAGGAGGGAAGCAAAGAGGAATCTGCCATGAAGCAAAATAGGGGACAGCTACTGCAATCTTCTTGGGCACTTTTGGAGCACTTCCCCAAGTCCAATTCCTGCATGCTATATACCATTTTAAAGCTCAGGAAGTCAAGAATTCAATGCTTCAAACGGTGCACAATTCGGAGTTGAAATGAAGAAGTTACAGCCATTGGAAGCCAATCACTCCAAGCTGAAGGAAAATTTCGCAGGGCTGCGAAATTTTGTCCTTTGGCTGCGAAATTTCGCAGCCCTTTTTGGACAGCTGCGAAACACCTCCTGAAGCCACCCGATAGCTGCAACCGACATCTTGAGATATTTTTGCTTTAGATATTTGATGTCTAAATTCCCAAACTCTCCTTGTAACCCTCCTATCACATGATTCCTTAGTCTTTAAGCAAGAACAAAAGGGTGAATAACCCCTTATATATATTGTAATTTCTCCATTTGAAAAAGGGACGGAAGACAACCTTTGTATATTTTTGAAGGAAGTAAAGTTCAGGATTTTTCTATACCTTACCTTCCCATTTTGTTTGTATTTTCTTAATAGCCAAACAAGCTCTGAGGAAGTTTCTTCAGAGGATGGGTGGCTAAGCTTTTAATTCCTTGGAGTTAAGGTTGCCGGGGATGGTTCCAACTGCAAGAATGGGTAGTTTTGTGGTTTCAGCCATTAATGAAGAGTAAGTGTAACCCATTAATGGTTTCTATGTTTTAAGTTAACTTCAAACACCTTGCAAGTCACCTGAGCCAACACTTGGTAAGGCAAGTGGTCTCCGTCCATGGAGATGCACTAGTTTACCTCTTGCGAGCTTCTGGGAGGTGACTTGAAGGTGGGATTTTCTTGAATTGCCAACACTTGGTAAGCTTTTGGACTCCAAGGAGACATCCATTAGTTATCTCTTGCAAGCTTGAGACAGGAAGTCCAAGGTTAATGATCACCTTGGATGGCAACTGCTAGGTGAGAAGCACAAGCCATTCCAAGTTGCATCAGTGAGAAGGATTTAGTGCTGAAATCCATTAAAGGGTAGCATATATACAAAACCGGTTAGAGGATTAACTACATGTTAATTCTCTAATGCGAGGAAGTGAACCAAGTGACCGGAGCTCTGTTTTTGCATGAGGAACCTCCCCTGTGAACCTGAACCTCCAAGGAATGTTTTTCTCCATAAGTAGTTTCCATCACTTTCCTTTTAGTTAGCTTAAAACTAAACCTTTTACAACCAAAGTTTGCGTTTTCTTCTTAAGCTAACCTTGAAATGAAAAAGCACCAAATTAGCTATGAAGTAGTATCAGTTGTGAGTTGAAAACCCTTCCCAATGAACAATCCTAGAGCCACTATGCTATATTAGCTAAAGCTATCCCAATGCATGGTGATATAGGTTATAAATTTTGTTGATTACTTCCTCAATCAAGGAGCACCAGCTGGACGTGAATCAGCTGAGACACCAATTGGGCATGAGTCAAGGCTGCACCCTCAAATGGTCTAACTGCTGGTGGTAGTGGTTGAGCTATCTTCCCATTACGAGTCACAATCTGTATCTCTCTCCCCTCTGAATCATCATCCTCTGGCCACAAAGTGAACGGTACAAAGGCATCCTGACATCTAATAACCAAAGGTGCGGAATTAGTCAATTGGAATGGTACCCCATCTGGGATCAAACTGAATGGTGTATGAACCTGAGGACCCAATGAAACCCCATCAACCTCACTACTGTTGCTACGATCTTTACCATACCTTCCTAATAAGTAACTTGATCCCTGGACTTAAACTTAGGTTTCGCAGATAGCTTTTCCACAAAAATCAGGAGTCCTTTTGGGGGTTTTATTCTTACTTGTTTTCCCTTTTAAAAATAAATAAAAGTAAGTGGCGACTCCAAGTCCTTTCTAAAAATCATATTTTTCACCAAATAAACGAAAAGTGAGACTCGCCGATCGAGTGGGGACACATGTGAAAAATGCGGGTTCACAACGGGTTGATAGCAACTCACCCTGAATCCATGTGGATTCTTGATAGGTAAGCAATGGGGGATTTATGAGGGGCAGCTACCCACTTCGTGATTGGAAGGAGGAGTTGAATAAGCTGGAGTTCCAAGGCTGATGGTGGGGGATTCCAAAGCTAAAATGGAAGAAAAATGAGGTGGTGCAGATGTTGAGGGGGGAAGTTGGTATAAAAGGATTTTCAGAGAGAGTGAAAAAAAAGGTTTTGAAATTTTGGCTGGAGAGACTTTGTTGGTGGACGACTAAAAGTGTGAGGGGGAGTTCTTGGAATTTTTGAGGGTTGTGCATCCAAAAAGATAAGAGAGCAAGAGAAGAGGAAAAAGAGGTTTTCAGCAAGAAAGATTGAGAAGGAAGAGAGAGGAGGACAGTCACCTGAAGTCGGGCTGATCTTGTTGAATGGGAGCACTCTCAGGTATGACTGTCATGAATCCCCTGTTCTTCTTCATTGTCATATGTTTTCCCTTTTCTCTTGCTATATCTATGGATTATTTGGTTGGGTATAGATGTTAGAAGATATGGATTTGTCTATGTTAATTTTCGGATTGCTTGTGAGTTGATTTTTTACTGGTTCATTTCTTTTCTTGTGAGTTTGGTTTGAGAGCATCATGGCTCTATTTTAGCTTTATTGTGTCATTTAGACATCTTGTTATTATCCTTACTTCCATGGATCATATTTTGGTGATCTCATCTTCCTAACCCACCATACCCACATCCTTCAACCCGTTCACCGAACTCACCACCACACCATCATCTCTAGTTTATCCCCAACTCTATGCCCGACATCATGAGTTTTTCAAATTTCTGGTATAGGATACTGATGACTTTCTGGGTATGCTTCAAATGGGTGATTAAAAGAAGATTTGGAACTATTTTGGGAGGCACTCAATTTCCTACTTCTATCCTGGATGTACAAATGAAATTTTTCTTAATTGGGTTTAGAAGGCGAAGGGGATAATTCCATGTACAACTCTCCGCTTGATAGTGGGATTGAAAGTGATCAGCCTACACCTCCCCCATGGCTTTCAAAGCCACCACACACAGCCCATATGCAGTCCACATGCACACACGGCCACCATGGCCACCACATGCAACAGCTCACCCATGTAGCCATACCTCCTTCCCATGCAAGCCCACGGCTCACCTATGCGCAGCTTTGTCAGCGTAGCTGACCACAACCTTGTTTAGCATCCATGCAGCCTGTATGGCCACCTCACATGTCCAACACAGCCTTGTGAAACACCCATGTGCAGCCCACATCTTCCATAAGCAACCCATATGGTCACTACATAGCCCACATGTCTTCTCATTTTAAAATTCATCTTTTAAAAATTTATTTTTTAAGCAATCCCATATTCAAATATAATTTTCCAAAATTCCATCGTTTGAAATACCAAAGAGCCTAATGGATAAAATGCATGTGACTTTCATGAATTTGGTGGCCTATATTTGATATTTTCCAGTTGAATTTTTTCTATGGAGAATTATGGAATTTGTGGTTGTTTGTGGGTGAAATTCAAGTGGAAAAGATGTTAATTCCCAGCTGCAAGTTAAAAGAATTGGAATAGCTAAATTTCAGCCATGTAATGAAGTTTCATGGCTGCATTTTTGTGGCTATTTGGGGGAGATTAAAGGTTACATATATAGAGTTTAGTCATGGTTGAAAATTCTATTAATTTGAGTAGAAATACGACTAAATTCTATGCATGCTGAATGCCAGCTAGGATTGTATAAGTCTTATCATCCATGTAGCCTGGGGGGGGGGATTGACTGATCTTTGACCCATATGCTCCAATGTGCCCAATTCACTAGTAAAGATCGGATCTCGGGCCTAGAGGGGTGCTACCTCGCATAAGGTACCTTCCTAATAGGTAACCTGATCCCTAGACCCAAAAATCGAGTTTCGCGGACCGTTTTTTCTTAATGGGAGTCATTGAGGGGTTTTTGTTCGTACTTAATTTTCCCCATTTCAAAAATAAAAATAAAAAGTAAGTGGCGACTCCAAACAAAACCGTTCCTCATCGGGGAAGGATTTTCCAAAACTCGAAAACCACACTTTTTCCCACACATATTTTATAAATTGCAAGTCACACCGGTCGATGGATCGATGGAGGGTCCACAAAGGGGTATGCCCTAGTAGAAGAGCGCTAAAGGGGGTATGCCCAGTATGATGACTTGCAAGAATCAAGAAACAAATCTAGTAATGAGAAAATTTGCAAAAAATCTGATGAACTCAAGGATGGGGGTATGCCCTAATATAAGATAGTAACCAACATAAGACACAGAATGTCACCATACAAGACTCTTTAGGATATGCTCAACAATGATGCAATGAAAAAGTCTAACATCAATGAATAAATGCTTAAACAAGACCATACATCACATAAACTATGCTAACAAAGCAAAACTAAAATAACAGACCAGACAAATGTTAACTAAGACTCTAAGTCTGGAATGTAAGCAAAGCAAGGCACAACATATCAACTGTCAATATGAAAACATCATCACAAATACATCAACAATCTAATAGTCCATGCCATCATGGAAGATGTTAAACCTAATGTACAAAGGCATGTGAAAACTCGACCAGAAAACTTAAGATTGGTCTGCATCCTCTCTTGATCAAAAGAATAGGATAAAGTCATGCTCAATAGTGAGATAAGTAAGCTCAATATCTGTTTGGCTTTGAAATGATGGATGTAGGTGTAATAATGTCAAAGGTGAAATGTTGGCTGTGTAACAAAGGTAAGTGGATATCAGAATCAAACTAGGTATGCTGAGAAGACTAAACCTAGGGTGTCAATAACTCTATGATCCATCGAAAATAACAATCACAAACAAAAGGTCAAGTCTCAATGTAAAAAATTAGCAAGGTGGCTATGCCCCAGTATGAATACATCCTCTCAAAATGGGTAAGCCCTGAATATAAGATAATCTCTAGAAAGTATGTGTCTGGTATAAACTATCATCTCACAAAATCTATCACTGATGAGTAAGATATGCCCTAGTATAAGCATCTCCAAATCAAGCATCATAGGAGAAGTTTAATCTAGGATACATTATCAAGTCAAAGTAAATCTCTACTCTTTGAAGTCCTCTCATATTGTAACACGATGGAAGTATATGATCTCTTCCAAGGAATGAGCAAATCCCAATGTGGAAAGTCAAGCAAAGTGGTATGTCTGAACAAAAAAAGGCTCTCTGATGTGATCATGTAAGTTGGTGCCTCTAAGATCAATCACTAATGAAAGGGCTATGCCCAAGTGTAAGGTGATCTCTGAAATTCTCAAGAACCAATATAACTCTCACAAGTGTGTGTCATGATCCAAGCACTCAAAAATCGTCAATACCAATGAGAGGGTTATGCTCCTATATAAACACATCCAATCAAATCACCCAGTCATATCTCATATTCCAATGTAAAGAAGAAACTAATCACCTCCTAGGAACGGCTATGCCAAAAAAACCATCATCAACTAAGAAGGGTATGCCTTTGTGTAGTAGTCATCTAAAAAATCAACCCTCGACTAAGAAAGATGTGCACCCTAATGCAATGTATCAAGCAGAATGATTGCATACACGATAAAAATTCTTTGAGGTGACTATGCCCCAAGTGTAGGATCATACCACAACTCCTGGTCCATCACAATCAGAATGCTCTCCAACCAATCTCAGATATCGCCCATGTGAGAGCTATCAGACACAATGTGCGATATCATGGTCTTAGGATGGTCTTAAGACTCAGGACGTAATGTAGGGTAGGGTAATAAGGTGAAGAAATGAAGAGAAACTAGGCTCAATAATCTCAATGATAAAACCTCATACCCTCGTGTATAAAATGCAATATGTACAGAGAGTCATAAATCATGGACCTAAGGATGTCCAATATGAATATATCGATGAGAAAAAAAAAAGTCCAAGATGAAGATATCAGTAATGAAAAAGAAAAAAATGAAGAATATCAAATTGTCGATTGAATGTATAAAAATGATGTGTGGAAAATATCGAATACAAAATGTAAATTGATATAAATGAAGATCAATGTAGGCAATACAAATTAGATACCATGAGAAGAACAAATAGATCAAAGGAAAATGAATAAGCATTGATCTACTCAAATCAAGTCATGAAGAACAGTCAAATCATCAATGTATGGACTGATGGAGGAGACAATAATTTGAAGTCCCTAGGAAAAGGTCATTCGTCTCTCACACAAAAGATACATAATGAGATAGGTACAAAGAGAGGTGAGTCTCTGAAAGCTCACATACAAACTCTCATAGACAATTCACTAAAAAAAAAGACAACTCTCAATGTCCAATATATACACTCAATGGACAATTACATTGTATACATACATAAATAAATGCGCTTATTACTTTTTTTTTCATTTCATTTTTATTTTTTTCATTTTTTTCATTTTTTTTCTTTTTTTATGCACATACTTTGAATATCAAACAAATGAACTCCACCAAGAATACATTATGAAATGGATATACTCTCAAACAATGATATACATGAACTCTTTCTGACAAGATGATCTTCTCAACTGAGGATCTCCAAACCAATGTCGAGATAAGAGTGAAAAGGGACATGATCATCCTCCATGCATTGAAATGTGAAAGATCATTCATGGCATAGAAAGAAATGCGATGAAAAAGACAAATGATAGAACAAAGGATATAAACAATGAGGTATGATGAAAAACGATGGTAGGATGACAAAAAAATAATGAAGAAGATGAGTTAATAAGTCTATGGCTAATGAGACTCTCGAATAAAGCATATATACATCGGAGGGGCCCTATCTCGGTGTAAAAGGTATTCAAGGCTATAAGAAAGAAAAAGCTATGATGCTCATGTGAGGCTCAAAGGGCTAGCAATGGTCTAGATGTCAATAAAGGTAATAGGGTGTAAGCTAACCAAAATGAAGGTCATCCATCTTGCGACCACGATCTCAAACATCGTGCTCTAAAACCCTCAAATGATAGATGTTGAAGCTTGATGTCCATCTGATATAATATGTCAACTTTCTGAAATCATGTTGTGGACCCACAACATTCATGTGCGCCCCTACTCATCGGCGAGACTCACTTTTATTTGTGAAAAATTTGGTTTTGGAAAAGTCAGAGTCGCCACTTATTTTATTTTATTTTAAAGGGAAAATAAAACAAGAAATAAAACCCTAAAAAACGACTCCATATTTTTTGGAAAAGCATGTCTTTGAAAAACCCGAGTCTAGGTCCGGGGATCAGGTTACTTATTGGGAAGGTTCCTCTAGGAGGTAGCACCCCTCTAAGCCCTATAAAGGTCTCTACTAACTAAGTTGAGGGAATTGAGACAATTAATTGGTTGATTGAAGGTACCTAGGTAGACAAGGTGATTTCAAAAATATCATGCCAAACAAGAAAAACAAATCACAAATCATAAAAAAGATTTAAGGTGCGTACCTAGACTACTTCTTAAGCCCTATCATAAAACATCAATGGTTAGTTTGGAAATATAGCACACATGTGTTTATCCAAGCAAATCAAGCATACATCTAAGCACCTAAGGATCACATCAAGCATAAATGAAATTCACAATAACGTGCGTATTCATAAAATTTCGAAAAGTGATAGAGAGCGTACCTGGATAACATGCATAATTTATAAGATTCCTCCAAAAATGCTAGAGTGGTTAAGGCAAGTATAAATTATGTAACATATTCATAGTGTCTAATATACAGTACTAAAGCTAAAAATTGAGCTAAGATAAGTCAAATGACTGCAAAAATAATAACAATTTCAAGTAAAGTATAAAACCATCAAGATGCAGTTAGAAAAGGAAGCATCATAAAACAATTTCTAAAAAAATGGCTTAAAATGGAATTTAATTACGAAAAATTTCAGGAAATGACTCCTACACATCTAGATCAACATACCAAAAGCCAAGCACTCATTCAAAGGACAGATTATAGCAAAGACACCTAAAGGTTCTAAAAAGTATAGATTAGATAAGAAAAAGTGACATGCATAAATGATTTTTTTTTAAAATAATAATAATAATAAAAAATGATCTTAAGATTAATTAATCCTATTAGATATCACGTTTTTAATTCCGAATTAGTTGGGTTACAATTCATTCTCTTAATTTAAGTGTGTTTGTGATGTTAATTCATTAATTTAAATAATCTTGTTAGATAAAGTTTGTATTTTTAATTCTCAATTAATTTAGTTTTAACCTATCTTTTAGTTTAAGTGTGTTTGTAGTTTGAATTCATTAATTTGAATAATCCTATTAGATAAAGTTTATTTTTTTAATCTTGAATTAGTTTAATTTTAACATAGCTTTTAGTTTAAGTATGTTTGTGGTTTTAATTCATTAGTTGAAATAATCTCGTTGCATAAAGTTTATGTTTTTAATTTCAATTTAGTTTAGTTATAATATATATTTTTTAGCTTATATGTGTTTATGATTGTAATTCAATAGTTTAATTAATTCTATTAAATAAAGTTCATGTTTTTAATTATAATTTAGTTTAGTTTTAATTTGTTCTTTGGATAAGTCTTAGACATCGTGGCTTTTTATATCTCCATAGTTTGTGGGGGTTTTCCACATAAAAATCTTGTGTCTCATTGTCTATCTCATTATATTTGATATTATGTTTGAATTACTTGGAATAGGTTAATTTGTTTTAACCTAATATCTTGTAGGAATATTCTAAAAGGTTTATATTTAGATTTATTGGTACATATATTCTAGTGGAAGATATCGAATAAATTGGATTGATTGATTAATTGGTTATTGAGTTTGTTGAATTGATTATCTTGTGTTGGTTATACCTATAACTTGGGATTATTGTTAAGTTTGTTAGATTGGTTATTCTTGTAGTTATTATTATCTCTAACATTCTTTAATATATATTATTAATCTTTGAATATTAATTAACCAAAAAAATTAATTTTTTACTGGGATGAAATCCTTTTCGAATATTCAGGTTATCCCTATGATATATTTGGGATAAGAAAAAGTGATTATAATTCATGAATATTGATTTAATTTTTTAAATCATTTATTCACCCCCACCATCCCCTCTAAGGATTCCTTATTGGACTTTCAGTTATTTAAGGGGTATATGGAGCAATACCCACATTTTTTCAATTGGTATGAAGGAGAGGGATAAAAAAACTAATTCTTTATCTAAGGATTAAAAAATCAATTTTTATTATTTATCTTTATACTATGAAAGCCTTTGTTGTAACTTTTTTACCATTTTTACCCCAATTTTCTTTGAATATTTACCGAACTACCCACACCCACTTTTTGATGGGATGGATGGAGGATGATGCCCTACACACACCTTGTTATGTCGGTGCATGATGAGGGCACTTATGGAAATCTAGGATTTTGTGGTGCCCACATGTATTCGGAGGCTTGTCCTGACAGTTTTGAGAATCACCGGGTCTCTGCAGCCTACTACTGCTTCTACTGCTACATCATCTTCATCGAAGGATCCGAATAAGAAGATCCGTAAGCGTTACACCATCACCAAGTCCAGAGAGGGTTAGACCGAGCAAGAGCACGATAAGTTTCTCAAAGCTTTACAATGGTGCATCGCTCTCGATTGCCTGATTTTGGGGTTCTGTTTAGTCGATGAGAAGATTCAGGGGGGAAATTGGAGAATTGTGTGTGTGTTTTGTTTCTTGATTTCGGGGAAAGACTAAGAAAAATGTTCAACAGAGTCAAGTCAATTAGGTGGGTTTATTGTTTTTTAGGACTTGTTTCTCTTTTCTTTCGTTTCTTTCTATTTTCTCGCACTTTCTCCACAATCAAATGAGGAATTGAGGTTGGTAATTCCGTTAAATATCATCAAATTAAACATTTTTGGGCTTTTGTTTTTGTCATTTCACTTTGGCTTCTCGAAGTGTGTTTTTGAAAATACCTTCCCTTTCTTTGCTGTTTTTTTTTTTTTTTTTTTCCTTTTTAACAGATGATTTTAGTTTATTTTATGATAAATTACTATTCACAGTTGCATTAGATTGTAGATTTATTTAATTTTAGTAATTTCCATGGATCCCCAAGTCCAATCATAATTCCTCAAGGAATGATTGATTATTGGGGGATTCTAGGTGAGAGGTTTTTTTAGTTAGAGTTTTGTTTATTTAGCTCTGTTATGAAATGGCTTTCTATTTCATTTCATATTGTCGGAAAATCATGCATTCTGATTTTACATAGGCTTGATTGAGATTGGAAGAGGATTGAAGCATTTGTTCGGTCCAAAAGGATTTATCCTAGGATAAATTTGTATCCTTTTGAAATATTGTAAATTTGTTTAACTTGCTAAAAGAGCTACATTTGGACTTTTTTTTTCAAGCTAAATTTGAAGGATGAGTGAAAAGAAAGAGAAATGACAAAAATTAGCTACAAGACATTACTTTTTTAAGCTATTCATCACTTTCCTCTTCTTTCAGAATCCAAATCCTTGCCTTAGTAGGGTTGAATTAAATTTGATTTGGAATTTCATTTATGTGAAGTGGTTCTGCTTTTGGTTTTGGCCTTTTTTTTTTTTTTTTTTTTTTTTTTTTTAACACAAATTTCTATTTATCAAATTAAATAATCAAAAATATTAAAAAAATTATATTTCAAAGAGAAAAAAATATAAATATACTTTTTAAAGATATTCTTTAAAACAAAGAATATATGTGATTTTCTTATTCCCTTTGGACAACATTAACAAAATTATATGTAATCCTTTTTTCATTTTTTTAATAATTTTTTTATTTATATAGAATTAAAGATAAAAATAGATTGATTTCAAATGCAAATAATTATTTAAATTTAAATTTTAAGTTTTTATTTGTAAAATTAAAACTTAGATATTTTCTAATTATGCATGTGTCATTAAATTGGGCTCTCTCTTTCGCTTGGTGTTTATAAATGCCTCTACTTTTATATATAACTTTAATATATATATATATTAGAAAATTATGATTGAAGTGTAATTTCTTTTTATTTTAATTTGATCAGAGTTAGAAATCTCGTCTAAAGAGGATCATTATTTTAGTTTTTAAAAAAGTTTGAAAATATTGTTTCTAATAAATTTTAGTTAAATAGAATTAATAATTCTTTTTATTTCTTGAATTTTAAAATATATATATTTTCAAATAAATAATAACATATGTTTTTTTATTACTAATCTTAACATTTTAGGAAATTTAAAGCCATATACACTATCTCAAAAAATAATAATGTATACGTGTGTATTATAATAAAAAAATAATTAATTACTTTTAATTTGATATCTAGATTTTTTTTTATTATATAATAAATATATGCATAGAATTATCATGATGCTATAATATCTTTTTAAATACAAATATCTAAAAATACTTAAAAGTTTAACAATTTTATTTTGATTAAATTAATTTTTTTATAAGTTTTATTAAATAATTAAAAATTTATATATAATATCAACTTTAGTACCTATCTTGTCCACGTGCCTTGCATGTGGATCAAACCTAGTATTGTTTAAAAAATAAATTCTTATTAATTATATAGGATAAAAATCAAATTTTTATTGATCCTATTAGTCGTTATGGAACAATCAAAAAGTGGTGCTCCTTTGAATAGTCTACCCTCTTTTGATGGAAACAATTACTTCCATTGGAAAGCACAAATGATGGTTTTTCTCAAAATGCAAGACAAAATAATTACTCAGTTGAGCATGGTTAGGGACCACCATTAATCCTTGATGCCTAAGGAAGATCAACATGAGAACTTAAACCTAACAATGAATGGGACAAAGCTGATAATGAAGGTAGTGAAGCTAATGCTAGGGCTTTATTTTATACTTTTAATGGAGTTTATCCAAATGAGTTTCATAACATAGCAAATTGTAAACGTGCAAAGGAAGCATGGGATATTCTTCAAGTCACTCATGAAGGTATGTCTATTATAAAGATTTCTAAATTGTAAATGTTTGCTACTGAGTTTTAGAATATTAGGATGCAAGAAAATCAAACTTTTTCTTTCTGTTATTCTAAATTGAGTAATATTTTAAATTCTTTATTTAATCTTGGAGAACCTATTCCTAATTCTAAGGTAGTTAGGAAAATATTGAGATCTCTTCTAGGGAGATTTAAACCCAAAGTAATTGTCATAGAGGAGAGCAAGGACACTGACTCCATAAGAGTTGATGAACTTGTAGGCTCCATTCAAACATATGAAATGAACCTACCAAATTCCCATAATCCTAAAGACTCTGCCTTTAAGGCTTCTGAGAATGAGGAAAAAGATATTGAAATGCCATAAGATATAACTCATGATGAATTGGCATATGTGCCAAAAAGAATTAAAAGGGCTATGAGATTCAATAAAAGGTTCTACAAGAACCAAGAATTGGGAAAAGGAAAAGGACCAAATGAACAAACATCCAATGAGAAAGGAAAAGGTTCTTCCAAAGACAAGAAAGTTGAATGCTTTAACTATGGAGGCATGGGACACTACTATTAAGAGTGTCATAGCCCTAAAAATATTAAAACATTTATGCAAGCAATATGGAGTGATTCATGTTCTGAAGACAATGCTTCTACAACTTTTGACGATACAAGGTATGATCCTAATGACATGTTAGCTTTTGTTGCATCTATAGAACATGAGAATAATTCTTATTGTGATAGTGATATTAATGATGATGAATTTACTGATGAACAAAGGGCTAAATTCTTTGACAATATTTTCATTGAGAATGAAAGATTAATTAAGAGTTATATGACAAATCATGAAATTCTTGATGCAAATAAAAATAAGATTGATGTGCTTAATGCTGAAAAATATAATTTACTTGAGAAAATTAGATTTCTTAACTCTGAGCATCATTCTCTCCTTAAGAAGAATAATGTCCTCACTCAACAGATCAAGAATAATAATCCTTCTTTATCTATGAATGAAAATTTTCACCTTGGAACTAAAGTGCTTAATGAAATACTTGATAAAGGCAAAACCCATGGTAATTAAAGACGTTTAGGGTACATCAACAAAGATGAAACTCCCTCTAGTGGAGAAACTATGTTTGTCAAAGGTAAGGGTGATACCCCTAACCAAGTAGAATCTCCTAAAAATACATCACTATGCACACACTGTAAGAAAATTGGACACTCTCAATCTAGATGCTACTCTAGGTTTCTCAAAAGGTTTGAAACTCAAATGAATAGACTTATGAATTATTTTAATTCCCTTAAAAATAACATTTTGAATAATGGGAAAAGAAATAAAACCAATAAGAAACCTAGAAATCAATCTAGTTCCTCCAAGTCACCACCTAGAACTAAGCAAGTTTGGTTGAGAAAGGATAAGTTCAAATGTCAAGTTGTGTTAAATTCTCTTAAAGCTAAATCTTCTAGTAAATGGTACCTTGATAATGGGTGCCCTAGATACATGATAGGAGACAAATCCTCTTTCATTTCTCTAGAAAACTTTGATGGTGGGATTTGTTGTTTTTGGAGATGGAAACCTAGCTAAAGTGAAAGACAGGGGTGGTATAGTTACCCCTGGTTGGCCCAAACTAGATGAAGTTCTTTATGTTGAAGGACTTAAAGAAAATCTCTTAAGTATTAGTCAAATGTGCGACAAAGACCACAAAGTGAATTTTCACCTAGACTTATACAAGGTAATTAATAAAAAGGGAAAGGTAGTCATCATCAGACATAGGACATTAGATAATTGTTATGTCATAAATTCTAGCTTTAGAACACCTCTTATGTGCAGTAGGGCTAAGCCTGATCCTACTAAGCTTTGGCATAAAAGACTAGGTCACATAAATTGTAGGGATCTTGTGCACTTAGTGAATACTGAAAGAGTTAGAGATATCCCTAGACTTAGTGGTGAACCTAAACCCATTTATGATGAGTGCATGAAAGGAAAACAAATTAAGAGCTCACACAAAAAGTTTAAGGAGATAAGGACTACTAGACCTTTAGATCTTCTTCACATGGATCTTATGGGTCCAAAGCAAACTAAAAGTAAAGGCGGCAAGAGATATGTCCTTATGGTAGTAGATAATTTTGTCAAGATACTCCTTAGCGAGTTTTCTTAGGGAGACATTTGAGGCCATAAAACATTTAAAGTCTTTATTTAATAGAATACAAGTGGAAATTGGTCATCCAATTGTAACGATTAGGAGTGATAGAGGAAAAGAGCTTGACAATGTGGATGTTGACCTCTTTTGTGAGTCAAAAGGAATTAAACATGAGTTTTCCACCCTTAGAAGTCCTCAATAGAATGGAGTAGTTGAAAGAAAGAATAAAGTGCTATAAGAGATGACTAGGGTGATGATTCACATGAATAATATCTCTATGCAATTTTGGGTAGAAGCAATTAATATTGCTTGTTATGCTAATAGGATTTTTCTTAGACTAGGAACAAAAAAGGCATCTTATGAATTATAGATTGGGAGAAAACCTAACCTTCAGAATTTAGGACTTTTTGAAGTGAATGCTACATTCTTAAGGATGGGAAGAACCTTGGAAAGTTTGATGTTAAATCTAATTAAGGTACTTCATAGGTTATTCGACTATGAGTAAAGCCTATAGGGTTTATAATCAAAATTCACATACAAGTCATCCAGAAATCTTCTAATGTAGTTATAAAAGATACTATGTATGATCATAATATAATTGAAAATCAAATTTCAACCCAGGAATCAATTGGGGATAACCCTAAAGACTTGGAGACTTCTAAAGATAACCCTAATGATATCCCTTAAAAAGGCATTGACCCTACAAATGATGAAATTGTACCTCTTAATGACACTCTTGAATAAATAAGGGATAAACATAGATCCAAAATACCTAAGAACTACACAATCTCAATGCTATAGGTAATGTGAATGAACATGTTGTTACTAGGAGGCAATCAAGATTAAATGAGATGAGTCTTTTATGCTATACTTACCAATTTGAGCCAAAGAATGTGGAAGAAGCTTTAAGAGATGAATCTTGGACTACCAGACTCTAGGAAGAGCTAAATCAATTTACTAGGAATGATGTGCGGTTTTTAGTCCTTAGGCCTAATAATAAACATGTCATAGGTACGAAATAGATACTCAAGAACAAACAAGATGAAAATGGGGTCATTGTGAGAAACAAAGACAGACTAGTTGCTAAAGGTTATTAACAAATAGAGGGGACTGCTTATGAAGAGACATTTGCACCTTTAGCTAGATTAGAATCAATTAGGATACTTTTGGTAATAGCATGCTCCTTGAGGATAAAGCTATACCAAATGGATGTCAAGAGTGCTTTTCTCAATGAAATTTTGAGTGAAGAAGTCTATGTTGAACAACCTAAGGGTTTTGAGGATCCTAAATTCCTTAATTATGTTTATAAGTTAAAGAAAGGTCTTTATGGATTAAAGCAAGCTCCTAGAGCATGGTATGAGAGGCTCATAATCTGTATTTTAGAGAAAAAGTTTGAAAGAAGAGGAGTTGATAGAACCTTGTTTATAGATATGTCCAATGATGAGTTGTTAATAGCTCATATTTATGTTGATGATATAGTTTTTGGAGCTACCTGTAGTGACCTTGCCCTTAGTTTTGCAGAAAATATGAAGATTGAATTCAAGTTGAGCATGGTAGGTGAATTAAGTTTCTTCCTAGGATTGCAGATTAGATAATTAAAAGATAGAATCTTTGTTTCTCTATCCAAGTATGCTAGGAAAGTTGTAAAGAAATTTGATCTAGAATCTTCTAAACGCTATAAGACACTAATGAGCACTACCACTAAGCTTAGCAAGGATGCATCTAGAAAAGATGTTGAGCAAAAGCTTTATAGAAGTATAATAGGAAGCTTACTTTACCTCACTGCGAGTAGTCCTGACATATCTTTTAGTGTTGGAGCTTGTGCTAGATATCAAACAAACCTCAAATAGTCACACTTAATGTCTATTAAAAGAATTATTCGTTATATAAATGGAACTCTCGATTATGGTTTGTGGTATCCCTATGACTTTTCTCTTGTAATTGTTGGATATTCTGATGTTGACTGTTCTGGATATGTCGAGGATAGAAAAAACACATCTTTTATTGAAATTTGTCTTGTGGCTTGGCTTAGTAAGAAATAAAATTATATATCTTTATCTATTGTCGAAGCTAAAGTATATTGTTGTTAAGAGCTGTTGTATGCAACTCCCGTGGATAAGCAAATGCTTAAAGACTATGTAATTGAACAAGAAACCATGAACATGCATTAGACAACTCTAGTGCTATAAATATCTCAAAGAATCTTGTTTTTCTTTCCCGTACTAATCACATTGAAATTCATCATCATTTCATTAAGGATCTTGTTGAAGAAAAGGTTGTTTCTTTAGTGTTTATCCTTTTTGAACTTTAATTAGCAAATATTCTTACCAAACACTTGGATTATCTTAGGTTTGAGTACCTAAGGAAATCCTTGGGCATATGGCTAATTGATTGATCATCATAGGTTTAGGCTTCAAAGGTGTTGAGCTTAGTGTTTATGTCTTTTTGTTTCCTTTGGCCTTTTTTTTGGGGGGGCATATTATTTTTGTTTATTCACTTGATATATTAGCATGATTTGTAATGTTTCAAGTTTGTGATTTAAAGAAATATATATATCTACAAGATTTGATGTGGATAGAATCATAGATAATTGTTAATCACTATTGATGCATTTGATTTCTGATAATTAAATGTCTTCGTATGTGAAAAATTCAATATTGGTTACATCTTATACTTGATCAAGAGGGAGACTTCTTAAGTTGAACTCATAAATTAGACTTAGATTGCTTTGAAAGGATCTGTTGTCATGCTCAAATCTTATTATCCACATACCTTGGTTGAATATAATCATTTTTTTGTTTCCCAAGGTGAGTTGATACAAAATATTGAATCTTTGGTTAAGCATAACTCTTACCAAGATTCATGCTCTTGAATGTATACTGCTCACTTGCAACATTTGGAAATGCCCCCAAAGTGGACACAAAGACAACTATGAATGAAAAGAAAAAGAAAAATCACTTGATCATAATGTATAATGCCTCCACTTTTAAATAGAAAAATAAAAAGTAGAGAATAGAAAGATGATATCATATTAAAAGGGAGTCAAGTTGCATTGTATGTAGATCAACGAGGTCATGTTAAATAGAAATTTGACAATCTTAGTTCAAATTGACTGGATGTGTTCTTTAATTTTACCAAAGTCGTGATTGGATCCATTCAAAGTAATTAATATCAAAATATTGAACTAAATAGTAAGTCATATTTCCTTGACAATCAATACTTATGTTTCTATGTTGACTCTCTTATACATTGATGGTTATGCATTGGGTTTTTGAGTACATGATTATGATTAAATCTAACCTTGGATCTTGAAATTTCATTCTTAATGGATTGACATATACTATCTAAAGTAACATACTTCATCTATTATTGATTGAGCTAATGTTGAAAGTTTATGAACTTAATTATTTGCTCTTTATCGTTAAAATTTGTTTCAATTGGTGTCAATCCTTGTTTATATGTTAGTTAGTTGAGTATTCTATCCCTTGCTAGAATTTTTTTTTTTTTTGGCTCTAGTCTCTCGAGTGTTGCATTTAGTGTCCTCAAGCACGCAAGCCACATCCAACGTCTCTACTGCTCAAGCACTCTTAGTTACATCTAGTGGTGTATCGATTGAGCATCCTACTTGAGCATTAATCTACATCTAATGGTACATCTGAGTATAAAAACCTATCTAGTGTGCCTTTGGTCATTTCAAACATTTTTCTATTCTCTCAAGCACTTTGAGACACCGTTTCTTTGTCTTTTGACATCAATTTCTTTGTTTTTCTCATTTTCAACTTCATGGTATTGTTCTTCACATTGTTTAGGAAATTTATAGTGGTTTAGATTTTTCAATATATTTATTATTTTTTATGGTTTTTCGTATTCCTCTAGTTATGTCTAGCCACAAGCGTTAGCAACAGGTGACTTCTCCTAGGTTACTCGAGCCCATTTAAGGCATCTCTCTTCAAGGCCCTTTTAACCCTTCTGATCTCCCTATAGAGTGCTTCCACTCTCATGAGGCACATGATCATTTCTATGCTCACTTTTAGAGTCGTCACATTGAGGTCAAGTGTTTTGTTAACCTTTGTGCCTCTTAGGACAATCATTTTCCTACCATTCTCTAAGAGAGAGGGTGGAAGTCCTTGTTTACCTTACATAGTTCGTATTATCCTCTTTTGGTTCTCATGTTCTATAGAAAAATGCATACCACTTCTCCTAGTCGCTTTTTTTGAGTGACCATGTTTGGTTAGCCATTCCAGATCACCTCATTATCAGTCAGGCATGTACTCGACATGCTTATACTTGATGCATGTCTTCCTTATTTTCTTCTAGAGGTTCAATCTCCCACTCTTAGAGAGCTTTTTTTTATTCTCATTTCGTTATATGGTGCTTCTTGAGAGCTTTCTTCTTATATTCCTTTGGCTAGCTTCTCCAAGCTAGTTTGGATTCTTGTTACTTTCTTGACATATTCTTTCTACCATTCTTCCCATTGTACCAAAATTCGTCAATCGAAATAGACTGCTTGTCTCGTCCATGCCATTCTATTTGGACAACATTTCAACATTGGTCAGGTGATCATTGATACCATCACCCCTTATCGAGACTTCTCCTTCTGTCATGGTGCACTCATTTTCAGACTCCTCATCTATAGATTATTAGAGCATATTGGTTTTGAGATTGCTACTATAGAGATGGTACAGGTTGCTCATGCCTTGTTGGATAAGAGCTCTTGGGGCAAACACTACAGTCACGTGTATGGTCCCATGGCTTCTCTTGTTCCAGATGGCTCCTAGGATGTTGCACCAAATAAATAAGCTGCTCAAGAGGCACTTGCTGAGTTGGATGTACCCATTCTTATTATTGCACTGAGGACTCACTCCAATTGAGGACATTGTAGATCATCTAGAGCCTCTCATGGCGTATCATCTTCCGTACCCCTAGCTTCTTAAAAAATGGATCCCATATCTATAGTGCTTCAAAGGTTAGACTCATAGGACATTCAACTCCATGAGATCTAGGGTCGATTGACCTACATTATTTCTTAGATCCATACTTAGAGTAGTTTGAGCTCCTTTTCTTCTCCACCTCCTCCTGATGTTTAGTTATTGAGTTTTTCTATTTATATCTTTATTGATTTGGATGTTTATTCTTTGATTATCTTATGTATCCAAAATCATATTTTTGATATTAATGTGTGTGTGTGTGTGTGTGTGTGTGTCATTCATCTTTGTCTTTCTCTTTCTCTTTTATGTGCTTTCTTGTGTTTATATTTCCATTGCTTTGTCCTTTTATGTGACAAAAATAAGGACATAATGCATATTTAACTCACTTAAATTAAGATAAAAAGAAAAAATTGAATATTTGATTCACCTAAAAAATGGGAGTTAAAAAAAAGGGGTGAAAATAGAAATTCCTTAATTTATAGGTAGTTTTTAAATTCTTTGAATTCTTTGATTTATTAATTAAGGGGAATTATTTGAAATATTAGAGGAAACTAAAAATGAGGCATTGAAGTAAACCAAATCAACCTTAGGAAACATGACTTTAGAGTTTAAGAGAGATTCTTAACATGAATGTTTCCTGCAAATTACTACTGTTAGAATTGACTATCTCTCTAGAACAAATCTCAGTCATAGAAGCTTTTTTCTAGGGCCTTCATTGCTTATGTTATGGTTGGTGAACATCCCTTGCACTTTACTATTAAATTATTGGGTCTTATATAGCTTCTATTATGTTTGGTCGATTTTCATACATTCAAATTCCTCTTGATCTTTGCTTTGTACCTTGGTGTCACTATAGGAATTTGTTCCTTTTTCATGCTTACATAATGCATCAATCAAAACCTCCAATGATCCTATTTTTCTTTCTTGATCATATCTTATACCATACACTATTTTGTCTTTGGTATAGTTTTTTGTATATGTGTAGGTTGCAAGGTTGGAAGATAAGTACTACAAAGCATCGCAAAGTATTCCTTTAGTTTATTTTTAAGTGTCAATATGTGCTATGTAAACTCCATTATGAGAGTATGGGTGGGTATATGTAACAATGTTTCATCACAAAATTGCAAAATGGAGAGATTATTAGGGCATTGAGTCTTACTTATATGTTGGCAATTTTATGTCAATTTATGTTTGGTCATAGAAGTCTTTTTAGATAGTGAGATGCTCTCCATTAAAGATTAAGGTTTCTATTCATCCAACTAGGAAGTCACAGGTACGCTTAAAAAGGTTAGACTTGTGGCATATAAAGGCTCATTTGAGGCATAAAAGGATCGGTATCATTTCTAAGCTTAAAATGTTTTTTAAAAATTAGGACTGCTCAAGTGATTAATCCTGCTCAAGCGGTTAGAGCACTCAAGCGGCATAAGTCTGCTCAAGTGGTCATGACAGTCTTGCCAAGTTTAGAAAAGTATTTTGAATGAATTTCAATCCAATTCTAATTTGGAAACTTGAGATACCAAAATCGTTATGGTTTTTACATATAAATACCTTCTTTGTAACCCTTTGAGGGTTAGAGATTCAGGGTAAGAGATAAGAGATTGTAGAGATCTAATTGTTAGAGACCTCTCATTCTTTAGAGGTACTCTTTGGTAAGAAAAGCCTCATTGCCACACCATTCTTGTTCTATAATTCAAGTTAGAGGTATCCCTAGACTTAGTGGTGAACCTAACCCATTTGCGGTGAGTACATGAAAGGGAAATATACTAAGAGTTCACTCAAAAAAGGTTAAGGAGATAAGGACCACTAAACCTTTAGATTTTTTTCACTTGGATCTTATGGATCCAATGCAAATTGAAAGTAGAGGTGGCAAGAGATATGTCCTTGTAGTAGTAGATGATTTTTCAAGATACTCCTTTGTGAGTTTTCTTAGGGAGAAATCAAAGGCCATAGAATGTTTGAAGTCTTTATTTAATAGAATACAAGTGGACATAGGTCATCCAATTATAATGATTAGGAGTGATGGGGGGAGAGGGGGAGGAGAGTTTGACAATGTTGATGTTGACCTTTTTTGCAAGTATGATGGAATTTAACATGAATTTTTAGCTTCTCGAACTCCTTAATAGAATGGAGTAGTTGAAAGAAAGAATAGAGTGCTGCAAGATATGGCTAGGGTGATAATTCACATGCATAATACCCCTACGCAATTTTGGGTACAAGTAATTAATACTGCATGTTACACTATCAATAGGATTTTTCTTAGGCTAGAAACAAAAAAGGCATCTTATAAATTATAGATTGGGAGAAAACCTAATCTTAAATATTTTAAGACTTTTGTCCGTGAATGCTATATTCTAAGGAATGGGAAGAACCTTGGAAAGTTTGATGCAAAATCTGATGTAGGAATCTTCCTAAGCTATTCTATTATGAGTAAAGCATACAGGGTTTATTATCAAAATTCATAGATTATCTAACAGTTTTCTAATGTGGTTATAAATGATATTGGGTATGATCAGGATGTAATTAAGATCAAATTTTAAACCAAAAATCAGTTGGGGACAATCCTATAGACTTGAAGATCGTAGAAAATAACTGTAATGATATCCCTGAAAGAGACATTGACCCTAACATAGATAAAGTTGTACCTTTAGATGACACTCTTGAAGAAATAAGACATAAGCACAAACCAGAATACCTAAAAACCACCCTAATCTCAAATGTTATAGGAAATGTTAATGAACGAGTGGTTACTAGGAGAAAATCAAGATTAAATGAGATGGGTCTTGTATGCTATACCTCCCAATTGGAGCCAAAGAATATGAAGGAAGCTTAAGGAGATGAATCTTGGACTACCACACTCTATGAAGAGTTAAATCAATTCACTAGAAATAATGTGTGGTATTTAGTCCCAATGCCTAAAGATAAACATGTCATAGGTACAAAATGGATATTCAAGAAAAAACAAGATGAAAATGAGGTCATTGTGAAAACCCAAGGATACTCACAAATAGATTGATTATGAAGAGATATTTGCACCCATAGCCAGATTAGAATCAATTAAGATACTTTTGACAATAGGAGGCTCCTTGAGGATAAAGCTTTATCAAATGGATGTCAAGAGTGCTTTTCTAAATGGTATTCTAAGTGAAGAAGTTTATGTTGAGCAACCTAAGGGATTGAGGATTTAAACTTCCTCAATCATGTCTATAGGATAAAGAAAGCCCTATATGGATTAAAGTAAGCTCCTAAAGCATGGTATGGGAAGCTCATAACCTATCTTTTGGAGAAAAATGTTGAAAGATAGGGAGTTGACAGAACCTTGTTCATAAATAGGTCTAATGATGAGTTGTTAGTAGCTCAAATTTATGTTGATGATATAGTTTTTGGAGCTACCTCTAGTGATCTTGCCCTTAATTTTGCAAAAGAAATGAAGACTGAATTCGAGGTGAGCATTAGATGAATTAACCTTCTTCCTATGATTGTAGATTAGGCAACTAAAAAATGGAATCTTTTTTTCTCAATCCAAATATGCAAGGGAATTAGTTAAGAAATTCATTCTTGAATCCTTGAAACACTCTAAGACACCTATGAGCGCTACCACTAAGTTTAGCAAGGATGCATCTGGAAAAGATGTTGAGTAAAAGCTTTATAACAGTATGATATGAAGCTTACTTTACCTCACAACGAGTTGCCCTGACATATCTTTTAGTGTTGGAGCTTGTGCTAGATATCAAGCAAACCTCGAAGAGTCACACTTAATGTATGTTAAAATAATTATTTGTTATATAAATGAGACTATTGATTATGGTTTATAGTATATATTCTTATTCTCTTGTGATTGTTGGATATTATGATGTTGACTGAGCTAGACATGTTGAGGATAGAAAAAACACATCTAGTGCTTTTTATTTTTATTTTTATTTTATTAGTGTTTGTTTTGTGGCTTGGCTTAGTATGAAACAAAACTCTATATCCTTATCTATTGTTGAAGCTGAGTATATTGTTGTTGAAAATTGTTGTACGCAACTCCTGTGGATGAAGCAAATGCTTAAGGACTATGGAATTGAGCAAGGGACCATGTTCATACGTTGTGACAACTCTAGTGTTATAAATATCTCAAAGAATCCTGTCTTTCATTCCCTTACCAAGACATTGAAATCCATCATCATTTCATTAGGGATCTTGTTGAAGAAAAGGTTGTTTCTTTAGAGTTGGTCCCCCACTAAACATCAATTGGTAGATATTCTTACCAAACTCATGGATTCTCTTAGGTTTGAGTACCTTAGGAAATCCACGGGTTTATGCCTAATCGATTGACCATCATAGGTTTATGCTTCAAAGGTTTTGAACTTAGTGTTTATATCTTTTTGTTTCCCTTAGCCTTATTTTGTTTTGGGCATATGATTTTTGTCTATTTACTTGATATATTAGCATGATTTGTAATACCTTGAGTTTGTGATTTAGAAAAATATACCATATCTACAAGATTTGATGTGAATGGATTCATAGATAATCACTATTGATGTATTTTATTTTTGATAATGAAATGTCCTTGTATGTGAGAAATTCAATATTGATTACATCATGTACTTCATCAAGAGGGAGACTTTCATAAAGTAGACTTTGATTACTTTAGAAGCATCCATTGTCATGCCCAAATCTTATTATTCACATACTTTGTTTGACTATGATCATTATTTGTTTCTCAAGGTGAGTCACTACAAAATATTGAATATTTGGTTAAGCATAACTCTCATACTCTTTCCAAGATTCATGCTCTTAAATGTATGTTGCTCACTTGTAACATTTGGAAATATCCCCAAAGTGGATACAAAGGCAACCATGAATGAAAACAAAAAGAAAAATCAATTGATCATGGTGTACAATGCCTCCACTTTCAAAAGAAAAAAATAAAAGAAAATAAAGGAAAAATGATATCAAATTAAGGGGGAGTCAAGTTATGTTGTATGTAAATCAACGAGGCCATGTGAAACATAAATCTAACGATCTTAAGTTCAAATTGACCAGATGTGTTCTTTAATTTGACCAAAGGCATGACTGGATCTCTTCAAAGTGTTCAATTTCAAAATATAAAACTAGATAATAAAGTCGTATTCTTGAACATCAATGCTTATGTTTCTATGTTAACTTTCTTATACATTGATGGTTATATGGACATATATTTTTCACATGCGTCCCCACTGGAAGGCGAGACTTGCTTTTTTTTAATGACAAATAGTATCTTTTAAAATTGGAGTCTTTACTTATTTTTATTTTTTTAAGGGAAAATAAAATAAGAAACTAAAACTTTAAGAAAAAGGACTCTTTAAGTTTTGGAAAAGTCTGCCTTTGAAAAACTCAAATCTAGGTCTGGGGATTAGGTTATCTATCAAGAAGGTATGATGATTAAGTCGTAGCATCCCTCTAAGCCCATGTACCTATGGTCTCTACTAAGCGAATGGAGAGAATCATAACAATTGATTAATTAATCGAGGATACCAATAACAGGACAACAAGATACATATAGGTCATGAGGTGAGAAAAATAGTAACAAGAGGTACAAAATTAATGAAGGTAAAATGCACAAAATAGAATTTAATTATTTTTTAAGTTGAAACATTTCAAAGGAAGTTCAAAAGAAATTTATTTATATCGGGAACAATTCTGAATTAAAGATTTCAAACTTATTTCCTCACAAAGTTTCAATTTATTTACAAAATATTCGATTTTTATTCACATCCAAAATTAATTAAAAAAACTTTTATTTTATTTTATTAAAAGAATTTTGATTGAATTTGAATATATAAAAGAGAAAAACTCAATTTGATCTTCTATTTACAAAGAAATGATTTTGATTTACAATTATTAAAAAAACAAGATTATGTGATTATAAAGAAACAATAATTCTATTTTTGGACAAGTGATTTTTACAAGGAAAAGGGGGTTTACTTATTTTAATTGCAACAACCAAATTTCAATTTACTTAAGAAAACAATTTTTTACAACTTTTATTTACAAAAGATATTTCCAAATCAAATTTATTTGAACATAGAGGTTTTTACAACTTTTATTTTCTTTAGATTTTTATTAAAACGATTTTTGGGATTTTTTTGTTAAATCAATTTTTGGAACTTTATTAAAACTATTTTGAAATTTTTTTATTAAAACAAAACCTTAGAACTTTTATTAAGAAAACTTTTGGAACATTTTATTGAACAGAAACTTAGAGAACTTTAATTTAAAACAAATTTTTGAGAACTTTAATTTAAAACTAATTTTAGGGACTTTGATTAAAGCATTGACTTTTAGAAAATTTATTAAAACACTTACTTTGAGGATTTTTTCATACTAACATTAGGGGTTTTTGTTAAACAACTTTTAGAATTTATTAAAACAACCTTTGAGAATTTTTAAGATTAAAACACTTATTTTGAAAATTTAGTAAGATACTTGTTGAAAATTTTAAAACTTTTATGGAAACAGACTTTAATCAAATTTAAAAGACATAACTTTGAGAACTTTTATGACTTTTATGAAAACAAACTTTGAGAATATTTATTTAAACTCTTATTTTGAGGATTTTCATTAAACAAACCTTATTTTAAAAAATGATTTTTTAAAGAATGTTTATTAAAATACAATTTTCAATTAACAAACTTATTAAAAAAACAACTTTATAAAGAACATTATTAAAAACACAATTTTGTAGAATTTTCAAACTTATTAAAAAAGCGATTTCCTGAATAACAATTATTAAAACACAATTTTCGATTAATAAACATATTAAAAAAATGAATTTCTAAAGAACAATTATTAAAACACAACTTTCAGAATTTTCAAACTTATTTAAAAAGCAATTTCCTGAAGAATAATCATTAAAACGCAATTTTCAATCAACAAACTTATTAAAAAAGCGACTTTTTAAAGAACATTTATTAAAATAAAATTTTCAGAATTTTCAAATTTATTAAAGAAAAAAATGATTTCCTAAAGAACATTTATTAAAAAAATAATTTTCTAAAGAAAAATTATTAAAACACAATTTTCAACAAACAAGCTTAATAAAAAAATAATTTTTTGAGGGACATTTATAAAAACACAATTTTTAGCAAACAAACTTATTAAACAAATATTTTCTAAGCAACATTTATTAAAACATAATTTTTAGCAAACAAACTTATTAAAACAATTTTCTAAAGAACATTTATTAAAACACAATTTTTAGTAAACAAACTTATTAAAAAACGATTTTCTAAGAAATATTTATTAAAAAAATAATTTTCTAAGGAACACTTATTAAAGCACAATTTTCAGTAAACAAACTTAATGAAAAACGATTTTCTAAGGAATATTTATAAAGAAAACCAATTTTCTAAGGAACATTTATTAAAACACAATTTTCAAAATTTTCATTAAATAAAATTTTAGGACTTTATAAACTTTGAAGATTTTTATTAAAAAAAAAAAAAAATCTAAATTTATTTAAAAAATGAATTTTTGGATTATTAAATTTTTAAAAAAAAAACCTATTTTTGAATATATTAAAAAAAAATCTTGAATTATTTAAAAATAATAATAATTTTATGAATTTATTAAAAAAATATTTTATACTAAACCAAATTCCTGAATTTAGTAAAAACAATTCTTCTAGATTATTTTATTAAAACAATTTTTTTTTTTTTGAATAAAATCAAATAAAATAATCAAGTAAGAAAGATAATTCAAAACCAAAATATGAGAAGAAATGAAATATGAGGCAAAAAGACTAACATAAATATAATTATAGAAAATTTAAGACATAATGAAATATGAGGCAACAAGTTTAATATAAACAAAATTACAAAATAAATAAATAAATAAATAAAACAAGATGAAATATGAGACAACAAGAGTAACATAAATAGAATTATAGAAAATTTAGGACAAAATTTACACAATATAGAAAACTTGAAACAAAATACAATACGTATAATAGCACATGTCAAAACATATCAACAAAATAATAAATAAAAATGACAAATATATAGATGAGCAAAAAAATTTAGGCAAATGTGCACACATACAAAATGTAGAGTATAATGAACAGATAAATAAAAAAGGTAAAGAACTGAATAAAAGATATCGATAAAAAATTGAACTACTAAAATACTGTCAAATATAATAAATATAAAACAAGGTAAATCTAAGAAATCCTAAAAAGAACATAAACAGAATACAAACAAAGAGATGAGGAAGAAATAACTTGAATGCAACCCTAAAGCAATCCTGACTCTCCAAACCTCCAAAGGCAACTCCAAGATACAAATATAGATAAAAAAAATGGATAGCCTCACAGTACGGAAAAACTCTCTCTCACCAATGATATACAATAAAGAAATAAATTGTAAAAATAAAAGAACACAAAAAAACAAAGTAGCAACACCTCTTCTCTTTTTGGCTATGCTCATTTTGCCTAGGGCTTGTGTGCCCTTTAAATACAATTTTCAAGACTTCCTCCCTAAGAAATCTCATGGGTCCATGAAAAACAAACAAAGCCTAAAATGAGGAAATGATAATCCAAACCTAATTAAAATAAAATCACCCAAACCCAATTAAAATAAAATAACCAAAGCCTAATTGAAATAAACTAACCCAAATCCAATAACAATAAAATAACTCAAGCCCACAACTTTAAATCTAAATACTCACAAAGCAATTAAAATAAAATAACCCAAGTGCACTTAAAATAAAATAACCCAAATCTAATAAAATAACTCAACCCCACAACTTAAAATCTAAATACCTACAATCCAATTAAAATAAAATAATCCATATCCATCTATAAGGAAATTTGAATATCAATTCATGCAATTTTTGAAAAAAAAAAAAAAAAAAAACTAGAATTCAACGTCAAGCAATTTTCTAATAAATAAATAAATAGATAAGTACATAAAAAAAAAAGATAAATAAAGAAATAAATAATACAAAATAATAATAATAATAATGATAATAATAATAATATATACACTAAACACTATAATCAAAATTCAAATGTCAATCTAGTGTAATTAATGATAAAAGAAATGAAACATTGAAATCCCACGACTAAATACTGAAAATTCAATCCAAGCAGTAGTAAAAAAAAAAAAAAAAAAAATTAAAAATTCAAGCCAAATAGTCACTTAATTCATAATCATGTAATCATAACTCAAGAAACAAACCTAAGTGCACTAAGTCTAAAGAATCTATCTAAGTGAACTAAGTGGGTTGGGTGGATTTACCTAAAACATGTCTAAGAGACCTAAATAGAAAAATCTCTCAATGAACTAAGTGAAATCTAACCTAAGGAGGTGCCTAAATGGGCTTAGGTGAGCCTAGATAGGCCTAAGTGGGCTAACCTAAAAGAAAGAGGAAAAAAATCTAGATCTAAGTTGAGGTTGCCAATGGTCACAATGAGAGGCCACATAAATCCCTCAACTAGAGTCTCCAATGTGGCTCAAAAAGGTAAGTTGTATGAGTAGCAATGGGCCATCGGAGAACTATTATGGAGTATTGAAAGAACACCTAATAAGGCATGTGCTAAGGGGACAAAATGAAAGGTTTACAGGTTATGCATTGGGTTATCAAAACTAAGATTATAACAAAATTTGACCTTTGATCTTGAAACTTCATTCTTGATGGATAAATGTGTACTATTTGAAGTAACTTACTTAATCTATTACTAATTGAGCTAATGTTGAAAGTCTATGGACTTGATTATCTACTCTTTCTAGTTTATTGTTAAAATTTATTTCAATTGGTGTCTATCCTTGTCTCTAAGTTAGTTGTTGAGTATTTTATCTTTTGTTAGAATTGAAATTAGGCTTTGGTTGCTTGAGTGCTGCATTTAGCACTCAAGCCCCATCTACCGGCTCTACCGCTCAAGCGCTCTTAGTTGCATCCACGACACATCCATCAAGGGTCTCGCTCAAGCACTAATCTGCATCCAATGGTACTTCTGAGTATAAAAACCCATATGGCACACCTTTTGACATTTCAAATGTTTTCTTATACTCTCAAGCACTCTAGGACTTCGTTTCTTTGACATTTGAGGTCACTTCTCATCATTTTTCATGTTTTCAACTTCATAGTATTGTTTTACACTTGGTTTAGAACATTTCTAGTGGTTTAGATTTTCATCATATTTTTCTTAGTTTTTGAGTCTCTTAGTATTCCACTAGCTATGTCTAGTCATTGGTGTTAGAGAGAGATGATTCCTCTTGGGTCACCTGAGCCTATTCAGGGCATCGGTTTTTAGGGTCTCTTTTACCCTTTTGATCATCTTATGGAGTGTTTATACTCTCAAGAGTCTCGTGATCATTTTTATGTTTCTTTTCATAGCCATCATATCGAGGTCGAGCATTTTATCTACCCTTGTGCCTTCCAGGACACATCTCTTTTTACCATTTTTAAAAATAGAAAGTGGGAATCCTTGTTACTTTGCAGGGATCTTACTATCCTCTTTTGGTTCACATGTACTATGGGAACATGCATACTGTTTCTCTTAATTGCTCATTTTAGGTGACCATTTGTGGTCAGTTCTTTCAGATCACCTCTTTGTCAATTAGGCATGTACTTGGCATGTTTAGACGTGATGCTTATTTTCCTTCGTTTCTTCTAGAGGTTTAGTTTCTCACTCTTGCGGAGCTTCTTTCAATTCTTGTTTCCCTATATGGTGCTCCTCATGAGCTTCTTGCATTTATTTCTTTGGCTGACTTATCCAAGCCAACTTGGATTCTTGCTACTTTCCTTACATATCCTTCCTATCTCTCATCCCATCATACTGAGATTCACCGATCGACTACTTGTTTCATCCACGTCATCCTATCTGGACAGTAGTTTAATATTGGTCATGTGATCATCGATACAATCACCCTCTATTGAAACTTCTCCTTCTATCGTGGTGCACTCCCTTTCGGGCTCCTCATCTCTAGACTATTGAAGCATATTGGCTTTGGCATTGCTACTACACAAAGGGTCTAAGCTGGTTATGCTTTGTTAGAAGAGAGCTCTTGGGCCAAACACTACAGCCATGTGTATGGTCTCCTAGCCCCTTCGATTCCTGATGGCCCCCAAGATGTTGTACCAGCTTAGCAAGCTGCTTAGGAGGCACTTGCAAAGGAGGACAAGATTCAAGCCATAGAGCAAAATGTACCCGTACTAAAGAATACTCCAGGGACACGTTCAAGTCAAGGTCATGCTAGATCATCTAGAGCTTCTCATGGAGCACCGTCTTCCACACACCCGACTACTCAAAAAATGGATCCCATGACTACAGTGCTTTAGAGGTTGGACTCACAGGACATTTAGCTCCATGAGATCTAGGGTCAATTGACCTGCATTATTTCTTAGATCCATGCTCAAAGCAGTCTAAGTTCCTTCCCTCCTTTACTTCCTCCTAATGCATAGTTGTTTGTTTCTTGTTTATATTTTCATATATTTTTATTGATCTAGATGTTATTCATTGCTTATCTTATGTATCCAGAATCAAATTTTTGATATATATATAAGCTATTCATTTTTCTTTTTCTCTCTTGTGTGATTTCTCATCTTTATATCTTTGTTACATTGCCATTTTTGTGACAAAAAAAATAGACAAAATTAAATTATTTAAATAAAAAAGAAAATGGAGAATATTGAAAATATATAGGAGTAAAACATTGAATATTTAATTCACCTAAAAATGAGAGTTAAATAGTGAAAATAGAAACTCCTTAATTTAGGGGGAGTTAGTTAATTTTTTAAATCTTTGAATTCTTTAATTTTTTAATTAAGGGAATTTAGTTGAAATATTGGAGGAAATTAAACTGAGACATTGGAGTAAACCAAATCAACCTTAGGAAGCATGACTTTAGGATTCAAGAGAGATACCTACCTTTGATGTCTTTTGCAAGATATTTATGTTTGAATTGACTATCTCTCTAGAACTAATCCTAGCTAGAGAAGCTTCTTCCTAAGGTTTTCACTTCTTATGTTATGGTTGGTGAACACCCCCTACACTTTATTGTTAAATTATTGGGTCTTATCTAGCTTCTATAATGTTTGGTTGATTTGCATATATCTACATTTCTCTCAAGATTTGCTTTGTATCTTGATGTCACTAAAGGAATTTGTTTCTTTTTCATGCTTTCACAAGACATCAAGAAAAACCTCCAATTATCTTGTTTTACTTTCATGATATTATTTTATCTCTCATATTGCTTACCTCTGGTATAACTTTATATATATGTGTAGGTTATAAGGTTGGAAGAAAAGTACTACAAAGCGTTACAAAACGTTTTCTTAGTTTATTTTTAATTGAGTGTTAATGTGTGTTATGTAAACTCCTTTATGAGAGTTCAGGTGGGTTTATATCATAATATTTTGTCCCAAATTTTCCAAAATGGGAGATTATTAGGACATTGAGTCTTGTTTATTTGTTAGCAATTTTGTTCCAATTAATGTTTGGTCATAGAAGTCTTTTTAGATAGTAACTTGCTCTTAATTGAAGATGAAGGATTGTTATTTGTCCAACCGAGAAGTCATAGGTATATCTAAAAAGGTTTGACTTATGACATATAATAAGACTTATTTGGCATATGAAAAGGTTTGTTATCATTTTAGGACTTAAAAATGTTTTTAAAAATGATTTTTCAAAAAGAAAAGGTTGCTTAAGCAGTTAGCTCGCTCAAGTGATCAACCTACTCAAGTGTTAAGGACCGCTTAAGTGGTTAATCTCACTCAAGCTATCAACCTGCCCAAGCAGTCAACCCGCCTAAGTGGTTAATTTTGCTCAAGCGGTTAACCACTCAAGTGGTAAGGACCGCTTAGTGCTTGAGCCGTTAAAGTCTGCTCAAGTGGTAAGGACTGCTCAAGAACCAATATTTATTTGATGGTGCATGTAATATATCTGTGCACTACGTCTTATCGGGATTAAAGCCGGCATGGAGGAAATATGCAAAGGAAACTAATATTTATTTGCTGTTGCATGCAATTTATCTGTGCACTATGTCTTATCGAGATTAAAGCCGGCATGGAGGAAATATTCAAAGGAAACCAATATTTACTTGCTGGTGCATGCAATTTATCTGTGCACTATGTCTTATCGAGATTAAAGCCGGCATGGAGGGAATATGCAAAGGAAACCAATATTTACTTGCTGGTGCATGCAATTTATCTGTGCACTGTGTGTTATGGCAGGTAGACCTAGTAGCTTCTCACATCCATGCTCATTTCTTTAATCGTACATTGAATGTTGTGAGGTGCTTTCCAAATTTTACAAATCCATAGGAGCGGACCCAGAAAAAAGGACTAGGTTTGATTCGACTGGGAATGGAGAATAGAGATACACTTTGGTTCCTTGCATGATAAAAAATAAAATGTTTCTTTAATTTGTCATTATTATGAGAAATGTTTAAACTTAAAGTTTATTTTATGGATTTGCAAATGTAAATGCTTTTTTGGTCTGGATTTGCGAGAGCGTGATATGGGTATTCAATTCAGCTGTTATATTTCATTTTTCTATTGATGGGATAAGGATCATGAAGAGTTCAACAAACATCTGTATAAAAAATAAAGATAATTTCATTCAAATTCTAGTAATCAATTGCCTCATTTTAGGCCCTTACTCACACTTTGTGAACCAATTTTGTGGAGGAATCCTTTGGTTTTTGGGGTATTGGATTCTCATTAATGATTATGTGATTCCAGTTGATATTCTCGCTTCCGTTTCGCTCATATGCTTGCTTGTGCCAATGCTTCCCTCTAAGACAGAATAAGTTTTTGGGGTATTGGATTATTCTTTCAATTAGAAATTAATTTATGGCAAATATATATATACTTTTTCCAATGCATATAATAAGACCATATAAACATTAAAAAAAGAAAAAGAAAAAAAAGGAATCAATGATGCAATAATACTAACATGTGCAACAGTTTATCTAAATATGGTTTCTAATTTAACTAAAGTCCCATCTTCAAAATGACATTTTAAAATTTGAATAGATATATTTATTTATTTTTTGGAGTTAGATTTGAATGTCGGGATTGACCAATTCCATAAACAATTATTTATTTATTTTATTGGAGTTTAATTTGAATGTTTGGATTGACCCAATTTAATAAATAATTATTTATTGGATTTGCGTTTGAGTACCCAAGTGAACTAAGCCAACATAGTCAATAAAAATAAGGGAAAAGCTTTTGAAAGCTTTAAAACTACTAAAAAACTATTATAAAAAAATAAACAATGTGAATTTTAGACTTTCTCCCCATGAGAAAAAAAAAATAATAATAATGACAAAGTCCCCTCTTGAATTTTTTCCTATTTTCTCTATAAAAATGAGGGTCAAAATTTTTATGCCATGAAAATAGAGTGATTCTTATAAGCCTTGGATGTGATGTTGGTTGACTATTATGATAGTAAATTCGGGAGGATGCTTTCATACAACAATTTTATTTTTAATCATGGAGCACATTTTGGCCCAAAACTGCCCATTACGAATGGCCGGTACTCCCATGGTAGCATATAGTGTATCTTTGATGGACATTTGTATAATTTTTTTTATGATTTATAATATTGCTTCAATGTTCATGAACATTTTGCAAATCATCATGTAGATTTGATTTTTTGAGACGTTTAAATGGACGTGCAACATAAGAAATAGGCTTTCTATTAAGATATTTGAATGGAGATGAAAGCATGGGTATAGGTTTGTACTTTAGAAATTTAAAAATGAAATGAACATATGATAAAAAAAAGTGAAAAAAAAAGGTTTAAATTAACTTGATCAAATTTTTACCTATCTTAAAATTTATTCATCATTTTTTCTATTTCTAAATAATTTTAAAATATATAAATCTTTACATAATTTATTTATAAAGTATAGATTATATTTGTTTTGATTTTTTTTTTAAATCTATAATTATTTATTATTATTATTATTATTATTATTATTATTGTTAAATTGCTTTTTGTTGAGAAAAAAGATACTATGAGTCCTAATAGATGTTTTAAGTGCTTAACCCTCCTTCAGTTTTATGGACAATCTTCTAATCCTTTAACCTAAGCTTTTGTTTCGATAATTGAGGAATTAATTGTGATGAACTAGTAAGAAGCGTTTGGCCAGCATCACCACCAACAGATAAAAGGGATATGATCCTAACAGCCTGTACTGCTATACGAAAACAGAGCATCTGCAATTAATAAACTAGTCTCGTGTGATCTTGAATCAAAATCGAAGCCGGCATGGAGGAAATATGCAAAGGAAACCAATATTTATTTGATGGTGCATGCAAATGTTTAATTTGTCATTATTATGAGAAATGTTTAAACTTAAAGTTTATTTTATTTCGTTATATTTCATTTTTCTATTAATGGGATAAGGATCATGAAGAGATCAACAAACATCTTTATAAAAAATAAAGATAATCTCATTCAAATTCTAGTAATCAATTTTATTGGAGTTGGATTTGAATGTCGGGATTGACCCAATTCAATAAATAATTATTTATTTATTTTATTGGAGTTTAATTTGAATGTCTGGATTGACCCAATTTAATGAGTTATTTATTGGATTTGCGACCTAATAAATAGAAATAAGGGAGAAGTTTTTGAAAGCTTTGAAACTACTAAAAAACTATTATAAAAAAATAAACAGTGTGAATCTCTGACTTTCTCCCGATGAGAAAATAAAAAGGAAAATAATTCTTCTTTCTAGGGCAAAGTCCCCTCTTGAATTTTTTTCCTATTTTCTCTATAAAAATGAGGGTCAAAATTTTTATGCCGTGAAAATAGAGTGATTCTTATAAGCCTTGACGTTGGTTGACTATTATGATAGTAAATTCGGGAGGATGCTTGCATATAACAATTTTATTTTATTTTATTTTTAATCATAGAGCACATTTTGACCCAAAACTGCCCATTACTAATGGCCGGTACTCCCATGGTAGCATGTAGTGTATCTTTGATGGACGTGCATTTGTATAATTTTTTATGATTTATAATATTGCATCAATGTTCATGAAATAGGTTTTCTATTAAATGTTTTATTTTAATAGATTTTTTTAGATATTTGAATGGAGATGAAAGCACGGGTACAGGTTTGTACTTTAGAAATTTAAAAAGGAAATGAACATATGATTAAAATAAACCTGATACAGTTACTCTATAAGAAATAGGTTTTCGATTAAGATATTTGAATGGAGATGAAAGCACGGGTACTTTAAAACGTACAGGTTTGTACTTTAGAAATTTAAACATATGGATTGTTTCTTCTCAAAGCAGCGCTGACTTTTCCCTTCCTACCAAATACAAAGAGAAAATCTCAACTCCTGCCAAACATCATGGCTGGAGAGTTAATGAAGATTTTTACCACTAGCAAGGATTCTGGTGCTGTTCCTTCTTCCTAGAAGGAATCATGAAATCTCAAGAACACTTCCAGGTACTGTATATATGTTTTAAAAGTATTCTACATATATTTTAAATTTATTCTAAAATGATGTGTTTGATTAATTTCTTGGTCAATTATCATAGTCAAACTTGTATTTTGAATTAGAAAATTCACTTCCAGATACACAACCTGATTGAAGCTGAGTTGTAAGAAATTAATTTTCACAATTGTTAGCATTCTTCAGGCATTTGGTTCATTTAAAATTTGGTAAGTTATCAAATATCATAATTATAGTGGTCCTGCCCATTGAACTGGTCCTGGAAGGACATTCAAAACATTGACACATTCAAATTACTTTATCTTATATTGATACGTGGCGAGGAGAATTGTCTTCAATATATTATGAATTATATATTAAAGAAATACAGCAAAAGTTCGGGAGAAACCGGCTGTTGGGTGCCCACAGAAGGTGACAGCAGCCATAAAAGTTTCTGTTCAGATTTCACCAATTCTAGTTTTGGTTCTCTCCAGCCTCTATAAATACCTTTAAGAATTCATCTATTCATGTCAAAGAGCAGATAAGTCGTGCTATTAGAAATAGTAAGAAAATTGGAGTTGTGTTTAGGACAAGAGAAGCTTTTCTTCCAAAGATGTGGCTGATCATAAAGGTTTTCCTCTTGCAAATTTTAGCGTTTCTACTTTTTGGTGGTGGCATCTATTGCCAAGCTTCAACCCGTCGGCTTACTTTTGTGGTAAATACTATATATGATTCTATCCTTAACACCACCTTATGATCGTAATATTTAGGGAGTAGTATTACTCTCATTTTCCACCGTATGACCCCCATGGGGTCTCGGGTACCTTGTGTCATTGAGTCATTCATGCATGCTATCAATTTTTAATTGGTTATACACTTGCATGAATGGATCGATGCAACTATTCATGCATGTAATATTTCTTTCGGGATGAGGTTGCATGGTTAACTTTTAATTGCTTGCAGGTGAAGGAAGCTTCATATACAAGGCTTTGTACCACCAAGAACATCTTAACAGTAAATGGACAATTTCCAGGACCAACTATATATGCTAAGAAAGGAGAGACGATCATTGTCGACGTTTATAACAAAGGAAAAGAAAACATCACCATTCACTGGTAGGTCTTGTGCGTATCTCAAAGAACGATAGCAGTCGGTAGCATGCCTACATGACATACATTCTTTTATTTCTAAGAGGAGGCTACAATATATTGCTTTGCAAATAAAGTCAAATTTAAACAATACTTTATGGTTATTTGCTTCAATTCCATTGAAATACAGTTGATGCCTCTTGTTACTATGACGATATGTTGTTGCATGCCATCTTTTGTTAGTCCAAAAATTAGTACTAGTTTTAACGTATAGTTATTGTTTTGCAGGCATGGGGTGAGCATGCCTAGATATCCATGGACAGATGGTCCCGAGTATATCACACAATGCCCAATTCAACCAGGGTCAAAGTTTAGCCAAAAGATCATCCTTTCCTTTGAGGAAGGCACTCTATGGTGGCACGCTCACAGTGATTGGACCCGAGCCACCGTTCATGGAGCTATAATCGTCTATCCTAAGAATGGAACCAAGTATCCTTTTCCCAAACCTAATGCAGAAGTTCCCATCATATTAGGTATGAGTGTCTTTACTTTTAAAGGTTAATTTACATATCATGAATTAACCAACAAATCAAAGTCTAAAATTATTGGAGTTGTTGAAATGTAGGACAATGGTGGAAGAGTGATGTGAATGTAGTTCGAGATGAAGCACTTGCAACTGGAGCTGACCCCAATGCCTCTGATTCTTTATTGATAAATGGACAACCTGGTGATCTATTTCCATGCTCAAAATCAGGTACAAATTAAGTTTAACTTCCCATTTTAAAATTGTACACAATTTCATTTTCTTGTATGTTGACCATATTACTTTTTCTTATTAACATCAACATATTTAAAGGTTAATGCTAAAAAAGATCGGAATATAGCTATGAGGATGGTAGAGCCATGATTTAACACATAAGAAAAGGCAAGTCCAAATATAATTTTAAACTATGGAGCCAAATTTACACTCCTAATCAATCAATCACTTCATAATAGGTGGATCCTCATGGAAAGTTTTTCTTTTTCTTTTCGCTTGTCATAAGTATACAACTTTTCCTTTCTAATTGCAGGCACATTCAAGCTAACGGTGGATCATGGAAAGACCTATCTACTTCGCATAATCAATGCTGCCTTGCACGAGGCTCTCTTCTTCTCCATTGCCAAGCATAAAATGACAGTGGTTGGAACAGATGGTAGCTACACGAAACCATTGACACGAGATTATATCACAATATATCCTGGCCAAACCTACGATGTCTTACTGGAAGCTAACCAACACCCAGATCACTATTACATGGCAGCTAAAACTTATTCCATTGCCCCGGCAGCTCGTAATTTTTTTGATAACACAACCACCACAGCTATTGTACAGTACAATGGATACTACACTCCATCTTCACCTCCTTCCTTGCCTCATTTGCCTGCATACAATGACACAAATGCATCGGTTCAGGTCATGGCCGGCCTTCGAAGCTTAGCAGATGTGGAACATCCTTGCAATGTCCCATTGAGCCCGAGCACTAAACTGATTTACACTGTTTCTATGAACTCGTTCCTATGCCCCAATAATTCATGTGCAGGGCCCAATGGGACGCGGTTCTCCGCAAGTATAAACAACATAAGCTTCCAATTCCCTACAACTGACATATTGCAAGCTTACTATTATAACATCAGTGGTGTATATGGAGATAAATTTCCTAGCGTTCCACCACTAGTGTTCGATTTTACCACTGATATTCTTCCCTTAGAGTATCAGACGCCGGAAAATGGAACAGAAGTAAGGGTGCTCGAGTATAACTCCACAGTGGAGATTGTTTTTCAAGGGACAAACTTGATTGCAGGGACACACCACCCCATGCATCTTCATGGATACAGTTTCTATGTTGTTGGATGGGGATTTGGGAATTTCGATAAAAATAGGGACCCATTGCGCTACAATCTGGTGGATCCTCCCCTTCAAAGTACCATCTCTGTTCCTACGAAAGGTTGGGCTGCAATCAGATTCGAGGCATCCAACCCTGGTATGTTGCAAGCTCTCATGTGAATTTAAAAAAAAACTGCCAACCTGCATACCAAGGAAATAATTTTTCTTAATATTGCAATAAGTTAAGTGAAATGTTGGTATATTTTCTCTGTTGCAGGAGTGTGGTTTATGCACTGCCATGTAGAACGCCATCAGACTTGGGGCATGGACACTGCGTTCATAGTGAAAAATGGTAAACACCCAGAAGATCGAGTGCTGCCTCCACCATCCGACATGCCACCATGTTGAAGCTGCAAAAAATTAACATGCCAAAGATTTCATTGAATGTTTGCATTATTCAGCTCTCTGTCTCAAAAAATCGTTGATTAAGTATTCCTCTTGTATTGAAATAACAAGAATAATGTAAAGTTGTAGAATATTGTGTCTGGGATTATTATATAATTTGTCAGTTTCTTGGATTGTTAAAAGTCTATAAAGATAATGTTGTAGAATAATCTTTGAGATATGCTATGGTGGAATTTGCCATGGAAGTCTTTGATAATGAAAAGAGGAATTGATGTTGTGTTCCTGTTTCAACGTTAATTAATTTCAATATGAGCAACTCATTAAATAGACCAATACAATGCTAAGACAAATGCCATATCCACAATAGATATATCTTGATTTGACAACTTTTGGCCATTCCAATTTTATTCAACATGATAAGATATCATGTTGTATTAGAAAAGTTTGAAATTATCTTTCATTTGACTTTTTTTAATTATCATATTAATAATTAAAAAAATTATAAATGATATAGTTTAGAGTAATTGAATTATTCAAATATTTTAAAATTAGACTATGATCTAAAAAGGTCATGAAATGGTTTGTTTAATTTTTACTTTTACATCTCAAAAAATTTTGCAAATAAGAAAATTTTTGTGAAGTCTTACACAATTGAGATAAAATCAGTTCTTTTCTATTTATTTATTTCAAATTAAAATAAGCATTTTTTTTTCTAAATTTAAAATAATTGATAAATAATTTATATTTTTACCTCCTATTTTAGTAACAATATCACAAGATCTACACCAAGATAAAGGAAAAGGAAAAAATAAATAAAAAATTATCCATTTCCATTGCATAGGGACAAAATGAGTCTAACCTCAGCCCGAAGGAACTCCAAGTCTATTTTTTAGTGATTTAATTGCTTTTCAACCCTCATTTTTTATTTTTTATTTAACATCATAGTAAACCCTTTCTTATTTTCTTAAATTTAAATAACAAGTAAAAAATTGATTCAAACGGTTGATCATTTGAATTTATGGTTTAAAGAAAAGAAACTTAACAATTAACTAAGCTACTGCAATTGACCGAACTCTCCAACTCCAAGCCAATGAAGTTAGAAATTATTTCTAAGTGATTTTTGGGATATTTAAAAGTGATTATATATATATTTAAATTTTATTTGGATTGACTTTTAAGAGTTAAACAAAAGTTTTATACCTATTTAATTATTTTAAAAAAAACTTATAATTTTTAAAAAAGGTTTCATATAGAAGTCATAAAAATGTTATTTCTTATAAAAATTTTATAATTCTATTTTTGTTTATTATAGAAGTTCTTTCACATTTAATAAAACTTTTACAATATCAATATTACCCCTTAAAAATTATTACTTTAATTTTGATTTTAATTTTCAGTTAAAGGAAAAAATATGAAGTTATCTTGAATTTGACCTTACCATCCACCTAATTAATTTTTATAAGAAAGTGTTATTTTTTAATATTTAGAAGTGTTTTTATTTATTTATTTTTAAATCATTCCCAATTGAAATTTATAAGAAAGAAAGAAAAAGTTTTCTCTAATATTAGAAAGAAATACAAATTTTAAAACATGATTGAAGTGATTATAGAACTTTGTTACATATTTAAAATTAGTATCTCTTAATTTCTTACAACTCCAATCTCCAATATTCGTTCTTTATCTAAAATCTGACATAAGGAATGGTTATCCACTCATAAGACAAGACATGAAATATAATTTTGTTTTAGGTAACATCAAATTCAATGCATTAAAATCAAAGAGCAAGTGAGGATCTAGATTTCTCCCTGTGCATGATCTTTGACAGTGGTTCATATGAAATTTATTTCTAGTCAAAGCATTTTTATTATCTAATTTTATATGGTGTTTGTTTTTTTATTGAATAGAAAATGTTAAAATATTCGATTTTTTTATTTAGTTAAAAATAGCCTATTGACATCAATCAACAAAACTAAATTAAACCTATTAATAATAAGTTCACTTTAGTTAAATTGATTGATATCAATATGTTACTTTTAGTTGAATAAAAAAAAGTCAAATATTTTAATTTTTTCTATTCAGTCAAAAAAATAAGTACATCTTAGTGTTAGAAATACCCATGTATTTCAAATCAAAATTAGAGGACAACCACCTTTTAATTTCAATAATACAATAATACAATTATTATTATTATGGCTAAAAATCAGCCTATCATTCGAGTCAACACACTGTGGACTCGCATTTTTCATGTGCGCCCCCACTCGATCGGCGAGACTTGCTTTTATTGGTGAAAAATTTTGTTTTGGAAAAGTCGGAGTTGCCATTTATTTTATTTTAAAGGGAAAATAAAATAAGAAATAAAACCCTAAAAAAAATGACTTCACATTTTTGGAAAAGCATGTCTTGAAAACCCGAGTCTAGGTTTGGGGATCATGTTACTTATTGGGAAGGTACCTCTAGGAGGTAGCACCCCTTTAAGCCCTACAAAGGTCTCTACTAACTACGTTGAGTGAAATGTGGCAATCAACTGATTAATTGAGGGTACCTAGGTAGGCTAAGGTGATCTCAAAACTAGCATGCCAAACAAGAAAAACCAATTATGCTCATAAAGGAGAGTTAGGATGCATACTTGAACCGCTCTTTAAGCGCTATCACAAGACATCAAAGTTAGTTCAAATAGTATATCATCCAGCACGCGTTTTATCATAAATAAATGAACAATGAAACAATATATCAAGATACCCAAGCACTCACAAACATAGATATAATTCACAGTGACAATCATATTTACATAATTTAGAAGGTAAGTGACAAGGGACATACCTGGATAGCATAAATAACTCATAACGTGCTTCCACAGGACATGAGGGGTTAGATAATAATAAAATAAAGAGATCCTAGTGTGCTTGTTATGTAATTAGCATAGCAAAAAATGATCAAAGTATACAAGATCATCAATTATCACAATATAAAGAATCATCAATGATCACATACATCTTGAATATAATTCATAAAAAATTTGATGATTTTGATAATAGAAAGTAGCTAAAGTGGCAAGAAAAATGAGTTTTAGAAAGATTACTTTATGTTGGGGTCCCATCAAGTCCCCAGTTAATATTCACAAGTTTAGCCGATGTATTCCCATTAGCTTGGGAACACAAGCTCAAACCTATGTTAAGAAAATAAAGTTTTGGAAAATGAGAAAAAGGAATACAACTTAGATAAATCTAAGTTGCATATTTTTTTAAAAGAAAGTGAGATCTTTGCACTAAATCTTAGAATGGATTTTTATTATTATTTTTTAAAAAAATTGTTAAGAGATTTAAATTCCTTTGAGAATGATCTTAGGAAAGCAAAAGGAACTATGTGATTTGATAAATCCATAACACAGGACACAAAATGAAGAATTTTCTTTTTCTTTTCATTTCTAATTTAAAAGGGTTTTGAAAGCAAAAGAATATCAACTTGGATCCCTTTATTGGCTACCTTTCATTTTCATTGATAAATTTCCCTACAAAAGCACAAAATTATTAGACTAAATAAATGAATAAAAGAGGTATTTTAGAAAATGATAGAATAAAATAAATAAATAAATAAATAAATAATGAAAAAATAAAAATAAAAAAACATAAAATCATAAATAAGCAAATAATCATAAAAAAAAAGTGTCGCGCAAGCCATGCAAAATGTGAGTCATGCAATCATGACCTAAATGGGCCTAGGGTGTCTAAGTGGGCCTAGTGTGCCTAGTGTGCCTAAGTGGGCCTAGGGTGCATAAGTGGGCCTAGGGTGCCTAAATGGGCCTAGGGTGCTTAAGTGGGCCTAAGGTGCCTAAGTGGGCTTAGGGTGCCTAAATGGGCCTAGGGTGCCTAAATGGGCCTAAGGTGCCTAAGTGTATCTAAGTGAACCTAGGTCTAAATTGGGGCTGCCAAGAGTCACAATGGGGTTAAATGAATCCCTCAACCATAGTCCCCAAGGTGGCTTATAAAAAATAGGCTACATGAGTAGTAATGGGCCACCAAGGAATTGTTGTAAAGTATTGAACAAATACCTAATAGAACATGTGCTAAGAGGACAAAATAGAGGGTCTACAAATATGCCCCTCTTCGGTAGAGATCACAAGTGTAGGAAATGTGAGTAAAAGTACGAACAATGAGTGGAACGAAGTGAACTATACCGAAGAACTAAAAGAAAAATACCAAAGATTTTGCCCTAGCACATGACAGGAGTATAATCGAAACACGGGTTTTCAATAAAAAAAACTAGAACAACTCTATGTCGTGAGCTCATGGCTCTGCGTAGAAAAGGATGACTCTGGGTCATATATGAGAAAACGACTCTAGGTCGAGAGTTCTGGGCTCTAAATGAAAAAGAAATGACTTTGGGTCATACATGAAAAACGACTTTAGGTCGAGAGCTCCAGGCTCTAAATGGAAAATAAATGACTCTGGGTCGAGAGCTCCGAGCTCTAAATGGAAAAGAAATGACTCTGGGTCATCAATGAAAAATGACTCTGGGTCGAGAGCTCTGGGCTCTAAATGGAAAAGAAATGACTCTAAGTCATAAAGGAAAAAATCGACTTTGGGTTGAGAGCTCTAAGCTCTAAATGGAAAAGAAAATTACTCTAGGTCATGAATGGAAAATTGACTCTGGGCTCTAAAAGGAAAATAAATGACTTTGGGTCATAAATGAAAAATCGACTCTAGGTCGAGAGCTCTGGTCTCTAAATGGAAAAGAAATGACTCTGGGTCATAAAAGGAAAATCGACTCTAGCTCGAGAGCTTTGGGCTCTAAATGGAAAAATAAATGACTCTAGGTCGAGAGCTTCGGGCTCTAAAAGGAAAAGAAATGACTCTGGGTCATAAAAGGAAAAAACAACTCTGGGTCGAGAGCACTGGGCTCTAAAAGGAAAAGAAATGACTCTGGGTCATAAATGAAAATCGACTCTAGGTCGAGAACTCTGGGCTCTAAAAGGAAAAGAAATGACTATGGGTCATAAATGAAAATCGACTCTAGGTCGAGAGCTTTGGGCTCTAAATGGAAAAGAAATGACTCTGGGTCATAAATGAAAAATTGACTCTAGGTCGAGAGCTTTGGGCTCTAAATGGAAAAGAAATGACTCTAGGTCATAAAAAGAAAAAACGACTCTGGGTCGAGAGCTCTGGGCTCTAAAAGGAAAAGAAATGACTTTAGGTCATAAATGAAAATCGACTTTGGTTCGAGAGCTCTAGGCTCTAAAAGGAAAAGAAATAACTCTAGGTCATAAATGAAAATTGACTCTGGGTCGAGAGTTCTGGGCTCTAAATGGAAAAGAAATGACTCTGGGTCATAAATGAAAAATCGACTCTGGGTCGAGAGCTCTGGGCTCTAAATGGAAAATAAATGACTCTAGGTCATAAAGGAAAAATGACTCTAGGTCGAGAGCTCTAGGCTCTAAATGGAAAAGAAATGACTTTGGGTATAAAAGAAAAATCGACTCTGGGTCGAGAGCTCCGGGCTCTTAATGGAAAAATGAATGACTCTGGGTCATAAATGAAAAATGACTTTGGGTTGAGAGCTCTGGACTCTAAAAGGAAAAGAAATGACTCTAGGTCATAAATGAAAAAACAACTCTAGGTCAAGAGCTCTGGGCTCTAAATGGAAAATAAATGACTCTGGGTCATAAATGAAAAATCGACTCTAGGTCGAGAGCTCTGGGCTCTAAATGGAAAAGAAATGACTCTGGGTCATAACTGAAAAACGACTCTGGGTCGAGAGCTCTGGGCTCTAAATAGAAAATAAATGACTCTGGGTCATAACGAAAAAAATGACTCTAGGTCGAGAGCTCTGGGCTCTAAATGGAAAATAAATAACTCTAGGTCATAAATGAAAAATCGACTCTGGGTCGAGAGCTCTAAGCTCTAAATGGAAAAATAAATGACTCTGAGTCATAAATGAAAAATGACTCTAGGTCGAGAGCTCGGGGCTCTAAAAGGAAAAGAAATGAAAACTAACTCAAAAGTGGATAGGAACCAAATGGGATCAAAGTGGTATGCTCAAAATGCCAAGGGTTGGACTACTAGGCTTAGGAAAGGAAATATGCCCCAATATCCAATGTGCTCACACTGCTGAAACAACTAATAAACCAATCATCCGCTGAAATCAATGAGTCAGAAACCTGTGCGTCAAGACAAACCTTTGAAAAATCTAAACTGAAAGACCTCTCTATGTCTCACAAGCTGCTCTGGCAACAAATGTCAAAATGTAAATCTTGGAGTGTATATCGCAACTCATTCAAAAGCATATCTCAAAGTGTGCAAAAAATACTTCTCATCTGGATAACCCAATCCATAAGGTAATCAATGAGGAAAGCAGTCTATCTCATGAGCATCTGGCTAAAGGATTCACCTATGCTCATCAGATGAAACCTGATGCGATCCATCTTTGTCGCAACAAATCCATGTAGGGAGGTCTTGATACAGTCAATCGTCGGAAGCCCCATACTAATACTCAATCTAAAACCAAGTTGGCTGCTATCCATATCTCAAGGATACTCAAAGATAATGGGAAAATATGCCCCAGTATAAGATCTGATGTCAAAGTCATGAGGTAGATAACCAATATCAATCGTCCATCCTCATACCAACATGCAAACAAAATCTCATCAAGAGAACAGTATGCCCCAATATAGTATCTAATGTCGGAGTCCTGAGGCAAACAACCAATAATGTTCATCTCTCTATGTACAACCCCATCAAGGAGAGGGAAATATGCCCTAGTATGGATATCTAGCGCACAATAAAGAACATGACATCATCAACCAAACATCTGTCAATGTCAATCAATCACCTAATAACATCAATCAAACGTCTCAATGATCAAGATCAGGGATAGCCACATAACCCAACCATGACTAAGGATCTCAGAGCAAAAGAGAAAATATGCCCTAGTGTGGACATATGATGCACAACAAAAAGATGAATCTAACATCATCAAAGGACTGTCTCCAACTCAAAATCCAACAAACGTCGATATACCAAGCAGGAGAGAGAAACCAAATGCTTTCAAAAGTATCTCCCATAAAAGAAAGCATAGTAACGACTATACTTCAACCAATCTACATAAGCTCGTCCAAGTGAAAGCTATCAAAGATAACGTCTGATCTTATGGCATTAGGGTGATCTTAAGACACGGGACGTAATGTAGGCTGATTCGTCTCATAACGGCTGTTCCATTTGATTCTGGCCTAGACGGGTGTCATCAACAAAATTTATAAACCTAAATCACCTTACACTAGGGTAGCATAGCTAGCATAGTATAGTGGCTCAAGGGTCGAACACAGGGAGGGGTTTTCATAGTACACGTGACATTAATTCAAGTACTGAAATGGTATTTTTCCTTAATAAGTTAGCTTTAAAAGAAAACATAATTTTGGGTGAAAAAGATTGATTTTAAGTCAACCAAAAATAACAACTGAAATTAATTACAAAGAAAAAGTTTCTTGGAGTTTTAGGTCACTAAGTTCAGGTTCCTTAGACAAAAGGGGAGATTCCAGATCTTTTCCTCGCATTGGGGATAATAACATAAAGGATGGTTATCTCCCGAATCGATGTGTATTTAGCAACTAAAAATTGATCCAACTGGTTCATGAAAAACTGTAGTTGCTTCTCTTTAATGGTTTTAAACGCTAAAGACCTCTCACTGTGAATCATCTTCCAATGGCTCGTAAATGATAACTACTAGACTACCATGGATTCCATGGAGTCTGCTAAGCTTACCAAGTATTAACCATTCAAGGTAATTCTTTAACCTTGGAATATCCGTCAAAGGTTCGTAAATGATAACTAATAGATCTCCATGGAGTCCGAAAAGCTTACCAAGTATCGGTCATTCTAGATAATCCTACCTTTAAACCACCTTCCAGAGGCTCGTAAATGATAACTACTAGACTACCATGGATTCCATGGAGTCTGCTAAGCTTACCAAGTATGGACCTAGGTGATTTTAAGGGATTTTAAGTTACTAAAAAGAAACAAAAACCATTAACGGGTAACAACTCCTCATTTAAAGCAAGGAAAACTCCCACCTTTGCATCAAGATCCTTTACCTAGCTTCCCTCAGTCCAAGAAATGAAAAGCCTAGCCACTCATCCTTTGGGAAAACATCCTCAGAGGTTGTTTGGCTAGAAATAAAATGAAATACAAAATGAGAAGGTAAGGCAGAGCAAGACTCTATATATTCTATATAAGAGAATTTACAAGTGTAGAATCTATTATGATATTCTATATAATTACAAACGATGCAAAAGAATATATAGAGAGGTTTTTCCAACCTTCCTCACTAAGCAAACCTATCATTGTCTGATTACAAGGAAAAAATAGGTAATTACACAAAATATCTCGAGATAAAAATCTAATGGAGTCGGTGAAAAATATTTGAAAATATCATAGGAGGATTTTTGCAAGCTTGCGAAAATTTCGCAAGGGTTGAGAAATTTCATTTTCCTTAGTCTTGGTTTTGCAAGGCTTGCGAAATTTCTTTTGGCATTTCGCAAGGTTGCGAAAATTTCTCAAAAGGTTGCGAAATTCATTTTTCACCGTTTTGGTTTCGCAAGGCTTGCGAAACTTCTTTTGGCATTTTCGCAAAGGGTTGCGAAATTCCTGGATGATAGATTTCTTCTCTGGTTCTCTTCCTTGCATACTTGATTGATTTGGAAAAGGCTACGAAGCTTTCCAAAACTTGGATTCTTCATGTGTTTGAGCTTCAACTTGCTTTGCCATGGACTATACAGAATTCTCCCTCATTCTTGGCTCGTTTTAATGATAAAAAAGCTATCAAAAACACCAAACTTAGCCAAAAACTGATTAGAAACATTTGCAAGGGTCTTTAATGTGCCAATTGAATTAAAATGTAATAACTACTACTCAAAAGTGTTTAAAACAGATAATTTCAAGCTATAAAAGAGCACTTTTTGAGTAGTAATCACTCCCCCCAACCGACATATTGCTAGTCCCTTAGCAATAAAGGAGAGAAAAAGAAAAATAGACAGTAAAATAATTTACAAAATCATGATAACCACTCCAAAAAATGTTCAAGTGGCATGATGTAGAGCATACTCCCTCATGGGACATTAAAGAGATAAAACCCAACTTTCAACAAGAGTCATCAAACATCTTGCCTAATCACAATTTATAAAGAGTAGGTATTATGCAAATTTTTAAGCATCAAAAGAATTTCCACTCCCAAAGGTCCAATCCTTACTTTTCCACATAAATCTAAGTGTTAAGCTTATTAGTTCCCGATTATAGTATGTCAAACTATTCTTTCTCCCCCAACCTAGTTCTTTTTCAAACCTTAGCAAACTAACCAACCTCCAATAGGTTAAGAACGCACCTATTTTATTTCACAATTTTTTTCTGTAGGTGTGCAATGCTAAAGGTATTGTTTTCCAAAGTGTCTATGTAACAGGGGTCCATCAATGACTCCCAACCAATCAAGGTTTAGGGCATCAAGCTTTAATGATCTTTCGACCACTAACTCCTCATATTTCACCCCAGACTCTTGAAATTGAGATTCTAATACCCAAGCACCTACAATATGTTAAACTCCACCTATTCACCCTCGTAACGAGCATTGAGGTCGGTGACTCCCGACCAATAAAGGGTTAGGGCACCAAGTTTTAAAGATTTTCACCATATACCCCTCGGATCTTGCTCGGGTTTCAAAGCAAGTGTAACACTTGTTCTTTTTTTTTTTTTTTTTTTTGAAGGCTCATTGGCCTTTTATAAGGTGTCCCGACACTATTAAAACGAGATCAAAGGTACCAATTCAAAATTTTCCTAAGTTTGGGGGGTAAGATAGTTTTTCATCTTATAACTAGAACCTAATGTGCACAGTGTGTGGTAAGATTAATTCATCATGTAGAGACATTTTAGAGACATTTTAGAGAGAGAGGGTTTTTGAGAGATATTTTTTGGGAGTTGGCTTGGAGAGCAAGAGAGGATCTGAGAGTAGGGTATTGGGTTGACAGAGAGCAGAGGAGTGCATTCTGTGACTGGCAGGGAGAGATATTTTTTGAGATGAGAGATTTTTTTTCTGAGGTCGCCAGAACGAGAACAGAGGGGTAACTGAGAGTTGCAAAGAGAGATTTTTTGAGAGAAACCACAGAAAATGAACGTGGAAGAAGGGAACCAGAGAGAGGGAGGAAGATTCTTTGTGAGTTACAGAGAGAAGCGAGTTCAGTGAGCTGGTGAAGAAGAAGGAGGTTTTAAAAAGAATGTGTGGGAGATAGCTTGAGAGAAAAAGAGAGCGAGTTAGGGGCCTGGGAAGGGCAAGATAGCAGGAAGAGAGGGAGGAGGAGAAAAGAAGAGCTTTGAGAAAGACATGAAAGGGTGAGCAGCCTAGGGAAGGTAAGGAAGCTGGTTATTATAGAGAGAGATGGGTTGAGGTTGTTCTTGAACTTGTGGAGCAAGATACGAGAGAGGAGATCAGTAAAGGTTGCAGGGTAGATTAGCTTAGAGAAGGGGAAGTTGAGATCAGCATAAGAAGTTGGCAGCGTGTTTAAGTCTAGAATTCTTTTGGTCATATTCTGACTGAACTGATGGTCGACAATGAGCCTCTAAGGTCAGGTACAAAATCTTCATGCCTTGATTACTACCCAAAAAGTGCTATTTTGCGCCTTTAATTCATTATGTTTTAAGCACTTTTGTGTAGTAGTTCTCCATTTTTATTCCAATTGGCATGTTAATGACCTAGCAATGACTTCTAATCATATTTGTGGCTAGTTTTAGTGTTTTGACAGCTTTTTGGATCATTAAGGCAAGCCAAGTAAAGGAGAGAAGCAAAGAGGAAAATAGAGTGAAGAAAACAGAGGACTGCAGCTGCAGTCTTCCTTCACACTTTTGGAGCACTTCCCGAAGTCCATTTTCTACATGCTATATACCATTTCAAAGCTCAGGAAGTCAAGAATCCAACACTTCAAACTGTGTACGATTTGGAGCTGAAATGAGGAAGATATGGCCTTCGGAAGACAACTGCATCAAGCTGAGAGACAATTTCGCACCTTGCGAAATGGGAACTTCAAAGTGCGAAATTCGCACCAGCCCATGCAAGTGCGAATTTCGCACCAGCCCATGCGACTTTGGTGCAAAATCTCCTCTGTTCTGCCGACTCCACATTGATTACTACTCAAAAATACTATTTTGTAACCTTGTAATTAACTCTTTTAAACACTTTTGAGTAGTAGTTATCACCTTTTAACCCAATTAACATGTTAAGGACCTTTGCAATCAATTCTAATCAAATTGTGTAAGTTTTGGTGTTTTTGTTAGTATTTTGATCACCAAAGCAATCCAAGATTGAGGAGAGTTCTTTGGAATCCATGGCAAAGCTTTTGGAAAGCTCAGATACATGAAGAACCAAAGCTTTGAAGCTTTAAAGTCCTTTGCCATCAGCAAATCCGGAATGCAAGGAGGGAAGCAAAGAGGAATCTGCCATGAAGCAAAACAGGGGACAAAAGTTGCAGTCTTCTTGGACACTTTTGGAGAACTTCCCGAAGTCCAATTCATGCATACTATATACCATTTTAAAGCTCAGGAAGTCAAGAATCCAATGCTTCAAACGGTGCGCGATTCGGAGTTTAAATGAAGGAGTTACAGCCATTGCAAGAAGATCGCTCCAAGCTGAAGGAAAATTTCGCAGGGCTGCGAAATTTTGTCCTTTGGCTGCGAAATTTCGCAGCGCTACAGTGCCAGCTGCGAAACACCTCCTGAAGCCACCCGATAGCTGCAACCGACATCTTGAGATATTTTTGCTTTAGATATTTGATGTCTAAATTCCCAAACTCTCCTTGTAACCCTCCTATCACATGATTCCTTAGTCTTTAAGCAAGAACTAAAGGGTGAATAACCTCTTATATATATGTTTGTAATTTTCCATTGGAAGACATCTCGGGAGCTTGTTCTCAGAGACAACTTTGTATAGTTTTTAAAGGAAGTAAAATTCAGAGCCTTGCTCTGCCTTTCCTTCTCTTTTTGTTTTCTCTTTTATTTTCTTTCTAGCCAAACATCCTTTGAGGATGTTTCCTCAGAGGATGAGAGGCTAGGCTTTTTGTCTCTTGGGTGAAGGAAGCCAGGTAAGGTGCCAGCATGCATGAGGGTGAGTTTTTGTTGGTTCCATTTTTAATGAAGAGAAAGTGTGACCCGTTTTTGGTTTCTATGTTTTTAGTTAACTTAAAACGTCTTTGAATCACCTGGGCCAACACTTGGTAACGCAAGTGGACTGCGTCCATTGAGTTTCACTAGTTTACCTCTTGCGAGCCTTTGGGAGGTGGTTCAAAGGTAGGATTTTCTAGAATAGCCAACACTTGGTAAGCTTTTGGACTCTAAGGAGACATCCATTAGTTATCTTTTGCGAGCTTTTGAAGGATAATCCAAGGTTAAAGATCCCCTTGAATGGCAAATGCTAGGTGAGAGGCACGAGCCATTGCAAGGTGTATCAGTGAGAAGGATTTAGTGTTGAAACCATTAATGGTAAGCATCTGTACCACACCGGTTCGGGAAATAACTATATGTTAAATCCCCAATGCGAGGAAAAGAAACAAGTGACCGGAATCTCCTCTTTTGTAGATGGCACCTGATCCTAGTGACCTGAAATCCCAAGAAACACCTTTCTTTCTAGTTAATTTCAGTTACTTTAGTTTTGGTTAGCTTAAAACCAACCATTTCATTACAATTTTATGTTTTCTTTTAAAGTTAACCTTGGAAAGGAAAACCACTAATTCATCTTTGGAGTAATATCAATTGTGAAGTGAAAACCCATCTCTGTGGACGATCCTAGAGCCACTATGCTATGCTAGCTATGCTACCCTAGTATATGGTGAAATAGGTTTATAAATTTTGTTGATAACTCCCATCTGAGGATTGAATCAAAGGTACATCAGTTGATTGATCTGAATCAATCAGAACACCAATTGGGGACGAATCACACATGAGATCTTTTCTTTTGTATTTTTTGATGTAAATTCCTTTCTTATCCTTGTAATTCACCAATCATAGGATTACTTAGCTAGGAAGATTGGAAAAACTTCCCTATATATGTTCTCTTGCATCCGTTGTAAAAATAATGTAAGTATCATAGAGAATATTTATCAGATATGTAATTGACGAACAGAGCACTTGCTCTGTTTTTCCTTTAGCATCTTTGCTTTCCTTTTCTCTTTTCTATTTTTCTTTTTCTTGGAAGCCAAACAACCTCTGAGGCTGTTTTCTCAGAGGATGAGAGGCTAAACCTTTGGTTTCTTGGAGTGAAGGAAGCTAGGTGAAAAGTCCAGATGCAAAAGTGGAAAACTCTCGTGCCTTAAATACAGGTAGTTGGAGTTCATAAATGGCTTTTAAATCTAAAGTTTTGCTTTAAATCCCTTAGAATCACTTTGAATGGCCAATACATGATAAGCTTTTAGGTCTCTGTGGATACTTATTGCTAGATCCACATAAGACCATTAGTTATCATGTACGAGCCATTGGAAAGTAGCTCAAGGTGAAGACCCATAGTGCTTAAAGCCATAAATGGAACTTCACTACCATTTCTATTGATTTTTTATGGATTAAATCTTCATTGTTAAACCTATACCGGTTCAGGAAACAACCATCCTTTATGTTGTTTTCCCCAATACGAGGAGGAAAATCCGGAATTTCCCACTTTGCATTCTGAACTTGATCCTAGCAACCTTTAGCTCTGAGAGACTTTCTTTCTTCCATTTTTACCTAGTTCTATGTTAGTTTAGTTCCAAACTCCACTTTCAAAGCAAATTTTATTTTCTTTTAAACTTTAAGTTTTTGACAAAGGAAATCATCAGATTTAATTTCTAATCTTGAGTCTATCACTGGTAGAGTGAAAACCCATCCCAGAGTTCGACCCTAGAGCTGCTATACTATAGTAGCTTTGCTACGCTAGTATGAGGTAATAGGTTTTATAAATATTTTTGATTAAAATACCCGACTGGGCCTTAACGAATCATGCCTCCACGCATATCACTATTTCTCAATACCTAACTCACCCATCTCTCTCACCGCCTTTCTCATCATCCCAAACCCACCACCCGTAGCTGATACTCATCTCATTACACCTTCTCACCTATCCAAACCCACTGAACACACCCCTTTCATTGCCCTCCATTATATATTTCACCACTCCTTTCATATCCCCATTCTCCGCCCTTCATATCCATTGAATTTGAACACCCAAACTCATTTGTTCAACCCCTCAAGCCCATTATATTCCAGGCGGCCGATCAGAATATGATTATATTCCTCAAGATTTTTGCTCGTTGTGGCCCTACAGTGCATGAGGAAGCGATGCTTTCAATCGGTGCATTAGCTTGTGCAACTGGATCCAAGTTTCAGAAATAATTGGTTGATTTTTATAAACATCTGAAGATGGGTTTGTCAAATTTTGAAGAATATCACAAGAGTTACCCAGTTTGTGCATGTGAAGTTAGCAGCGGGTTTGGTCGCTGACTGCAGTATTTCTGAGAAGAAATGGTGAAGTTCCATCAACAGTGAAAGGAACAGATCAAATTATAGGGGTGCACGAAGGTCCTTTGGCCTTACTTTGCTTCTATTATTGGTGGAGTCCTTGTGAAAGTTGTGAGAATTGTAACATTAAAAGAACCCTCAAGCCATCAGGAGTTTGCATGGAATTTTTCCATTGACGCTGTGCTATTGACGGAGCAGACATGTTTATACCCCAGTTTCACCCCTGCATGGTCATTCTACGCCACCTCTCCCATTTATGCACCTTTGCACAACCACCTTTGGGTCATGTGTCATTCCTATTTCATCATCTTTGCTCTTGGAAAATAATTTGGCCAAACCTCATTTTGTAAATATTTTCTCAAATTCTAGTTTTCAAATAATCCTAACCCTCATCATTTTCATCCTTGTCCCTCTTGAATGTTTAGGTTTCAAAAATCCCATCTCTTTTAATAAAATTAGTTGCTATTTTCTTTCTGGCAAGCATTTTTCATAAATCCCATGACTTTTAAAATGTTTTAAAATAAGTATGAATTTATTCTCGTAATTCCAAATAATGGAAATTCATGGGATTAATTCATACAAAAATAAATCCGGCTTTGGTGGGGCCCAACATATGTGACTTCCTCATTGATTGATTGATTGATTGATTGATTGTCCTACATGATTGATTCATTCCTCTCCGTGACATGCATGCGATTATTCTATGTTTGTTCACTAACCTCTGTTTCCCATGAAGTGAACCAGCTCATCACTCAGGTACACTCTTTGCCTCCCTTGTTCATTTGGAAATTTTATTTCGATTTTCATTCAGTATCTGTTGATTTACTTATCAATTGCCATATTTGCTTCATTTCATTAGTAGAGACCTGTTTTTAGGGACTTAAAGGGGTGCTACAGTATTTACCGTACCTTCTTGATAAGTAACCTGACCCCCGAGCCCATATTTGGTTTCTCACAAACCACATTTTCCTTTAGGAGTCACATTTAGGGTTTTTCTTTCTTATTTTGTGTACCCTTTAAAAAATAAAACAAAAATAAGTGGCGACTCCAAGTCATTTTCTCAATCAATAAATCATTTTTCAAAATAAAAAGTGAGCTCGCCATCGAGTGGGAAACGCATGAGCCGAAATGCGGGGTCCACAAAATGGCGACTCCACTGGGGATTACTGGAGGGTCAAGCTTGAACTTAAGATGAGGCAAATGTGGCGTTTGATTGGTTGATTAGTGGGTACCCACCTTTCTTTGTGCATGTGTTTGCTTGACTTTTGATTGCACATTGAGAGCTCTTGATATCATTATCCTTGATGCATGCTTGGTCATGGTATTCGTTTGAGGCATTGGCATGTTGATTATATTGACTGATTCTTTCGTTTTTTCCTCACATATTGACTTTCCTTGTTGTATGATCACTTTGCTCACCTTGGCATGTACATTATTTTTGTTGCTTATCTCATTCACCTTGACATGATTGATTCTCTTGGTTGTATATTATCTTGATTATCATGAAGTATGCTATCTTTGCCGGATATTCTTCTCAATTAGCTTGTGTGTAGATTTGGATGATATATACCTGTTTTGCATGACTGTTTGTTGCATGACTTCTCTCCTTTCGTGTGATTGCATGAGTTGCTTGTCTATGTGGGACACACACCTATCCCTTTATCTCTCAGTCCCTAGTCTCGGTCGACATTGTTTTCTGTGGTCTCATATTTGATATGAGACTTGTTACTTTGTTTGCTCTTCGACCAAGCTAGTGATTAGGAGTAGGGTCTAGTGATGGGCTATATTGATGTTTGGGAGTATTCTGGAGGAGGCCGACACATTGATGCTGATTGGAGTCCAATCTTTGAAGACCTGTATAGCCTAGAGCTAGATTTTTAGGATATTTGTGTGGCTAGTGTGTCTTCTTTTTAGTTTTATAGGATTTTCGGATGCACCCACACCACTCACTGTGCACCTTAGATCGTCGATGAGTGATCAGAGTCGTGAGATGCGCCAACCATTAAGAGAGCCTTCACCATAGGAGCCTCCTGGGATGCGAGGTAGTGCATGTGTGGAGGTGATAACCACCTTGCATGGAAGTGTCCCGTCTCTTCGGAGGCATGCATAGGGTTGTGTACCGCCAGATGGTACGATCGTTTCTGCTAGGGATCTTTAAAGTCCACCCATCTCTTTTTAGAGCCACCTTGACCTTGTAGGATGAGCTTAGATCCTTTTATTAGGATTCCTTCCTCACACGTGGGTGCATCTGAGAGCCTTCAGAGTTGTCTTAGTCGTTACCTGGATCCAGTGTTTTCTCTTTTGGCTTCTATTTGAGAGTGCTCAGAGATCGATATGAGTTTGGGTATTAGTTGGATCACCTCTTACCTTGTTGCATCAGATTCTTTCACTCGATGGGTTTAGCATGCTTTTCTTCCTAGGGCTTTTGTCTTTATTTCTTAGCTTGGCACACCCTTTAACTTTGCTGTCACTTGCTCGATGCTTTGGGATGTGTTCATTGATCACCTTTTTACACTGTACACCTATCGCGAGCTCAATACCCTATTTTATGTTTGATCCTTGATTCGATTTCAACTCGACGCTCATATTTTCATTACAGCAAGGTGAAAGGCACGTTTTCACATTCACATTCTTTCAAGAGATTCGCCTTGATCACCTTATCATTTTTTCTCTTTATGGGGCTCGAGTTGGAGGTTGAGTTAAGGATATGTTGTTATAGATGGAGTACCGACCTCCTGATAGAGTGTTTCTCATACCTTCTTCATCTTGGATTATTGATAGAGATTCTCTAGTCACATTTGTAGCCATCCCACAGTGAACACCTTTATGACTCCAGAGTTCTCATCATATATCTAGATTTCGGATTGCCATCCCGAGACTATGTGCTTGCATGTTGTATGGTTGTCTTTTAGGGTTCCATCTCATATCCTTCATCCTTTTTGTTTGCATTGTAGGGAGTCAGTTTAGGAGTTGGTTGAGTCTGGAGTCACATTCTTGGAGGAGAGTTGGATGACGATTGATCAGAGCAGATTTGCATTAGAGTTCAGATAGTTCAGTTGAGATGTCGGACGAGCTAGCTTCCACACTTGCTTCTATTTAGGAGTTCATGGCAAGGGTCAGTAGACGCTTGGATCAGATGGAGAGTTCTCGTCAGGATCCTCATCCTGTTGGCATAGTCACCGATGAGACAGTTCCTCATGCGTCTCAGACAACACAGGCTCTTCCACTTGGGGCTTCACTTGGTATTCCATTCTATCTGGCGGATCATTATGAGACCATTCCACCACCTACTATCATAGTGCCACCTCCCATTGTTACCACTACTGATGATACTAGATTGGCTGAGCAAGAGGCTAGGGTTGAGAGGTTGAGGCCAGGATGAGGCAGATCAGATTACAGGATGGAGGTTTGACTTGGGATGATAGGGATGGCATACTGGCGGCTATCTTGCCCGCCAAGTTTCGCATGCCAGATATTGAGCCTTATACTAGGATTGGTTGTCCCAAGATCCATTTGAGACTATACAGCATAGTCATGAGAGCACACAGGATAGATGGTGCACACTTGGTGGCCCTTTTCCCCTTATCACTTAGTGGGGTAGCTCAGAGATGGTTTGCCTCAATTGAGCCTTCGAGACTTCGCACTTAGGAGGACGTAGCTCATGAGTTCTTGACTCAGTTTGCTTTCAATGCCGACATTGATGTATCTAGACGAAAGTTAGAGGCCACCAGACAGAGGCTAGATGAGTCTATTTCTTCCTTTGTCAGTCGTTGGAGGGCAAAGATGGCTGGTATGATAGACCGGCCTCAGGAGCAGGATCAGATTGATATGGTTCTTTGGAACCTACAGCCGAGGTTTGCTAGGCGTCTTGTGGGCGTTTCATTTCAGGATCTTAAGAGCCTAGCTCATGCAACTTTCAGTGTTGAGGAGGCCATCGCTCGAGGATTATGGACAGATACTACTCCTTCCCCTGACAATAAGGGGAAGAAGCCGGTCAGATCATCTAGTAGATCTAGAGAGGTTGATGCTCTTAGTTATCAGCATTAGAGGCCCGCACATCACTCATCTTACAGACCTCCTACAGTCAGAGCTCATTTCTCTCATCCATAGTATCAATATCGGCCTATTTATGTTCAGGAGCCTTACATTGCTCAAACCAGTATGCAGCCACGAGCACCACATCCAAGAGCCACTACTCATCCACCACCTAGACCATATACACAGAGGCTCGCGAGACAGTTCACTTCATTGGGCATGACTTTGACTAAAGCTTTTGAGAAGCTTAGAGATGCTGGTTTGATTGTTCCTTTGGTGCCATGCCCCTTGCCACATCCTATTCCTCTTCATTTCTGTTCACATGAGCATTGCTTATATCATCAGATTCAGGGACACGATACTGAGCGTTGTTCGACACTCCATTATGCAATATAGGACTTGATCGATTCAAGGTTGGTCAACTTGGCTGGGCCAAGTGTGACCACCAATCCCCTACCTACACATTCTACACATGCAGTTCCTTCTCCTCCTAGTCTTCAGTAGATTGATTTTGGGACATCCTAGGTTGAGGGCTTGGATCAGTCGACAGGGATACATCACTTGGTAGCAGTTCAACTCAAGGCACTTTTCATTCTGATTATGGTAATCATCAGAGTCATTTCCATTTTGTTGAGTCCAATTTTTAGTTCATTAGAGTTGTTTTTATTTTGTTGAGTTCGGTTTTGGTTTAGGGTCGTTGTTTATAGTTCATGTTGAGGGTCCAGTCGTTTGTAGTCCTTTATCGTTTCACACATGATGTACTCATTGGTCCATTTAGTGATATGATCTTTTTATTATGAGTATGCATCATTCTCTTTCTCATGAGTGTGCTTTACATATATTGTGTTGATGTGTGTTATGCTTTTGATACGAGACATCTTTCACTTACATCATGATCGCTTGGGCCTGACCTATCATGGAGAATAGTGAGCCTATTGACCTAGGATCAGGAGATCACCTAGAGAGTTTGAGACTGTGACCCATTTCACCTTTTGATCAGAGCAGTACCATATCCATATCCATATCTTGACTTTGTGGACTTGATGACCTACCCATTCGAGCCTGACATGATACCGCCCTTGGGTACCACCATACGACCTTACCATCATCGTTCGCCTTAGCATACTACATTACCATTGCCTATTCTTTCCATTATTTCCTTGATTTGACCAGGTAGGGTCCAAGATGGTTAGAGCTGAGGTGAGCTTTGCATGATGATAGATGGATCACGATGAGAGAGTGGTTTGACTACTTGATGACATTGTTGAGGCAAAAGAGTTATCATAGAGCATCCAGATTCAAGCCATTACGTGACTTCAAAGAGTCGGGATGATTAGAGATGGTGATTTTATGAAATGATGGTGAGTAGCTTATGATAATAGAGTGAGGTGATTGTCAGAGGACATTGATGGTTATCATAGAGCATCAGTGGGAGCTTTCATACGATTTTAGAGGAGTCACCATGACTATGTTGGATGGATGCTAGTCTTTAGTATCGGCCATGTGAGATCTTGACAGTGATGTTCGAGGTTGTGGTCAAATGATGGGTGGCCATCATTTCATGAGCTTATTTACCATATCACTCTTACATATAGAGTTACCTGTTGCTAGCCCATTGAGCCTCACACGAGCACCATAACCTTTTCTTTCATCACCTCATTTACCTATTACACTGGGTTGGGGACCCTATAGTGCTTGCATGCTTTGATTAGATATGTCATGAGTTCTAGACCTGACATACATATTAGGCCTCATCCATCACTCTTTATTGTGATATTTTCCATTTTGACATCATCTCATCACTTTTTTCTGGCATCACATATCATCACTTGTGATATTCGTTCTCTATGTTTTCTCTCATCATTGATTACTCGATATCATCCTTGTTTCACCTTGAGAGGTGGTTTTTCACACATCACTACATGGAGGATTGTCATATTCTTTCCCCCGTTCACCCCATGGGCAATGGTTCAGAGATCTTATTTTGAAAGGTTGTCTTATTAGTGAGGATTTCATGTTACATCCATACATGGGGAGAGTTTATTCATTTGGCTATGTATTTCATGGGAGATTATTCATTATTGATTAGAAGATGCAGAAAAAAAAAAAAAAAAAAAAAAAAGATAGTGCATTCTTTATTATATCATTCTCTATTAGGCATGTGTATGGACGTGCCGATTTGCTTCATTGAGTTCATGTGTTAGATAGGGTTTGTATGAGAGGTCACAATGACCCCTATTTCTTTCTGAGATTCATCTTAATGTATATTTTGGGTGAGAGTATGAGTCACCCATTCAATTTTTGTGAAAAATGCGAGCGACCTTTCTTCGGTATCTCTGGATCCTTGCTTTATCCATCATTCCATCTATTTCGGATGTGACTATTTTCCATGCTTTGATGTAGGTTGACCATCACTCACTTTTCTATCTCTTTGCTTTCTCCTATCTTTGTTCTATTCCTCCATTTCACTCTACCTCATTTGATTTTTTTTTTCTTTTCTCATCATGCTTGATGTTTGACTTGGGTTCAGTATCCACACATTATACTTGCTTATTTGATATGTCCATTCCTTCATCATCACTTTGCGTGTGGGGACCCTTAGGTCCGTAAGTCACGATGTTTTCTACGCATTGCATCTCATGCATGAGGGGTATGGGGATTATATCATTGGGATATTTGAGCTTAGTTTCCTTTCGTTTCTTTCACCCTATTACCTTGGCCTACATTACGTCCCGTATCTTACGACCACCTTGAGGCCATGACTTCACATATTGTGCTTGATGGCTCACACATGGGCAATACTTGAGATTGGTTGGAGATCATTTCTCGGAGCATGATGGATGAGGAGTTGAGATGATGGATTACACTAGGGCATACCCCTTTTATTGGTGATGGATTTTCGGAGGTGATGTGATCTACACTGTGGCATACCTCGCTCATCGATGACATTTTCTTTCGGGATGATGCCTTGCATTGAGGCATAGTCAGTTCGCTTCTTCACTTGGTTTATGATGGATTAGGAGTTGTGGGATGACCTTACATTGGGGTATAGCCATTTCAGAGAGCACTTTTATTGGAGATACAGTCACTCTACTCGATATTCTAAATTGGGACACACTCCACTCATTGATGGTCTATTTTGAGGCACAGTTGCTTTAGAGATTGCACATGTTAAGACATAACCCTCTCATTGGCGATGGACTTTGACTTATCTTGGAGCATAGTCATTTCAGATGGTTTATACTGGGGGCATAGCCACTTCATTCATATTCATAGAGCCCAGGGATTCTAATTCATATGGATTATGTTGAGATGTTTCCATTTTTGGCACCGGGAGCAGAGATCGATCATTTTGTTGACCTACACTAGGCATGATCTTCCTCAGCAGTTGTTGATTCGGATATACTACTTTATACTGGGGCATAGCCGGGATGGAGAGTATTTTTTTTTCATTGGAGCATAGCCACCCTATTGGATCCTTTACACTAGGGCATATCCATCATTTGGAGGAAGATCAGATTAATTCTTAACGCTAGAGCATTTGAGGAGTGATATAGAGATCATTGGATTATTTCATGTTGTCCCCATTGCATATTGGGGCATAGCCACCTAGTTGGATCTTTGGATATCAAGACTTGACTTTCTGTTTGTGATTGCTGCTTTTGATGGATTATGGAGCTATTGATACCTTGGGTTTAGTCTTCTTAGCATACTTGGATGATCTCGGATACCCACCTACCTTTCGTTTCACACTCAGACATTTCACCTTTGATACTTTCATGCTTTCTATCTTACTAGAGCCTGATAATTACATTCTTTTATCCCATACATCTCACCATGAGACATGACTTCACACTTCTTTCTCGATTAGGAGAGATGTAGATTAGTCCTCGATTACTTTGGTTGTGCTTTCATACATCTTTTAGACTTTAGGTTCAACATCTTCCATGATGGTAGGGCCTGACAGATTGCTGATTTATTAGTGATGATGTTTTCATTTTGATAGTTGGCATGTTGAGTGTTGATTTGCTTGCTCTTTGTATTTCAAGCATTGGTCATCGTTGTTTTATTCATCAGTTAGTTTGGTTTTGTCAGTGTGGTATCACGATGCATGGTCCTGTTTGGCGTTACCCATTTGAGGTTGGACATTTTCATTACATGATGGACGAGCATATTTCAGAGCACAGTAGCTTTGAGGCATTGTGTATCCCAGTTTCTTCACTGCCACATACTGGGGCATACCCTCATTTTCTGGGATCATTGGACATTCCACAGGTTTCATTCACCTTTTGATTTAGTCTTTGACTCCCGCGAGTCACATATTGGGGCATACCCTCCTTCCTTGGGATCATTGGACCTTTCACAGGTTTCATTCACCTTTTGATCTAGTTGTTGACCCCTGCGAGTTACATACTAGGGCATACCCACCTTCCTTGGGATCATCGGACCTTTCACAGGCTTCATTATCTCTTAACCTAGTTGTCGATCCTTATGAGTTGTCATACTGGGGCATATTCCCTCTTTCCGAGTTTGCTTGCATCATCATCTAAGTTATCATTTGGCTTTGGGCCACTTGATTATATCATCATCATGTCAGTTCAGTTTGATTCGGGGTCGCACCTATATCAATCAGCCATCTTCCTGTCAGTTTATGTTTAGTTCGAGTCGGGACCGCACCTATATCGATCAGTCATTCATCATGTTAGTTCAGTTTGAGTCAGGACCGCACCTATATTGATCGGTCATTCATCATGTCAGTTTAGTTTGAGTTGGGGCCACACTTATATCGATCAGCCATCTTCTTGTCAATTTATGTTCAGTTCGTGTTGGGACTGCACCTATATCGATCGGTCATTCATCATGTCAGTTCAGTTTGAGTTGTGGTCGCACCTATATCAATCGGCCATCTTTCTGTCAGTTTATGTTCAATTCGAGTCAAGACCGCAACTATATCGATCGGTCATTTATCATGTCACCTATATCGATCAGTCATTCATCATGTTAGTTCAGTTTGAGTCAGGACCGCACCTATATTGATCGGTCATTCATCATGTCAGTTTAGTTTGAGTTGGGGCCACACTTATATCGATCAGCCATCTTCTTGTCAATTTATGTTCAGTTCGTGTTGGGACTGCACCTATATCGATCGGTCATTCATCATGTCAGTTCAGTTTGAGTTGTGGTCGCACCTATATCAATCGGCCATCTTTCTGTCAGTTTATGTTCAATTCGAGTCAAGACCGCAACTATATCGATCGGTCATTTATCATGTCAGTTCAGTTTGAGTTGGGGTCGTACCTATATCGATCAGCCATCTTCCTGTTAGTTTATGTTCAGTTCATGTTGGGACTGCATCTATATCGATTGGTCATTCATCATGTCAGTTCAGTTTGAGTTGGGGCCGTACCTATATCAATAGGCCATCTTTCTGTCAGTTTATGTTCAGTTAGAGTCGGGACCGCACCTATATCAATCGGTCATTCATCATGTCAACTTAGTTTGAGTTGGGGTTGCACCTATATCGATCGGCCATCTTCTTGTCCATTTATGTTCAATTCTAGTCGGGACCGCACCTATATCAATCGGTCATTCATCATGTTAGTTCAGTTTGAGTTGGGGCCGCACTTATATCGATCGGCCATCTTCTTGTCAGTTTATGTTCAGTTCGAGTCGGGACCGCACCTATATCGATCGATCATTCATCATGTCAGTTCAGTTTGAGTTGGGGCCACACCTATATCGATCGGCCATCTTCTGTTAGTTTATGTTCAGTTCGAGTCGAGACCGCACTATATCGATCGGTCATTCATCTTGTCAGTTCAGTTTTTGGGGCCGTACCTATATCGATCGACCATCTTTCTATTAATTTGAGTTTTCAGGACCGCACCTATATCGATCGGTCATTCATCTTGTCAGTTCAGTTTTTGGGGCCGTACCTATATCGATCGGCCATCTTCCTATCAATTTGAGTTTTTAGGACCACACCTATATCGATCAGTCATTTTTGTGTCAATTTGAGTTTTGGGGCTGCACCTATATCGATTGGCCATCTTCTTATCAGTTTGAGTTTGAGTTTTCGAGTCGGGACCGCACTTATATTGATCGGTCATTTTTGTGTCAGATTGAGTTTTCGGGACCGCACCTATATCGATTGGTCATTCATCGTCTTGCCAGTTCTGCTTGAGTTTTGGGACCGCACCTATATCGACCAGTCATTATTTGTCAGATTGAGTTGAGTCTTGTTCGCCCCTGAGCCGGGCCTGCATAATTGAGTCTTGTTCGATCTTGAGTCACACTTACTTCTTCAGATTCATTCTTTCTGGAGATCGATCATTCCTTATCTTGCTTATCATTGAGCCATTCATCATGTCATAGCCTGGTGCTACACATTGTACATTGCACAGACACCCCTTGCTTTGGCTGTATCTTTGTCTAGAGTCTCACCTCCCTTGTATGTGCCCCTAATCTCGAGCTTGTCGTGTTATAGTGTGTAGGCCAAAATTTGGGGTCTTTTCTATTCTTCGGTATAGTTCACTTCATTCCATTCATCTCTCACATATTCGTGATCCATTCATTACACTCGTGATCTCTACCGAAGAGGGGCACATTTGTAGACCCTCATTTTGGCCTAGCTTTTTTTTATTCATTTATTCATTTTTGTAGCACCTTTTGGACGACTTTTAGGAGTTTTGGCAGCTGGTATGAGAGAGTGGCATGGGAGGAGTGATCTTTTAGGTAAGGAATCAAAGAGCAACACATGGATAGGAATATTCTGCAGGCCGTTAGTGGGAGGTGTGTTTTGTGACAGAGAACAGAGTGGGATATTGGGAGGGGGTTCTTTCTGGCTTGAAAGAAAGGAAGCTGGAGGTTTTTCTCGGGGGGAGCGAGAAAGGTTAACCTAGGAGAACAGGGGAAGGAAGGTAGAGACATTTTAGAGAGAGAGGGTTTTTGAGAGATATTTTTTGGGAATTGGCTTGGAGAGCAAGGGAGGATCTGAGAGTAGGGTATTGGGTTGACAGAGAGCAGAGGAGTGCATTCTATGACTGACAGGGAGAGATATTTTTTGAGATGAGAGATTTTTTTTCTAAGGTTGCCAGAACGAGAACAGAGGGGTAATTGAGAGTTGCAAAGAGAGATTTTTTGAGAGAAACCATAGAAAATGAACGTGGAAGAAAGGAACCAGAGAGAGGGAGGAAGATTCTTTGAGAATTACAGAGAGGAGCGAGTTCAGTGAGCTGGTGAAGAAGAAGGAGGTTTTACAGAGAATGTGTAGGAGATAGCCTGAGAGAAAAACAGAGCGAGTTAGGGGCCTGGGAAGGACAAGATAGTAGGAAGAGAGGGAGGAGGAGAAAAGAAGAGCTTTGAGAAAGACATGAGAGGGTGAGCAGCCTAGGGAAGGTAAGGAAGCTGGCTGTTACAGAGAGAGATGGGTTGAGGGTGTTCTTGAACTTGTGGAGCAAGATACGAGAGAGGAGATCAGTAAAGGTTGCGGGTGGATTAGCTTAGAAAAGGGGAAGTTAAGCTAAGCATAAGAAGTTGGTTTGAAACCAAGCAAACTTCTGCTTGAAAGAAGCATTGCCTGCTAAGATTGCTTGGGTTTATCTTTCAGTATATCATCATCCTTCTCGTGTCTCCTTTTCATGTGATTATTTTCCATGGTTTGGTTAATGTAGCTTCATCCTATGTTTCTCTGTTTTCATTCAAGGATGATCTAACTGTGCTTTGATTGATTGTTTCATATCTAAAAAACCTTCTCATGTCTTGGTTTTTTTTAGACATTTTCTGGTTTAATCCACCGATTTTTGAGCCCACGAATAAAGAAAAAAAAAATGAAATGGGTCTCTTAATATTTATTGAGCATTTGATCCTCATTTATTCTCTTTTAAAAGCTTCACTCCTTTGTATTCTCTGTTTCTCCCCATTCTGTACATGGGTGTTTCAATACAAGTCCCTGTTTTGGCTTTCACACTTGAGATCTTCTCTGTGAGCAAAGACCCGAAAATGGAGGCTGGCTTCTGGTACTTGGTACAATCGATGGAGCCACCCATTGGCTCAAAAGAAGCAGGGACGTTGATGAGATTGTGATCATGTCGGCTTTGTTTTTGGAACCTGTGTACTGCTCTTGATATTTGTAAATAGAGAAGCTTACATGCAATAAATTAATCATCTAAAACAGGCTATGTGATGGGCATGGAGATAATCAGGAGTGACAAATGCACGTACAGTGAAGAAGAGATTGAAGCTTGCCTTCTTTGTGCTGTCCTCTTTGCGCTGAAGGGGCACAACAGATGAGTAGGCAGCGTGTTTAAGTCCAGAATTCTTTTGGTCATATTCTGACTGAATTACAGGTCGACAGTGGGCCTCTAAGGTCAGGTACAAAATCTTCATGCCTCCACGCATATCACTATTTCTCAATACCCAACTCACCCATCTCTCTCACCGCCTTTCTCATCATCCCAAACCCGCCACCCATAGCCGATACTCATCTCATTACACTTTCTCACCTATCCAAACCCACTGAATACACCCCTTTCATTGCCCTCCATTATATATTTCACCACAACTTTCATATCCCCATTCTCCGCTCTTCATATCCATTGAATTTGAACACCCTCACTCATTTGTTCAACCCCTTAAGCCCATTATATTCCATGTAATGACCGGGTATTTTATGCCACGTTAGCATTTTAGTTTGAAAAGTCTTATTTTGTGTGATGGTTGAAAAGTCAAAAAGAAATGTGTTTAGAGAACACGTGTCAATTTCGGATTGGTGAATTTCGTTTTATTGTGTCGGTCAATTAAACGAGTTGAAATTTTATGCTATGTCAGTCTTAGGGTAGAAAATTTCTTAGGATTTTAGAAATTGAAATTTTCCGGAAAATTAAGAAAAATTTAATTAAATTGATGAATAATAAAATTGAGAAAAATTAGTTTTAGATTGGTGTTAATAAATAAATTGTGTGTTAAAAAAAAATGAAAAAAAAATGAATTGGAAATCAAATAAAACAATTAGAATAAACAAAAGAAAAGTAAAATAAAAGAAATAAAATAAAAATATTCAATGGGCTTTGAATATTGGCCGTTTAAGGTGTAATGGGTTGTAAAAAGAGATATGAAGTGGATTGGGCTTAGATAGGGGCTGGTGGTAGGAAGCCTTTGTTGTTAAAAAAAAAAAAAAAAAAAAAAAAAAAAAAAGGGAAAAGGGGGAGAATTGGAAAACTGGTAGCACGCGGGGAGAGAGAGAGAGAAGGGCTACTGCAGAAAATTTGGTCACTCGCCGGATCTTTGATCGGCCGTTTGGACGGCCAAACGACCTCCATTTCGGCCCAAATTTGGAGGAAGTGCTCTATTCGACTAGAGGAACAAGTCTACGGTGGCTGATTTCATTTTTAGCGGTCAACTTCTCAGATTTGTGGTAGGGGAAAACTAACCCTAAAACTCAAATTTAATGTATTTTTCATTGGAAAAAATTATAAATTTGATAATTTTGAGTTAATTAGGTAATTGTGATGTTGTGTGAATTTTCTGGAATGATTTGGGATTTTTTTCTGGATTTTTGTAATTTTCGGAATTCTTTGTAATTAATAAATAATTATTTTAGGTTGTTAAAAATTGCTAGAAATGTAGGAAAATTCCGGAATTTGGGCAAGATTTCAAATCTAGTGATTTATGAATTTTTGAAAACTGATTGGAATAATTGCGGTAATTTTATTGTGGAAAATTAGTTATTTTCACATATTAGGAATTATTAGAATTATTGAAAAAGTCTGAAATTGTGGTATAAATTCAAGTATGTTGATGTGTGAATTTCCGAAAATTTGTTGGTATATTTTCGAGAATTTTAATGTGAAAATTTTATTTTATTGGGTTATTGAGAATGTTAGAACTATTGGAATTGTAGAAATTGTTGAGGAATTTTGAAGTTTGTGGCATTCACTTGCATCATGGTTGTATGAAGAAATGAAAAAAATAAAAATTGTGAAAAGTGTATGAAATGAAAAAAAAAAATGAAATAATGATGAAAAGTGAAAGCCCGTGTGAGGCGAACTAAGAAGGGAGAGAGATCCCTAGGGTGAAAGACCCAAAAGTTTACCCCGGGAAGACTCCAAATGGGGAGTATATTTGGGTGCGGACGCGTATCCTTCGGTAAAAGCCCGAGAACGATAGTGCATTGTATGATTGTGTGTCACATGTTCATGTGCATTTATTTAATATTGTTGACATGTTCCTGTTGTGTTATGTGAAACTTAGTAATCCCCCTTAACCCCCTTGGGTGTTAGGCACCCTACTGAGCAATGTGGAAATGCTCACCCCTTCCTTTTTATATATTTTAGATGCAGATATTATTCCTGAGAATCCACAGGTGGGGCAAGGAGGACATCAGGATGCTCTTGGAGCAGCTTAGGGGAGCATATTATTTTTATTGTGTTTATGGTTTTGGGATCTATTTTAGTATTTATGAACAATGGATTGGTAATGAGACATTATTTTTGTTTAAATTGCTTAATGGTGAACCTCTATTTTTGGATTATAATGAAATTCATTTAAGTTTGTTGTTTTTGATAAATGTTGGGATATTGTTGGTAGTTGAGTACTCTTGTGGGATGTATATGTAGAAAAAAAAAATATCAGAGTTGTTTTGGTTGACTGCCAGCGTGGAATAGGAGAAACCCTTAGGGTCAAACCTTTGACCTAGGGTCACGGGCCAAATTTTAGGTCGCCCGGAATTTGGGTCGTGACATTCCAGGTAGGCGATTAGAATATGATTATATTCCTCAAGATTTTTGCTCGTTGTGGCCCTACAGTGCATGAGGAAGCAATGCTTTCAATCGGTGCATTAGCTTGTGCAACTGGATCCAAGTTTCAGAAATAATTGGTTGATTTTTATAAACATTTAAAGATGGGTTTGTCAAATTTTGAAGAATATCACAAGAGTTACCCCATTTGTGCATGTGAAGTTAGCAGCAGGTTTGGTAGCTGACTGAAGGATTTCTGAGAAGAAATGGTGAAGTTCCATCAACAGTGAAAGAAACAGATCAGATTATAGGGGTGCACGAGGGTCCTTTGGCCTTACTTTGCTTCTATCATTGGTGGAGTCCTTGTGAAAGTTGTGAGAACTATAACACTAAAAGAACCCTCAAGCCATCAGGAGTCTGCATGGAATTTTTCCATTGACGCTGTGCTACTGACGGAGCAGACATGTTTACACCCTAGGTTTCACCCCTGCATGGTCATTTCACGCCACCTCTCCCATTTATGCACCTTTGCATGGCCACCTTTGGGTCATGTGACATTCCTATTTCATCATCTTTGCTCTTGGAAAATAATTTGGCCAAACCTCATTTTGTAAATATTTTCTCAAATTCTGGTTTTCAAATAATCCTAACCCTCCTCCCTTTCATCCTCGTCCCTCTTGAATGTTTAGGTTTCAAAAATCCCATCTCTTTTAATAAAATTGGTTGCTATTTTCTTTCTGGCAAGCATTTTTCATAAATCCCATGACTTTTAAAATGTTTTAAAATAAGTATGAATTTATTCCCGTAATTCCAAATAATGGAAATTCATGGGATTAATTCATACAAAAATAAATCAGGCTTTGGTGGGGCCCAACATATGTGACTTCCTTATTGATTGATTGTCCTACATGATTGATTCATTCCTCTCCGTGACATGCATGCGATTATTCTATGTTTGTTCACTAACCTCTATTTCCCATGAAGTGAACCAGCTCATCACTCAGGTACACTCTTTGCCTCCCTTGTTCATTCGGATATTTTATTTCGATTTTCATTCGGTATCTGTCAATTTACTTATCAATTGCCATATTTGCTTCATTTTATTAGTAGAGACCCATTTTTAGGGACTTAGAGGGGTGCTACGGTCTTTACCGTACCTTCCTGATAAGTAACCTGACCCCCGAGCCCATATTTGGTTTCTCACAGACCACCTTTTCCTTCAGGAGTCACATTTAGGGTTTTTCTTTCTTATTTTGTTTACCCTTTAAAAAATAAAACAAAAATAAGTGGCAACTCCAAGTCATTTTCTCAATCAATAAATCATTTTTCAAAATAAAAAGTGAGCTCGCCACCGAGTGGGAAACGCATGAGCTGAAATGCGGAGTCTACACATGCATTATCATTTTTTTTATATATTATTGAGTACATTCAAATTAGATAAATCTCTATAAAATGTATTTTTAATTTTAAATATTATTATTGGATGTCACAAATTATATTATACATATACTAATTTCTTTAATAAAACAAACTCAAATTTTTTATTATTACTTTTTATACCATTTATTTACATTTTTCAACATTTTCATACGTTTTGATCAATTTTCATCTCACCAATATTTTGTGTTAGAATATCCATCAATATTTCCTGATATATCCTTAAACCAATATATATATAAAAGTAGTCAAAAAAATATTAAAATGTTAAAACTATTTTGATTAAAAAAAATATGTTCTCTATAAATATATTAAGAAACTAAAAAAAATGATCATAAAATTGTTTTGTCATTGGCTATATCATATTTATCATATAACTATGGTAAAAAGATTTCATATTCATAAGACAACAATTATGTGTGGTATTATTATTGACTATAATAACACTGTTTTAGTGACTAGTATTTTTTTATAGAAAAATTGTTTATGAAAATTCACTTTTTTTTTTTCTTTTTACAAATAAATTGTTTTTGTAACAAAGTATATTAGTTGAGCATTTCTAATGGTTTAAATCCACCACAATAATATTTTTCTCGATAGGTATTTGTTGTTGCAATTATTATTAGTAAATAATTGCATATAAGCAACAGATGATTCAATAATCGATGGAATAGGTGTGTTAGAAATTTGTGATAGCTTAAATTCATCGTAAAAGTAAATATAAATGGGTCGACAATAATTAATTTTTTGGTAATATGTTTAGAGCCTACAACTCGAAGCTATTCATTATATCTTAGTTTAAAGTTTATTATCATTTCCTTTTCATGTATGACATTCCTTTATTTTTATTTTGTTTATGGCATCCTTATCTTTGAGTATCATCTAGGGTATACGCCTTTTGTTTCAGTGAGTTGATCATCCTTATCGTAGTCACCCTTAGTGGTTTGACTTGGAGTCGTGGATCGTGATCTCTTTTAGGCATTCAGAGCCCATAGCTTGGAGTTGTTCATTATATCATAGTTCAAAGTTTATTATCATTTTCATTTTGTTTGTGGAATTCCTTTATTTTAATTTCGTTTGTTTCATCCTTATCTTTGTGTATCATTTGGGGTATACCCCTTTCATTGAGATAGTTAGATCTTCCTTTTCAATGAGTTGATCATTCTTATTTTAGTCACCTTTTAGAGTTTTGACTTAGAATTGTGGATTGTGATCTCGATCCCTTAGGCTAACCCCATAGTTGGTACTATTCATTACATCCATAGCCTTAAGTTGTTCATTACATCACATCCCTGAGCTGTTCATTACATCAACAACCCTAAGTTTTTTATTACATCACAACTCTAAGTTGTTTATTCTTTCACAAACTTGAGCCTTACATTATTTTGGTCACCCTAGAGTGGTTTGACTTGGAGTTTGCGTACTGTACTATTCCTTTAGACCAATTTTAGGGCATTCAAAGCCCCCATCTTTTAAGCGTTTAGAGCCTACAACCTTGAGTTGTTCATTGCATCACAACTTGAAGTTGTTCATCATTTTCAGTTATCTTTGAGTGATTTAACTTGGAGTTTATGCACCGTACTCCCCCTTTTAGCTAAACTTTAGGCATTCAGAGCCCACATTTTTGAGTTATTCATTGCATCACAACCCTAAGCTATTCATTGCATCTATAGCCTTGAGTTGTTCATTGCATATACATTCTCAATACCTTGTCATCTTTTGTATGTAAAGTTATTCTTTTACCAAGTTTAGTGATCTTGAGTTATGAGCTTACCGAATCATGTGTTAGGACAAAATTTCTAGTCTCTTTTAGTTCTTCAACATAGTTCACTTCATTCCACTCATTACTCTTACTTTTACTCGTATTCCTTACACTAGTGATCTCTATTAAAGAGGAGCATATTTGTAGACCCTTCATTTTGTCCTCCTAACATATGTGATACTTTATGTTTTCCTAAGCTTCTCTCTTACCCCATGGTTGTCCATTGGTGACCCATTAGATTTTTTTTGTTTTTTTTTTTTGTTTTTTCCTAAGCTACTTTCATAGACCCTTTGTTGAGGAGCTCATTTGGACCCGTAATGTGACTTTGATAGTTTCTAAGTTAGTTTTTAGGTTAGACTTAGATTTTTTTTTCTAGGATAGGGTCACTTAGACACTTCATTAAGCTTAGCTCACTTAGGTTGGTTTTCTTGAGTTTGATTGCTAGGTTTTAGGCTTAGGTGAGTTCTTGACTTGATTTCAATATTTGAATGCATGGGGTGAGTATCAATATTTAGTTATGTGAGTTCGATGTGTCAATTTTCTTATTATCTATTGCATTAAGATTAATATTTGGATTTTGGTTGCATGCATTTAATTTCTTATATTTTTGTTTTATTTATTTATTTATTTTAGAAAATTTATGTGAGACTAATGTTATGACTTTTAATTGATTGAATTGATGCTTGATCTTAAATATGCATACAATTGACCTTTAATTTTTAATTGCATAATTTTAATTTGTTTTAATTTTCAATTTCATAACTTTTACTAATTTTAAATATATTTTAATTTTGCATGAAATTTGAATGTATACATTGGAGAAGATCCCTTAGCGTACACGATTACCCCTATAATAAGATGGAGATCAAGACACTCTGGAGATCGTTTTTTAGTTGAAGTGATACAACCTGCAACCTACATGTGAACAACATGCACCCATTGACCTTCTACAATATGCACAGTCTACGCAAAAGGAAATGAGATGTTTATGCAACACAAATAAAGATTTCTTTCCTCAAAAAAGTGTAGGCTGCCATATGATAGATTAGGGCTTTGGATAGTTAAACGAAATTGATGCATGATTTTTTATTTTTTATTTTAAAAAAGAAACTTATAGTACACATAGGATGCATGGGGCCACTTTCTAAAAAGAAAAGAGATTCTTTCTTTTGGATGAGGTTGTAGCATAAAAAGTGAGGGCCACTTTGAGAATGGAGTCCGTTTTGGAGAAAAAAAAAAAAAAAAAACCACACGACTCCATAGAGAGGGGAGTGCATAGTCTGCCATTGAAGAAGAGTTGACGGCCACGTGTTCCTTGAGAAGGGAATTCTATCCACACAACAAGAATTGCATCTTAAGGAGAGGAGGGTCTTCACACGTTGCCAATAAGAGAGAATACACATGCATATGGAGGATCACTTACAGCCATGAATAGTAGCAGCTCATCCACAACCCCACACACAATCACGCATATTGGAGAAGAAATGGCAAGATGCCACTTCAAGATTCACCATAGGTAGCCCACACACATCGTTTGGAGAAGGTAAGTCAATTTTATTTTTTTTCGATTCTTAATTTTTGGTTTGTAAGTTAGTTTCCTTTATATTTGTTTTGATTCCATTAGATTGAAAGTGGGAATTATTAATCTTAGTTAGTTTTATTAATCTTGGTTTTGAGTCATCCTATATAGTTTAGGTGTTTTAAGAATTCTAGTTTACAAGTTTAATTGACCTCATCTAATCAAATTCATGTCTTTTAATTGGTTCATTTTAAGTAGTTTTGGTATCTTTATAATTTTAGCTCATTAATAAAATTGGTCCCATGTTTGAAAATTCATATTTTTAGTTTGCTTTACTTTAATTTGGTTCATTTTAATTAGTTTAGGTACTTTTATAGTTTTAGTTCATTAATAAAATTGATTCCATGTTTGAAAGTTCATGTTTTTAGTTTGCTTTGAATTAGTTTGGCTTATTTTAATTAGTTTAAGTATTTTTATAATTTTAGTTATTCTATGTTTGAAAGTTCATGTTTTTAGTTTACTTTAATTTAGTCAAAGTCATTTTAATTAGTTTAGGTACTTCTATAATTTTAGTTCCTTAGTTGAATTGATCCCATTTTTTTTAGTTTTTATTTTAAAATCATTAATGTTAGTTCCTGATCATCCTTATCTTAATTTATATGCTTTTAAGATCCTAGTGGTTAGTTCATTAATCGATATCTTGTTAGTTTGTCTAATTTAAAATGCTTTGCTTGTTGCTTTAGTGATCCTTTATTTAATTTTATTTTTTTTAGGCCCTTGGAAACTCATGACAATTGGCCTCTACTCTCACCTAGTTTGGGTTGCTATAAATTATCACTTTGCTTGGTTTTTTATTCTTGTGTTTTGTGGTTTTAAAATGCAACTTTTCTCTTTTAAAAAGAAAGTATTTTCTTAAAATGTTCTTTATCAAAATGAATTTTAAAAACTCCTTCTATAATCCTTAGGGTAAAAAAAATCCTTTTCTTAAAAAATATGCAACTATGTCTTAATAGGTTTACACCTTTATTTTATTTTCAATAAAAATTGTGATTTTGAGTGGAATATGAATCGAAGCTTGTGGTCCCAAATGAATGGGATAATTCTTGGCTTTGATGAGTTTGTCAATACTCATGCGAGGTTGGGAATCCATAGGCTAGATTTGTGTATAGCAAATGAGGATTTGGTGAAACCCCTTCATAAAATTATTTTTCAAAAACCTTTCATTCTTAACTTGTTAGATTTGCCGCACCTCTAGAATAAAATTTTGATTTGGATAATTTATGAATCTCCTAAAATTTTTCCCATGGTTTTATGATATTGTGAACTTCATGAACTTGATTTTAGAAGTTTGTTTGAATCAAAAATCATATTTCAAATGGAAATTATGAATTAATCTTTTGGTAGGTTCAGTTTTTGCCCAATTCTGGATTCCCGTATTGTTTTTTGTATTTTCAAATTACTAGATGACTTTGAAAAATTATTGACTTTTTTCCTTCATTCTAGACTTCTTGAAATTTATTTTATACACATAAAATATTAACAAAAAAACTACCAGTGGGGAAGAAAGGATGGTGGAGACTATGATTCTCTTTCTTTCTGGATGGTGAGAGGCAAAAGTTATGGAAACCCTAACCCATATGGGGTATTTATAGGGAAACTAATTGGCTTAAGTGACTTGAGCCCATATGGTCGAGCTTGGGTAACTTAATCTAACTTCAAATGGGTCTTAATTGATTAATTAACCCAATAGGGCTTACTAATTAATCAATTAGCCTAATCCAAAAACCTTGTTCGCTTATCCCTATGCAACTTTGCATAATTACCAAAACACCCTTATACACAAAAGTGAACCTAGAGCACATCTGACCTTCATAATCCGTGTCAACAAAGTATATGAGCTCATACTGGGGATCACTAGGACCCATACGAGCATTGACTCCTTCATAATCCAATTTTGAAGTTGATTCAACATCCCATTATAAAGAATCAACTAAACTCCAGTATCCTATGTAAATAACAATGAGACACTAAGTGCTCGGGTCTGTGACCGACTATCCACTTAATGCAGACTCCCTATGAACTGGTGTCCATAATCTAACAAGGTAGTGTTATCACCTATCAAAATTACCTCTCAAAAATCCTTGAGTTATAGATTCCATTTATAATGTGATCAACTGACATACTCTTACTTTAAGGAGCACATGTCAAATTCCACTAAAGGAATTACTATGGCCACATATTTCACGATCACATGTCCTTTGGATCACCCAAGGGGACACACTGTCTCAATCTCATGAGATTTCATGATGCCTATATTAAGAATACATATTACCACCAACCTCTATCAATAGTGACTCAATCCATAGGGATATGTGACCACTTTAGGGTCTCACCTAAATTGTAAACCCTCCCATTTATTTTGGCACAAACTCAATATCCTCTCAAGGTTAAGAGCCCATGCAGTATGGTAATTTGGTGAATCTTGATATTTGATAGCCTTATGTCATGATTCATTGTAGGTCCTATCCAATATGCATCACATACACTAGTGCACTCACCATGGGAAACCTATCTTGATGGCCAAGATAAGTCATCCCTCTAATTAGGAGGTGGTGTACTACAGTCCCTACTAGATTGCCCAAATCCATGAACCAATGGTGGATAACTTATCTACTTATAAGGAACCTATAACTTGTATCTTCTGTGCAACTCTTAATGCACCCAAGTCCTATACAATGTAAGAGACATGGACTGAATGTTCAAATCAATGTCCATACACCTAAAGGATAGCAAGGGGATGGTTAAGTCTAACTTTGTTACATCATGTCTTGCTTTTATGGGCTCAATCACAATACCCACTACACTATCCTAATTTTGAATAAAGAGACTCTTTGATTGTTTTTAAAATTGATTTGTATAATTTCTTGTCTTGCTATTATTTTTTATTTTATTTTTTAAAATTATACATTATGAATTATTGCATGATCTTTTGTATGATTTTAGAGTACTTTTAGGTTGGTTAAAAAAAAATTGGTTTATGCATGTTATTAAATTATGTCATATTCTGAACCTTTTGTTATTTTTTTGTAAATTGGAATTAATCAAGGCTTCAATATAATTTTTGGCAAGTTAGATGATAAACTAGACATGTAGGAGATGTTCCCTAAAAATTTTTGTAATTAAATTCACATTCTAGATTTTTTTTTTTCTTAGGATTTACCTGCATACTGAAATTTTTATATAATGTTTTATTTATTATTTAATCTGTAGATAATTAACTAATCATCACTTGATCTTGGCTTTAGTATTGTATTATAGACATAATGAGGATGTTGTATGATTTTTTTTTTTTCATGATGAAATAATTGATTACTACTCAAAAAGTGCTTTTCCATAGCTTGAAACTAACTGTTTTAAACACTTTTGAGTAGTAGTTAATACCCTTTAACTCAATTGGCACATTAAGGAACCTAGCAAGGGTTACTAATCAGTTTTTGGCTAGTTTTGGTCTTTTTAGTAGCTTTTTGATCATTGAAACAAGCCAAGAATGAGGGAGAATTTTGTGAAATCCATGGCAATGCTAGTTGAAGCTCAAATACATAAAGAATCTGAGTTTTGAAGCTTCATAGCCCTTTTCCAAGCTTGGCAATAGGTTATCAAGCCAAACAGAAATGCAAGGAGGAAAAACAGAGAAAGAAATCTAACATGAAGCAATTTCGCATGGCTATGCGAAATCAAGAGGATGAGCAGATACAGGACTGAGTGTGAAAGCCAATTTCGCACCTTGTGCGAAATTTTGCATAGCCTTCGCATAGCCTGCGAACCTACTTCGCACAGACTTCGTACACCTTGCGAATCCACAAAATGCAACCAAAGAGAAATTTCGCACACTATGCGAAATTTAGCATGGTATGCGAAATATTCCTGTGCACTAACTCAGTTAGATTTTTATCTCTAGATATTTGTGTAATTTCCTATTTGCTCCTTGTAATCAACCAATGATAGGATTTCTTGGTTAGGAAGTTGGAAAAACCTCTCTATATATTCTTTTTTACATCTTTTGTAAAGAGGGGGATTCTACACTTGATACACTTGTAAAATTCCCGTAGTAATAGAATACAGAGCCTTTGCTCTGCCTTTACTTCTCATTTTATTTTCATTTTCTTGCTGGCCAAACATCCTTTGAGGATGATTTCTCAGGGGATGATTGGCTAAGTTTTACATTTCTTGGAGTAATGGAAGCTAGGTGAGGGACCTGAATGTAAAGGTGGGAGTTTTCCTTGCTTTAAATGAGGGTAGTTGGTAACCATTTATGGTCTTTATTTCAAGGTTTAGCTTTAATCCCTTCGAATCACCTTGAATGGCCAATACTTGGTAAGCTTTTCGGATTCTATGGATGCTTATTGCTAGATCCATGGATGTCTATTAGTTATCAAGTACGAGCCATTGGAAGGTGGTTCAAGGTGAGGGTCTTTAGTGTTTGAATCCATTAATGGAAAGCAACCACCATTTTTCATGAACCCTTTGGATCAAGTCTTAATTGCTAAATATAAAACTGGTTTGGGAGATAACCATTGATTACTACTCAAAAAGTGCTATTTTATAGCTTGTAATTAACTCTTTTAAACACTTTTGAGTAGTAGTTATTACCTTTTAACTCAATTGGTATGTTAAGGACCCTTGCAATCGTTTCTAATCAAATTGTGTTAAGTTTTGGTGTTTTTGATAGTTTTTGATCACCAAAGCAATCCGAGAATGAGGGAGATTTTTGTATAGTTCATGGCAAGGCAAATTGAAGCTCAAATTCATGGAGAAGCCAAGCTTTGGAACTTCATAACCCTTTGCCAAAGTCATTCAAAGTATGCAAGGAGGAAAAACAGAGGAAGAAATTCATGAAGAAATTCAAAAAGAGAGTAGCTGCAGTCTTCTTTTGCACATTTAGAGCACTTCCTGAAGTCCATTTTTTACATACTATATACTGTTTCAAAGCTTGGGAAGTCAAGAATCCAATAATTTAAACGGTGTGCAAATCAGAGCTGAAATGAAGAAGTTATGGCCGTTGGAAGAAATCCTCGTCAGGTTGAAAGACAATTTCGCAACTTGCGAAATCATCTTGCCAAATTTTCACAAGATAGAAATCAACTTGCGAAATTCTCGCAAGTCAAAAATTCACCTACGAAATGGCACTCCAACTTGCGAAATCAACCTGCGAACTTTTCGCAGGTCACAATTCAAGTTGCGAAATCCACATGCGAACTAGGATATTTGCGCACCGACTCCAGTTGATATTTTTTCTTCAGATATTTTTGTATAAATTTCCATTTTCTCCTTGTAATCCACTACTCATGTAATTCCTTAGCTAGGAAGTAATGAAGGAAGGGTAAATAACCTTCCTATATAAACTCTCTTGTAATCACATAGAAAATATCTCTCAGGATTTTTTCCAGAGACCACTTATATAGTTTTTGAAAGTAATACACAGAGCGTTGCTTTGCCTTACCTTCCTATTTTTTTTCTCGTTTATTTTTATTTCTAGCAAATCACCCTTTGAGATGCTGTCTCAAGGGATGAGAGGCTAGACTTTTTATTTCTTGGATGAAGGGAGCCAGGTAAGGTGCCGGATGCAAAAGTTGAGATTTTGTTGTTTCCATTTTTAATGAAGAGAAAGTGTGACCCGTTGATGGTTTTTATATTTTTAGTTAACTAGGATTACCATGAATAGCCAATACTTGGTAAGCCTTCGGATTCCATGGATTCTTATTGCTTGCAATCTTGCTCTATGGAGGTCTAATTGTTATCTCTTGTTTGCTTGTGAAGGATGATCCGATGTTAAGGATCACTTTGAATGGAAAATACTAGGTGAGAGGTACGAGCCATTGCAAGGTGTATCAGTGAGAAGGATTTAGCGTTGAAACCATTAATGGTAAGCATCTGTACCACACCGGTTCGGGAAATAACGATATGTTAAATTCCGAATGCGAGGAAAAGATTCAAGTGACCAGAATCTCCCTTTTTGTATAAAGCACCTGATCCTAGTGACCTGAAATCCCAAGAAACACCTTTCTTTCTAATTACTTTTAGTTACTTTTTGTTTGGTTAGCTTAAAACCAACCATTTCCATACAAGTTTATGTTTTCTTTTAAAGCTAACCTTGAAAAGAAAAAACACCAATTCAATTTTGAACTAATATCAATTGCAAAGTGAAAACCTATCTTTGTGGACGATCCTAGAGCCACTATACTATGCTAGCTAGTGCTACCCTGGTATATGGTGAATTAGGTTTATAAATTTTGTTGATTACTCCCGTCTAAGGATTGAAATCAAAGCACATCAGTTGATTTGACAAGAATAAAATTGGAACACCAATCGGGCAAGAATCAACCATCCTTTATGTTATTGTCCCCAACGCGAGGAAAAAATCCGAAATTTCCCCGTTTGCCTAAGGAACCCGATTCTAGTGACCAAAAGCTCCAAGAGACTTTCTCTTTATAGTTAACTTCAATTATTATTTTTTCTTAACTTAAAATCAACCTTTTCAACTAAATTCAATTTTCTTTTAAAGCTAATTTTCATAAGGAAAAGCATCATTTCGTTACCTTCAGTAAAGTCACGTGTACGAAGAAAACCCATCCCTATGGACGATCTTAGAGCCACTATACTATGTTAGCTACGCTACCCTAGTGTATGGTGATTTAGGTTTGATAAATTTTATTGATAACACCAGTCCGGGAACTAGAATCAAATTGGCACCATATGGGGACGAATCAATAATACTTCTAGATATTTGTTTAGAGTTTTTCAAATAAATGCAATTGTTCTGCCATTTGCTGTGTGCTTTGTTCTATTATCTAATTTTGGTATTTTTAAGATATCTTGTACATAGTTATCCTTAACAATGAGGTGTATGCATGTCCTAGGTGATAGTTGATATTTCTTTGGATTCTTGTCATTTCATTTAAGCTATACCTATACCATGTGTATTAAGATTCACTATCACAATTATTTATTATTATAATTGTTCTAACCACCCTTTAGCTTTATTGAAATTCCTTGTAGGTTATTTATGCAATCCAAGTATGCCTCTTACACTTTTATCCCTTTAGTTTTGTAAATAGACATGTTTTTTGTGTCAACATCTTCATATTTGATATTGCTTTTTTATGGTATGATTGGTGTTTGATTCCTTGAATGAGATAAAACGCATGTTGTATGTTGTATTATTTGTCAAACTAAATTTGATATTTTCATGAAAGTGCTTTAGGTTTTAGTTCAGGTATGCTTGTCTTCCTTTCTTATACGATTGATTTATGTGGTTTGAATGTTTCAATGTGAATAGCATTTTGTTTGGCCTTAGATATAATCACCTTTGTTATTTTTAGTACCCATGATTTATCTCTTAATTGTCATACTTACCTCAACTTAGTTAGTAGAAAACTATTTTAGGGCTTTGAGGGGTGCTACCTTTATGGTACTTTCCCAATAGGTAACTTGGCTTTGATCTATACTTAGACTTTGTTTTTCAAATATGCGCTTTTTCAAAATTAAGAAGTCATTTTTAGGGTTTTATTTTTTATTTTATTTTCCCTTTTAAAAATAAATAAAAATAAGTAGTGAATCTAATTTTATAAAAATCAAATTTTCATTAAGATAACAAGTCTCCCCATTGAGTAGGGATGCATGTGAAAAATGCAGGTTCACACATGTCTTTCCCTTAAACAATGAGTCCAATTATGACTTTATTTCCTATTTTGTTTTCTCATTTAAAAATAAACAAAAATAAGTGGTGATTCCAACTTTTAAAAACAAATCAGTTTTTCATAATTAAAATGAGTCTCATCGCAAAGTGGGGACGCACATGAAAAATGCAAATCCACAAAATGGTAACTCCACTAGGAATGTTTAAAGGGTTAAACTTGAACTCAAGTTGAGTGGAAATGTGACATTGAATTAATAGATTAGTGGATACCCTCTCATTGTTCTTTTGTTGTATGCTTGCATATTTTAGGGCATATGAAAGGTTGACTTGATGATTATTTTGTATATATTGCATGTGCCTCACTGTGTATTGATTTTTGTTATTATATGTGTTTATATATCTGCCCATGTTTATATATATTTATTTTGCATGTTTGTGTGCTGCATGACTACCTTTCTTCTACATAATGCATGTTTTGCTTCTTTGTATAGGAAACATGTTTATCCTTCTATCTCGAACTCCCTAGCCTTGGTCGATTTTCTTTTTCTGATCTTGTATTTTGTGAATAAGACTTGGTGACTTGTTTGTTTCCTAACTAAGCTAATGATTAGGAATAGGGTCTAGTTGTGGGCTATATGTATGCTTGGGAGCACTTAGAGTATTTTCATGACATCATCAGCACCATGAGATTGTCGCCTTAGAGTAGGTTACCACATCATCAGCCGTACCATATCATTTTTATTTTATCAGCATCCTATTTAGTCACCTCATTTCTACTATCACCTCACTTTAGCACATCATCCTATCTCACCATGTCATCACTTTGCCACATCCCTAGTGCCTTAACATCATCTTACGTTGCCACATCATCCTTGCCACTTTATTTTTATCCTATCAGCTTCCTACCTTATCATCTCATTCTTACCATCATCCTCGCTTTCCTCATCATCATACCTTATCATTTCATCCCACATTTTTTTTAATGTCATCATCCTATCTTACTGCGCCATTGTGATGCCTTATAGAGTATCATGACATCATTAACATCATGTCAATAGAGGTCACCACATCATTGCCACTTGGAGTTTTATCATTGAAAACTTGTATAACCCATAACTAGATTCAAGATATATGTGTGACCAATGTGTTTACTTTTCTGCTTTAGTTTAAGAGGTTATTTGGATGCACTTATGCCACACACTACACACTTTAGATCATCCTGTATGCGTGTTGAGAGAGGTAACATGCACTAACTAGTAGAAAACCTTAAACATTAGGAAATCATCCTAGGATGTCGAGGAAATCCATGTGTAGAGGTGTTGACCACTTTGCATGGAAGTTCCTAGTCTCTTTGGAGGCATGTAGAAGGTTATGTATTGACAATGAGTATGATTGCTCCTATGAGGCACCTTTGATCGTACCTTTAAAAGCCACTTTACCTTGTAAAATGAGAATTAGATCCTTGGACCTAGGATACCTACCCACACTTAGGTGCATTTGTGCATAGGAATTTGCTAACAACAATTTTGCATTAACAATAGAGTTCTATCAGCATAGATTAGTTGTATTATCATTCTCTTCACCCTTCATTAGTTGGATTCAGTTAGTCAATCTTCTAGGTCATACATTCATCAATCTTGTATAGTTTTCTTCTCCTTATAATTTTGACAACCTTAAGATGTTTTATATAGAGAGAATTTACTTTTTTTAAATGTATTGTCTGTTGTTTAGGTTGTTGTACATTAGGTGTAGCATTCTGGGATATGTTTATTTGGCATTTTTAGACCTAAGTATAGGGTTTTGTTTTCTATGGGTCATTGATAGGTTCCTTAGATGAGTCATGTTAATTAAAGTTTTGGGGACCTAGCTGGCTTCTTCTAGGTGAGATGGTGAGACGTTTGTCAAAGTTGGTGAGACTATTTATTTTTGTTGCATCAAAGGTAGTCGTCTTAGTTATTGAGTCTATGTTAGTCTTGTAGTGTAGTTAGAGTTTGAATTCATTGTAGAATTTTTTGACTTGTTAGTATCTGTTTCTACTGTGGATGTACATTGATCATTAGACTCAACCTTTTTCATTAAATATATGTTTGTATCTTACAGTGCACATGGTAGACTTTTGATATGATGCATTATTCACTTGCATATCATGATCATTAGGCCTGACCTATCATAGAGGATACTAAGCCCATTAACCTAAGACTAAAGAATCGACTTAGTGAGCTTAAGACTATGGCTCATTTGTCTTGTGGTCAGATTTATACCTTACCCAGTTTCATTCCCAACTTAACCTTTACACCTTATCTATCTTGAGCCTTGTACAACATTTACCCCTTGACACCATCACATGACCTTTACATCATTTTTTATCATAGCTTATACAACATCATCTACATGGACATTGTTCTAATCTATTTATTTATTGTTTGTACTTGAGGTTGATTTTATGAGATGAGAATGGTGGCTTATGATGAGTAGGATAGTCAATTGCACGAGATCATTGACTATTCTATGGTTGAGGGGAGCATCTTGAGGTTGTTATAAAGCATCCAGAATGGGATATTTATGCATGAATTCAAAGGGATGGAATGCCTACATTTTGGTGAACACCAATCTTTATTGTTGACCATTTAAGAGTTTAAGAGCATGATTTTTGAGGTTATGATCAAAGGATGGGTGGCCATCATTTCATGAGCCTATTTATCTAATCATCTTTGTGTATAAAGTTACACTTTGCTAGCCAATTGAGTCATCCACTTTTAGTCTTTTGATTCATCACCCCCCTTACCTCGTTTCTCATACCTAGGGTTGGGGCCTCGTGGCACATCTTTGCTTATAGATCGGATCACCTAGGTTGTGGCCTTTTCAGGTGATTAGTCTTTTATATTCATTATGTTCGTCTTGATAATTTGTATTCTTTCATCCATACCTCTTCTCAATACTTGTTGTACCCATTTGAGTCATTGTTCATTATTCCGTCATTATGAGTTCATATATGTACATAAGTGTTAGTCTTCTCGTATATATATCAAGATTTGTGTAGGTTGCTTTGGGATCCTTGTACATGATTGCCTTGATTCATTGGTTTGATTATTGTTAAAAAGAAAAAAAAAATTATAATTTTAGTCTTTGTTCGCAGCTTGTGTGATAGTTTTGATCCTTTCATTATATATATATCCATCTCATCGATACATCGAGTTATGATTGAGTTGTGGGTTTTATCCCTAACTATGACATTTTGCTTCTCTTGTACTCAATTATACTTTTTATTTAGAGTTTTATTCTCATTCATAGTGGTTATGTTCTATTTTGCTTGTATATCGAGTTATTATTCATTGAAATTGTTTGCTTTACCTCTAATGACTGTACTATTCCTTTGATTCCTTTGAGCCTATTCCAAAGGCTCACCCTCATCTTTTTCATTTCTTTGACTTATTCATATGGATGGTTGGTATATGTGTAGTTCTTATCTTGTGTTTGTTTTTCATTTCATTGATTTCATCTTTTCATTCATTCATTGTATGTATCATAGTGTATTCTTTTCATTCATTCAATTATCTATATCATAGAGCATCTGTGAGGTTTTGAATCTTTGAGTTTCTTTATCCGTCACACCGTGTATGCCAAAGGCATGGGATTATATCATTAGGATTATTGAGATTAGTATCCATTTGTTTCTTTTACCCTATTACCTTAGACTACATTACATCTCGGGTCTTAAGACCACCTCTAGGCCATGACATCTTGCATTATGCTTGATAGCTCATATGTGGGCAACATTTGAGGTTGGATGGAGATCACTTGGAGCATGATGGATGAGAAACTATGGGTTTACACTAGGGCATGACCCTCTCATCAATGATTGATTTTCGATATGATAGCTCATACTAGGGCATAGCCATTTCATTCTCTCTTATGGAAAATGATAGATTAGGAGTCACTCATATTCATATCGACATATATCCCTTTTTGAGATATAGGATAAAGTTTGATTTTGATTTGACAATTTATACTAGGGTAAAGCCATCTTAGGGAGTTTATACTAGAATGTAGCCCTCTTATTGATGATTAATTTTTGAGATGATAGCTCATATTAGGGCATAGTCACTTCATTCCTTCTCATGGAACATGATAGATTAGAAGTCACTTGGATTCATATCGACATATATTCATTTTTTTAGATTTGGGATAGAGTTTGATTTTGATTTGACAATTTACATTGAGGCATAGCCACCTTAAAGAGTTTATACTGGTAGCCCTCTCATTGATGATTGATTTTTGAGATGATAACTTATACTAAGGCATAGTCACTTTATTCTTTTTCAGGGAGCATGATTGATCAAGAGATGCTTGGATTCATATCGATATATATCCATTTTTGAGATCTAGGATAGTGTTTGATTTTGATTTGATGATTCATACTAAGGCATAGCCACTTTAGAGAGTTTATACTAGGGTGTAGCCCTCTCATCAATGATAAATTTTTGAGACGATTTCTTATACTAGGGCATAACCACTTTATTCTCTCTCATGGAGCATAATGGATCAAGAGTCACTTGGATTCATATCAACATATATCTATTTTTGAGATATAGGATAAAGTTTGATTTTGATTTGATAATTTATACTAAGGCATAGCCACTATGCTTGATTCCCTACACTAGGACATATTTGCCTTTTGGAGGAGATTTTACACTTCCTTCACATCATAGTATGAAGATACTTTAGGAAGTAGAGGTCTATCTTGATGAGATTGTGTATGTTACAACATAACCATTCTAAAGACTACCTTGCACCAAGGTTTGAACATTTCAGATGTTACCCTATATATTGGGACATACTTCTCTTATCAGTGTTTGATTAATTTGTTGGGGACTTACCTATTTTGACTTGATATGTTCATGTTGGGGCATAGTCCACTCAGTTGGTGATTGATTTTTTTTTTATTTTTTTATTTCTAAAATAATAGTTTATACTAAGCATAACCACTCTATCTGACTCCCTACATTGGGCCATAACCATTCTCCTGGAGGTGATTAGACATTCTTTTCAAATTGGAGTATAAGAGATGATTGAGAGATATCAATTTGATCTCTTTATATTGGGGCATAGCCATTTAAGGGAGTATTTATACTAGGGCACAACCATCTTATTGATCTTTATGACATTGGAATCTAGCCACTTGATTAAGGTTTTTGATGGGTTGTAGAGATGATGACGCCTTAGATTTAGTCTTCTCACCATACCTGGTCAGATTTAGATACTCTCTTACATTTATTTCATACGCAAACAATTCTTTTTTGCTATCTTCGCACTTATATCTTGTATTCAATCCACCCATTTCATTCCATCTTGACATATAAACTTATTTTGCTCTCTAAATCATAGGAGGATGTAGACCAATCATGAGTTTCCTAATCAAACTTTCATGTGACTTTTAGATACTAAATTTAGCATCTTCCATGATGGCAAGGCTTGATAGATTGTCGATTGTTTGTAATGTTTTTCATTTGATAATCTTCATGTCATGGTATGACTTGGTGCATATTTAGACTTAGAGCTTTGGTTAGCTTTATTTTTGTCCATTATTTGGTTTTATTTTGATAGCATGGCCCTAGGACTCACAATCCTATTTAACTTTTCTAATTGAGGATTAGATATTTTCATCTTATTTTCGATGGGTGTATCCTAGAGTACACCAGTTGTTGGATAACATTTCGTATCTTTTGTTTTTTCCCTTTTTAGTCTTATGTTAGTTGTCTTTCAGTCTTTGCCACCACATCTTTGGTATTTTCTTAGTCATCATTCAAACATGAGTTGTCCCATTAGTTCATCTTTGTCTCACCCTCAATCAACCTCAAGCCACACTTTTAGGTCATTATTCGACCCTCATCTGAACCTTCATGCATCTTTAGGTTTTCTCTTCTTTTCTTATTTATCTTACCTACCAATCAACTTAAGCTTTGTTATTAAATTATCTCTTTATCATTTTAGATGAGCCTTAAGCTTTATAGTTAAATCCTCTTCTTAGTCACTCTCTGGCCCTAAGCTATGCCTTTAAATCATCATTTGGCTGAGAACCACCTTTTGAGTATTATTCTAGTCACTTTTTTAGTCACCATGATCGTGCCTTACTATCAAAATCTGACCATTTTTTAAGTTTCTATTAATGTTACACCCTACTATTTGGCTTTTATGTCTCTATTAGTACCACACCCTAATTATCCAATCTTTTTAATTTTTTTCTATTATTGTCATGCCCTGATTGTCTAACATCTTTTATGTTCTCTTAATACCGCACCTTAATTGTCTAACCTTTTTTTATGTCTCTTGTTAAAGTCAAACCCTGACCATTCAACCTTTCTATATTTTTTCTAGTGTTGTGTCTTGACTGTTTAACCTCTTTTATGTTTTCCTAGAGTTGCATCATGATTCTTCGACCTTTTTATGTCTCTTGTTAAAGTTGTGCCTTTATTTTCTAACGTTTCATGTCTTTTCTTAGCATTATGCCTTGAATTGCCCAACTTTTCTATCTTTTTTTAGTGTCACATCCTAATTGACCTTCTTATACTTCTTCCATTATCATGCTTCAATTCCCCGACCTTTTATGTCTTTTTTTAGTGTTGCATCCTGGCTATCCAACATTTTTATGTCTTTTTTAATGTTACGTCCCTACTATCTAGCCTTTCATGCATTTTTTTAGTGTCGTGCTCTGATTATTCAACCTTTCTATCTCTTTTTTCATGTCACACTAAGATTGTTTGACCTTTTTATGCTTCTCCCATTGTTTTGCCCCAATTATCTAGCCTTTCTATGTCATTTTTAGTGTGAAGCCTTAACTGTCCAACCTTCTTATGCTTCTCCAATTGCTGCACCTTGATTATATGTCTTTCATGTCTTTTTTTACTATTGTACCTTAATTGTCCGACCTCATTTTTATGTTCTTCTTAGTGTTGCACTCTAACTATCTAGCTTCTTTATGTTTCTTTTTTAGTGTCATGCCTAAACTATCAAGTCTTCTTATGCTTCTCCTATTGTCATACCCCGATTGCCCATCATTTCTATGTTTATTTTTCTTTTTAATGTCACACATTGACTATCCAACCTTCTTATGCTTCTTCCATTGTTGCGCTTTGATTGTCCAATATTTCTATGTCCTTTTTTTTTAGCATTATGCCATAACTATTAAGCCTTTTTAGGTTTCTTTTAGTGTTACACCTTGACTATCCAACTTCTTTATGTTTCTATTTAGTGTCACACCTTAATTGTTTGGTCTCCTTATGTTTTCTTAGAGTCGCGCCCTGATTGTTAGACTTTTTTTTTTGTCTTTGCTAGTGTCACACCCTAATTATCCAACTTTTTTATGTTTTGTTATTAATGTCAAGCCCAGACTATCCAACCTCTTTTATTTTTTCTTTGTGTCACGCCTTAACTATTTGGGCTTTTTTTGTCTTTATTAGTGTCATGCTTTAATTGTCCAACCTTTTCATATTTTCCTAGAGCTACCTTAACTGTCCAACATTTTCATGTTTTCCTATAGTCGGGCCCTGACTGTCTAACTTCTTTTAAGTTTTCCTAGAGTCACACCCCGATTGTTCGATCTTCTTTGTATTTCCTCTACTGTCCACGCCCTATCTACCTAACCCCTTTTCATTTTTGTTTTATTAGCCTTGAGTCTTTCCTCTAATCATTAGTTTCCGCTATTTTCTTTTTCCCTCTCTTGCTCACCCTTTTATTCCCCTTTTGGATAGCAAGGTCCCTAGTATTTCACTTAGATATAGTCACTACATTATTCAAAAGAGTCTTCTTTAAAATCGACTTGAATACTACATGTTTCTTTGCTAGTAGATCAATAAGCACATTTCATAAGCTTAGAGAGTTTGTGTCTTACTAGGATAAATTTTGTGATCTTTCTTATATTTTAGTAGAGCCCATTTCATTTAGTTGGTTTATACACTTACTTCAGTTGTGAACTCTTCTAAAGAGGGCCATATTTGTAGATCCCAAAATTTGCCCCAAGCTCATTCTTACTTGTTTATTTTATTTTATTATTTTATTATTATTATTTATTTATTTGATTTCATTTTTTACTTTATTTTTTTCTTTTTCTTTTATTCCTTTCTTATTTTTCACTCATTTTTTTCTCCCACTCACGTACAACTACAAAGCCCTCTTCCCTCTTTCCCCTTCTTATTTTTTTCCTCTTCCTTCCATTTTCTTTGTTTCTTTCTTTTTCCTTCCTTTTTGTTTTTTTTTTCTTTTTATTTCTTCTCTCTACCTACTCTCTCACCCAAATCCTTCTCCAACTGTCACCTACCTTCCCCTTCTTTCTCTTTTCTTCTTTTTTCTCCTTTTGTTTTTCTTTTTCTTAGCATTTCTCTCTCTTATCTTGAAGATCCATAACTATGGCTACCCCATACTCACCATCGGACAGTCGCCATCAACGAGCCATTGTTGAGTTTACTTGTTTGGGTTTTGATATTTGTTTTGCTTGGAATTTGCATATTAGATGTTGATGTTAAGCTTGCTTTATAATTTTGGTTTTGATTTGTTTAATTTAGATTTATTCATATTTGGATTTTGGATTTTGTTTGTGGACTTTAGACTTGGGCATGTTAGTTCTTGGATGTTTTGTTTTGGGTTTGATTTTAATTGGGTTTAGGCCTTATGATATTAGATTGTTGATATTTCTATTAGGATTTTTTATTTGGGTTTAGGATCATTATTTCATCTTTGGGCTTATTGAATTTGGGTTTCAATATTTGTTTTTAGCTTTACACATTTTTGGATATTTACTTTGGGCTTTATTTTTTGTTATGCATGGCGCCATTTTTTGACTCTTTTAGCTAAGCATGGATTTGTGATACATGGAGAGATGAATTTCATGGGAAAAAAAAAAGGTTTAGGGAGGCTATAAATAGGACGTGAAACCCTAGGTAGAAAGAGGGTATTGAACTTGTTGCAAGCTTGTTTGGCTACACATTTTCTTTCCCTACTTCTATTTAGTTTAATTTCTATTGGCTTCTGTAAATACCATTTTATATATATTTGTTAGTTGTATATGAAGTTGAATATTTGATTTTTTTTTTTCATTTTCTTTTTAGTTTTGTACAAATTATGTTCATATATCATTTATTTGTAGTTTTCTACTCACAATTTCTTTGTACATATGTGTTTATTTAGAATTTTTTGTTCACTACAAATATTTATATTTGTTTTGATTTTCTGTTCTTTGTAAATATTCCATACATATATTAATTTGTTTCAAGTCACCTCTTCATGTTAATATTTGTACATGTTGCTTATGTTTGTTTATATTTGTCATACCATATTTCATACTGTTTGCTAATTTGCTTATGCATATATTTATGTTGTTTATTTATTTAATAAGGTTGTCCCGAATTTTAGATTTTAATAAATTAAGAGTCTATTTGGTGGAGTTTTTAAAAATTCATAACATTGTTTGGTTATTGTTCACTATTTCCAATTTTTAAAAACAAAGGGACATAGAGAACAACTTTTATAGAACAAGTAAAAGTTGTTTGCACCAATTTTTAAAAACAATAGAAAAACACACATACTCTATTATTTATCTTCAATATAGAATTATTATTTTTCAACATTTTTTTGCTAGACAACTTAACTCCAAATTAAATAATTTTTGGGTAATAAACTCATTAATACCATAAATTTATGAATATAATAAAATATATATTTTTTCTAACATATAATAAAATAATATATTTTCTATTAAAAATATAATTTATGATTTTATTATAATATTACTATTTATATTTTACTAAATATATATATATATATATATATTTAAATTTATTTGTAATTACAAAATTATTTTCATTTTCAATAACACTTAAATTTAATTAATTAAATGTTATATAAATTGAATTTAAAATGTTTTTACAAATTCAAATTTTTTTTTTTTTTAAAAAAAGAAATTTATCCAAACAAGTCTTTTTGTTCTTTATTTTTAAAATCCTTTTATAAAAACAACTTGACAAATATTCTTATTTTTATAAAACATTAACAAACATTTTTTGGCTCTTTAACTTAAAAACAATTTCTCAAAAAAAAAACATAAGAAATCATGATCAAACAAGAAATTAAAAAAATAATAATTAAAGTACTCATTTGACTTATATTAAAAATGAATATTTAAATTATTTTTATCTTATAGTAATTTTTGTTTCACTATAATAAATAAAAAATTCATAATTAAAAAAAAAAGTATTATCTTTAACTCATACATATTTGTAAATTTAATTTTTATTTTTTAATAAGACTTAACTTGAATTTGATTTTATGTTATTATAAATTAAATTTATAAAATTTTTATAAAATAAAAGTAAGACATTGCTTTTAAAAACAATACACATTCTTTCCTCCAAAAAACAAGTTTTTTGTTTTTTTTTTTTTTTTTTTTAAAAAAAAAAACTATTTTTAAAACATCTTGCCAAACACTCTTATTTAAAAAAAAATTAAAATTGTTTTATGTTCTCTATTTTGAAAAAATAAAATAAAATTTAAAAAACACTGCCAAATGGGCCCTAAGTTATCCAAAGATCGTTTTTTTTTTTTTTTAAATAAAATAAAATAAAATAGGTCCAAAAATTTCTTTTAATAAAAATAGGTTTTAGACATTTTTTTAAAGATAAAATAGTCCAAAATTTTTGTTTTAATAAAAGAAATAGTTCAAAATTTTAAAATAAATGAATAAATAAAAGGTTCAAAAATCTTTTTTCAAATGAAATAAAATAGGCCAACAATCTTATTTTAATGAAATAACAGTTCAAAAAATATTCTTTTTAATAATAAAAAAAAAGTTTTCTTAATAGAAAGTTCAGGTAAATGTTTTTAGAAGAATCTAGGAAAATAAATAAATAAAAATTCAAAATTTGTTTTTAATAACAAGCTGTATAGAAATTCATTTGCTTAACAAAATTTTCTAGAAAAATTGATTTTTAAATAAAATTGTCCAAAAATTTAATTTTAATAAAATTGTCCAAAATTGATTTTTAAATATAACTCTCTTTCCTTGATAAGAATGGGTTTAAAAGTAATTTTTATAAATAAATGTCTTAAAGAATTGTTTTAAATAAGAATAGCATGAGTAAACCTTTAAATCGAACTAAAAGACCTTTTTTTTAATAAATTGGTAATCTAATCTCCTACTAGATGAAATTAAAAATTCTTTCTTAATAAAATTGGAATCCTTGGAAACAAATATGTGAAATTCTTTCTCTAAATAAATTAGTAATAAAGAATCTTTTGCTAGGTAAAATAAAATATATATTTTTAATAAAATTGGGTTGAAATTCCTTCTTATAAACTTGTAAATATCATTCTTTAAGTTTGTAGATTTTTTTTTTAAAAATAAATAAATAAAGATCGAATCAAAACACTTTTTAAAATAAATTAGTAAAATTCACCCCTCCTCTTAATAAGGTAAACAAAAATCATTTCTTGTAAATAAAATCAAATAAAATATTTTGTAATAAATTGAAGCCTTGTGAATAAATAAATTCAAATCACTAATTTGAAATTGTTGTTAAAATAATTGAATTCTTTGAAAATTTCTGGAAATTGTATTATGATATTTGAAATAATAAAATCTTTCTAATAAATTATTTTGTGCATTTCTCATGTATCATTTCTACATATCCTTATAATTTGCTTTTGCATTATTCCATGTACTTGTATTATTCTTTTTTTTGGGTATCCGTGATTAATTAATTAATTGTCATAATTCCTTTTCACTTGCGTACTATAAACCTTTTTAAGGCTTAAAGGGTTCCTACCCCAAGGTACCTTCCCAATAGGTAACCTGATAAGACTCGATTTTTATTGACACATTTTTTCTTTAAAAAAAGAGTAACAATAGGGCTTTATTTCTATTTTTTTTTCTTTTAAAAATAAACAAAAATGAGTGACGACTTTAACTTTTTTTAAAAAAAAAAAAATCAATTTTTTATAATAAAAACAAGTTTCACCATCAAGTGAGAACGCACATGAAAAATGAGAGTTCACAATTGTATTTCTCATACTTAAAATATAATACAATTACTCAATCAACGAATGTTGTGAGTTTTTAAATCTTTGATCATAAAAGATTCAAAGTACAATGGAACAAATAGTTTTCAAAAGAAAAAAAAAAGTTTAAAATGCAAAATCTAACAATAAAGACAATGAAACAAGGTGGTACAGTCGGAGTTAAATAGAGAAATCTTTTATCCATGAAATTATATTATCATCATTATTAAGTCCCACAATATAAGGATTTTAAATTTTAGATCATGCTTATGCCATAAGCAACTTTTAATTTGTAATAAAGCCATGGGAGTTAGGCTCTAGGCCTCCAACACCAAACTATAGCCCAGCTAAGTTAGCTTTGGATGAGCATGGTTTGACTCACAAAGTCTCAAGATTCTCCACAACACTCCAAAATCCAACCAATTATATTTGTTCCATTCCTCAACTACTTGGGTTTGTTTGCCAATCCACTTTTAATAAGTGATCTAGGTCGAACCTTTCATAAGCCACATACTTAAAATAGTTAGATCTCTAGTTTCACTACACTATCAAAACAAATTAATTCAAGTAGAAAGAACTAATGGCACATACATGACAAGTTTTTTTGTTAGGGAGGTTTATAAATAGTTTGTGGAGATCTTTTTCCAATATAATTTGAGACAAATGCTAATGGGGTTGCCTATGACCTATTATCTAAGGCTAGTTAGGCTTATCTGTCAAACAATGGAAATTGAAGATTTGGGAGGCCAAATGAAACTAATCAAGTTTGAAGTTGATGGAATTGCTTATTAGCTCAATATAGAGGCTTATCTCAGGCACCTTCTCAATACAATGCTTCAAGTTGATCAATTGCATGCATGCACTAAAGACTTCCACAATAAAGGAAATTTTTCAAGAATAATCTAAAGAGCTACTGTAAGAGAGAATGATCTTTTGAACATATGTAATTGATTTTGCATTAATTAAGAAGGCTTCTAAAGTTGGATAAGTTGTTTGGAGTTTTTAAGAGGGAATTTGTAAACTTCACAGAATCGATCTAAGAGACATTTACCAAGTTCTATCATGATAATAAAGTATTGAGGAAAAACTGTACCACCAAACCAAGTTGTATTTGCTAAGAATACTTACTACATTTCTATTAAGAAAGAAACTACTTGGTGGTAAAGGACAAGTTGATAGTTTTAGTTCGTGAGGTTTTCACTGCCCAAGCTAACATCAAAAGCTATAACAAGACAAATCCTTATAAGGTAAGATAAAAGGTTGCATAGAAGGGACATCTTGCCCCTTGTTGAAAATCTCATTCAATTGAAAATCTACCACACTAAGAAATGCTCCCTCTTCTATAATTTTATCATACCCAATCCACAATACTATTATTAAAATTGTTCTGTATGTTTTTTTTTTTTCTAAAAATGAAAAAATATATATATATATATATATATATATAGGTTCATTGAGAGAAAACCTACATCTACAAAACATCAAGGTGTGAGGTTAAGAGAGGAATTCAATCCATACCTAATATGAAGACATGGATTCAAACACATTGACTAGATTTGAAGAATGCAATTCATCCATGGGAACCCCGAAGAGGGTTGGTTTTTGGAGGTATTAGAAGATGGTTGGAGTATGGTGGTAGTTGTTGAAAGGGTTTATGCTGGTGGGAAGCCATAACTACTAGTGAAGAGGAAGTTATTTTCCTCCAACTTTTCCCTTCTCTTTCTCTCTTATTTTCCTCACTAATTTTTAAGGAAAGTATAAGGGAAAATATTACAATATTTTCTTTAGTATTTTCTTTTATATTTTTTTTCCATCATATTTTTCATGTCACCCAAACTAAGGAAAATAACTTTCCATAGTATTTTTTGGTCCTTTCCCTTGCATTTTCTGAAAACCAAACACAATCTTTACAAATAAAAATTAAGAACTACAACAAGATTATATATCCTTCCTCTTTATCCTTGCATTTCTACATCTACTACTCTATTTGACATCATATTTTTACTCCCTTCTGCAATAAGCATTCCTCCCTTTATACAGAGTTATCTTCACACCAATTCATAAGATAAGAAAGATGAATGAACCTTGGGACAGGGTTGGACAATTGGTGGCAACTAGTCAAGGCTTGAAGTCAACTTTTGCTTCACTTTTTTGGCATGGTCAATAACTTGTGGACCCCTCTTTAGCATGAAAATGGCTAGAATATTTTAAGCTCTCTTATTAGATGGTTAATGATGTGTGAACTATATGACAATCATAGAGTGGGGAATATATGGTAATTATGCAAAAAAAAAAAAAAAAATTACTATCCAATTATATAAAAAGACATCTTCCAACATTTGATATAAATCTGTAATAATTAAGAGGAAAATATTAAAAAAAAAAAAACCGTATTAAACCTAAAAATAGGAACTTAATAATAAAATAAAGCAAAAAGGTAAAATTAAAACCAAATATTAAATATGAATATAGTTTAAGTATTAAAAATATTATTATTTAGGTTTAATCATTGGGTTTGCTAGAGGAGTTTATAGATATTAGTTTTTTTTTTTTATCCTATCTCTGCACAAAGTTTGTAAATTAAAGGAATCATTGAAATAATTGCATGAAAGATTTATTCCATAGCCTAAAATAATGATATTGGCATTATATATATATATATATGTATGTATGTATGTGTTTACTCAAATGATAAGCTGATTTTTAGCCATAATAATAATAACTGTATTATTGTATTATTGAAATAAAAAGGTTGTTGTCCTCTAATTTTGATTTGAAATACAGGGGGTATTTCTAACGCTAAGATGGTGTTTATTTTTTGATTGAATAGAAAAAATTAAAATATTTGATTTTTTTTTATTCAACTAAAAATAACATGTTGATATCAATCAACATAACTAAAGTGCACTTTTTATTAATAGATTTAGTTTAGTTATGTTGGTTGATATCAATTGGCTATTTTTAACTAGATGGAAAAAATAAAATATTTTAACTTTTTCTATTCAATAAAAAAGCAAACACATCTAAAATTAGATAATAAAAATGCTTTGACTAGAAATAAATTTCATATGGACCACTATCAAATAGCATGCATAGGGAGAAATTTGGATCCGCACTTGCTTTTTGATTTTAATGCATTGAATTTGATGTTGCCTAAAAAAAAAAATTATATTTCATGTCTTGTATTATGAGTAGACAATCATTCCTTATGTTAGATTTTAGATAAAGAATAGATATTGGAGATTGGAGTTGTAAGAAATTAGGAGATCCAAATTTTAAATTTTAAATATGTAACAAAGTTCTACAATCGCTTCAATCCATGTTTTAAAAATTGTATTTCTTTCTAGTATTGGAGCAAACTTTTTCTTTCTTTCTTATAAATTTCTTCATTTAGGAATGATTTAAAAATAAATAAGTAAAAGCTCTTCTAAATATTAAAAAGTAACACTTTCTTATAAAAATTAATTAGGTGGATGGTAAGGTCAAATTCGGGATAACTTCATATTTTTTGCTTTAACTGAAAATTAAAACCAAAATTAAAGTAATAACTTTTAAGGAGTAATATTGATATTGTAAAAGTTTTATTAAACATAAAGAACTTCTTATATAAACAAAAATAGAATTATAAGATTCTTATAAGAAATAACATTTTTATAACTTCTACATGAAACCTTTTTTTAAAGTTATAACTTTTTAAACTAATAATTAAATAGGCATAAAAACTTTTATTTAACTCTTAAAAGTCAATCCAAATAAAATTTATACATATATATTTAAAAATAACTTTTAAAAATCCAAAAAATCACTTAAAAATAATTTCTAATTTTTTTTAACTTACATTTAAAAAATTTAAAATAAAAAATGATTTGTTTTTACTAGTTATTTAAATTTAAGGAAGTAGGAAAGGGTTTACTCTGACGTAAAATAAAAATAAATAAATAAATGAGGGTTGAAAAGTAATTAAATCACTAAAAAATAGACTTGGAGTTCCTTCGGTGTGGGGTTAGATTCAATTTGTCCCCATGCAATAGAAATGGATGATTTTTTATTATTTATTTTTTTTCCTTTTCCTTTATTTTGGTGTAGTCTTGTGATATTGTTACTAAAATAGGAGCTAAAAATATAAATTATATATCAATTATTCTAAATTTAGAGTTCTTATTTTAATTTGATATAAATAAATAGAAAAAAAAATTATTTTATCTCAATTGTGTAAGACTTCATAAAATATTTCTTATTTGCAAAATATTTTGAGTTGTAAAACTAAAAATTAAACAAATCATTTCATGACCTTTTTCACAAGTATCCATTTAGATGATAGTGTAATTTTAAAATATTTGAATAATCTAATTACTCTAAACTATATCATTTATAATTTTTTAGATTATTAATATGATACCTAACCTTCTACAGATTTGGATATGGATAAGTAAGAAATGTCAAATGAAAGATAATTTCAAACTTTTCTAATACAACATGATATTTTATGATGTTGAATAAAAATGGAATGACCAAAAGTTGTCAAATCAAGACTTCCATGGCAAATTCCACCATTGCATATCTAAAAGATTATTCTACAACATTATCTTTGTAGACTTTTAACAATCCAAGAAATTGACAAATTATATAATAATCCCAAACACAATAATCTACAACTTTACAATATTCTACAATTTTTTTGAACAAAAAATAAATAATGAAATCTGAATAATGCAAACAATCAATGAAATCTTTGGCATGTTAATTCTTTGCAGCTTCAACATAGTGGCATGTCAGATGGCGGAGGTAGCATTTGAGCTTCTTGGTGTTTACCATTTTTCACTAACATAATTAAAGTGAACTTATTATTAATAGGCTTAGTTTAGTTATGTTGGTTGATAGTAATAGGTTATTTTTAATTAAATAGAAAAAAATCAAATATTTTAGCTTTTTTTATTCAATAAAAAAGCAAACACATCTAAAATTATATAATAAAAATAGTTTAACTAGAAATAAATTTCATATGCACCACTGTCAAATACCATGCACAGGGAGAAATCTGGATCTTCACTTGCTCTTTGATTTTAATGCATTGAATTTGATGTTGCCTAAAACAAAATTATATTTCATGTCCTATATTATGAGTAGACAACAATTCCTTATGTTAGATTTTAGATAAAGAATGGATATTGGAGATTGGAGTTGTAAGAAATTAAGAGATCCTAATTTTAAATATGTAATAAAGTTCTATAATCGCTTCAATCCATGTTTTAAAATTTGTATTTCTTTCTAATATAGGAGCAAACTTTTTCTTTGTTTCTTATAAATTTCATTTGGGAATGATTTAAAAATAAATAAATAAATAAAAGCCCTTCTAAATATAAAAAAGTGACACTTTCTTATAAAAATTAATTAGGTGGCTAGTAAGGTCAAATTCGGGATAGCTTCATATTTTTTGCTTTAATTGAAAATTAAAATCAAAATTAAAGTAATAATTTTTAAGGGGAAATATTGATATTGTAAAAGTTTTATTAAACATGAAAGAACTTCTTATATAAACAAAAATAGAATTATAAAATTCTTATAAGAAATAACATTTTTATGATTTCTACATGGAACCTTTTTTTAAAAGTTATAAGTTTTTTTTTAACAAAATAATTAAATAGGTATAAAAACTTTTATTTAACTCTTAAAAGTCAATCCAAATAAAATTTATATATATATATGTGTGTGTGTGTATATATATTTGAAAATCACTTTCAAAAATCCAAAAAATCACTTAAAATAATTTCTAAATATTTTTTTTTTAACTTACATTTAAAAAACAAAAAATTAAAAATGATTTGTTTTTACTAGTTATTTAAATTAAGGAAGTAGGAAAGGGTTTGCTCTAATGTAAAAATAAATAAATAAATAAAAATAAATGAGGGTTGAAAAGTAATTAAATCACTAAAAATAGACTTGGAGTTCCTTCAATGTGCGGTTAGACTCAATTTGTCCCCATGCAATGGAAATGGAAGATTTTTTATTTTTTATGTTTTTTTTTCCTTTATCTTGGTGTAGTCTTGTGATATTGTTACTAAAATAGGAGGTAAAAATATAAATTATATATCAATTATTTTAAATTTAGGAAAAAAGTGCTTATTTTAATAAATAAATAAATAGAAAAAAACTGATTTTATCTCAATTGTGTAAGACTTCATTAAAATTTTCTTATTTGCAAAATATTTTGAGTTGTAAAAGTAAAAATTAAACAAATCATTTCATGACCTTTTTCACAAGTATCCATTTAGATGGTAGTCTAATTTTAAAATATTTGAATAATCCAATTACTCTAAACTATATCATTTATAATTTTTTTAATTATTAATATGATACCTTACCTTCTATAGATTTGGAATAAAATATAGATAAGTAAAAAATGTCAAATGAAAGATAATTTCAAACTTTTGTAATACAATATGATATTTTATCACGTTGAATAAAATTGGAATGGGCAAAAGTTGTCAAATCAAGACTTCCATGGCAAATTCCACCATTGCATATCTCAAAGATTATTCTACAGCGTTATCTTTGTAGACTTTTAACAATCCAAGAAAATGACAAATTATACAATAATCCCACAAACACAATAATCTAAAACTTTACAATATTCTACAATTTTTTTGAACAAAAAATAAATAATGAAATCTACAACTTTACAATATTCTACAATTTTTTTGAACAAAAAAATAAATAATGAAATCTGAATAATGCAAACAATCAATGAAATCTTGGGCATGTTAATTCTTTGCAGCTTCAACATGGTGGCATGTCGGATGGCGGAGGCAGCATTTGAGCTTCTAGGTGTTTACCATTTTTCACTATGAACGCAGTTTCCATGCCCCAAGTCAGATGGCGTTCTACATGGCAGTGCATGAACCACACCCCTGCAACACAGAAAATATACCAACATTACATCTAATTTATTGCAATATTAAGAAAAATTATTTCCTTGGTATGCAGGTTGGCAGTTTCAAGGGTTTTTATTAATAGAGGACATGAGTGCTTGCAACATACCAGGGTTGGATGCCTCGAATCTGATTGCAGCCCAACCATTCGTAGGAACAGAGATGGTACTCTGAAGGGGAGGATCCACCAGATTATAGCGCAAAGGGTCCCTATTTTTATCGAAATTCCCAAATCCCCATCCAACAAGGTAGAAACTGTATCCATGGAGATGCATGGGGTGGTGTGTCCCTGCAACCAAGTTTGTCCCTTGAAAAACAATCTCCACTGTGGAGTTATACTCGAGCACCCTTACTTCTGTTCCATTTTCCGGCATCTGATACTCTAATGGAAGATAATCAGCTGTAAAATCGAACACCAGTGGTGGAACGCTAGGAAATTTATCTCCATATACACCACTGATGTTATAATAGTAAGCTTGTAGTATGTCAATTGTAGGGGATTGGAAGCTTATGTTGTTTATACTTGCGGAGAACCGCGTCCCATTGGGCCCTGCACAGGAATTATTGGGGCATAGGAACGAGTTTACAGAAACAGTGTAAATCAGTTTAGTGCTCGGGCTCAATGGGACATTGGAAGGATGTTCTGCATCTGCTAAGCTTCGGAGGCCGGCCATGACCTGAACCGATGCATTTGTGTCATTGTATTCAGGAAAATGAGGCAAGGAGGGAGGTGAAGATGGAGTGTGATATCCCCTGTACTGTACAATAGCTGTGGTGGTTGTGTTATCATAAAAATTTTGAGCTACCGGAGCAATGGAATAAGTTTTAGCCGCCATGTAATAGTGATCCGGGCGTTGGTTAGCTTCTAGTAAGACATCGAAGGTTTGGCCAGGATATATTGTGATATAATCTTGTGTCAATGGTTTCGTGTAGCTACCATCTGTTCCAACCACTGTCATTTTATGCTTGGCAATTGAGAAGAAGAGAGCCTCATGCAAGGCAGCATTGATTATGCGAAGTAGATAGGTCTTTCCATGATCCACCGTTAGCTTGAATGTGCCTGCAATTACAAAGGGAAATTTGTATACTTATGACTAGCGAAAAGAAAAGGAAAAAATTTCCATGAGGATCCACCAATTATGAAGTGATTGATTGATTAGGGGTGCAAATTTGGCTCCATAGTTCAAAATTATATTGGACTAGCTAGCCTTTTCTCTTGTGTTAAATCATGGCTCTACCATCCTCATAGCTATATTCCTCTTTCTTAGCATTAAGTTTTAAATGTGTTGATGTTAATAAGAAAAAGTAATATGGTTAACATACAAGAAAATGAGATCGGTGTACAATTTTAAAATGGGAAGTTAAACTTTATACCTGATTTTGAGCATGGATATAGATCACCGGGTTGTCCATTTATCAATAAAGAATCAGAGGCATTGGGGTCAGCTCCGCTTGCAAGCCCTTCATCTCGAACCGCATTCACATCACTCTTCCACCATTGTCCTGCATTTCAACAACTCCAATAATTTAGATTTCGCTTTGTTGGTTAATTCATGATATGTAAATTAACCTTTAAAAGTACCTACACTTATACCTAATATGATGGGAATTTCTGCGTTAGGTTTGGGAAAAGGATACTTGGTTCCATTCTTGGGATAAACGATTATAGCTCCATGAACGGTGGCTCGGGTCCAGTCACTGTGAGCATGCCACCATAGAGTGCCTTCCTCAGAGGAAAGGATGATCTTCTGGCTAAACTTTGACCCTGGTTGAATTGGGCATTGTGTGATATACTCCGGACCATCTGTCCATGGATATCTAGGCATGTTCACGCCATGCCTGCAAAACAATAACTATACGTTAAATTTAACTTTATTTGCAAAGCAATACATTGCAGCCCCCTCTTAGAAATAAAAGAATGTATGTCATGCAGGCATGCTGCCGACTGCTATCTTTCTATGAGACACGCATAGGACCTACCAGTGAATGGTGATATTTTCTTTTCCCCTATTATAAACGTCAACAATGATCGTCTCTCCTTTCTTAGCATATATAGTTGGTCCTGGAAATTGTCCATTTACTGTTAAGATGTTCTTGGTGCTACAAAGCCTTGTATATGAAGCTTCCTTCACCTGCAACCAATTAAAAGTTAACCATGCAACCTCATCCCGAAAGAAATATTACATGCATGAATAGTTGCATCGATCCATTCATGCAAGTGTATAACCAATTAGAAATTGATAGCATGCATGAACGACCCAACCACACTAGGGTACTTGAAGGCCCCATGAGGGTCATACGGTGGAAAATGAGAGCCATACTACTCCCTAAATATTATGATCAGAAGGTGGTGTTAAGGAAAGAATCATATATAGTATTTACCACAAAAGTAAGCCGACGCGTTGAAGCTTGGCAATGGATGCCAGCACCAAAAAGCAGAAACGCTAAAATTTGCAAGAGGAAAACCTTCATGATCAGCCACATCTTCTTTGGAGTAAAAGCCTCTTCTCTTGTCCTAAACACAACTCCTTCAATTTTCTTACTATTTCTAATAAGCACGATTTATCTTCTCTTTGACATGAATAGATGAATTCTTAAAGGTATTTATAGAGGCTGGAGGTGGAAGCTGAACAGCCGGTTTCTGTCGAACTTTTGCTGTATTTCTTTAATATATAATTCATAATCTATTCAAGATGATTTTCCTGGGGTACAACAATTCCTCGCCGCCGCGTATCAATATAAGAGAAGTAATTTGAATGTGTATTGGTTTTGAACGTTCTTCCAGGACCACTTCAAAGAGCACGTTGTGTATGATATTTGATTACTTACCAAAATTTAAATAAACCAAATGCCTGAAGAATGCTACCAATTGTGAAAATTTCTCACAGCTCACCTTCAATCAGGTTGTGCATCGTAGAAGACGAGTTTCTTAGAATCTCTTGAATTTTCTAATTCAAAATACAAGTTTGACTATGAGAATTGACCAAGAAATTGCTCAAACACATTATTTTAGAATAAATCTAAAATATATGTAGAATACTTTTAAAACTTTGACCTCGTATATATACAGTACCTGTATCAAGACTAGTCAAGATTTTCTCTTTGTATTTGGTAGGAAGGGAAAAGTCAGCGGTGCTTTGAGAAGGAATATAGGATTCCATTATAGGAAAGAAACAATCCATAGGTTTAGGTTTCCAAATTTGTATATATTGAAAATGGAAATTTGGCCGATCAAAAATTCCTTGCCCAATTGGAGGGTCAATCCAGACATTCAAATCATTTTTTTTTCGAATATTAAAATTAGGTAAGCCATGAAATCATTCAACATGCTCACCATCAAATAAATATTGGTTTCCTTTGCATATTTCCTCCATACCGGCTTTAATCTTGATAAGACAGTGCACAGATAAATTGCATGCACCATCAAATAAATATTGGTTTCCTTTGCATATTTCCTCCATGCCGGCTTCGATTTTGATTCAAGATCACACGAGACTAGTTTATTAATTGCAGATGCTCTGTTTTCGTATAGCAGTACAGGCTGTTAGGACCATATCCCTTTTATCTGTTGGTGGTGATGCTGGCCAAACGCTTCTTACTAGTTCATCACAATTAATTCCTCAGTTGTTGAAACAAAAGCTTAGGTTAAAGGATTAGAAGATTGTCCATAAAACTGAAGGAGGGTTAAGCACAGGACTTGGGGGCAGCCTGACAGGTGAAAAGACACATAGAGTTTAGTTTAAACGGAAAAGACAACATTCAGACATTTTCACACATAGGATCTCCACCTTTTTAAAAAATAATAATAATAATAAATAATTATAGATTTAAAAATAACAATTTTCAGAACAAATACAATATATAGCCGGCTTACAAAAACTATTATCTGAAAAAAGAAAAAATAAAAAGGAAAAGTAAAATAAGAAATAATTCAAACTTTCTTGTTTGGTTTATTGTACCATATACGAAGAAAAATCATTATACAAATAAATTATGTAAAGATTTATATATTTTTAAATTATTTATAAACAGAAAAAATGATGAATAAAATTTAAGACGTGAAAATTTGATCAAGTTAATTTAAACTTCTTTAATTTTTTTTCACTTTTTTCTCCTGTTTTTTCACACGATTTTTTTTTCCCTCACATTTCGTTTTAAACTTTTGGAATAAATTCCCTACTATTTGTGGAGCTTTAATATAATTTTTTTCTCCATATTATACATATTTATGCAATATTTGGTTTAATTATTTTGAATGCCTATTTTTACCTTAACAAGAAACATTTCTTGAAAAGGAAGATTATTTTCTCTTTATTTTCAAAATTGTGTTTCTATTTTTTAAATATGAAAATTACTATTTTGATTTCAAAACAATGAACCATTTTTCAAAAATATTTTAGAAAATAGTTTTTCAAATATATTAATTGTGACACCCGAAGATTAAAAACACCATGGTCATTCACTTATCAAACCCAAGCGTCCAACACATGAATGACCTTAACGAGCAAATCCAATAAGTAATTAGTTGACAACTTCCTCAGATCGATTCATAACAATGATTAGAGCATAAATAAAAATCATTATAAATTTCTAACCCAAAACTAATTAAAAATATCTAAATAATAAATTCGAAGATCATCCCAAACACTTTAAAGAGTTTTAGAAATCAATACTAAATTCAATCTTAATTTAAAACTCCTAAATAATTAATTGTAAAGCTATTTTCAAAGGAAACCCTTCTTATCTCGATTTCCCCTCACTAATATCAATTATACTTAAAAAGTGGAATAATAGATAAGAGTGAACTTAAAACTCAATTAAGAAAAATAAGTCAATAAGGAAGATCAAGTATAGTACAAAGTTAAATCTTAGGAGATATCGCATCTTTAAAAAAAAAAAATTAATTCAATTAGTAGGAGTTTATTTAATTCAATAATTAAATTCATTTTGTTCAAAAAATTATGCACTTTCAATTTAAAGATAGAATTAAATAATATACTTTACATACTTAAATAGTAGACCTTGCATTAGGTGGCTAGTTTCACTTTGTGCCTTTTACCAATGGACAAAATGATTTATAATCAATGATATACCAAAGGCTAATAACACCCTTATTAGCTAGAGTTACATTATATCACTATCCTCACCAAAGGTAACGCAGGTGAATAACTTCTCCCTTAATTCCAAACCCTTTTCTAAAGTTCTATTTTTTTAATTAAATTTTTTATTAACCATATCATTATTATCATTTTCACTTCCCATAATTACATTAATGGGTTTTGTTGAATTATTAATGTTAATATTCCTTTTTTTTTATGGTAGGAAGTAGGTAATTATTTATTAATTTACTACTATTTTTACTTATCTCGTACCCACAACCCAAATCTTATTATTCCTTTATTATTTCTTTGCCACAACCACTTTCCTCATTTTCTCAATTCTTCTTCCTATTAATCTCGTGGTTATAGAAAGGTAAGAGAATCTAAAAAGCAAATCATACGTGAAGAACTTACGTTAAATTTCAAAATGAAGCAAGTAAAAAAAGTTTCTTCTTTCTAACCCTTCGAACCAAACTTCTCTATAGACCTTTCTCTTGTCTCTTTTTCCTCTCTATTTTATCTTTTCAAATTTTAATAATGTGGAGAAATCAATGGAATTTAGGGGTGAATTATACTTTTGTCGCTAAAAGTAACTTTTATTGATGAAATTTTAGATGTTGTTAGTAGTGTCAATTTTTTTTTTTTTTAACAAAATTCTGACAAATTTGAAAATTTCATCACTATAAGACATGATGGGAAAATTTTGGCATCATCATTTTTTTGGCACAAACACTTTTGTGATAGAAAAAAATATTTTCTCACAAAAGTATTTGTCACTAATTACAATTTTTGGTGACTAAAAGTTACAACTTTTTATATATATATTTTCTTGCAAAATGGTTTCACTAAGTGGTTATATTATTTCTTAACAAATTGAGTAATTTTATCATTATTAAATTGTGATATTAATAAGTAATGTTGATAAATAACTATATAATTTATATTGTGAAATAACATATGTATTTTTTGAGACTTAATATTTATACTATAATATTTTATTTCTATAAATAATAAAAAAATAATTAAAGATCCATAAAATGAAATACTACAATATAGATTTATTTAAATTTAAATGTTTTGTAACGTAATAATAGTATTGTTATGAAATAATAAAAAGGTAAATTATTTGAGCAATTAATTATTATATTGTAATATGTTACTTATATTTTTTTTTTTATAAATAATAACAACAAATAATTCAATACATGTAAGATTATATCCCATAATATAAATTTATTTAAATTTCAATATTATTATATGATGTTACCCAAATATAAATAATACTAAATGATTTTTATTATATTAGGTAAAACTTATCTATACAATTCTAAAATAGTATTGAATTTAAGTTAGTTATGAATAAGCTACAGTCCACTAATTTGTTCTCATCAAAATCATACCTTGTCTACTTAAGAAGTAAACTTATACTAACTTTTAATTACATAGTTTAAAGTAATAGATTTTTTTTTTAATTATTACTTGGTTTTTAAATAATTGTTCAAAATGGAATTTATCAAATAAATTGCCTAGCATCTATAAAGACATTTTATTTACATAAAATTCCAAATATGACTTTGGTTTATAGAGATATATAATTATTAATAAATATATGGTTGCAAGATAAATATTATATGATATAATATATGACACTATATGCCTAACTACTATATTACTATTTACAAAATAAAACATGTATGTGTAAATTAAAGTTTTTTTTTTTTTTTTTTGTAAAGTATCCAATCATATCTTTATTAATAATTTATTATTTTATTTTTTAATGATTTCAAGATTCATTTATTATTTTAATTACTAATTACTAATTTACTAAAAGTCATTAGTTGTTAAGAATAAAATCATAAATTATACCTTAAAATAGTAACTAATATAGCGACTAACTTGTAAAGGAATTTTTATACTTGCATACATTTTTTAATAATTTTTTTTATAAAAAATATAGTTATAAAAGTAATTGAAATATATCATAAATTATTATATGATTTACCTTTATAGTGTTTTATGATGTTTGATATTTTCATTTGAAATACAATAGAAAGAAAAAAAAAAAAGGATGTAGAACTCTAATCTCATTTTGATCATTATTTTATTGATGTTGGTTCAAGTATTACACTTCAGCATTATTCCAATGTTTTCTATTAATCATACTTTTATTTTAGGTCAATTTTGAAGTTTTCACTTTAATTCAGAAGTCTAGAATAAAATTTATATTAGCTATGAATAAACTATAGTCCTCTAATTTGTTATCATTCAACATCAGGCTTGTTTAAGGATGATAAAATTTGATACATTTCATCAACAGGACTTGAATCTAACATACTTTTTATGGGTTTGAGTTGAGTATAATTGAGTTTGAGTCAAATTCATGGTGACCTATATAACTCATTTAATAACTAGGTAGTCTTTGGGTCAACATGCATAACAAAATTTGACATCGATTAATTAATTTAATAATTGTGTTGATTAGTTTAATTATAACTTTAAAATATTTAATCCATATTTGACACATTTTAAATTTGATTTTAAATAAATAGGTCAGTTGAGTCATAAACATATTAGTCATATAAATTAGCACAAGACCTAACTCAACTTGATTATTAAATGAGAAGACCTAATTATTAAATGGGACAAATGAGTTATATGACATGTTACTTGTTTAGTAATTGTGTATTATTTTAGGTTTACATTTTTAACTAGATTATTATTCATGTCGGGTTTGACACAACATAAATATGACTTACCAACACAAATTTCAACCCTTAAGCTAGTTCACTCAAAAAGTAAATTTATATTAATATTTAATTACCTAGTTTAAGCTAGTAGGAATATTTTTTAATTATTGCTTAGTTTTTAAAAAATTGTTACTATTGGAATTTATCAAATAAATAGTCTAGTTTCTCTAAAGGCATTCCATTGATCTAGAATTCCAAATATAATTTGTGTGTATAAAGATATCATATATTTTTAATAAATATATATTGTAAGTTAAATATTATATCGTATGATATATTGTACTATATGCATAACTACTATATTACTATTTTACAAAATAAAAAATACACTATATAATAGTAATATATTATATACATAAAAAGTTTTTTTTGTAAAGTATCCAACCACATCTTAATTAATAATTGATTATTTTATTTTTAAATAATCTCACTATGTATTTATTATTTTTAATTATTAATTACTAATTTTTCAAAAGTGATTTGTTATTAAAAATAAAATCATAAATTATGCCATAAAAGTAGTAATTGTTGTAGATACTAATTTGTTAAGGATTTTTTTACTTGCATACATTGTTTAATAAAATATTTAATTGATGTTTTAAATTCCTTAATTTGATTTTTCAATTTTAAAATCTCTAAGAATCTTTTTATTTTAAGGAAGAAGTTTTATTTTTTCAAGTCTTTGTGAAATAAAATCTTTCCTATTTAGCACAATATTCTAAAATAAAGAAATAAATTATTTTTGGAAAAATATATGATAGATAATTCATGATTAAGATAGCTTACCAAGATATTGTTTCAAATAAAATAAATTAAAATGGTAATTTTGGATTTTCTTAAAAGAATAAATTTTCATGAGTTTTATTTCCATTATTATTTATTTAAGAAATTGGTTGTTTTCGTTTGGAATTTCAAATTCCGTTTGGGACTTTCCTTTTTTTTGGGGTAGGTAGTTCTCCAAGATTTCCCCCTTAGAGAGAAGGAGAATGACACCTACACTGGTCCTCCAGGCTTTCCCTCCCTAAGAGAAAAAGAAAATCGTTTAATTTGAAAAGGAAAGTTTAAAGATAAGGAATATGAAAGATATCTTTATTTGGCATAGGAGTTTCAATTCAAGTAATAAATAAAAGTTTTGGAAATTTTTATGAAAAATAATTTATTTTAAAATAGTTACCAAAATTATCTTAAAGTCTCTCTTCCAAAATATTAAGTGGGAGCAAGCCATAGGCAAGCCCATAGCCTCCAAGATCGATCCCATTTTGATTTCCATCCTAAAGATGGGATGGCCTAAGGAATCAAGGGATATGACTATCCTTTACGGACAAGACTATATATGTTTGTAGTGGGAGTGGCCAATCCTAAAGATAGAACTCTTGACTTGGTAACATTGATGTCAAGTGGTAGACATAAAGTGGTAGAATCACCTAAAGTGGTCCCACTTGCATGGGCTAAGGGCTCAACATAAAGGTATGTTGATCAATGCCTTAGGATAACCTTCGGAAGTTTAAGGCAGGTTGAGTAATTAGAGAGGGTCTCTACCTAGTAATAAGAGTCATAACTTGCCTACAGTAAGCTTGATTCTTATGATACTAGGTTACCTTGCATGGATACATGTAGTTTGAGAGCACTACAAATTTGCTAAATTAATTACCAATTTGCCTTGAATGCTTAATTCCTTTTAATAAGGGATGGAATTATTATTTTTATTATGGATATCATGTCTTTAACCTGTCACCTTTTATCTTTTATTTAAATTAGACCTAATTTTAGATTGGAAATAATCTGGATATAGTATTAATTGCATAGAAGCTATTTTTGGTAGAGTTTGTTATTTCCTTTGAACAAACCTATCATAAAGTAAGAGAAGCATATCAAAGGTGGCATAAGACAGATCAAAAGACTAAGTCTCTCATACTTGGGTCTTTAGATAATGTGTTGCAAAAGCAACACATGTCTATTATCATAGTCTATGATATTTTCTTCAAAGTTGCAAGGGTTATTTGGTGATAAGGGTAAGTTAACTAAACAAGTTGCCCTTAAGACTATTATGAACACCAGGATTCATGTTATCTTAGAGATCTTACCAGATTCTTTTGGGATGGGTAAGAAGATTCTCAAAGAGTGGAAGGGTGTTCATATGGAAGTCAAGGTTCTTCAAGCTCTTCTACTAAGAAGAAGAATAACAACACCAAATAAAGAAATTTCAAGAAAAAGAATGAGAGAACAAACTCATGGGCATTGATTCCTTTGTGACCTTTTAGGACACTGGAAAAGGAATGCTCAGAGTGCCTAAGGATAGGCAAACACACATCATATTCTCATCGTTATATAAATAGTGGTGGATTTCACCAATTGTGGTGAACAGAAGATTCCAGGCCCATTATCTATAATTATTTACAAGGTTTTCAACAAGTGAGAATGTCACATGATGGGATTGTATATACCTTAGCTTCAGTTGCAAGATTAGTTGTGCAAGTTTGTGAGAGTTACTACCTTTTTGTGTGAGACTCCATTATCACTTTGTCAATAAATGAGAATAGTCAGATCTCACTAAAAGAAAGAACCAAGCACTAATTAAACATTTGGCTTCTAATGCCTAGGTCATATTAATCTAAATAGGATCCAAATACTCATTAAGTCTTGACCTTCTTATTCCAGAGGATCTTTTAATCTACGAATCCTATATAGATGGTAAAATAGTGAAGACGCACATTTATTTTTAAAGAGCATGGAACGAAGGAATGTTTGGAGTTAGTGCATACTCACGTGTATGAACCTTTTTGTGTTTATATATGGAAGGTATGGGTATTTGATTATTTTATTGATAAACACTCTAGGTTTGGATATGTAGATAGGAAATCTGATCCCTTGGATAAACTCATTGAATTTAAGGCGGAATCGGATAACCTATTGGGTAAACATATCAAGACACTTCAATTAGATCGAGGTAGTGTGTCTAGTAGGTTTGATCCTTTCCATATGGAGCATGAGATGATATCCTAGTTGTGTGCACCAAGGACTCTATCGCAAAATAAAGTAATGGAAAGAAGATATTGAACTTTGATAAACATAGTGAGATCAGTGATTGGTTTCTCATTACTTCCCATATTCATTGGGGATATGTCTTAACGGCTATATAATACCTCTTTTTCTAAATAAGTGTATCAGTTTATAAGATATCCAAGAGGATTTAGGGTTTATTACTTTATAGTCAAGATTATCATAAGGCGTTTGTTGTTACAAGTACCAGATTTCTAATGAAGACTATATGATATGTAATAAGGCAAACAATGATATAAATTAGAGAATACTAGAAAATAGTCCCACTATACACAAGATACTATGGATCCAATAACAACCATTCTCATTTCTAGTACACAAATGCCTTGTCGTAATGGGAAGGTTGTTAAACAACCAGACTGATTCATGTATTTTGGAAAGTCTTTCAAGGTCATTTTAAAGAAACATGAGATCAATCCTATAGATTACGATAAAGCAATGAGTGATGTGGATGCACATCTTTGGCGAAAAGCTATGGAGGCAGAGTTAGAATCCTTGTGTTTCTAATGTAGTTTGGGTTCCTGTAGAAGGACCTGAATGAATAAAACCCATAAGTGTAAGTTGGTCTAGAAGAGGAACAGAGGAGTAAATGGAAAAATTGATATTTATGTGGCTAGGTTGTAGCTAAAGGTTATAGTTCAAAACATTGTTTCGAATATAGGAAATTGTAGACCCTCAATTTTGTCCCTTTGGCACATGTCTTTGAGTTCACTTCCAGTGCTTCACGGTAGTTCTTTGGTGGCCCATTACTACTCATACTACTTACCTTTTTTGATCCACCTCGGAGACGTTGAGGGATTATCTGACCTCGTATTGTGACCCTTGGCAGCCTTAATTTAGACTTAGGCTCACTTAGGCACCCTAGGCCCACTTAAGATACACTTAACCCATTAGGCACCCCCTTAGGCCCACTTAGGTACCTTAGGCCTACTTAGGCACCACCTTAGGCCCACTTAGGCACCCTAGGTCCACTTAGGCACTTTAGGCCCACTTAGGCACCCTAGGCCCATTTAGATACACCTGGCCCATTAGGCACCACCTTAGGCCCATTTAGATGCACTTGGCACCTTCTAGCTTGCACACATTCACCCTAGGTTACTTAGGCACTCTTTCAGAATAGGTCACTTAGACATGATCTTGATTTTGGTTACTCATTTTTCGGGATAAGATGAGTGTTGGCTTGACTTTTTATTGCATGAATGAATTTTCTAATTTTTGATGGTTTGAGTTTGACATTTAAATTATTATAATCCGTTGCATTAATTTAATTTCTTGATTTTTCTTAATTGCATACGTCTAATATTTATTTTTATACTTTTATCAATTTATTTGTTTATTTACCTACTTATTTATTCATTCTTTAATACCATGAATTGATATCTTGGATTTTGTGGCTATGTGATTGGACATTTTATTTTATTTCATTATATTTCATTTTAATCATGACTCACATTTCTTATTTCGATTTTATTTTTAATTTTTGCATGAGACTTGGAGCCATCAAGGAAAGAAGATCACGACCAAATAAAGAGACTTGGAAAGAATCCTGTAAAAAAGGAAGGAAGATATTACCATGCAAGGATGGTAAGTGGCCAGCACGCATGTGAAAGATCTGGACCGTCCACATATTAAAGGATCCCTACGGTTGCAAGGTGGCAGCAGGTATGGAAGGAAGGATTTTTAGAAGATTCTTGAGGAATTGATTGAGAGGTATGTGATTTTTCTTGGGAAAAGAGGAATGAAAAAGACGGGGTTTTTTTTGGCATAGAAAAAATGGAAAAAGGCAGCATATAGGGGGACGGAATGAGGACTGGGTGGAGAAAGAAAGAGAAATTCTGAGTGTGATGAGAAGGATGATGATAGGAAGTAGTAGAGGGGGCACGAGGGAGATGCACCAGATTTTTGAGAAGGGGGGTACAAGAACCAGCCGCACGATTCTCCAAGGCTGCCACTTCGCCTTCAAAAGAAGGGAGAAGTTTCTGAGTTGGTGCGTGTGGTCGGTTTGTCAATTGGACAGCCCGATTTTATTAAACAAAGTCCAATTCCAGGGGTTGGTGTCATTGTAGTCTTTTGCATCCTGGGTGATCATCGAATTCATGTTATTGATATCCGTGTTGGGTTGAATGAAGATGGCCTGATATTGGAATGAGAGATATTTGTGGTATTGGTTGTTAATTATGGGTTCCATGTCAGGAATCCTTCTATGTCCTCTTATTGCCGCCACCGCGGTTGCTGTAGCTTCTGTCTCCTCTGATCTATCTGACAAATTTCAGCCTTTATAGTCATATCCTACCTTGAAACCGATTTGTGATAGTCTGGCACAAGAATCAAAGTCATCATGGGTGTCTCACATATCTCTCTCCGAGCTGTCAAATTTCTCCTTTGTTTCAAGAGCTAGGTGGGAGAGAGGATGGGAAAGAAACGAGACAGAGAGAGCCGACTTGCCATCCAGATCATAATGATTCAAGAATTCCAGTCATTTGAGAATATAGAAGCCTTAAAAATGTCTGAAACTGCAGAAGAGTCTAAACCAGACTCCAGAATAGCAAGGCCTCTATAAGCCGTGGAACTTTACCTTTATCCACACTGCAGTCCATATATTAAAGAAGTGTATTTCTTTAATATATAATTCATAATATATTCAAGATGATTCTCCTGGGGTACAACAATTCCTCGCCGCGTATCAATATAAGAGAAGTAATTTGAATGTTCTTCCAGGACCACTTCAATGTGCAGGTTGTGTATGATATTTCATCACTTACCAAAATTTAAATAAACCAAATGCCTGAAGAATGCTAACAATTGTGAAAATTTCTTACAGCTCAGCTTCAATTAGGTTGTGTATCTAGAAGTGAATTTTCTAATTCAAAATACAAGTTTGACTTTGATAATTGACCAAGAAATTAATCAAACACATCATTTTAGAATAAATTTAAAATATATGTAGAATACTTTTAAAACTTTGACCTCGCATATATACAGTACCTTTATCAAGATTAGTCAAGATTGGACCTGGAAGTGTTCTTGAGATTTCATGATTCCTTCTCGGAAGAAGGAATAGCAGCAGAATCCTTGGTAGTGGTAAAAATCTTCATTAACTCTCCAGCCATGATGTTTGGCAGGAGTTGAGATTTTCTCTTTGTATTTGGTAGGAAGGGAAAAGTCAGCGCTGCTTTGAGAAGGAATATAGGATTCCATTATAGGAAAGAAACAATCCATAGATTTAGGTTTCCAAATTTGTGTGTTCAAAGGTTAGATTTAGGTTTATTTTAATCATTTAAATTCCTAAAGTACAAACCTATACCCATGCTTTCATCTCCATTCGAATCTACATGATGATTGCAATGTTCAGGAACATTGATGCAATATTATAAATCATAATCCATCAAAGACACACTATATGCTACCGTGGGTGTCCCGGCCGTTAGTAATGGGCAGGAAGCATCCTCCCGAATTTACTATCATAATAGTCAACCAACATCACGTACAAGGCTTATATATTGAAAAAAATTTCATATTATCTTTTAAACTATTTTTTTTAAGTCATGAATGAAACTATAAATATAAGAATCACTCTATTTTCACAGCATAAAAATCTTGACTCTCATTTTCATAGAAAAAATAGAAAAAAAATTCAAGAGTTTTTCGTAATAAACTCTCATAGGGAGAAAGTTGGAGATTCACACTATTTATATTTTTGTAATAGTTTTAGAGTAGTTTTAAGCTTCCAAAAACTTTTCCCTTATTTTTATTTATTAGATTGACTTAGTTCACTTGGGTACCCAAATGCAAACCCAATAAATAATTATTTATTAAATTGGGTCAATCCAAACATTCCAATCCAACTCCAATAAAATAAATAAATATCTCTGTTCAAATTTTAAAATCTTATTTTGAAGATGGCTTTAGTTAAATTAGAAACCATATTTAGAGGTACATTGGTTCAAAGTAGCTTTCATTTGGAGCTGCTCATATAAGACATTTTCTTTTCTTTTCTTTTTTTCTTTTTTGAATATTAAAATTAGGTAAGCAATGAAATCATTCAACATGCTCATCCATTGTTCATAACATCATCATCTGCCAATTGTTTCTGCTGCTTTCATTGTAAGCTGTTGCACATGTTAGTATTATTTTTTAAAAATAAAATAAAATTATATGGTCTTATTATATGCATTACAACAAGTATATATATATATATATATATATATATATATATACATATATTTTCCATAAATTAATTTCTAATTGAAAGAAGGAATCGAGTGGTAAAAGAATTTTTACCATAAAAAAATATTTATAACAAGTTTATAACCAAAAGATAAAATTTTGTTTATTACAAAATCAAATTTGCAATGAAATATATTTTACCATAAAAAACATTCATGACAAATAATCACATTCCACAACAAAATAAATAAATAAATAAAAATTGTCATAGAAGGTCATTTCCTACTTAAAGCAAAATAATGACAAATTCTCACCGGTTATTATGACATAAGCCATCATTGAAACTGGGCCACCCATGTTTCTTATGGTTGTCCACCATCAAAGAGGGTAAAATATGAGAAATTTATTGGAGTTCATTATTTCAAAGGGATTATATATTGCTTGGATGTAAAAAGTAAAAATGCATCGATAGGGTAGTGTTTTGTCTTGGAGGGAAGCATTAGCGTGAGCAAGCATATGAGTGAAACGGAAGCGAGAATATCAACTTGAATCACGTAAACATTAATGAGAATCCAATACCCCAAAAACCTAATCTGTCTTAGAGGGAAGTATTGGTGCGAGCAAGCATATGAGCAAAATGGAAGCGAGAATATCAACTTGAATCACATAATCATTAATGAGCATCCAATACCCCAAAAACCTAAGGATTCCTGCACAAGATTGGTTCACAAAGTATGAGTAAGGGCCTAAAATGAGGCAATTGATTACTAGAATTTTATTTTTTATCATGCAAGGAACCTAAGTGTATCTTTATTCACCATTCCTAGTCGAATCAAACCCAGTCCTTGTTCTGGGTCCACTCCTATGGATTTGTAAAATTTGGTGAGCACCTCACAACATTCAATGTACGACTGAAGAAATGAGCATGGATGTAAGAAGCTACTAGGTCTACCTGCCATAACCTCGATAAGACATAGTGCACAGATAAATTGCATGCACCAGCAAATAAATATTGGTTTCCTTTGCATATTTCCTCCATGCCGGCTTCAATTTTGATTCAAGATCACACGAGACTAGTTTGTTAATTGCAGATGCTCTGTTTTCCTATAGCAGTACCGGCTGTTAGGATCATATCCCTTTTATCTGTTGGTGGTGATGCTGGCCAAACGCTTCTTACTAGTTCATCACAATTAATTCCTCAATTGTTGAAACAAAAGCTTAGGTTAAAGGATTAGAAGATTGTCCATAAAACTGAAGGAGGGTTAAGCACAGGACTTGGGGGCAGCCTGACAGGTGAAAAGATACATAGAGTTTTAGTTTAAACGGATAAGAGAACATTCAAACATTTTCAAACATCAAATCTCCACCTTTTTTAATAATAATAATAATAAATAAATAATTATAGCTTTAAAAATAACATTTTTCAGAACAAATACAATATATAGCCAGCTTACAAAAACTATTATCTGAAAAAAGAAAAAAAAAAAGGAAAAGTAAAATAAGAAATAATTCAAACTTTCTTGTTTGGTTTATTGCACCATATACAAAGAAAAATCATTATATAAATAAATTATGTAAAGATTTATATATTTTTCAATTATTTATAAACAGAAAAAATGATGAATAGAATTTAAGACATGAAAATTTGATCAAATTTTCTTAAGGATGTACCTAAGATTCCAAATTCCATTTCGAAGTAGGGAATGACCTCCAATCACTTCCCAAAGATCCTTAAAGGAATAAACAGACCATGGGTGATAAGATAGGGGTCTTGGTAGCTCAAGGATTGGATGTACCAATTTTTTTTAAGGATGTACCAAATTTTGTAAAGGATATACCAAAGGTACCAAAATCCATTCCGAGGTGAGGAATGACCTCTAATCACTTGCTAAGGGTCTCCAATGGAAGAAATGAACCATGGGAAATGAGATAGGTGTCCTGTTAGCTCAAGGATTGGATGTAACAAATTTTCTTAAGGATATACCTAGGGTTCCAAAGTTTTTTTTAAAGTAAAGAACAACCTCCAATCACTTCCTAAAGATACCTAAAGGAATAAATGGACCGTGGGTAATAAGATAAGGGTTCTAGTAGCTCAAGGATTGGATGTACCAATTTTTTTTAAGGATGTACCAAATTTTGTGAAGGATGTACCAAATTTTGTAAATGATGTACTAAATTTTGTAAAGGATGTACCAAAGGTGCTAAAGTTCATTCTGAGGTGGGGAATGACCCCCAATCACTTTCTAAAGGTCTCCAAAGGAATAAATAGACCATAAGAAGTGATATAGGTGTCCCATTAGCTCAAAGATTGGATGTACCAAAATTTCTTAAAGATGTACCTAGGGTTCAAAAGTCCATTTTAGAGTAGGGATCAACCTCCAATCACTTCCCAAAGATCCCTATAGGAATAAACGGATCATGGGTGATAAGATAGGGGTCCATGTAGCTCAAGGATTGGATGTACCAAATTTTGTGAAGGATGCATCAAATTTTTTAAAGGATGTACCAAGGGTGCCAAAGTTTGTTCCGAGGTTGGGAACAATCTCCAATCACTTCCTGAGGTTCTTTAAAGGAATAAATGGACCATGGGAAGGGAGATAGGTGTCCTATTAGCTTAAGGATTAGATGTACCAAATTTTCTTAAGAATGTACCTGGGGTTCCAAAGTCCATTTCAGAGTAAGGAACGACCTCCAATCACTTCCCAAAGATCCCTAAAGGAATAATAGACCTTTGGTAATAAGGTAAGGGTCTTGGTAGATCAAGGATTGGTTGTATTAAATTTTTTAAAGAATGTACCAATTTTTGTGAAGGATGTACCAAATTTTGTAAAAGATGTACCAAGGGTGCCAAAGTCCATTCCGAGGTTGGGAACGACCTCCAATCACTTTCTACGAGTCTCCAAAAGAATAAATGGACCATGAGAAGGGAGATAGGTGCCCTATTAGCTTAATAATTGATGTATCAAATTTTCTTAGGGATGTACCTAGGGTTCTAAAGTTTGTTTTAGAGTAGGGAACAACCTCCAATCACTTACCAAAGATCCCTAAAGGAATAACATACCTTGGGTAATAAGATAGGAGTTCAAGTAGCTCAAGGATTGAATTTATCAAATTTTTTTAAGGATGTACCACATTTTGTGAAGGATGTACCAAATTTTGTAAAGGATATACTAAGGGTTCCAAAGTTCGTTCCGAGGTCGGGATCAACCTCCAATCACTTTCCAAGGGTCTCCAAAGGAATAAATGGACCATGAGAAAGGAGATAGGTGTCTCGTTAGCCCAAAGATTAGATGTATTAAATTTTCTTAAGGATGTACCAAATTTTTTTAAGGATGTACCTAGGGTTCTAATGTCTATTCCGAGGTGGGGAATGACCTCCAATCATTTCTTGAGGGCCCTCAAAGGAACAAATGGACTATGGGAAAGGAGATAGGGATCTCGGTAACCCGATGATTGGATGTACCAAATTTTCTTAACGATGTACCTAAGGTTCCAATGTCCGTTCTGAGGTAGGAAACGACATCTAATGACTTCCTAAGAGTTCCTAAAGGAACAAATGGACCATGGGAAGGGAGATAGGGGTCTTGGTAGCCTAAGGATTGGATGTACCAAGGGTTCAAAAGTCTATTTAGAGGTAGAAAATGACCTCAAATCACTTCTCAATGGTCCCCAAATGATCAAATGGACCATAGGAAGGGATATAGGGGGTCCCAGTAGCCCAATGATTGGATGTTCCAATTTTTCTTAAGGATGTAACTAGCATTCAAATGTTAGTTCTGGAGTGGGGAACAACCTCCAATCACTTCTTGAGAGTTCCAAAAGGAACAAATGGACCATGTGAAATGATATAGGGATCCCAGTAGGCCGATGATTGGATGTACCAATTTTTCTTATGGTTGTAATTAAGGTTCCAATGTTAGTTTCAGGGTGAGGAATGACCTCTAATCACTTCTCGAGGATTAAATATACCAAATTTTCTTAAAAATGTATCTAGGGTTCAAAAGTCTGTTTTAGGGTGAGAAATAACCTCCAATCACTTCTCAATGGTCCCTAAAGGAGCAAATGGACCTTGGGAAAAGAGATAGGGGTCTCGATAGCCCGAGGATTGGATGTACCAAATTTTCTTAAGGATGTACCGAATTTATATAAGGATATATCTAAGGTTCCAAAATCTATTCAGAGGTGGAGAATGACTTGCAATCACTTCCTAAGGGTCCTCAAAAGATCAAATGGACCATGGGAAGGAATATAGGGATCCTAGTAGCCCAAAGATCAGATATACCAAATTTTCTTAAAGTTATACCTGGGATTCTAAACTCCGTTCCAAGACGTGAAATGAGCCCCAATCCTTTCCCAAAGGTCTCCCAAGGAATATATGGACCATGAGAAAGGAGATAGGGGTTTCAATTCCCCTAGGATTGAAAGTACCTATTTTTGTTAAGGATGTACCTAGGGTTTCAACATTTGTGTTGGGATGGGGAAGGACCTCCAATCACTTATTGAAGGTCCCCAAAGGAATATACAGACCATGATAAGGGAGATAGAGATCTTTGTTCCCCTAGGAATGGATGCACCTATTTTTCTTAGGGATGTACCTATTTTTTATGAAATTAATATAAAAGGTTAACTACAATTTTTTTTTAATGAAAAAAATATATTTTCTTTTATATTTTATTTTAATTAAAATTAAATATTTTAATGAAACAATAAATTAGATCCATGATCAAGTTAAAACCATAACAAAGAAGATAAAAGCATCATCACTTCCTATGACTTTGATATGATAAATTTAAAGTAAAAATAAAAATAATAAAATAGTATTATAAATATATTTTTATTTTTATGTGTGATATGATTTACAAAATAAATAAATCTTTTATTTAACATTAATATAAAAAATCCTATACCATAAACCTGTAAATAATAAAATATAATTTTTAAATTTAATCCTTGATTTATCAAATGTATTACTATAATTAATATTTAAAATCATCAAGTATATTATTTGTGGAATAATATTTTCATTTTTGTCCATTTTATATTTATGTTTTTATTTAATTTGTTATATTAACTATTTATTATATATTGTCATTTTAAAGTTAATATGTCCAAAAAATAATTAAAATCAATAAATATGGGGACATTAGAGAGTGAAAAAAATTAAAATTGAAGAAGTTTTATGAGATAATACATTAGTATCTTAAAAGAAATGTCAAATAAGAGATAGAAGAATAGGATATGGTGGTATTGAACCCCCAAAAAAAAAGCATCCAAGTCAATATCCAAAACTAGCAAAGAGTGTTGTGGCTAGCCAACAACCAAGTCAATATTGAAAACTAGCAAGGAGTGTAACAAGGTGTTCTATGTTGAATATAATGAAATCAAGATTTAATGACAATCTAAAATATTTAATTATTTACATTTCCCAACCAACTTAATTTGTTGGTGATAGCAATGGTCCAAATCTATTGGATAGTCTATTGCTCAAATTTTTTTATTGGCGACGAAAAATTTCCATCGATAAACTTTTGCCAACACACCTTTCCCTGACTACCATGTGTCAATATTATCCGTTAGTAAATGTTTATTTCGACTATATATATTAGTTAGGAAAAGTAAAATTTCTTATAATGATGCTTAAAGGAGATCGTAATCCGTGACTCCAAGTCGAACCATTAAAGGGTGACTAAAGATAAGGATGATCAACTCACTAGAAAAAAAAAAAAAAAAAAAAAATTAGGGTATACCCCAAATGATACTTAGAGATAAGGATGCTATAAATGAAATTGAAATGAAGGAATGCCACAAATGAAACTAAAATGATAATAAACTCTAAATTGAGATATGATGAACAACTTTGGGCTATGAAGGGGGGTATGCCCCAAATGATGCTCAAAGGAAAAAATGCCACAAAGGAAACCAAAATGAAAGGATGCCACAAACATGCTCGTCAAAGGGGTGTGCCCTAAACAAACTGAAAGAAGGGTTAGTATGAGGATTGCAACTAAGAACACCTAACATAAATGGGAACAAAGGAGTATAATCTGTAGCCAAAACAACTAAATGACTTAAGAGAAGGTGCAACTGAGATAATGAACTCAACGAAAATGAGGACAAGCCTAAGATGATAACTCATAGGAATTAGCAAATGAATCAAGAGGCCACAAAGTCAACAGAAGATTGTATAATCTTAATGAAAGGGGTATGCCCCAATGTGCAAGGATAAAATTGACAAATCATCCACCAAGGTAAAACTACAAGGAGGTATGTCCTAATATCAAATAATGATCAACCATCAACAAGGTCAAACTTTGTATGTCTCAAAAGTGTCTTGAAAGTGAATAAAAAATATGATCCAATATTGAAAATTCATTATATCACCCAGAACTCTATCATAACAACAACAATCATATCAAAACTTTGTCTAACACTTGAACTACAATTGCCAACATGACATATGAGATGCTCAACTAAGAAAAAACAAAATGTTGATCAAATGCTCTCAATAAGATGACATCAAACTGAACACTCTGATGAGATATCAACATATTGCTCAATAAAATTTGTTAATGAGAAGAAACTAAACTCATCAACTACATCGAAAGCATAAACATCCTCACTTATCTGATTGGGTAAAAATACTCCTGAAAAAACTATAGTAATCATGATGTCTCCAACTCAATGATAATGCACTAAGAAATCAAAATATAAATTTGTCCATGCCTCAAAGGAAATACCCCAAATCAAATCTCAAAAGGATGACCAAAATGACAAGAGGTTTGATAGTCTCAAGAATAGAAGCATGTCCCTAATGAAGCCCCAATTGAATATGATGTGAATCTGATAAGCTCAAAGTGGGGAAATATGATGTGATCTTGTGGACTCACATTTTTCACATGCATTCCCACTCGATTGCATGACTCGATTTTTATTTGTGAAAATTTTGATTTTTAGGAAAATACTTGGAGTCACTAGTTATTTATTATTATTTGTAAGAAAGGAAAACAAAATAAGAAAAAAAAACCCCTAATTGTGACTCTTAAAAGGGAAAGATAAGTTTGTGAAAATCGAGTTAAGATCCGGGGGTCAAGTTACCTATTAGGAAGGTACAGTGATAAGTCATTGCACTCATTTAAGCCCTAAAATAAAGTTTCTGCTAATCAAGTTAAAGCAAATATGGCAATTGACTAGTTAATTGGTGGATACCAAGGAGCAAGAGTCATGGACTAAAACAAATCATGCATGCTAATGAGGAATAAATAAATAGACAAGGTAGAGATGAGAGCATACCTGTGCAGCAAGAAAAGTGCCTCAAAGAAACAAGGTTAGTGTACCATAGCAAATAATCTCACACTTCACGCATCAGATCAAAGTCAATAAATACCTAACATGCATTTCACTTGGATTATTATGAAGGAATATATCATGGATGTTGGGCTCCCACTAAGGCTTATTTTTATTTTTGCATAAGCTAATGCTATAAATTCTAACTCTAATGATTATAGAGAAATCATAGGAATTTGGAAGGAATTCCATTATTTTTGGAATTATGGTATTTATTCATGTTTATTAAAAATCAAGAAAATTGTTGAAAATCAAAGAAAATTAGGAAGGTGCATGCTAAGAGAAGAATAGCTACAAGTGTTTCTTAAAAATCCGGATTTTAATGCCTAAAAATGTCTAAGGATGAATTTTTAAAGCCGAGATTATTTGAATGAAAAAGATTTTGAAAACCCGATTTAAAACATGTACGATCACAAGGAAACAACAGAAATGTATTTGGGAGAGGACAGTGTGCACCAAGGTAGCCATGCAGGGGTGAGGCCTGGGGATAGGATTGAGACTGCACTGCTGGTGGTTGCATGAGAAGACCTATGCAGATCGCTGGTAGTCTAGAAAAGAACTGACCATATTGATTTCAGAGTCCATGCTCACTGGGTTTTAGCGCACTACCTCATCAGCCAAGGCATACTCCAACTCAACTCTGGTTTCTCAGAATCCCAACTTGAATCATCAACAGAAGCTTGTGGTTGAGCAATGAGGTCCAGTTCCAGATCAAATTCCCTATGATGCTACTCATTCTCCAGCTTCAAGTCCTCAACATTGTAACTGACTCATCCGTTTTCTCACAATTCACTTCTGGATTTCTGCCGCTCAACTTCTGTGTTCTCTTGTTCCTTATGAGCTCCATCTTTTATTTCTGAAACTTAAACAAAACGTGAATCATCGAGTTTGATTGTTTCCCCAGTATTCTCTTCAACTTCAGCATGTGAAACAAAGAACTGGAAATCTGAGTGATTAACCTCCAGCAGTCTTAACCGGTTAGCTACAACCTGCATAAGGAAATTCACCAGTTGATGCTCACATGTCCCATTTTTCATCCATATGAAGCCCTTGAACTTATAGAAAGCCATGCCAAAAAACAGTTAATAAAATCTTTGGGACACCCTCCATCTCACTGGGATAGACCACTGCAGCTTGTGTATTTCCACCATCTTTCATAGGCGTAGAAAGAGAATGGTAAACTAGAAGGCAAACATCTGAATTTTTTAATGTTTGTCTCATGGGTATTCGGTTTATGGGATTCCATGTCAGAGACATCCAACTGACAGGCAACAAGTCACAACTTCTTAGTTTTTTCAGCTCAAGATACTCACATGCAAGGTTCAGGAAATCATTGAGCAAACGCTGAACTTATCTGATTAATACCATTTCCCCGACCCTCTATTTTGGTAACCATTTTGGGCATCTTATACCTGTAAAAGGCATCATCACTATTCCCAGCACCTATATTCTGCAAAGCCATTTTTGCTTCAGAATAAAAAAACCAGAAAGAGGACTAAATATCAGTAGGGAGCAAATGCTGAATTCAGTATGTGGGCAGCAGTATTTTTGACACAGGAAAACTAATTGTCTCTAGCTAGGGAAGGTTGCGTCCAACTTCTTTCAACTCAGTCACGCCTTCCTTGTAGACTACAACACATGCATATAGACCAATGCTCGGTGGAACCTCAAAGCAGAAATTTCCCGTTCCATTAATTATTTCCATGGGTTTCTCCAAGTTGCTTTGAGTATTGCTTTCCAGATATTCTCCAAGTGAACCCTTCTAGTTACCCCTTTAAAAATGAGTGGAACTAGTATTTTTTATCTGGGCTTTTTTCTGCCAAAAGTTGGGTTCTTTCAATATCAAAGTTAAGAACACATTGCAAGGTTTGTGTGTCATCCCCAACCATTTCTTTATCTACGCGTAATATCTGGCAGAAACTGTATTGGATGTCTCTTGAAACGCTGCTGATTTAGTGGGGAATGAGCTATCTTGTTTGCTTTTATCTTTCCAACCGATTCCCATCCCAATTGCTTTGATCTGGTTCAAGCCCAGAAGGAGCGGCCTGCTGCCTAGATCCCACCTGCCACTGATAAGCTAGAGCATAGACCATGGCCCTCTTATGCTTAGTTGCTGGCATTGCTTTTATCTTGAAACGTGTAACTGCACTGATTGCCCTGACTTAAAAAGCTATCATCTGAAGGCTATACTCCTAGATTGCATCTTTGGTCCGAACACGGTGCCAATGAAACTGCTGATGAACTCCCAGTCAAGAATGCCAATCACTCTATCCTCAATGCGATGAAATACAAGATTGTCAATTTGAAAGTCTCCATTAACTAGGCCTGCTGTCACTCCCAAATCCATAAGTTTAGATTCCTCAAGGGAAGCCAAAAATGCCACTGCTCTATGGTTTTCAAGGACCATCTTTCCTCATGCTGGGAAAACACGTGCATTTTGATTTAGAGGATCCACTTTTATGCTTATGTTACCAAAACCACATATCCGGTGACCATTATACATTTTGACTGGTTTTTGGCTTAAACGACAATTCATGTTATTCTGCTTGTGCCTAAATAACCTCTTTCAAACTCACTTCAAGCATATCTCCAATGCCATCCATCTGGGTTGTGCCACCCAGACTAGAGGCAGCTTGTTTGGCCTCTTCTTTTAATTGCGTATGTGACAGTAAAGAAGCCTTTAGCATTTCGACTTCAGCTGTTAACGAGTCCACCTTCTCTGTTCTTTCACCATCTCTTTCTGTAGGCCATCCAATTCCATATGATCCCTTGCATTTGTGATCTTTGAGTTGTTGACGAATTGAACAGTAGTCATTTGTACCCATCTGAGTGATGAATGAATCCGGGAGACGAAGAGGTTCAATGGAAGCAGTATCAACAGTCAAGATCAACCTCGAGGTCAAGTCCATTCTTGAGAATATTTCAACCTTCTGATCTTGGAGTAGGAAAACTTCTAGTGGTGCTTTACACAGAAGCCAAGAATAGGAGTTTGACAAGGACCATATGAGATAGCTCCAGCGCTGCCAGTGGCAGGCCTTAATTCTTCATTGCTCCATGTATGCATGAATGGCCTTGTTCTGGATGCATTTTCATTCTGCTGGTATCTGTAGGCTCTATGTTGTGACTGATGTTCCATTTCAGATGAGGCCAGAAACTGATACAGTGTACTTGGTGGCATGCTGTTAAAGTCTCCAGCAAGCATAACAGGGAGGTGGCCCCATAAGCATCACTTAGTAATGCAATGATTTGCATCCCAGGATTAAGCTTGTCAAGAAAGCCAACTTCAGTGCATTTCCATGGCAGCCCAAGGTACTGCAATGCTTCATTCCAGTAAATTAGCCTTGGTGTCCCACCCCTACGCTGGTTTCAAGACAGATCAATAGTTTTCGGGTTGGGAATCTTCAATAGCTAGTTCATCAACATGTACCAGTAATGCTATGTCTGGTCTATCTAAGCTTGCAAAATCAGAATCTTTCTTCGCAACAGGTTTTCATCTTCTCATAACTGATGCAGAACTATGTCCTTACTTATTAGTTAACATACCTGTGGTCTGATAGTTTGATTAATTGATATGATATTGTTTTCCTAAATATTTTGAGTGATCTTTCATTTATGAAGTTCTTTTAAATGTGAGGCTTCTTTTCCTAGAGATATTTTAATGACTCTCTAGACTCTAAGATTGGAGTAAATAAAGAATTTAATGTATAGGTAATGTAAGATTTTCTATTTTTCTTAATTAATTGGGAATCTTCTAAGTTTGATTTCTAAATGAGATTTTAGATTTATGAAATTCATGAAAAATTATGCCAAATTTGATAATTTTTCATATCATGTATGTTCTTTAAAAAATGCTTCTCAAAGTGAACTTGGCTACCTTGATTAAATCTAAATCTTATATCTTTAAAGCAAGTGTGAAAGTCATCACTTGTAACATTGAAGAAAACCTTTGTTTTTTTTTTTTTTTTGGGAAAATACCTCCACAATGAAGTAAAAATTTTAAAATAAAGAAGAAAAATTATCATAGTCGGAGTAAATAAAGTTGTGTTATATATAGGTCAACACTTTATTTTGTTAAACAAAAATATGGCAAATTGATTTTAAACTAAATGAAAATTTGAAAACTTTTCATATCTTTGTCATGTCCTAAGCCATGAGCAAATTTAAAAACTTTGTTTTGATTTGAAACAAGATATTTGATTGTTGCAAGATTGTCACATAGTTTTGAAGTCCCCTAAATATTCTTTAAGAGACAATGACCTCCTTTTGAGGGTCATGAATATATTTTCTAGGTTTCTTTCATTCTCCACTATGATAAGGGGCAAAAACTCTTCAAGAGTAGTTCATACCTTATCTATCATTTCAACATGAAATATCATCTTTAAAATGCCTCCTTTCATGGTTTGAAGAAGCCATGAAGTGAGAAGCCCATTATTATTGATCCATATCTAGTTAGGATACTTTTGTTTTCCTCATTATCCTTAACTTCTTCAAATTGTTTTTGTTTTATTTAAAAGATAATGGTGAATACTGAGGCCACAAACTAAGGGAGAATTTGATTTTGCCAAAGTAGAAAAATTTGTAATGTTTAAGTTTGATTGAGATGAAATTAGAACACTTGTGAAATCACTAAATACTGAATTCAAGTTCTGTTTTTGAATAGAAAAAAAGGATAAAGAAGAAAACATATTTTGGCTTGTAAGTTCATGCTTTGATGCTATGTAAAACTTGGTGTATTTGGCCATTAAAGCTAGAAGTATTATTGAGAACTTTTATATAAATAATCTTCTAATCACACCAGAAAAATAAACATAAACATTACAATTCTAGGAGTTATCTATGTGTGAGATCATTGTTGGAGAGTTGACTTGGCCTCCTCATTATGAGCACTAATATCCCCATAAATCATAGGAATGCACATTTCTTTTAATATGTAAATCCTTTTTTATTTTCATATGTTGTTCTATTTTTTTTAATAACAATAGAATAAGACTTAATTAACCATTTGTTTATTTCTGACAGAGGAAAGGTAGTTAACATCTAAGCAGTTGCATTTGACTCATCTCCAATTCAATAATTCGAAGAAAAATTTGTAAGTCGTGATCAATAGTGTGTTAATATAAAACATTGACCAAGTAATTAGCACCTTTCATTATATAGACGTAATAGTATTGAATTAAGAAATCAATTATTGTTTGTTGAGTGTTTTCTTATTTCCTTCAACCAATACTTGTGGCTGGCTGAAGTCTAACAAAGAAGTGTATGAGACTATTAGGAGTGAGGAAATTCAGGTGGAGAGACTCCAAAAATTCACCCTTACCTACACGTAACAGAGGGTAGTTTAAAAAAACAAATTTAGGCATAACTTTATTGTACTTTTGACTAAAAAATAACTGTGAAGAATAAATCCAATAACAATAATGAAATTTCGTGAATAAAAAAACAATATTTTTTTTAAAGGGTGGATTGAAGTGAGTATAGAACTTCCTTACAACTTTATAGTTGGGTTCTTATTTCATACTATCTTCCTCTAATCTTAATTCAATCGTTCTTTGGGGGCAAACGATGGAAAAAAAAGACATAAGAAAGAAATGAGAATAACCTTTTCATATGTAAAATAGTAGTTGATAAGGGTTTAGGTGATGGGGCCTCCAAGTTCTTCTTGGATTGATAATGAAAGAGAGATCACATGTATCATTATAATAATTTACTATCAATCCTATGTCTTTATCACTCATTTGAGTGGTACTTGAAAAATTGTATGCACGTTCCCTCAAAATTCTAACATAATGGTTATGTTTGCTTACTAAAACTCAAAAGCTATGTTTGGCTCCAAAGCATGTGAGCAAAAATGAAAGGGGAAGAAAATAGAGAGAAAAAATACAAAGAAAAAAGAAAAACACAAAAGAAAATAAAAAATAAATTTAAAATTAATAAATTATTTTTATATGTTACTTTAAACTTATTTTATTTATTTTATTTTTTTAATATAAAGATTAAATAATTTGAAAATGTATAAGTTTTTATTAAATTTTATTTTTATTATTATTTTCTATATTATAATCAAACATGAAAAAATCATTTTTCTTATTATTTTCTTCTTTCCTTAATAATTTCCAAAAATCAAACACAACTTAAAAGAAAAATAAATGAAAAGAAAATAAAGAGGAAACATAAATGAAAAAATAAAAAATTAATTTAAAGTTAATAAATTATTTTTATATACTGCTTAAAATTAATTTCACTTATTTCTCATATGTAAAGATTAAATTATTTAAAATATAAAAATTTAAACTATATATTTAATTTTCTTTTATATTTTCTATGATGAAATTAAATATGAATAAGATCTTTAACATTTTTTTCTTTATTAAAAGATTTGAAGAAAAATGTGAAAGAAATAAAATAGAAAGGAAAAACAAAAAGACAAAAAAAAAAAAAATTTGAAAAATAAATATAAAATTAATAAATTATTTTTATATTTTATTTTAAATTTATTTTAACTCTTTTATATAATAATTAAATATTAAAAATACATTAATTTTTAATTATATATATATATATATATATATATTTCTTATCAAAATGGTACAATCAAACCTAAAAAAATCATTTTCCTAGGAATTATCTTCTCCTTTCAATCCCCCAAAACCAAACATATATAACGTAAGTACTTTTTGAAACCAAACAGACAGCATGAGTTTGTCGGCTGGTACTTACAACGTAGGACGAGAATTTTAATTGTTTTGAGAACTTACACATCTGATTCAATGGTTGTAATGTGAAAGCAATTAGTGTATGGTAGTGGAAACTGGTCCAATCTGAATTTTTGTCTTGAGGTGTGTGTTCAAGGAAGTGGGGCTGCCTATTTACAGTCTACAAGTCCTTTCAGGTATATGGGGTCCCCCATTCTCTATCTCCATCAAATTGCAACTCTATTAGGAAGTTTATCTAGATAACACAATAAGTGATTTTTCATTAAATTTTTAGAAGTGTTTCTTAAATTTTATTAAATGTATAATTTTTTTTTAAAAAAAACATCTAATTTCAGATTTATTAAAAAAAAAATCTTTGTTTACAATTTCATTTAAAAAATATTACCTTTTATAAAAAAAAAAAAAAAAAAATCTTTGCAAGTTTATCTAAAATTTTTTTATTTATCTTTTACTTAAAAAAGAAATTTTTACAATTTTATTGGCAAGAATAGCCTAATTAAAATTTATTTACCAAAAAAATATTTTCATTTCATTTTATTAAAAAAGTGATTTTATCTTTATGTTGTCAAAATAATTATTTTCAATTTTATTGAGAAAAACTGATTTCAAATATGTTAAAAAAGGGTTGAAAAAAAAAAGAAAAAAGGAGTTAGATTTATAGAAAGCAAAATCTCAATTTTTTAAAATAATAATAATAATAAAGAAAAAAAGAGATCGGTTTTATTATATAAATTTTTTTAAAAGGGATTTGACTTTTTATTTAAAAAATATGTTTCCATTTTATTTTGAAGAAAAATAATTTATGATTTATTTTTAAGAAAAGTGGTTTATATATATAAAAGCTTATCTTGAAAAAGTTTAAAAAAAGAGATTAAATCTTTGTTTAAAATAAACTTTCAGTTTATTAAAAAAAAAAAATCGATTTATTAGATTATTCTCATAAAAACTTTATTTCTTTATTTCTTAGTTTATGACTAGATTCCTTCCACGGGGCACAAATTAAATAAATAAATAATAAATATAGAATTTGTCATGTTATTACCGTTACCTATATCAAATTATTTTTATACGTATTATTAAATAGGTTGCATTCCAATAACCTAAAATTTTCATATTTGTAATATAATATTAAAGGGAAAAAAGAAAAATAAATAAATAAAATAATTGAATCAACTGGAAAAGAATTCATCCAAACCATAAATTCAAAAATTGATAGCCATGAACTGCAGCCCTTGACTCATTCTTTGCGACCATATCAATGTCGTTCTCAATATTCCCATTGTTCCTTACCTAATCAAGACATTGACCTTTTCTTCTTAATAAAATTTATAACAATTTGTGAAGTGCAAATATGATGGCATTTCTAGAAAAATTAACTTTAATCTAATTTCATTAAATTAATTTTAATCTCTTAAATATATAATTATAATGTAAATTCTAAGATTTGAAGCTGTTTTTTTTTTTTTTCTAAAAAATAAATTAAAGATAACTTAAAATTTTAATAGTTAAATTCAGCTTATCTCCTCAAAAGATAATTTTTTATTAGCTTTTCATGAATAGTTTTAAATTTATAAATAATCTTTTAATTGTTATATTTTTAAAAAAAATTATGTAATTTTTTGAAAAATCTTCTCATACTTACGTGTACCAACACAAATTCGATTCCTTGTAATTGCATAGAAAAATAAAATATTTTCTATCCTCTTTATAAATAATAAAACTTGTAAATTTTTTTATAAATGTTAATTGTTTGTATTCTATATATTATATGTTAAAAGTATCCTAAAATGGTGAGGCTTCTTCTTGAGTCGGCTTCTCTTCAACCACCCTTGTGTGGGGTCGGTGGACCCATTCTTAAACCTCCTAAAATCGTTTTTTTTTTTGGTCATTAGTGACATATTTATTTTTAAATGTTTACTTTAACCAAAGTTTGCAAACAAATTTAAAAATCATGCTTGGTTATATATTTTTACTTTTTTATTTGTTTTTAAATTTGATAACACAAATAAAAAAAAAAACAAGGGATAATTTTTTTAAAGGTTTTTAAATCAATTTAAATGAGAAATTTCACTCATCACTTAGGTGTTTGTTTTTTTGAATTAATTCTAAATAGAATTTAAAATTAAATAATGCTTAATAATATTAAGTATTACGTTGTTTGTTTTTGTAATATTTTATTTCTATTGAATATTAAGGAATAAAAAAAAATTAATATATTGCTTTTATCATTTAAAAAAAAGTTAAATATTTTGACTTTTTTTATTCAATTAATTTTTTTGTAAAAAAAAAAACAATCAATTATGAAATCTAAAAGCAAATTACTTTCAATAACAAGTTAAAAAATAAGAAATAAAAATAAATAAATAAAACAAACAAACACCACTTTACTTACATTTTTTTAAAGAGATTTTTGGCCAAAAGACTTCAAATGCTTCTCAAATCAGAAGAATGACCTTTTTTCTTTGTTCTTTAAAAAAATGACTGATTTTGGATAATATAACCTTTTTTTTTTTTTTTTTCTCAAAATGGCATTTTTCCCTCATTCCCCAGCATTTCCTTCTCATTCTTCCATTGAATTTTCCAAGTTCTTTCCTAGTGAATTTAGGGCTGTAGTTCAAATCGAAGAAATGATAAAAATCGACCACAATTCTCTCATTTTTTTTCTTCTTCAAGATCTTTCATCTCTTTCTTTATTTTTAGTTAAGGTTTTTTGAGATTGTTTTTACAGTGTTTTCTTTTTTCTTTTTCTTTTTTTTTTTTGGAGTTGGTTTTTGTTGAGATTTTGCTGTTTTTTGTGGTCTTCTTCAAGATCTTTCAAGATCTTTAGTGGTAATTTTTACTATTTTTTGTTAAGTGTTTTTGTAGTTTCCTTTAAACTTCTAAAATGTGAAGATGAGATCACATAATCCTTTCATTTAATGTTTAAGTCCATATGAATATTCTAATTAAGAACTTAATTATAATTAGGTTTTTTTGTAAATAAAATGTTAAATTAACTCTAATTAAGTTTTTTTAAATAAAACTTAACAACAACAAAGTTCAGATCATCATAATCGAGTTCTTTGTAGATGAAATGGAAAACTTGACCATAGTTAAATTATTTGTAAATGAATTTAATTCTAGTTAAGTTTTTTTGTAAATCAAACTTGACTATTGTGTATTTATTTATTCTAGATAAACATCTAAAATGAAATCAATAATGAGTTATTTGAAAGATAAGATAGTTATGAAAAGATAATGATTTTCATAACAAACAAAATGAAGAAGGGTAAAAGTATCCAGAAAGAGTTATTTCTCTACAAAATTAAAGTGTGAGGGGCCATTTTTACAATTTGAGAGTTATTTTGAGTCATGTGTCCAAATAACCTTTTTTTAAAAAAAAAAAAAATAATTTCTGAACCAATGTTAATGTCTCACATGTAAACATTGAGAAATTATTTAAATTTGTAATATAGTTTCATATTGTCAAGGCCAAAGGGCTATAGATAAACGATGGTTTCAGACTTGGAAATTATTTATTTAATATATATATATATATATATATAATTGATAATTAATCATGCTAGGCTTATTATGTTTATTTAATTTTTTGTTTCCCTAAAATAAATCTCTTACACTTTGACCCTTGTTATTTCAGAGTTATTACTAGTGCTCAAACTCTTGAGCTAGGGTCCATGAGTGACGTGATTTAACAATACTCTTCCTAGAGGTGGTGATTGACCTATTTGCCTATAGCACCTAGCACTAGCACTAAGGAGTATTGAAAGTGAACCTTGGCTATGCCTCTCCAAAGGTTAAGTTAGATCTTAATTGAATGAAGGTTGACAAGCATGGATTACCTACAACTTGAGATGAAAGATGGAGGTTGGGAGAGAGTTGAAAGCTAATTGAACTAGAGTGTTTGGGAAGAGAAATAGTTTATGTTGCTACTCTATGGTACGTTGACTAAAAGGGTTGAGATCAACTCTCTCTTCATGAAGAAACTATTAGTTGAGCAGGCCTGTGTTAGGCAATGCTCAATAGATTGTTAGGAATATATGTTATTGTTGAGATGTGCCCTTGACAAAGAGTCGACTTCCGTATTGAGTCATTGGTGTAAGAGGTCGAGTAAGAAAGAGCAAAAGGAACTAGGCCCTAAATGCTTAGGTCAAGGCAAGAGATGCTTTTGAAAAGTTGTTTGTCGATTACTATTGTTTAAGATTTATGGCCTTGAAAAGCATGATCATGGTTTATCAAGTTGATATGTAAATTCTAACAATAATGCTTATAGTTTCTCTTTTGCCTAAGTAGTAGTGGATACTAGATAAGATTACTAAGTTTGGGTAGAATCACTCAAGTGATAAGTGAATAGACTCACGGTTAGTGCTGAATGCACCCAACTAGGCATCCAGATGTAAACGTCAAGCATTCTTAGGCTTTAATGGCTAGGTATAAGAGGAATAGTCCCTAAATGCTTTAATGAACCAGGATGTACAACCCTATAATAGGATATGATATGATTTATATTATATAAAGGGATCCACTCGCCTAAATTAAGTGCTAAGACCTTAGTTGTAGATCTAACATATATTTTGAGCTTAATTTCAAGTTCAAATGAGGGAAAAAAATAAAAATTACTAGAATCAATTTTAACCAAGGAAGAGAAAGGGATCAAATATGCCTAAAGAAAGATTTAAAACTTAAGAAGCATGGCGAGATCAAAGCAAGGGAAAAATGAATAAGTCATGGGTTTGAAAGATGGGGAATGAATTGTTAAGACATTGAGTCTTTTTTATTTGTTGGAAATTTTGTTCCAATTAATGTTTGGTCATAAAAGTCTTTCTAGATAATGACATTCTCTCCATTGAAGATCAAGGGTTGCTATTCATCCAACCGGGAAGTCATAGGTACATCTAAAAAGATTTGGCTTGTGGCATATAAGGCTCATTTAAGGTATAAAAAGACTCAATATCATTTTTAAACTTAAAATGATTTTTCAAAAAGCAGGGGTCACTCAAGTGGTTAATCTCACTTAAGTAGTAAGGATTGCTTAAGTGGTTAATCCTACTCAAGCGGTTAGCCTATACAAGCGATAAGGATCACTAAAGTAAAGTGCTAGCTCAAGTGGTCAAAGTCTGTTCAAACGATCATATTAGTCCTATCAAGTTTAAATATGTATTTTGAATGAATTTCACTCAAACTCTAATTTGAAATTTTGGGATGCCAAAACTCTTATGGCTTTTGCCTATAAATACCTCTCTTATAACCCCTTGTGGGTTAGAGATCGAAGATTAGAAAGATCATAGAGATCTTAAAAGATTGTTGAGAGACCTGTTATTCTTTAGAAGAACTCCTTGTGAGAAAAGCCTAATTGCCACACCACTCTCATTCTCTCATTCAAGGATTTGAATCTTTGAATTATTAGTTGAAGATTGTAATCCCTTCGGAGAGATTGAAGGGTTTACTATGGAGAAACAAGGAGTTGTTGTGTCACGGACATAGATCAAGTTGTAGGTGCTGTAGAGTAAGTCTTTAGGGTAAATCGTCCAGTTAAATCTATGCAACTTGACTTTGAATAGTGGATTTAGATTGGTAGGTCGTAGATGTCATGGTTTTTTTTATCTCCACAATTTGTGGGGGTTTTCCATGTAAAAAAATTTGTACCTCATTGTCCATAGTTTTATATTTAATATTCTATTTGAATTACCTAAAATAGATTAAATTGATTATCCCTAATATCTTGCTAGGTTTTCCTAAAAAGTACATATCTATTTATTCATACATATATTACTTGATTAGGTTGTTTGATTGGTTGGGATTGCTATTAAGGTTGTTATGGTGGTTATCTTAGTGGTTGTGGTTGTTATCATTATATCTAATTATTATTATTCATAACATTTCTTGGGATATTATTATTTGGATATTAAGAATTATATTATCTTTATCCTTAAACAACGTATCCCTAAAAGTTAAAAATCTTATTTTTGTATACCTAAAGATTTTAGGTATAATACATTTAATTATTTGGGACATCCCTGATATCCATTGGAGTAAGAAAAAGTTTGTTATCATTTACAAATATTAATTAAAATTTTAAATCACCCATTCACCCACCTTGTGGGTGTTCCCTACCCCTCTAGGTGTTCCTTATTAGACTTTCAGTTATTATTCAAGTGGTATTTGAGCACTACCCATTTTTCAATTGGTATTAGAGAAGGATAAAATAATTATTTATCCTTTTGATTAAAAATTCAATTTTTATTGTTTATATTGTTTAAAAATCAAATTTTAATTAATCATATAGGATAAAAATCAAACTTTGATTGATCTTGTAAGTCTGATATGGAACATTCAAAAAGTGGTGTTCCTTTAATAGTCCACCCTATTTTGATAGGAGTAATTATTCCTATTGGAAAGCAAGAATCATGTTTTTCCTTAAAATGCAAGGTGAAAGGGTATGAAATTCAATTGAATATGGTTGGGGACCACCATTAATCCTTGATGCTCAAGGAAGATCAACAAGAAAACTTAAATTTAAACATGAATGGGACAAAGTTGCCAATGAAAGTAGTGAAGCCAATGCTAGGGCTTTATTTAGTATTTTTAATGGAATTGGTCTAGATGAGTTTCGAAGGATTGCAAATTGAAAACGTGTAAAAGAAGCATGGGATATACTTCAAGTCATTCATGAAGGTACATCTGCTGTAAAGATGTCTAAATTACAAATGCTTGCTACTACGTTTAAGAATATTGGGATGCATGAAAATCAAACTTTTTCTTTCTTTGATTATGAATTAAGTGATATTGTAAATTCTTCATTCAACCTTGGAGAACCTATTCCAGATTCTAAGATAGTTAGGAAAATATTGAGATCTCTTCCAAAGAGATTTAGAACTAAAGCAATTGTCATAGAGGAGAGCAAAGACATCGATTCCATGAGAGTTGATGAACTTTTAGGCTCCATTCAAACATATGAGATGACCCTAACTAGTTCCTAAAAGCCTAAAGACTTTGCCTTTAAGGTTTTTGAGAATGAGGAGAAAGATATTTGTAAGCCTTTTATTTTGTCTTCTTAGCACATGTGGCACTAGGTGTTTTCCTATACTTCTCTTTTGACACGTAGTTATTCCTTGGTGGCCCATTGAAACTTATATAATTTACTCCTTTTAAGTCACCTTTAGGGACCTTTTGTTGAGGAGCTCATCTGAACCCTCATATGACCTCGGTCGCTCTTCAAGTTTAGGTTAGGTTTCATTTAAATCCATTTTCACTCAATTCACCTAGGCACTTTTTAGGTTTAGATTTCACTTAAGACACTTTTTAGGCTTAGGTCATTTAGATTATTTGTTTCAGTGCACTTAATTTATTTTTGGTAAGTTAATTTTTGTTAAAGTGTTTTTAATATAAAATTTTTAGTGGTATGTACGTAAATAAAATTTTAGTAAGTTACTTTTTAAAGTGCTTTCAATATATTTTTGGTAAGTTAATTTTTTTTTCAAAAGAAAAGTGTTTTAATATCAAATTTTTAATAGTATGTACATAAATATTTTTTATGGTAAGTTATTTTTTAAAGGGTTTTCATAAAATATTTTAATGGTCATATGCATAAATTCTAAGTTAATTTTTTATAAAAGTTTTTTAATATAATATTTACAATGGAAAGTGGAAAGTGACCAAGTAATGGAATTTAGAGATGGGATTTTCAATAGAAAAACAATGAATTCAAATAGGCATTTATGGAGATTTAGTGGTTGTACATATGAGGTGGTGATTAAATAATTCAATGAAAATATGGTTTTGTCTATGATGTTTGGTGGACATATCTCCACTAGAGGGAGTTTCATCTTCATTAATGTGTCCCAAACCTCTTTTATCACCATGGGTTTTGCATTTATCAAGAATTTCATTAAGCATTTTAGTTCCGCAGTAAAAAAAATTATTCACAGATGAAAAAGGCTTGTTATTTTTTATCTCTTGAGTGAGAGGATTATTCTTCTCAAGGAGAGAATGATGTTCAAATTCAAGAAACCCAACTTTCTCAAGCAAATTAATATTTTCAGCATTAAGCACATCAATTTTGTTTTTATGAGCATCAAGGATATCATTATTTTTCATATAACTCTTAATTTATCTTTCATGCTCAATAACAAGATTACTCAAGAATTAAGCCCTTTGTTCATTAGTAAACTCATCATCATCACTATCATGCACAAGTTCCATAAAAGCAATAAAAGCTAACAAGTCATTGGGATCATACCTTGCATCTTCAAAAGCTGTGAAAGCACTCTCTTCAGAATCAATATTGCTTCATGTTGCTTGCATAGACTTTTTGGCATCTTTGGGGCTAGGACAATCTTAAGCATAATGTCCTAGACCTCCATTGTTAAAGCATTCAACTTTCTTACCTTAGGAGGAATCTTTTCTTTTCTTTTCTTATTGGATGATTGTTCATTAGGTCTTTTTCCTTTTCTAGATTCTTGGTTCTTGTAGAACCTTTTATTGAATTATATGCCCTTTTTAATCCTTTTGGTCATATGGGCCAATTCATCCTTAGTTATATCATATGGAATTTTAATATATTTTTTCTCATCATCAAAAGCCTTAAAAGTAGACTCTTTAGGCTTTTAGGAACTAGGTAGAGTCATCTCATATGTTTGAATGGAGCCTACAAGTTCATTAACTCTCATGAAATCAATGCCCTTGCCCTCCTCTATGATAGTTACTTTAGTTCTTGATTTTTTTGGAAGAGATCTCAATATTTTCCTAACTACCTTAGAATTAGGAATAAGTTCTCCAAGGTTAAACGAAGAATTTACAATATCACTTAATTCAGAATAACAAGAAGAAAAAGTTTGATTTTCATGCATCATAATAGTTTCAAACCTAGTAGTAAGCATTTGTAATTTATAAATCTTTATATAGGATGTACCTTCATGAGTGACTTAAAGAATATCCCATGTTTCATTTGCATGTCTGCAATTTGCTATCCAACAAAACCTATTAAGACAAACTCCATTAAAAATATTAAATAAAGCCCTAGCATTGGCTTCACTATGTTGATTATTGGCTTTGTCTCATTTTTTTTAGGTTTAAGTTCACCTGTTAATCTTCCTTGAGTATCAAGGATTAATGGTGGTCTCCAACCATATTCAATTGAGTTTCACACCCCTTAACCTTACATTTTGAGGAAAAACATCATTCGTGCTTTCCAATAGGAGTAATTATTCCCATCAAAATAGGGTGGACTATTCAAAGGAGCACCACTTTTTTATTGTTCTATATCAAACTTACAGGATTAATAAAATTTTGATTTTTATCCTATGTGATTAACAAAAATTTGATTTTTAAACAATACGATCAATAAAAATTGGATTTTTAATCAATAAGATAAAGAATTGGTTATTTATTCCACTCTAATACCAATTGAAAAATGGGTATTGCTTTAACATCACTTGAATAACAACCGAAAGTCCAATAGTGAACATCCAAAGGTGGGATGAATGGGCGATTTAAAAATTTAAATAAAGATTTATATGTTATATCTAATTTTTTTTACCTTTAAGAAATTTTCAAGTTTATCCTGGATATTAAAAAATGAGTTCACCCCAAATTTAGAATGGTAAAACTTGATTTTTATGATTAATTGATATCCAAAGATTATTTGGGATAAAACAAATTAATTATTAATATCCAAATGATATCCTAATAGATGTTAGGGATAATAATAATTAGTTATAAGGATAACAACCCTAACAACCTCAATAGCAATCCTAACAAATCAATCAAACTTGATCAAATAAAATCTAAATAGGAATATATAGATATGAACCCTTTATGAAAACCCTACAAACATAATATCAAATATAAAAGATATAGACAATGAGACATAAGATTTTTATGTGAAAAACCCCCACAAATTGTCGAGAAAAAAAACCACGAGGTCTAAGACCTACCAATCTAAATCCATTATTTGAAATCAAGTTACATAGATTTACTTGGCTGCTTTACACTAAAAACTTACTCTTCAACACTTACAACTTGATCTACGTTCATACGTAGCAACTTCTTGTTGCTTCCTAGTAGATCCTTTTGCCACTTCGAAGGGATTAAGGTCTTCAACCCACGATTTAAAGATTCAAATCCTTGAATGAGAAATCATGAATGATATAGCAATTTAGGTTTTCTCTCAAGGAGTCCCTTTTTTTAAGAATGAGGGGTTTCTAATCTCTAAGATCTTTTCAATCTTCGATCCCTAACCCTTAAGGGGTTATTAAGGAGGTATTTATAGCCCAAAGAGTTTTGGTATCTTAAGTTTTCAAACTAAAGTTCGAGTGAAATTCATCCAAAATTTGTGTTTAAACTCAACATGATTATCATTATCGCTTGAGCAAACTGACTGCTTGAGCGGTCCTTTTCACTTGAGCAGTCCATGCTTCTTTTGAAGAATCATTTTAAAACATTTTAAGTCCAAAAATGATACTAAACCTTTTATACCTCAAAGAAGCCTTATTGCGACAAGTCAAACCTTTTTAAATATACCTATGACTTCTTGGTTGGACAAATAACAACCCTTGATCTTCAATGGAGAGCAAGTCACTATCTAAAAAGACTTTTATGATCAAACATAAAATGGAACAAAATTGCCAACATATAAATAAGACTCAATGTCCTAACAAAAAGCATTAGAACTTTCCTTATCTACTCATTTTGAGTGAAGAGACTTCAAGTAGGTGAAGTACTTGAAGGGATTGTGAGTGCCTATTGGAGTCCAGGAATCCAAATATAAAGCTTGAAGGCATAGGTTGAAGGCCTTTGATAGTGGAACCCTCCCTTGCTTAGGAGGTTAAAAAGAGTGGATATAGGTGGATTTTTGAACCACTATAAATGAGTTTGCATATATCTTCTCTTTATCTTTTACTTAATTATTGTCTTACTTAATATCTCTTATTCTTTTTGTTATTAATTGGTTGTTTTTGAAAAAATAAAAATAAAAATGTAACACTTAATTCATCTCCTCCCACCCTTTTCCCCCTTTAGTGATTTACTTAATTAAATTGGCCATTTTTCACAATTATTATCGGATATAGATGTGTTATGGAGAATGGTGGGTATGATTAGCAGTTGGAAAATCACTTTTCGGGAAGGTAGATGGGTTGATGGTGAAGATGATGAAAGGTTGAAGAGGATATGACGTTAGGTACAAATGTGGTGAACCATTGTTTGCGATAGTGGTTTTCTCCCTCTTTAAAGATGGGTTTTTTTATTTTGTTTTTGCAAAGTTGCAATGGTGCTTGACTAGGTGAGGGTCTCAGATTTTTTTTCATCTTTTTTTTTCCCAAACAACACTCCCCACAACTCCATCTATGTCATCTTTGCTACAAAAATACAACATGCTACTGCAATACATTTAATGCACTTCATCATGCCATGAGTTTTATATTATTTAAAATTTAGAAATTAAAAAAATTAAACATTAAAATTTACAAAAATAAAATAAAATTAGATTAAAAATAAAATTCAAAATTTATTATTTTTTTATTATTTAAAATTGGTATAATCATGCTTTGGTACATCACCAGCAAAAAAATATGGTTTTCAAAACTTTGCTTTTACATTTCAATTTTAATGTAAAATGGAAAAAAATATTCACAATTTATGTACTCCAATAGTGCTTATGAATTTGTTTCAAAATTACCCTCAAAAGTTGAGGGCAAGTACACTTACCACATTAAATGTTGTTGTCAAGTACACCAATCACTTTTTTTTTTCTCTTACATAAACTCCTTCACACATCTCACCTCTTGCCACGTTTATACATTTTACTTTTTTCTTTTATCATTTTTTATTCTTTCTTACCACCATATCCTATTTTTCTATCTCTCATTTAACATTTCTTTTAATATGCTAATGTATTATCTCATAAAACTTCTTCAATTTTAATTTTTTTTTCACTCTCTAATCTCCCCATATTTATTGATTTTAATTAGTTTTGGGACATATTAACTTTAAAATAATAATATATAATAAATAGTTAATATAAAAAATTAAATAAAAACATAAATATATAATGGACAAAAATGAAAATATTATTCCACAAATAATATACTTGATGATTTTAAATATTAATTACAGTAATACAATCGATAAATCAAGGATTAAATTTAAAAATTATATTTTATTATTTACAGGTTTATAATATAAGATTTTTATATTAATGCTAAATAAAAGTTTTATTTATTTTGTAAATCATATCACATGTAAAAATAAAAATATATTTGTAATACTATTTTATTATTTTTATTATTTTTATTTTTATTTTAAATTTATCATATCAAAATCATAGTAAGTGATGATGTTTTTTTTTCTAATGGTTTTAACTTGATCATGGATCTAATTTTTTTTTTCATTAAAATTTTTAATTTTTAAATAAAATAAAATATAAAAGAAAATATATTTTTTCATTAAAAAAATTGTAGTTAACCTTTTATATTAATTTCATGAAAAATAGGTACATTCATAGGAAAAATAGGTGCATCCATTCCTAGGGGAACAAGGATCCCTATCTCCCTTATCATAGTCTATATATTCTTATGAGAACCCTTGATAGGTGATTGGAGGTCCTTCCCTATCCCAAAATGAACGTTGAAACCTTAGGTACATCCAATCCTAGGGGAATCAGAACCCCTATCTCCCTTCTCATGGTCCATATATTCATTTGGAGACCTTTGGGAAAGGATTGGAAGTCATTTCCTATCTTGGAACGGAGTTTGGAATCCTAGGTACAACCTCAAGAAAATTTGGTATATTCGATCCTCAAGCTACCAAGACCCTTATATCCCTTCCCATGGTCCATTTGATCTTTTGAGGACCCTTAGGAAGTAATTGTAAGTTGTTCCCCACCTTGGAATAGACTTTGGAACCCTAGATATATCCTTATATAAATTCGGTACATCCTTAAGAAAATTTGGTACATCTAATCCTCGGGCTACTAAGACCCTTATCTCTCTTCCCAAGGTCCATTTGCTCCTTTATGGACCATCGGGAAGTAATTGGAGGTTATTTCTTACCCCAAAATGGACTTTTGAACCCTAGATACATCCTTAAGAAAATTTAGTATATCCGATCCTCGGGAAGTGATTAGAAGTCATTTTCCACCTTGAAACTAACATTAGAACCTTAATTACATCCATAAGAAAAATTGGTACATCCAATCATTGGGATGCTAGGACCCCTATATCATTTCCTATGGTCCATTTGTTCCTTTTGGAACTCTCGAGAAGTGATTGGAGGTCATTCCCCACTCTAGAACTAAAAATGGAACCCTAGTTACATCCTTAAGAAAATTTGGAACATCCAATCATCAAGCTACCAAGACCCCCTATATCCCTTTCCATGGTCCATTTGATCATTTAGGGACCATTGAGAAGTGATTGGAGGTCATTCTCTACCTCTAAATAGACTATGGAACCCTAGCTACATCCTTAATAAAATTTGGCACATCCAATCCTTGGTTTACTAGGACTCTATCTCCCTTTCCATGGTCCATTTGTTCCTTTAGGAACTCTTAGGAAGTCATTAGATGTTGTTTCCTACCTTGGAATGGACATTGGAACCTTAGGTACATCGTTAAGAAAATTTGGTACATCCAATTATTAGGTTATTGAGACCCCTATCTCCTTTCTATGGTCTGTTTATTCCTTTGGGGGCCCTCAGGAAATGATTGGAGGTTGTTCCCCACCTTAGAATAGACATTAGAACCCTAGGTACATCCTTAAAAAAATTTGGTACATCCTTAATAAAATTTGATACGTCTAATATTTGGGTTAATGGGACACCTATCTCCTTTCTCATGGTCTATTTATTCCTTTGGAGGTCGTTCCCGACCTTGAAATGGACTTTGGCACCTTTGGTACATCATTTACAAAATTTGGTACATCTTTCACAAAATTTGGTACATCCTTAAAAAAATTTGATACATTCAATCCTTAAGCTACTGGGACCCCTATCTTATTACCAAAGGTTTGTTATTTCTTTAGGGATCTTTGGAAAGTGATTGGAGGTCATTCCCTACTCTAAAACGGACTTTGGAACCCTAGGTACATCCTTAAGAAATTTTGATACATCCAATCCTTAGGCTAATAAGACATCTATCTCCCTTCTTATGTTTCATTTATTCCTTTGGAGACCCTTGAGAAATGATTGGAGATTGTTCCTAACCTCGGAATGGACTTTGGCACCCTTGGTATGTCATTTACAAAATTTGGTACATCTTTTACAAAATTTGGTACATCATTCACAAAAATTGGTACATCCTTAAAAAAATTTAACACATCCAATCCTTGATCTACCGAGACCCCTATCATATTACCCAAGGTCTATTATTCCTTTAGGGATCTTTGGGAAGTGATTAGAGGTCGTTCCCTACTCTGAAACAAACTTTGAAACCCTAGGTACATCCTTAAGAAATTTTGATACATCCAATCCTTAGGCTAATAAGACATCTATCTCCCTTCTTATGGTTCATTTATTCCTTTGGAGACCCTTGGGAAATGATTGGAGATTGTTCCTAACCTCAGAATGGACTTTGGCACCCTTGGTATGTCATTTACAAAATTTGGTACATCTTTTACTAAATTTGGTACATCATTCACAAAAATTGGTACATCCTTAAAAAAATTTAACACATCCAATCCTTGATCTACTGAGACCCCTATCATATTACCCAAGGTCTATTATTCCTTTAGGGATCTTTGGGAAGTGATTAGAGGCCGTTCCCTACTTTGAAACAAACTTTGGAACTCTAGGTACATCCTTAAGAAAATTTCGTACATCCAATCTTTAGGCTAATGGGACACCTATCTCCCTTCCCATGGTCCATTTATTCTTTTAGAGGCCCTTGGGAAGTGATTGGAGGTCGTTCCCAACCTCAAAATGGACTTTGGAACCCTTGATACATCCTTTACAAAATGTGGTACATCCTTCACAAAATTTGGTACATCCAATCCTTGAACTACAAGGATCCCTATCTTATTACCCATGATCCATTTATTCTTTTAGGTATCTTTAGGAAGTAATTGGAGGTTGATACCTACTCTGAAATGGACTTTTGAACCCTAGGTACATCCTTAAGAAAATTTGGTACATCCAATATTTGAGTTAATGGGACACCTATATCACTTCTCATGGTCTATTTATTCCTTTTGAGACCCTCAGAAAGTAATTGGAGGTCGTTCCTCACATCGGAATGGACTTTGGCACCCTTGGTACATCCTTTACAAAATTTGGTACACCCAATCCTTGAGCTACCAAGACCCTTATCTTATTACCCATGGTTCATTTATTCCTTTAGGGATCTTTGGGAAGTGATTGAAAGTTGTTCCTTACTTCGAAATGGACTTTGGAACCCTAGGTACATCCTTAAGAAAATTTGTTACATCCAATCCTTGAGCTAACAGGACACCTATCTCCTTTCCCATGGTCCATTTATTCCTTTGGAGACCCTTAGAAAGTGATTGGAGGTCGTTCCCCACCTCGGAATGGATTTTGGCACCCTTGGTACATCCTTTACAAAATTTGGTACATCATTTACAAATTTGGTACATCCAGTCCTTGAGCTATTAACACTTCTATCTTATTACCCATCTCCGAAACGGACTTTGGAATCCTAGGTACATCCTTAAGAAAATTTGATACATCCAATCCTTGGGCTAACAAGATACCTATCTCCCTTCCCATGGTCCATTTATTCCTTTAGAGACCCTCGAGAAGTGATTGGAGGTCGTTCCTCACCTCGGAATGGACTTTGGCACCCTTGGTACATTCTTGACAAAATTTGGTACATCATTCACAAAATCTGGAACATTCTTTACAAAATTTGGTATGTCCAATCCTTGAGCTACCGGGACCCCTATCTTATTACCCATGGTTGGTTTGTTCCTTTAAAGACCCTTGAGAAGTAATTGGAGGTTGTTCCCTACCCTATAACGGACTTCGGAACCCAACGTACATCCTTATGAGGAAAGGATAAACATCCTTGATTTTACATTTTTAATACATACATATTATACATATATATATATATATATATATATATATCAATAAACTAGGCATGTTCATAAATATTTCCAATAATACATATATTCATCACAAAAATACTTACAACATTTATAAAATAAGCATAAATTATTTTATTCTCACACTTAGACCCCATTAGGTATTTAATTGTTTAAATATATATTTTTAAATAACCTTATCAAAACTAATTACTTACAACAATTGTCACGATCACACATATAGTCATCATATATTAATGCCTTGTTTAGATTATGAACAATCCAAGTCCTCTTAATTAACACTTTATGGTGTGACATTAATGTGTTAAATATTGAAATGTATTATCTATACCAAACATCACTTATTTTTATTTATTTATTTGTTAGGTACCTTTTTGATGTGTAATATAAGTTTAGGCTCTACCTTTAAATACATGGGCTGACCACTATTTTCCTCACTGTCCATGTTCTAAGGTTATAACGTCCATATTCAAAGGCTTACCTATTAAACAATGGTTCAACCTTTGTTTTGCCTACAGCCCACATAAAACAAAACCAATTTTAAAAACATGATGGGACTGCCTATGAACTAAAGGGTTGACCCTTATTTTTGCTATTGACCACTTCAAACAAAACTAATATTATGACTAAGGATCATAAACTAAAAAGGGTCAGCCCCTATATGAAAAGGTCATTCACTATTATGCCCACTGGTTAACAATCTGTTTTTCATATAAGGGTTGACCTCTTTCTTCCATAATGGCCACACATTCAACCCTTCTTTGCTACAACTATATTCCTTTCATTTTCAATTCAACTATAATCCATTTGAAATTGATAATTTTTTTTTTAAAGAAAACTATTCAAATGATTTATAGTATAATACCATTAATAGTGACAATAATTCCATTTGTTATTCATTTTCATCTAGTCATGAATAAACACAATTTGTTTTCTCCTGATGATTACAAATTATGACTCAACCATCTTATTTAGATCAACAACATCAAACCATTACATAACCATATAAATACAAAAATTTCTTAACAATGTACCTAAGGTTCCACAGTTCATTCCAGAGTAAGGAACAACCTTCAATTACTTCCTAGGTGTCCCCAAATGAACAAATGGGCCATAAGAACGAAGATAGGTCTCCCAATAGCTCGAGGATTGGATGTACCAAATTTTCTTAAGGATGTACCTAGGGTTCCAAAGTTAGTTTCAAAGTAAGGAACGACCTCCAATCACTTCCCAAAGATTCTTAAAGGAATAAACAGCCCATGGGTAATAAGATAGGGGTCTTAGTTGCTCAAGAATTAGATGTATCGAATTTTTTTAAGGATGTACCAAATTTTATGAAGAATGTACCAAATTTTGTGAAGGATGTACCAAATTTTGTAAATGATGTACCAAGAGTGAAAAAGTTTATTCCGAGGTGGGGAATGGCCTTCAATCACTTCCCGAGGGTCTCCAAAGGAATATATGGACCCTAGAAAGGGAGATAAGTGTCCTGTTAGCCTTAGGATTAGATGTATCAAATTTTCTTAAGGATGTACCAAGGGTTCCAAAGTTTGTTTTGGAGTAGGAAACAACCTCCAATCATTTCCCAAAGATCCCTAACGGAATAAACAGACCATGGGTAATAAGATAGGGGTCCTGATAGCTCAAGGATTGGATGTACCAAATTTTTTTAAGGATGTACCAAATTTTGTGAATGATGTACCAAATTTTATAAAGGATGTACCAAATTTTATAAAAGATGTACCAAATTTTGTAAAGGATGTACCTAAGGTTCCAAAGTCTATTTCAAAGTAGCTAGGGATCGACCTCTAATCACTTCTCAAAGATCCCTAAAGGAATAAATAGACCATGGGTAATAAGATAGGGGTCCTAGTAGCTTAAGGATTGGATGTACCAAATTTTTTTAAGGACGTACCAAATTTTGTAAAGGATGTACCAAGGGTGCCAAAGTTCGTTCCAATGTGAGGAACAACCTCCAATCACCTCTTGAGGGTCTCTAAAGGAATAAATGGACCATGGGAAGGGAGATAGGTTTCCTATGAGCCCAAGGATTGGATGTTTCAAATTTTCTTAAGGATGTACCTAGGGTTCCTTTATCCTTTCTGAGTTGGAGAACGACATCCAATCACTTCCCAAGAGTTCCTAAAGGAACAAACGGACCATGGGAAGGGAGACAAGGGTCTTGATAGACCGATGATTGGATGTACCAAATTTTCTTAAGAATGTACTTAGGGTTTCAAAGTCCATTATGAGACTAGGAACGACTTGAAATCACTTCTAAAGGGTCCCTAAATGATCAAATGGACCATGAGGAGGGATATAGGGGTTCTGGTAGTCAAAGGATTATTATACCAAATTTTCTTAGAGATGTATCTAAGGTTTAAAAGTCCGTTTTGGGGTGAGGAATAGCCTCCAATCACTTCCCAAGGATCCCTAAATGAACAAATGGACCTTGGAAAGGAAGATAGGGGTCCCGGTAGCCTGAGAATTGGATGTACCAAATTTTTTTAAGGATGTACCTAGGGTTTGAAAGTTCATTCTAAGATGAGGAACGATCTTCATTCACTTCTCAAGAGTCCCCATAGTATCAAATAGACTGTGGGAATGGATATAAGGGTCTCAGTAGCCTAAGGATCGAATGTACCAAATTGTCTTTAGGATATACCTTGGGTTCCAATGTCCATTCCAGGGTGGGGAACAACCTATAATTACTTCTCGAGGGTCCCTAAATGAATATATGAACCATGAGAATGGAGATAAGGGTCTTGGTTCCCCTAAGAATGGATGTACCTAGGGTTCCAAAGTTTGTTCTGGGGTAGATAAGGACTTTAATCACTTATCAAGGGTCCCAAAGGAATATATAAACCATGACAAGAATGATAGGGGTCCCAATTCCCCTAGGCATGGATTTACCTATTTTTCTTAAGGATGTACTTGTTTTTTAGGAAATTAATATAAAATGTTAAATACAATTTTTTTGTGAAAAATATATTTTATTTTAATTAAAAATAAAAGATTTTAACCAAACAAAAATTTAGATCGACAATCAAATTAAAATCATAAGAAAAAAAATATAAAAGCACCATCACTTATTGTGATTTTGATGTGATAAATTTAAAATAAAAATTAAAAGAAAAATAATACAAATAATAAAATAGTATTATAAAGATATTTTTACTTTTACATGTGATAGACTTTACAAAATAAATAAATCTTTTGTTTAGCATTAATATAAAAAATCTTATATCATAAACCTCTAAATAATAAAATAAAATATTTAAATTTAAACCTTAATTTATCAAATATATTATTATAATTAATATTTAAAATCATCAAGTATATTATTTGTGGGATAATATTTTCATTTTTGTCCACTATAAATATGGAGAAATTAGAGAGTGAAAAAAATTAAAATTAACAAAATTTTATGAGAAAATATATGAACATATTAAAAAGAATATCAAAGAAAAAAAATAACAATAAAAAATATAATAGATGACTATGGATTATGGTGGTAAAAGAGGGGAAAAAAAAAGGAAAGAGAAAAGAAAAAAAGAAAAAAGTGGGAACGTGGCAAGTGTTAAGTGAGATGTGTGAGAGAAATAAAAATAAATAAATAATTCATGTACTTGTCAACAAGTGGTATTAAAGTGATGTGTACTTTGGCCTTTACTTTTGAGGGTAATTGTGGAATAAATTTGAAAGCACTATGGGAGTGCATGAATAGGCAATATTTTTTCTTATCTTACATTAAGATTAAAAAGGAAAAAGCAAAGTTCTAAAAATCTCATATTTTTTTGGGTGATATATGGTTACATGATTTCCCCTTTAAAGTTTAGGAATTAAAAATTAAAAAATTAAAAATTAGAATTTATAAATTAATAATTAGTCTAAAAATAAAATTGAAAAATCAAAGTAATGAATTTAAAACATAAATTAAATATTTTATTAAACAATGTATGCAAATAAAAACAATCCTTAACAAATTAGTATCTACAACAATTACTACTTTTATGACATAATTTATGATTTTATTCTTAATAACAAATCACTTTTGAAAAATTAGTAATCAATAATTAAAAATAATAAATACATAGTGAGATTATTTAAAAATAAAATAATCAATTGTTAATTAAGATGTGATTGGATACTTTACAAAAAAACTTTTTTATCTATATAATATATTACTATTATATAGTGTATTTTTTATTTTGTAAAATAGTAATATAGTAGTTATGCATATAGTACAATATATGATAAAATATAATAATTAACTTACAATATATATTTATTAAAAATATATGATATCTTTATACACACAAATTATATTTGGAATTCTAGATCAATGGAATGTCTTTAGAGAAACTAGACTATTTACTTGATAAATTCCAATATTAACAATTTTTTAAAAACTAAGCAATAATTAAAAAAATATTCCTACTAGATTAAACTAGGTAATTAAATATTAATATAAATTTACTTTTTGAGTGAACTAGCTTAAGGGTTGCAATTTGTGTTGGTGGGTCATATTTATGTTGTGTCAAACCCGACACGAATAATAATCTGGTTAAAAATGTAAACCTAAAATAATACATAATTACTAAACAAGTAACATGTCATGTAACTCATTTGTCCCATTTAGTAATTAGATCTTTTCATTTAATAATCAGGTTGAGTTAGGTCTTTTGTTAATTTATATGACTAATATGTTTATGACTCAACTGACCTATTTCTTTAAAATCAAATTTAAAATGAGTCAAATATGGGTTAAATATTTTAAAGTTATAATTAAACTAATCAACACAATTATTAAATGAATTAATTGATGTCAAATTTTGTTATGCATGTTGACCCAAAGACCACCTAGTTATTAAATGAGTCATATAGGTCAACATGAATTTGACTCAAACTCAATCATACACAGCTCAAACCCATAAAAAGCATGTTAGATTCAAGTTTTGTTGACGAATTGTATCAAATTATATCATCCTTAAACAAGCCTTATGTTGAATGATAACAAATTAGAAGACTATAGTTTATTCATAGCTAACATAAATTTAATTCTAGACTTCTAGATTAAAGTGAAAAATTCGAAATTGAGCTAAAATAAAAGTATGATTAATAGAAAACATTGAAATAATGCTAAAGTGTAATACTTGAGCCAACATCAATAAAATAATGATCAAAATGAGATTAGAGTTCTACATCCTTTTCTTTTTTCTTTCTCTTTCTATTGTATTTCAAACAAAAATATCAAACACAATAAAACACTATAAAGGTAAATCATATAATAATTTATGATATATTTCAATTACTTTTATAACTATATTTTTTATAAATAAAAAAAAAATTGTTAAAAAATGTATACAAGTATAAAAATTCCTTTACAAGTTAATAGCTACTATAGTTACTATTTTAAGGTATAATTTATGATTTTATTCTTAATAACTAATCACTTTTAGTAAATTAGTAATTAATAATTAAAATAATAAATGCACAATGAAATCATTAAAAAATAAAATAATCAATTATTAATAAAGATATGGTTGAATACTTTACAAAAAAAAATAACCTTTACACATACATGTTTTATTTTGTAAATAGTAATATAGCAGTTAGGCATATAGTGTCATATTATATCATATAATATTTATCTCACAATCATATATTTATTAATAATTATATATCTTTATAAACAAAAGTCATATTTGGAATTTTATGTAAATAAAATGTCTTTATAGATGCTAGGCAATTTAAAAAATAAATAAAGGAATGAATGATGCAATAATACTAACATGTGCAACAGCTTATCATGAAAGCAGCAGAAACAATGGGCAGATGATGATGTTATGAACAATAGATGGGCATGTTGAATGATTTCATTGCTTACCTAATTTTAATATTCAAAAATAAAAAGGAAAAAAAGAAAATGTCATATATGAGCAGCTCCAAATGACCAAATGACTAAATATGAGCAGCTACTTTGAACCAATATACCTCTAGATATGGTTTCTAATTTGACTAAAGTCACATCTTCAAGATTGACCCAATTCCATAAATTATTATTTATTTATTTTATTGGAGTTGAATTTGAATGTTTGGATTGACCCAATTCAATAAATAATTATTTATTAGAAATTAGAAATGAACATATGATTAAAATAAACCCGATACAGTTACTCTATGAGAATGGATCCTGTTTCTAACCTTTGAACACACAAATTTGGAAACCTAAACCTATGGATCGTTTCTTTCCTATAATGGAATCCTATATTCCTTCTCAAAGCAGCGCTGACTTTTCCCTTCCTACCAAATACAAAGAGAAAATCTTGACTAATCTTGATAAAGGTACTGTATATATGCGAGGTCAAAGTTTTAAAAGTATTCTACATAAATTTTAAATTTATTCTTGGTCAATTCTCAAAGTCAAACTTGTATTTTGAATTAGAAAATTCAAGAGATTCTAAGAAATTTTCACAATTGCTAGCATTCTTCAGGCATTTGGTTTATTTAAATTCAAGAGATGTTCGGGTATTTTGAAGTGGTCCTGGAAGAACATTCAAAACAATACACATTCAAATTACTTCTCTTATATTGATACGCGGCGGCGAGGAATTGCTGTACCCTAGGAAAATCATCTTGAATAGATTATGAATTACATATTAAAGAAATACAGCAAAAGTTCGACAGAAACCGGCTGTTGAGCTTTCACCTCTAGCCTCTATACATACCTTTAAGAATTCATCTATTCATCTTGAATAGATTATGAATTATATATTAAAGAAATAGTAAGAAGATCGAAGGAGTTGTGTTTAGGACAAGAGAAGAGGCTTTTATTCCAAAGAAGATGTGGCTGCTCATGAAGGTTTTCCTCTTGCAAATTTTAGCATTTCTACTTTTTGGTGGTGGCATCCATTGCCAAGCTTCAACTCGTCGGCTTACTTTTGTGGTAAATACTATATATGATTTTGGCCTTGATGCCACCTTTTGAGCATAATATTTAGGGAGCAGTATGACTCTCATTTTCCATCGTATGACCCTCATGGGGCCTTCGGGTACCTTGGTGTGGTTGAGTTGTTCATGCATGCTATCAATTTCTAATTGGTTATACACTTGCATGAATGGATCGATGCAACTATTCATGCATGTAATATTTCTTATGGGATGAGTTTGCATGGTTAACTTTTAATTGGTTGCAAGTGAAGGAAGCTTCATATACAAGGCTTTGTAGCACCAAGAACATCTTAACAGTAAATGGACAATTTCCAGGACCAACTATATATGTTAAGAAAGGAGAGACGATCATTGTCGACGTTTATAACAGGGGAAAAGAAAATATAACCATTCACTAGTAGGTCCTATGCATGTCTCGGAGAAAGATAGCGGTTGGCAGCATGTCTGCATGACATACATTCTTTTATTTCTAAGAGGGGGCTGCAATTTATTGCTTTGCAAATAAATTTAAATTGAAAACAATATTTTAAGGTTATTTGCATTAGTTCCATTGAAATATAGTTGATGCCTCTTGTTACTATGATAATATGTTTGTCCAAAAGTTAGTACTAGTTTTAACGTATAGTTATTGTTTTGCAAGCATGGGGTGAACATGCCTAGATATCCATGGACGGATGGTCCCGAGCATATCACACACTACCCAATTCAACCAAGGTCAAAATTTAGCCAGAAGATCATCCTTTCCTCTGAGGAAGGCACTCTATGGTGGCATGCTCACATTGACTGGACTCGAGCCACCATTCATGGAGCTATAATCGTCTATCCCAAGAATGGAACCAGGTATCCTTTTCCCAAACCTAGTACAGAAATTCCCATCATATTAGGTATAAGTGTAGCTACTTTTAAAGGTTAATTTACATATCATGAATTAACCAACAAAGCGAAATCTAAAATTATTGGAGTTGTTGAAATGCAGGACAATGGTGGAAGAGTAATGTGAATGCGGTTCGAGATGAAGGGCTTGCAACCGGAGCAGACCCCAATGCCTCTGATTCTTTATTGATAAATGGACAACCCGATGATCTATATCCATGATCAAAATCAGGTATAAAGTTTAACTTCCCATTTTAAAATTGTACACTGATCCTCGTTTTCTTGTATGTTAACCATATTACTTTTTCTTATTAACATCAACATATTTAAAACTTAATGCTAAAAAAGAGGAATATAGCTATGAGGATGGTAGAGCCATGATTTAACACAAGAGAAAAGGCTATCTAGTCCAAATATAATTTTGAACTATGAAGCCAAATTTACACCCCTAATGAAATCAATCACTTCATAATTGGTGGATCCTCATGGAAAGTTTTTCCTTTTCTTTTCGCTAGTCATAAGTATACCACTTTCCCTTTCTAATTGCAGGCATATTCAAGCTAACGGTGGATCATGGAAAGACGTATCTACTTCGCATAATCAATGCTGCCTTGCACGAGGCTCTCTTCTTCTCAATTGCCAAGCATAAAATGACAGTGGTTGGAACAGATGGTAGCTACACGAAACCATTGACACAAGATTATATCACAATATATCCTAGCCAAACCTTTGATGTCTTACTAGAAGCTAACCAACGCCCAGATCACTATTACATGGCGGCTAAAACTTATTCCATTGCCCCGGTAGCTCAAAATTTTTATGATAACACAACCACCACAGCTATTGTACAGTACAGGGGATACTACATTCCATCTTCACCTCCCTCTTTGCCTCATTTTCCTGAATACAATGACACAAATGCATCGGTTCAGGTCATGGCCGACCTCCGAAGCTTAGCAGATCCAGAACATCCTTCCAATGTCCCATTGAGCTCGAGCACTAAACTAATTTACACTGTTACTGTAAACTTGTTCCTATGCCCCAATAATTCCTGTGCAGGGCCCAATGGGACGCGGCTCTCCACAAGTATAAACAACATAAGCTTCCAATCCCCTACAATTGACATACTGCAAGCTTACTATTATAACATCAGTGGTGTATATGGAGATAAATTTCCTAGCGTTCCACCACTGGTGTTTGATTTTACAGTTGATTATCTTCCATTAGAGTATCAGACGCTGAAAAACAGAACAGAAGTAAGGGTGCTTGAGTATAACTCCAAAGTGGAGATTGTTTTTCATGGGACAAACTTGGTTACAGGGACACACCACCCCATGCATCTCCATGGATACAGTTTCTACCTTGTTGGATGGGGATTTGGGAATTTCAATAAAAATAGGAACCCTTTGCGCTATAATCTAGTGGATCCTCCCCTTCAGAGTACCATTTTTGTTCCTACGAATGGTTAGGCTGCAATCAGATTCAAGGCATCCAACCCTGGTATGTTACAAGCACTCATGTCCTCTATTAAAAAAAAACCCTTGAAACTGCCAACCTGCATACCAAGGAAATAATTTTTCTTAATATTGCAATAAATTAGGTGTAATGTTGGTATATTTTCTCTGTTGTAGGAGTGTGGTTCATGCACTGCCATGTAGAACGCCATGTGACTTGGGGCATGGAAACTGCGTTCATAGTGAAAAATGGTAAACAACCAGAAGCTCAAATGCTGCCTCCGCCATCCGACATGCCACCGTGTTAAAGCTGCAAAGAATTAACATGCCAAAGATTTCATTGATTGTTTGCATTATTCAGATTTCATTATTTATTTTTTGTTCAAAAAAAAGTGTAGAATATTGTAAAGTTGTAGATTTCATTATTTATTTTTTGTTCAAAAAAATTGTAGAATATTGTTAAAAGTCTGGGATTATTATATAATTTGTCAATTTCTTGGATTGTTAAAAGTCTACAAAGATAATGTTGTAGAATAATCTTTGAGATATGCAATGGTGGAATTTGCCATGGAAGTCTTGATTTGACAACTTTTGCCCATTCCAATTTTATTCAACATGATAAAATATCATGCTGTATTAGAAAAGTTTGAAATTATCTTTCATTTGACATTTTTTACTTATCTATATTTTTTTCCAAATCTATAGAAGGTATCATATTAATAATTAAAAAAATTATAAATGATATAGTTTAGAGTAATTGGATTATTCAAATATTTTAAAATTAGACTATCATCTAAATGGATACTTGTGAAAAAGGTCATGAAATGATTTGTTTAATTTTTTACTTTTACAACTCAAAATATTTTGCAAATAAGAAAATTTTAATGAAGTCTTACACAATTGAGAAAAAATCAGTTTTTTTCTATTTATTTATATCAAATTAAAATAAGCACTTTTTTTCTTAAATTTAAAATAATTGATATATAATTTATATTTTTACCTCCTATTTTAGTAACAATATCACAAGACTACACCAAGATAAAGGAAAAGGAAAAAAAAATAATAAATAAAAAATCTTCCATTTCCATTGCATGGGGACAAATTGAGTCTAACCGCACAGTGAAGGAACTCCAAGTTTATTTTTAGTGATTTAATTACTTTTCAACCATCACTTTCTTTACTTTTATTTTATTTTATATATTAGAGCAAACCCTTTCCTTAATTTAAATAACTAATAAAAAAAATCATTTTTAATTTTTTTTTAAATGTAATTTTAAAAACATATTTAGAAATTATTTTAAGTGATTTTTTGGATTTTTAAAAGTGATTTTCAAATATATATATATATATATATATAAATTTTATTTGGATTGACTTTTAAGAGTTATATAAAAGTTTTTATACCTATTGAATTATTTTTTTAAAAAAAACTTATAACTTTAAAAAAAAGGGTTTCATGTAGAAGTCATAAAAATGTTATTTCTTATAAGAATTTTATAATTCTATTTTTGTTTATATAAGAAGTTCTTTCATGTTTAATAAAACTTTTACAATATCAATATTTCCCCTTAAAAATTATTACTTTAATTTTGATTTTAATTTTCAATTAAAGCAAAAATTATGAAGCTATCTCGAATTTGACCTTACCATCCACCTAATTAATTTTTATAAGAAAGTGTCACTTTTTAATATTTAGAAGGGCTTTTATTTATTTATTTTTAAATCATTCCCAAATGAAATTTATAAGAAACAAAGAAAAAGTTTGCTCAATATTAGAAAGAAATACAATTTTTAAAACATGGATTGAAGCGATTAAGAACTTTGTTACATATTTAAAATTGGGATCTCCTAATTTCTTATAACTCCAATCTCCAATATCCATTCTTTATCTAAAATCTAACATAAGGAATGGTTGTCTACTCATAATACAGTACATGAAATATAATTTTGTTTTAGGCAACATCAAATTCAATGCATTAAAATCAAAGAGCAAGTAAGGATCCAGATTTCTCCCTGTGCATGGTATTTGACAGTGGTCCATATGAAATTTATTTCTAGTTAAAGCATTTTTATTATATAATTTTAGATGTGTTTGCTTTTTTATTGAATAAAAAAAGCTAAAATATTTTATTTTGTTCTATTTAATTAAAAATAACCTGTTAATATCAACCAACATAACTAAACTAAGCCTATTAATAATAAGTTCACTTTAATTATGTTGGTTGATACCAACATGTTACTTTTAGTTGAATAAAAAAAAAATCAAATATTTTAATTTTTTTCTATTCAATCAAAAAAATAAATACCATCTTAGTATTAGAAATACCCCCTGTATTTCAAATCAAACAACAACATCCTTTTTATTTCAATAATACAATAATACAATTATTATTATTATGGCTAAAAATCAGCTTATCATTTGAGCAAACACATATATACATACATACATATATATATACATATATATACATACATACATACATACATACATACATACAATATATATATATATAATGCCAATATCATTATTTTAGGCTATGGAATAAAGCTTTCAAGCAATTATTTTCAATGATTCCTTTAAATAACAGAAAGAGATATTTAATTTACAAATTTTGTGCAGAGATAGGATAAAATAAAATTAATACATATATATATATATAAACTCCTCTAGCAAGCCCAATGATTAAAACCTAAATAACAATATTTTTAATACTTAAACTATATTCATATTTAATATTTGGTTTTAATTTTACCTTTTTGCTTTATTTTATATTAAGTCCATATTTTTAGGTTTAATATGTTTTTTTTTTTTTAGTATTTTCCTCTTAATTTTTATAGATTTATATCAGATGTTGGAAGATGTCTTTTTATATAATTGGATACCATTTTTTATTTATTTATTTTTGCATAATTACCATATATTCCCCACCCTATGATTGTTGTATGGTTCACACATCATTAACCATTCTAGTCATTTTCATGCTAAAGAGGGTCCACAAGTTGCTGCCCATGCCAAAAAAATGAAGTAGAAGTTGACCTCAAATCTTGACTAGTTGCCACCAGTTGTCCAAATTTTCCCCAAGGTTCATTCACCTTTCTTATCTTTTGAATTGGTGTGAAGATAACTCTACATAAAGGGAGGAATGCTGATTGAAGAAGGGAGAAAAAATATGATGTCAAATAGAGAAGTAGATGTAGAAATGCAGGAATAAAGAGGAAGAATATACAACCTTGTTGTAGTTCTTAATTTTTATTTATAAAGATTGTGTTTGGTTTTCAGAAAATACAAGGGAAAGGACAAGAAAAATACTATGGAAAGTTATTTTCCTTAGTTTGGGTGACACGAAAAATATGATGGAAAAAATATGAAAGAAAATACTAAAGAAAATATTACAATATTTTCTTTTCTACTTTCCTTAAAAATTAGTAAGGAAAATAAGAGAGAAAAAGAAGGGCAAAAGTTGGAGGAAATTTTATCAAGCTGACATTATCTTCTTCATCAAGTCTCCAATTCACCTAACTTCCTCTTCACCAGTAGTTATGGCTTCCCACCACCATCGACCCTTTCAACAGCCACTACCATACTCCAACCATCTTCCAGTAACTCCAAAAACCAACCTTCTTTGAGTACACAAATTCCCATGGATGAATTGCATTCTTCAAATCTAGTCAATGTGTTCAAATCCATGTCTTCATATCAAGTATGGATTGAATTCCTCTCTTAACCTCACACCTTGATGTTTTGTAGATGTAGATCTTCTCCCAATGAACCCTATTTTTATTTTTATTTTTCATTTTTAGAAATCTTAACACCTGAATTTTGCAGATATGGAAAATTTGATACTACTCTTTGTAATTGGATTTCAATGTTTCTCTCGTGTTTGCATTTTTTAATTCATGTGCTTCCATTTGATTTTGAATACAAGAATTTTTATTTTTCGTTTCATACTATAAGACTTAATAGCAACAATGAGGACATTACATGTTTGAGGAATTACCTATAAGGGAATTTAACACACAAATGATGCTATTGCTATAACTAAAGAAAAAATAACTTAGAAAGCCAAACAAAAAAAACAAAACATGCAGAACAAGTATAATAATAGTATTGTGGATTGGGTATGAGAAAATTATAGAAGAGAGAGCATTCTTGATGTGGTAGATTTGCAATTGAATGAGATTTTCAGCAAGGAGCAAGATGTCCCTTCTGTGCAGCCTTTTATCTGACCTTATTGGGATTTGTCTTGTTATAGTATTTGATGTTAGCTTGGGCAGTGAAAACTTCACAAACTAAAACTATCAACTTGTCCTTTACCACTAGATAGTTTCTTTCTTAATAGAAATGTAGTAAGTATTCTTAGCAAATACAACTTGGTTTGGTGGTATAGTTTTTCCTCAATATTTTATTATCATGATAGAACTTGGTAAATGTCTCTTAGATCAATTTTGTGAAGTTTACAAATTCCCTCTTAAAAATTCTAAACAACTTATCTAACTTTAGAAGCCTTCTTAATTAATACACAATCAATTACAAATGTTCAAAAGATCATTCTCTCTTACAGTAGCTCTTTAGATTATTCTTGCAAAATTTCCTTTGTTGTGGAAGTCTTTAGTGCATGCATGTAGTTAATCGACTAGAAGCATTGTACTAAGAAGGTGCTTGAGATAAGCCTCTATATTGAGCTAATAAGCAATTCCATCAACTTCAAACTTGATTACTTTCATTTGACCCCCAAATCTTCAATTTCCATCGTTTGATAGATAAGCCTAACTAGCCTTGGAAAATAGTTCATAGTCAACCCCATTAGCATTTGTCTCAAATTATACTAGAAAAAGGTCTCCATATACTATTTGTAAACGTCCCCAATAGCAAAACTTGTCATGCATGTGCCATTGGTTCTTTTTACTTGAATTACTTTATTTTGGTAGTGCAGTGAAACTAGAGATCAAACCAGGTTAAGTATTTGGCTTATGAAAGGTTCGACCTAAATCACTTACTAAAAGTGGATTGGCAAACAAACCCAAGCAGTAGATGAGTGGGACAAATATAATTGCTTGGATTTTGGAGTGTTATGGAGAATCTTGAGACTTTGTGAGTCAAACCATGCTCATCCAAAGCTAACTTAGCTGGGCTACAGTTTGATGTTGGAGGCCTAGAGCCTAACTCCCATGGCTTTATTACAAATTAAAAGTTGCTTATGGCATAAACATGATCTAAAATTTAAAATCCTTGTACTATGGGACTTAATAATGATGATAATATAATTTCAAGTCACAAGCACCCAATATGTCAATAATACTACTCATTGACTTACTCCCAATAAGAAAATAACCCACTGGTTTGCTCCTACACATTATTTTAAAATTTTTAATTGTATTATTTGTAAAAAGATATATATTTTTATCTAAAACAATTTGATCATTTTGGTATGTGGTCAATGTGGAGAAAAAAACATATAGACTCAATATTTTGGTCTAAATTGAGTTAACTAAACTAAATCGAACTAATATTAAGTTGGATTAGTTTGAGTCAATAAATGAATTTTTTATACTTCAGTTAAAACCAATCAACTCCTATTTGATTCTTGGATTGGTTATAATCCTGTAGACATAAAAAAATTAGTGGATTAAATTACCACTAATTTGGTCTTCAAAATGAATAAAATAAAAAAAATAAAAAAAAATCCTCTTATGGATAAGTTTCTCTAATCTCCAATTGCAAAAAAAAAGATAATAATAATAATAATAAAAAAAAAAAATTATTATTATTATTATTATTATTATCTTGTTGGATAAGTTTTCCTAATCTCCAACTAAAACAAAAAGGATAATTATAATAATAAGAAAATTGTTATTATTGTTATCTTGTTGGTAAAACCTCCGGGATAAGAAAAATTGCTAAAATCAAGGAACTAAATCCCTTGAATTAAGCAATTCAAACTCTCTATCTTCACCTATAAATAGAGGTGTCTTCTAAGAAAAAAAAAAAAAAGAAAAGAGAGGGGAGAAATCAGAGAGATCCAGAAAGGAAAATCTCAAGGAGGAAATCCAAAGGCAAGTTCCATAAACGGCAAAAAGAACTAATACACTCGTTCTTCGCCGTTCAACAAGGTCATTCGGGAATAAGCCACCTGTGGCCCTCGATTGATCTTCAAAATCCAGAAAACGTCGCCGTCGTCTTCCAAAGCGTGATCAAGGCAAAAGAATCAGAGGGAAAAAAATATTCTTTTTTTGAAAAGAATATTATTTTTGAGACTGTACCCGCAAATTCTCAATTAATAATAAATCGTTTGTTCGCATTATTATTTTTCTGTTTATTTTGCTAGCTTGCAGGATAAATTTTACAAAATTTGTGCGTACAAATCCAACCTTGCTAAATGTATCTATCCCTAACTTCATGTTCTTGTCATAAATCCTTTAGGCTACCCCATACACTCTTGATTTATATAACCATTCAAAGAAAGATAATCTTAACATCCATTTGATAGATTTCTAAACTCAATATGGAAACTAATAATATCAAATTTCTATTTGATGTTATCGAACTAAAGCATAAATATCAAATTACTTAAATCCCTTTTATCTACTTAATCCATTAATGTATGCAATATTTCTTTTGAACTTTTTTCTACTAAATAAACTATAAATTCATGGATAAAAGATTTCTCTATTTAACTCCTACCGTATCACCTTGTTTCATTGTCTTTATTGTTAGATTTTCCATTTTAAACATTTTTTTTTCCTTTTGAAAACTATTTGTTCCATTGTACTTTGAATCTTTTATGATCAAAGATGTAAAAACTCACAACATTTGTTGATTTAGTAATTGTATTATATTTTAAGTCTAAGAAATACAATTGTGAACTCTCATTTTTCATGTGCGTCCCCACTTGATGGTGAAATTTGTTTTTGTTATAAAAAAAACTGATTTTTTTTTTTTTTAAAGTTGGAGTCGTCACTCTTTTTTTTGAAAAAAAAGAAAAAAGAAGAAGAAAAAGAAATAAAGCCCTATTGTTACTCCTTTTTTAAAGAAAATACGTGTCAGAAAAACTGAGTCCTTATCTAGAGGTCAAGTTACCTATTGGGAAGGTACCATAGGGTAGCACCCCTTTAAGCCTTAAAACGGTTTCTAGTAAGCACGTAAAAGAGAATTATGACAATTAATTAATTAGTCATGAATACTGAAAAAAAAAAAAAAAAAAAAAAAAAATACAAGTACATGGAATAATGCAAAAGTAAATTATAAGGATATGTAGAAATGATACATGAGAAATGCACAGAATAATTTATTAGAAAGATTTTATTATTTCAAATATCATAATACAATTTCCATAAATTTTCAAAGAATTCCTTTTTTTTTTTTTAACAACAATTTCTAATTAGTGATTTGAATTTATTTATTCACAAGGCTTCAATTTATTACAAAAGATTTGATTTGGTTTACAAGAAATGATTTTTGTTTACCTTATTAAGAAGAGGGGTGAATTTTACTAATTTTATTTTAAAAAGTGTTTTGATTCAATCTTTATTTTTTTTTTTTTTTAAATCTACAAACTTAAAGAAAGATATTTACAAGTTCATAAGAAGGAATTTCAACCCAATTTTATTCAAAAAATATATATATTTTTATTTTACCTAGAAAAAGATTTTTTATTGCTAATTTATTTAGAGAGAATTTCACAAATTTGTTCCCAAGGATTCCAATTTTATTAAGAAAGAATTTTGGATTTCATCTAGTAGGAGATTAGTTTGCTAATTTATTAAAAAAAAGGTTTTTCAGTTGATTTAAAGCTTTACTCATGCTATTCTTATTTTAAAAAATTCTTTAAGACCTCTATTTGTAAAAATTACTTTTAATCCCTTTCTTATCAAGGAAAGAGAGTTATATTTAAAAATCAAATTTAGACGATTTTATTAAAATTAACTTTTTGTACAATTTTATTTAAAAATCAAATTTTCTGGAAAAATTTTGTTAAACAAGTGAATTTCTAAATAGTTTGTTATTAAAAACAATTTTTTGAATTTTTAAATTTTTTTTCTAGATTCTTCTAAAAACATTTGTTTGAACTTTCTATTAAGAAAACTTTCTTTTATTAAAAAGAAAATTTTTTTGAATTGTTATTTCATTAAAATAAGATTGTTGGAGTATTTTATTTTATTTGAAAAAATATTTTTGAACCTTTTATTTATTTATTTAAAAATTCTAATCTATTTCTTTTATCGAAACAAAATTTTTGGACTATTTTATCGCAAAAAAATGTCTAAAACGTATTTTTATTAAAAGAAATTTTTGGGTCCCTTTTTCTTATTTAATGGAAATGTTTTATTGAACCTATTTCATTTAGAAAAAAAAAAAACGACCTTTGGATAACTTAGGGCCTATTTTGCAGTGTTTTTAAAAAATTTGTTTTTAATTTTTTTTTCAAAATAAAGAACAAAAAATAGTTTTTTTTTATTTTTATTTTTTTTTAAATCAGAGTGTTTGGCAAGATGTTTTAAAAATAGTTCTTGAATCAAATCTACATGGTGAAGATGAAGAATGAAATCACAGAAGTCTCGTAAACCTATGATCTTTTGCCTGATGACTCGAACCTTTATCTTCACACACTTCCAGTGGCGAGGAAAGGAGGGTAAAGGCTCTTTATCTCTCTAGATGATGGAAGACAAAAAGCTTTGGAAACCCTAACCCCTAGAGGATATTTATAGGGTTCCTAAGTGGGCTTAAGTGACTTAAGCTCACATGTGCTTAGGTAACTTAATCTAACCCAAAATGGGTCCTAATGGATTAATTAACCCAATAGGGCCTACTAATTAATCAATTAGCCCAATCCAGAGACCTTGTTTACTTACCCCTATGCAACCTTACTTAATTACCAAAATGCCTTTATGTACAAAAGTGAACCTAGAGCCAATCCGACCCTCATAACCCATGCCAACAAGGTAAATGAGCTCAAAGCGGGGACTACTAGGACCCATAAGAATACTGGCTCCCTCAAAATCCAATTCTAAAGTTGATTGAACATCCCACTACAGAGAATCAACTGAACTCCAGTATCCTATGTATATAACAACGAGACACCAAGTGCTCAGGTCTATAACTTGCTATCCATTGTGTTCAATCTCCCCATGAGCTGGTGTCCATAGTCTAGCTAGGTGAAAGCTATCATCCTTTCAAGATTACCTCTACCATCCTTGAGTTACAAATCCTCCTATTGTGTGTTCAATTTACATATCTTAACTCTCAAAGAGTCTATGTCAAGTTCCACTTAAGGAACTACTATGGCCATAGTTTCCATGAACACACCTCCTTATGATCACCCAAGGGGATACACTATCTTAATCCCAAAAGCTATCATGGTGCCTCTATTGAGAATACCTATTACTATCGGTTTCCATCAGCAATGACCTAATCCATAGGGAATATATGATCAGCTTACGATTTCACCCATAGATCAAAGTCATTGCTAACTTTAGCACAAGCTCAATATTCTCTCAAGGTTGAGAGATAGCATAATGAAGCAGCTTTGTGAGGTCATGACTACTTGATAGCCTTAAGTCATGACTCATCGTAAGTCTTGTCCAATATGTAACCATACACACTGATGCACTCACCATGGGAAAACCATCTCGATAGCCAAGACCAGTCATCCCTCCAACGAGGAGGTGATGCCCTACAACCTCTAATGGGTTGCTTAGACCCATGAACCAGTTGTGAACAAGTCATCTATTTGTAAGGAACCCATGACTTAGATCTTCTATGCAACTTCTAATGCACTTAAGTCACATACAATACAAAATATGTAGGCAAGAATGCTCGTAAAGTATAATACATGGAATAAGGATCGATAAAAGTGAAACTGGAACATTGTTAAATAAATAATGAATTCCAAATTTATTACATCATGTCATGCTTTTAAGGGCTCTATCCTAACATTCTTCCACTAGCCCTCAAAGCATCATGCTTATAAAGCATGCCAAATACATATCTAAAACCTATGTTATCCTTATGACCATCAAAGACTCTCCCTGACAATGTCTTGGAGAAGAGATCCACTAGGTTCTTCACAGAAGGTATCTTGTCAACCATCATGTCACCCTTTAAACTATCTCAACACTTTGGAGCACGAGCACATAATTTCTCGTTCTCCTAAGGTACTTGAGTATATGCTTGATAGTTGTCCAATGTTTTGGACCTGGATTAGACTGATATATACTCACCATACCCACTGCAAAGCAAATATTTGGCCTAGTACATATCATCAAATACATAAGACTACCCACTGTAGAGGCATAAGGTATTAACTGCATGCACTCTTTCTCCTCAAGTGTTTTAGCACACTAATCTAGAGAAAGAGGAATTCCATGCTTAAAAGGTAACAAACCTTTCTTGGAATCCTGCATCACATACTTGACCAAAAGCTTATCTATGTAGGTAGCTTGAGATAGTGTTAGTTTCCAATTCTTGTGGTCCCTAAGGACCTTAATCCTAAGAATATACTATGATTCTCCTAGATCCTTCATCTAGAACTAAGTAGATAACCAGAACTTGACCGATGACAATAGCCCTACATCATTACCAATAAGTAGAATGTCATCAACATACAAGATCATATAGACCACCATGCTTCCCTGCATCTTCTTATACACATAAGGCCCTTTGCTATGAAAATGTCTGGTTACATAATATAGATGCTAATATCAAGATAATCATTTAAGAACACTATCTTGACATTCTATTGCAATATCTCATAAATGAGATACACCACAATGGATAGGAGTACTCTGATGGATTTAAATATGGCTATTGGTGAAAAGGTTTCTATGGACCTGCATTTTTCACGTGCGTCCCCACTCGATCGGCGAGACTCGCTCTTATTTGTGAAAAATTAATTTTAGAAAAAGTTGGAGTCGCTACTTATTTTATTTTTTATTTTAAAGGGAAAATAAAACAAGAAAGAAAAACCCTAAAATGTGACTCCCTAATTTTTGAAAAAAAAAGCATGTCTTTCAAAAACCTAAGTTTAGGTCCGAGGATCAGGTTACTTATTGGGAAGGTACCTCTACGAGGTAGCACCCCTCTAAGCCCTAAAGAGGTCTCTACTGACTACGTTGAGGGAAATGTGGCAATCAATTGATTAATTGAGGGTACTTAGGTAGGCTAAGGTGATCTCAAAACTAGCATGTCAAACAAGAAAAACCAATCATGCTCATAAAGGAGAGTTAGGATGCGTACCTAGACCGCTCTTTAAACGCTATCACAAGATATCAAAGTTAGTTCAAATAGTATATCATCTAGTATGCATTTTATCATAAATAAGCGAACAATAAAACAATAAATCAAGATACCCAAGCATTATCAAACATAGGCACGATTCACAGATATTCACAAAATTTAAAAAGTGGGTATTAGGGGGTGTACCTGGATAGCATGAGTAATTTGTAATGTGCTTTCACAAGATATGAGGGGTTAGATAATAAATAATAAAATAAAGAAATTCTAGCATACTTGTTATTTAACTAGCATAACAAAAATGATCAAAGTATACGAAACCATCACTTATCACTTATGTTGGGTGTATAATTTCTGAAAAATAGATTAACATGATTTCAATAAGTAGCAAAGGTGGTAGCAAAATAAGTTTTTTTAAAAAGATTTTCTTATGTAGGGATTTCACCAATTCCCCAATTGATATACATGAATTTAGCCTAGAATTATCCCATTTATGTGGGACCACAAGCTTGGATTTGTGTTTGTTCAAAACCAAAATTTTATTTGAAAATTGAGAAAGATGCGAACCGATCAAAACATGGTTGTACATTATTTTAAGAAAATGTGATTTTAATTCTAAGAATTCTAAATGAATTTTTGAAATGGATTTTTAAAGGGGATGAGATTTTTTTTCTAAGAACTCTAAATGAGTTTTTGAAATGGATTTTTAAAGGGATTTTTTGAGAAAAATGTTATGTTTTAAAAATAAAATAAAATAATTTGAAAACAATAAAATGTATGAATCAAAATACCAAGCAAAACAAAAGAGAATAAAATCACAAAGTAGAAATTTTGACAACCGAGAAAATTGAAGTGGTGAGAATGGAGGCCAATCTTCACTATTTTCCTATGGCCTCCAAGAATTAAATTTAACAAACAAATGTCAAAGAAAATAACTAAACGACCTTAGATCAAATAACGTCTACTAGATATCAATCAAGAACTAACAAGGATTAATCAAGCACATAAACTGAGGATATAATCAATAATTAAATTAGATCAGTCGAATACACAAACCTATGATTAAGGTAATGTAAAATATGGTACCATAAGAACTTACAATTCTAAAACACCCGAACTGAGTAAGGATCAATCAAGAACTAGAGCTTAACACATTTAAAACATGGATATAATGACAAGGGGTCAGATAAATTAAATAATCAAAATTCTAAAGACTCGTAAACCAAATATGATCAATCCAAAAAATAACTAAAATTAATAAACATAGTGATAATGATATAGAACCAAATGAATTAATCACCTAAAAACCTAAAGCATCACATGAATCAACCAAGATGAAATAAAAATAAAATAAAATAAAATAAAATAAATAAAATAACATGATGATATGACATAGAATCAAATAAATTAATCCACTAAAATTTTAGAGCATCACACGAATTAATTAGGATGAACCCTTGAACTAAAATTAAATAAAAACAAGATGATGATGACATAAAACCAAATAAATTGATCAACTAAAACTTTAGAGACTCAAAAATTTAATAGAGTAAAAAATTAACAAACAAAGCTGTAATTTTCAATCTAATAAAAAAACAATTAATAAACTAATGGATAAAAAAGAAATCAAAAACTCAAGAACAAGGAAACTCACTTACCTTTGGAGGATGCAGCCTACTCGCTTTGGATCAGTGGCGTGTATGGTTCTCTTGAAGATACCCTGAAGATCTTTATGGAAATTGAGGTGTGGACCCCTTAAAATGCAACCTGCTGCCACTTTTCCTTCAAAACAATCTCACCATCTCAAAGTGCAACCTGCTGCCACTTTTCTTTCAAAAAAAATCTCACCCCCTCAAAGTGCAACCTGCTGCCGCTTTTCTTTCAAAAAATCTCACCCCCTCAAAGTGCAACCTGCTGCCGCTTTTCTTTCAAAAAATCTCACCCTAAAGTAGCAACCTGCCGCCACTTTTCTTTCAAAAAAACCTCACCCTAAAGTAGCAGCCTGCTGCCACTTTTCTTTTCAAAAAAACGCTCACCCTAAAGTGGCAGCCTGCTGCCACTTTTCTTTTCATCAAACTCATAGTACGCCCCATGGAGATTAATAACAATTTCTTTTCCTCATTTTGGATGGCCATGCCCTCTCTCCTATATGGTACGTCATGGCTGCCTTGTTGTCTCAGATGGCGGCTGTGGTGCTTTGTGGAGACTGAAAAATCTCCCTTTTTCCTATGCATGTGACTGCCAGCCTCTATGGGTTGTTTTAGAGCGTGCTGTGCATGGAGGGCCTGATTGAGCATGGAGAAAAAAAAAGGCTTCAATGGGCAGCGTGATGGACCTTTAATTAGCTGCATGGCCTCACATATGTCGGCGCCACCATCACTTTTGAAGATCGGCACTCTCTCCGGCGGTAGCTTCTCTTTGGTATACTGAATCCGAGTTTGATGTGACACCAACACAAAAACGCACCCTTCAACTTCCTCAATCAAAATGGACCCAGAAACTGGACCAGCAAAAAATCCCCACAATTCTTCAAGCGATCGATGAAAATGGTTCTGAGCAATATTCACTTCTCTCTTGAAACATGTATGGACTGCAGTGTGGATAAAGGTAAAGTTCCACGGCTTATAGAGGCCTTGCTATTCTGGAGTCTGGTTTAGACTCTTCTGCAGTTTCAGACATTTTTAAGGCTTCTATATTCTCAAATGACTGGAATTCTTGAATCATTATGATCTGGATGGCAAGTCGGCTCTCTCTGTCTCGTTTCTTTCCCATCCTCTCTCCCACCTAGCTCTTGAAACAAAGGAGAAATTTGACAGCTCGGAGAGAGATATGTGAGACACCCATGATGACTTTGATTCTTGTGCCAGACTATCACAAATCGGTTTCAAGGTAGGATATGACTATAAAGGCTGAAATTTGTCAGATAGATCAGAGGAGACAGAAGCTACAGCAACCGCGGTGGCGGCAATAAGAGGACATAGAAGGATTCCTGACATGGAACCCATAATTAACAACCAATACCACAAATATCTCTCATTCCAATATCAGGCCATCTTCATTCAACCCAACACGGATATCAATAATATGAATTCGATGATCACCCAGGATGCAAAAGACTACAATGACACCAACCCCTGGAATTGGACTTTGTTTAATAAAATCGGGCTGTCCAATTGACAAACCGACCACACGCACCAACTCAGAAACTTCTCCCTTCTTTTGAAGGCGAAGTGGCAGCCTTGGAGAATCGTGCGGCTGGTTCTTGTACCCCCTTCTCAAAAATATGGTGCATCTCCCTCGTGCCCCCTCTACTACTTCCTATCATCATCCTTCTCATCACACTCAGAATTTCTCTTTCTTTCTCCACCCAGTCCTCATTCCGTCCCCCTATATGCTGCCTTTTTCCTTTTTTTCTATGCCAAAAAAAACCCCCTCTTTTTCATTCCTCTTCTCCCAAGAAAAATCACATACCTCTCAATCAATTCCTCAAGAATCTTCTAAAAATCCTTCCTTCCATACCTGCTGCCACCTTGCAACCGTAGGGATCTTTTAATATGTGGACGGTCCAGATCTTTCACATGCGTGCTGGCCACTTACCATCCTTGCATGGTAATATCTTCCTTCCTTTTTTACAGGATTCTTTCCAAGTCTCTTTATTTGGTCGTGATCTTCTTTCCTTGATGGCTCCAAGTCTCGTGCAAAAATTAAAAATAAAATTGAAATAAGAAATGTGAGTCATGATTAAAATGAAATATAATGAAATAAAATAAAATGTCCAAACACATAGTCACAAAATCCAAGATATCAATTCATGGTATTAAAGAATGAATAAATAAGTAGGTAAATAAACAAATAAATTGATAAAAGTATAAAAATAAATATTAAACGTATGCAATTAAGAAAAATCAAGAAATTAAATTAATGCAATGGATTATAATAATTTAAATGTCAAACTCAAACCATCAAAAATTAGAAAATTCATTCATGCAATAAAAAGTCAAGCCAACACTCATCTTATCCCAAAAAATAAGTAACCAAAATCAAGATCATGTCTAAGTGACCTATTCTGAAAGAGTGCCTAAGTAACCTAGGGTGAATGTGTGCAAGCTAGAAGATGCTAAGTGCATCTAAATGGGCCTAAGGTGGTGCCTAATGGGCCAAGTGTATCTAAATGGGCCTAGGGTGCCTAAGTGGGCCTAGAGTGCCTAAGTGGACCTAGGGTGCCTAAGTAGGCCTCAGGTGGTGCCTAAGTAGGCCTAAGGTACCTAAGTGGGCCTAAGTGAGCCAAGTGTACCTAAGTGGGCCTAAGTGAGCCAAGTGTACCTAAGTGGGCCTAAGGGGGTGCCTAATGGGTTAAGTGTATCCTAAGTGGGCCTAGGGTGCCTAAGTGAGCCTAAGTCTAAATTAAGGCTGCCAAGGGTCACAATACGGGGTTAGATAATCCCTCAACCAGAGTCTCCGAGGTGGCTCAAAAAAGGTAAGTAGTATGAGTAGTAATGGGCCACCAAAGAATTACCGTGAAGCACTGGAAGTGAACTCAAAGACATGTGCCAAAGGGACAAAATTGAGGGTCTACAGTTTCCTATATTCAAAACAATGTTTTGAACTATAACCTTTAGCTACAAGCTAGCCACATAAATATCAATTTTTCCATCTACTCCTCTGTTCCTCTTCTAGACCAACTTACTCTTATGGGTTTTATTCATTCAGGTCCTTCTACAAGAACCCAAACTACATTAGAAACACAAGGATTCTAACTCTGCCTCCATAGCTTTTCACCAAAGATGTGCATCCACATCACTCATTGCTTTATCGTAATCTATAGGATTGATCTCATGTTTCTTTAAAATGACCTTGAAAGACTTTCCAAAATACATGATTCGGTCTGGTTGTTTAACAACCTTCCCATTACGACAAGGCATTCGTGTACTAGAAATGGGAATGGTTGTTACTGGATCCATAGTATCTTGTGTATAGTGGGACTATTTTCTAGTATTCTCCAATTTATATCATTGTTTGCCTTATTACATATCATATAGTCTTCATTAGAAATCTGGTACTTGTAACAACAAACGCCTTATGATAATCTTGACTATAAAGTAATAAACCCTAAATCCTCTTGAATATCTTATAAACTGATACACCTATTTAGAAAAAGAGGTATTATATAGCCATTAAGACATATCCCCAATGAATATGGGAAGTAATGAGAAACCAATCACTGATCTCACTATGTTTATCAAAGTTCAATATCTTCTTTCCATTACTTTATTTTGCGATAGAGTCCTTGGTGCACACAACTAGGATATCATCTCATGCTCTATATGGAAAGGATCAAACCTACTAGACACACTACCTTGATCTAATTGAAGTGTCTTGATATGTTTACCTAATAGGTTATCCGATTCCGCCTTAAATTCAATGAGTTTATCCAAGGGATCAGATTTCCTATCTACATATCCAAACCTATAGTGTTTATCAATAAAATAATCAAATACCCATACCTTCCATATATAAACACAAAAAGGTTCATACACGTGAGTATGCACTAACTCCAAACATTCCTTCGTTCCATGCTCTTTAAAAATAAATGTGCGTCTTCACTATTTTACCATCTATATAGGATTCGTAGATTAAAAGATCCTCTGGAATAAGAAGGTCAAGACTTAATGAGTATTTGGATCCTATTTAGATTAATATGACCTAGGCATTAGTAGCCAAATGTTTAATTAGTGCTTGGTTCTTTCTTTTAGTGAGATCTGACTATTCTCATTTATTGACAAAGTGATAATGGAGTCTCACACAAAAAGGTAGTAACTCTCACAAACTTGCACAACTAATCTTGCAACTGAAGCTAAGGTATATACAATCCCATCATGTGACATTCTCACTTGTTGAAAACCTTGTAAATAATTATAGATAATGGGCCTGGAATCTTCTGTTCACCACAATTGGTGAAATCCACCACTATTTATATAACGATGAGAATATGATGTGTGTTTGCCTATCCTTAGGCACTCTGAGCATTCCTTTTCTAGTGTCCTAAAAGGTCACAAAGGAATCAATGCCCATGAGTTTGTTCTCTCATTCTTTTTCTAGAAATTTCTTTATTTGGTGTTGTTATTCTTCTTCTTAGTAGAAGAGCTTGAAGAACCTTGACTTCCATATGAACACCCTTCCACTCTTTGAGAATCTTCTTACCCATCCCAAAAGAATCTGGTAAGATCTCTAAGATAACATGAATCCTGGTGTTCATAATAGTCTTAAGGGCAACTTGTTTACTTAACTTACCCTTATCACCAAATAACCCTTGCAACTTTGAAGAAAATATCATAGACTACGATAATAGACATGTGTTGCTTTTGCAACACATTATCTAAAGACCCAAGTATGAGAGACTTAGTCTTTTGATCTGTCTTATGCCACCTTTGATATGCTTCTCTTACTTTATGATAGGTTTGTTCAAAGGAAATAACAAACTTTACCAAAAATAGCTTCTATGCAATTAATACTATATCCAGATTATTTCCAATCTAAAATTAGGTCTAATTTAAATAAAAGATAAAAGGTGACAGGTTAAAGACATGATATCCATAATAAAAATAATAATTCCATCCCTTATTAAAAGGAATTAAGCATTCAAGGCAAATTGGTAATTAATTTAGCAAATTTGTAGTGCTCTCAAACTACATGTATCCATGCAAGGTAACCTAGTATCATAAGAATCAAGCTTACTTTAAGCAGGTTATGACTCTTATTACTAGGTAGAGACCCTCTCGAATTACTCAACCTGCCTTAAACTTTCAAAGGTTATCCTAAGGCATTGATCAACATACCTTTATGTTGAGCCCTTAGCCCATGCAAGTGGGACCACTTTAGGTGATTCTACCACTTCATGTCTACCACTTGACATCAATGTTACCAAGTGAAGAGTTCTATCTTTAGGATTGGCTACTCCCACTACAAACATATATAGTCTTGTCCGTAAAGGATAGTCCATATCCCTTGATTCCTTGGGTCATCCCATCTTTAGAATGGAAATCAAAATGGGATCGATCTTGGAGGCTATGGGCTTGCCTATGGCTTGCTCCCACTTAATATTTTGGAAGAGAGACTTTAAGATAATTTTGGTAACTATTTTAAAATAAATTATCTGTCAAAAAAATTTCCAAAACTTTTATTTATTACTTGAATTGGAACTCCTATGCCAAATAAGGATATCTTTCATATTCCTTATCTTTAAACTTTCCTTTTCAAATTAAACGATTTTCTCTTTCTCTTAGGGAGGGAAAGCCTGAAGGACCAGTGTAGGTGTAATTCTCATTCTCTCTAAGGGGGAGATCTTGGAGAACTACCTAACCCAAAAAAAAAGGAAAGTCCCAAAAGGAATTTGAAATTCCAAATGAAAACAACCAATTTCTTAAATAAATAATAATGGAAATAAAACTCATGAAAATTTATTCTTTTAAGAAAATCCAAAATTACCATTTTAATTTATTTTATTTGAAACAATATCTTGGTAAGCTATCTTAATCATGAATTATCTATCATATATTTTTCCAAAAATAATTTATTTCTTTATTTTAGAATATTGTGCTAAATAGGAAAGATTTTATTTCACAAGGACTTGAAAAAATAAAACTTCTTCCTTAAAATAAAAAGATTCTTAGAGATTTTAAAATTGAAAAATCAAATTAAGGAATTTAAAACATCAATTAAATATTTTATTAAACAATGTATGCAAGTAAAAAAATCCTTAACAAATTAGTATCTACAACAATTACTACTTTTATGGCATAATTTCTGATTTTATTTTTAATAACAAATCACTTTTGAAAAATTAGTAATTAATAATTAAAAATAATAAATACATAGTGAGATTATTTAAAAATAAAATAATCAATTATTAATTAAGATGTGGTTGGATACTTTACAAAAAAAACTTTTTATGTATATAATTACTATTATATAGTGTATTTTTTATTTTGTAAAATAGTAATATAGTAGTTATGCATATAGTACAATATATCATACGATATAATATGTAACTTACAATATATATTTATAAAAAATATATGATATCTTTATACACACAAATTATATTTGGAATTCTAGATCAATGGAATGCCTTTAGAGAAACTAGACTATTTATTTGATAAATTCCAATAGTAACAATTTTTTAAAAACTAAGCAATAATTAAAAAATATTCCTACTAGCTTAAACTAGGTAATTAAATATTAATATAAATTTACTTTTTGAGTGAACTAGCTTAAGGGTTGAAATTTGTGTTGGTAAGTCATATTTATGTTGTGTCAAACCCGACACGAATAATAATCTGGTTAAAAATGTAAACCTAAAATAATACACAATTACTAAACAAGTAACATGTCATATAACTCATTTGTCCCATTTAATAATTAGGTCTTCTCATTTAATAATCAAGTTGAGTTAGGTCTTGTGCTAATTTATATGACTAATATGTTTATGACTCAACTGACCTATTTATTTAAAATCAAATTTAAAATGTGTCAAATATGGATTAAATATTTTAAAGTTATAATTAAACTAATCAACACAGTTATTAAATTAATTAATTGATGTCAAATTTTGTTATGCATGTTGACCCAAAGACTACTTAGTTATTAAATGAGTTATATAGGTCACCATGAATTTGACTCAAACTCAATTATACTCAACTCAAACCCATAAAAAGTATGTTAGATTCAAGTCCTGTTGATGAAATGTATCAAATTTTATCATCCTTAAACAAGCATGATGTTGAATGATAACAAATTAGAGGACTATAGTTTATTCATAGCTAATATAAATTTTATTCTAGACTTCTGGATTAAAGTGAAAACTTCGAAATTGAGCTAAAATAAAAGTATGATTAATAGAAAACATTGGAATAATGCTGAAGTGTAATACTTGAACCAACATCAATAAAATAATGATCAAAATGAGATTAGAGTTCTACATCCTTTTTTTTTTTTTTTCTTTCTATTGTATTTCAAACGAAAATATCAAACATCATAAAACACTATAAAGGTAAATCATATAATAATTTATGATATATTTCAATTACTTTTATAACTATATTTTTTATAAAAAAAATTATTAAAAAATGTATACAAGTATAAAAATTCCTTTACAAGTTAGTCGCTATATTAGTTACTATTTTAAGGTATAATTTATGATTTTATTCTTAATAACTAATGACTTTTAGTAAATTAGTAATTAGTAATTAAAATAATAAATGAATCTTGAAATCATTAAAAAATAAAATAATAAATTATTAATAAAGATATGATTGGATACTTTACAAAAAAAAAAAAAAAAAAACTTTAATTTACACATACATGTTTTATTTTGTAAATAGTAATATAGTAGTTAGGCATATAGTGTCATATATTATATCATATAATATTTATCTTGCAATCATATATTTATTAATAATTATATATCTCTATAAACCAAAGTCATATTTGGAATTTTATGTAAATAAAATGTCTTTATAGATGCTAGGCAATTTATTTGATAAATTCCATTTTGAACAATTATTTAAAAACCAAGTAATAATTAAAAAAAAAAAATCTATTACTTTAAACTATGTAATTAAAAGTTAGTATAAGTTTACTTCTTAAGTAGACAAGGTATGATTTTGAATGAGAACAAATTAGTGGACTGTAGCTTATTCATAACTAACTTAAATTCAATACTATTTTAGAGTTGTATAGATAAGTTTTACCTAATATAATAAAAGTCATTTAGTATTATTTATATTTGGGTAACATCATATAATAATATTGAAATTTAAATAAATTTATATTATGGGATATAATCTTACATGTCTTGAATTATTTGTTGTTATTATTTATAAAAAAATATATAAGTAACATATTACAATATAATAATTAATTGCTCAAATAATTTACCTTTTTTATTATTTTATAACAATACTATTATTACGTTACAAAACATTTAAATTTAAATAAATCTATATTGTAGTATTTCATTTTATGGATCTTTAATTATTTTTTTATTATTTATAGAAATAAAATATTATAGTATAAATATTAAGTCTCAAAAAATACATATGTTATTTCACAATATAAATTATATAGTTATTTATCAACATTACTTATTAATATCACAATTTAATACTGATAAAATTACTCAATTTGTTAAGAAATAATATAACCACTTAGTGAAACCATTTTGCAAGCAAATATATATATAAAAAGTTGTAACTTTTAGTCACCAAAAATTGTAATTAGTGACAAATACTTTTGTGAGAAAATATTTTTTTCTATCACAAAAGTGTTTGTGCCAAAAAAATGATGATGCCAAAATTTTCCCATCATGTCTTTTAGTGATGAAATTTCAAATTTGTCAGAATTTTGTTAAAAAAAAAAAAATTTGACACTACTGACAACATCTAAAATTTCATCAATAAAAGTTACTTTTAGTGACAAAAGTATAATTCACCCCTAAATTCCATTGATTTCTCCACATTATTAAATTTGAAAAGACAAAATAGAGAGGAAAAAGAGACAAGAGAAAGGTCTATAGAGAAGTTTGGTTCGAAGGGTTAGAAAGAAGAAACTTTTTTTACTTGCTTCATTTTGAAATTTAACGTAAGTTCTTCACATATGATTTGCTTTTTAGATTCTTTTACCTTTCTATAACCACGAGATTAATAGGAAGAAGAATTGAGGAAATGAGGAAAGTGGTTGTGGCAAAGAAATAATAAAGTAATGATAAGATTTGGGTTGTGGGTACGAGATAAGTAAAAATAGTAGTAAATTAATAAATAATTACCTACTTCCTACCATAAAAAAAAAAAAAAGGAATATTAACATTAATAATTCAACAAAACCCATTAATGTAATTATGGGAAGTGAAAATGATAATAATGATATGGTTAATAAAAAATTTAATTAAAAAAATAGAACTTTAGAAAAGGGTTTGGAATTAAGTATAATTGATATTAGTGAGGGGAAATCGAGATAAGAAGGGTTTCCTTTGAAAACAGCTTTACAATTAATTATTTAGGAGTTTTAAATTAAGATTGAACTTAGTATTGATTTCTAAAAATCTTTAAAGTGTTCAGGATGATCTTCGAATTTATTATTTAGATATTTTTAATTAGTTTTGGGTTAGAAATTTATATTATTTTTATTTATGCTCTAATCATTGTTATGAATCAATCTGAGGAAGTTGTCAACTAATTACTTATTGGATTTGCTCGTTAAGGTCATTCATGTGTTGGACACTTGGGTTTGATAAGTGAAATGACCATGGTGTTTTTAATCTTCCGGTGTCACAATTAATATAACTGAAAAACTATTTTCTAAAATATTTTTGAAAAATGGTTCATTGTTTTGAAATCAAAATAGTAATTTTCATATTTAAAAAATAGAAACACAATTTTGAAAATAAAGAGAAAATATCTTCCTTTTCAAAAATTGTTTCTTGTTAAGGTAAAAATAGACATTCAAAATAATTAAACCAAATATTGCATAAATATGTATAATATGGAGAAAAAAATTATATTAAAGCTCCACAAATAGTAGGGAATCTATTCCAAAAGTTTAAAACGAAATGTGAGGGAAAAAAAAATCGTGTGAAAAAACAGGAGAAAAAAGTGAAAAAAAATAAAAGAAGTTTAAATTAACTTGATCAAATTTTCACGTCTTAAATTTTATTCATCATTTGTTCTGTTTATAAATAATTTAAAAATATATAAATCTTTACATAATTTATTTGTATAATGATTTTTCTTCGTATATGGTACAATAAACCAAACAAGGAAGTTTGAATTATTTCTTATTTTACTTTTCCTTTTTATTTTTTCTTTTTTCAGATAATAGTTTTTGTAAGCCGGCTATATATTGTATTTGTTCTGAAAATTGTTATTTTTAAATCTATAATTATTTTTTATTATTATTATTATTTTTTAAAAAGGTGGAGATCCTATGTTTGAAAATGTCTGAATGTTGTCTTTTCCGTTTAAACTAAACTCTATGTGTCTTTTCACCTGTCAGGCTGCCCCCAAGTCCTGTGCTTAACCCTCCTTCAGTTTTATGGACAATCTTCTAATCCTTTAACCTAAGCTTTTGTTTCAACAACTGAGGAATTAATTGTGATGAACTAGTAAGAAGCGTTTGGCCAGCATCACCGCCAACAGATAAAAGGGATATGATCCTAACAGCCTGTACTGCTATACGAAAACAGAGCATCTGCAATTAATAAACTAGTCTCGTGTGATCTTGAATCAAAATCGAAGCCGGCATGGAGGAAATATGCAAAGGAAACCAATATTTATTTGATGGTGCATGCAATTTATCTGTGCACTGTCTTATCGAGATTAAAGCCGGTATGGAGGAAATATGCAAAGGAAACCAATATTTATTTGATGGTGAGCATGTTGAATGATTTCATGGCTTACCTAATTTTAATATTCGAAAAAAAACTGATTTGAATGTCTGGATTGACCCTCCAATTGGGCAAGGAATTTTTGATCGGCCAAATTTCCATTTTCAATATATACAAATTTGGAAACCTAAACCTATGGATTGTTTCTTTCCTATAATGGAATCCTATATTCCTTCTCAAAGCAGCGCTGACTTTTCCCTTCCTACCAAATACAAAGAGAAAATCTTGACTAGTCTTGATAAAGGTACCGTATATATACGAGGTCAAAGTTTTAAAAGTATTCTACATATATTTTAGATTTATTCTAAAATAATGTGTTTGAGCAATTTCTTGGTCAATTCTCAGAGTCAAACTTGTATTTTGAATTAGAAAATTCAAGAGATTCTAAGAAACTCGTCTTCTACGATGCACAACCTGATTGAAGGTGAGCTGTGAGAAATTTTCACAATTGGTAGCATTCTTCAGGCATTTGGTTTATTTAAATTTTGGTAAGTAATCAAATATCATACACAACGTGCTCTTTGAAGTGGTCCTGGAAGAACGTTCAAAACCAATACACATTCAAATTACTTCTCTTATATTGATACGCGGTGGCGAGGAATTGTTGTACCCCAGGAAAATCATCTTGAATAGATTATGAATTATATATTAAAGAAATACACCAAAAGTTCGACAGAAACCGGCTGTTCAGCTTCCACCTCCAGCCTCTATAAATACCTTTAAGAATTCATCTATTCATGTCAAAGAGAAGATAAATCGTGCTTATTAGAAATAGTAAGAAAATTGAAGGAGTTGTGTTTAGGACAAGAGAAGAGGCTTTTACTCCAAAGAAGATGTGGCTGATCATGAAGGTTTTCCTCTTGCAAATTTTAGCGTTTCTGCTTTTTGGTGGTGGCATCCATTGCCAAGCTTCAACTCGTCGGCTTACTTTTGTGGTAAATACTATATATGATTCTTTCCTTAACACCACCTTTTGATCATAATATTTAGGGAGTAGTATGGCTCTCATTTTCCACCGTATGACCCTCATGGGGCCTTCAAGTACCCTAGTGTGGTTGGGTCGTTCATGCGTGCTATCAATTTCTAATTGGTTATACACTTGCATGAATGGATCGATGCAACTATTCATGCATGTAATATTTCTTTCGGGATGAGGTTGCATGGTTAACTTTTAATTGGTTGCAGGTGAAGGAAGCTTCATATACAAGGCTTTGTAGCATCAAGAACATCTTAACAGTAAATGGACAATTTCCAGGACCAACTATATATGCTAAGAAAGGAGAGACGATCATTGTTGACGTTTATAATAGGGGAAAAGAAAATATCACCATTCACTGGTAGGTCCTATGCGTGTCTCATAGAAAGATAGCAGTCAGCAGCATGCCTGCATGACATACATTCTTTTATTTCTAAGAGGGGGCTGCAATGTATTGCTTTGTAAATAAAGTTAAATTTAAAACAATATTTTAGGGTTATTTGCATCAGTTCCATTGAAATACAGTTGATGCCTCTTGTTACTATGATAATATGTTAGTCCGAAAGTTAGTACTAGTTTTAACGTATAGTTATTGTTTTGCAGGCATGGGGTGAACATGCCTAGATATCCATGGACAGATGGTCCCGAGTATATCACACAATGCCCAATTCAACCAGGGTTAAAGTTTAGCCAGAAGATCATCCTGTCCTCTGAGGAAGGCACTCTATGGTGGCATGCTCACAGTGACTGGACCCGAGCCACCGTTCACGGAGCTATAATCGTTTATCCCAAGAATGGAACCAAGTATCCTTTTCCCAAACCTAACGCAGAAATTCCCATCATATTAGGTATAAGTGTAGTTACTTTTAAAGGTTAATTTACATATCATGAATTAACCAACAAAGCGAAATCTAAATTATTGGAGTTGTTGAAATGCAGGACAATGGTGGAAGAGTGATGTGAATGCGGTTCGAGATGAAGGGCTTGCAAGCGGAGCTGACCCCAATGCCTCTGATTCTTTATTGATAAATGGACAACCCGGTGATCTATATCCATGCTCAAAATCAGGTATAAAGTTTAACTTCCCATTTTAAAATTGTACACCGATCTCATTTTCTTGTATGTTAACCATATTACTTTTTCTTATTAACATCAACACATTTAAAACTTAATGCTAAGAAAGAGGAATATAGCTATGAGGATGGTAGAGCCATGATTTAACACAAGAGAAAAGGCTAGCTAGTCCAAATATAATTTTGAACTATGGAGCCAAATTTACACCCCTAATCAATCAATCACTTCATAATTGGTGGATCCTCATGGAAATTTTTTCCTTTTCTTTTCGCTAGTCATAAGTATACAAATTTCCCTTTGTAATTGCAGGCACATTCAAGCTAACGGTGGATCATGGAAAGACCTATCTACTTCGCATAATCAATGCCGCCTTACACGAGGCTCTCTTCTTCTCAATTGCCAAGCATAAAATGACAGTGGTTGGAACAGATGGTAGCTACACGAAACCGTTGACACAAGATTATATCACAATATATCCTGGCCAAACCTTCGATGTCTTACTAGAAGCTAACCAACGCCCGGATCACTATTACATGGCGGCTAAAACTTATTCCATTGCTCCGGTAGCTCAAAATTTTTATGATAACACAACCACCACAGCTATTGTACAGTACAGGGGATATCACACTCCATCTTCACCTCCCTCCTTGCCTCATTTTCCTGAATACAATGACACAAATGCATCGGTTCAGGTCATGGCCGGCCTCCGAAGCTTAGCAGATGCAGAACATCCTTCCAATGTCCCATTGAGCCCGAGCACTAAACTGATTTACACTGTTTCTGTAAACTCGTTCCTATGCCCCAATAATTCCTGTGCAGGGCCCAATGGGACGCGGTTCTCCGCAAGTATAAACAACATAAGCTTCCAATCCCCTACAATTGACATACTACAAGCTTACTATTATAACATCAGTGGTGTATATGGAGATAAATTTCCTAGCGTTCCACCACTGGTGTTCGATTTTACAGCTACTTATCTTCCATTAGAGTATCAGACACCGGAAAACGGAACAGAAGTAAGGGTGCTCGAGTATAACTCCACAGTGGAGATTGTTTTTCAAGGGACAAACTTGGTTGCAGGGACACACCACCCCATGCATCTCCATGGATACAGTTTCTACCTTGTTGGATGGGGATTTGGGAATTTCGATAAAAATAGGGACCCTTTGCGCTATAATCTGGTGGATCCTCCCCTTCAGAGTACCATCTCTGTTCCTACAAATGGTTGGGCTGCAATCAGATTCGAGGCATCCAACCCTGGTATGTTACAAGCACTCATGTCCTCTATTAAAAAAAACCCTTGAAACTGCCAACCTGTATACCAAGGAAATAATTTTTCTTAATATTGCAATAAATTAGATGTAATGTTGGTATATTTTCTGTGTTGCAGGGGTGTGGTTCATGCACTGCCATGTAGAACGCCATCTGACTTGGGGCATGGAAACTGCGTTCATAGTGAAAAATGGTAAACACCCAGAAGCTCAAATGCTGCCTCCGCCATCCGACATGCCACCATGTTGAAGCTGCAAAGAATTAACATGCCCAAGATTTCATTGATTGTTTGCATTATTCAGATTTCATTATTTATTTTTTTGTTCAAAAAAATTGTAGAATATTGTAAAGTTGTAGATTTCATTATTTATTTTTTGTTCAAAAAAATTGTAGAATATTGTAAAGTTTTAGATTATTGTGTCTGGGATTATTATATAATTTGTCATTTTCTTGGATTGTTAAAAGTCTACGAAGATAATGTTGTAGAATAATCTTTGAGATATGCAATGGTGGAATTTGCTATGGAAGTCTTGATTTGACAACTTTTGCCCATTCCAATTTTATTCAACGTGATAAAATATCATGTTGTATTACAAAAGTTTGAAATTATCTTTCATTTGACATTTTTTACTTATCTATATTTTATTCCAAATCTATAGAAGGTAAGGTATCATATTAATAATTAAAAAAATTATAAATGATATAGTTTAGAGTAATTAGAGTATTCAAATATTTTAAAATTAGACTACCATCTAAATGGATACTTGTGAAAAAGGTCATGAAATGATTTGTTTAATTTTTACTTTTACAACTCAAAATATTTTGCAAATAAGAAAATTTTAATGAAGTCTTACACAATTGAGATAAAATCAGTTTTTTTCTATTTATTTATTTCAAATTAAAATAAGCACTTTTTTCCTAAATTTAAAATAATTGATATATAATTTATATTTTTACCTCCTATTTTAGTAACAATATCACAAGACTACACCAAGATAAAGGGAAAAAAAACATAAAAAAATAAAAAAATCTTCCATTTCCATTGCATGGGGACAAATTGAGTCTAACCACACATTGAAGGAACTCCAAGTCTATTTTTAGTGATTTAATTACTTTTCAACCCTCATTTATTTTTATTTTTTATTTTTATTTTACATTAGAGCAAACCCTTTCCTACTTCCTTAATTTAAATAACTAGTAAAAACAAATCATTTTTAATTTTTTGTTTTTTAAATGTAAGTTAAAAAAAAATATTTAAAAATTATTTTAAGTGATTTTTTGGATTTTTGAAAGTGATTTTCAAATATACATACACACACACACACACACACATATATATATATATATAAATTTTATTTGGATTGACTTTTAAGAGTTAAATAAAAGTTTTTACACCTATTTAATTATTTTGTTAAAAAAAAAAACTTATAACTTTAAAATAAAAAAGTTCCATGTAGAAATCATAAAAATGTTATTTCTTATAAGAATTTTATAATTCTATTTTTGTTTATATAAGAAGTTCTTTCATGTTTAATAAAACTTTTACAATATCAATATTTCCCCTTAAAAATTATTACTTTAATTTTGATTTTAATTTTCAATTAAAGCAAAAAATATGAAGCTATCCCGAATTTGACCTTACCATCCACCTAATTAATTTTTATAAGAAAGTGTCACTTTTTTATATTTAGAAGGGCTTTTATTTATTTATTTATTTTTAAATCATTCCCAAATGAAATTTATAAGAAACAAAGAAAAAGTTTGCTCCAATATTAGAAAGAAATACAATTTTTAAAACATGGATTGAAGCGATTATAGAACTTTATTACATATTTAAAATTAGGATCTCCTAATTTCTTACAACTTCAATCTCCAATATCCATTCTTTATCTAAAATCTAACATAAGGAATTGTTGTCTACTCATAATATAGGACATGAAATATAATTTTGTTTTAGGCAACATCAAATTCAATGCATTAAAATCAAAGAGCAAGTGAAGATCCAGATTTCTCCCTGTGCATGGTATGGTATTTGACAATGGTGCATATGAAATTTATTTCTAGTTAAACCATTTTTATTATATAATTTTAGATGTGTTTGCTTTTTTATTGAATAAAAAAAGCTAAAATATTTGATTTTTTTCTATTTAATTAAAAATAACCTGTTAATATCAACCAACATAACTAAACTAAGCCTATTAATAATAAGTTCACTTTAATTATGTTGGTTGATATCAACATGTTACTTTTAGTTGAATAAAAAAAAAAATCAAATATTTTAATTTGTTTCTATTCGATCAAAAAATTAAACACCATCTTAGTGTTAGAAATACCCGTTGTATTTCAAATCAAAATTAAAGGACAACAACCTTTTTATTTCAATAATACAATAATATAGTTATTATTATTATGGCTAAAAATCAGCTTATCATTTGAGCAAATACATATATACATATATACATACACACACATATATATAATGCCAATATTATTATTTTAGGCTATGGAATAAATCTTTCATGCAATCATTTCAATGATTCCTTTAAATAACAGAAAGAGATATTTAATTTACAAATTTTGTGCAGAGATAGGATAAAAAAAAACTAATATAAAATATAGATATAAACTCCTCTAGCAAGCCCAATGATTAAAACCTAAATAATAATATTTTTAATACTTAAACTATATTCATATTTAATATTTGGTTTTAATTTTACCTTTTTGCTTTATTTTATATTAAGTCCATATTTTTAGGTTTAATATGTTTTTTTTTTATAGTATTTTCCTCTTAATTTTTACAGATTTATATTAGATGTTGGAAGATGTCTTTTTATATAATTGGATACCTATGGACCCCGCATTTTGGCTCGATGCATTCCCACTTGATGGCGAAACTCATTTTTTATTTGAAAATGATTTATTTATTGGAAAATGACTTGGAGTCGCCACTTATTTTTGTTTTATTTTTAAAGGGTAAACAAAATAAGAAAGAAAAACCCTAAGTGTGACTCTCTATTTGGAAAAGCAGGTCTGTGAAAAACCAAATTTGGGCTCGAGGGTCAGGTTACTTATCGGGAAGGTACGGTAAAGACCGTAGCACCCCTCTAAGTCCCTAAAATGGGTCTCTACTAATAAGATGAAACAAGCATGACAATTGATTGATTAAGCATGGATATCGAATAGTGATCAAATGTGCGAAAGCAAGACACGCATGATAACAAATAAATCAATAAACACAATCGGGCATAGGACGTACCTTAGTCCCAAGCTGAGCGCTATCATAAGAGACAAGGTTAGTGCACAAATATAAAATAATCGTATGCATGTCTTGGAGTGGAATGAGTCAATCATGTATAGCAAACAAACCAATCAATCATAAAATCACATAAATTGGGCCTTCACCAAAACCCAGTTTATCTTGCACGAATTAGTCTCACAAATTCCATTATTTTGGAATTATGAGAATTGCATTCATGCTTATGTAAAATCAAGAGAAACAAAAGATTATTTGAGAACCAAAGTAGAATTAAAACCGTTCGAGAGAAAACTGGATTTTTGGAATTTATCTGAAAATGGGAGTCTCGAAAAATTATTTGAAAATAGGAGTCTTGGGAATTAAATTTGAAAGAAATTGAAATTTTGGAGAGTTATGTAAAGATAGAATTTAAAATAAATAAATAAATGGATAAATAGAATAATAATAAAGACGATAATGATAATGATTAAACAAGTAAATGTGAAAATTGGAATTTTAAAAATTGAGAATTAAATTTGGAAATAGAGATTTTGAAGAATTTATTTTTGAAGATAAATAAATTAATAATAATAACGAAAATAATGATGATTAAATAAATAAATGTGAAAATTGGAATTTTGGAAATTGGAAATTGAATTTAGAAATTGGAAATTTGAAGAATTATTTAGAGATGGAATTTTAAATAAATGAATAAGTGAATAAATAAATAAATGCAATAATAATAATAACGAAAATAATAATAATTAAATAAATAAATGTGAAAATTGTCTGAGAATTGAATTTATGAATATTTAATTTGAAAGGCGAAAGAGTTTCAAAAATTTATTTGAAGGCGGCGTTTTAAAAATTAAATTCAGAATTGTGGAATTTTTAAAAAATTAAATTTAAAAATTTGGGTTTTGGAAAATTAAATTTAAAATTAGAACCTTAGAAAAATATTTCGAGGATTGAGATTTGAAGAATTAAATTTAGGAAATTGGGACTTTGGAAAATGTTTGAAAAGGGAATATTTAAAAAATTAAATTTGGACATAAAAATATGAAGAATACAAAAAAAAAAAAAAAAAAGAGATTGGCAGTGGGTAGGTTGTGTTGGTGGTGATGATGGAAATTGAAGGATGGAAGGCAAGGAAATATCATGGATGGCTTTTACGGATAAAAGAAATAGAGAAAAAAAAAAAAAAGTAATGATGAAAACTGGAAATGAAGACTTCTAAAGGCATCCTAATTAAATGCTGCCCCCACTTTCAGCATGTACTCATCTGCTGGGAGATCAAAAACTTTACCACCTATTTAAAGGAACAAAAGGCATGGAAGAAAAGCTGCAAACAGTCCACAGCTGATTCTCCTATTGGGCTCGGCAGTCAATCACAGAGCTCGTTCACATATTCCAATACACGTTCTTGTGTCTGATTTTGCCGGAGCTGGCTTTGCATCCAAACATATTACTTAAACCAAAGAAAAGAGAAAACACAACCAGACTGTACACCGCAAAGGAGTGAAGAAAAGCGCCGAACCCATGGGATGCTCCCCCTTGAAATTCACCTGTGAAGCCTTGTATCACGGCAACCACCTCGGCAGATTCTGGAGGCAGTGGCGGCTCACGGCATTCCGGCGGCAAAGAGAACGAACCGTTGTAGGCGCCATCAAAGAGGCCGAAGGAGGCAACAAATGAATGGGTAGTGGGATGGCTGTGAGATGGGGGACTGAAACTGACAGTGGTGCAAGCATTGTGGGCGTCAACCGGAGGTGGTGGAGCTATGGCGCGCGAATGGGGCAACTCCATGGGTGCTAAGGTGTAGCGGGTGGTGTGTGGAGAAGAGGCGACAGTGATGGTCGCCAAGGAGATCAATAATGGTGATGGAATAACGGCGTTGTGCCATGGGTGTGACGGAGAGATTTGATCGTTGGATTCAAACGTTTGGGTTACATAGCAATACGGGCATCCAGGAGTATTCGTTTGTGTGAAAGGTGGTATACGGGGTTCTCTCAGGAACATCCCAACGAAGATGGCCAAACCAACTGGCTGGGATACTCCCCAAACACAGCACAGACCAAAACAGAGCATAATTTATGATTCTATAAAAAAACCAAAAAAAGCAAACAGAAAGTATATGCAGACCAACTCCGATATGTATTGATCTCTAATGCCCACTCTCAATCATTATAAATGTAATGATCGGGTATTTTATGCCACGTTAGCATTTTAGTTTGAAAAGTCTTATTTTGTGTGATGGTTGAAAAGTCAAAAAGAAAAGTGTTTGGAGAACACGTGTCAATTTCGGATTGGTGAATTTCGTTTTATTGTGTCGGTCAATTAAACGAGTTGAAATTTTATGCCATGTCAGCCTTAGAGTAGAAAATTTCTTAGGATTTTAGAAATTGAAATTTTCCGAAAAATTAAGAAAAATTAAATTAAATTGATGAATAATAAAATTGAGAAAAATTAGTTTTAGATTGGTGTTAATAAATAAACTGTGTGTTAAAAAAAAAATGAATTGGAAATCAAATAAAACAATTAGAATAAAGAAAAGAAAAGAAAATAAAAGAAATAAAATAAAAATATTCAATGGGCTTTGAATATTGGCCGTTTAAGGTAATGGGTTGTAAAAGAAAAAAATAATAATAATAATGGAGTTGGGCTTTTGGTTTTGGGCTTAAGTGGGTGATGTCTTTAAAAAAAAAAAAAAGAGATATGAAATGGATTGGGCTTAGACATGAATTGGGCTTAGATATGGGCTGGTGGTAGGAAGCCTTTGTTGTTAAAAAAAAAAAAAAAAAAAGGAAAAGGGGGAGAATTGGAAAACTGGCAGCACGCGGGGAGAGAGAGAGAAGGGCTACTGCAGAAAATTTGGTCACTCGCCGGATCTTTGATCGGCCGTTTGGATGGCCAAACGACCTCCGTTTCGGCCCAAATTCGGAGGAAGTGCTCTATTCGACTAGAGGAACAAGTCTACGGTGGCTGATTTCATTTTTATCAGTCAACTTCTCAGATTTGTGGTAGGGGAAAACTAACCCTAAAACTCAAATTTAATGTATTTTTCATAGGAAAAAAATTATAAATCTGATAATTATGAGTTAATTAGGTAATTGTGACGTTGTGTGAATTTTCTGGAATGATTTGGGATTTTTTTCTGGATTTTTTGTAATTTCCAGAATTCTTTGTAATTAATAAATATTTATTTTAGGTTGTTAAAAATTGGTAGAAATGTAGGAAAATTCCGGAATTAGGGCAAGATTTCAAATCTAGTGATTTATGAATTTTTGAAAACTGATTGGAATAATTGCGGTAATTTTATTGTGGAAAATTAGTTATTTTCACATATTAGGAATTATTAGAATTATTGAAAAATTCTGAAATTGTGGTATAAATTCAAGTATGTTGATGTGTGAATTTCCGAAAATTTGTTGGTATATTTTCGGGAATTTTAATGTGAAAATTTTATTTTATTGGGTTATTGAGAATGTTAGAACTATTGGAATTGTAGAAATTATTGAGGAATTTTGAAGTTTGTGGCATTCACTTGCATCATGGTTGTATGAAGAAATGAAAAAAAAAAAAAAATTGTGAAAAGTGTATGAAATGGAAAAAAAAAATGAAATAGTGATGAAAAGTGAAAGCCCGTGTGAGGCGAACTAAGAAGGCAGAGAGATCCCTAGGGTGAAAGACCCAAAAGTTTATCCCGGGAAGACTCCGAATGGGGAGTGTATTTGGGTGCGGACGCGTATCCTTCGGTGAAAGCCTGAGAACGATAGTGCATTGTATGATTGTGTGTCACATGTTCATGTGCATTTATTTAATACTGTTGACATGTTCCTGTTGTGTTATGTGAAACTTAGTAATCCCCCTTAACCCCCTTGGGTGTTAGACACCTTACTGAGCAATGTGGAAATGCTCACCCCTTCCTTTTTATATATTTTAGATGTAGATATTATTTCTGAGGATCCGCAGGTGGGGCAAGGAGGACATCAGGATGCTCCTGGAGCGGCCTAGGGGAGCGTATTATTTTTATTGTGTTTATGGTTTTGGGATCTATTTTAGTATTTATGAACAATGGATTGGTAATGAGACATTATTTTTGTTTAAATTGCTTAATGGTGAACCTTTGTTTTTGGATTATAATGAAATTCATTTGAGCTTGTTGTTTTTGATAAATGTTTGGGATATTATTAGTAGTTGAGTACTCTAGTGGGATGTATATGTAGAAAAAAAAAAAAAAAAATTCAGAGTTGTTTTGGTTGACTGCCAACGTGGAATAGGAGAAACCCTTAGGGTCAAACCTTTGACCTGGGGTCACGGGCCAAATTTTGGGTCGCCCGGAATTTGGGTCGTGACAATAAACGAAAATACCTATCAGCGAAAAAAAGAAAGAAAGAAAGAAAAACAGAATGGTGTAAAAAAAAGAAAACAGAGCATACAATGGTTGCACCCGAATAGCTGCACTCGAGCGAGGATTGCTCCTCCAAGCACTTGAGTCCTGTAGCTTTTCCCAACCCCCTAACAGCTAGCTCAACCCGCCTCCTCGCTTGCTCTCCCAAAAATTCCCCCCAAACCCCGCTCCTCCTTTGCTCACCTTTTCAAAATGCCTCCCCCTTCCCTCTCCAAGAAAAACTGAAAAATCTCTCCCTAGCTCGCTCCGGAAGCCAACGAAAATATCTCCCTCCGCCACAGCCTGTAACCAGCCACCTTTTGTCTCAACTGTCCCCCCTTTCAAGCGGCTGTGTCTCCTTTCTGCTCAGACAACTCACCCATCAGTCCCATCTAGCCGCCCTATGCAGCCCATTCTCGGGTTGATGAAGAAGCAGGAAAGAAGGAAAAAGAAGAAAATAATATTAAAAAAAAACAAAAGAAAATCCTCTCATCTGAGGGGGTCTACAATACCTTTTTTTTTTTTTTGTTTATTTTTTGCATAATTACCATATATTCCCCACCTATGATTGTCATATGGTTCACACATCATTAACCATCTAATAAGAGAGCTTAACATATTCTAGTCATTTTCATGCTAAAGAGGGTCCACAAGTTGCTGCCCATGCCAAAAAAATGAAGCAAAAGTTGACTTCAAATCTTGATTAGTTGCCACCAATTGTCCAAATTTGCCCTGAGGTTCATTCACCTTTCTTATCTTATGAATTGGTGTGAAGAAGGGAGGAATGCTGATTGAAGAAGGGAGTAAAAATATGATGTCAAATAGAGTAGTAGATGTAGAAATGCAGAATAAAGAGGAAGAATATACAATCTTGTTGTAGTTCTTAATTTTTATTTATAAAGATTGTGTTTGGTTTTTAGAAAATGCAAGGGAAAGGACAAAAAAAAATACTATGGAAAGTTATTTTCCTTAGTTTGGGTGACATGAGAAAATATGATGGAAAAAAATATGAAAGAAAATACTAAAGAAAATATTATAATATTTTCTTTTCTACTTTCCTTAAAAATTAGTGAGGAAAATAAGAGAGAAAAAGAAGGGCAAAAGTTGGAGGAAATTTTATCAAGCTCACATTATCTTCTTCATCAAGTCTCCAATTCACCTAACTTCCTCTTCACCAGTGGTTATGGCTTCCCACCACCGTTGACCCTTTCAACAGCCACTACCATACTCCAACCATCTTCCAGTAACTCCAAAAACCAACCTTCTTTGAGTACACAAATTCCCATGGATGAATTGCATTCTTCAAATCTAGTCAATGTGTTCAAATACATGTCTTCATATTAGGTATGGATTGAATTCCTCTCTTAACCTCACACCTTGATGTTTTGTAGATGTAGGTCGTCTCCTAATGGACCTTTTTTTTTTTCTTTTTTTTTTCATTTTTAGAAATCTTAACACCTGAATTTTGTACATATGGAAAATTTGATACTACTCTTTGTAATTGGATTTCAATGTTTCTCTCGTGTTTGCATTTTTTAATTCATGTGCTTCCATTTGATTTTGAATATAAGAATTTTTATTTTTCATTTCATACTGTAAGACTTAATAGCAACAATGAGGACATTACATGTTTGAGGAATTACCTATAAGGGAATTTAACACACCAATGATGCTATTGCTATAACCAAAGAAAAAATAACTTAGAAAGCCAAAAAAAAAAAAAAAAAGCATGCAGAACAAGTATAATAATAGTATTGTGGATTCGGTATGAGAAAATTATTGAAGAGAGAGTATTCTTGATGTGGTAGATTTGCAATTGAATGAGATTTTTAACAAGGAGCAAGATGTCCCTTCTGTGCAACCTTTTATTTGACCTTATTGGGATTTGTCTTGTTATTTTGATGTTAGCTTGGGCAGTGAAAACTTCACGAACTAAAGCTATCAACTTGTCCTTTGCCACTAGATAGTTTCTTTCTTAATAGAAATGTAGTAAGTATTCTTAGCAAATACAACTTGGTTTGGTGGTATAGTTTTTCCTCAATACTTTATTATCATGATAGAACTTGGTAAATGTCTCTTAGATCAATTCTGTGAAGTTTACAAATTCCCTCTTAAAAATTCTAAACAACTTATCTAACTTTAGAAGCCTTCTTAATTAATACACAATCAATTACAAATGTTCAAAAGATCATTCTCTCTTACAGTAGCTCTTTAGATTATTCTTGCAAAATTTCCATTGTTGGTGGAAGTCTTTAGTGCATGCATGCAGTTAATCGACTTGAAGCATTTTACTAAGAAGGTGCTTGACATAAGCCTCTATATTGAGCTAATAAGAAATTCCATCAACTTCAAACTTGGTTTCTTTCATTTGACCCTCAAATCTTCAATCTCCATCGTTTGATAGATAAGCCTAACTAGCCTTAGAAAATAGTTCATAGGCAACCCCATTAGCATTTGTCTCAAATTATACTGGAAAAAGGTCTCCATATACTATTTGTAAATGTCCCCAATAGCAAAACTTGTCATGCATGTGCCATTGGTTCTTTTTACTTGAATTACTTTATTTTTTTGGTAGTGCAGTGAAACTAGAGATCAAACTAGTTTAAGTATTTGGCTTATGAAAGGTTCGACCTAGATCACTTACTAAAAGTGGATTGGCAAACAAACCCGAGTAGTAGATGAGTGGGACAAGTATAATTGCTTGGATTTTGGAGTGTTATGGGGAATCTTGAGGCTTTGTGAGTCAAACCATGCTCATCCAAAGCTAACTTAGTGGGGCTACAATTTGATGTTGGAGGCCTAGAGCCTAACTCCCATGGCTTTATTACAAATTAAAAGTTGCTTATGGCATAAGCATGATCTAAAATTTAAAGTCCTTTTATTGTGGGACTTAATAATGATGATAATATAATTTCAAGTCACAAGCACCCAATATGTCAATAATACTACTCATTGACTTACTCCCATTAAGAAAATAACCCACCGGTTTGCTCCTACACATTATTTTAAAATTTTTAATTGTATTATTTGTAAAAAAAATATATATATTTTTATCTAAAACAATTTGATCATTTTGGTCATGTGGAGAAAAAAACATATAGATCCAATATTTTGGTCTAGATTGAGTTAACTAAACTGAATCAAATTACTATTAAGTTGGATTAGTTTGAGTCAATAAATGAATTTTTTATAATTTAGTTAAAACCAATCAACTCCTATTTGATTCTTGGATTGGTTATAATCCAACCTAGCTAAATGTATCTATCCCTAACTTCTTGTTCTTGTCACAAATCCTTTAGGCTACCCCATTTACTCTTGATTTATATAACAATTCAAAGAAAGATAATCTTAACACCCATTTGATAGATTTCTAAACTCAATATGGAAACTAATAATATCAAATTTCTAATTGATGTTATTGAACTAAAGCATAAATATCAAATTCCTTAAATCCCTTTTATCTACTTAATCCATTAATGTATGCAACATTTCTTTGGAACTTTTTTCTACTAAATAAACTATAAATTCATGGATAAAAGATTTCTCTATTTAACTCCTACCGTATCACCTTGTATCATTGTCTTTATTGTTTGATTTTCCATTTCAAACATTTTTTTTCCTTTTGAAAACTATTTGTTCCATTGTACTTTGAATCTTTTATGATCAAAGATGTAAAAACTCACAACATTCATTGATTTAGTAATTGTATTATATTTTACGTCTAAGAAATACAATTGTGAACTCTCATTTTTCATGTGCGTCCCCACTTGACGGTGAAACTTGTTTTTGTTATAAAAAAACTAATTTTTTTTTTTAAGTTGGAGTCGTCACTCTTTTTTTTAAAAAAAAAAAAAAGAAAAAGAAAAAGAAATAAAGCCCTATTGTTACTCTTTTTTTAAAGAAAATACATGTGAGTAAAAACCGAGTTCGTATCTAAAGGTCAAGTTACCTATTGGGAAGGCACAATAGGGTAGCACCCCTTTAAGCCTTAAAAAGGTTTCTAGTAAGCACGTAAAAGAGAATTATGACAATTAATTAATTAGTTATGAATACTGGAAAAAAAATGAATAATACAAGTACATGGAATAATGCAAAAGCAAATTATAAGGATATGTAGAAATGATACATGAGAAATGCACAGAATAATTTATTAGAAAGATTTTATTATTTCAAATATCATAATACAATTTCCATAAAGTTTCAAAGAATTCTTTTATTTTAACAACATTTTCTAATTAGTGATTTGAATTCATTTATTCACAAGGCTTCAATTTATTACAAAACATTTGATTTGGTTTACAAGAAATGATTTTGTTTACCTTATTAAGAAGATGGGTGAATTTTACTAATTTATTTTAAAAAGTGTTTTGATTCAATCTTTATTTAATTTTTTTTAAAAAAAAAATCTACAAACTTAAAGAAAGATATTTACAAGTTTATAAGAAGGAATTTCAACCCAATTTTATTCAAAAAATATATTTATTTTTATTTTACCTAGAAAAAAATTCTTTATTACTAATTTATTTAGAGAGAATTTCACAAATTTGTTCCCAATGATTCCAATTTTATTAAGAAAGAATTTTGGATTTCATCTAGTAGGAGATTAGTTTACCAATTTATTAAAAAAAGGTTTTTCAGTTCGATTTAAAGGTTTACTCATGCTATTCTTATTTAAAAAAATTCTTTAAGACCTCTATTTATAAAAATTACTTTTAATCCCTTTCTTATCAAGGAAAGAGAGTTATATTTAAAAATCAATTTTAGACGATTTTATTAAAATTAACTTTTTGGACAATTTTATTTTAAAATCAATTTTTCTAGAAAGTTTTGTTAAACAAATGAATTTCTAGACAACTTGTTATTAAAAACAATTTTTTGAATTTTTATTTTTTTATTTTTAGATTCTTCTAAAAATATTTGTTTGAACTTTCTATTAAGAAAACTTTCTTTTATTAAAAAGAATATTTTTTTTTTGAATTGTTATTTCATTAAAATAAGATTGTTGGAGTATTTTATTTTATTTGAAAAAAGATTTTTGAACCTTTTATTTATTTATTTATTTTAAAATTCTAATCTATTTCTTTTATCAAAACAAAATTTTTGGACTATTTTATCTAAAAAAAATGTCTAAAACGTATTTTTATTAAAAGAAAATTTTGGGTTCCTTTTTCTTATTTAATGGAAATGTTTTAGTGAACCTATTTCATTTAAAAAAAAAAAAAAAACGATCTTTGGATAACTTAGGGCCTATTTGGCAGTGTTTTTTTTAAAAAAAAAATTTAATTTTTTTTTTCAAAATAAAGAACAAAAAATAGTTTTTATTTTTTTATTTTACATAAGAGTGTTTGGCAAGATGTTTTAAAAATAGTTCCCAAATCAAATCTACATAGTGAAGATGAAGAATGAAATCACAGATGTCTTGTAAACCTATGATCTTTCGCCCGATGACTCGAACCTTGATCTTCAGACACTTCCGGTGGGGAGGAAAATAGGGTGAAGGTTATGGCTCTTTATCTCTCTGGATGGTGGAAGACAAAAAACTACGGAAGCCCTAACCCTTAGAGGATATTTATAGGGTTCCTAAGTAGGCTTAAGTGACTTGAGCCCACATGTGCTTGGGTAACTTAATCCAACCCAATGTGGGTCCTAATTGATTAATTAACCCAATAAAGCCTACTAATTAATCAATTAGCCCAATCCAGAGACCTTGTTCACTTACCCCTGTGCAACCTTACTTAATTACCAAAACGCCCTTATGCACAAAAGTGAACCTAGAGCTAATCTGACCCTCATAACCCATGTCAATAAGGTAAATGAGCTTAGAGCGGGGACCACTAGGACCCATAGGAATACTAACTCCCTTAGAATCCAATTCTAAAGTTGATTCAACATCCTACTACAAAGAATCAACTGAACTCTAGTATCCTATGTATATAACAACGAGACACCAAGTGCTCGAGTCTATGACTTGCTATCCATTGTGTTCAGTCTCCCCATGAGCTGGTGTCCATAGTCTAACTAGGTGAAAGCTATCATCCTTTCAAGATTACCTCTACCATCCTTGAGTTACGAATCCTCCTATTGTGTGTTCAATTTACATATCTTAACTCTCAAAGAGTCTATTTCAAGTTCCACTTAAGGAACTACTATGACCATAGTTTCCATGAACACACCTCCTTATGACCACCCAAGGGGATACACTATCTCAATCCCAGAAGATGTCATGGTGCCTCTATTGAGAATACCTATTGCTATCAGTTTCCATTAGCAATGACCTAATCCATAGGGAATATATGATCAGCTTACGATCTCACCCGTAGATCAAAGTCATTGCTAACTTTAGCACAAGCTCAATATTCTCTCAAGGTTGAGAGACAGCATAATGAAGCAGCTTTGTGAGGTCATGACTACTTGATAGCCTTAAGTCATGACTCATCGTAGGTCTTGTCCAATATGTAACCATACACACTAGTGCACTCACCATGGGAAAACCATCTCGATAACCAAGACCAGTCATCCCTCAAATTAGGAGGTGGTGCCCTACAACCTCTAATGGGTTGCTTAGACCCATGAACCAGTTGTGAACAAGTCATCATTTGTAAGGAACCCATGACTTAGATCTTCTATGCAACTCCTAATACACCTAAGTCACGTACAATGCAAAAGATGTTGGTAAGAATACTCGTATGGTATAATACATGGAATAAGGATCGATAAAAGTGAAACTAGAACATCGTTAAATAAATAATGAATTCTAAATTTATTACATTATGTCATGCTTTTAAGGGCTCTATCCTAACATTCTCCCACTAATCCTCAAAGCATCATGCCTATAAAACATGCCAGATACTTATCTAAAACCTATGTTATCCTTGTGACCATTAAAGACTCTCCCTAACAATGGCTTGGAGAAGAGATCCATTAGGTTTTTCACAGAAGGTATCTTGTCAACCATCGTGTCACCCTTTAAACTATCTCAACACTTTGGAGCACAAACACATAATTTCTCGTTCTCCTAAGGTATTTGAGTGTATGCTTGACAGTTGTCCAATGTTTTAGACCTGGATTAGACTGATATCTACTCACCATACCCACTGCAAAGCAAATATTTGGCCTAGTACATATCATCAAATACATAAGACTACCCACTATAGAGGCATAAGGTATTAACTGCATGCACTCTTTCTCCTCGAGTGTTTTAGCACACTAATCCAGAGAAAGGGGAATTCCATGCTTAAAAGGTAACAAACCTTTCTTGGAATCCTACATCACATACTTGACCAAAAGCTTATCTATGTAGGTAGCTTGAGATAGTATTAGTTTCCTATTCTTGTGGTCCCTAAGGACCTTAATCCTAAGAATATACTATGATTCTCCTAGATCCTTCATCTAAAACTGAGTAGACAACCAGATCTTGACCGATGACAATAGTCCTACATCATTTCAAATGAGCATAATGTCATCAACATACAAGATCATAAAGACCACCATGCTTCCCTGCACCTTCTTGTACACAGAAGACCCTTTGCTATGAAAATGTCTGGTTACATAATATAGATGTTAATATCAAGATAATCATTTAAGAAAACTATCTTGACATCCTATTACAATATCTCATAAATGAGATACACCACAATGGGTAGGAGTACTCTGATGGATTTAAATATGGCTATTGGTGAAAAGGTTTCCTCTATTCGAAACAATGTTTCGAACTATAACCTTTAACTACAACCTAGCCACATAAATATCAAGTTTTCCATCTATTCCTCTGTTCCACTTGTAGACCAACTTACACTTATGGGTTTTATTCATTCAGGTGCTTCTACAGGAACCCAAACTACATTAGAAACACAAGGATTCTAACTCTGCCTCCATAGCTTTTCGCCAAAGATGTGCATCCACATCACTTATTGCTTTATCGTAATCTATAGGATTGATCTCGTGTTTCTTTAGAATGACCTCGAAAGACTTTCCCAAATACATGAATCGGTCTGGTTGTTTAACAACCTTCCCACTATTACAAGGCATTCGTGTACTAGAAATGGGAATGGTTGTTACTGGATCCATAGTATCTTGTGTATAGTGGGACTATCTTCTAGTATTCTCCAATTTATATCATTGTTTGCCTTATTACATGTCAATAGTCTTCATAAAAAATCTAGTACTTGTAACAACAAACACCTTCTGATAATCTTGACTATAAAATAATAAACCTTAAATCCTCTTAGATATCTTATAAACTGATACACCTCTTTAGAAAAAAAGGTATTATATAGCCTTGAAGACATATCCCCAATGAATATGGGAACTAATGAGAAACTAATCACTGATCTCACTATGTTTATCAAAGTTCAATATCTTCTTTCCATTACTTTATTTTGTGATAGAGTCCTTGGTGCACACAACTAAGATATCATCTCATGCTCTATATGGAAAGGATCAAACCTACTAGACACACTACCTCGATCTAATTGAAGTGTCTTGATGTGTTTACCCAATAGGTTATTCAATTCCACCTTAAATTCAATGAGTTTATCCAAGGGATCAGATTTCCTATCTACAGATCCAAGCCTAGAATGTTTATCAATAAAATAATCAAACACCCATACTCTCCATATATAAACACAAAAAGGTTCATACACTTGAGTATGCACTAACTTCAAACATTCCTTGGTTCCATGCTCTTTAAAAATAAATGTGCCTCTTCGCCATTTTACCATTTATATAAGATTCGTAGATTAAAAGATCTTCTGGAACAAGAAGGTCCAGACTTAATGAGTATTTGGATCCTATTTAGATTAACATGACATAGGCATTAGAAGCCAAATGTTTGATTAGTGCTTGGTTATTTCTTTTAGTGAGATCTGACTATTCTCATTTATTGACAAAGTGATAATAGAGTCTCACACAAAAAGGTAGTACCTCTCACTAACTTGCACAACTAATCTTGCAACTGAAACTAAGGTAAATACAATCCCATCATGTGACATTCTCACTTGTTGAAAACCTTGTAAATAATTATAGATAGTAGGCCTAGAATCTATCCACAAAATTGGTGAAATCCACTACTATTTATATAACGATGAGAATATGATGTGTGTTTGCCTATCCTTAAGCACTCTGAGCATTCCTTTTCTAGTGTCCTAAAAGGTCACAAAGGAATCAATGCCCATGAGTTTGTTCTCTCATTCTTTTTTTTGAACTTTCTTTATTTGGTGTTGTTCTTCTTCTTCTTAGTAAAAGAGCTTGAAGAACCTTGACTTCCATATGAACACCCTTCCACTCTTTGAGAATCTTCTTACCCATCCCAAAAGAATTTGGTAAGATCTTTAAGATAACATGAATCCTGGTGTTCATAATAGTCTTAAGGGAAACTTGTTTAGTTAACTTCCCTTTATCACCAAATAACCCTTGCAACTTTGAAGAAAATATCGTAGACTACGACAATAGACATGTGTTGCTTTTGCAACACATTATCTAAAGACCCAAGTATAAGAGGCTTAGTCTTTTGATCCGTCTTATGCCACCTTTGATATGCTTCTCTTACTTTATGATAGGTTTGTTCAAAGGAAATAACAAACTCTACCAAAAACAGCTTCTATGCAATTAATACTATATCCAGATTATTTCCAATCTAAAATTAGGTCTAATTTAAATAAAAAATAAAAGGTGATAAGTTAAAGACATGATATCCATAATAAAAATAATAATTCCATCCCTTATTAAAAGGAATTGAGCATTCAAGGCAAATTGGTAATTAATTTAGCAAAACTGTAGTGCTCTCAAACTACATGTATCCATGCAAGGTAACCTAGTATCATAAGAATCAAGCTTACTTTAGGCAGGTTATGACTCTTATTACTAGGTAGAGACCCTCTCTAATTACTCAACCTACCTTAAACTTCCAAAGGTTATCCTAAGACATTGATCAACATACCTTTATGTTGAGCCCTTAGCCCATGCAAGTGGGACCACTTTAGGTGATTCTACCACTTCATGTCTACCACTTGACATCAATGTTACCAAGTGAAGAGTTCTATCTTTAGGATTGGCCACTCCCATTACAAACATATATAGTCTTGTCCATAAAGGATAGTCCATATCCCTTGAGTCCTTGGGCCATCCCATCTTTAGGATGGAAATCAAAATGGGCTCGATCTTGGAGGCTATGGGCTTGCCTATGGCTTGCTCCCACTTAATATTTTGGAAGAGAGACTTTAAGATAATTTTAGTAACTATCTTAAAATAAATTATCTGTCATCAAAATTTCCAAAACTTTTATTTATTACTTGAATTGGGACTTCTATGCCAAATAAAGATATCTTTCATATTCCTTTTCAAATTAAACGATTTTCTCTTTCTTTTAGGGAGGGAAAGCCTGGAGGACCAGTGTAGGTGTCATTCTCCTTCTCTCTAGGGGGGAGATCTTGGAGAACTACCTAACCCAAAAAAAAAAAAAAAGTCCCAAAAGGAATTTGAAATTCCAAACAACAACAACCAATTTCTCAAATAAATAATAATGGAAATAAAACTCATGAAAATTTATTCTTTTAAGAAAATCCAAAATTACCATTTTAATTTTTTTTATTTGAAACAATATCTTGGTAAGCTATCTTAATCATTAATTATCTATCATATATTTTTCCAAAAATAATTTATTTTTTTATTTTAGAATCTTGTGCTAAATAGGAAAGATTTTATTTCACAAAGACTTGAAAAAATAAAACTTCTTCCTTAAAATAAAAAGATTCTTAGAGATTTTAAAATTGAAAAATCAAATTAAGGAATTTAAAACATGAATTAAATATTTTATTAAACAATGTATGCAAGTAAAAAAATCCTTAACAAATTAGTATCTACAACAATTACTACTTTTATGGCATAATTTATGATTTTATTTTTAATAACAAATCACTTTTGAAACATTAGTAATTAATAATTAAAAATAATAAATACATAATGAGATTATTTAAAAATAAAATAATCAATTATTAATTAAGATGTGGTTGGATACTTTACAAAAAAAACTTTTTATGTATATAATATATTACTATTATATAGTGTATTTTTTATTTTGTAAAATAGTAATATAGTAGTTATGCATATAGTACAATATATCATACGATATAATAATTAACTTACAATATATATTTATTAAAAATATATGATATCTTTATACACACAAATTATATTTGGAATTCTAGATCAATGGAACGCCTTTAGAGAAACTATATTTATTTGATAAATTCCAATAGTAACAATTTTTTTAAAACTAAGCAATAATTAAAAAATATTCCTACTAGCTTAAACTAGGTAATTAAATATTAATATAAATTTACTTTTTGAGTGAACTAGCTTAAGGGTTGAAATTTGTGTTGGTAAGTCATATTTATGTTGTGTCAAACCCGACACGAATAATAATCTGGTTAAAAATGTAAACCTAAAATAATACACAATTACTAAACAAGTAACATGTCATATAACTCATTTGTCCCATTTAATAATTAGGTCTTCTCATTTAATAATCAAGTTGAGTTAGGTCTTGTGTTAATTTATATGACTAATATGTTTATGACTCAACTGACCTATTTATTTAAAATCAAATTTAAAATGTGTCAAATATGGATTAAATATTTAAAACTTATAATTAAACTAATCAACACAATTATTAAATGAATTAATTGATGTCAAATTTTGTTGTGCAGTCACCATGAATTTGACTCAAACTCAATTATACTCAACTCAAACCCATAAAAAGCACGTTAGATTCAAGTCCTGTTGATGAAATGTATCAAATTTTATCATCCTTAAACAAGCTTGATGTTGAATGATAACAAATTAGAGGACTATAGTTTATTCATAGCTAATATAAATTTAATTCTAGACTTCTGGATTAAAGTGAAAACTTCGAAATTGAGCTAAAATAAAAGTATGATTAATAGAAAACATTGGAATAATGCTGAAGTGTAATACTTGAACCAACATCAATAAAATAATGATCAAAATGAGATTAGAGTTCTACATCCTTCTTTTTTTTTTTTTTTCTTTCTATTGTATTTCAAACGAAAATATCAAACATCATAAAACACTATAAAGGTAAATCATATAATAATTTATGATATATTTCAATTACTTTTATAACTATATTTTTTATAAAAAAAATTATTAAAAAATGTATACAAGTATAAAAATTCCTTTACAAGTTAGTCGCTATAGTAGTTACTATTTTAAGGTATAATTTATGATTTTATTCTTAATAACTAATGACTTTTAGTAAATTAGTAATTAGTAATTAAAATAATAACTGAATCATGAAATCATTAAAAAATAAAATAATCAATTATTAATAAAGATATGATTGGATACTTTACAAAAAAAAAAGCTTTACACATACATGTTTTATTTTGTAAATAGTAATATAGTAGTTAGGCATATAGTGTCATATATTATATCATATAATATTTATCTTGCAATCATATATTTATTAATAATTATATACCTTTATAAAGAAAAGTCATATTTGGAATTTTATGTAAATAAAATGTCTTTATAGATGCTAGGCAATTTATTTGATAAATTCCATTTTGAACAATTATTTAAGAACCAAGTAATAATTAAAAAAAAATTCTATTATTTTAAACTATGTAATTAAAAGTTAATATAAGTTTACTTCTTAAGTAGACAAGGTATGATTTTGAATGAGAACAAATTAGTGGGTTGTAGCTTATTCATAACTAACTTAAATTCAATAATATTTTAGAGTTGTATAGATAAGTTTTACCTAATATAATAAAAATCATTTAGTATTATTTATATTTGGGTAACATCATATAATAATATTGAAATTTAAATAAATTTATATTCTGGGATATAATCTTACATGTCTTGAATTATTTGTTGTTATTATTTATATAAAAAAATATAAGTAACATATTACAATATAATAATTAATTGCTCAAATAAATTGAAAGTGCATAATTTTTTGAACAAAATGAATTTAATTATTGAATTAAATGAACTCCTACTAATTGAATTTTTTTTTTTTTTAAAAGATGCGATATCTCCTAAGATTTGACTTTGTACTATACTTGATCTTCCTTATTGACTTATTTTTCTTCATTGAGTTTTAAGTTCACTCTTATCTATTATTCCACTTTTTAAGTATAACTGATATTAGTGAGGGGAAATTGAGATAAGAAGGGTTTCCTTTGAAAACAGCTTTGCAATTAATTATTTAGGAGTTTTAAATTAAGATTGAATTTAGTATTGATTTCTAAAACTCTTTAAAGTGTTTGGGATGATCTTCAAATTTATTATTTAGATATTTTTAATTAGTTTTGAGTTAGAAATTTATAATTATTTTTATTTATGCTCTAATCATTCTTATGAATTGATCTGAGGAAGTTGTCAACTAATTACTTATTGGATTTGCTCATTAACATCATTCATGTGTTGGACGTTTGGGTTTGATAAGTGAAATGACCATGGTGTCTTTAATCTTCGGGGGTCACAATTAATATATCTGAAAAACTATTTTCTAAAATATTTTTGAAAAATGGTTCATTGTTTTGAAATCAAAATAGTAATTTTCATATTTAAAAAATAGAAACACAATTTTGAAAATAAGGAGAAAATAATCTTCATTTTCAAGAAATGTTTCTTCTTAAGGTAAAAATAGACATTCAAAATAATTTAACCAAATATTGCATAAATATGTATAATATGGAGAAAAAAATTATATTAAAGCTCCACAAATAGTAGGGAATTTATTCCAAAAGTTTAAAACGAAATGTGAGGGAAAAAAAAATCGTGTGAAAAAACAAGAGAAAAAAGTGAAAAAAAATAAAAGAAGTTTAAATTAACTTGATCAAATTTTCACGTCTTAAATTTTATTCATCATTTTTTCTATTTATAAATAATTTAAAAATATATAAATCTTTACATAATTTATTTGTATAATGATTTTTCTTCGTATATGGTACAATAAACCAAACAAGGAAGTTTGAATTATTTCTTATTTTACTTTTCCTTTTTATTTTTTCTTTTTTCAGATAATAGTTTTTGTAAGCCGGCTATATATTGTATTTGTTCTGAAAATTGTTATTTTTAAATCTATAATTATTTATTATTATTATTATTTTTTAAAAAGGTGGAGATCCTATGTTTGAAAATGTCTGAATGTTGTCTTTTCCGTTTAAACTAAACTCTATGTGTCTTTTCACCTGTCAGGCTGCCCCCAAGTCCTGTGCTTAACCCTCCTTCAGTTTTATGGACAATCTTCTAATCCTTTAACCTAAGCTTTTGTTTCAACAACTGAGGAATTAATTGTCATGAACTAGTAAGAAGCGTTTGGCCAGCATCACCGCCAACAGATAAAAGGGATATGATCCTAACAGCCTGTACTGCTATACGAAAACAGAGCATCTGCAATTAATAAACTAGTCTCGTGTGATCTTGAATCAAAATCGAAGCCGGCATGGAGGAAATATGCAAAGGAAACCAATATTTATTTGATGGTGAGCATGTTGAATGATTTCATGGCTTACCTAATTTTAATATTCGAAAAAAAAATGATTTGAATGTCTGGATTGACCCTCCAATTGGGCAAGGAATTTTTGATCGGCCTAATTTCCATTTTCAATATATACAAATTTGGAAACCTAAACCTATGGATTGTTTCTTCCCTATAATGGAATCCTATATTCCTTCTCAAAGCAGCGCTGACTTTTCCCTTCCTACCAAATACAAAGAGAAAATCTTGACTAGTCTTGATAAGGGTACTTTATATGTACGAGGTCAAAGTTTTAAAAGTATTCTACATATATTTTAGATTTATTCTAAAATAATGTGTTTGAGCAATTTCTTGGTCAATTCTCATAGTCAAACTTGTATTTTGAATTAGAAAATTCAAGAGATTCTAAGAAACTCGTCTTCTACGATGCGCAACCTGATTGAAGGTGGCTGTGAGAAATTTTCACAATTGGTAGCATTCTTCAGGCATTTGGTTTATTTAAATTTCGGTAAGTAATCAAATATCATACACAACGTGCTCTTTGAAGTGGTCCTGGAAGAACGTTCAAAACCAATACACATTCAAATTACTTCTCTTATATTGATACGCGGCGGCGAGGAATTGTTGTACCCCAGGAAAATCATCTTGAATAGATTATGAATTATATATTAAAGAAATACAGCAAAAGTTCGACAGAAACCGGCTGTTCAGCTTCCACCTCCGGCCTCTATAAATACCTTTAAGAATTCATCTATTCATGTCAAAGAGAAGATAAATCGTGCTTATTAGAAATAGTAAGAAAATTGAAGGAGTTGTGTTTAGGACAAGAGAAGAGGCTTTTACTCCAAAGAAGATGTGGCTGATCATGAAGGTTTTCCTATTGCAAATTTTAGCGTTTCTGCTTTTTGGTGGTGGCATCCATTGCCAAGCTTCAACTCGTCGGCTTACTTTTGTGGTAAATACCATATATGATTCTGGCCTTAACACCACCTTCTGATCATAATATTTGGGGAGCAGTATGGCTCTCATTTTCCACCATATGACCCTCATGGGGCCTTCGGGTACCCTGGTGTGGTTGGGTTGTTCATGCATGCTATCAATTTCTAATTGGTTATACACTTGCATGAATGGATCGATGCAACAATTCATGCATGTAATATTTCTTTTGGGATGAGGTTGCATGGTTAACTTTTAATTGGTTGCAGGTGAAGGAAGCTTCATATACAAGGCTTTGTAGCACCAAGAACATCTTAACAGTAAATGGACAATTTCCGGGACCAACTATATATGCTAAGAAAGGAGAGACTATCATTGTCGACGTTTATAACAGGGGAAAAGAAAATATCACCATTCACTGGTAGGTCCTATGCGTGTCGCAGAGAAAGATAGCAGTTGGCAGCATGCCTGCATGACATACATTCTTTTATTTCTAAGAGGGGGCTGCAATGAGTTTCTTTGCAAATAAAGTTAAATTTAAAACAATATTTTAGGGTTATTTGCATCAGTTCCATTGAAATAGAGTTGATGCCTCTTGTTACTATGATAATATGTTAGTTCGAAAATTAGTACTAGTTTTAACGTATGGTTATTGTTTTGCAGGCATGGGGTGAACATGCCTAGATATCCATGGACAGATGGTCCCGAGTATATCACACAATGCCCAATTCAACCAGGGTCAAAGTTTAGCCAGAAGATCATCCTTTCCTCTGAGGAAGGCACTCTATGGTGGCATGCTCACAGTGACTGGACCCGAGCCACTGTTCATGGAGCTATAATCGTCTATCCCAAGAATGGAACCAAGTATCCTTTTCCCAAACCTAACGCAGAAATTCCCATCATATTAGGTATAAGTGTAGTTACTTTTAAAGGTTAATTTACATATCATGAATTAACCAACAAAGCGAAATCTAAATTATTGGAGTTGTTGAAATGCAGGACAATGGTGGAAGAGTGATGTGAATGCGGTTCGAGATGAAGGGCTTGCAACCGGAGCTGACCCCAATGCCTCAGATTCTTTATTGATAAATGGACAACCCGGTGATCTATATCCATGCTCAAAATCAGGTATAAAGTTTAACTTCCCATTTTAAAATTGTACACTGATCTCATTTTCTTGTATGTTAACCATATTACTTTTTCTTATTAACATAAACATATTTAAAATTTAATGCTAAGAAAGAGGAATATAGCTATGAGGATGGTAGAGCCATGATTTAACACAAGAGAAAAGGCTAGCTAGTCCAAATATAATTTTGAACTATGGAGCCAAATTTACACCCCTAATCAATCAATCACTTCATAATTGGTGGATCCTCATAGAAAGTTTTCCTTTTCTTTTCGCTAGTCATAAGTATACAACTTTGCCTTTCTAATTGCAGGCACATTCAAGCTAACGGTGGATCATGGAAAGACCTATCTACTTCGCATAATCAATGCTGCCTTGCATGAGGCTCTCTTCTTCTCAGTTGCCAAGCATAAAATGACAGTGGTTGGAACAGATGGTAGCTACACGAAACCGTTGACACAAGATTATATCACAATATATCCTGGCCAAACCTTCGATGTCTTACTAGAAGCTAACCAACGCCCGAATCACTATTACATGGCGGCTAAAACTTATTCCATTGCCCCGGTAGCTCAAAATTTTTATGATAACACAACCACCACAGCTATTGTACAGTACAGTGGATACTACACTCCATCTTCACCTCCCTTCTTACCTCATTTTCCTAAATACAATGACACAAATGCATCGGTTCAGGTCATGGCCGGCCTCCGAAGCTTAGCAGATGCAGAACATCCTTCCAATGTCCCATTGAGCCCAAGCACTAAACTGATTTACACTGTTTCTGTAAACTCGTTCCTATGCCCCAATAATTCCTGTGCAGGGCCCAATGGGACGCGGTTCTCCGCAAGTATAAACAACATAAGCTTCCAATCCCCTACAATTGACATACTACAAGCTTACTATTATAACATCAGTGGTGTATATGGAGATAAATTTCCTAGCGTTCCACCACTGGTGTTTGATTTTACAGCTGATTATCTTCCACTAGAGTATCAAACGCCGGAAAACGGAACAGAAGTAAGGGTGCTCGAGTATAACTCCACAGTGGAGATTGTTTTTCAAGGGACAAACTTGGTTGCAGGGACACACCACCCCATGCATCTCCATGGATACAGTTTCTACCTTGTTGGATGGGGATTTGGGAATTTCGATAAAAATAGGGACCCTTTGCGCTATAATCTGGTGGATCCTCCCCTTCAGAGTACCATCTCTGTTCCTACAAATGGTTGGGCTGCAATCAGATTCGAGGCATCCAACCCTGGTATGTTGCAAGCACTCATGTCCTCTATTAAAAAAAACCCTTGAAACTGTCAACCTGCATACCAAGGAAATAATTTTTCTTAATATTGCAATAAATTAGATGTAATGTTGGTATATTTTATGTGTTGCAGGGGTGTGGTTCATGCACTGCCATGTAGAACGCCATCTGACTTGGGGCATGGAAACTGCATTCATAGTGAAAAATGGTGAACACCCAGAAGCTCAAATGCTGCCTCCGCCATCCGACATGCCGCCATGTTGAAGCTGCAAAGAATTAACATGCCCAAGATTTCATTGATTGTTTGCATTATTCAGATTTCATTATTTATTTTTTTGTTCAAAAAAATTGTAGAATATTGTAAAGTTGTAGATTTCATTATTTATTTTTTGTTCAAAAAAATTGTAGAATATTGTGAAGTTGTAGATTATTGTGTCTGGGATTATTATATAATTTGTCAATTTCTTGGATTGTTAAAAGTCTACAAAGATAATGTTGTAGAATAATATTTGAGATATGCAATGGTGGAATTTGCCATGGAAGTCTTGATTTAACAACTTTTGCCCATTCCAATTTTATTCAACATGATAAAATATCATGTTGTATTAGAAAAGTTTTAAATTATCTTTTATTTGACTTTTTTTACTTATCCATATTTTATTCCAAATCTATAGAAGGTATCATATTAATAATTAAAAAAAATATAAATGATATAGTTTAGAGTAATTGGATAATTCAAATATTTTAAAATTAGACTATCATCTAAATGGATACTTGTGAAAAAGGTCATGAAATGATTTGTTTAATTTTTTACTTTTACAACTCAAAATATTTTGCAAATAAGAAAATTTTAATGAAGTCTTACACAATTGAGATAAAATTTGTTTTTTTCTATTTATTTATTTCAAATTAAAATAAGCACTTTTTTCCTAAATTTAAAATAATTGATATATAATTTATATTTTTACCTCCTATTTTAGTAACAATATCACAAGACTACACCAAGATAAAGGAAAAGGAAAAAAAATAAAAAATAAAAAATCTTCCATTTCCATTGCATGGGGACAAATTGAGTCTAACCGCACATTGAAGGAACTCCAAGTCTATTTTTAGTGATTTAATTACTTTTCAACCCTCATTTTATTTATTTATTTATTTTTACATTAGAGCAAACCCTTTCCTACTTCCTTAATTTAAATAACTAGTAAAAACAAATCATTTTTAATTTTTTGTTTTTTAAATGTAAGTTAAAAAAAAAATATTTAGAAATTATTTTAAGTGATTTTTTGGATTTTTTAAAGTGATTTTCAAATACACACACACACACATATATATAAATTTTATTTGGATTGACTTTTAAGAGTTAAATAAAAGTTTTTATACCTATTTAATTATTTTTTTTAAAAAAAAAACTTATAACTTTAAAAAAAAGGTTTCATGTAGAAATCATAAAAATGTTATTTCTTATAAGAATTTTATAATTCTATTTTTGTTTATATAAGAAGTTCTTTCATGTTTAATAAAACTTTTACAATATCAATATTTCCCCTTAAAAATTATTACTTTAATTTTGATTTTAATTTTCAGTTAAAGCAAAAAATATGAAGCTATCTCGAATTTGACCTTACCATCCACCTAATTAATTTTTATAAGAAAGTGTCATTTTTTAATATTTAGAAGGGCTTTATTTATTTATTTTTAAATCATTCCCAAATGAAATTTATAAGAAACAAAGAAAAAGTTTGCTCCAATATTAGAAAGAAATACAATTTTTAAAACATGGATTGAAGCGATTATAGAACTTTACTACATATTTAAAATTAGGATCTCCTAATTTCTTACAACTCCAATCTCCAATATCCATTCTTTATCTAAAATCTAACATAAGGAATGGTTGTCTACTCATAATATAGGACATGAAATATAATTTTGTTTTAGGTAACATCATATTCAATGCATTAAAATCAAAGAGCAAGTGAGGATCCAGATTTCTCCCTGTGCATGGTATTTGATAGTGGTGCATATGAAATTTATTTCTACTTAAAGCATTTTTATTATATAATTTTAGATGTGTTTCCTTTTTTATTGAATAAAAAAAGCTAAAATATTTGATTTTTTTTTCTATTTAATTAAAAATAACCTGTTAATATCAACCACTATAACTAAACTAAACCTATTAATAATAAGTTCACTTTAATTATGTTGGTTGATATCAACATGTTAATTTTAGTTAAATAAATAAAAAATCAAATATTTTAATTTGTTTCTATTCGATCAAAAAATTAAACACCATCTTAGTGTTAGAAATACCCGTTGTATTTCAAATCAAAATTAAAGGACAACAACCTTTTTATTTCAATAATACAATAATACAGTTATTATTATTATGGCTAAAAATCAGTTTATCATTTGAGCAAACACATATATACATATATACATACATATATACATACATATATATATATATATATATATATATATATATATATATATATATATATATATATATATATATATATATATAATGCCAATATCATTATTTTAGGCTATGGACTAAATCTTTCATGCAATCATTTCAATGATTCCTTTAAATAACAGAAAGAGATATTTAATTTACAAATTTTGTGCAGGATAAAAAAAAACTAATATATATATATATACACATATATATATATAAACTCCTCTAGCAAGCCCAATGATTAAAACCTAAATAATAATATTTTTAATACTTAAACTATATTCATATTTGATATTTGGTTTTAATTTTACCTTTTTGCTTTATTTTATATTAAGTCCATATTTTTAGGTTTAATATGTTTTTTTTTTTTATAGTATTTTCCTCTTAATTTTTACAGATTTATATTAGATGTTGGAAGATGTCTTTTTATATAATTGGATACCTATAGACCCTGCATTTTGGTTCGATACGTTCCCACTTGATGGCGAAACTCGTTTTTTATTTTAAAATGATTTATTTATTAGAAAATGGCTTGGAGTCGCCACTTATTTTTGTTTTATTTTTAAAGGGTAAACAAAATAAGAAAGAAAAACCCTAAGTGTGACTCTTTATTTGGAAAAGCAGGTCTGTGAAAAACCAAATTTGGGCTCGGGGGTCAGGTTAATTATCAGGAAGGTACGGTAAAGACCGTAACGCCCCTCTAAGTCCCTAAAATGGGTCTCTACTAATAAGATGAAACAAGCATGACAATTGATTGATTAAACATGGATACTGAATAGTGATCAAATGTGCAAAAGCAAGACACGCATGATAACAAATAAATCAATAAACACAATCGGGCATAGGGCGTACCATAATAACATGCTGAGCGCTATCATAAGAGACAAAGTTAGTGCACAAATACAGAATAATCGCATGCATGTCTTGGAGTGGAATGAGTCAATCATGTATAGCAAACAAACCAATTAATCATAAAATCACATATATTGGGCCTTCACCAAAACCCAGTTTATCTTGCACAAATTAGTTTCACAAATTCCATTATTTTGGAATTATGAGAATTGCATTCATGCTTATGTAAAATCAAGAGAAACAAAAGATTATTTGAGAACCATAGTAGAATTAAAACCGTTCGAGAGAAAATTGGATTTTTGGAATTTATCTGAAAGTGGGAGTCTCGAAAAATTATTTGAAAATAGGAGTCTTGGGAATTAAATTTAAAAGAAATTGAAATTTTGGAGAGTTATGTAAAGATAGAATTTAAAATAAATAAATAAATGGATAAATAGAGTAATAATAAAAACGATAATGATAATGATTAAACAAGTAAATGTGAAAATTGGAATTTTAGAAATTGAGAATTAAATTTGGAAATAGAGATTTTGAAGAATTTATTTAGAGATGGAATTTTGAAGATAAATAAATTAATAATAATAACGAAAATAATGATGATTAAATAAATAAATGTGAAAATTGGAATTTTGGAAATTGGAAATTGAATTTAGAAATTAGAAATTTGAAGAATTATTTAGAGATGGAATTTTAAATAAATGGAATAATAATAATAACGAAAATAATAATGATTAAATAAATAAATGTGAAAATTGGATTTTCGAAAATTGTCTGAGAAGTGAATTTATGAATATTTGATTTGAAAGGAAAAAGAGTTTCGAAAATTTATTTGAAGGCGGCGTTTTAAAAATTAAATTCAGAATTGTGGAATTTTTAAAAAATTAAATTTAAAATTTTGGGTTTTGGAAAATTAAATTTAAAATTAGAACCTTAGAAAAATATTTCGAGGATTGAGATTTGAAGAATTAAATTTAGGAAATTGGGACTTTGGAAAATGTTTGAAAATGGAATATTTAAAAAATTAAATTTGGACATCAAAATATGAAGAATACAAAAAAAAAAAAAAAAAAAAAATGAGATTGGCAGTGGGTAGGTTGTGTTGGCGGTGATGATGGAAATTGAAGGATGGAAGGCAAGGAAATATCATGGATGGCTTTTACGGATAAAAGAAATAGAGAAAAAAAAAAAAGTAATGATGAAAACTGGAAATGAAGACTTGTAAAGGCATCCTCATTAAATGCTGCCCCCACTTTCAGCATGTACTCATCTGCTGGGAGATCAAAAACTTTACCACCTATTTAAAGGAACAAAAGGCCGGAAGAAAAGCTGCAAACAGTCCACAGTTGATTCTCCTATTGGGCTCGGCAGTCAATCACAGAGCTCGTTCACATATTCCAATACACGTTCTTGTGTCTGATTTTGCCGGAGCTGGCTTTGCATCCAAACATATTCCTTAAACCAAAGAAAAGAGAAAACACAACCAGACTGTACACCGCAAAGGAGTGAAGAAAAGCGCGGAACCCATGGGATGCTCCCCCTTGAAATTCACCTGTGAAGCCTTGTATCACGGCAACCACCTCGGCAGATTCTGGAGGCAGTGGCGGCTCACGGCATTCCGGCGGCAAAGAGAACGAACCGTTGTAGGCGCCATCAAAGAGGCCGAAGGAGGCAACAAATGAATGGGTAGTGGGATGGCTGTGAGATGGGGGACTGAAACTGACAGTGGTGCAAGCATTGTGGGCGTCAACCGGAGGTGGTGGAGCTATGGCGCGCGAATGGGGCAACTCCATGGGTGCTAAGGTGTAGCGGGTGGTGTGTGGAGAAGAGGCGACAGTGATGGTCGCCAAGGAGATCAATAATGGTGATGGAATAACGGCGTTGTGCCATGGGTGTGACGGAGAGATTTGATCGTTGGATTCAAACGTTTGGGTTACATAGCAATGCGGGCATCCAGGAGTATTCGTTTGTGTGAAAGGTGGTATACGGGGTTCTCTCAGGAACATCCCAACGAAGATGGCCAAACCAACTGGCTGGGATACTCCCCAAACACAGCACAGACCAAAACAGAGCATAATTTATGATTCTATAAAAAAACCAAAAAAAGCAAACAGAAAGTATATGCAGACCAACTCCGATATGTATTGATCTCTAATGCCCACTCTCAATCATTAGAAACGAAAATAACTATCAGCGAAAGAAAGAAAGAAAGAAAAAAAACAGAATGGTGTAAGGACATAGAGCATACAATGGTTGCACCCGAATAGCTGCACTCGAGCGAGGATTGCTCCTCCAAGCACTTGAGTCCTGTCGCTTTTCCCAACCCCCTAACAGCTAGCTCAACCCGCCTCCTCGCTTGCTCTCCCAAAAATTCACCCCAAACCCCGCTCCTCCTCTGCTCACCTTTTCAAAATGCCTCCCCCTTTCCTCTCCAAGAAAAACTGAAAAATCTCTCCCTAGCTCACTCCGGAAGCCAACGAAAATATCTCCCTCCGCCACAGCCTGTAACCAGCCACCTTTTGTCTCAACTGTCCCCCCTTTTAAGCGGCTGTGTCTTCTTTCTGCTCAGACAACTCACCCATCAGTCCTATCTAGCCGCCCCATGCAGCCCATTCTCGGGTTGATGAAGAAGCAGGAAAGAAGGAAAGAGAAGAAAATAATAATAAAAAAAACAAAAGAAAATCCTCTCATCTGAGGGGGTCTACAATACCATTTTTTATTTGTTTATTTTTTGCATTACCATATATTCCCCACCTATGATTGTCGTATGGTTCACACATCATTAACCATCTAATAAGAGAGCTTAACATATTCTAGTCATTTTCATGCTAAAGAGGGTCTACAAGTTGCTGCCCATGCCAAAAAAATGAAGCAAAAGTTGACTTCAAATCTTGACTAGTTGCCACCAGTTGTAGTTCTTAATTTTTATTTATAAAGATTGTGTTTGGTTTTTAGAAAATGCAAGGGAAAGGACAAAAAAAAAAATACTATGGAAAGTTATTTTCCTTAGTTTGGCTGACATGCGAAAATATGATGGAAAAAAATATGAAAGAAAATACTAAAGAAAATATAATAATATTTTATTTTCTACTTTCCTTAAAAATTAGTGAGGAAAATAAGAGAGAAAAAGAAGGGCAAAAGTTGGAGGAAATTTTATCAAGCTCACATTATCTTCTTCATCAAGTCTCCAATTCACCTAACTTCCTCTTCACCAGTGGTTATGGCTTCCCACCACCGTCGAACCTTTCAACAGCCACTACCATACTCCAACCATCTTCCAGTAACTCCAAAAACCAACCTTCTTTGAGTACACAAATTCCCATGGATGAGTTGCATTCTTCAAATCTAGTCAATGTGTTCGAATACATGTCTTCATATCAGGTATGGATTGAATTCCTCTCTTAACCTCACACCTTAATGTTTTGTAGATGTAGGTCGTCTCCCAATGGACCTTTTTTTTTTCTTTTTTTTTTCATTTTTAGAAATCTTAACACCTGAATTTTGTACATATGGAAAATTTGATACTACTCTTTGTAATTGGATTTCAATGTTTCTCTCGTGTTTGCATTTTTTAATTCACTTGCTTCCATTTGATTTTGAATATAAGAATTTTTATTTTTCATTTCATACTCTAAGACTTAATAGCAACAATGAGGACATTACATGTTTGAGGAATTACCTATAAGGGAATTTAACACACCAATGATGCTATTGCTATAACCAAAGAAAAAATAACTTAGAAAGCCAAAAAAAAAAAAAAAAAAAGCATGCAGAACAAGTATAATAATAGTATTGTGGATTGGGTATGAGAAAATTATAGAAGAGAGAGCATTCTTGATGTGGTAGATTTGCAATTGAATGAGATTTTTAACAAGGAGCAAGATGTCCCTTCTATGCAGCCTTTTATCTGACCTTATTGGGATTTGTCTTGTTATAGCTTTTGATGTTAGCTTGGGCAGTGAAAACTTTACGAACTAAAGCTATCAACTTGTCCTTTGCCACTAGATAGTTTCTTTCTTAATAGAAATGTAGTAAGTATTCTTAGCAAATACAACTTGGTTTGGTGGTATAGTTTTTCCTCAATACTTTATTATCATGATAGAACTTGGTAAATGTCTCTTAGATCAATTCTGTGAAGTTTACAAATTCCCTCTTAAAAATTCTAAACAACTTATCTAACTTTAGAAGCCTTCTTAATTAATACACAATCAATTACAAATGTTTAAAAGATCATTCTCTCTTACAGTAGCTCCTTAGATTATTCTTGCAAAATTTCCTTTGTTGTGGAAGTCTTTAGTGCATGTATGCAGTTAATCGACTTGAAGCATTTTACTAAGAAGGTGCTTGACATAAGCCTCTATATTGAGCTAATAAGAAATTCCATCAACTTCAAACTTGATTACTTTCATTTGACCCCCAATTCTTCAATTTCCATCGTTTGATAGATAAGCCTAACTAGCCTTGGAAAATAGTTCATAGGCAACACCATTAGCATTTGTCTCAAATTATACTGGAAAAAGGTCTCCATATACTATTTGTAAATGTCCCCAATAGCAAAACTTGTCATGCATGTGCCATTGGTTCTTTTTACTTGAATTACTTTATTTTTTTGGTAGGCAGTGAAACTAGAGATCAAACTAGTTTAAGTATTTGGCTTATGAAAGGTTCGACCTAGATCACTTACTAAAAGTGGATTGGCAAACAAACCCAAGTAGTAGATGAGTGGGACAAATATAATTGCTTGGATTTTGGAGTGTTATGGAGAATCTTGAGACTTTGTGAGTCAAACCATGCTCATCCAAAGCTAACTTAGCTGGGCTACAGTTTGATGTTGGAGGCCTAGAGCCTAACTCCCATGGCTTTATTACAAATTAAAAGTTGCTTTAGTGCATAAGCATGATCTAAAATTTAAAATCCTTGTACTGTGGGACTTAATAATGATGATAATATAATTTCAAGTCACAAGCACCCAATACGTCAATAATACTAATCATTGACATACTCCCAATAAGAAAATAACCCACCGGTTTGCTCCCACACATTATTTTAAAATTTTTAATTGTATTATTTGTAAAAAAAAAAATATTTTTATCTAAAACAATTTGATCATTTTGGTTATGTGGTCAATGTGGAGAAAAAAACATATAGACTCCATATTTTGGTCTAAATTGAGTTAACTAAACTGAATCAAACTAATATTAAGTTGGATTAGTTTGAGTCAATAAATGAATTTTTTTTACTTTAGTTAAAACCAATCAACTCCTATTTTATTCAACCTAGCTAAATGTATCTATCCCTAACTTCATGTTCTTGTCATAAATCCTTTAGGCTACCCCATATACTCTTGATTTATATAACCATTCAAAGAAAGATAATCTTAACATCCATTTGATAGATTTCTAAACTCAATATGAAACTAATAATATCAAATTTCTATTTGATGTTATCGAACTAAAGCATAAATATCAAATTACTTAAATCCCTTTTATCTACTTAATCCATTAGTGTATGCAATATTTCTTTTGAACTTTTTCTACTAAATAAACTATAAATTCATGGATAAAAGATTTCTCTATTTAACTCCTACCATATCACCTCATTTCATTGTCTTTATTTTTAGATTTTCCATTTTAAACATTTTTTTTTTCCTTTTGAAAACTATTTGTTCCATTGTACTTTGAATATTTTATGATCAAAGATGTAAAAACTCACAACATTCATTGATTTAGTAATTGTATTATATTTTAAGTCTAAGAAATACAATTGTGAACTCTCATTTTTCATGTGCGTCCCCACTTGATGGTGAAACTTGTTTTTGTTATAAAAAAACTGATTTTTTTTTTAAAGTTGGAGTCGTCACACTTTTTTTTTAAAAAAAAAAAAAAAGAAGAAAAAGAAATAAAGCCCTATTGTTACTCCTTTTTTAAAGGAAATACATGTTAGTAAAAACCAAGTCCATATCTAGAGGTCAAGTTACCTATTGGGAAGGTACCATAGGGTAGCACCCCTTTAAGTCTTAAAAAGGTTTCTAGTAAGCACGTAAAAGAGAATTATGAAAATTAATTAATTAGTCATGAATACTAGAAAAAAGAAGAAGAATAATACAAGTACATGGAATAATGCAAAAGAAAATTATAAGGATATGTAGAAATGATACATGAGAAATGCATAGAATAATTTATTAGAAAGATTTTATTATTTCAAATATCATAATACAATTTCCATAAATTTTCAAAGAACTATTTTATTTTAACAACAATTTCTAATTAGTGATTTGAATTCATTTATTCACAAGGCTTCAATTTATTACAAAAGATTTGATTTGGTTTACAAGAATTGATTTTTGTTTACCTTATTAAGAAGAGGGGTGAATTTTACTAATTTATTTTAAAAAGTGTTTTGATTCAATCTTTATTTATTTATTTTTTTTAAATCTACAAACTTAAAGAAAGATATTTACAAGTTTATAAGAAGGAATTTCAACCCAATTTTATTCAAAAAATATACATATATATATATATATATATATTTTATTTTACCTAGAAAAAGATTCTTTATTACTAATTTATTTAGAGAGAATTTCACAAATTTGTTCCCAAGGATTCCAATTTTATTAAGAAAGAATTTTGGATTTCATCTAGTAAGAGATTAGTTTACCAATTTATTAAAAACAGGTTTTTCAGTTCGATTTAAAGGTTTACTCATGCTATTCTTATTTAAAAAAATTCTTTAAGACCTCTATTTATAAAAGTAACTTTTAATCCCTTTCTTATCAAGGAAAGAGAGTTATATTTAAAAATCAATTTTAGACGATTTTATTAAAATTAACTTTTTGGACAATTTTATTTAAAAATGAATTTTTCTAGAAAATTTTGTTAAACAAATGAATTTCTAGATAGCTTGTTATTAATAACAATTTTTTGAATTTTTATTATTTTTTTTCTAGATTCTTCTAAAAACATTTGTTTGAATTTCTATTAAGAAAACTTTCTTTTATTAAAAATAATATTTTTTGAGTTGTTATTTCATCAGAATAAGATTGTTAGAGTATTTTATTTTATTTGAAAAAAGATTTCTGAACCTTTTATTTATTTATTTATTTTAAAATTCTAATCTATTTCTTTTATCAAACAAAATTTTTGGACTATTTTATCTAAAAAAATGTCTAAAACCTATTTTTATTAAAAGAAATTTTTGGGTCATTTTTTCTTATTTAATGGAAATGTTTTATTGAACCTATTTCATTAAAGAAAAAAAAAACAAAAAATGATCTTTGGACAACTTAGGGCCTGTTTGGCAGTGTTTTTAAAAATTTGTTTTTTAATTTTTTTTTTTCAAAATAACGAACAAAAATAGTTTTTTTAAAAAAATTTTAAAAAATAAGAGTGTTTGGCAAGATGTTTTAAAAATAGTTCCCGAATCAAATCTACATGGTGAAGATGAAGAATGAAATCACAGAAGTCTCGTAAACCTATGATATTTCGCCCGATGACTCAAACCTTGATCTTCACACACTTCCGGTGGCGAGGAAAAGAGGGTGAAGGCTCTTTGTCTCTCTGGATGGTGGAAGACAAAAAGCTATGGAAACCCTAACCCCTAGAGAATATTTATAGGGTTCCTAAGTGGGCTTAAGTGACTTGAGCCCACATATACTTGGGTAACTTAATCTAACCCAAAACGGGTCCTAATTGATTAATTAACCTAATAGGGCCTACTAATTAATCAATTAGCCCAATCCAGAGACCTTGTTCACTTACCCCTATGCAACCTTACTTAATTACCAAAATGCCCTTATGCACAAAAGTGAATCTAGAGCCAATCCGACCCTCATAACCCATGCCAACAAGGTAAATGAGCTCAAAGGGGGGACGATTGTGACCTATAGGAGTACTAGCTCCCTCAGAATCCAATTCTAAAGTTGATTCAACATCCCACTACAAAGAATCAACTGAACTACAATATCCTATGTATATAACAACAAGACACCAAGTGCTCGGGTCTATGACTTGCTATCCATTGTGTTCAGTCTCCCCATAAGCTGGTGTCCATAATCTAACTAGGTGAAAGCTATCATCCTTTCAAGATTACCTCTACCATCCTTGAGTTACGGATCCTCCTATTGTGTGTTCAATTTACATATCTTAACTCTCAAAGAGTCTATTTCAAGTTCCACTTAAGGAACTACTATGGTCATAGTTTCCATGAACACACCTTCTTATGATCACCCAAGAGGACACACTATCTCAATCCCAGAAGATATCATGGTGCCTCTATTGAGAATACCTATTGCTACCGGTTTCCATTAGCAATGACCTAATGCATAGGGAATATATGATCAGCTTACGATCTCACCCGTAGATCAAAGTCATTGCTAACTTTAGCAAAAACTCAATATTCTCTCAAGGTTGAGAGACAGCATAATGAAGCAGCTTTGTGAGGTCATGACTACTTGATAGCCTTAAGTCATGACTCATCATAGGTCTTGTCCAATATGTAACCATACACACTAATGCACTCACCATGGGAAAACCATCCCGATAGCCAAGACCAGTCATATCTTCAATTAGAAGGCGGTACCCTACAACCTCTAATGGGTTGCTTAAACCCATGAACCAGTTGTGAACAAGTCATCTATTTGTAAGGAACCCATGACTTAGATCTTCTATACAACTCCTAATGCACCTAAGTCACGAACAATGCAAAAGATGTAGGCAAGAATGCTTGTATGGTATAATACATGGAATAAGGATCGATAAAAGTGAAACTGGAACATCGTTAAATAAATAATGAATTCCAAATTTATTACATCATGTCATGCTTTTAAGGGCTCTATCCTAACATTCTCCCACTAGCCCTCAAAGCATCATGCCTATAAAGCATGCCAGATACTTATCTAAAACCTATGTTATCCTTGTGACCATCAAAGACTCTCCCTGACAATGTCTTGGAGAAGAGATCCACTAGGTTCTTCACAGAAGGTATCTTGTCAACCATCATGTCCCCCTTTAAACTATCTCAACACATTGGAGCACAAACACATAATTTCTTGTTTTCCTAAGGTACTTGAGTATATGCTTGATAGTTGTCCAATGTTTTGGACCTGGATTAGACTGATATCTACTCACCATACCCACTGCAAAACAAATATTTGGTCTAGTACGTATCATCAAATACATAAGACTACCCACTATAGAGGCATAAGGTATTAACTGCATGCACTCTTTCTCCTTAAGTGTTTTAGCACACTAATCTAGAGAAAAGGGAATTCCATGCTTAAAATGTAACAAACCTTTCTTGGAATCCTGCATCACATACTTGACCAAAATGTTATCTATGTAGGTAGCTTAAGATAGTGTTAGTTTCCTATTCTTGTGGTCCCTAAGGACCTTAATCCTAAGAATATACTATGATTCTCCTAGATCCTTCATCTAGAACTGAGTAGACAACCAAATCTTGATCGATGACAATAGCCCTACATCATTACCAATGAGTAGAATGTCATCAACATACAAGATCGTAAAGACCCTTTGCTATGAAAATGTCTAGTTACATAATATAGATGCTAGTATAAAAATAATCGTTTAAGAACACTATCTTGACATCCTATTGCAATATCTCATAAATGAGATCCACCACAATGGGTAGGAGTACTCTGATGGATTTAAATATGGCTATTGGTGAAAAGGTTTCCTATATTCAAAACAATGTTTCGAACTATAACCTTTAGCTACAACCTAGCCACATAAATATCAAATTTTCCATCTACTCCTCTGTTCCTCTTGTAGACCAACTTACACTTATGGGTTTTATTCATTCAGGTGCTTCTACAGGAACCCAAACTACATTACAAACACAAGGATTCTAACTCTGCCTCCATAGCTTTTCTCCAAAGATGTGCATCCACATCACTCATTGTTTTATCGTAATCTATAGGATTGATCTCATGTTTCTTTAGAATGACCTTGAAAGACTTTCCCAAATACATGAATCGGTCTTGTTGTTTAACAATCGTCCCACTATGACAAGGCATTCATGTACTAGAAATGGGAATGGTTGTTACTGGATCCATAGTATCTTGTGTATATTGGGACTATCTTCTAGTATTCTCCAATTTATATCATTGTTTGCCTCATTACATATCATATAGTCTTCATCAGAAATCTGGTACTTGTAACAACAAACACCTTTTGATAATCCTAACTATAAAGTAATAAACCCTAAATTTTCTTGGATATCTTATAAACTGATACACCTCTTTAGAAAAAGAGGTATTAGATAGCCTTTAAGACATATCCCTAATGAATATGGGAAGTAATGAGAAACCAATCACTGATCTCACTATGTTTATCAAAGTTCAATATCTTCTTTCCATTACTTTAGTTTACGATAAAGTCCTTGGTGCATACAACTAGGATATCATCTCATGCTCCATATGGAAAGGATCAAAACTACTAGACACACTACCTCGATCTAATTGAAGTGTCTTGATATGTTTACCTAATAGCTTATCCGATTCCGCCTTAAATTCAATGAGTTTATCCAAGGGATCAGATTTCCTATCTACATATCAAAGCCTAGAGTGTTTATCAATAAAATAATCAAATACCCATACTTTCCATATATAAACACAAAAAGGTTCATACACGTGAGTATGCACTAACTCCAAACATTCCTTGGTTCCATTCTCTTTAAAAATAAATGTGCCTCTTCGCCATTTTACCATCTATATAGGATTTGTAGATTAAAAGATCCTCTGGAATAAGAAAGTCCAGACTTAATGAGTATTTGGATCCTATTTAGATTAATTGACCTAGGCATTAGAAGCCAAATGTTTGATTCTTTCTTTTAGTGAGATTTGACTATTCTCATTTATTGACAAAGTGATAATGGAGTCTCACACAAAAAGGTAGTACCTCTCACTAACTTGCACAACTAATCTTACAATTGAAGCTAAGGTAAATACAATCCCATCATATGACATTCTCACTTGTTGAAAACCTTGTAAATAATTATAGATAGTGGGCCTGGAATCTATCCACCACAATTGGTGAAATCCACCACTATTTATATAACGATGAGAATATGATGTGTGTTTGCCTATCCTTAGGCACTTTGAGCATTCATTTTCTAGTGTCCTAAAAGGTCACAAAGGAATCAATGCCCATGAGTTTGCTCTCTCATTCTTTTTCTTGAACTTTCTTTATTTGGTGTTGTTCTTCTTCTTCTTAGTAGAAGAGCTTGAAGAACCTTGACTGCCATATGAACACGCTTCCACTCTTTGAGAATCTTCTTACCCATCCCAAAAGAATCTGGTAAAATCTCTAAGATAACATGAATCCTGATGTTCATAATAGTCTTAAGGGAAACTTGTTTAGTTAACTTGCCTTTATCACCAAATAACCCTTGCAACTTTGAAGAAAATATCATAGACTACAACAATAGACATGTGTTTCTTTTGCAACACATTATCTAAAGACCCAAGTATGAGAGGCTTAGTCTTTTGATCCGTCTTATGCCACCTTTGATATGCTTCTCTTACTTTATGATAGTTTTGTTCAAAGGAAATAACAAACTCTACCAAAAACAGCATCTATGCAATTAATACTATATCCAGATTATTTCCAATCTAAAATTAGGTCTAATTTAAATAAAAGATAAAAGGTGACAGGTTAAAGACATGATATCCATAATAAAAATAATAATTCCATCCCTTATTAAAAGGAATTGAGCATTCAAGGCAAATTGGTAATTAATTTAGCAAAACTGTAGTGCTCTCAAACTACATGTATCCATGCAAGGTAACCTAGTATCATAAGAATCAAGCTTACTTTAGGTAGGTTATGACTCTTATTACTAGGTAGAGACCCTCTCTAATTACTCAACTTGCCTTAAACTTCCAAAGGTTATCCTAAGGCATTGATCAACAAACCTTTATGTTGAGCCCTTAGCCCATGCAAGTGGGACCACTTTAGGTGATTCTACCACTTCATGTCTAAGTTAAGTGTGTAATCAAGATCCTTGACATCAATGTTACCAAGTGAAGAGTTCTATCTTTAGGATTGGCCACTCCCACTACAAACATATATAGTCTTGTCCATAAAGGATAGTCCATATCCCTTGATTCCTTGGGTCATCCCATCTTTAGGATGGAAATCAAGATGGGCTCAATCTTGGAGGCTATGGGCTTGCCTATGGCTTGCTCTCACTTAATATTTTGGAAGAGAGACTTTAAGATAATTTTGGTAACTATCTTAAAATAAATTATCTGTCATAAAAATTTCCAAAACTTTTATTTATTACTTGAATTGGGACTCCTATGCCAAATAAGGATATCTTTCATATTCCTTATCTTTAAACTTTCCTTTTCAAATTAAACGGTTTTCTCTTTCTCTTAGGGAGGGAAAGCCTGGAGGACCAGTGTAGGTGTCATTTTCCTTCTCTCTGGGGGGAAATCTTGGAGAACTACCTAACCCAAAAAAAAGGAAAGACCCAAAAGGAATTTGAAATTCCAAATGACAACAACCAATTTCTTAAATAAATAATAATGGAAATAAAACTCATGAAAATTTATTCTTTTAAGAAAATCCAAAATTACCATTTTAATTTATTTTATTTGAAACAATATCTTGGTAAGCTATCTTAATCATGAATTATCTATCATATATTTTTCCAAAAATAATTTTTTTCTTTATTTTAGAATCTTGTGCTAAATAGGAAAGATTTTATTTCATAAAGACTTAAAAAAAATAAAACTTCTTCCTTAAAATAAAAAGATTCTTAGAGATTTTCAAATTGAAAAATCAAATTAAGGAATTTAAAACATAAATTAAATATTTTATTAAACAATTTATGCAAGTATAAAAAAATCCTTAACAAATTAGTATCTACAACAATTACTACTTTTATGGCATAATTTATGATTTTATTTTTAATAACAAATCTCTTTTGAAAAATTAGTAATTAATAATTAAAAATAATAAATACATAGTGAGATTATTTAAAAATAAAATAATCAATTATTAATTAAGATGTGGTTGGATACTTTACAAAAAAACTTTTTATGTATATAATATATTACTATTATATAGTGTATTTTTTATTATGTAAAATAGTAAAATAATAGTTATGCATATAGTACAATATCTCATACGATATAATATTTAACTTACAATATATATTTATTAAAAATATATGATATCTTTATACACAAATTATATTTGGAATTCTAGATCAATGGAACGCCTTTAGAGAAGCTAGACTATTTATTTGATAAATTCCAATAGTAACAAATTTTTAAAAACCAAGCAATAATTTAAAAATATTCCTACTAGCTTAAACTAGGTAATTAAATATTAATATAAATTTACTTTTTGAGTGAACTAGCTTAAGGGTTGAAATTTGTGTTGGTAAGTCATATTTATGTTGTGTCAAACCCGACACGAATAATAATCTGGTTAAAAACGTAAACCTAAAATAATACATAATTACTAAACAAGTAACATGTCATATAACTCATTTGTCCCATTTAATAATTAGGTCTTCTCATTTAATACTCAAGTTGAGTTAGGTCTTGTGTTAATTTATATGACTAATATGTTTATGACTCAACTGACCTATTTATTTAAAATCAAATTTAAAATGTGTCAAATATGGGTTAAATATTTTAAAGTTATAATTAAACTAATCAACACAATTATTAAATGAATTAATTGATGTCAAATTTTGTAATGCATGTTGACCCAAAGACTACCTAGTTATTAAATGAGTTATATAGGTCACCATGAATTCGACTCAAACTCAATTATACTCAACTCAAACCCATAAAAAACATGTTAGATTCAAGTCTTGTTGATGAAATGTATCAAATTTTATCATCCTTAAACATGATGTTGAATGATAACAAATTAGAGGACTATAGTTTATTCATAGCTAACATAAATTTAATTCTAGACTTCTGGATTAAAGTGAAAACTTCGAAATTGAGCTAAAATAAAAGTATGATTGATAGAAAACATTGGAATAATGTTGAAGTGTAATACTTGAACCAACATCAATAAATTAATGATCAAAATGAGATTAGAGTTCAACATCCTTTTTTTTTTTTTTTTTTTTCTTTCTATTGTATTTCAAACGAAAATATCAAACACCATAAAACACTATAAAGGTAAATCATATAATAATTTATGATATATTTCAATTACTTTTATCACTATATTTTTTTATAAAAAAAAAATTGTTAAAAAATGTATACAAGTATAAAAATTCCTTTACAAGTTAGTAGCTACAGTAGTTACTATTTTAAGGTATAATTTATGATTTTATTCTTAATAACTAATCGCTTTTAGTAAATTAGTAATTAGTAATTAAAATAATAAATGCATCATGAAATCATTAAAAAAATAAAATAATCAATTATTAATAAAGATATGATTGGATACTTATAAAAAAAAAAAAGCTTTACACATACATGTTTTATTTTGTAAATAGTAATATAGTAGTTAGGCATATAGTGTCATATATTATATCATATAATATTTATCTTGCAATCATATATTTATTAATAATTATATATCTTTATAACAAAAGTCATATATTGGAATTTTATGTAAATAAAATGCCTTTATAGATGCTACGCAATTTATTTGATAAATTCCATCTTGAACAATTATTTAAAAACCAAGTAATAATTAAAAAAAAAAAATCTATTATTTTAAACTATGTAATTAAAAGTTAGTATAAGTTTACTTCTTAAGTAGACAAGGTATGATTTTGAATGAGAACAAATTAGTGGACTATAGCTTATTCATAACTAACTTAAATTCAATACTATTTTAGAGTTGGATAGATAAGTTTTACCTAATATAATAAAAATCATTTAGTATTATTTATATTTGGGAACATCATTTAATAATATTGAAATTCAAATAAACTTATATTATAGGATATAATCTTACATGTCTTGAATTATTTGTTGTTATTATTTATATAAAAAAAATATAAGTAACATATTACAATATAATAATTAATTGCTCAAATAATTTACCTTTTTATTATTTTATAACATTACTATTATTATGTTACAAAACATTTAAATTTAAATAAACCTATATTGTAGTATTTCATTTTATGGATCTTTAATTATTTTATTATTATTTATAGAAATAAAATATTATAGTATAAATATTAAGTCTCAAAAAATACATATGTTATTTCACAATATAAATCATCTAGTTATTTATCAATGTTACTTATTAATATCACAATTTAATAACGATAAAATTACTCAATTTGTCAAGAAATAATATAACCACTTAATGAAACCATTTTGCAAGCAAATATATATATATATATATATAGTTGTAACTTTTAGTCACCAAAAATTGTAATTAGTGACAAATACCTTTCTGAGAAAATATTTTTTTCTATCACAAAAGTGTTTGTGCCAAAAAAATGACGATGCCAAATTTTTCCCATCATGTCTTTTAGTGATGAAAATTTCAAATTTGTCAGAATTTTTTTAAAAAAAATTGGCACTACTGACAACATCTAAAATTTCATTGACAAAAGTTACTTTTAGCGACAAAAATATAATTCACCTCTAAATTCCATTGAATTCTCCACATTATTAAAATTTGAAAAGATAAAATAGAGAGGAAAAAGAAACAAGAGAAGAGTCTATAGAGAAGCTTGGTTCGAAGGGTTAGAAAGAAGAAACTTTCTTTATTTGCTTCATTTTGAAATTTAAGGTAAGTTCTTTACGTATGATTTGCTTTTTAGATTCTTTTACCTTTCTTTAACCACGAGATTAATAGGAAGAAGAATTGAGGAAATGAGGAAAGTGGTTGTGGCAAAGAATAATAAAGTAATAATAAGATTTAGGTTGTGGGTACAAGATAAGTAAAAATAGTAGTAAATTAATAAATAATTACCTACTTCCTGCCATGAAAAAAAGAAGGAATATTAACATTAATAATTCAAAAAAACCCATTGATGTAATTATGGAAAGTGAAAATGATAATAATAATATGGTAAATAAAAAATTTAATTAAAAAAATAGTAGAAAATGGTTTGGAATTAAAATAAGTTTTACAAAAAATTTAGGAAGTCATTAATTTAGATAATTAGTCTTTAATAATTATTTTTTATTTATATTTAGGAAGCACCCAATATGTCAATAATACTACTCTTAATTTATTTAACCATTCAAAGAAAGACAATATTAACATCCATTTGATAGATTTCTAAACTCAATATGGAAACTAATAATATAAAATTTCTATTTGATGTTATCTAACTAAAGCATAAATATCAAATTACTTAAATCCTTTTTATCTACTTAATCCATTAATGTATGCAATATTTCTTTTGAACTTTATTCTACTAAATAAACTATAAATTCATGGATAGAAGATTTCTCTATTTAACTCCTACTATAACACCTTGTTTCATTATCTTTATTGTTAGATTTTCCATTTTAAACATTTTTTTTCTTTTAAAAACTATTTGTTCCATTGCACTTTGAATCTTTTATGATCAAAGTTTTAAAAACTCACAACATTCATTGATTTAGTAATTGTATTATATTTTAAGTCTAAAATACAGTTGTGAACTCTCATTTTTTATGTGTGTCCCCACTTGATGGTGAGACTTGTTTTTATTATAAAAAACTGGTTTTTTTTTTTTTTTTTTTTTTTTTTAAGTTGGAGTCATCACTTATTTTTATTTATTTATTTTTTAAAAAAAATAAAGCTCTATTGTTACCCATTTTTTTTAAAGAAAAGGCGTGTCGGTAAAAATTGAGTTTGAATCTAGAGGTCAGGTTACCCATTAGGAAGGTACCATAGGGTAAGACCCCTTTAAGCCTTAAAAAGGTTTCTAGTAAGCATGTAAAAGTGAATTATGACAATTAATTAATTAATCATGGATACTGAAAAAAAGAATAATACAAGTACATGGAATAATGCAAAAAAAAATTATAAGGATATGCAGAAATAATACATGAGAAATGCACAAAATAATTTATTAGAAAGATTTTATTATTTCAAAGGTCATAATACAATTTCCAGAAATTTTCAAAGAACTCATTTATTTTAACAACAATTTCAAATTAGTGATTTGAATTTATTTATTCACAAGGCTTCAATTTATTACAAAATATTTTATTTGATTTTATTGACAAGAAATGATTTTTGTTTACCTTATTAAAAAGAGGGGTGAATTTCACTAATTTATTTTAATAAGTGTTTTGATTCAATCTTTATTTTAAAAATAAAAAATAAAAATCTGTAAACTTAAAGAAAGATATTTACAAGTTTATAAGAAAGAATTTGAACCCAATTTTATTATATATATATATTATTTTACCTAGAAAAAGATTCTTTATTACTAATTTATTTAGAGAAAGAATTTCACAAATTTGTTCCTAGGATTCCAATTTTATTGAGAAAGAATTTTGGATTTCATCTAGTAGGAGATTAGTTTATCAATTTATTAAAAAAAGGTCTTTCAATTCGATTTAAAGGTTTAGTCATGCTATTTTTATTTAAAAATTTCTTCAAGTCCTCTATTTATAAAAATTACTTTAAATCCCATTCTTATCAAGGAAAGAGATTAACATTTAAAAATCAATTTTGAACAATTTTATTAAAATTAACTTTTTGGACAATTTAATTTAAAATACAAATTTTCTAGAAAATTTTGTTAAACATATAAATTTCTAGACAACTTGTTATTAAGAACAATTTTTTGAATTTTTATTAATTTTTTTTCTAGATTCTTTTAAAAACATTTGTCTGAACTTTCTATTAAATAAACTTTCTTTTATTAAAAAGAATATTTTTTGAATTGTTATTTCATTAAAATAAGATTGTTGGACATTTTATTTTATTTGAAAAAAGATTTCTGAACCTTTTATTTATTTTAAAATTTTGAACTATTTCTTTTATCAAAACAAAAATTTTGGACTATTTTATCTAAAACAAAAAAATGTATAAAACCTATTTTTATTAAAGAAATTTTTGGGTCCCTTTTTCTTATTTAATGGAAATGTTTTATTGAACCCATTTTATTTGAAAAAAAAAAAAAAGGATCTTTGGATAATTTAGGGCATGTTTGGTGGTGTTTTTAAATACTTTTCTTTTTTAAAACAAGTAATAGTTTTTAATTTTAATTTTTTAAAATAAGAGTGTTTGGTAAGATGTTTTAAAAATAGTTCCTAAATCAAATCTACATGGTGAAGATGAAGAATGAAATCGTAAAAGTCTCGTAAACCTTCTACCCGATGACTCGAACCTTGATCTTGATACACTTTTGGTGGGTAGGAAAAGAAGGTGAAGGCTATGCCTCTCTATCTCTTTGGATGGTAAAAGACAAAAAGTTATGAAAACCCTGACCCCTATGAGGTATTTATAGGGTTTCTAAGTCAGCTTAAGTGAGTTGAGCCCTCATGGGCTTGGGTAACTTAATATAGCCCAAAACGGGTCCTAATTGATTAATTAACCCAACAAAGCCTACTAATTAATGAATTAGCCCAATCCAGAAACCTCGTTCACTTACCCCTGTGCAACCTTGTGTAATTACCAAAATGCCCTTATGCACAAAAGTGAACCTAGAGTTAATCTGACCCTCATAACCCATGCCAACAAGGTAAATGAGTTTGTAGTGGGGACCACTGGGACTCGTAGGAATACTAGCTCCCTCAAAATTCAATTCTAAAGTTGATTCAACATCTTGCTATAGAGAATCAACTAAACTCTAATATCCTATGTAAATAAGAACGAGACACTAAGTGCTCGAGTATGTGACCTATTATCCATTGTGTTCAATCTCCCCATGAACTGGTATTCGTAGTCTAACTAAATGAAAGCTATCAGCCTTTCAAGACTACCTCTACTATCCTTGAGTTACAAATCCTCTTATTGTGTGTTCAGTTGACATATCTTAACTCTCAAAGAGTTTATGTTAAGTTCCACTTAAGGAACTATTATGACCATAGTTTGCATGAACACACCTCTTTAGGATCATTGAAGAGGACACACTATCTCAATCCTAAGAGATATCATGGTGTCTTTATTGAGAATACTTATTGCTATCGGTTTCCATTAGCAATGACCCAATCCATAAGGAATATATGATCAACTTACGATCTCACCTGTAGGTCAAACTCATTGCTAACTTTAGCACAAAATTAATATTCTTTCAAGGTTGAGAGACAATATAATGAAGCAGCTTGGTGAGGTCATGACTACTTGATAGCCTTAAGTCATGACTCAACGTAGGTCCTGTCCAATATGTAACCATACACACTAGTGCATTGACCATGAAAAACCCATTCCAATAGCTAAGATCGACCGACCATCCTTCCAATTAGGAGGTGGTGCACTACAACCTCTAATGGGTTACCTAAACCCATGAACCAGTTGTGAACAAGTCATCTATTTACATACAAGGAACCCATGACTTAGAGCTTTTATGCAACTCCTAATGCACCTAAGTCACGTATAATGCAAAAGATGCAGGCAAGAATGCTCATAAAGTATAATACATGGAATAAGGATCGATAAAAGTGAACTAGAACATCGTTAAATAAATAATGAATTCCAAATTTATTACATCATGTCATGCTTTTAAGGGCTCTATCCTAACATTCTCCTACTAGCCGTCAAAGCATCATGCCTATAAAGCATGTTGGATACTCATTTGAAACCTATGTTATCCCTCTGATCAACAAAGACTCCCTATTAATGTCTTGGTGAAGGGATCCACCAGGTTCTCGACACAAGGTATCTTGTCAACCATCATGTCACCCTCTAAACTATCTCAACACTTTGGAGCACAAACACATAATCCCTCATTCTCATAAGATGCTTAAGTATATACTTGACAGTTGTCCAATGTTTTGGACCTAGATTAGACTGATATCTACTCACCATACCCACTTCAAAGCAAATATCTAGCCTAGTACATAACATCGCATACATAAGACTACCCACTCCAGAGGCATAGGATACTGACTACATGCATTCTTTCTCCTCAAGTGTTTTAGGACACTGATCTAGAGAAAGGGGAATTCCATGCTTAAAAGGTAACAACCCTTTATTGGAATCCTGCATCACATACTTGACCAAAAGCTTATCTATGTATGTAGCTTAAGATAGTGCTAGTTTCCTATTCTTGCGGTCTCTAAGGACCTTAATCCTAAGAATATACTATGACTCTCCTAGATTCTTCATTTGGAACTAAGTAGACAAATAGATCTTAACTGATGACAATAGCCCTAATCCTTACCAATGAGTAGAATGTCATCAACATACAAGATCATAAAGACCACCATATTTCCCTACACCTTCTTATACACACAATGCCTTTTGCTATGAAAATATCTGGTTACATCATATAGATGTTAAAATCAAGATAATCGTTTAAGAAGGTTTCCTATATTCGAAACAATGTTTTGAACTAAAACCTTTGGCTACAACCTAGCCACATAAATATCAACTTTTCCATCTACTCCTATGTTCCTCTTGTAGACCAACTTACACCTATGGGTTTTATCCATTCAGGTGCTTCTACAAGAACCTAAACTACATTAGAATCACAAGGACTCTAACTCTGCCTCCATAGCTTTTTCCCAAAGATGTGCATCCACATGGCTCATTGCTTTATCATAATCTATGGAATCGATCTCATGTTCTAGAATTGCCTCGAAAGACTTTCCTAAATACATGAATAGTCTGGTTGTTTAACAACCCTCCCACTAGGACAAGGCATCGATGTACTAGAAATGGGAATGGTTGGTACTGGATCCATAGTATCTTGTGTATAGTGGGACTATCTTCTAGTATTCTCTAATCTATTTCATTGTTTGCCTTATTACATATTATATAGTCTTCATCATAAATCTGGTATTTGTAACAGCAAACACCTTCTGGTAATCCTTACTATAAAGCAATAAGCCCTAAATCCTCTTGGATATCTTATAAATTGATACACCTCTTTAGAAAAAGAGGTATTATACAACTTTGAAGACATATCCCTAAAGAATATGGGAAGTAATGAGAAACTAATCACTGATCTCACTATGTCTATCAAAGTTCAATATCTTCTTTCCATTACTCCATTTTGTAATGGAGTCCTTGGTGCATACAACTAGGATATCATCTCATGCTCCATATGGAAAGGATCGAACCTACTAGACACACTACCTCGATCTAATTGAAGTGTCTTGATATGTTTACCCAATAGGTTATCCGATTTCGCCTTAAATTCAATGAGTTTATCCAAGGCATCAAATTTCCTATTTACATATCCAAACCTAGAGTATTTATCAATAAAAACCATCAAATACCCATATTTTCCATATATAAACACAAAAAGGTTCATAATGTGAGTATGCACTAACTCCAAACATTCCTTAGTTCCATGCCCTTTAAAAATAAAGGTGCATCTTCGTCATTTTATCATCTATATAAGATTTGTAGACTAAAAGATCTTCTAGAATAAGAAGGTCTAAACTTAATTAGTCTTTGGATCCTTTTTAGATTAATATGACCTAGGCATTAGAAGCCAAGTGTTTGATTAGTGAAAGGCTCTTTCTTTTAGTGAGATCTGACTATTCTCATTCCTTGGCAAAGTGATAATGGAGTCTCACATAAAAAGGTAATACCTCTCACTAACTTGCACAACTAATCTTGCAACTAAAGCTAAGGTAAGTATAATCCCATCATGCGACCTTCTCACTTGTTGAAAACCTTGTAAAGAATTACAGATAGCGGGCTTGGAATCTATCCACCACAATTGGTGAAATCCACTACCATTTATATAACAATGAGAATATGATGTGTGTTTGCCTATCCTTAGGCACTCTGAGCATTCCTTTTCTAATGTCCTAAAAGGTCACAAAGGAATCAATGCCAAGAGTTTGTTCTCTCATTCTTTTTCTTGAACTTTCTTTATTTGGTGTTGTTGTTGTTCTTCTTGGTAGAAGAGCTTGAAGAACCTTGACTTCCATATGAACACTCTTCCACTCTTTGAGAATCGTTTTACCCATCCCAAAGGAATCTAGTAAGATCTCTAAGATAACATGAATCCTGGTGTACATAATAGTCTTAAGGGCAACTTGTTTAGTTGGCTAGCAGCCCTTATCACCAAATAACCCTTGCAACTTTAAAGAGAATATCATAGACTATGACAATAGACATGTGTTGCTTTTGCAACACATTATCTAAAGACCCAAGTATGAGAGACTTAGTCTTTTGATCCGTCTTATGCCACCTTTGATATGCTTCTCTTACTTCATGATAGGTTTGTTTAAAGGAAATAACAAACTCTACCAAAAACAACTTCTATGCAATTAATACTATATCTAGATTATTACAGTCCAAAATTAGGTCCAATTTAAACAAAAGATAAAAGGTGATAGGTTAAAGACATGATATCCATAATAAAAATAATAATTCCATGCATTAATAAAAGGAATTGAGCATTTAAGGAAAATTGGTAATTAATTTAGCAAAAATGTAGTGCTCTCGAACTACATGTATCTATGTAAGGTAACCTAGTATCATAAGAATCAAGCCTACTTTAGGCAGGTCATGACTCTTATTACTAGGTAGAGACCCTCTCTAATTAATCAACTTGCCTTAAACCTCCAAAAGTTATCCTAAGCCATTGATCAACATACCTTTATATTTAGCCCTTAGCCCACGCAAGTGGGACCACTTTAAGATATTCTACCACTTTATGTCTAAGTTAAGTGTGTAACCAAGATCCTTGACAGCAATGTTACCAAGTGAAGAGTTCCATCTTTAGGATTGGTCACTCCCACTATAAACATATGTAGTCTTATCCATAAAGGATAGTCCATACCCCTTGATTCCTTGGGCCACCTCATATTTAGGATGGTGATGGGCCCAAAATCAAAATAGGCTCGATCTTAGAGGCTATAGGCTTGCCTATGGTTCGCTCCCACTTAATATCTTGGAAGAGAGACTTTAAGATAATTTTGGTAACTATCTTAAAATAAATTATTTGTCATGAGAATTTCCAAAACTTTTATTTATTACTTGAATTGGGACTCCTATGCCAAATAGGGATATCTTTCATATTTCTTATCTCTGAACTTTCCTTTTCAAACTAAACGGTTTTGAAATCCCTTCTCTCTAGGGGGGGAGAGCTTGGAGAACTACCTAACCCAAAAAAAAGGGAAAGTCCTAAAAGGAATTTGAAATTCCAAATGACAACAACCAATTTCTTAAATAAATAATAATGGAAATAAAACTCATGAAAAATTATTCTTATAAGAAAATCCAAAATTACCATTTTAATTTATTTTATTTGAAACAATATCTTGGTAAACTCACTTAATCATGAATTATCTATCATATATTTTTTCAAAAACAATTTATTCCTTTAAATTAGACTCTTATGCTAAATAGGAAAGCTTTTATTTCATAAAGACTTGAAAAAATAAAACTTCTTCCTTAAAATAAAAAGATTCTTAGAGATCTAAAATATAAAAAGATTTATTTAAAAAAAAAAAAAATCTCTAAGAGTTTAATTTTGAAAAGGAAGTAACTTCCTTATTTCTTTCCAACTTGTCTTTACCTAAAATAAAAATTTGCTAATTCCTAGCACATTCCAATTTAATAAATTATCTAAAAAAAGGAAAAAATATAAAAATTTATTAACTTAAGAATAATAAAATATATTTTATGCCAAAAATAAAAAAGCATAAAAGACATGAAAGGAAATTAAATAAATAATTCCCATGGCCTTAGGGATCCTATTACAAATTTGGTAACTAAAATTTGGATAAAATCCAAATTACCAAAATAGCCCTACAATTGAAGATAGGGTTAGTGAAAAAAGAAAAACCCAACTAGCCCAATTGCCACTAAAATGAACCCAAACAACCAACAATAATTTGGCTTGAACTCCATCCCATAATTGCATGCCCTTTGTGCAGCCTAGCTTCAATCAGTCATATCTCCCTCGTTTCAACTCCAAATTGAAATTTGTTTAAAGTACTAGATTTTTAACTTCCTAAGCTTCAAAACCATACGTAGTTTGCCTCAAAAAGCTCATGGGAGATAGACCGATTTAGAGTTGAAGTCAACATCATTGTGTTGCCATGTTCTTTGCGCAACCTAGCTTCAATCGACTATAACTCCCTCATTTCAACTCCGAATTGCAATCTATTTGAAGCATTGGATTTCTTACTTCCTAAGCTTCAAAACATGCATGGTTTGCCCAAAAAATCCCATATTATGTCATCCCAATTTTAAGTTAAAGATGACAAAACTGGGCTGCCAAGGATCTCAAATCAAGAATTTCCAAAAATCTTTCTTTTCCTTTAAATCACCATGGGAAATTATGAAAGAAACTTTAAGAAGTCTTTTTTTCTCTTTTCCAGCAAAAGAATGTGCGCGAACACTTTGTGATGTTTCGAATTGCTTCCATACTCTCCATAGGTTACAAAGAATGATTAAAAAAATGGATTTTTACAACAAAATCCTATACTCCAAAGATTTGGAGTTTACATATCATTCTAAGATAAAAAAGGAAAAAGGGATTTTTACAAAAGAACAAAAATCCTATGCCTCTTATGAGGCTTACAACCCATCTAGGAAAAGTAAAAATCAATCCAAGTAATTATTACATCCCCAATAAAAAGCAATCACTATTATAACCATCATATTATAACAAGATCATAATAAGAAACGCACATTAATTATCCCTGAGGCCATGAGATAAACAAAAACCTTGCAAAAACAAGTTAGCACACTCTAGAATGGTTCTAGCATGATTAATAACCTATGGTTCTGATACCAGTTGATGGGAAAAACTCGGATCGGAGGTCATTCCTCATCTCAGAATGGACTTTGCAACCCTAGGTACATACTTAAAAAAAATTTGGTACATCAAATTCTCGGGCTACCGGGGCCCCTATCTCCTTTACCAAGGTCCATTTGTTCATTTAAGGATCTTCAGGAAGTGATTAGAAGCTATTCATCACCCTAAACGGATTTTTGAACCCTAGATATATCTTTAAGAAAATTTGGTAAATGATCATCTGGCTACTGGAACCCCTATATCCCTTCTCATAGTCCATTTGATCATTTGGGGACCCTTTAGAAGTGATTTCAAGTTGTTCCTCATCTCGAAATAGACTTTGGAACCCTAGGTACATCCTTAAGAAAATTTGGTACATCCAATCATCGGGGCTACCCATATCTCCCTTCCCATGGTCCATTTGTTCCTTAAGGAACTCTTGGGAAGTGATTGGATGTCATTCCCTACCTCGAAATGGACATTGGAACCCTAAATACATCCTTAAGAAGATTTGAAATATCTAATCCTTGGGCTAACGAGACACTTATCTCCCTTCCCATGGTCCAGTTATTCCTTTAGAGACCCTCAAGAAGTGGTTGGAGGTCATTCCTCACATCAGAACGGACTTTGGAACCCTTGGTATATCATTTAAAAAATTTGGTACATCATTCGCAAATTTTGGTGCATCTAATCCTTGAGCTACTGAGACCCCTATCTTATGAACCATGGTCCGTTTATTCCTTTAGGGATCTTTGGGAAGTGATTAGAGGTCAATCCCTAGCTACTTTGAAATGCACTTTGGAATCCTAGGTACATCCTTAAGAAAATTTGTTACATTCAATCCTTAAGCTAACAAGACACATAGTACATCCTTTACAAAATTTGGTACATCCTTTATAAATTTTGGTACATCATTAACAAAATTTGGTATGTCTTTAAAACAATTTGGTACATCCAATCCTTTAGTTGTCAAGACCCTTATCTTATTACTCATGGTCTATTTATTCCTTTAAAGATCTTTAGGAAGTGATTGGAGGTTTTTCCCTACTCCGAAATAGACTTTGTAACCCTAGGTACATCCTTAAGAAAATTTGATACATCTAATCCTTGGGCTAACGGGACACTTATCTCTCTTCCCAGGGTCCATTTATTCCTTTGGAGATCCTTGAGAAGTGATTGAAGGTCGTTCCCCATCTCGAAATAGACTTTGGCACCCTTGGTACATCATTTACAAAATTTGGTACATTCTTCACAAAATTTGGTATATCCTTCATAAAATTTGGTACATCCTTAAAAATATTTGGTACATTTAATTTTTGAGCAACTAATACCTCTATCTTATTACCCATGGTCTGTTTATTCCTTTAAGAATCTTTGGGAAGTGATTGGAGGTCGTTCCTTACTCTAAAACAAACTTTGGAACCCTAGGTACGTCCTTAAGAAAATTTAGTACATCCAATCCTCGAGCTATTGTGTTTATTCATGACCAAATGAAAATGAATAACAAATGGAATTATTGTCACTTTTAATGGTATTATACTATGAATCATTTAAATAGTTTTCTTAAAACTATTTTTCAATTCCAAATGGATTATAGTTGAATTGAAAAATGAAGGAATATAGTTGTAGAAAAGAAAAGTTGAATTTGTGTGGGCATTATGCAAGAAAGAGGTCGACCCTTATATGAAAAACAAATTGTTAACTAGTGGGCATAATAGTGGACGACCTTTTCATGTAGTGGTTGACCATTTTTAGCTTATAACCCTTAATTAAAATATTAGTTTTGTTTGAAGTGGATAGGGATGGCAATGGGGCGGGTTTTTTCGGGTACCCGCCCCGCCCCGCCCTTAATGGGATGGGGTTAAATTTTAATAAACGGGTTTGGGACAGGTTTGGGAATTTTTTTTAAAACCCAGGGCAGGTTCGGGTATTGCCTCGTCCCGCCCCGATTATATATAAAATTAATTTTAAAATTGATATATCAAGTTCAGGGTAAGAATAAAGCATCCGACATTGACAAGAGAGATAAAAAACACCCAAAATGAAACAAAACTGAGCATCCACACAAAGAATATATCCCTCAAAGCAAACGAGTGGCCTAGTAGTCATACTTGGGATGCTCTCCTCAAGCCAAGAGTTTCTTGGCTACCCGCTTTACTCCCTCCTCTCCTGCTGGTTTCTTCTTCTAAACCCGAACTGTCCAGATTTTTCCCTAAAAAAAATCTCCCCCGCCTCCACCTATCCCCCCAAACGCTTCTTTCTTTCACCAAAATATCACCACCAACCCACTGTTTCTGCCATCATCCTCTGCAGCTTGCTCGGAGGCGTCTCTATCCCCAACCACCACCATGGCAAGGTGGTGGTGTCTTTGGCCATGCGTCCCAAGCATGTGGCTTTTTCTAAATTCGGCCCCCCACTCCAAAAACTAGTTGTCAGCTCTTCCTGGGTGGTGAAAATATGCTCCAAAAAATAACCAAAAGACTTAGACCAAAATGAGGGTCTACAATTTCATTTCTAATATTTAAAGTAATTTTTTTTTATAAAAAAAAAAATTAAAAAAAAAAAGTTAAACGGGGCGGGGCGGGTATGGGAATTAATCATACCCGCCCTGGCCCGCCCCACCCCATTTAATTTTTTAAATGGGACGGGGATAAAAATTGTTTTAAATAAACGGGGCGGGGTTGGGATGAGGGCGACCCGTCCCAAACCTGCCCCGTTGCCATTCCTAGAGGTGGTCAGTATAAAAAATAAGGTTCAACGCTTTAGTTAATAGGTAGTCCCATCGTGTTTTTAAAATTGGTTTATGTTTTATTTTTATTTTTTTTTATGTGGCTGGTAGGTAAAACAAAGGTTGACCCATTGTTTAATAGTAGGCCTTTGAATGTGTACATTATAACCTTAGAACATGGACAATGGGGACAATAGTGGTTAGCCCATGTATTCAGAGGTAGAGCCTGAACTTATATTACATATCAAATAAGTACCTAACAAATAAATAAATAAAAGTAAATGCATTGTGTGATGTTTGGTATAGACAATACATTTCAATATTTAGCACATTAATGTCACATTGTGTTAATAAAACGGACATGGATTGTTCATAATCTAAATGAGGCATTAATATATGACGACTATATGTGTGATTGTGACAATTGTTATAAGTAATTACTTTTGATAGGGTTATTTACAAATATATATTTAAACAATTAAATACCTAATGAGGTCTAAGTGAGAGAATAAAATAATTTATACTTATTTTGTAAATGTTGAAAGTATTTTTTGTGATGGATATATGTATTATTGGAAATATTTACGAACTTGCCTAGTTTATTGATATATATATATATATGTGTGTGTGTGTGTGTGTGCGTGTGTATTAAAAAAGTAAAATCAAGGATGTTCATCCTTTCCTCATAAGGATGTACATTGGGTTCCAAAGTCCATTCTAGGGTGGGGAACAACCTTCAATCAATTCTCAAGGGTCTTTAAAGGAACAAACCAATCATGGATAATAAGATAGGGGTCCTGATAGCTCAAGGATTGGATGTACCAAATTTTGTGAAGAATGTTACAAATTTTGTAAATGATGTACTAAATTTTATAAAGAATGTACCAAGGGTGCCAAAGTCCGTTCCGAGGTGAGGAATGACCTCCAATCACTTTTCGAGGGTCTCTAAAGGAATAAATGGACCATGGGAAGGGAGATAGGGGTCCCAATTCCCCTAGGCATGGATTTACCTATTTTTCTTAAGGATGTACTTATTTTTTAGGAAATCAATATAAAAGGTTAAATACATTTTTTTTTTTTTTATGAAAAGTATATTTTATCTTATATTTTATTTTAATTAAAAATAAAAGATTTTAACCAAAAAGTTAGATACACAATAAAATTAAAATCATAAGAAAAAATATAAAAGCACCATCACTTATTGTGATTTTAATGTGATAAATTTAAAATAAAAGTTTAAAGAAAAATAATAAAATAGTATTATAAAGATATTTTTACTTTTAAATGTAATAGAATTTACAAAATAAATAAATCTTTTGTTTTGCATTAATATAAAAAATCTTATATCATAAACCTCGAAATAATAAAATAAAATATTTAAATTTAAACCTTAATTTATCAAATATTTTATTATAATTAATATTTAAAATCATCAAGTATATTATTTGTGGGATAATATTTTCATTTTTGTCCATTATATATATTTTTATTTAATTTGTTATATTAACTATTTATTATATATTATCATTTTAAGTTTAATATGTCCAAAAAATAATTATAATCAATAAATATGGAGAAAATATATGAACATATTAAAAAGAATATTAAAGAAAAAAAGAAAAATAAAAATAACAATAAGAAATATAATAGGTGACTATGGATTATGGTGGTAAAAGAGGAAAAATAAAAAGGAAAGAGAAAAGAAAAAAAGAAAAAAATGGGAACGTGACAAGTGGTAAGTGAGATATGTGAGAAAGTTGATGTGAGAGAAATAAGAAAAATAAATTATTCATGTACTTGTCAATAGATAGTATTAAAGTGGTGTGTATTTTATCTTTACTTTTGAGGATAATTGTGGAATAAATCTAAAAGCACTATTGGAGTGCATGAACAAGAAATATTTTTTCTCATCTTACATTAAAATTAAAAAGGTAGAAGCAAAGTTTAAAAAATCTCTTTTTTTTTTTTTTGGTGATATATGGTTACATGATTTCCCCTTTAAAATTTAGGAATTAAAAATTTTAAAATTAAAAATTAGAATTTATAGATTAAAAATTAGACTAAAAATAAAATTGAAAAATCAAAGTAAGGAATTTAAAACATAAATTAAATATTTTATTAAACAATGTATGCAAGTAAAAAAATCCTTAACAAATTAGTATCTACAACAATTACTACTTTTATGGCATAATTTATGATTTTATTCTTAATAACAAATCACTTTTGAAAAATTAGTAATTAATAATTAAAAATAATAAATACATAGTGAGATTATTTAAAAATAAAATAATGAATCATTAATTAAGATGTGGTTGGATACTTTACAAAAAAACTTTTTATGTATATAATATATTACTATTATATAATGTATTTTTTATTTTGTAAAATGGTAATATAGTAGTTATGCATATAGAACAATATATTATACTATATAATATTTAACTTACAATATGTATTTATTAAAAATATATGGTATCTTTATACACAAATTATATTTGGAATTCTAGATCAATGGAATGCCTTTAGAGAAACTAGACTATTTATTTGATAAATTCCAATATTAACCATTTTTTAAAAACTAAGCAATAATTTTAAAAATATTCCTACTAGCTTAAACTAGGTAATTAAATATTAATATAAATTTACTTTTTGAGTGAACTAGCTTAAGGGTTGCAATTTGTGTTGGTAGGTCATATTTATGTTGTGTCAAACCCAACATGAATAATAATCTGGTTAAAAACATAAACCTAAAATAATACATAATTACTAAACAAGTAACATGTCGTGTAACTCATTTGTCCCATTTAATAATTAGGTCTTCTCATTTAATAATCAAGTTGAGTTAGGTCTTGTGTTAATTTATATGACTAATATGTTTATGACACAACTGACCTATTTATTTAAAATCAAATTTAAAATGTATCAAATATGGGTTAAATATTTTAAAGTTATAATTAAACTAATCAACACAATTATTAAATGAATTAATTGATGTCAAATTTTGTTATGATTGTTGACCCAAAGACTACCTAGTTATTAAATGAGTTATATAGGTCAACATGAATTTTACTCAAACTCAATTATACTCAACTCAAACGCATAAAAAGCATGTTAGATTCAAGTCTTGTCGACAAACTGTATCAAATTTTATCATCTTTAAACAAGCCTGATGTTGAATAATAACAAATTAGAGGACTATAGGTTATTCATAGCTAACATAAATTTTATTCTAGACTTATGGATTAAAGTGAAAAAATCGAAATTGAGCTAAAATAAAAGTATGATTAATAGAAAGCAATGGAATAATGCTGAAGTGTAATACTTGAACCAACATCAATAAAATAATGATCAAAATAAGATTAGAGTTCTACATTTTTCTTTTCTTTCTATTGTATTTCAAACGAAAATATCAAACACAATAAAACACTATAAAGGTAAATCATACAATAATTTATGATGTATTTCAATTACTTTTATAACTATATTTTTTTATAAAAAAAATTGTTAAAAAATGTATACAAGTATAAAAATTCCTATACAAGTTAGTAGCTACAGTAGTTACTATTTTAAGGTATAATTTATGATTTTATTCTTAATAACTAATCACTTTTAGTAAATTAGTATTTAGTAATTAAAATAATAAATGCATCATGAAATCATTAAAAAATAAAATAATCAATTATTAATAAAGATATGGTTGGATACTTTACAAAAAACAAAAAAAAACTTTACACATACATGTTTTATTTTGTAAATAGTAATATAGTAATTAGGCATATAGTGTCATATATTATATCATATAATATTTATCTTGCAATCATATATTTATTAATAATTATATATCTTTATAAACAAAAGTCATATTTGGAATTTTATGTAAATAAAATGTCTTTATAGATGCTAGGCAATTTATTTGATAAATTTCATTTTGAACAATTAGTTAAAAACCAAGTAATAATTAAAAATAAATTCTATTATTTTAAACTATCTAATTAAAAGTTAGTATAAGTTTACTTCTTAAGTAGACAAGGTATGATTTTGAATGAGAACAAATTAGTGGACTATAGCTTACTCATAACTAACTTAAATTCAATACTATTTTAGAGTTGTATAGATAAGTTTTACCTGATATAATAAAAATCATTTAGTATTATTTATATTTGGGTAACATCATATAATAATATTGAAGTTTAAATAAATTTATATTATAGGATGCAATCTTACATGTCTTAAATTATTTGCTGTTATTATTTATATAAAAAAATATAAGTAACATATTACAATATAAAAATTAATTGCTCAAATAATTTGCCTTTTTATTATTTCATAACAATACTATTATTATAGTACAAAACACTTAAATTTAAATAAATCTATATTGTAGTATTTCATTTTATGGATCTTTAATTATTTTATTATTATTTATAGAAATAAAATATTATAGTATAAATATTAAGTCTCAAAAAATACATATGTTATTTCACAATATAAATCATCTAGTTATTTATCAATATTACTTATTAATATCACAATTTAATAACGATAAAATTACTCAATTTGTCAAGAAATAATATAATCACTTAATGAAACCATTTTGCAAGCAAATATATATATAAAAAATTGTAACTTTTAGTCACCAAAAATTGTAATTAGTGACAAATACTTTTGTGAGAAAATAGTTTTTTTCTATCACAAAAGTGTTTTGCCAAAAAAATGACGACGCCAAAATTTTCCCATCATGTCTTTTAGTGATGATATTTTCAAATTCGTCGGACTTTTTTTTTAAATATTGGCACCACTGACAATATCTAAAATTCCATCGATAAAAGTTACTTTTAGCGACAAAAGTATAATTCATCCCTAAATTCCATTGATTTCTCCACATTATTAAAATTTGAAAAGATAAAATAGAGAGGAAAAAGAAACGAGAGAAAGGTCTATAGAGAAGTTTGGTAATTCGAAGGGTTAGAAAGAAGAAACTTTTTTTTATTTGCTTCATTATGAAATTTAACATAAGTTCTTCACGTATGATTTGCTTTTTAGATTCTTTTCTCTTTCTTTAACCACGAGATTAATAGGAAGAAGAATTGAGGAAATGAGGAAAGTGGTTGTGGCAAAGAAATAATAAAGTAATAATAAAATTTTGGTTGTGGGTAGGAGATAAGTAAAAATAGTAGTAAATTAATAAATAATTTCCTACTTTCCACCATGAAAAAAGAAGAAGAAGAAGGAATATTAACATTAATAATTCAACAAAACCCATTAATGTAATTATGGGAAGTGAAAATGATAACAATAATATGGTTAATAAAAATTTAATTTAAAAAATAGAACTTTAGAAAAGGGTTTGGAATTAAAATAAGTTTTACAAAAAATTTAGGAAGTCATTAATTTAGATAATTAGTCTTTAATAATTAATTTTTATTTATATTTATATTAGGTGTAGATTAAGTCTTTTAGGATTTTGAATGATTTCTTCAAGGTAAGGGTTAATAGTATAGTAAACCATTTTATAATTTCTTATTTGTTTTTCATCTATTTTTAAACTATCAAAATGTTTAAATTCCTTAAAGTGGATCAAATAATATTTTACTAGAAATGTTATGATTTGTTCCTTAGTTTATAAAATAAATTGGGAATATCATATGATTTGTTTGTTTTTATGCAAATGAATTTTATCATTTAATTTATTATATTGGTTTAAGGGAGAAGTTGCTGACCTGTGTAACCTTTGGTGAGGATAGTGATATAATGTAACTCTAGCTAATAAGGGTGTTATTAGCCTTTGGTATATCATTGATTATAAATCATTTTGTCCATTGGTAAAAGGCATAAACCAAGACTAGCCACCTAATGCAAGTTCTACTATTTGGGCACAATGTTATTATCAATGAGTTAGAGTAAAATGTTTGTTTATAATTTTTTTAATGTAATTTAAGCATGTAAAGTATATTATTTAATTCCATCTTTAAATTGAAAGTGCATAATTTTTTGAACAAAATGAATTTAATTAGTGAATTAAATGAACTCCTACTAATTGATTTTTTTTTTTTTTTTTTATAAAGATGCGATATCTCCTAAGATTTAACTTTGTACTATACTTGGATCTTCCTTGTTGAGCTATTTTTCTTGATTGTGTTTTAAGTTCACTCTTATCTATTATTCCACTTTTTAAGTACAAGTGATGTTAGTGAGGGGAAATCAAGATAAGAAGGGTTTCCTTTGAGAACAGCTTTACAATTAATTATTTAGGAGTTTTAAATTAAGATTGAATTTAGTATTGATTTCTAAAACTCTTTAAAGTGTTTGGGATGATCTTCGAATTTATTATTTAAATATTTTTAATTAGTTTTGGGTTAGAAATTTATAATTATTTTTTTTTATGGTCTAATCATTGTTATGAATCGATTTGAGGAAGTTGTCAACTAATTACTTATTGGATTTGCTCATTAAGGTCATTCATGTGTTGGACTCTTGGGTTTGATAAGTGAAATGACCATGGTGTCTTTAATCTCGGGTGTCACAATTAATATATCTGAAAAACTATTTTCTAAAATATCTTTGAAAAATGTCTCATTGTTTTGAAATCAAAATAGTAATTTTCATATTTTAAAAAATAGAAACACAATTTTGAAAATAAGGAGATAATAATCTTCATTTTCAAGAAATGTTTCTTGTTAAGGTAAAAATAGACATTTAAAATAATTTAACCAAATATTGCAAAAATATGTATAATATGGAGAAGAAATTTATATTAAAGCCCCACAAATAGTAGGGAATTTATTCCAAAAGTTTAAAAGGAAATGTGAGAAAAAAAAAATGGTGTGAAAAAATAGGAGAAAAAAAGTGAAAAAAATAAAAAAAAATCACGTCTTAAATTTTATTCATCATTTTTTCTGTTTACAAATAATTTAAAAATATATAAATCTTTACATAATTTATTTATATAATGATTTTCCTTTGTATATGGTACAATAAACCAAACACGGAAGTTTGAATTATTTCTTATTTTACTTTTCTTTTTTTTTCTTTTTTTAAGATAATAGTTTTTGTAAGCTGGCTGTATATTGTGTGGAGGAATCCTTAGGTTTTTGGGGTATTGGATTCTCATTAATGATTACGTGATTCAAGTTGATATTCTCGCTTCCGTTTCACTCATATGCTTGCTTGCACCAATGCTTCCCTCTAAGATGGAAAAGGTTTTAGGGTATTGGATTATCATTAATGTTTAGGTGATTCAAGTTGATATTCTCACTTCCGTTTCGCTCATATACTTGCTTGCGCCAATGCTTCCCTCTAAGACAGAACGCTACCCTACTGATACATTTTTACTTTTTACATTCAGGTAATATATAACCCCTTTGAAATAATGACTTCAATAAATTTCTCATATTTTACCCTTTTTGATGGTGGACAACCATAAGAAATACAGGTGGCCCAATTTCAATGGTGGCTTATGTCATAATAACCGGTGAGAATTTGTCATTATTTTGCTTTAAGTAGGAAATGACCTTCTTTGACAATTTTTATTTATCTATTTATTTTGTTGTGGAATGTGATTATTTGTCATGAATATTTTTTATGTTAAAATATATTTCATCGAAAATTTGATTTTGTAATGAACAAATTTCTATCTTTTGGTTATAAACTTGTCATAATTTTTTTTTTTTTTTTTTATGGTAAAAATTCTTTTACCACTCGTGCCTTCTTTCAATTAGAAATTAATTTATGGCAAATATACACATACTTGTTGTACTGCATATAGTAAGACCATATAAAAAATAAAAATAAAGGAATGAATGATGCAATAATACTAACACGTGCAACAGCTTATCATGAAAGCAGCAGAAACAATTGGTAGATGATGAGCATATTGAATGATTTCATTGCTTACCTAATCTTAATATTCAAAAAAGAAAAAAAAAAAAGAAAAAAAGAAAATGTCTTATATGAGGAGCTCCAAATGATTCAATAATCCTATATTCCTTCTCAAAGCAGCGCTGACTTTTCCCTTCCTACCAATACAAAGAGAAAATCTTGACTAATCTTGATAAAGGTACCGTATATATGCGAGGTCAAAGTTTTAAAAGTATTCTACATATATTTGAAATTTATTCTAAAATAATGTGTTTGATTAATTTCTTGGTCAATTCTCAAAGTCAAACTCGTATTTTGAATTAGAAAATTCAAGAGATTCTAATAAACTCGTATTCTGCTATACACAACCTGATTGAAGCTGAGCTGTAAGATATCGTACACAACCTGCTTTTTGAAGTGGTCCTGCACATTGAAGTGGTCCTGGAAGAACATTCAAAACCAATACACATTCAAATTACTTCTCTTATATTGATACGCGGCGAGGAATTGTTGTACCCCAGGAAAATACAGCAAAAGTTCGAGAGAAACCGGCTGTTCAGCTTTCACCTCCAGCCTCTATAAATACCTTTAAGAATTCATCTATTCATGTCAAAGAGAAGATAAGTCGTGCTTATTAGAAATAGTAAGAACATTGAAGGAGTTGTGTTTAGGACAAGAGAAGAGGGTTTTATTCCAAAGAAGATGTGGCTGATCATGAAGGTTTTCCTCTTGCAAATTTTAGCGTTTCTACTTTATGGTGGTGGCATCCATTGCCAAGCTTCAACTCGTCGGCTTACTTTTGTGGTAAATTCTATATCTGATCCTGGCCTTAACGCCACCTTCTGATCATAATATTTAGGGAGCAGTATGACTCTCATTTTCCACCGTATGACCCTCATGGGGTCTTCGAGTACCCTGGTGTCGTTGAGTCGTTCATGCATGCTATTGATTTCTAATTGGTTATACACTTGCATGAATGGATTGATGCAACTATTCATGCTTGTAATATTTCTTTTGGGATGAGGTTGCATGGTTAACTTTTAATTGGTTGCAGGTGAAGGAGGCTTCATATACAAGGCTTTGTAGCACCAAGAACATCTTAACAGTAAATGGACAATTTCCGGGACCAACTATATATGCTAAGAAAGGAGAGACGATCATTGTCGACGTTTATAACAGGGGAAAAGAAAATATCACCATTCACTGGTAGGTCCCATGTGTGTCTCAGAGAAAGATAGTGGTCGGTAGCATGCCTACATGACATACATTCGTTTATTTCTAAGAGGGGGCTGCAATGTATTGCTTTGCAAATAAAGTCAAATTTAAAACAATATTTTAGGGTTATTTGCATCAGTTCCATTGAAATACAGTTGATGCCTCTTGTTACTATGATAATATGTTGTTGCATGCCATCTTTTGTTAGTTCGAAAATTAGTACTAGTTTTAACGAATGGTTATTGTTTTGCAGGCATGGGGTGAACATGCCTAGATATCCATGGACAGATGGTCCCGAGTATATCACACAATGCCCAATTCAACCAGGGTCGAAGTTTAGCCAGAAGATCATCCTTTCCTCTGAGGAAGGCACTCTATGGTGGCATGCTCACAGTGACTGGACTCGAGCCACCGTTCATGGAGCTATAATCGTCTATCCCAAGAATGGAACCAAGTATCCTTTTCCCAAACCTAATGCAGAAATTCCCATCATATTAGGTATAAGTGTAGTTACTTTTGAAGGTTAATTTACATATCATGAATTAACCAACAAAGCGAAATCTAAAATTATTGGAGTTGTTGAAATGCAGGACAATGGTGGAAGAGTGATGTGAATGCGGTTCGAGATGAAGGGCTTGCAACCGGAGCTGACCCCAATGCCTCTGATTCTTTATTGATAAATGGACAACCCGGTGATCTATATCCATGCTCAAAATCAGGTATAAAGTTTAACTTCCCATTTTAAAATTGTACACTGATCTCATTTTCTTGTATGTTAACCACATTAACATCAACATTTCCCTTTCTAATTACAGGCACATTCAAGCTAACGGTGGATCATGGAAAGACCTATCTACTTCGCATAATCAATGCTGCCTTGCATGAGGCTCTCTTCTTCTCAATTGCCAAGCATAAAATGACAGTGGTTGGAACAGATGGTAGCTACACGAAACCATTGACACGAGATTATATCACAATATATCCTGGCCAAACATTCGATGTCTTACTAGAAGCTAACCAACGCCCGGATCACTATTACATGGCTGCTAAAACTTATTCCATTGCCCCGGTAGCTCAAAATTTTTATGATAACACAACCACCACAGCTATTGTACAGTACAGGGGATACCACACTCCATCTTCACCTCCCTCCTTGCCTCATTTTCCTGAATACAATGACACAAATGCATCGGTTCAGGTCATGGCCGGCCTCCGAAGCTTAGCAAATGCAGAACATCCTATCAATGTCCCATTGACCCCGAGCACTAAACTGATTTACACTGTTTCTGTAAACTCGTTCCTATGCCCCAATAATTCTTGTGCAGGGCCCAATGGGACGCGGTTCTCCGCAAGTATAAACAACATAAGCTTCCAATCCCCTACAATTGACATACTGCAAGCTTACTATTATAACATCAGTGGTGTATATGGAGATAAATTTCCTAGCGTTCCACCACTGGTGTTCGATTTTACGGCTGATTATCTTCCATTAGAGTATCAGACGCCGGAAAACGGAACAGAAGTAAGGGTGCTCGAGTATAACTCCACAGTGGAGATTGTTTTTCAAGGGACAAACTTGGTTGCAGGGACACACCACCCCATGCATCTCCATGGATACAGTTTCTACCTTGTTGGATGGGGATTTGGGAATTTCGATAAAAATAGGGACCCTTTGCGCTATAATCTGGTGGATCCTCCCCTTCAGAGTACCATCTCTGTTCCTACGAATGGTTGGGCTGCAATCAGATTCGAGGCATCCAACCCTGGTATGTTGCAAGCACTCATGTCCTCTATTAAAAAAAAACCCTTGAAACTGCTAACCTGCATACCAAGGAAATATTTTTTCTTAATATTGCAATAAATTAGATGTAATGTTGGTATATTTTCTCAATTGCAGGGGTGTGGTTCATGCACTGCCATGTAGAACGCCATCTGACTTGGGGCATGGAAACTGCGTTCATAGTGAAAAATGGTAAACACCCAGAAGCTCAAATGTTGCCTCCTCCATCCGACATGCCACCATGTTGAAGTTGCAAAGAATTAACATGCCGAAGATTTCATTGATTGTTTGCATTATTTAGATTTCATTATTTATTTTTTTGTTCAAAAAAATTGTGGAATATTGTAAAGTTGTAGATTTCATTATTTATTTTTTGTTCAAAAAAATTGTAGAAGATTGTAAAGTTGTAGATTATTGTGTCTGGGATTATTATATAATTTGTCAATTTCTTGGATGGTTAAAAGTCTACAAAGATAATGTTGTAGAATAATCTTTGAGATATGCAATGGTGGAATTTGGCATGGAAGTCTTGATTTGACAACTTTTGCCCATTCCAATTTTATTCAACATCGTAAAATATCATGTTGTATTAGAAAAGTTTGAAATTATCTTTCATTTGACATTTTTTATTTACCCATATTTTATTCCAAATCTGTAGATGGTTAGGTATCATATTAATAATTTAAAAAATTATAAATGATATAGTTTAGAGTAATTGGATTATTCAAATATTTTAAAATTAGACTATCATCTAAATGGATACTTGTGAAAAAGGTCATGAAATGATTTGTTTAATTTTTACTTTTACAACTCAAAATATTTTGCAAATAAGAAAATCTTAATGAAGTCTTACACAATTGAGATAAAATCAGTTTTTTTCTATTTATTTATTTCAAATTAAAATAAGCACTTTTTTCCTAAATTTAAAATAATTGATATATAATTTATATTTTTACCTCCTATTTTAGTAACAATATCACAAGACTACACCAAGATAAAGGAAAAGGAAAAAATAAATAAATAAATAAAAAATCTTCCATTTCCATTGCATGGGGACAAATCGAGTCTAACCGCATACCAAAGGAACTCCAAGTCTATTTTTAGTGATTTAATTACTTTTCAACCCTAATTTTTTTTTTTTTTTAATTAGAGTAAACCCTTTCCTGCTTCCTTAATTTAAATAACTAGTAAAAACAAATCATTTTTAATTTTTTGTTTTTTAAATGTAAGTTAAAAAAAATATTTAGAAATTATTTTTTTAAAAGTGATTTTCAAATATATATATATATAAATTTTATTTGGATTGACTTTTAAGAGTTAAATAAAAGTTTTTATACCTATTTAATTATTTTTTCAAAAAACTTATAACTTTAAAAAAAAAGGTTTCATGTAGAAGTCATAAAAATGTTATTTCTTATAAGTAGTTCTTTCATGTTTAATAAAACTTTTACAATATCAATATTGCCCCTTAAAAATTATTACTTTAATTTTGATTTTAATTTTCAGTTAAAGCAAAAAATATGAAGCTATCCTGAATTTGACCTTACCATCAACCTAATTAATTTTTATAAGAAAGTGAAACTTTTTAATATTTAGAAGGGCTTTTATTTATTTATTTTTAAATCATTCCCAAATGAAATTGATAAGAAACAAAGAAAAGGTTTACTCCAATATTAGAAAGAAATACAATTTTTAAAACATGGATTGAAGCGATTATAGAACTTTGTTACATATTTAAAATTAGGATCTCCTAATTTCTTACAACTCCAATCTCCAATATCCATTCTTTATCTAAAATCTAACATAAGGAATGGTTGTCTACTCATAATATAGGACATGAAATATAATTTTGTTTTAGGCAACATCAAATTCAATGCATTAAAATCAAAGAGCAAGTGAGGATCCGGATTTCTCCCTTTGCATGGTATTTGACAGTGGTCCATATGAAATTCATTTCTAGTTAAAGCATTTTTTTTATATAATTTTAGATGTGTTTGCTTTTTTATTGAATAAAAAAAGCTAAAATATTGATTTTTTCTATTTAGTTAAAAATAACCTATTGATATTGACCAACATAACTAAACTAAGCCTATTAATAATAAGTTCACTTTAGTTATGTTAGTAGATATCAACATGTTACTTTTAATTGCATAAAAAAAAATCAGTTATTATTATTATGGCTAAAAATCTGCCCCTGTATTCCAAATCAAAATTAAAGGACAACAAACTTTTTATTTCAATAATACAATAATACAGTTATTATTATGGCTAAAAATCAGCCTATCATTTGAGCAAACACACACATATATATATATAATGCCAATATCATTATTTTAGGCTATGGAATAAATCTTTCATGCAATAATTTCAATGATTCCTTTAAATAACAGAAAGAGATATTTAATTTACAAACTTTGTGCAGAGATAGGATAAAAAAAAAAAAAAAAAACTAATATATATAAACTCCTCTAGCAAGCCCGATGATTAAAACCTAAAGAATAATATTTTTAATACTTAAACTATATTCATATTTAATATTTGGTTTTAATTTTACCTTTTTGCTTTATTTTATATTAAGTCCCTATTTTTAGGTTTAATATTTTATTTTATTTTTAGTATTTTCCTCTTAATTTTTATAGATTTATATCAAATGTTGGAAGATGTCTTTTTATATAATTGGATATCATTTTTTATTTTTTATTTTTTTGCATAATTACCATATATTCCCCACTCTATGATTGTTATACGGTTCACACATCATTAACCATCTAATAAGAGAGCTTAACATATTCTAGTCATTTTCATGCCAAAGAGGGTCCACAAGTTGCTGCCCATGCCAAAAAAAGTCAAGAAAAAGTTGACTTCAAACCTTGACTAGTTGCCACCAGTTGTCCAACCTTGCCCCAAGGTTCATTCATCTTTCTTATCTTATGAATTGGTGTGAAGATAACTCTATATAAAGGGAGGAATGCTGATTGAAGAAGGGAGTAAAAATATGATGTCAAATAGAGTAGTAGATGTAGAAATGCAGGAATAAAGAGGAAGAATATACAATCTTGTTGTAGTTCTTAATTTTTATTTATAAAGATTGTATTTGGTTTTCAGAAAATACAAGGGAAAGGACAAAAAAATACTATGGAAAGTTATTTTCCTTAGTTTGTGTGACGTGAAAAATATGATGGAAAAAAATATAAAAGAAAATACTAAAGAAAATATTGTAATATTTTCTCTTCTACTTTCCTTAAAAATTAGTGAGGAAAATAAGAGAAAGAAAAAAAGGGAAAAGTTGGAGGAAATTTTATTAAGCTCACATTATCTTCTTCATCAAGTCTCCAATTCACCTAACTTCCTCTTCACCAGTAGTTATGGCTTCCCACCACCATCGACCCATTCGATAGCCACCACCATACTCCAACCATCTTCCAGTTCCTCAAAAAACTAACCCTTTTTGGGTACACAAATTCCCATGGATAAATTACATTCTTCAAATCTAGTCAATGAGTTTGAATCCATGTCTTCATATCAGGTATGGATTGAATTCCTCTCTTAACCTCACACCTTGATGTTTTGTAGATGTAGGTCTTCTCTCAATGAACCCTATTTTATTTTATTTTTTCATTTTTAGAAATCTTAACACCTAAATTTAGTAGATATGGAAATTTTGATACTACTCTTTGTAATTGGATTTCAATGTTTCTCTTGTGTTTGCATTTTTTAATTCATGTGCTTCCATTTGATTTTGAATACAAGAATTTTTATTTTTATTTTCATACTGTAAGACTTAATAACAACAATGAGGACATTACATGTTTGAGGAATTACCTATAAGAGAATTTAACACACCAATGAAGCCATTGCTATAACCAAAAAAAAAAAAACTTAGAAAGTCAAAAAAAAAAAAAAAAAGGCATGCAGAACAAGTATAATAACAGTATTGTAGATTGGGTATGAGAAAATTATAGAAGAGAGAGCATTCTTGATGTGATAGATTTGCAATTGAATGAGTAATTTTCAACAAAGAGCAAGATGTCCCTTCTGTGTAGCCTTTTATCTTACCTTATTGGGATTTGTCTTGTTATAGCTTTTGATGTTAGCTTGGACAGTGAAAACTTCAAGAACTAAAACTATCAACTTGTCCTTCACCACTAGATAGTTTCTTTCTTAATAGAAATGTAGTAAGTATTCTTAGCAAATACAACTTGGTTTAGTGGTACAGTTTTTCCTCAATACTTTATTATCATGATAGAACTTAGTAAATGTCTCTTAGATCAATTTTGTGAAGTTTATACAAATTCCCTCTTAAAAATTCTAAACAGCTTATCCAACTTTAGAAGTCTTCTTAATTAATGCACAATCAATTACATATGTTCAAAAGACCATTCTCTCTTGTAGTAGCTCTTTAGATTATTCTTGCAAAATTTCATTTGTTGTGGAAGTCTTTAGTGCATGCATACAGTTAATCGACTTGAAGCATTGTATTGAGAAGGTGCTTGAGATAAGCCTCTATATTGAGCTAATAAGCAATTCCATCAACTTCAAACTTGATTACTTTCATTTGGCCCCCAATTCTTCAATTTTCATTGTTTAACGGATAAGCCTAACTAGCCTTGGATAATAGTTCATAGGCAACCCCATTAGCATTTGTCTCAAATTATACTGGAAAAAGGTCTCCATAGACTATTTGTAAACCTCCCCAACAACAAAACTTGTCATGCATGTGCCATTGGTTCTTTCTACTTGAATTACTTTATTTTGGTAGTGTAGTGAAACTAGAGATCAAACTAGTTTAAGTATTTGGATTATGAAAGGTTCGACCCAGACCACTTACTAAAAGTGGATTGGCAAACAAACCCAATTAGTAGAAGAGTGGGACAAATATAATTACTTGGATTTTGGAGTGTTGTGGAGAATCTTGAGACTTTGTGAGTCAAACCATGCTCATCCAAAGCTAACTTGGTTGGGCTACATTTTGGTGTTGGAGGCCTAAAGCCTAACTCCCGAGGCTTTATTACAAATTAAAAGTTGCTTATGGCATAAGGATGATCTAAAATTTAAAATCCTTGTACTATGGGACTTAATAATGAGATAATATAATTTCAAGTCATAAGCACCCAATATGTCAATAATACTACTCTTAATTTATTTAACCATTCAAAGAAAGATAATATTAATATCCATTTGATAGATTTCTAAACTCAATAAGGAAACTAATAATATGAAATTTCTATTTGATGTTATCTAACTAAAGCATAAATATCAAATTACTTAAATCCTTTTTATCTACTTAATCCATTAATGTATGCAATATTTCTTTTGAACTTTTTTCTACTAAATAAACGATAAATTCATGGATAGAAGATTTCTCTATTTAACTCCTACTATATCACCTTGTTTCATTATCTTTATTGTTAGATTTTCCATTTTAAACATTTTTTTTCTTTTGAAAACTATTTGTTCCATTGTACTTTGAATCTTTTATGATCAAAGATTTAAAAACTCACAACATTCATTGATTTAGTAATTGTATTATATTTTAAGTCTAAAATACAGTTGTGAACTCTCATTTTTTATGTGTGTCCCCACTTGATGGCGAGACTTGTTTTTATTATAAAAAACTGGTTTTTTTTTTTTTTTTTAAAAAAAAAAAGGTGGAGTCATCACTTAATTTTATTTATTTTTAAAAGAAAAAAAAATAAAGCTCTATTGTTACTCATTTTTTTAAAGAAAAGACATGTCGGTAAAAATTGAGTTTGAATCTAGAGGTCAGGTTACCTATTAGGAAGGTACCATAGGGTAAGACCCCTTTAAGCCTTAAAAAGGTTTCTAGTAAGCATGTAAAAGAGAATTATGACAATTAATTAATTAATCATGGATACTAAAAAAAAGAATAATACAAGTACATGGAATAATGCAAAAGCAAATTATAAGGATATATAGAAATGATACATGAGAAATGCACAAAATAATTTATTAGAAAGATTTTATCATTTCAAAGATCATAATACAATTTCCAGAAATTTTCAAAGAACTCATTCATTTTAACAACAATTTCAAATTAGTGATTTGAATTTATTTATTCACAAGGCTTATTTTATTGACAAGAAATGATTTTTGTTTACCTTATTAAGAAGAGGGGTGAATTTCACTAATTTATTTTAATAAGTGTTTTTATTCAATCTTTATTTTAAAAAAAAAAATTCTATAAACTTAAAGAAAGATATTTACAAGTTTATAAGAAAGAATTTGAACCCAATTTTATTATATATATATATATAGATATTATTTTACCTAGAAAAAGATTCTTTATTACTAATTTATTTAGAGAAAGAATTTCACAAATTTGTTCCTAGGATTCCAATTTTATTGAGAAAGAATTTTGGATTTCATCTAGTAGGAGATTAGTTTACCAATTTATTAAAAAAAGGACTTTCAATTCGATTTAAAGGTTTAGTCATGCTATTCTTATTTAAAAAATTCTTTAAGTCCTCTATTTATAAAAATTACTTTAAATCCCATTCTTATCAAGGAAAGAGATTAACATTTAAAAATCAATTTTGAACGATTTTATTAAAATTAACTTTTTGGACAATTTAATTTAAAATACAAATTTTCTAGAAAATTTTGTTAAACAAATAAATTTCTAGACAACTTGTTATTAAGAACAATTTATTGAATTTTTATTAATTTTTTTACTAGATTCTTTTAAAAACATTTGTCTGAACTTTCTATTAAATAAACTTTCATTTATTAAAAAGAATATTTTTTGAATTGTTATTTCATTAAAATAAGATTGTTGGACTATTTTATTTTATTTGAAAAAAGATTTCTGAACCTTTTATTTATTTATTTATTTATTTTAAAATTCTTAACTATTTCTTTTGTTAAAACAAAATTTTTGGACTATTTTATCTAAAAAAATGTCTAAAACCTATTTTTATTAAAAGAAAATTTTGGGTCCCTTTTGCTTATTTAATGGAAATGTTTTAATGAACCTATTTCAATTTTTTTTAAAAAAATCGATCTTTGGATAACTTAAGGCCTGTTTGGCAATGTTTTTAAAAAAATTTTTTTTCAAAATAGAGAACAAAAAACAATTTTTAATTTTATATATATTTTTTTAAATAAGAGTGTTTGGCAAAATGTTTTAAAAATAGTTCCTGAATCAAATCTACAAAAAAGGGTGAAGGTTATGGTTCTCTACCTCTCTGGATGGTAGAATACAAAAAGCTATGGAAACCCTATCCCCTATAGGGTATTTATAGGGTTCCTAAGTGGGCTTAATTGACTTGACCCCACATGTACTTAGGTAACTTAATCTAGCCCAAAACAGGTCCTAATTGATTAATTAACCCAATATGCCCTACTAATTAATCAATTAGCTCAATCCAGAGACCTTGTTCACTTGCCCATGTGCAACCTTACTTAATTACCAAAATGCCCTTATGCACAAAATTGAACCTAGAGTCAATCCGACCCTCATAACCCATGCCAACAAGGTAAATGAGCTCAGAGTGAGGACCACTGGGACCCATAGGAATACTAGCTCCCTCGGAATCCAATTCTAAAGTTGATTCAACATCCTACTACAGAGAATCAACTGAACTCCAATATTCTATGTAAATAACAATGAGACACCAAGTGCTCAGGTCTATGACTTGTTATCCATTGTGTTCAGTCTTCCCATGAGCTGGTGTCCATAGTCTAACTAGGTGAAAGCTATCAACCTTTCAAGATTACCTCTACCATCTTTGAGTTACGGATCCTCTTATTGTGTGTTCAATTTACATATCTTAACTCTCAAAGAGTCTATGTCAAGTTCCACTTGAGGAACTACTATGGCCATAGTTTCCATAAACACACCTTCTTATGATCACCTAAGGGGACACACTATTTCAATCCCAGAAGATATTATGATATCTCTATTGAGAATACCTATTGCTACCAGCTTCCATCAACAATGACCTAATCCATAGGGAATATATGATCAGCTTACGATCTGACCCGTAGATCAAAGTCATTACTAACTTTAGCAAAGCTCAATATTCTCTCAAGGTTGAGCAACAACATAATGAAGCAGCTTGGTGAGGTCATGACTACTTGATAGCCTTAAGTCATGACTCACCATAGGTCTTGTCCAATATGTAACCATACACACTAGTGCACTCACCATGGGAAAACCATCCCGATAGCCAAGACCAATCATCCCTCCAATTAGGAGGTGGTGCCCTACAACCTCTAATAGGTTGCCTAGACCCATGAACCAATTGTGAACAAGTCATCTATTTGTAAGAAACCCATAACTTAGATCTTTTGTGCAACTCCTAATGCACCTAAGTCACGTACAATGCAAAAGATGTAGGAAATAATGCTCATAAAGTATAATACATGGAATAAGGATCGATAAAAGTGAAACTGGAACATCGTTAAATAAATAATAAATTCCAAATTTAATACATCATGTCATGCTTTTAAGAACTCTATCCTAACTGATTACTACTCAAAAATGCTATTTTGTAAGCTTGTAATTAACTCTTTTGAACACTTTTGAGTAGTAGTTATTGCCTTTTAACCCAATTGACATGTTAAGGACCTTTGCAATCAATTCTAATCAAAATGTGCAAGTTTTGGTGTTTTTGTTAGTATTTTGATCACCAAAGCAATCCAAGATTGAGGAGAGTTCTTTGGAATCCATGGCAAAGTTTTTGGAAAGCTTAGAAACATGAAGAACCAAAGCTTTGAAGCTTTAAAGTCCTTTGCCATAAGCAAATCCGGAATGCAAGGAGGGAAGCAAAGAGGAAAAACAGAGTGAAGCAAAACAGGGGACAAAAGTTGCAGTCTTCTTGGCCACTTTTGGAGCACTTTCCGAAGTCCAATTCATGCACTCTATATACCATTTCAAAGCTCAGGAAGTCAAGAATCCAATGCTTCAAACGGTGCACGATTCCGAGTTCAAATGAAGAAGTTAGAGCCATTGGAATCTGATCGCTCCAAGCTGAAGGAGAATTTCGCAGGGCTGCGAAATTTGGTCCTTTGGCTGCGAAATTTCGCAGCGCTACAGTGCCGGCTGCGAAACGCCTCCTGAAGCACCCGATAGCTGCAACCGACATCTTGAGATATTTTTGCTTTAGATATTTGATGTCTAAATTTCCCAAACTCTCCTTGTAACCCTCCTATCACATGATTCCTTAGTTAGGAAGTAAGAAGCAAAGGGTGAATAACCCCTTATAAATGTAAATACATCTCGGGAGCTTTTCCAGGGACCGAACCTTGTATAGTTTTTGAAAGTAAAATACAGAGCCTTGCTCTGTTTTTCTCTCTCATCTTTGTTTTCTCTTTTATTTTCTTTCTAGCCAAACATCCTCTGAGGATGTTTCCTCAGAGGATGAGTGGCTAGGCTTTTTGTCTCTTGGGTGAAAGAAGCCAGGTAAGGTGCCGGCATGCATGAGGGTGAGTTTTTGTTGTTTCCATTTTTAATGAAGAGAAAGTGTGACCCGTTAATGGTTTTTATCTTTTTAGTTAACTTAAAACGTCTTTGAATCACCTGGGCCAACACTTGGTAAGGCAAGTGGACTCCGTCCATTGAGTTTCACTAGTTTACCTCTTGCGAGCCTTTGGGAGGTGATTCAGAGGTAGGATTTTCTAGACCAGCCAACACTTGGTAAGCTTTTGGACTCCAAGGAGACATCCATTAGTTATCTCTTGCGAGCTTTTGACGGGTAATCCAAGGTTAAAGATCCCCTTGAATGGCAAATGCTAGGTGAGAGGCACGAGCCATTGCAAGATGGATCAGTGAGAGGGATTTAGTGTTGAAACCATTAATGGTAAGCATCTGTACCACACCGGTTCGGGAAATAACTATATGTTAAATCCCCAATGCGAGGAAAAGAAACAAGTGACCGGAATCTCCTCTTTTGTAGATGGCACCTGATCCTAGTAACCTGAAATCCCAAGAAACACCTTTCTTTCTAATTACTTTTAGTTATTTTCAGTTTGGTTAGCTTAAAACCATTTCCATGCAAACTTTTGTTTTCTTTTAAAGCTAACCTTGGAAAGGAAAACCACCAATTCATCTTTTGAAATAATATCAATTGCGAAGTGAAAACCCATCTCTGTGGACGATCCTAGAGCCACTATGCTATGCTAGCTAATGCTACCCTGGTATATGGTGATTTAGGTTTATAAATTTTGTTGATAACTCCCATCTGAGGATTGAATCAAAGGTACATCAGTTGATTGATTTGAATCAATCAGAACACCAATTGGGGACGAATCACTAACATTCTCTCACTAGCCCTCAAAGCATCATGCATATAAAGCATGTCAGATACTTATCTGAAACCTATGTTATCCTTGTGACCATCAAAGACTCTCCCTGACAATGTCTTGGTGAAGAGATCTACTAGGTTCTTCACAGAAGGTATCTTGTCAACCATCACGTCACCCTTTAAACTATCTCAACACTTTGGAACATAAGCACATAATTTCTCGTTCTCCTAAGGTACTTAAGTATATGCTTGATAGTTGTCCAATGTTTTGGACCTGGATTAGACTGATATCTACTCACCATACCCACTGCAAAGCAAATATCTAGCCTAGTACATATCATCAAATACATAAGACTACCCACTGCAGAGGCATAAGGTATTAACTACATGCACTCTTTCTCCTCAAGTGTTTTAGCACACTGATATAGAGAAAAGGGAATTCCATGCTTAAAAGGTAACAAACCTTTCTTGGAATCTTGCATCACATACTTGACCAAAAGCTTATCTATGTAGGTAGCTTGAGATATTGTTAGTTTCCTATTTTTGCGGTCCCTAAGGACCTTAATCCTAAGAATATACTATGATTCTCCTAGATCCTTCATCTGGAACTGAGTAGACAACCAGATCTTGACTGATGACAATAGCCCTACATCATTACCAATGAGTAGAATGTCATCAACATACAAGATCATAAAGACTACCATGCTTCCCTACACCTTCTTGTACACACAAGGCCCTTTCCTATGAAATGTCTGGTTACATCATATAGATGCTAATATCAAGATAATCATTTAAGAACACTATCTTGACATCCTATTGCAATATCTCATAAATGAGATACACCACAATGGGTAGGAGTACTCTGATGGATTTAAATATGGCTATTGGTGAAAAGGTTTCCTATATTCGAAACAATGTTTTGAACTATAACCTTTAGCTACAACCTAGCCACATAAATATCAAATTTTCCATCTACTCCTCTGTTCCTCTTGTAGACCAACTTACACTTATGGGTTTTATTCATTCAGGTGCTTTTACAGGAACCTAAACTACATTAGAAACACAAGGATTCTAACTCTGCCTCCATAGCTTTTCGCCAAAGATGTGCATCCACATCGCTCATTGCTTTATCGTAATCTATGGGATCGATCTCATTTTTCTTTAGAATGGCCTCAAAAGACTTTCCCAAATACATGAATTGGTCTGGTTGTTTAACACCGTTCCCACTATGACAAGGCATCCGTGTACTAGAAATGGGAATGATTGTTACTGGATCCATAGTATTTGGTGTATAGTGGGACTATCTTCTAGTATTCTCCAATTTATATCATTGTTTGCCTTATTACATATCATATAGTCTTCATCAGAAATCTGGTGCTTGTATCAACAAACACCTTCTGATAATCCTGACTATAAAATAATAAACCCTAAATCCTCTTGGATATCTCCCAACTTTACATTTACCCTTAGTGAATACAAAATAGTTCAAACTGATGCTAGCCAAACAGGTATTATTTATGTTTAGGTAACATCTTATAATAATATTGAAATTTAAATAACTTTATATTATAGGATATAATCTTACATGTCTTAGATTATTTGTTGTTATTATTTATATTAAAAAATATAAATAATATATTACACTATAAAAATTAATTGCTCAAATAATTTACCTTTTTATTATTTCAAAACAATATTATTATTACGTTATAGAACATTTAAATTTAAATAAATCTATATTATAATATTTAATTTTATGGATTTTTAATTAATTTTATTATTAATTATAGAAATAAAATATTATAGTATAAATATTAGGTCTCAAAAACTACATATTATATTATTTCACATATAGATTCATCTAGCTATTTATCAATATTACTTATTACAATCACAATTTAATAATATTATTGTGATAAAATTACTCAATTTGTCAAGAAATAATATAATTACTGAATGAAACCATTTTGTAACCAAATATATCTATATATATATATATATATATATAAAGTAGTAACTTTTAGCAAGAAAATTATTTTCTTCACTAAAAATTGTAATTAGTGACAACTATTTTTGTGGAAAAATAGTTTTTTTTTTTTTTTAAATCACAAAAGTGTTTGCACAACAAAAAAAAAGAAAAAACAACGCTAGACGATAAAAACTTCAAATTTTTCAAGAAAAGTTCTCAAAAAAAATTGGTACTATTAACAATATTTAAAATTTCATCAATAAAAGCTACTTTTAGTGATGAAATTATAATTCACCCCTGAATTTTTGTGAAGAAAAGTATGTTTTCTTGGAGTGCCACTATCTTTATATCATTTTGATTTCTTCTCATTATTAAAAACTAAAAACATAAAATAGAGGGGAAATAGAAACAACAAAAAGGTCTCTAACGAAGTTTGATTTGAAGGGTTAGAAGGAAGAAACTTTTTTATTTGCTTCATTATGAAATTTAAGGTAAGTTCTTCATGTATGATTGATTTTCTAGATTTATTTTCTCTTTCTTTAAACACAAGATTAATAGAAAGAAGAATTGAGGAAATGAGGAAAGTGGTTGTGGCAAAGAAATAATAAAGTAATAATAACATTTGGGTTGTGAGTAAGAGATAAGTAAAAATAGTAGTAAATTAATAAATAACTATCCAACTTCCTAACATGAAAATAGAAAAAGAAAATATTAACATTAATAATTCAACAAAAAAAAAGATTTAATTAAAAAAAATAGATTTTTAGAAGAGGGTTTGGAATTAAAATAAGTTTTACAAAAAAATTAGGAAGCCATTAATTTAGATAATTAGTCTTTAATAATTATTTTTATTTATTTATATTTATGTTAGGTGTGGATTAAATCTTTCAAGATTTTAATGATTTCTTCAAGGTAAGGGTTAATAGTATAGTAAACCATTTTGTAATTCCTTATTTGTTTTCATCTATTTTTAAACTATCAAAATGTTTAAATTCCCTAAAGTGGATCAAGTAATATTTTGCTAAAAATGTTATCATTTGCTCCTTAAATTATAAAATAAATTTGGAATATCATATGATTTGTTTATTGCTATGCAAGTGAATTTCATCGTTTAATTTATTATAATGGTTTTGAAACTCTGGTTATTAGTGGACTTAGTCAACAAGGGAGAAGTTGTTGACCTTTGTTACCCTTGGTGAGGGTAGTGATATAGTGTAACCTTCACTAATAAGGGTGTTATTAGCCTTTGATATACCATTGATTGTAAATCATTCCGTCCATTGGTAAGATGAACAAAGTGAGACTAGCCACCTAATGCAAGTTCCATTATTTGGGCATAATGTTATTATCAATGAGTCAAGTAAAATTTTTGTTTATAAATTTTCTTAATATAATTTAAGTTTGCAAAGCATATTATTTAGTTCTATCTTTAAATTGAAAGTATGTAATTTTTCAAAGAAAGTGAATTTAATTATTGAATTAAATGAGCTTCCTTACTAATCGATTTGTTATAAAGATGTGATATCTCCTAGGATTTAACTTTATATTATACTTGATCCTCCTTATTAAACTATTTTTCCTAAGTTCTAAGTTCACCGTTTTTTATTATTTCACTTTTTAAGTACAAGTGAAATTAGTAAAGAGAAATCGAGATAAGAGGAGTGCTTCTTTTGAAAACAACTTTAGAATTAATTATTTAGGATTTTTAAATTAAGATTGAATTTAGATTGATTTCTAAAACTTTTTAAAGTGTTTGGGATGATCTTTAAATTTATTATTTAGATATTTTTAATTAGTTTTGGGTTAAGAATTTGTATATATATGTTTTTATTTATGCTCTAATAATTGTTATGAATCAATTTGAGGTAGACTTGTCAACTAACTACTTGTTGGATTTGTTAATTAAGGTCATTCATGTGTAGGACTTTTGGGTTTGAAAATTGAAATAATCGTGGTGCCTTTGATCTTCGAGAGTGTCATAATTAATATATTGAAAAATTATTTTCTAAAATATTTTTTGAAAATGGTTGATTGTTTTGAAATCAAAATAGTAATTTTCATATTTTAAAAATAGAAATATAATGTTTTTTAAAATAAGGCAAAAATAATCTTTATTTTCAAGAATGGTTTCTGGTTTCTTGTTAAGGTAACAATAGACATTCAAAATAATTTAACCAAATATTGTATAAATATGTATCATAAGGAGAAAAAAATTATATTATGCTCCACACACGGTAGGGAATTTATTCCAAAAGTTTAAAAGGAAATGTGAGAAAAAAATGGTGTGAAAAAATATGAGAAGAAAGTGGAAATTAAAAAAATTTTAAATTAACTTGATCAAATTTTACACGTCTTAAAATTTAGGGGGAATTATGTAAACATGTACATTGTATAAAATAAAGATGAATTCAAAACCCAAAAAAGTCACTTTCATAGAAAGTATATTTTAGGGAAAATAACTCTCATTTCATGCACTAAAATAGTAACTTTATACATATTTTCAAGACTATCATTCAGTCAAGTGAAGGTGGGTTGTCACCTATACAAGGCAAGCTAACAGGTACACTTAATTAGGCTCACATACGTAGTTGTCATATTACCCATCATCACTTCAACCTTTGCATCAAACATGTCATTGAATATAGTAACATTGTTTTTACCTAAAAATAACAATGTTAGTAACTAAAAGTAACACTATAAATAAAAGGATGTACTAGACTATTTATTATCTATCACCATTTCAACCTTTACATCAAATATGTTATTGGAAATAGTAACATTGTTTTTACGTAATAGTAATATTATTTTTACTTAAAGGTAACAATATTAGTAACTAAAAGTACCATTGTAGATAACATGATATACTATCTTATTTAGTTTTTTATTATCATTGTTATGACTTTGACAACGACTATTAAATAATATGTCAAAAAATACATATAATATACTTTTTAAAGACCTTATTTATTAAAATAAAACAATTTTAATGGTTTAAAATTTCAATTAAAAAAAGTACTTTTTTACATATTTGATAAAAGACATTAGTTTTTTTTCTCTAAATATCAATGTATTATGATGGGAATTGTGAATTTATATTCAAAAATTTAATGCCAATAGTTTTAAAATTTAATTTTATCTACCTTCAAATATTTCTTTTAAAATTAAATACTCTTAAAAAATGATCATCACTAATTTTTTATTGAATGAAATTAAAAGTGAGTTAATATTTTTTTATATTATTTTTCTGCTTTTATTTTGAAGAAAATTAAAAAATTAGCTTCAACATATGTGGATAGTGATTTTTTATTTTTATTTTTAAAAAATTTAGGTCTAATATTCTATAATAAATTTTAAAATAAAAAATATAAAAAGAAGACCCATAATATGAAAATTATAAATATTATGAATACGAAACAAAATAAAATATTATATATATATATATATATATATATATATATATATTTGAAATCAATATTATTTAAAATATTAGTATTTATTTATTAGATTATTAATTATGATAGGTGAGTATATTTTTATATTAAAAACTAATTTATTTTAATGCATTAATTACAAATGATATTAAAATAAAAATTTAATAAAAAACTAAAAATAATAAAAATAATAATGAATAAATAAATTGTACTTTTAAAAAATAAAGTTTTCTATTTTAATTAAGTAGATTTTCAAAAATAGGAAAAAAAATGAGAATTATTCTATAAAATTAATTAAAGTCAAAGTATTAAAAAAGAAAAAAACTTAATTCATTTAATTGTAGTAAAAAAAAAAAAAAAAAGTTTAATTTAATTTGGTGAGAAGATGGGAAGGTGGCGGCTGGGAGTGGGCAGGGAAAAAAGAGAAAAAAAAAAAAGGTGGGCGGAGGCCAAGAAATTGGGCCCAGTCAAGTGAGAAATGAGATATTTTTTGAAAAAATAAAAAAAAAAAAAAGAAAAAAAGGGAGAGAGAGAGAGAAAAAAAAAAGGTTGGGTCCACTTTCAATTGGTTGGAGGGTATTCTTGAAAAAATGTATAAATTTATTATTTTTATGTATGAAATGGAAATTATTTTCCTTAAAATGCACTCCATACAGAAGTGATTTAATTCTGAATTCATTCTTATTTTATACATAATACATATTTATATGATTCACCCTAAAATTTATTTGTCATTTTTTCTGTTTATAAATAATTTTAAAATATATAAATCTTTACATAATTTATTTATGTAATGATTTTTATTTTTTATTTTTTGCATATGTTACAACAAACCAAACAAAGAAATTTGAATTATTTCCTACTTTATTTTTGGTTTTTTTTTTCTCTTTTTTTTAGATAATATAGTTTTTGTAAGCTGGTTAAAACCATTCTAACCAAGATGTACATAACATACCAACAAATAAACAATAGATTGTATTTTTTTCGAAAATTATTATTTTTAAAATCTATAATTATTTATTTTATTATTATTATTATTTTTAAACTGCTTTTTGTTGAGAAAAAACAATACTATGAACCCCAATCATGGTTTGAAATGTCAAGAAATTTTGGCAAGGGTCGATAAGATAAAGACGGGAATATTGCGCCAAAAAGCTTGAAATTAAGACCTAGCTACCACTAGGCCAACACCTCTTTTGTAAATATATATTCAATTTAAATTTGTTAAAGTTCATTATTAAAAAATAATAATAATTCTAATTATTTAATTTTAATTTTAATTTAATTGATTAATAAAAATATAAAAACCAACATTATAATTTTCTTAATAAGTATTTTTTTTATATAATTTATACAATAATTAAATATAAAAAATATAAATATTAAAAAATCATATATGTATCATCATTTATTTTACATTATTAAATGCATTTGAATTAAATAAATCATAGTTTTAATATTAAATATATCATCATTTATCTCATTAATCCTATTTTAAAAAATTACTATCATTTCATTTTTAAATTTTTTATTTTTATCCTTTTAATGTTGAACGTCTTTATTTTAAAATATTAAAAATATAAATTTATTCAAAAAAATACTAAAATATAAAAATAATAATAATGAAGTTATAATATTTTATAAATTAAAATTAATTTGATAAGATAAATAATAAATTATATATTAAGACTGATATATGTTTGTTTACCGATATTTTTCTCCTTAATTATACCTATGTCAATTACATTTATAAAATAACTTTAAAATGTGTATTTTTACCTATTTATCATTTTGAAAAATTTTCAAATATTTCCATGAATTTTGAATAATTTTCACCTCACCTATATTTTTGTTAAAATATCCACTAATATTTTTTTCGATATTTTCGATAGATCTATAAAATCCAATTACCCATATATCCGTGTTTACCAATATTTCGAACCATGGTCTCAATTGATGTTTTAAGTAATTCATAACATACAATGGATTATTTTTATTCTATTTTCAACATTTTACAAAATATGTTTTTGTGTTTTGTATTGAAACTTATGAAATACCAAATTAGCTAATCATCTTGTCTTTCATTATCTCAATTCTCAAGTTTCAAAAAAATGGGAAACAACTGTGAATGAGCCAAAAATAAAGCTAGACAAAGAGGATTTATATTTCATTATGAATTTTTCTTATGTAGGTCCAATTATCTTATACACCACAAAATAATGAGAATGTTTGAAAAATTCTACATTCAGCATTCAGACGACAAACCACCGAGCCCAGATTAGGTGCCAACAACAAATAAGTTACGTCAAGGCACCAAAAGAGCAATTGGTTACTCGCATCGTGACATTAATTTTCATTGAAAAATTTGTCCTTTTAACATTATAATTTCTATGCAAATGTGTATGCTTTCAACTTCAATTGTGGAAATGGTCTAGTTTCAAAAAGTAAGCGAGCAAACAAGGTGGTCTGATGATGGAGATTTTCAAAGTCATCAGTCCTTTCCTACTTCATAACTCGATGGTCCAGTGGTGGAGATTTCATGTTTGAAATTGTCTGAATGTCTCTTATCGTGTTTAAACTAAACTCTATGCATCTTTTCACCAGCCAGGCTGCTCCCAAGTGCCGTGCTTAACCCTCCTTCTCAAAATGGACAATCTTCTTATCCTTTAACTTAACCTTTTCTTTCAACAATTGAGGAATTGATTGTGATCAACTAGTAAGAAGCGTTAAGATGATGTGGATATGATTCGTATGAAAAGATCAATACCGGTGACCAACCCCACCAGCATCACTACCAACAGACAAAGACAAAACGGATATAAGGAAACCCTTGTAGTTAAGGCAAACGTTACATCCGTTCTCAATGGAATGAATTATTAACTGAATGATGGGAACCCTGAAAATCTAAGGATTTCCATTGATTGCAACATGATATAATTTTTTTGTTTTTTTTTTTTTCATTAAAATGATAAGTTAAATAACTGATTTTTAAAAAGTTTAATACTTAACCTTATTAAATACTATTTAGATTTAAATTAAATTAATATTTATTTAGATTTAAGATTAAAAAAAAAAACAAGCATTGCCTGACTAGTTAAAGTTTTCAACCTCTTACTCCTTAATTCAATCATTGAGAAATGACGTTAGAGATTACGTACGCAATAGCTGTGATTAAGTTGAATTTGAATCTTAAAAAATAAGTTGAAGTTGATCTTTGTGAGCCGTGAGTCTATACAAATAATGGTTCTTGCGTCTACTGGAGTAACGGTCACGCAATAGTTAGTTCGCATTCAGCTCGTTTTGAGGAAATAAATAGTCAACACGTAATTTTATGAATTGGAATTATAATTGGTCCCAAATTAACATACATAGAATCGCTTTTCATCTACACTGCCGACAAAGACAAAAAGAGTACCATATATGATGCGTAACAAAACCGGACATGGCTACGATGGAGGCATCTTACATGTGCCCAACTTTTTGGTAATGGCCACCTAACCAGCTGCTAGCTAGAACAGCTGTTTTAGCTACCTGCTACTTTGGACCTACTGTGGTATCAAGCTTAGCTGGCTTGCATGCAATTCTCTCCTTAATGGCATGGTTAGCACCATATAATGATTCTAATTAATTAAAGTGCTCCTTAAGATATCAATCAGTGTCAACTAGAAGGAAATTTCTTTTTTGAAATATCTTCAATGTTTAGCATTGAGTCGAACATTTTACCAAACTTTCTGATGGTTGGATAGACCTTAGGCTAGCAGACTATGAACAAGAGGTGATTATCTAGACCTCTTCCTACGTGTTCTAAACGAGATGATGTTAATCGAGTACACCCAATTGATGTACCAATTAAATATAATATGAAAGACATCAACATCAAACTAGGTCAAAACACTTTAGCGCTTTGGGAAATAGTAGCAATTAATATCATAGGTTCACTATTAATTGTCTTAAGTAACACGAAAACAAGTAAAACAAATAATAAGGGTTTGTTAAATAATATTTATGAAAATAATTTTTAAAAGTAGTTATTTGTGGAAAATAGTTTTCTTAGCTAATCTTGGTAATTATATATGAGTCAAACTTTTCTAAATATTTTACATATATTTTATCAATATTTCTCGAATTAGTCTATAAAAAATATGTGAAAAATATTTTAAATTTATTATAAAATAACATGTTTAATTAATTTCATGGTCAATTCTCAAACTCAAACTTGTATTTTGAATGAGAAAATTCAAGAGAATCTAAGGAATTTTCACAATTGTTAGCATTCTTCAGGCATTTGGTTTATTTAAAATTTGGTAAGTGATCAAATATCATAATTATAGTGGTCCTGCTCACTGAAGTGGTCCCGGAAGAACATTTAAAACCAATTCACATTCAAATCACTTCCTCTTATATTGACACGTGGCGAGCAATTATTGTATCCCAAGGAAATACGGCAAAAGTTCGAGGAAATTACAAAGGACGGAATCCAGCTTTCACCAATTATAGTTTTGGTTCTCTCCAGCCTCTATAAATACCCTTAAGAATTCATTCCATTCATGTCAAAGAGAAGATAAGTCCTGCTATTAGAAATAGTAAGAAAATTGAAGTAGTTGTGTTAAGGACAAGAGAAGAGACTTTTATTCCAAAGAAGATGTGGCTGATCATGAAGGTTTTCCTCTTGCAAATTTTAGCATTTCTTCTTTTTGGTGGTGGCCTCCATTGCGAAGCTTCAACCCGTCGGCATACTTTTGTGGTAAATACTATATATGCATGATTCTGGCCTTAATGCCACCTTTTGATAATATTTAGGGACCAGTATGGCTCTCAATTTCCATTGTATGACAACCATGAGGTCTTCAGGTACCCTGGTGTCGTTGAGTCATTCATGCATGCTATCTATTTTTGATTGGTTATAGACTTGCATGAATGGATCGATGCAATAATTTGTGCATGTAATTTTTCCTTTTTGGTACGAGGATGCATGGTTAACTTTTAATTGGTTGCAGGTGAGGGAAGCTTCATATACAAGGCTTTGTAGCACCAAGAACATCTTAACAGTAAATGGACAATTTCCAGGACCAACTATATATGCTAAGAAAGGAGAGACGATCATTGTCGATGTTTATAATAGAGGAAAAGAAAACGTTACCATTCACTGGTAGGTCATGTGCGTGTCTCTGAGAAAGATTACGGCAACATGCCAGCATGGCATACATTCTTTTATTTCTAAGAGGGGATTGCAATATATTGCTTTGCAAAGTCAAATTTAAAACAATGCTTTAGGGTTATTTGCTTCAGTTCATTGCTACATGCCATCCATAGTTTGAAAATTAGTACCAATGTTAACATATAGTTATTATTTTGCAGGCATGGGGTGAAGATGCCTAGATATCCATGGACAGATGGTCCCGAGTATATCACACAATGTCCAATTCCCCCAGGGTCAAAGTTTAGTCAGAAGATCATCCTTTCCTCTGAGGAAGGGACTCTGTGGTGGCATGCTCATAGTGACTGGACCCGAGCCACTGTTCATGGAGCTATAATTGTCTATCCCAAGAATGGAACCAAGTATCCTTTTCCCAAACCTAATGCAGAAGTTCCTATCATATTTGGTACAAGTGTCGTTACTTTAAAGGTTAATTTACATATTATGAATTAACAAGCAAAGCGAAATGTTAAATTATTCGAGTTATTGAAATGCAGGAGAATGGTGGAAGAGTGACGTGAATGCAGTTCTAGAGGAGATGCTTGCAACCGGAACTGGCCCCAATGTCTCTGATTCTTACTTGATAAATGGACAACCTGGGGATCTACAGCCATGCTCAAAATTAGGTACAAAGTTTAACTTATCATTTGAAAATTCTACACGATTTCATTTTCTTGCATGGTAACCATATTTGTTTAATTTTCTTATTAACACCAACACATTTGAAGCTTAATGCTAAGAAAGAGGAACATAGATATGAAGATGGCAGAGCCATGATTTAACACATAAGAAAAGGCCGGTCCAACTATAATTATTATGGAGCCAAGTTTGCACCCCTGATCAATCAATCACTTCATAATTGGTGGATCCTCACGGAACCATTTTCTTTTTCTTTTGGCTAGCTAGTCATAAGTATATAACTTTCCCTTTCTAATTTCAGGCACATTCAAGCTAACGGTGGATCATGGAAAGACCTATCTACTTCGCATAATCAATGCTGCCTTGCAGGACATTCTCTTCTTTTCCATTGCCAAGCATAAAATGACAGTGGTTGGAACAGATGGTAGCTACACCAAGCCATTGACACGAGATTATATCACAATATCACCTGGCCAAACCTTCGATGTCTTACTAGAAGCTAACCAACGCCCGGATCACTATTACATGGCGGCTAAAGTTTATTCCAGTGCCCAAGGAGTCGCGTATGATAACACAACCACCACAGCTATTGTACAGTACAGGGGATACTACACTCCATCTTCACCTCCCTCCTTGCCTCATCTTCCTGGGCACAATGACACAAATGCATCGGTTCACTTCACGGGCAGCCTCCGAAGCTTAGCGGATGCAGAACATCCTTGCAATGTCCCACTGAACATAAGCACTAAATTGATTTACACTATTTCTCTGAACACGTTCCCATGCGCCAATGATTCATGTTTAGGGCCCAATGGGACGCGGCTCGCTACAAGTATAAACAACATAAGCTTCCAATCCCCGACAATCGACATACTGCAAGCCTACTATTATAACATCAGTGGTGTATATGGAGATAAATTTCCTAGCGTTCCACCACTGGTGTTCGATTTTACAGCTGAGTATCCTCCATTAAAGTATGAGACGCCGAGAAACGGAACAGAAGTAAGGGTGCTCGAGTATAACTCCACAGTGGAGATTGTTTTTCAAGGGACAAACTTGCTTTCAGGGACAGACCACCCCATGCATCTCCATGGATACAGTTTTTATGTTGTTGGATGGGGATTTGGGAATTTCAATAAAAATAGGGACCCTTTGCGCTATAATCTGGTGGATCCTCCCCTTCAGAATACCATCGCTGTTCCTAAGAATGGTTGGGCTGCAATCAGATTCAAGGCATCCAACCCTGGTATGTTGCAAGCACTCATGTCCTCTATTACACACACAAAAAACAAAACCCTCAAAACTGCCACCTTGCATATCAAGGAAATAATTTTTCTTAATATTACAATATGTTAGGTGTAATATTGGTATATTTTCTCTGTTGCAGGAGTGTGGTTCATGCACTGCCATTTAGAGCGCCATCTGACTTGGGGCATGGACACTGCGTTCATAGTGAAAAATGGTAAACACCCAGAAGCTCAAATGCTGCCTCCGCCATCCGACATGCCACCATGTTGAAGCTGCAAGGAAGTAACATGCCCAAGATTTCATTGAATATTTGTATTATTGAGCTTTTGTTATTTATTTTTTGTTCAAATAAATTGTTACTAAGTTAGTATTCCTCTTCAATTAAAATAACAAGAATAATGTAAAGTTGTAGAATATTGTGTTTGGGATTATTAATTTGTCAACTTCTTGGATTGTTAAAGTGAATAAAGATTATATATTGTGGACTTTGCAACAATCTTTGAGATATGCTATGGTGGAATTTGCCTTGGAAGTCTTGGATTATGAAAAAGTGAAATTGATGTTGTGTTCCTGATTCATTGAATCCTAAGAAGCCTCTGAATTTTGCCGTGTCCACAATAAGTGTATCTTGATTCGACAATTTTTAGCCATTCCAATTTTATTGGACATGATAAAATATCATGTTATACTAGAAAAGTTTGAAATGAGATAGTTTAACATCCTCCATAAAGAACTCCAAGTCTATTCTTAGTGGTTTAATTATTTTTCAAACCCCATTTTTTATTTTTTTATTTATATTAAAGTAAACCTTTTCCTATTTTCTTAAATTAAAATAATTAGTAAAAACAAATAACTGGTTTTTGTAAATTAAATTGATTCAAATACTTTATATTTTCATATATTATTTTTTATTTATTTATTTATTTTAAATAACATTTAAAATATTTATTTGAATTTTGGTTTTGAGAAAAGTCATTTAACATCTAACTAAGCTGCTACAATTGACCGAACTGTCCAAGTCCAAGTCAATAAAGTTGGGAGTTAGGAAACTTCGTGCAGTCATGAGTGGTATGTCAAAAAAAGATTTAAGTAATTAAACTTAACTATCTAATTGATCGACGCAACCTTTGGTTGTCGATTAAATTAATTGGAATCTACTTTTTTTTTCTTTTTTTTTTTTAATGTCTATCTTATGATGTAGATTATTTTTATTTCTAGTTTATTTTGGTGGCTATACTTGAAGTTTAAATATCAAATTTTTTAAATGACAATTGAATGTTAGAAATTGATTTATTATGTTTTGAGTCTTTTAAAGACTTATTTTATTCATCTGTTATGATGACTTCTTTTATTCATCTATCTTTTGTCTAGTGTCAATATGTTTTATTTTTTTATTATGATCCTTAGAATTTAATCTCATAGCACATTTCAAGTAAACTCAATAATTGTGACAAATTTTGTCACGCCCCAAAACCCAGTCCAAAGACATGATGGTCATTTTACACCTCAAGCCCAAAGGCTGAAAGTGGAAATGACATAAACATTCAACTTGTAATTGGATGGTTTTCAATTACTAAATTCATGTCCAAACTAGTAAAATAAATAAATTCTATAATCCCCAATTCTTAATTTTAAAACTAACACATTAACTAAAGTGTCATTGTCCAAATAACTCCAAACTCAAATAATTTAAATGAAAATTAAACTTTAACATCTAACCAATGTCCACAATAAAGTTTGAACTAAAATCTTAATCAAGAAAATTCACCAACCTAGCCATCACTTCTCGCCTGAATTGAGATTATCTAAAAATTTGTCAACGAAAGGGAATGAGCTCAAAGTCCAATAAGAAAAATACTAATATAGTGTTATAGATAGAACATTTTCAATTATGATTGCAAATAAGAGATACAATATTTAATCTTTTTCATAAAAACTTTTGAGTTCAAACATGCTAATATATTCAAAACTTTTCAACTAAACATTCTCATATCTATTTTAAAACAGTTTCATATCACATTCAAATCAAAGACCTTTAAAATGTTTTTACTTTGGTTATTGAATAATAAATGGTGTCTAGTTAGGTGGAACTTTACAAATGAGTGGCTAGCTTCAAATTTGTTCCTTTTAAGGTGGACGAAACCATAAGTCAACAATTATAACCCATTGACTAGGGTTAAATAAACCAAAGTCAAACATTTTGTTTTATTTATTCAAACTTGCAAAAATATATGTCTCCACTTTAGGTTCAAACCCGTTGGCTAAGGATATATGTCCACTTTATGGTCTCATCCCTAGGTCAAAGCCTCCTATTGATTTTGCCACAAGCTCAATATCCTCTCAAGGTTGAGAGTCCATGCCATATAGTAGTTTGATGAATCATGATACAAGGCTTGTGTCATAATTCACCATAAGTCCTGTCCAATATGCATCACATACACTAATGCACTCGCTATGGGAAACCCATTCCAACAACTAAGACAAATCATTCCTCCAATTAGGAGATGACACGCTATAGTCTTTACTAAAATGTTGAAATCTATGAACCGACTATGGATAACTTATCTATTTATAAGGAACCCATGACTTGTGTCTTTTGTGCAACTCCTAATGCACACAAGTCATGTACAATGTAAAAGACACGGCTCGAATGCTCAAATCAATGTCAATACACCAAAAAGATAACAAGGGGACAATTAAGTCTAGCTTTGTTATATCATGTCTTACTTTTAAGGACTTAATGCTAACATTGATATTAGTGATGGGATGTTAATGAAGATCAAGTTGTAATATAACATTATTGATGAGGTGACTCTAGCATCACACAAGTAGTATTAGTGTTGATGACATGGTACTAGTTTGATGATAGCACAACAACTTTCAAATCTTGTATAGCCCAAATTTAGATCCTACTCCTAATCACTAGCTCAGTTAAAGAGCAAGCATAGTACAAAGAAACGGTCATTTGTAACCAAAAAATACAACCTAATTGAATAAGAAAAATACAACTAAAATGAAAAATATAAGGAAATGTCTCAAATACATACATACATACATATATATATATATATAGCTCAAATTGAAGCAAGGGAATGCATGTGAGTCCCACACAAATAAGCAAGTCATGCACCATGATAACAAGAAGCAATATATAAATACAAAAAAAATCATCATACCAAACTCATATGTGCCTTAAAAACATGTAAAAATACAACAAAGGCACAAGAAGAAGGTATCTATTGATCGATTAATCAAACATTATGTTTCCCTTTACTCGAATTCAAGCTTGACCTTCTAAACATCCTCAATTGAGTTGTCATTTTGTGGATCCATATTTTTCACATGCATTCCCACTCAATGACAAGACTTATTTTTATTATGAAAAACTAAAATTTTTGAAAAGTTAAAGTGACCACTTAATTTTGTTTATTTTTAAAGGGAAAACAAAATAAGAAACTGAAAGGAACTATAGAAATTAATTAATTTATCACAAATACTAAGAGAAAAAAGATACAAATAAATATACAAGAAAATATAACAAAACTCATATATATTACAAGAATACAAAAAGAATAACAAAGAGAATTACACACAGTCAATTTATTAAATTAATAAAAAAATGATTTGATTATTTTAAAGATTACAACACATTTTTAGGAAGTTTCAAAAAGAATTTATTTATAGAAAAATCAATTTCAAATTAATGATTTCAAATTATTTATTTACAAACAAAGTTTTAATTTATTTTCAACAAATGATTTGATTCAATTCTATTTTTGTATTCAAGTTTTATTTTCAAGAAAGTTATTCTTGCTCATTATTATTGAAAGAATTTATTAAATACAATTAAAAAAATCAATTTGATTTTATTTACAAGAAAGATGTTTTTTATTTACTTTTCTAGAAAATGATGAATTTTTACTATCTTTACTATTCAAGAAAGGTGATTTTTACAAATTATTTAAAAATAATAATTTTTTATAAATTTATCCACAAAAGATATTTCAATTCAATTTTATTTGCAAACGAAAGTGATTTTTATTACATTTGTTGAAAACAAGGTGTGGACCCCGCATTTCGGCTCATGCGTTTCCCACTCGATGATGAGCTCGCTTTTTATTGTTATTTGATGAAAATTACGATTTTTAGAAAAAGACTTGGAGTCGCCACTTAGTTTCGTTTTATTTTAAAAGGGTAAACAAAATAAGAAAGAAAAAACCCTAAGTGTGACTCCTTACATGGAAAAGCGGGTCTGTGAAAAACCAAGAATGGGCTCGGGGGTCAGGTTACTTATCGGGAAGGTACGGCAAAGACCGTAGCACCCCTCTAAGTCCCTAAAAACAGGTCTCTACTGATAAAATGAAGCTGACGTGGCAATCAACAAAAAGATCAACGAATACCCACATGATCACATACTTAAAGCCGAAAACATGCACAAGAAGTCGATCAGAATGAGAGAGGATGCGTACCTTGGCAATAAGTCGCCATGCGCTATCAGAGAATGAGATTAGTGCACAATGAGGATCATGAAATGTAACGCACAAGCCACTAAACAAGATAACAAATCATCAGATATCATAATTTAATCAAATTTGTCTAAAATAAGCGCTCACTGATGTTGGGCCCCACCAAAGGGCACGTGGCACAAAGGTGGCCATGCTAACCATGCGGTACCCACCTGGAGGTTTGATTGGAAGCTTGGATTGGGTCAAAGGTTACCCTCACTGTTGATGAGAATATGGAGGACAGCTTGGTGGGTTCTTAAATAAAAGTAGCTCCATTGGTTTCCGGTCTTGAATATCCTGACTTTGATCTTTGCCTTTTAACTTAATATTTCTCTCATTTACATCCAAAAGCAAACCCCAGAGTGATGTCATCAGCCGCTGCACTAGCAAGTTGAATTAATGGCCAGTAAAATAACGGAGCAGGCACACGTGTACGCTGAAGAACGTGGCTGGGTCCCGATACGAAATCTGGATCGTTAAATTCAGTGACAGCATATCTGTGGGCACTCCCATTTTCAGGCCTAAAACTCTCGACCTTGGCCGAAAGCATGAAAACGGCCTCTCGGAAAACGAATTCCGCAGCAGAAGCGGACTCAGATTGGGGTTCTTGACTGTGTGGTCCACTTCCAGGTGGTGGGCAAGGTTCAGTCATGTTCGGGTACAATGTTCCTCGGGCTAAGGGGAGGGGTCTCAGGAGGCTCATGCTCGTCAGAAGGGCTCACCCTTGAGTTCATAGTTGCAGTTGGTAGGCGGGCTTGCTTTATTCCAATTTACGTTCCAAATCATGGCCAAGTGCATCGAAGCTGGAGACGAGCTCCTTTCCGATAATTTTCCTTTTTATCCTAGGTGATACTACACCTTTCAACTTGCCAAGGAATCGATGTGAGCAAAAGTAACTGCAGCCGTGGGATAGACACCCCCAAGTGACGCACAAATGATATGATCAAACCCAAACTGAGTTCAGGAAATTTGCTCAGCAAGGCACAAAAAGTTTGCCATTGTACTCAACTGTTTCCACTAGCAAAGATCGCACGGCCCTTGCTGTATAAACTTCTTCAGCAGTGCACCGGGTTGGATAAAAAAAATAGATGGGTGGGAATAGTGAAGAAGCTAGTGAGAGAAAGTGGGTATGAGGGCTCGGTGGGTGTGAGTATGGGCGTGGGAGATGAGAGAGAAAAGGTGGTGAGAAAGATGGGTAAATGGATGATGGGGGACGCGATCATGGGTATGGCAAGGTATGAAAGATGGTGTAATGAATGATGGTGGGATGGGCATGGAGAGTGGCCATGCATGCGTGGGGGGTAACGGGCAGTGGTGCAGCAGGTTATGAAGGATATGGAACACGGATGCGTGCATGGGGGCATGAGTGTGATTGGTAGCCATGCATGGTGATGGGTTGAGTGAAAGCATGGGTGGTGAGAGAGATGGGTAGGGTTGCGGTGTAGAGAGAGAAGTGGTGCATGGCTAGATGAGGGGTGGTGGATGGCAGAACGGGCATTTGAGAAATGGGTATGTGGTGTGGTGTAGAGAGAGATAAGGTGGTGGGGAGTATATGATGTGGTGTAGAGAGAGAAGGGGTATGATGGGTACCATGCATGGGGATGAATGGTATGGGTGGACATGAGAAGTGGGTACAATGGTTAGAGAGAGAAGGGGTGCATAGTTAGATGGGTAGCCATGCATGGGGATTACGTGCATGAGGAGATTTAAAGATATGGGTATGGAAAGTATGGAGAGTAGCCATAGCCGCATGCATGAGTAGGGTGGAGGAGAAATGAATGGTAGAGGTATGATGAGGTGATGGACAGGGACATGGGTATAATGTGGGTATGGAGGAACATGAAGGATGGGTATTGAAGGGTGAGGTGGTGAATGAGTTTGATGAGTTTAGTGGGTGACTTGAGAGAGAGATGGAAGTGGTGACCGCGGTGTAGAGAGAGAAGTGGGTATGGATAGTGGAGAAATGGAATGGGTTTGTAGGTGGGTAGTAAAGGAACAGGGTATGAGGATTGGAAACATGATGCCTGTGGACCTTAAGTTCTCTCAGATTGCCATTCCCCATTAAAGTTGTTGTTTCTCATACTCGTTGGATTCATGCTGATCAATTTTGGAGTTCTGATGGAAGATACCCAGAGAGGGAGTTAGCATGGACTGAGAGCTTAGTAAGCTCTCTAAGCATACCAAGGGGAGAGGGTAAGCTGCCGGAAAAATTATCGTCATCAAGCACAAATTCTCTAAGCATTTTCAAGTTAGAGACCACTGATGGTAGTGCACCAAACAACCCATTGCCACTCGGGTCCAACGTTTCCAAGTTTTCTAGACTCCAGAAATTTGGAGGAGCCTTACCAGTGAGTGCACACCAGCTGAAGGCGTTCTTTCTCAATTCCCCAGTTCGGAAATGGAAGATCCAAAGGGAACGAAGAACAGGATAAATCTATTCCACGGAACGTAGAACCCTCACGTCTTACCCCAGTCCAGTTGGATGGTGGAAACTCTGGGTCAAACCAGAATAAGTTGCACTTGAGAAGGATGGACGGAAGAAGCATAATATGAAAATGATGAGGGCATAAGAAGCTTTCAGAGCTGGAGCTGACTTGGCATTCTGCACCACTTTCTGCTGAAGGGGCCCCAACTCAAAAAGAGGGAACTTCTCAATTCAAGAGACGTTTCCCTCTGGGACTCCAGGAAAATTTCTGAAACAAACACTTCACTCCAAACAACAATTCTCCCAGAGGACAGAGGGTAGTCAGAGGAGGCCGTAATCTTCACCGCTAGAACGGTGGAGGAAGGGGATGCATGAGGATCACCCAAAGTGAGAGATGAAGCGAGGGCCTCACCCAAAACGCCGTTGTCTTCGTCATTCTCGTCATCATTTAGAACCTCAAACCCTAACAATGAGTTAGGCTCCCAAACAAGATGCCATGGGAGTTCTGACAAGATAATAGGTGAGTTGCCCTTTCTGCTTGATAAACTTCAGTTCACCGAATACACAACAGGGCAAACAATTCCCAAAGATCTGATGCTGAACTCTCTGGGGAACATTCCGATCCAGATAGCCAGCCCAAACATGATATCCAACACTCCCAAAATGCCTGAAACGAAAGATGCAGTGAAGCAAAAAAAACAGAGCATGCACAAAGGAAGCAACACTCTTAAACCTGGCTCTCTTTCATGAAAATCAATGAGCGTTAAAGGTTTTGGAGTGATTTTAACACACAAAACAGCAGTATAATCATGATGCAACTCATACAGGGGAGAAACAACAGAGACCCAGCAAACGAAAACGAGAAGCAGGTTTAACACATCCAATGATCAAAGCAAGCATCCAAACATCAACAAAAAGCTTAGTGCGGCCATCAAAATAAAATAAGATCAAAGGAAAGTGAAGAACATAAGGTGAGGAATGATCAAACCTGAGAGACTCCTCCTCTGCTCCTTTCTCTCTCTGTCCCTGTCCTTCCGAAAAACCTCCAAAAAATCTTCTGCCCTCTAACACACAACACCTCTCTCCTATAACTCCAAAAAACTCCTTTTCCTACAAGCTACCTCTGTCAACCCCATACCCTGCTCCTCCTCTGTCCCCCAGCGGCTCGCCCATGCCCTGTTTTCTTTTCGAACCATCCCATCTAGCCGTTTGAGCAGCTCGCCCATGCCCTGTTTTCACTCTTTGGCTGCCCGAGAATGGTTATCATCATCAACTTCTTTTATCTTCCTATTCAGTCCCTCTCAAACCGCCTCATGCAATTCGATCTCGGGGTGGCAAGCCAAAATATATAATAAAAATAATGGAAAATGACCCATACCACCTGAGAGGGTCTACACAAGGCTTTTACAAATTTACTTACAAGTATTAAAATTCAATTCAATTTTATTTGTAAAAATAATATTTGATAAAAAAAAAAAGGATTTTTACAAAGTATAATTCAATTTATTTGCCAAAAATGATTTATTATTTGATTTTATAAAATAAAAATATTAGAATTTTTTATTTTATTTTATTTATCTTTGTTTGATTTAAGGAAAGATTTTTCCAATTTTATTAGACACACTGTAAAAAATTTCTTCATCCTATAAGTATTAAAATCCAATTCAATTTTATTTATAAAAATAATTTTTGATAGAAAAAAGGCTTTTTACAAAATATAATTCAATCCTTTCTTTATTTTCCAAAAATGATTTATTATTTGATTTTATAAAAAAAAAAAATTGTTAGATTTTTTTATTTATTATTATTATTTTTATTTTTATCATTGTTTGATTTAAGTAAATATTTTTTTCAATTTTATTAGAGCCACTATAAAAAATTATCTTGATTCTATAAAAAAAGGATTTCAAATTTATTATTTTTTCTTTGAAAGGTTTCAAATTTATTTTTAAAAAACTTTAGAAAAGATATTTATCCAATTTTCTTCATAAAAGCAATCCAATTTGATTTTTCTTTTTTATTTAAAAAAGAAACTTTAAAATTATGTTTAAAAAAGAATTTTGTATTTTCACAATTCTATCAAAAGGAAATAATTTGACTTCTATCACAAAATGAATTTCACAAATTTTATGTATAAAATGATCTCAATACAATTTTATTTATAAAAAACAACAAATTACTTTTACAATTTAATTAAAAAATTTGTGAATTTTTGTTTAACTTTTATTAAAAAAGAAAAAAAAACTAGTTTTTTTAACTTTATTTAAAAGAGGAATTTCTCCTTTTGCCCAAAAAAAAAAAAAAAAGAAAGGTTTATCTAACAAGGAAATTTTGCTTAAATTTTATTAAAAAATATTTTTCTTTCAACTTTAATTTACTTGGAAAAGAATTTTACCCTTTTAAAAAAGATTTTTACAAAATTATCTAAGAAGGATTTTTGTTTGATCTTTTTTACAATTTTATTTATAAAATGATATTTCAATCAAAAAATTGTTTTTTAAAAAAGATTTAGTAATTGTTATGAAAAATTTATTTTACATATTTATTTAGCAAAGATATTTCACTCAAACTTTATTTGAAAATGATTTTTGTTCAAAAATAGAATTTAGCCTTCGCGATCCATTTATAGAACTTGCTTCAATGCAAGGCTTGCTAGGATTATCTTCCAAGGCAACAATCACTTGAATAATAGGGAAAAGGGATTTCACCCCAGAATCTCTTACAATTGCAGTGGATATTTCAACGAAGGTAGGGGCACATTACATTCATTAGAGCGAGTGCGCCATTGAGTTTCTTATGAAGTGAAGGTAGGAGTCTTTTCCAACCATTGGAAGTTATCTTTCAGACATTAGGAGTTCTAGTTATCTTAATCGAGATCGAGTATTTATTTTATTTTATTAACAAAGTGATTTTTATCTTTATTTGGTTAAAAAAAATTGTTTTCAATTTTATTGAGAAAAACTTTGTGATTTATTTAAAAATAAAGAAAGAAAGAATAAAAGAAAATTCAATTTTATAAAAAAATGATTTTAAAATTATTATTTAAGAGGAAAATAAACAAGATTTCAAATATATTAAAAAACGGTTTAAACAAAATGGGTCGGATTTATTGTAAAAAGATTTATAGAAAGTAAAATCACAATATGTTAAAAAAATAAAAAAATTAAAATAATAAAGAAAATCATAGAGCTCAATTACTATAAAAAAGATTAAATCTCTGTTTAAAATAAATTTTCAGTTTATTAAAAAAAAATTGGGCTTATTAGATTATTCTCCCAAAAACTGTATTTCTTAGTGTATGACTAGATTTGTTTCACATGACATAAATTAAATAAATAAGTAATAAAGATTGAATTTGTCATGCATTTTTTCAATAACAAAGATAGATAAATAATAAATAAATAACAAAAGGAGAATAATATGACAAACAAATTCACAAATATATAAAAAAAGAGGATTACAAGGAATAAGTACCCTTTTACAATGCAATCCAAATGCCTAAGTCATTCATAACTTCCCAAACCATACAAAAAGCAAAGAGAGCTAGTTGTCTCCTCTTTATTTAATTTATAATACTGAAGTATATAATATACAACAATTCCGTTACACTAGCTTGAATGAAAAATTAATGGCAGTATATTAAAAGACAAAAACGGAAAAAACAAAAACAAAACCAAGAGGAACCATATAGAAGAATGAGACACCACCACATAGCTTAATGTTGTCTTTTGTTTGCTTTTAAAGGGAAAGATATGCATGGACCCCTTCTTGCTAGAAAATATGATAGGTTTTCTAGATTTATTTTAATTTTTTAAGGGAAGTGTATGATATGCAACAATTTCATTAGCTTAAATGAAAAGTTGATGGTAGTATATTAAAGGACAAAAAAATAAAAAAAATAAAAACAAACCACATAGTTTACTGCTTCCTTCTGTTTGCTTTTAAAGGCAAAGATATGCAAGGACCCCTAAATCTTCTTTCTAGAAAATGTAGTGAATTTAAAAGTTTGTGTGAGGTTGAATGTGTCTGGCACAACTGGGTCCAGCTTCCAAACTTTGAAATCTGTGGTATGACCATTTCAAAGTGATGCGCCCTTGTGGTCCTATATCTTCTATATGATAGTGGGTTTTGCTTTCACTTTAAAAACTAGAAGATATGTTTTTTCTGTCTTCTTTTCTTGATTTGCAACACCTTTTCATGGCTCTATGGTGCAGCCCATTGGAGGGGTATTTACAAGGTACATTGCATGATACATGTGACTTTAGTATAAAATAATTAATAAAAGGGAAATGGTAAGGCATGGTTATACCTAACAAAATTGGAAATCTGAACCATTTTATATATATATATGATAAGATTTAGATTGTTGAACAAAGGTATCAACCATGAACTTAAAAATGCATGTATGACATCACCTGATTGATGGTATTTTTTTCGATATCTATCCAAAATAATATTTTTTAATACCTAATCATTTAAAAAAGACATGATGATAACTTTTGTATTTTATCAATATAATAATTATTTATCATCTATGAAATAAATGCATTTATCAACTTTGTCCACAACATTTCTCAAATTAAAGATACAAAAAAATTTTTAACCACTTATTGATTGTCACGTGTAATCAAGGGACAAGTCACAAAATGATATATGTTCATCAATGACCAAATAAAAAATTGACACATATCATGAGACATATGATTAAATAACATATGTTATAAAATAAAATTTACCATATGACAACAAAAAAATGAAAATTTTGATAATTGAAATATAATTATTAATATAAATAAAAATTGTGAATTTGATAATTAAAATGTCAACCTCAAATCCCATTAAAAATAGATTAAAAAGTATCTAAATATTTTTTTTTCCAAATTTTTAAATATTAATTTTAATTATAGGATAATATTTTAAGGATCAAGCCATCAAATATGTTAAAACCCCCCTAAATATTAAGTTTAGTTAAAAGAAATTAATATTTACTAGAGATCGAAATAGTTATCTAAATATGTCCTCTTCAACACCTCTAAATTTTCTTTACTTTTAAAATCAAATTAGCAGGTGTGAGAGGACTTCCACATTTGAAAAAAGTTGGAAAAAACTCGCTTTGATGATTAAAGAAACTTTTCAAAGTCTTCCAAGATTCAAAGATATTGCTCGCATCTTAAATCCAAAATTAAGCATTCTTATCCTGAGACGAAAAAATATGAGCCACATCATGTAAAGATCCAAATCAGATCAAAGCTCAAATCTAGTTCCTTCTCTAAAGAATTAAAGGATCAGATAGGGATCGGATCGTATCTCATTTCTTAAATTAATCTGATTTCAATTTAGTCCCTAATTTTTCTTTAAGAGAAATTCCCGTGAATAGTTATTATTTCAATTATTCCTTTAAACCATATATATAGAGAGTTATTTTCGTTTACAATTTGCTGGGAGTTCATTGTATTTCTCTCGTCACCTTCTGAGTATGAATAGAATAATTACAAATGCAAAGAACCAAAAGGCCACTACATTAATTGATCACCAAGAGCTGTTATTTGCATGAGTAAGATGTCTCTACTTGTATTATTATTATCCTAAGATCTGTCTCCCAATTGGATCATAACTCTAGTCGATCTGTAAAGCCCCTTTTTTTTTTCTAGTAGCGCATACATTTTAAATATTGAATTTTGACTGCTGGCAATCCAATTAATTTGCTTCTACTTGGCTTGTTTTCAAACTTTGAATATAAGCAATCTGCCCATGTTGTAAATACATCCTTTTCCACTGGCACATGTTTTGGAACTTGGGATCGACCTAACAGTCAGCCACGAAAGTGAGCAGCAAAGCTGTGGACACTTTCGACCTGCAAATAGCTGGTAGAGAATTTAGTCTCTGTCCCAACGCTTTAAATAGCTGATGATTGAGGAACTGGTGATCGGTACCAGAACTGAATACAACAATACTCCATTAACCATAGCAGTCTCTTAACTTTTTCTTTTTTCCTTCTCAAGTTGCCATGGTCAGAGTTGTATATTATTTGCACGCGCTACCGCAAAATGACTATCTCATCCTTGCCAATGTTACAGACACGTACATGCTGCATTCATCTTACGTCTTTCAACCGATTATCAAGCTAACCTAGCCTCCTCTGTCTCTCGGGACAATTTCATATCAGTTTTCCATGGGAGGGGAATCTGAGGGGAAATTTTACAGGCAACAAGGGGTATTATTGCAGCCAATGCCTAAAATTTTGGGACCTAGAATACAAATTTTTGATGGCGCTTTACTTTTTGACTGTTGGAGTCTTTTTTTTCTATCGTGTCGCATCAGTCAGTGGATCCACTGACTCATGCTAATCTTCTACCTTTTTCCTGCTTCAAATCCTCCTAATTTCCCACTAATCAGAAAACGACATTTTTTTCTGGAAGGCCAGGTCCCCCTGGCCTTGCTTTTTCTGACCCACTAAGGGATTGCCAATTCATACCAAACCAATTAACTAACAAACCCTCCTTTTTGTTCGAACCCATGGGGCCTACTACCATAGTACCTTGTCGGTGGGTTGATCATATATTGAACCAAGTCATAATATAGACTCATAGCTTTCAATCTCTTTTGAATAAAAACTAAATCCTATGGTTACTACACACCATGCAACAACAAACTTTAACAATTTCTCATGATCAAATAAAAACTTTGATACCCTAATAGAATGATGAGTTATTTTTCATGACCATTTATCAACTGAATAACATATAAATATTTGTTTGGTAGTATAACATATGAAAAAAAAAATAATTATTATTTTATGTCATAATTTATCATATCGTAATATTAATACTTATATTTGCATTTAAATCATTTATATTTTATGATATTAATAATTTTAGAAATACCTATTTATATTCTATTGACATCCGTATTAACACATCGTATCAATATATTAACATTATTAATTCAATGCATTGGAATTACTAAATCATTTTTATTAAAAAAAATCATAAGTTTATTAAATTCAAATTAATATATACTTCATTTGATTTTAAAGATAATTCATAATATAAGTATTTAGGAAGTATGATATGGTCATACAAAACTATCAATTTCATTAAAAGGTTCAAAATTTTTTGAAAATTAGATTTTTATATAATATATTATAATGTTAGGATATTTATATTGTAAGTATAATATATTTTTGTTGTAACTATATTTTATAAGAAAAAGTAATAGCACTAGCATCATCCACTCAATACATTGAAAAAGAAAGAAAAAATATAGAAATTAAGATAAAAAAACATCATGCCAAGGAAAAAAGAAAAAAATATATAAAAAAATTATATTATTTTTTGAAATTATTTTATTATTAAAAACTGAGTACTATTAATCATTCTGCATATTTTTTAAATTCTTTTAGACTACTCAAATATTAAAATTAGACATTCTATCTTTTTTAAACTCAATACAAAAACATAATTTATTAATTTAAAAGTAGAAAAAAATTAGACATTCTATCTTTTTTAAACTCAACACAAAAACATAATTTATTAATTCATCATTCTTAGTATATCATTATGAAACCTGTTTTTAAAGTAAAAATAAAAATTACATCAGAAATAGAAATCTTTCATAAAACACATTTGATGCTATTTTGAAAATATTTTCTGAAGGTATTTTGATTTTATATACCAAATTATATTATTATCATACATTCCAATTTATTATTGTTAAAAGCCAAAATTTTGGTTTAAAATTTAATTGTCTATTTATTACCACTAATTGGGGCTACATGTTTTAAATGTTTTGGAAAAATTTTCACATGCCTTAAAACGCTTTAAATACCTTGAAAAAATGTATCCACATTTAGTTGGAGCATATTGCTTTGTTAAATGACCTATTATTTTACTAAATGGTAGGGGTGTAAATAAGGTCACTTAAGTTGGTTTTTGGATAAAAATAAAAAATAAAAAATATAAAAAAGAATCGAACCAATATAGTTAATTTTATATATGATAAAAATCGAACTGACTAAATTTGGAGTGAAAAAATTGAACCAAACCAAATTTTTTGAGGTCGGTTTGGTTCGATTTTTGCAAATCAGTTTTGACCTAACTTATTAACAGTTTTTAGTCCTAAACCTAATTGTAGATTTGTATTCGTTTTGAACTCAAATTTTATTAATTTGAGTTTATATTAGACCCTAAGCCTAATTTGTTTTTAAAATTAATTGAAACTAACTTAAATTTAATGTTAAAAATATATTAAATATATTTAGAATTAATTTGACCATAATATAAAAAGAATGAATTATTTTAATAGAATCTAATATAAAAAAATTTATCAAATATTAAATAATTATATATAAGTTTTAAGATATCGGTTTGGTTCAGTTTTTATCAGTTAAGAGATAAAAAAACAAAAAATTGAACCAACAAAATTGGTTTTCAAAATTCTCAAACCGAATTAACCTTTTTTATTTTTGAAATCTGAACAAATATGATTGATTTTGGTTTATTAAGATCAGTTTATTGGTTTTTTCAGTTTTACTTAGACCCTGCTAAATGGTATTTGATATTATAAATGTATTCAATACATGGTGGATGACCACAACTTTCTTCCCTCTTCCCCTATTCCATTTGCTCCATTTCCTACCTTTCATATACTGTTTAATCTTCATTTATTATATTTAATGAGACCATAAATGAAGTAGCAATTAATGAATTTTTATAAGCTTATAAAAGACTCTTGGAATGAAAAAAATCATCCCGAGCAAAAAAGTTTGCTCGAGTTCATTCTCTCTCTCAATTTTCTTTTCCAACTTACATTATATTTTATTCTAGTTTTATAATATTAAAGAAAATGTTCCCTCTTTTATCTTATGCTTCACAAGAATTATCAAAATAGGTGGGCCCTTCGAGTCATTATCACCACCAGCTTTTCCAAAAAAAAAAAAAAAAAAGACAAGCCCTTTTGAAAAGAGAGATCAAATCATGCTTTGTAATTATAATTAGAAATAAATCTATTTTTAATTATTCTAATATTACTTATTTTTCATGCAATGAGGGGACATTTGGTGAATTCTGTAATAAATTAATGATTTAATTTAAGTTTTTAAGCCTGTTAAATATATTTAAGAAAATTATTTTAGTCAAAATTAATTTAATATAATAAGCTAAAATAAATGTGTTCTTGTAGACTAGAACTCTCTTTTTTTTTTTTTTAATTCTTTATCTTACTCATTAGTTTTTGCTTATCTTGTTTCTCTTATAAATTTATTGTTTGATAGTGTAAAAAAAAAAATTAAATTAGGATTCCAAAATAAAGTTAATTTCTAGAGTAAGAATTAAATAATAAAATTTAATAAATTCAACAAAATCCACTGAATTATCTTAACTCATAAAATTCAATTTTCCTTTTTCCAAACTATAAGAGAAAATATAAATTTGAATAATTATTGAATATTTCAAAAATTAAGAATATTTTTTATTTTTTTTAATTTCCTGGATGACTAACTTGTACAGTTTGCCATACCTTGATTTAGCAGCAGTCAACAATTTTTTGCAAATGTAGCATAAAGAGTATAATCTAGAATCTAATGTGAGGTACAATCATGAATATTATTAAAGATAAACATTCACTTGTTTTCAAGTGTTAAAAAATTTAAAAATAATTTTTAAAATTACTGTCAAACATATTTTTTGGGTGCGTTTAATAGTGATTTTAACATTTGTAATGATTAAAATTTTTTATTTTTTAAATATTAAAAAGACAAGAAATAATTCATAGAATCATTATCATACATGATCTTAGAGTGTGTTTGATAGTAATTCTAAGAAATATTTGTAATATTTTTATAATACTTAAAAGATAAAAATTTTCAAATCTTAAAAAGACTGAAAATACTTCTTAAAATTACTATTAAATATATTCTTAATCAAATAAAGAAAATTTTAGAATTGATTACCGACCCAAAAATAAAAAACCTAAAATTGAGGCTAGTTTGTACTAGGTCAAGTTTTGACTGCAAGATATAATTTTTGGCTCATATCCACGTGAAATTCACGTTATTAGAACAAAACTTCAAACTTTGACATTTAAATATAATTGATCTTTGAAGCGTAACTTTCTTTGTGTATTCATATGATACAACATAATTTCATTTTTATTATAATAAAATAAAATTATATCTTATTTCAAGTTGCACGTGATTTCAATTCAATTTAATAAAAAATAAAATTAGATCAAAATTAGATCTTAGGAACTTTAAGTTAAAAATTTTAAATTTTGTGTGGACAATTTTATGCGATAAAATTTCATATCTTTTCAAAGCATACTTCCAAGCACCCATTTTTGCCATTAATTTATTTATTTAATTATTGTTAGAGTTTGGTGATCCAAAATTTATTTCATTGAACCTAAAAAATTTATGGTATGATATATGTTATGAAACTATAATTATAAGATTTTTTTAGGGCCTATAATGATAGAGGGATTGGGTTGATAAGATTCTGATAATGTATATATATAATAATGATATATAATTTTAGGGTTCTGATGATTATATTTCTACCGTAATCGCTCGCATCTATCCCCTTTTATACCAATCCTTTGTTATAGTGGATTTTTTTTTTTTTGTGATTTTTTTTTTTTTTTTTGTGTATGATTCTTTTTTTATAGGATTTTTCACATAAACCTATGTGTTATTATTATTTTATTTTTCATTTTATTACCTATTGTAGTTGCCGTGTAACAATTATTGCGACATGCACTGAAATGCAGAGGAGAAAGCAGCCATAAATGCAGGTGATCAGAGAAGAAGGCAGAATCTAATTATCTAGTAGTATTCACTTACATAGCCTTAATCCATGCGATAATGTTGACAGTGGTTGATCAACCGTAAAGGAGGAAAAGATGACGAGGTTAGAAGCGTTTTTAATCTTTTTAATATTTAAAATACGTTTTATAATAATTTTAAAAAATATTTTTAATTTTTTTAATAATTAAAATATAAAAATTTTAAAATATAAAAAATACTATAAATATTTCTTAAAATTAATATCAAATGCACTCTTATAAATTTTTGAATTTTAAATATTAAAAATGTGTTTAACAATGATTATAATAAATATTTTTAATTTTTTTAATTCTAAAAATTTTTATTTTTTAAATATTAAAAAAGTTAAAAATATTTCATAACATTATTATCAAACATACTAAAAATGTGTTTGGTACGAAAAATATTTATATTATTTTTAATATTTAAAAGTAAAAATTTTTAAATATTAAAAAAATTAAAAATATTTTTTCAAATTATTAATAAACGTATTTTAAAAATACATTTAATAAAAAATTTAAGAAGTATTTTTAATATTTAAAAAATAAAAAAATTTAAATATTAAAAAAAATTAAAAATATTTTTTAAAATTATTATTAAACACACTAAAAAAAAATACTGATAATCATTGATGGTGCCAAGAAATCAGCCTCCAGCTACCATATGTTTTGGTGGCTGATAGAAATACTTTTGATAATCATTGGAGGAGTTGTACCTCCCTTTCAACGCTCATGCGCGCTTACCAAGAAATCAGCCTCCAGCTACCACATATTTTGGTGGCTGATGGAAATACTTCTGATAATCATTGGTGGAGTTGTAGCTACCTTTCAACGCTCATGCGCGCTTACCAAGAAATCCGCCTCCAGCTACCATATATTTTGGTGGCAGAGGAATGATTAATATATATTTATCAGAGTTTTAAGTCCAAAATAATTCATTTGTTGAAAAAAAATGGCCAGAATACTACACATCCCAAAATATTTGTCAAATTAATTTTTTGTTTCTATGTAAGCGTTCACATAGTTTTTTTTTTTTTTTTTTTTTAAGTGTTAAAAACTACCGTTTGTGACTGTGGTTTTAAAAATTTTAGAAATAACCTTAAAACCATAGTCATAAATTGTGGTTTTATAATTTTTCTTAAAACCATAATTAGTAACTGTGGTTTCAAAATTATTTTTGATCCACACCCGTTTTAATAGTATTGTGATTTTAATATTATTTTTAAAATATTTTTTATCATAATAACCATAAAACCACAATTAGTAACTGTGATTTTAAAAATATCTTAAAAATCATAGTCACATACGATGATTTTACAATTTTCTTTAAAACCACAGTAATAGACTGTGATTTTATAATTTTTTTTAAAACTATAGTTAGAGGGGAACTCATGTAACTATAACTAAAAAAAAAAAAGATTTTAGAACTTTACTTTTTTATTTTTAATTTTAGTATAAATTATGGATATACGAAAATTTTTGAACGATGTAGCAAATTTTCTTAAGGTTCGTTTCTCACAAATTTCCTTAAATAAATATTTTATTTAATATAAATATATAAATTTTTATGGGAATGCATGTAGGCCAAATTTTCTCAAAATTTCAAGGAAAATATGAAAAAATAAAGATAAATATATATGTAATTTTAAAACCGTCATAACAAAAAAAATTTATTAAGGATAATTTGTAAAAAAAAAAAAAATTTAAATTGATAATGGAAAATTGTAAAAAAAATTTCCCACTCTGAAATAAACTTTTTTACAATGAAAAAATTAAAATCAGTTTTTGACTGTGGTTTAAAAAAAAATGGTAAAATCACCGTCTGTAACTGTGGTTTTTATGATATTTTTAAAACCACATTTAGTAAATGTGGTTTTATAGTTATTATGACAATTTTTTTTTTTTTTTTTATGGTTATTATGATAAAAAATATTTTAAAAATAATATTAAAATCATAATACTATTAAAACGGGCATGGATTAAAAATAATTTTGAAACCACAGTTACTAACTGTGGCTTTAAAGTTATTTCTAAAAATTTTAAAACCACAATCACCAACGGTGATTTTTGACACTTACAAAAAAAAAAAAAAAAAAAATCTATGTGGATGCTTACGTGGAGACAACAGATTAGTTTGACAAATATTTTGAGATGGGTACTATTCTGAACATTTTTTTCAACAAATGAATTATTTTGAACTTAAACTCTATTTATCATGTATAAATGTCAAACTTGTAGTTGAGTTCTGATGAGCATCATAAAGAATCTGGGGAGCTTAGAAAAACTGAGAAAATCAGTTCCTAGGAGATTGGGGAAGACTGAGAAATAATGGGGTTGGAAAACATTGGTCATCTCTGCCCAGGCTTTTTAGGTGCGGGGCTCCTGTTTTTTATCGGTGGGATGACTCTTTGCATGGCTCAAGGGAACATCCATTACTACGAATTTGTTGTGAGTACTTCTTAATAGGTTTAATCAACACTGAAATGTAAAGCAGTAGTGATTTTATTGTTTTCTGTCATGTATTGTAGCTGAAGGAGAGCAATTTTACAAGGCTGTGCAGTACGAAAAGCATATTGACAGTAAACGGAAGTTTCCCAGGGCCAGTGATTCGAGTCCACAAAGGGGACACAGTCTTCGTAAATGTTCACAATCATGGATACTATGGTGCCACCATCCACTGGTAATGTCTCTCCCCCTCAATCTTACTGGCTTGGTGAGGACGAAAAACCCAGCGGCGGAGCTATCTCGGCCCAGGGGGATAGGTGCATCCCTTGAAAATGTTAGAAAAAAATAAAATAAAATAAACTCTCCTTCATAAGTCTACTTCTGTATAATTTATGTTTCCCTTGGAAGTGCTAAGGGCCACAATTGCTTTTAATCGGTAAAATTTATGTCTACTAAAGTTGCCCTCCGATGTGAAGTGCTGGCTCCACCATCTGAAAGACTTGATTTCATTTCAAACACCACTTTAGTTTCTTCTTCTCACACGTACTAGAAATGTTTCTTTAAGTTAATGATTTTTTTCCCTTTCTTCCACGCACCTTTATAAAGTCTCCATTAAGGTACTTATTTGTTTATACCTTTCTTTCATTCAAGCCCAAAAAATAAGACAAATGTTTTAATTCATTGTTTAAAGTTAACCATTCAAAAGTATAAGTCAAATGAGATGGGATTATGGACTATATATACTAAATATTGATAAATTTTCATATTTTAGAAATGTACTCTCGATCGATAACTTAAGCCTGAAAGAAAAAAAAATATTATGAGCTATCAAGTTAAATAACAAAACTTTTAAAATATTGACATAAATGTTTTCCACTTTATTAAAAATTTATCAAAAACATGAACTCTAACAAAATATATATTAATGTTTTTTATAATTTTTTTTACTATAAAAAGTAAAGAAAAATTCAATAATTTTATTAATAAATTTTTATATTTTTTGAATAATTAAAATAAATCACTTGAAATTGATAGAATTATTAAAACTTATAAAGTCTAATTTTATAAGCATTAAATAAAATAAATAAATATTTTATAAAATCTATTTAGTATTCATACAAATCTCTTTTTTCTTATCTTATTTTTTTTCAAGTAAAATTATTTTCTTTTAAAGGCAAACTTATGCCTGTTTAAATAAAAACTTCTATATAAAAGGAGAACATCTTGTAAAAAAGAAAAAAAAATTATAGATTTACTTTGTATCATTAAAAATCACTTCAAGAAAATTTAAATTTTAAGGTAGTAAAAATTTTTTATATCTCAATTTTTTTTTATAAATATTATTAAAAATCATTACTTTTCAAAGTAAGCTTATAAGAGTTACTAGCCATTTCCTATTTTAAAAGTAGAAATTAGGAAATTTATCAAAACATACACTTAAATTTTTAATTTAAATTTTTTTTTAAATTCTTCAATAATAGAATATTTTCTCTTTTGAAATTTGAAGGGGAGATGTGCTCCCCTGAGCCTATGATGGCTCCGTGACTGGATTATGGTAACAGATTCATGTAATCCACAAAGCAGAAAATTTTCCATTATGCAATCCAAGAATCTGATCAAACTAACCTTCCATATAGTGAATGGACTCGAGCCACAGTCCATGGTGCCATCGTCGTCTTACCAGCTGCGGGAACCGTTTATCCATTTCCTAAGCCTGATGAAGAAGAAGTCATCGTCCTTGGTATGTCTCATGTTTCATATAAATTTTTTATACATTTGGTCCAAGAATTTTATGGTTGAAAGGTCTTAGTTTCATTCAAAGGTAGAATTTGACCACCCTGCAAGTGCATGGTCTAAATGCCTAGGCCCAAAAATAGAAGTGTACATAATCTAGGATCCTAATTAACGTTGTTTTATATATGTATTCGGATTAAATAAATAGGACGTAGATATTTCAACACTTTTTAGAATGATAGCTCTAATTATCAGCTTTTTAAAATTTTAATTTATAAAAAATAAATTATTAATATTTATCACGGTGAATAATAGAATTTGTTTACCTTGGTTTGGTATTGAATTAGCAGCATGTTGGTATAAGAGAGATCAGATGCTTACACCTTCAACGGCCAGCCTGGAGATTTATGTCCCTGCTCTAATGGTATGCAAATTTATATATATCATAAAATATTCACATAGCAATTGAAAAGATGAGTCTTTTCCTTATTATTTTTCGGTATAATTCTTAAACTTAAGAGAGGAAAATGTCTGCAACAAATTCTTACAAGAAAAAGAAGTTACCTAAACATCGTACAAGAAAAAACGAAATAAAGAATAATCATATCTCTTCTACCTACTTTTTTAAACTATAGGCAACTTTTCCTTGTTGCAGAAACAACATACCGTATGCTGGTTGATTACGGCAAGGCCTATCTTCTCCGCATCGTCAATGCAGGTATGAACGCGCCTTTCTTCTTCTCCATCGCTAACCACACCATCACCCTCGTTGGACTCGACGCTGCCTACGTCAAACCCGTAACCAACACCTACCTCGTCATCAGCCCTGGACAAACAATGGACGTTTTGGTCACGGCGAACCAGACCCCTAGCCACTATTACATGGCTGCTAGACAATACTCCAGCACTGAACCTGATATATTATTCTTTGACCACGCCAATGCAACAGCAATCCTCCAGTACAGAGGCAACTACACTCCTCCATCTTCTCCTTTCTTTCCATCATCCACCCTTCCTTCTTACAAGGACTTCATCGCGGCCGCCAACTTCACCACCCGGCTTAGAAGCTTGGCCAGCTTAGAGCACCCAACAAATGTTCCGCAAAACGCGACTACCCAAATGTTTATAGCAGTTTCAATGGGGCTTGTTTCCAATAGTTCGTGTAACGGGATAAATGGGAATGGGAGCAAGTTGGCCTCAAGCATGAGCAACATAAGTTGGGTTAACCCCCCTATTGATGTGTTGATGGCCTACTACAGGTACGTAGATATGTTCTGTTTGTTGTGAAGGATGGTGTTATCAGGAATTTGATTAAACCCTAATGCAGGAATATTAGTGGAATTTATGAAGCAGATTTCCCAAACGATCCGCCTAGTTCTTATAACTACACAGGGCAGGATTTGTCGATTAATACTTTATTGCCAATGAAGGGAACTAAGGTGAAGGTTTTGGAATATAATGAAACAGTGGAGATAGTGTTCCAAGGGACTAATGTCTTGGCTGAGGTTCATCCAATGCATCTTCATGGGCATAGCTTCCACGTTATCGGAACCGGAATTGGAAATTTCGACGAAGAGACTGACCCGAAAGGGTACAATTTGGTGGATCCACCTCTAGTGAACACTGTGGCAGTTCCTCAGGAGGGGTGGGCTACCATAAGATTCCTGGCAAATAATCCTGGTATGTTTTTCACTTTTTCTTGTTGAGATATTGCATACTGTGGGTATATATATATATATATAATAGATAGGATTGGATTGGATTGGACTTAGGCTTAGGATCTTGATATGGTCTGACCATCTGGAAATTTGGAAACACAATTATGTCAATCAACTTAAAAGCAGTTGTGTAAAAAACACGAGAGTTTAGTAACTAACCTTTAATTATATTTTTAATAATACGTAGTTGAAATTTGAATATTTTTTTAATATTCAAACATTAAATTTGTATAATTACATTACTATAAATTTCAAAATATTATTTCCAATAATATAAAACTTAAATTATAATTGTATTTTATTTTATAACAAAATTGTATTAGTCAAGCTTTAACTTTGTTTTCCAAGGTCAAGAAAAACTGTGTGTTTCAAATAAATCTAAATTATCGGCAACAAAGTTTTTTAAAAAAAAAAATGAAGAAGAAAAAGATCTAACTTATTATTATTTCTCTTAAATTATCACTATTTATTGATAATTTTTTATTCTTCGAAATATCCTCAAAACACAATTTTAACAAAGGTGATTTTGTTTTTATTTTTGTTCACAATTTATGGGATAAAAATATTAATATTTTTATGTTAAATAAATAAAATATTTTTTTTAAAGGAATTATAAATTTGTAATATAGAATTATGTATTTTTAAAAACTTATATTCTTCTATTGAAATGAATTTTATTCTTGTGATAAATATAATGCAATCAAATCCGAAATTAGCGTATTAACTTTATTAACTAACATTTAAGGTGACATCCCCATGCCTAATCTATGTATGGTTTTTTGGTTGGTAGGTGTGTGTGGCTTATGCATTGTCACTATGATAGGCACTTGACCTGGGGTATGGACTTTGCGTTTATAGTGAAGAATGGAGACACCAGTGGCAGAAGCATGCGTCACCCTCCTGCTTACATGCCTCCATGCACGGCTTCCGCTGCTGATCATTCCCTCAGATTGTTTGATTTTTCGGATGAAAAACTAAATGCATTCTTTAGGACTTGAGCATGTATACTGTCCTATAAAGGTACTACTGCAACTTAGAACGAATCCAACTCAAAATTATATGTATTGTTAGTTGAATCAAGCTTAATTGGGTTGACAACTTCCCAATTCAAGCTCAACCTGAATGGCCAACTGTTAAGAATTATTAATTATATATTTACTTACTATATATTTATTTAGTTACTATATCTCTTATTTATTTAGTTACTATATTATAATTATTTTCTTTCCTTTTAGAAGTACAAGTAAATTAGTCTATTTCCATTTATTAGGTTTATTTAAATTCTAATAGTATTGTACCTATTTTTAAGGAAATTCATATTAAATAGTCCTAAATTTTCTTCTCTTTTTTTTGCTTTGAATCTTTTTTTGGATTTCAACATGGTATCAGAACAAAATTGGTCTTTAATGGGACTTTTGATTTGTGATCTCATAGAAGAGAGTTTAATCTTATAAACTGCTTTCGTATCTATTTGATCATGAAATTCTTTTTTTTTTTGTATGCTTGACTGTGAGATATCATACGTTCTTTTCCTATTTGATCTTGATATTTGATTTTATATTCATGTTCTTCAGTTCATATTTGTTTTCTTTATTTGGTGGTTATTTGTTGTTTATTTTTCATGACTAGTGAATGGGATGATTCCCTTCAATTTATTAATGTGAGATTTGATGGAAAAAATTATTCATGTTGGAGTTATGTGATGAAAAATCTTCTAAAGGACAAAAAGATGTGAATATTAATGTAGGTGAGTATATTGCTTTTCAAGAAGTTAAATAGCAAGACATGAAGAGAGTAATGACCAGGTTAAGGAACTCATTACTAGTGAAGATGTGGATGAAGAAGAATCTCACCTATGGATAACACCTAGAGGGGGGTGAATAGGTGTTTTAAAAAATAATTAGAGATGGTATCTCATAAATGCTCACAATTCCCTTACTTTTCCCTTATAAAATGATCTTCTTTTTCAATGTTATGAACAAACAAGTAAATCGCAAGCAAAAATGGATGCACCAACACTCTTCTAAACAAGTTGTTCAATGAAAATCACATGCAAATGAGATAGCACTCCCTAAACATAATATATCAAACATTGCATCAATATAAAAACTCTTTTTCACATGCCCCTTGTTATCAATCAACAACAACTAACATATATCTTATTCTTTCAAAGATTCAATAGACACATTTCAGATCATGCTCCAATTAATTTAATCACCATAATACAATGAAAAATACTATAAGCTCATGAAATGCTAATCAAAAGACAAGTTAGAAAGGAGAGACAATGACCAATTTTTTAAACGTGGAAAACCATTGAAGAGATAAAAAACCACGGGCCTTAAGCAATCAAATAATCCACTATAAAGAAAAATTAGCTAAGTACAAGGTTTTACCTAACCCAACTATTTCATTCTCTCTTGGACCACTTGCCCAGAACCTTCAAGCTTCAGCTACCACCATTCTTTTTCAGGAAAACATTTGGAATCCACTCCAAGCTTTGATCTCAATCTCTTCTTCAGTCCACACAAGAAGAATCTTGGGTTTTACCCCAATAAGTTGAATATGAGAGTAATATGAGAGCTAGGATGAAGAACACAATGATTCAACCCATTTGGAACAAAGATTTTTCACTCAAAAACTGATTTTCAATTCAATCCCATAAATTTTCTCATAAGGCAAACAATCTCCAATATAATAAGAGAAACTTGAAGCTAAAAAACCCAAGGTTTTCTCTCTCATAGTAGCCCTCACCACATGTAGAAAGAGGGCTTAAGTATTACTGTGTTGAAACTCATCCAATAGTTGAGATTTGTTTGGAAAAAGATGAAAGAATGTAGATGTGATCGAAGTTGGATCGATCAGACAAGAATAAAAAGGACCTGGGTATAGTAGAAACTATTACCCTTAAGTTCGATCGATAAAAAATCAATCCAAATGACATAAACATTAAATTTTGTACTCCTTAGGTAACCACTCCAATTTTTCAATCAAATGAAAATGGTTTAAAACATAATTGATCAGTGTTTGCCATCATCCAAACCCTCAACAACACTTATCATCTCTTCTAGTCATCTTCAAATACGAATAATTTGGAAAAGACAAGTATCCAAGAGAGGATTTGAAGAATATGAGCTAGAAGACACAATGAGAATTTTGACCCGAAATTGCCAATACAAAAAATACACTTACAATCTCCCTGTTTGGCAATTATGGGATAAAACCCTTTACAACACTGATGAGTACAAGTATCCTCTACCCTACTCTCACACAAGGTACACACTCGCTCATCCTCACAAACTAGACACTATACAACACGTCATCAAAGATTGACACACAAAAATGGTTAGTAGCACTTGCACATAAAGAATATAGAAACCAATATGTAAAATATTTCCTCAAGATATTCAATATGCACATCCAAAAAAACTCCCCCTTTTTATCCTAGAATGAGACAAAGGGAAGAAAGAAATATATTAAAAAAAACCCTGAAAATAGGATCCTTAATGAACCAATAAAAATGAGAGGATATTATTCATATAGACCAATGATGCTCTAACAAAAATTGAATATTCATGTAAAGTAGATCAAGAAAAAAATCAATATGAGCATCCTCCCCTTCAACCTATCCATGGGATTAAACAAAAAAAAATGAATAGGAGCTTTATGAAAGCAATCTTTTAGAAATATGAAAGACATAAAATTAAGCACCATATTGTAAGCAAAAATATCACATTTAAGCTCCAACAAAAAATATTGCAACATTGAAGGATCTACACCAATATGCTAGAGGAGCACTAAAAACACCCGAACCAAAACAAATCTATGAATAGATACAATGACTTAAGTGAATCAAAATATAGAAAATCAAACCTTAACACAAAAAACAAGCACTATCCACTTTAGCAAGGGTATCTCAAAATGTTGGATTGTAACCCACACTTTTTTCCTAGTACTTAACTTAGGAACCATAAGAATAAGCTAAAAACAAGGGTGGAAATGAATATGAGATTAAAGTTGAAACACCAACTTAAGAGCGACAAACCCAACATCGTACCCTTTGAAACCCTGAGCACCCAACAAAAAAAAAAAACAAGAAACTACTTAACCAAATTAGAGAAATAAAAATCAAACCTTGCAAAACGAAAGAGAAATCTTTCACAATCAAACCCTAGATTGAAAGAAAAAACAAACTGTACCTAGCAATGGAGAACAACTAGCCACTGAAATCACAATCCACAATAAAACTCTCTTTGTCGAAGAGAAATGAGAGGGATTTTAGAGTTAGAAGCCACCCATGGTGAAGAGCAATGGAAAATTTTGAATGCTATGGGGAGGAGAAAATGACAAACAAAGAGGGTTTTGAGAGAAAATTGGGTTGGGAGGAGCTAGGGTTGGAAGAAATTTGGGGATTTTGATTTGAGATGGAGAAATCCCTTTCTTCTTTTTATTTAAACATATATTTTATTTAATTTCTTTTTTTTTTTCTTTTACTTTAAAACACTAGAGAATAAGTTTGATCGATCACCATTTGATCACAAAATACAACTTTCAACTAAGCTAACAAAAACACAGTTGATCGAAGACGGATTGATCCAACTTCGATTGCACAATACAACTTTAAGCCAAACCAACAACAACATAGTTGATTGACGACGGATCGATCCAACTTGGATAACACAATATAGTTTTCAACCAAGGTTAGACAAAACATAGTCAATTGAAAACCAATCGATCACACTGCACAATACTCGGTTTTTCTTGAAGAAAATAGTTGATTGAAATGACTAACAACCAAGATATGCCAAAAAATTCATCAAAAAGTGAGCAAGAAAGTTGTACAACCTTAAGAAAAATGAAGAAAGATATTAAAAAAAAATTCATTAAAGCTAAAAATGAAAAACATTTAGCATTTGGTCACTAATATACATAATAATAATAATAATAATAATAAAGCCACCAAGAGACTTTTGAATTGAATGATAAAGTATAAATTATACGAAGACTCATCAATTTTTCATATGACAAGGATAAAAAGCAAGAAATTATTAAAACTTCATCAAATGATTTTTAGCTTAAAGAACACACTCATACGACCATAACAAACTAACAATGATAAATAATCTCCACTTATAAGGCTATAGATATTCATGAACCAAAAAACATTTTCAAGATCACATTCATCCCTAAAGAAACTGAAATTTATTTCTCTTGAAGTCAATTTTCATCTCTCTTGGCCGGATTTATGTTCAACATAGTAAAAAATACATCCCTTGACATATATACAAACATAACATGTTTTTTTTTTTCTTTTCAATTTGTTTTGATAACATATTGGCAACACACTTAGGATAGAATATTGACTTTGAGATCACTAAGGTAGCCATTACAAACATAAAGAGATGTTCTCCTTTTGCAATGGAGGCTTTTTACACTTGAAACATTGTCAAACTGCCTCAACCATTCTAAGAAATAAATATTTTTTTTCTTTTATTTGGGAGAGTGTAAACAATAAAGAGACACAAATTCAAATTCTTAAGAAGATTTATGTGACTTTACTCAATCTTTAAGGCACATTGAATAGATATAAACCCACAAATGAACTTTAAAAATCACTTATAAGTTTTTATGAAATCATAAAGCACTTCACAAGCTATTGGTCACTCAATGGATATGAAATAAGTATCTTGCAGCTTATCCAAGCAAAGCTAAACAATAAGCAGCTTATGCTCCAACTTAATCACCAACACAAGAAGGATTTTCGTATCTTGGAGCACTTTTGGATTATTAGATACAAAATAACCATTTGCTAAAAAGAAAACATTAATGTCAAATCCTCATAAAAACAAACATCCATATTTAAATTAGAGAGGAAAAAGGGTTTGAAGAGATACCAAAACAAACAAAAAGAATGAGAACCATGAGGAAAGAAAAAATCAAGGCAATACAAGGATTTAATAAGCCTATGAAACCTCTAAGAAGAAAAAAATATATAAGAAGGGATGTCCTAGAAAGGCCTTAAAGACAATCAACTCAGAAAACATAAGCCTATGGAGCTCCTAAGTGACTTAAACTTGGAAACATCCAAAGGCTTAGTGAGAATACCAGCCCTTTGACCCTTAGTAGAGACATACTCTAAGGAGACAAATTTGTTTTCTACCAATTCATGAATGAAATGATGCCTTATATCAATATGCTTTGTCCTAGAATGAAAAATAGGGTTCTTTGATATACTCATGACACTTGTGTTATAAAAAAACACAATCATGGTTCCTGGCCTTATTCCATAATCACTCAACATTTGCTTAATCGAAAGCAATTGAGTGTAACAACTCCCAACAACTATATATTTCGCTTTAGTTGTAGATAGTGAAACTGAATTTTGTTTCTTGCTCATCTAAGCAACCAAACAATTACCAATGTAAAAACAACCATTATAATTCGATCATCAACATTACTAGCCCAATCATCATCGTATAGCAAGCTACATCAACATGAGTATCAAAAGGATACCAAAACCCAACTCTAATGTACCAACAAATGTATCTAATAACATGTTTAAGAACAGTGAGATGGGATTCTCCAAGACAAGCTTGATACCTAGCACATGCACCAACACTAAAGGTTATGTCAGGTTTATTAGCTGTGAGGTATAAAAGACTACCAATCATGCTTCTGTACAATGTTTCATCTACCTCATTTCCAAACTCATCCTTGCTTAGATTTGTACTAGTAGCCAATGGTGTCTTATAGTGCTTTGTCGATTCTAGACCAAACTTCTTGACAAGCTTCCTAGCATATTTAGATTGGGATAAGAAGATCCCATCTTTGAGTTGTTTCACTTGGAACCTAAGAAAGTAAGTCAATTCTCCTACCCTGCTAATTTGAAACTCACTTTTCATCTCTTCAGCAAAACCCAAGGCACACTCACTAGAGGTCGACCTAAAAACTATGTCATCGACATATATTTGTGCTATTAAGAACACTCTTCATTTCTTCTAATGAACAAAGTTCGGTCTGCTCCCCCTCTTATGAATCCTTTCGTAAGAAGATAAGATGTGAGTCTCTCATGCCAAGCTCTAGAAGCTTGCTTTAGGCTATAAAGTGCTTTCATAAGATGGTAAACATGATTAGGGTACCTTGGGTCTTGAAAACCTTTTGGTTGCTCAACATAAGCTTTCTCATTGAGTATCCCATTGAGAAATGCACTTTTAATATCCATTTGAAACAACTTAAACTTCTGCACACAAGCAATTACCAAAAGTATCTGAATAGATTGAAATCTTGCAACCGGAGCAAAAGTTTCATCAAAGTCAACTCCCTCTTTTTGCTTGAATCCTTAACCAATGGACCTTGCCTTATTCCTCACAATTATTCCATTTTCATCCATCTTATTTTTGAAAATCCATTTTTTTCGATGACATTCATATCTTTTGGTCTTGGCACCAAAAATGAAACTTCATTTATAGTAAATTGATTTAATTCCTCATGGAGAGCCTTTGCCTAAGCTTTATCATTCAAGGCTTTCTTAACACTCTTTGGTTCAATTTGAGAGGTATAGCATACATAACTTATCTCATTCAACTTGGATTGTCTCTTTGTTACCATGCTTTCCTTGAAATCTCCAATAACATTGCCAATGGATAATTATTTGGCACCTTAGACCTATTTCTTTTGGCTGAATCATTTCTCCCCCTATCAACATTCTCTCTTTTCTCTTATTTCTTTTCTTTATTCTCACTTTCTTTTTCATCTTCTAATTTTTTCTCAATTAGTTGGTGGTTTTTTGGCAAAACAATGTCATTATCTTCAACTTCTCTTGCATTTGATCCTTGATCATCAACTATCAATTTGCATGATTCCACCACACATTTTGAACTCAACATATACACTCTATATGTCATACTTTTGGAGGAATATTCTAGAAATGTCCCTTCCTCACTTTTGGAATCAAATTTGGAAAGATTTTCATGATCTTTCAAGACATAGCATCTACTTCCAAACACCGAAAATGTTTTACACTAGGCTTCTTTCCTTTCCAAAGCTCATAACAAGCTTTCCTAGTGTAAAGATACAAATGAATCATATTGGATGTGTAGCAAGTGGTATTAATATCCTCAACCCAAAAATGGGTAGGGAGATAATGTTGATTTAGCATTGTTTAGACCATTTCTTGAAAGACACTATTCTTCCTTTCAGCTACCTTATTTTGTTGAGGAGTTCTAGGAGTGGAAAACTCATGCTTACTTCCTAAAGTGTGACAAAACTCTAGAAAATCATAATTATCGATTTTCTTTCCCCTATCACTCCTAATTTTACTAATGGGATAACCTTTCTCATTTTGAATCTTCAACCTAATGTCCTTAAAATTAATGAAGGCATGACTCTTTTCTCTTAGGAATGCAACCCATGCAAACTTAGAATAGTCATCAACTATTACTAAAATGCATTTCTTGCCCCCTAAACTCTTCATTCTCATTGGTCCCATAAGGTCCATGTGCAAAAACCTTAGAGGTTTAGAGGTCATAAACTCATCAACTCTCTTATGATTGCTCCTAGTTTGCTTTCCCTTTTGACAAGTGCCACAAATAAGATTGGAGGGCTTTCCAAGCTTATGAATCCCTTAGACAAATTCCTTGTTTGCAACCTTAATCAAATCATGAAATTTGAGATGGCCCAATCTATGATGCTATAAATCAATCAATTCAATTTTTGAACTACCATAACAAGGGAAGAAAAAAATGATGAATCTTGACTAACAACATAACAATTATCCGAAGTTCTTAATACAACCATCACACAATTACCGTTCAAATCAAACACTTTGCACATATTTTGTGAAAATTGAACATTGAAGTTATTGTCACAAACTTGACTTATGCTCATCAAGTTAGCTTTTAGACCTTCCATAAACAAGAATTCTTCAATATTAAGAATGTCAACGGCACAAATTGTGCCTTTTACTTTCACACAAGCCACATTACCATCACCAAATGTCACATTTCCTCCATCAAATGCAGTGAAATTAGTGAAGAATGGTTTATTACTTGTCATGTAACCTGAGCTACTACTATCAAAGTATCATGAGTGTGATTCACTAGCTCTAAGTATAGTATGGACAACAAAGTAATTAAGTTCATTCTTTTTCACCCATATTTGCTTGACGTTTGTGACTTTGGTATTTCCATTGGAGATGCTTCCTTGGAAACCACTATGATAAGGGATAGTTGAATCCCTCTTGGACACTCTCTTATTTCCACTTAACAACCTCTCATTCAAGAACAAGGACTCATCCATTAAGTTAGCCAACTTTCTTTGAAAGTTATCAAACAATCTTGCATAGCATCTATGAAAAGTGCATCTCATTTTATCATAATGACTGCAATGAAATTTTAGCTTAGGATGATTTTCCTTAGAGGGCACTTCATCACTTAACTTTTCAAACATTGTTGTACCACTACTAAGAGTGATAGTTTCATCAATAAAACCTAAGCCTCGTTTATCAAAGGATTTCTGCCCTGAATTGATCAACTCATCAAGTCTTTTAGAGCTAGAATGTGACTCTTCCTTCCTAAGACTTAACACATTCTTGAATACTTGATTTTCACTCTTCAACTCATCACATGTTTTCATCATGTCAAAGTGTTCACTCTTAAGAAAGACAATTTTATCAAGTGAAGACTTCTTTTCTCCCTTTAAAGTCTTAACCTTATTGATTAAACTCTTTTTGGAAGCCTTCTACTCAACTTGTTCCTATTTGAGACTTAAGCACTCCTTGTACAAAGTCTCATGCGCAAAATGAAAACTTATTTCATCACCATCAAAGTCACTTGACTTACAAGACTCAAAACCTCTTTCTTGATTGGTTTCTCATTGACACTTGCCATAAAAGCAGTAAAGTTAGTGCATTCCTCACTTCTAATGGATTCTTTTTCACTTGATTGACAAGATTTTGTGTCACTTCAAGTGACTTGCATAGCTTTCTTTCCTTTTTTCTTTAAAGGACATTCAGTGGCATAGTGCCCATTTCCCCCACATTCAAAGCACTCAATCTCAAACTCCTTTTTAACATTCTTGTCTTTCTTTTTGTTCTTTCCACTTGATTTTCCCATTGTATTGTTCTATTTTTTAGCATCTTCTTTGGACTTACTCTTATATCTCCTAAACTTCATATACTTCTTGAATTTCCTAGCAAATCTAGTGACTTCTCCATTTGACATTTTCTCATCATCCTCACTTTTGGACCCTAAGGACTTCTCTTTAATGGCATTCGAAACAATGCTCTTTAACTTCCTAGGTGATCCAAGAGTCATTTCAATGGTTTGGAGGGAACCTACAAGTTCATCTACTTTCAAAGAATCCACATCCTTGTACTCTTCAATGGCGGTGACCTTTGCTCTAAATCTCTTTGGAAGAGATCTTAGAATTTTTCTAACCACTTTGGAGCTAAGGGTGGGTTCACCTATATTAAGGCTAGAATTCATAATGTCCATCAATTTTGTATGAAACTCTCCAAAATTCTCATGATCTTCCATCATAACTGTCTCAAACCTAGAGGTTAACATTTGAAGTTTGGATAGTTTAACGACATTAGTTCCTTTATGAGTCACTTGGAGAATGTCCTAAGCTTCTTTAGCTGAAGTACAAGTAGTAATTCTATGAAATTCATTTATGTTAATGGCATTGCAGATGGTATACATGGCCCTAGCATTGTTCTCACTAGCTTCATTTTCACCTCTATCTCATTCCAATTTAGGCTTGATTACATTTGTTAGTCTACCTTCTCTATTCAACACCTTAGGTGGAGACCAACCAAATTCAATAGTGTTCCATACTTTTTTGCTTTGCATTTTGAGAAAATATTGCATTCTTACTTTCTAATGAGAATAATTTCTGCCGATTACAAAAGGTCTCCTAATTGAAGCACCCTCTTGATCGATGAGGTTCCATATTTCAGATTCAAGTGTCGAAAATGATTTTTTCTTTAAAACCCATTTTGATACCAATTGAAGAAGAGTCTCACCTACGGATAACACCTAGACGGGGGGTGAATAGATGTTTTTTTTTAAATAATTAGAGATGGTACCTCACAAATGCTCACAATTCCTTTATTTTTCCTTTATAAAATGATTTTTTTTTTCAACCATATGAACAAACAAGCTAATCACAAGCAACAATGGATGCACCAACACTCTCTTAAACAAGTTATTCAATGCAAGTCATATGCAAATGAGACAACACTCCCCAAACATAATATATCAAACATTGCATCAATATAAAAACATTTTTCACATGTCTCTGGCCGTCAATCAACAAGAACTAACATATATCTTGTTTTTTCAAAGATTCAATAGATACATTTTAGCTCATGTGCAATTAATTTAATCACCATAATGCAATGGAAATTGCCATAAGCTCATGAAATACTAATCAAAAGGCAAGATAGAAATAAGAGACAATGATACCAATTTTTTTAACATGAAAAACCTTCAAAGAGATAAAAAACCAGGGGCGTCAAGCAATTAAATAATCCACTATGAAGAAAAATTAGTTGAGTACAAGGTTTTACCTAGCCCAAGTCTTGCATCCTCTCCCAAACCACTTGCCTAGAACCTTCAAGCTTCAACTACCACCTTTCTTCTTCAGGAAAAAATTTGGAATCCACTCCAAGCTTTGATCTTGGCCTCTTCTTGAGTCCACACAAGACAAATCTTGGGTTTTACCCCAATAAGTTGAATATGAGATCAATATGATAGCTAGTATGAAGAACACGGTGATTCAACCCATTAGGAACAAAGTTTTTTCACTCAAAAACTGATTTTCAATTCAAACCTATAAATTTTCTCACAAGGCAAACACTCCCCAATATAATAAGAGAAAGTCGAAGCTTAAAAACCCAGGGTTTTCTCTCTCATAGCAGCTCTTACCACATCTGGAAAGATGGCTTAAGTATTAGGGCTTTGAAACTCATCCAATGGTTAAGATTTTTTTGGAAAAAGATGCAGGAATGCAGATGTGATCCAAGTTAGATTGATCAGAAGAGAATAAAAAAGACTTGGGTATAACATAAACTATTACCCTTAAGTTCGATCAATCATAAATCAATCCAAATGATATAAACATTATATTTTGCACTTCTTAGGCGACCACTCCAATTTTTCAATCAAATGAAAATAGTTTAAAACATGGTTGATTAGTGTTTCTCATCATCCAAACCCTTAGAAGTACTGATCATCTCCTTTAGTAATCTTCAAATATGAACAATTTGGAAAAAACAAGTGTCCAATGGAGGATTTGAAGAATATGAGCTATAAAACACAATGGGATTTTGATCTGAAATTGCCACTACACAAAATACACTTATAGTGGATATTAATGCATGAGAGTATATTGTTTCTCTTTCTTTCCCATTAAAATGTATTGTGACAACAAGAATTCTATTTAGATTGCCCGCAACTCTGTTTTTCATGAAAGGACTAAATATATTGGTATTGATTGTCATCTCACTTGTCATCACCTTCAACATAAAACTCTCACTTTGCCTTTTGTTCCTTCTTCTAAACAGATTGTAGATTTGTTTATCAAGTCACACCCATTTCCGTGTTTTTAATTTTTGGTTGGCAAACTCTCGATGCTTCTTGCAGCTGTATCGTTAATCATCGAGAGCTTGTGAGGGATCTTAAAGAGTTATTAATTAGTTATTATATATTTAGTTACTATATATTTATTTAGTTAGTTACAATATCTCTTATTTATTTAGTTACTATATTAAAATTATTTTCTTTCTTTTTAGAAGTAAAGGTAAATTAGTTTTTATTTTATTTTATTAGGTTTAGTTAAATTCTAATAATATTGTACCTATTTTCAAGAGAATTCATAATAAGAAATCCTAATTTTTCTTTTCTCTTTTTTTCTCTTTGAATCTTTTTTAGATTTCAACACAAACAAGTACACTATACATGTTTATCATTTCATATACACTTTTCTCAAATGGCAATAATTTTGGATATCATATTTTAATATTAAATACAATAAATATATTTAAAAATTTAATATTATTGTAATATTTAATACTTTTTATCATAGTATATTTGAGGCACTCTTATTTTTATTTCATTTAATACATGAATAGAAATATAAAAATATGAAGAACAATGAAGTCATAAATTTAGCTTGGGGGATGGGTTATGATTGAAAATTTAAGATTATTGTAATATTTGATATTAATTTTTTATCATATTTATTTGTACTACTTTTTAAAAATTTTATTGCATCTAATACATGAATCGAAAAATGACAGTGGTGCTAGAAATTCAATTTGGGGGTAAATTTCTTTTTCTTTTTTAAAAACTAATATTAAGTTGATTTTTATTCCATTTTGGTTTGAATGATCATTATTTTACTTTCAATGGGGTGAACATTAATCTCAATTTTATTTTAAAATAATTCTTTTGAAAATTTGGTTTATATATTTAAATTCATAATACAATTATATTTAAAATATTATAATATCAATAAGTCATTTCAACAATCAAAAGAATATATTATACATTATAGGAACTACACAAAAGGTTTATCATATTTGAAAAAAGGATCCCACATAAAATGTTGTAGTTCTTTCCTCTTAAACCAAGATTACAATATGATTAGTGATATGAGGTGGCATAAAGAAAGGAGAGTTGATGATGGTTAGCTTAGATATTTGGTTAATACTGGAGCATGGTAGTTGTTTGATAGAATGTCATTTCTTTCATTGGTGAATCATGAAATGTGAAGTTAGGTCTTTCATCAGATGGTTTCAATTTATTCAATAACATGAGTCATTTATACAGTATGTGGTCTATTATATCTGTGCCATATGATTTGCCTCCCTAAAAATCTATGAAAGAACCATTCTTAATGATGTCACTTTTGGTTCCTAGTCCACAATCTCCCAAGAAAAAAAAAAAAAAAAAAAAAGGAATTTGATATTTATGCTATAACAAATACCACTTTTTGCCACAATTTTTTTTTTCCATGAAGTAAATTTTGTAGCAAAATGTTACTTTTAGTCACAAATTCCCTTTTTGTCACTAAAAATATGATGGGAATAATTGTTGTGAAATATATGGCATTTTGACATCAACTCCACTTTTTGTCACAAAACTATTCATAGTAAAATATTACCTATCGTTATAAAGTTACTTTTCTTTGCTAAAAATAGTAGGAATAATTTTCGCATAATATATGACATTGTATCATAAACTCCACTTTTTTTCTTAAAATTATTTGTAACAAAGTATCACTTTTAATCATGAATTTACATTTCATCTTTAAAACTATGACAAAAATAATTCTCATATAATATGTGACATCTACTAGGAACTTTACCTTTTAGTATAAAATTATTTATAATAAAAAATATATAAGGACAAATTTACAAAAAAAAAAATAAAAATGGTAAAAATCACTTTAAACATCACTTGGTTTATAGAGCATAAGACAAAAGTCTTTTAAAAAAGTGGTAATAAAGTGAAGGGTCATGAGTTTGAGTCATGATAATTACAATTTAATATAATAATTATTATTAGGTCAAAATATCCTTGGACTTGGGATAGGTGTGGGGGTGTCATTATATTTCAATAAATAAAATTCATGCTCAAAATCTCCATAGAAAAATGAAAAAAAAAAAATTGTCATAACATTTTTGCCACAAACTTAGATTTATTACTAAATATATTATATTACCACAAAATAACATTCATTGTAAAAAGAGACTTTCTACCGTAAAATTTATCTTAAGATAGAAGGTTTTTTTTTTCCCCCATGAATAGTTTATTTTTCATTGCAAATATTATTTGTCACTAAAAGTAACTTTTACTAACAAAATTTTTTATTCATTGGTAAAATCTTTTAGTGACAGACTTGTTGTAACAATCAAACAATGAAAATTTTTCATAGAAAAAACATATTTACCATGAAAACCTAACTATTTTCCATAAAAACATTTGTTGTTAAATATCATATTTGTTTTAGTATTCGTATTAACTGATGATCTAAAAAGTTATAACATAATGGCATAGAGACCTATGATGTCTCTATTGCTCAATATTTTAAAACCCATGCAACAATTTTATAGATAATAAATTATTTCCTTATGTATGACATATTGTCCGATTAGAAAACCAAAGGTTATACAACTTGCTTCATTCATTAAGAAGTAAAATATGTTATATATGTCATCGTCATTATATGTCATTCAATCATCCTCAGCGATAAAGGTAGATTACATGATGGTAAGTTCAACATGAATCCAACACCCCAAAATTTTTTTGAAGATGACATATTAGAGCAATTAGAAAATGTTGATCAATTATTTAAGATAAGAACCTGAACAAAAGAGATAAGGAATGGAAGTAAATATATAGTGAATTCAATTAGACTAAGATATGTGTATTTTTTAATTGGAATATTAGTCAAAACTGAGTATAAGATGTATTGTTGATGTTATGCATATTGAAAAAAATGTATGTACCAATGTGATGGGACTATTGTTGAATATCGAAGAGATGACAAATAGTGTCAATAAAGCTTGATTAGATCTATAAGACATGAACATAAGAAAAAAATTTCACTTAGTATCACATGGTAACAAATAATTGAAGCCTCATGCATGCTACACATGAACATCAATGGAAATAAGAAAATTTTGTGTGCTTTTAAAATCAATCAAGTTCCCTGATGGATATGCCACAAATGTTTCAAAGAGTGTGAACATAGTAGATTGAAAGATTCATGTCTCAAAAGTCACGATCGTCATTTGTTTCTCCAACTTCTCCTAATTGGAATTTGAAAATTGCTAAGAAAAGATGTTTGTATAACACTTACAAAGCTCTCATGTATTTTTTTTTCAACAACTATATGCAAAATCATTAAGGATACAACATTTGGAAAAGTTAGAATATGATATTGTGTTGATTCTTTGCAAGTTAGCTTGAAAGGATTTTTCCAACCTTTTTATTTTTTATTTTTTTTATTTTTTTATATCATGGTACATTTACTTGTACATTTGCCATAAGAGGCAAAACTTGTTAGACCCTCTGGACTTAGGCCGATGCATCCTATATTGAATAGTAATATTTATTAACTTGATATTTAATTTAATAATATTAATTTTTGAAGAAAATTTCAATGACCCTTGTTCCCATTCAGGGTTTTAGCAACCTATAAGAGATATATATGAAATAAAGCTTACCCATAATGTTAATAGCAAAGGCATATATTGTGAATGAAAAATTAACAATTTATTTGTAATATCTTCTTGGAATTGAGGATAAATTTAATTGACCAAAGAGAAATGTTGAAGATTTGAATGATCACTTAGTAAATGATCCCCCAATAGATTATGTTGAAAATGATAATCAATATCTAATATTTAGTAAATGGTCCCAAGGTTGGATCAAGTTGGAAAGTTATGCAAAAAGCATATAATAGACACATATTTGATATTCTATAGCAAACCATAATAGACGATATTGAACATGATAATCAATATCCAATATTTGAAGAAGTATATGTAGAAAAATCAAGATCCATGATTAGTTTTTCAACACTTCCTATATCCTTTTGAGGATATGCCTTAGAAATTGCTGAATGTCTTCTTAATCTAGTTCCATCTAAATTATTACCTTTGACTCATGTGGAGATGTGGATAGGATGATGTAAGCCTATTTTATACCATGTTCATATATGGGAGTGCCCAACACACGTGCTGAAACCAAAGGTAGATAAACTAGAACCAAGTTCAGAAGTTTGTCAGTTTTTTGGGCATCCAAGAGGCACTGGGGGTTATTACTCTTGTAGTTAGGTCAACTAAAAAGTATTTGTGAGTACGAATGCAGATTTTTGGAAGATGACTATATGATGAGTAATAAGGTTAAAAGTGAGGTTGATTTGAGAGATCTAAATTAGACTCCCACAACAACACAAAATACTATGGATCTAGTACCAACCATTCCCTTTTACAGTACATCAATGCCTCATTGTAGTGGGAGGGTTGTTATACAACTAGATTGATTCATATATTTGGGAGAGTCTTTTGAGGCCATTCTAGAAGAACATGAGATCAATCTCACATATTTCAATAAAGCAATGAGCAATATGGATGCAAATCTTTGGCAAAAGGCTATGGAGATAGAGTTAGAATCCATTATTCTAACCAAGTCTAGGAGCTTGTAGAAGCGCTTAAAGGGATAAAGTGCAAGTAGGTCTATAAGAGGAAGAGATGAATAGATGGAAAAATTAAGACTTTTAAGGCTAAGCTTGTAGTGAAGGGTTATAGGTAGAACCTAGTTTCGATTATGAGGAGACCTTCTCATTGGTAGCCATGCTTAAGTCCATCAAGATACTCCTATCAATTGCGACACATCTTGACTATGGGATATGGCAAGTGGATGTCTAGACTACATTCTTCAATAAAGTTCTTGACGAGAGCATCTATATAATGCAACCAGATAGTTTCATAACAAAGGTCCAAGAGCATATGGTATGAAGTTGTATAAATCCATTTATGGATTAATGCAAGCATCCCACTCATGGAACAAATGCTTTTATCAGGTAGTCAAGTCCTTTGACTTTGATCAAAACGAGGATAAACCTTGTGTATACAAGAAACTGCAAGAAAGCATGTGACATTTATGGTCTTATATATGCACCATGATATCTCATGGGATTGAGACAATGTGTCCCCTTGGGTGATCCAAAGGACATGATTATGAAATTTGTGGTCATAGCACTTAGTGTCTTGTTGTTATTTACATAGGATACTGGAGTTTAGTTGATTCTTTATAGTGAGATGTTGAATCAACTTCAAAATTGGATTATAAGGGAGCCAATACTTGTATGGGTCCTAGTAATCCCCACTTTGAGCTCATATACTTTATTGACACGGATTATGAGGGCCAGATTGCCTTTAGATTCACTTTTGTGCATAAGGGTGTTTTGGTAATTATGCAAGGTTACATAGGGGTAAGTGAACAAGGTCTTTGGATTGAGCTAATTGATTAATTAGTAGGCCCAATTAGGTTAATTAATTAATTAGGACCCATTTTGGGTTAGATTAAGTGACCCAAGCTTGACCATATAGGCTCAAGTCACTTAAGCTTAGTTAGGTTCCTTATAAATACCCCATATGGGTTAGGGTTTCCATAGCTTTTGGCTCTCACCACTTAGAGAGAAAGAGAGCCATAGCCTCCACCCTCTTTTTCTTTCTACCGGTAGTTTTCCAAGAACAAGGTTAAGTCATTGGGCAAAAGATTGTGGGTTTATGAGACTTCTAACAACTTCAAGGTCGTCTTCAACACTTGGAATTTAAGGGTTGGGAACCTCAAAACCTAAAGGTTAGTGCTTTAACCCTAAAATATCAATTTTAAAAAAATTGGTATTATTTCTATTGCTTAGATCTAAGATGCCAACAATGGGTATAACAAAGGAAAGATATTTTTCCTAATTAGCAAAACATTTTTTTAATATTTTATGTGTATAAAATAAATTTCAAGAAGTCTAGAATGAAGGAAAAAAAGTCAAAATTATTTTTCAAAGTCATCTAACAATTTGAAAATACAAAAAACAATCTGGGTATCCAAAATTAGGAAAAAACTGAACCTACCAAAAGATTAATTCATAATTTCCATTTGAAATATGATTTTTGATTCAAACAAACTTCTAAAATGAAGTTCATGAAGTTCACAATATCATACAACCATGGGAAAGATTTTAGGAATATCATAAATTATCCGAATTAAAATTTTATTCCAGATAAGCAACAAATCCAACAAGTTAACAGTAAAGGGTTTTTGAAAAATAATTTTATGAAGGGGTTTCACCAAATCCTCATTTTTTACACACAAATTTAGCCTACGGATTCCCAACCTTGCATCAGTATTGAAAAACTCATCAAAGCCAAGAATTGTCCCATTCGTTTGGGACCACAAGCTTGGATTCATATTTCACTCAAAATCACAATTTTTATTTAAAATAAAATAAAGGTGTAAACCTATTAAAATATGGTTGCATATTTTTTAAGAAAAGGATTTTTTTGACTCTAAGGATTATAGAAGCAGTTTTCTAAATCCATTTTAATAAAGAACATTTTGGGAAAAGACTTTCTTTTTAAAAGAGAAAAGTTGCATTTTTAAACCACAAAACACAAGAATAAAAAGCCAAGCAAAACAAGAGAAAATAAAATAAAATAGTGATCATTTATAGCAACCTAAACTAGGTGGGAGTAGAGGCCAATTGTCATGAGTTTCCAAGGGCCTAAAAAAAAATCAAATTAAATGAAGGATCACTAAAGCAACAAGCAAAGCATTTTAGATTAGACAAACTAACAAGATATCGATTCATGAACTAACCACTAGGATCTTAAAAGCATATAAATTAAGATAAGGATGATTAGGAACTAACATTAATGATTTTAAAATAAAAACTAAAAAAAAAAGGGGGATCAATTCAGCTAAGAAACTAAAAACATGAACTTTCAAACATAGAATAACTAAAATTATAAAAGTACTTAAACTAATTAAAATGAGCCAAACTAATTCAAAGCAAACTAAAAACACGAACTTTCAAGCATATAATTGATTTATTAATGAACCAAAAATTATAAAAGTGTCTAAACTAAATAGATGAATTAAATTAAATCAAAGTAAACTAAAAACATGAACTTTCAAACATGGAATCAATTTTAATAATGAACTAAAACTATAAAAGTACCTAAACTAATTAAAATGAACCAAATTAAATTAAAGCAAACTAAAAATATGAACTTTCAAACATGGGATCAATTTTGTTAATGAGCTAATATTATAAAGATACCTAAACTACTTAAAATGAACCAAATTGAGTTAAAACAAATTAAAAAACATGAATTTGATTAGATGAGGTCATTTAAACTTGTAAACTAGAATTCTTCAAACACCTAAACTATATAGGATGACTCAAAACTAAGATTAATAAAACCAACTAAGATTAATAATTCCCACTTTCAATCTAGTGGAATCAAAACAAATACAAAGAAACCTAACTTACAAATTGAAAATTAAGAATCAAAAAAAAAAAAAAAACCGACTTACCTTTTCCAAACGATGTGTGCGGGCTACCTATGGTAAACTTGAAGTGGCAACTTTCTACTTCTTCTCCAATATGTGTGGTTGTGTGTGGGGTTGTGGATGAGCTGCTATTATTCGTGGTTGTAAGTAATCTTGCATGTGCATGTGTATTCTCTTTGATCGGCAACGTGTGAAGATCCTCCTCTCCTTAGGATGCAATGCGTGTTGTGTGGAGAGAATTCCCTCAAGGAACACATTGCTGTCAACTTCCCTCTCTATGAAGTCGTGTGAATTTTTTTTTTTCTCCAAAGCGAACTCTATTCTCAAAGTGGCCATCACCTTTTATGCTACATCCTCATCCAAAAGAAAGAATCCCTTTTCTTTTTAGAAAGTGGCCCCATGCATCCTATGTGTGTTGTAACTTTCTTTTTGAAAATACAAAATAAAAAATCGTGCATCACTTTTCTTTAACAATCCAAAGCCCTAATCTATTATATGGCAACCTGCGCTTTTTTGATGAAAGAAACCTTTATCTGTGTTGCATAAATGTCTCTTTTTGCGTAGACTGTGCATCTTGTAGAAGGTCAATGGGTGCATGTTGTTCACATGTAGCTTGTAGGTTGTATCACCTCAACTAAAAAAGGATCCCCAAAGTGTCTTTATCTCCATCCCATTATAGGGGCAATCGTGTACGCTAAGGGATCTTCTCCAATGTATACATTCAAATCTCATGAAAAATTAAAATAAAGTTTAAAATTAGTAAAAGTCATGAAATTGAAAATTAAAATAAATTAAAATTATGCAATTAGAAATTAAAGGTCAATCGTATGCATATTTAAGATCAAGCATCAATTCAAGCAATTAAAAGTCATAACATTAGTCTCACATAAATTTTCTAAAATAAATAAATAAATAAAACAAAAATAGAAGAAATTAAACGCATGCAATCAAAATCCAAATATTAATCTTAATGCAATAGATAATAAAAAAATCAACGCGTCGAACTCACATAACTAAAGATTGATACTCACCCCATTCATTCAAACATTGAAATCAAGTCAAGAACTCACCTAAACCTAAAACCTAGCAATCAAACTCAAGAAAACCAACCTAAATGAACTAAGCTTAGTGAAGTGTCTAGGTGATCCAATTATAAAAAAGATCTAAGTGACCCTATCTTGGAAAAAAATTCTAAGTGAAGTCTAACCAAAAAACTAACTTGAGAAGCTGTCAAAGTCACATTGCGGGTCTAGATGAGCCTCTCAACAAAGGGTCCTTGAAGATAGCTTAGGAAAAATAAAAAATAAAAATCTATATGAGTGTTAATGGGTCACCAAGGGACAACCATAGGGTAAGAGAGAAGCTTAGGAAAACATAAAGTATTACATGTGTTAGGAGGACAAAATGAAGGGTCTACAAATATGCCCCTCTTTAATATAAATTTCTAGTGTAAAGAATAAGAGTAGAAGCAAGAGTAATGAGTCAAATGAAGTGAACTATGCCGAAGAACTAAAAGGGACTAGAAATTTTGTCCTAACACATGATTCAGTAAGCTCATAACTCAATATCAATAAACTAGGTAAAAGAATAACTTTGCATACAAAAGATGACAAGGTATTGAGAATGTATATGCAATGAACAACTAAGGGTTGTGGATGCAATGAATAGCTTAGGGTTGTGATGCAATGAATAACTTGAAAATGTGGGCTTTGAATGCCTAAAATTTAGCTGAAAAGGGGAGTGCGGTGCACAAACTCCAGGTTAAATCACTCAAAGATAATTGAAAATGATGAACAACTTCAAGTTATGATGCAATGAATAGCTTAAGGTTGTGATGCAATGAACAACTCAAGGTTGTAGGCTCTGAACGCTTAAAAGATGGGGGCTTTGAACACCCTAAAATTGGTCGAAAAGAAGAGTGTGATACGCAAACTTCAAGTCAAACCATTCTAGGATGACCAAAATAATGTAAGGCTCAAGTTTGTGCAAGAATAAACAACTTAGAGTTGTGATGTAATAATAAACAACTCACAGTTGTTGATGTAATGATTAGCTCAGGGTTGTGATGTAATGAACAACTTAAGGTTGTGGATGTAATGAATACTATCGATTTAGGGGTTAGCTTAAGGGATCTAGATCACAATCCACAATTCTAAGTCAAACCTCTAAAAGGTGATTAAAATAAGAATGATCAACTCAATGAAAATGAAGATCTAACTATCTCAATGAAGGGGGTATACATCAAATGATATACAAAGATAAGGATGCAACAAAAAAAATTGAAATGAAGGAATGCCACAAACAAAATGAAAACGATAATAAACTTTGAACTAAGATATAATGAACAGCTCCAAGCTATGAGCTCTGAATGCCTAAAGGAGATCACTATCCATGACTCCAAGTCAAACCACTAAGGGTGACTACAATAAGGATGATCAGCTCACTGAAAAGAAAGGGGTATACCCTAGATGATACTTAAAGATATGGATACCATAAACAAAATCGAAATAAAGGAATGCCATAAATGAAATGATAATAAACTTTAAACTAAGATATAATGAATAGCTTTGGGTTGTATGCTCTAAACACATTACCAAAAAATTAAGAATTGTCGACCCATTTATATTTACTTTTGCGACGAATTTAAGCTATCACAAATTTCTAACACACCTATTCCATTGCTAATTGAATTGTCTATCACTTATATGCAACTATTTACCAACAATAATTGCAACAACAAATACCTGTTGAGAAAAATATTATTGCGATGGATTTAAATCGTTGCAAATGCTCAACTAATATACTTTGTCACAAAACCAATTTACTTGTAAAAAAAAAAAAGAAAAAAAAAAGTGAACTTTCATAAATAATTTTTCTATAAAAATTACTAGTCACTAAAACAGTGTTATTATAGTCAATAATAATACCTCATATAATTGTTTTCTTATGAATATGAAATCTTTTTACCATAGTTATATGATAATATGATCTAGCCAACGACAAAACAATTTTATGATTATTTTTTTTAATCATAATAGTTTTAACATTTTAATAATTTTTTAACTACTTTTTTTTATTTATTATCCATATATATTGGTTTTTAAGGGTATATTAGGAAATATTGATGGATATTCTGACACAATATCGGTGAAATAAAAATTGATCAATTATTTAGGAGGTTTAAATTAAGATTGAATTTAGTATTGATTTCTAAAACTCTTTAAAGTGTTTGGGATGATCTTCGAATTTATTATTTAGATATTTTTAATTAGTTTTGGGTTAGAAATTTATAATTATTTTTATTTATGCTCTAATCATTGTTATGAATCGATCTGAGGAAGTTGTCAACTAATTACTTATTGGATTTGCTCATAAACGTCATTCATGTGTTGGACACTTGGGTTTGATAAGTGAAATGACCATGGTGTCTTTAATCTTCGGGGGTCACAATTAATATATCTGAAAAACTATTTTCTAAAATATTTTTGAAAAATGGTTCATTGTTTTGAAATCAAAATAGTAATTTTCATATTTAAAAAATAGAAACACAAATTTGAAAATAAGGAGAAAATAATCTTCATTTTCAAGAAATGTTTCTTGTTAAGGTAAAAATAGACATTCAAAATAATTTAACCAAATATTGCATAAATATGTATAATATGGAGAAAAAAATTATATTAAAGCTCCACAAATAGTAGGGAATTTATTCCAAAAGTTTAAAACGAAATGTGAGGGAAAAAAAAATCGTGTGAAAAAACAGGAGAAAAAAGTGAAAAAAAATAAAAGAAGTTTAAATTAACTTGATCAAATTTTCACGTCTTAAATTTTATTCATCATTTTTTCTGTTTATAAATAATTTAAAAATATATGAATCTTTACATAATTTATTTGTATAATGATTTTTCTTCGTATATGGTACAATAAACCAAACAAGGAAGTTTGAATTATTTCTTATTTTACTTTTTCTTTTTATTTTTTCTTTTTTCAGATAATAGTTTTTGTAAGCCGGCTATATATTGTATTTGTTCTGAAAATTGTTATTTTTAAATCTATAATTATTTATTATTATTATTATTTTTTAAAAAGGTGGAGATCCTATGTTTGAAAATGTTTGAATGTCGTCTTTTCCGTTTAAACTAAACTCTATGTGTCTTTTCACCTGTCAGGCTGCCCCCAAGTCCTGTGCTTAACCCTCCTTCAGTTTTATGGACAATCTTCTAATCCTTTAACCTAAGCTTTTGTTTCAACAACTGAGGAATTAATTGTGATGAACTAGTAAGAAGCGTTTGGCCAGCATCACCACCAACAGATAAAAGGGGTATGGTCCTAACAGCCTGTACTGATATACGAAAACAGAGCATCTGCAATTAATAAACTAGTCTCGTGTGATCTTGAATCAAAATCGAAGCCGGCATGGAGGAAATATGCAAAGGAAACCAATATTTATTTGATGGTGCATGCAATTTATCTGTGCACTGTCTTATCAAGATTAAAGCCGGTATGGAGGAAATATGCAAAGGAAACCAATATTTATTTGATGGTGAGCATGTTGAATGATTTCATGGCTTACCTAATTTTAATATTCGAAAAAAAAAATGATTTGAATGTCTGGATTGACCCTCCAATTGGGCAAGGAATTTTTGATCGGCCTAATTTCCATTTTCAATAAATACAAATTTGGAAACCTAAACCTATGGATTGTTTCTTCCCTATAATGGAATCCTATATTCCTTCTCAAAGCAGCGCTGACTTTTCCCTTCCTACCAAATACAAAGAGAAAATCTTGACTAGTCTTGATAAGGGTACTTTATATGTACGAGGTCAAAGTTTTAAAAGTATTCTACATATATTTTAGATTTATTCTAAAATAATGTGTTTGAGCAATTTCTTGGTCAATTCTCAAAGTCAAACTTGTATTTTGAATTAGAAAATTCAAGAGATTCTAAGAAACTCGTCTTCTACGATGCACAACCTGATTGAAGGTGGCTGTGAGAAATTTTCACAATTGGTAGCATTCTTCAGGCATTTGGTTTATTTAAATTTCGGTAAGAAATCAAATATCATACACAACGTGCTCTTTGAAGTGGTCCTGGAAGAACGTTCAAAACCAATACACATTCAAATTACTTCTCTTATATTGATACGCGGCGGCGAGGAATTGTTGTACCCCAGGAAAATCATCTTGAATAGATTATGAATTATCTATTAAAGAAAAACAGCAAAAGTTCGACAGAAACCGGCTGTTCAGCTTCCACCTCCAGCCTCTATAAATACCTTTAAGAATTCATCTATTCATGTCAAAGAGAAGATAAATCGTGCTTATTAGAAATAGTAAGAAAATTGAAGGAGTTGTGTTTAGGACAAGAGAAGAGGCTTTTACTCCAAAGAAGATGTGGCTGATCATGAAGGTTTTCCTCTTGCAAATTTTAGCGTTTCTGCTTTTTGGTGGTGGCATCCATTGCCAAGCTTCAACTCGTCGGCTTACTTTTGTGGTAAATACTATATATGATTCTTTCCTTAACACCACCTTCTGATCATAATATTTAGGGAGTAGTATGTATGACCCTCATGGGGCCTTCAAGTACCCTAGTGTGGTTGGGTCGTTCATGCATGCTATCAATTTCTAATTGGTTATACACTTGCATGAATGGATCGATGCAACTATTCATGCATGTAATATTTCTTTCGGGATGAGGTTGCATGGTTAACTTTTAATTGGTTGCAGGTGAAGGAAGCTTCATATACAAGGCTTTGTAGCACCAAGAACATCTTAACAGTAAATGGACAATTTCCAGGACCAACTATATATGCTAAGAAAGGAGAGACAATCATTGTTGACGTTTACAATAGGGGAAAAGAAAATATCACCATTCACTGGTAGGTCTTATGCGTGTCTCATAGAAAGATAGCAGTCGGCAGCATGCCTGCATGACATACATTCTTTTATTTCTAAGAGGGGGCTGCAATGTATTGCTTTGCAAATAAAGTTAAATTTAAAACAATATTTTGGGGTTATTTGCATCAGTTCCATTGAAATACAATTGATGCCTCTTATTACTATGATAATATGTTAGTCCGAAAGTTAGTACTAGTTTTAACGTATAGTTATTGTTTTGCAGGCATGGGGTGAACATGCCTAGATATCCATGGACAGATGGTCCCGAGTATATCACACAATGCCCAATTCAACCAGGGTCAAAGTTTAGCCAGAAGATCATCCTTTCCTCTGAGGAAGGCACTCTATGGTGGCATGCTCACAGTGACTGGACCCGAGCCACCGTTCATGGAGCTATAATCGTTTATCCCAAGAATGGAACCAAGTATCCTTTTCCCAAACCTAACGCAGAAATTCCCATCATATTAGGTATAAGTGTAGTTACTTTTAAAGGTTAATTTACATATCATGAATTAACCAACAAAGCGAAATCTAAATTATTGGAGTTGTTGAAATGCAGGACAATGGTGGAAGAGTGATGTGAATGCGGTTCGAGATGAAGGGCTTGCAAGCGGAGCTGACCCCAATGCCTCTGATTCTTTATTGATAAATGGACAACCCGGTGATCTATATCCATGCTCAAAATCAGGTATAAAGTTTAACTTCCCATTTTAAAATTGTACACCGATCTCATTTTCTTGTATGTTAACCATATTACTTTTTCTTATTAACATCAACACATTTAAAACTTAATGCTAAGAAAGAGGAATATAGCTATGAGGATGGTAGAGCCATGATTTAACACAAGAGAAAAGGCTAGCTAGTCCAAATATAATTTTGAACTATGGAGCCAAATTTACACCCCTAATCAATCAATCACTTCATAATTGGTGGATCCTCATGGAAATTTTTTCCTTTTCTTTTCGCTAGTCCTAAGTCTACAAATTTCCCTTTGTAATTGCAGGCACATTCAAGCTAACGGTGGATCATGGAAAGACCTATCTACTTCGCATAATCAATGCTGCCTTGCACGAGGCTCTCTTCTTCTCAATTGCCAAGCATAAAATGACAGTGGTTGGAACAGATGGTAGCTACACGAAACCGTTGACACAAGATTATATCACAATATATCCTGGCCAAACCTTCGATGTCTTACTAGAAGCTAACCAACGCCCGGATCACTATTACATGGCGGCTAAAACTTATTCCATTGCTCCGGTAGCTCAAAATTTTTATGATAACACAACCACCACAGCTATTGTACAGTACAGGGGATATCACACTCCATCTTCACCTCCCTCCTTGCCTCATTTTCCTGAATACAATGACACAAATGCATCGGTTCAGGTCATGGCGGGCCTCCGAAGCTTAGTAGATGCAGAACATCCTTCCAATGTCCCATTAAGCCCGAGCACTAAACTGATTTACACTGTTTCTGTAAACTCGTTCCTATGCCCCAATAATTCCTGTGCAGGGCCCAATGGGACGCGGTTCTCCGCAAGTATAAACAACATAAGCTTCCAATCCCCTACAATTGACATACTACAAGCTTACTATTATAACATCAGTGGTGTATATGGAGATAAATTTCCTAGCGTTCCACCACTGGTGTTCGATTTTACAGCTGATTATCTTCCATTAGAGTATCAGACGCCGGAAAACGGAACAGAAGTAAGGGTGCTCGAGTATAACTCCACAGTGGAGATTGTTTTTCAAGGGACAAACTTGGTTGCAGGGACACACCACCCCATGCATCTCCATGGATACAGTTTCTACCTTGTTGGATGGGGATTTGGGAATTTCGATAAAAATAAGGACCCTTTGCGCTATAATCTGGTGGATCCTCCCCTTCAGAGTACCATCTCTGTTCCTACGAATGGTTGGGCTGCAATCAGATTCGAGGCATCCAACCCTGGTATGTTGCAAGCACTCATGTCCTCTATTAAAAAAAACCCTTGAAACTGCCAACCTGCATAACAAGGAAATAATTTTTCTTAATATTGCAATAAATTAGATGTAATGTTGGTATATTTTCTGTGTTGCAGGGGTGTGGTTCATGCACTGCCATGTAGAACGCCATTTGACTTGGGGCATGGAAACTGCGTTCATAGTGAAAAATGGTAAACACCCAGAATCTCAAATGCTGCCTCCGCCATCTGACATGCCACCATGTTGAAGCTGCAAAGAATTAACATGCCCAAGATTTCATTGATTGTTTGCATTATTCAAATTTCATTATTTATTTTTTTGTTCAAAAAAATTGTAGAATATTGTAAAGTTGTAGATTTCATTATTTATTTTTTGTTCAAAAAAATTGTAGAATATTGTAAAGTTTTAGATTATTGTGTTTGACATTATTATATAATTTGTCATTTTCTTGGATTGTTAAAAGTCTACAAAGATAATGTTGTAGAATAATCTTTGAGATATGCAATGGTGGAATTTGCCATGGAAGTCTTGATTTGACAACTTTTGCCCATTCCAATTTTATTCAACGTGATAAAATTTCATGTTGTATTACAAAAGTTTGAAATTATCTTTCATTTGACATTTTTTACTTATCTATATTTTATTCCAAATCTATAGAAGGTAAGGTATCATATTAATAATTAAAAAAATTATAAATGATATAGTTTAGAGTAATTGGATTATTCAAATATTTTAAAATTAGACTACCATCTAATGGATACTTGTGAAAAAGGTCATGAAATGATTTGTTTAATTTTTACTTTTACAACTCAAAATATTTTGCAAATAAGAAAATTTTAATGAAGTCTTACACAATTGAGATAGAATCAGTTTTTTTCTATTTATTTATTTCAAATTAAAATAAACAATTTTTTCCTAAATTTAAAATAATTGATATATAAGTTATATTTTTACCTCCTATTTTAGTAACAATATCACAAGACTACACCAAGATAAAGGAAAAAAAACATAAAAAATAAAAAATCTTCCATTTCCATTGCATGGGGACAAATTGAGTCTAACCGCACATTGAAGGAACTCCAAGTCTATTTTTAGTGATTTAATTACTTTTCAACCCTCATTTATTTTTTTTATTTTTTTATTTTTTTACATTAGAGCAAACCCTTTCCTACTTCCTTAATTTAAATAACTAGTAAAAACAAATCATTTTTAATTTTTTGTTTTTTAAATGTAGGTTAAAAAAAATATTTAGAAATTATTTTAAGTGATTTTTTGGATTTTTGAAAGTGATTTTCAAATATACATACACACACACACACACACACACACACACACACACACATATATATATATATATATAAATTTTATTTGGATTGACTTTTAAGAGTTAAATAAAAGTTTTTATACCTATTTAATTATTTTGTTAAAAAAAAACTTATAACTTAAAAAAAAGGTTCCATGTAGAAATCATAAAAATGTTATTTCTTATAAGAATTTTATAATTCTATTTTTGTTTATATAAGAAGTTCTTTCATGTTTAATAAAACTTTTACAATATCAATATTTCCCCTTAAAAATTATTACTTTAATTTTGATTTTAATTTTCAATTAAAGCAAAAAATATGAAGTTATCCTGAATTTGACCTTACCATCCACCTAATTAATTTTTATAAGAAAGTGTCACTTTTTTATATTTAGAAGGGCTTTTATTTATTTATTTATTTTTAAATCATTCCCAAATGAAATTTATAAGAAACAAAGAAAAAGTTTGCTCCAATATTAGAAAGAAATACAATTTTTAAAACATGGATTGAAGCGATTATAGAACTTTATTACATATTTAAAATTAGGATCTCCTAATTTCTTACAACTCCAATCTCCAATATCCATTCTTTATCTAAAATCTAACATAAGGAATTGTTGTCTACTCATAATATAGGACATGAAATATAATTTTGTTTTAGGCAACATCAACTTCAATGCATTAAAATCAAAGAGCAAGTGAAGATCCAGATTTCTCCCTGTGCATGGTATGGTATTTGACAGTGGTGCATATGAAATTTATTTCTAGTTAAACCATTTTTATTATATAATTTTAGATGTGTTTGCTTTTTTATTGAATAAAAAAAGCTAAAATATTTTATTTTTTTCTATTTAATTAAAAATAACCTGTTAATATCAACCAACATAACTAAACTAAGACTATTAATAATAAGTTCACTTTAATTATGTTGGTTGATATCAACATGTTACTTTTAGTTGAATAAAAAAAAAAAAATCAAATATTTTAATTTGTTTCTATTCGATCAAAAAATTAAACACCATCTTAGTGTTAGAAATACCCGTTGTATTTCAAATCAAAATTAAAGGACAACAACCTTTTTATTTCAATAATACAATAATACAGTTATTATTATTATGGCTAAAAATCAGCTTATCATTTGAGCAAACACACACATATATATATATATATATATATATACATACACACATATATATATATATATATATATAATGCCAATATTATTATTTTAGGTTATAGAATAAATCTTTCATGCAATCATTTCAATGATTCCTTTAAATAACAGAAAGAGATATTTAATTTACAAATTTTGTGCAGAGATAGAATAAAAAAAAAACTAATATATATATATATATATAAACTCCTCTAGCAAGCCCAATGATTAAAACCTAAATAATAATATTTTTAATACTTAAACTATATTCATATTTGATATTTGGTTTTAATTTTACCTTTTTGCTTTATTTTATATTAAGTCCATATTTTTAGGTTTAACATGTTTTTTTTTTTATAGTATTTTCCTCTTAATTTTTACAGATTTATATTAGATGTTGGAAGATGTCTTTTTATATAATTGGATACCTATGGACCCCGCATTTTGGCTCGATGCATTCCACTTGATGGCGAAACTCGTTTTTTATTTGAAAATGATTTATTTATTGGAAAATGACTTGGAGTCGCTACTTATTTTTGTTTTATTTTTAAAAGGTAAACAAAATAAGAAAGAAAAACCCTAAGTGTGACTCTTTATTTGGAAAAGCAGGTCTGTGAAACACCAAATTTGGGCTCGAGGGCCAGGTTACTTATCGGGAAGGTACGGTAAAGACCGTAGCACCCCTTTAAGTCCCTAAAATGGGTCTCTACTAATAAGATGAAACAAGCATGACAATTGATTGATTAAACATGGATACCGAATAGTGATCAAATGTGCGAAAGTAAGACACGCATGATAACAAATAAATCAATAAACACAATCGGGCACAGGACGTACCTTAGTCCCGAGCTGAGCGCTATCATAAGAGATAAGGTTAGTGTACAAATATAGAATAATCATATGCATGTCTTGGAGTGGAATGAGTCAATCATGTATAGCAAACAAACCAATCAATCATAAAATCACATAAATTGGGCCTTCACCAAAACCCAGTTTATCTTACACGAATTAGCCTCACAAATTCCATTATTTTGGAATTATGAGAATTGCATTCATGCTTATGTAAAATCAAGAGAAACAAAAGATTATTTGAGAACCAGAGTAGAATTAAAACCGTTCGAGAGAAAACTGGATTTTTGGAATTTATCTGAAAATGGGAGTCTCGAAAAATTATTTGAAAATAGGAGTCTTGGAAATTAAATTTGAAAGAAATTGAAATTTTGGAGAGTTATGTAAAGATAGAATTTAAAATAAATAAATAAATGGATAAATAGAATAATAATAAAGATGAAAATGATAATGATTAAACAAGTAAATGTGAAAATTGGAATTTTAGAAATTGAGAATTAAATTTGGAAATAGAGATTTTGAAGAATTTATTTAGAGATGGAATTTTGAAGATAAATAAATTAATAATAATAACGAAAATGATGATGATTAAATAAATAAATGTGAAAAATTGGAATTTTGGAAATTGGAAATTGAATTTAGAAATTGGAAATTTGAAGAATTATTTAGAGATGGAATTTTAAATAAATGGATAAGTGAATAAATGAATAAATGCAATAATAATAATAACGAAAATAATAATAATTAAATAAATAAATATGAAAATTGGATTTCCGAAAATTGTCTGAGAATTGAATTTATAAATATTTGATTTAAAAAGAAAAAGAGTTTCGAAAATTTATTTGAAGGCGGCGTTTTAAAAATTAAATTCAGAATTGTGGAATTTTTAAAAAATTAAATTTAAAAATTTGGGTTTTGGAAAATTAAATTTAAAATTAGAACCTTAGAAAAATATTTCGAGGATTGAGATTTGAAGAATTAAATTTAGGAAATTGGGACTTTGGAAAATGTTTGAAAAGGGAATATTTAAAAAATTAAATTTGGACATAAAAATATGAAGAATACAAAAAAAAAAAAAAAAAAAAAAGAGATTGGCAGTGGGTAGGTTGTGTTGGTGGTGATGATGGAAATTGAAGGACGGAAGGCAAGGAAATATCATGGATGGCTTTTACGGATAAAAGAAATAGAGAAAAAAAAAAAAGTAATTATGAAAACTGGAAATGAAGACTTCTAAAGGCATCCTCATTAAATGCTGCCCCCACTTTCAGCATGTACTCATCTGCTGGGAGATCAAAAACTTTACCACCTATTTAAAGGAACAAAAGGCATGGAAGAAAAGCTGCAAACAGTCCACAGCTGATTCTCCTATTGGGCTCGGCAGTCAATCACAGAGCTCGTTCACATATTCCAATACACGTTCTTGTGTCTGATTTTGCCGGAGCTGGCTTTGCATCCAAACATATTCCTTAAACCAAAGAAAAGAGAAAACACAACCAGACTGTACACCGCAAAGGAGTGAAGAAAAGCGCCGAACCCATGGGATGCTCCCCCTTGAAATTCACCTGTGAAGCCTTGTATCACGGCAACCACCTCGGCAGATTCTGGAGGCAGTGGCGGTTCACGGAATTCCGGCGGCAAAGAGAACGAACCGTTGTAGGCGCCATCAAAGAGGCCGAAGGAGCCAACAAATGAATGGGTAGTGGGATGGCTGTGAGATGGGGGACTGAAACTGACAGTGGTGCAAGCATAGTGGGCGTCAACCGGAGGTGGTGGAGCTATGGCGCGCGAATGGGGCAACTCCATGGGTGCTAAGGTGTGGCGGGTGGTGTGTGGAGAAGAGGCGACAGTGATGGTCGCCAAGGAGATCAATAATGGTGATGGAATAACGGCGTTGTGCCATGGGTGTGACGGAGAGATTTGATCGTTGGATTCAAACGTTTGGGTTACATAGCAATACGGGCATCCAGGAGTATTCGTTTGTGTGAAAGGTGGTATACGGGGTTCTCTCAGGAACATCCCAACCAAGATGGCCAAACCAGCTTGCTGGGATACTCCCCAAACACAGCACAGACCAAAACAGAGCATAATTTATGATTCTATAAAAAAAGCAAACAGAAAGTATATGCAGACCAACTCCGATATGTATTGATCTCTAATGCCCACTCTCAATCATTAGAAACGAAAATAACTATCAGCGAAAGAAAGAAAGAAAGAAAGAAAAAAAAACAGAATGGTGTAAAAAAAAGAAAACAGAGCATACAATGGTTGCACCCGAATAGCTGCACTCGAGCGAGGATTGCTCCTCCAAGCACTTGAGTCCTGTCGCTTTTCCCAACCCCCTAACAGCTAGCTCAACCCGCCTCCTCGCTTGCTCTCCCAAAAATTCCCCCCAAACCCCGCTCCTCCTTTGCTCACCTTTTCAAAATGCCTCCCCCTTCCCTCTCCAAGAAAAACTGAAAAATCTCTCCCTAGCTCGCTCCGGAAGCCAACGAAAATATCTCCCTCCGCCACAGCCTGTAACCAGCCACCTTTTGTCTCAACTGTCCCCCCTTTCAAGCGGCTGTGTCTCCTTTCTGCTCAGACAACTCACCCATCAGTCCCATCTAGCCGCCCTATGCAGCCCATTCTCGGGTTGATGAAGAAGCAGGAAAGAAGGAAAAAGAAGAAAATAATAAATAAAAAAAAACAAAAGAAAATCCTCTCATCTGAGGGGGTCTACAATACCATTTTTTATTTGTTTATTTTTTGCATAATTACCATATATTCCCCACCTATGATTGTCGTATGGTTCACACATCATTAACCATCTAATAAGAGAGATTAACATATTCTAGTCATTTTCATGCTAAAGAGGGTCCACAAGTTGCTGCCCATGCCAAAAAAATGAAGCAAAAGTTGACTTCAAATCTTGACTAGTTGCCACCAATTGTCCAAATTTGCCCCGAGGTTCATTCACCTTTCTTATCTTATGAATTGGTGTGAAGATAACTCTACATAAAGGGAGGAATGTTGATTGAAGAAGGGAGTAAAAATATGATGTCAAATAGAGTAGTAGATGTAGAAATGCAGTAATAAAGAGGAAGAATATACAATCTTGTTGTAGTTCTTAATTTTTATTTATAAAGATTGTGTTTGGTTTTTAGAAAATGCAAGGGAAAGGACAAAAAAAAAAATACTATGGAAAGTTATTTTCCTTAGTTTGGGTGACATGCGAAAATATGATGGAAAAAAATATGAAAGAAAATACTAAAGAAAATATTATAATATTTTCTTTTCTACTTTCCTTAAAATTAGTGAGGAAAATAAGAGAGAAAAAGAAGGGCAAAAGTTGGAGGAAATTTTATCAAGCTCACATTATCTTCTTCATCAAGTCTCCAATTCACCTAACTTCCTCTTCATCAGTGGTTATGGCTTCCCACCACCGTCAACCCTTTCAACAGCCACTACCATACTCCAACCATCTTCCAGTAACTCCAAAAACCAACCTTCTTTGAGTACACAAATTCCCATGGATAAATTGCATTCTTCAAATCTAGTCAATGTGTTCGAATACATGTCTTCATATCAGGTATGGATTGAATTCCTCTCTTAACCTCACACCTTGATGTTTTGTAGATGTAGGTCGTCTCCCAATGGACCTTTTTTTTTTTTCTTTTTTTTTTCATTTTTAGAAATCTTAACACCTGAATTTTGCAGATATGGAAAATTTGATACTACTCTTTGTAATTGGATTTCAATGTTTCTCTCGTGTTTGCATTTTTTAATTCATGTGCTTCCATTTGATTTTGACTATAAGAATTTTTATTTTTCATTTCATACTGTAAGACTTAATAGCAACAATGAGGACATTACATGTTTGAGGAATTACCTATAAGGGAATTTAACACACCAATGATGCTATTGCTATGACCAAAGAAAAAATAACTTAGAAAGCTAAAAAAAAAAAAAAAAAAAGCATGCAGAACAAGTATAATAATAGTATTGTGGATTGGGTATGACAAAATTATAGAAGAGAGAGCATTCTTGATGTGGTAGATTTGCAATTGAATGAGATTTTTAACAAGGAGCAAAATGTCCCTTCTGTGCAGCCTTTTATTTGACCTTATTGGGATTTGTCTTGTTATTTTGATGTTAGCTTGGGCAGTGAAAACTTCACGAACTAAAGCTATCAACTTGTCCTTTGCCACTAGATAGTTTCTTTCTTAATAGAAATGTAGTAAGTATTCTTAGCAAATACAACTTGGTTTGGTGGTATAGTTTTTCCTCAATACTTTATTATCATGATAGAACTTGGTAAATGTCTCTTAGATCAATTTTGTGAAGTTTACAAATTCCCTCTTAAAAATTCTAAACAACTTATCTAACTTTAGAAGCCTTCTTAATTAATACACAATCAATTACAAATGTTCAAAAGATCATTCTCTCTTACAGTAGCTCTTTAGATTATTCTTGCAAAATTTCCATTGTTGTGGAAGTCTTTAGTGCATGCATGCAGTTAATTGACTTGAAGCATTTTACTAAGAAGGTGCTTGACATAAGCCTCTATATTGAGCTAATAAGAAATTCCATCAACTTCAAACTTGATTACTTTCATTTGACCCCCAAATCTTCAATTTCCATCGTTTGATGGATAAGCCTAACTAGCCTTGGAAAATAGTTCATAGGCAACCCCATTAGCATTTGTCTCAAATTATACTGGAAAAAGGTCTCCATATACTATTTGTAAATGTCCCCAATAGCAAAACTTGTCATGCATGTGCCATTGGTTCTTTTTACTTGAATTACTTTATTTTTTTGGTAGTGCAGTGAAACTAGAGATCAAACTAGTTTAAGTATTTGGCTTATGAAAGGTTCGACCTAGATCACTTACTAAAAGTGGATTGGCAAACAAACCCAAGTAGTAGATGAGTGGGACAAGTATAATTGCTTGGATTTTGGAGTGTTATGGGGAATCTTGAGGCTTTGTGAGTCAAACCATGCTCATCCAAAGCCAACTTAATGGGGCTAAAATTTGATGTTGGAGGCCTAGAGCCTAACTCCCATGGCTTTATTACAAATTTAAACTTGCTTATGGCATAAGCATGATCTAAAATTTAAAGTCCTTTTATTGTGGGACTTAATAATGATGATAATATAATTTCAAGTCACAAGCACCCAATATGTCAATAATACTACTCATTGACTTACTCCCATTAAGAAAATAACCCACCGGTTTGCTCCTACACATTATTTTAAAATTTTTAATTGTATTATTTGTAAAAAAATATATATATTTTTATCTAAAACAATTTGATCATTTTGGTTATGTGGTCAATGTGGAGAAAAAAACATATAGACTCAATATTTTGGTCTAGATTGAGTTAACTAAACTGAATTAAACTAATATTAAGTTGGATTAGTTTGAGTCAATAAATGAATTTTTTATACTTTAGTTAAAACCAATCAACTCCTATTTGATTCTTGGATTGGTTATAATCCAACCTAGCTAAATGTATCTATCCCTAACTTCATTTTCTTGTCACAAATCCTTTAGGCTACCCCATTTACTCTTGATTTATATAACAATTCAAAGAAAGATAATCTTAACATCCATTTGATAGATTTCTAAACTCAATATGGAAACTAATAATATCAAATTTCTATTTGATGTTATTGAACTAAAGCATAAATATCAAATTCCTTAAATCCCTTTTATCTACTTAATCCATTAATGTATGCAACATTTCTTTGGAACTTTTTTCTACTAAATAAACTATAAATTCATGGATAAAAGATTTCTCTATTTAACTCCTACCGTATCACCTTGTATCATTGTCTTTATTGCTTGATTTTCCATTTTAAACATTTTTTTCCCTTTTGAAAACTATTTGTTCCATTGTACGTTGAATCTTTTATCATCAAAGATGTAAAAACTCACAACATTCATTGATTTAGTAATTGTATTATATTTTAAGTCTAAGAAATACAATTGTGAACTCTCATTTTTCATGTGCGTCCCCACTTGATGGTGAAACTTGTTTTTGTTATAAAAAAACTAATTTTTTTTTTAAAAGTTGGAGTCGTCACTTTTTTTTTAAAAAAAAAGAAAAAGAAAAAGAAAAAGAAATAAAGCCCTATTGTTACTCTTTTTTTAAAGAAAATTCATGTGAGTAAAAACCGAGTCCGTATCTAGAGGTCAAGTTACCTATTGGGAAGGTACAATAGGGTAGCACCCCTTTAAGCCTTAAAAAGGTTTCTAGTAAGCACGTAAAAGAGAATTATGACAATTAATTAATTAGTTATGAATACTGGAAAAAAAAATGAATAATACAAGTACATGGAATAATGTAAAAGCAAATTATAAGGATATGTAGAAATGATACATGAGACATGCACAGAATAATTTATTAGAAAGATTTTATTATTTCAAATATCATAATACAATTTCCATAAAGTTTCAAAGAATTCTTTTATTTTAAGAACAATTTCTAATTAGTGATTTGAATTCATTTATTCACAAGGCTTCAATTTATTACAAAACATTTGATTTGGTTTACAAGAAATGATTTTTGTTTACCTTATTAATAAGATGGGTGAATTTTACTAATTTATTTTAAAAAGTGTTTTGATTCAATCTTTATTTATTTATTTTTTTAAAAAAAATCTACAAACTTAAAGAAAGATATTTACAAGTTTATAAGAAGGAATTTCAACCCAATTTTATTCAAAAAATATATTTATTTTTATTTTACCTAGAAAAAGATTCTTTATTACTAATTTATTTAGAGAGAATTTCACAAATTTGTTCCCAATGATTCCAATTTTATTAAGAAAGAATTTTGGATTTCATCTAGTAGGAGATTAGTTTACCAATTTATTAAAAAAAGGTTTTTCAGTTCGATTTAAAGGTTTACTCATGATATTCTTATTTAAAAAAATTCTTTAAGACCTCTATTTATAAAAATTACTTTTAATCCCTTTCTTATCAACGAAAGAGAGTTATATTTAAAAATCAATTTTAGATGATTTTATTAAAATTAACTTTTTGGACAATTTTATTTTAAAATCAATTTTTCTAGAAAATTTTGTTAAACAAATGAATTTCTAGACAACTTGTTATTAAAAACAATTTTTGAATTTTTATTTTTTTATTTTTAGATTCTTCTAAAAATATTTGTTTGAACTTTCTACTAAGAAAACTTTCTTTTATTAAAAAGAATATTTTTTGAATTGTTATTTCATTAAAATAAGATTGTTGGAGTATTTTATTTTATTTGAAAAAAGATTTTTGAACCTTTTATTTATTTATTTATTTTAAAATTCTAATCTATTTCTTTTATCAAAACAAAATTTTTGGACTATTTTATCTAAAAAAAATGTCTAAAACGTATTTTTATTAAAAGAAAATTTTGGGTTCCTTTTTCTTATTTAATGGAAATGTTTTAGTGAACCTATTTCATTTAAAAATAAAAAAAAAATGATCTTTGCATAACTTAGGGCCTGTTTGGCAGTGTTTTTTTTAAAAAAAAAAATTAATTTTTTTTTTCAAAATAAAGAACAAAAAATAGTTTTTATTTTTTTATTTTACATAAGAGTGTTTGGCAAGATGTTTTAAAAATAGTTCCCGAATCAAATCTACATAGTGAAGATGAAGAATGAAATCACAGATGTGTTGTAAACCTATGATCTTTCGCTCGATGACTCGAACCTTGATCTTCAGACACTTCCGGTGGGGAGGAAAATAGGGTGAAGGTTATGGCTCTTTATCTCTCTGGATGGCGGAAGACAAAAAACTATGGAAGCCCTAACCCCTAGAGGATATTTATAGGGTTCCTAAGTAGGCTTAAGTGACTTGCGCCCACATGTGCTTGGGTAACTTAATCCAACCCAAAGTGGGTCCTAATTGATTAATTAACCCAATAAGGCCTACTAATTAATCAATTAGCCCAATCCAGAGACCTTGTTCACTTACCCCTGTGCAACCTTACTTAATTACCAAAACGCCCTTATGCACAAAAGTGAACCTAGAGCCAATCTGACCCTCATAACCCATGCCAATAAGGTAAATGAGCTTAGAGCGGGGACCACTAGGACCCATAGGAATACTAGCTCCCTTAGAATCCAATTCTAAAGTTGATTCAGCATCCCACTACAAAGAATCAACTGAACTCCAATATCCTATGTATATAACAACGAGACACCAAGTGCTCGGGTCTATGACTTGCTATCCATTGTGTTCAGTCTCCCCATAAGCTGGTGTCGATAGTCTAACTAGGTGAAAGCTATCATCCTTTCAAGATTACCTCTACCATCCTTGAGTTACGAATCCTCCTATTGTGTGTTCAATTTACGTATCTTAACTCTCAAAGAGTCTATGTCAAGTTCCACTTAAGGAACTACTATGGCCATAGTTTCCATGAACACACCTCCTTATGACCACCCAAGGGGATACACTATCTCAATCCCAGAAGATATCATGGTGCCTCTATTGAGAATACCTATTTCTATCAGTTTCCATTAGCAATGACCTAATCCATAGGGAATATATGATCAGCTTACAATCTCACCCGTAGATCAAAGTCATTGCTAACTTTAGCACAAGCTCAATATTCTCTTAAGATTGAGAGACAGCATAATGAAGCGGCTTTGTGAGGTCATGACTACTCGATAGACTTAAGTCATGACTCATCGTAGGTCTTGTCCAATATGTAACCATACACACTAGTGCACTCGCCATAGGAAAACCATCCCGATAGCCAAGACCAGTCATCCCTCCAATTAGGAGGTGGTGCCCTACAACCTCTAATGGGCTGCTTAGACCCATGAACCAGTTGTGAACAAGTCATCTATTTGTAAGGAACCCATGACTTAGATCTTCTATGCAACTCCTAATGCACCTAAGTCACGTACAATGCAAAAGATGTTGGTAAGAATGCTCGTATGGTATAATACATGGAATAAGGATCGATAAAAGTGAAACTAGCACATCGTTAAATAAATAATGAATTCTAAATTTATTACATTATGTCATGCTTTTAAAGGCTCTATCCTAACATTCTCCCACTAACCCTCAAAGCATCATGCCTATAAAACATGCCAGATACTTATCTAAAACCTATGTTATCCTTATGACCATCAAAGACTCTCCCTAACAATGTCTTGGAGAAGAGATCCACTAGGTTTTTCACAGAAGGTATCTTGTCAACCATCATGTCACCCTTTAAACTATCTCAACACTTTAGAGCACAAACACATAATTTCTCGTTCTCCTAAGGTATTTGAGTATATGCTTGACAGTTGTCCAATGTTTTAGACCTGGATTAGACTGATATCTACTCACCATACCCACTGCAAAGCAAATATCTGGCCTAGTACATATCATCAAATATATAAGACTACCCACTATAGAGGCATAAGGTATTAACTGCATGCACTCTTTCTCCTCGAGTGTTTTAGCACACTAATCCAGAGAAAAGGGAATTCCATGCTTAAAAGGTAACAAACCTTTCTTGGAATCCTGCATCACATACTTGACCAAAAGCTTATCTATGTAGGTAGCTTGAGATAGTATTAGTTTCCTATTCTTGTGGTCCCTAAGGACCTTAATCCTAAGAATATACTATGATTCTCCTAGATCCTTCATCTATTTTTGAGTAGACAACCAGATCTTGACCGATGACAATAGCCCTACATCATTACAAATGAGTAGAATGTCATCAACATACAAGATCATAAAGACCACCATGCTTCCCTGCACCTTCTTGTACACACAAGACCCTTTGCTATGAAAATGTCTGGTTACATAATATAGATGTTAATATCAAGATAATCATTTAAGAAAACTATCTTGACATCCTATTGCAATATCTCATAAATGAGATACACCACAATGGGTAGGAGTACTCTGATGGATTTAAATATGGCTATTGGTGAAAAGGTTTCCTCTATTCGAAACAATGTTTCGAACTATAACCTTTAACTACAACCTAGCCACATAAATATCAAATTTTCCATCTACTCCTTTGTTCCTCTTGTAGACCAACTTACACTTATGGGTTTTATTCATTCAGGTGCTTCTACAGGAACCCAAACTACATTAGAAACATAAGGATTCTAACTCTGCCTCCATAGCTTTTCGCCAAAGATGTGCATCCACATCACTCATTGCTTTATCGTAATCTATAGGATTGATCTCGTGTTTCTTTAGAATGACCTCGAAAGACTTTCCCAAATACATGAATCGGTCTGGTTGTTTAACAACCTTCCCACTACTACAAGGCATTCGTGTACTAGAAATGGGAATGGTTGTTACTGGATCCATAGTATCTTGTGTATAGTGGGACTATCTTCTAGTATTCTCCAATTTATATCATTGTTTGCCTTATTACATGTCATATAGTCTTCATAAAAAATCTGGTACTTGTAACAACAAACACCTTTTGATAATCTTGACTATAAAGTAATAAACCCTAAATCCTCTTAGATATCTTATAAACTGATACACCTCTTTAGAAAAAGAGGTATTATATAGCCTTGAAGACATATCCCCAATGAATATGGGAACTAATGAGAAACTAATCACTGATCTCACTATGTTTATCAAAGTTCAATATCTTCTTTCCATTACTTTATTTTGTGATAGAGTCCTTGGTGCACACAACTAGGATATCATCTCATGCTCCATATGGAAAGGATCAAACCTACTAGACACACTACCTCGATCTAATTGAAGTGTCTTGATATGTTTACCCAATAGGTTATTCGATTCCACCTTAAATTCAATGAGTTTATCCAAGGGATCAGATTTCCTATCTACATATCCAAGCCTAGAATGTTTATCAATAAAATAATCAAACACCCATACTCTCCATATATAAACACAAAAAGGGTCATACACTTGAGTATGCACTAGCTCCAAACATTCCTTGGTTCCATGCTCTTTAAAAATAAATGTGCCTCTTCGCCATTTTACCATCTATATAAGATTCGTAGATTAAAAGATCTTCTGGAATAAGAAGGTCCAGACTTAATGAGTATTTGGATCCTATTTAGATTAATATGACATAGGCATTAGAAGCCAAATGTTTGATTAGTGCTTGGTTATTTCTTTTAGTGAGATCTGACTATTCTCATTTATTGACAAAGTGATAATGGAGTCTCACACAAAAAGGTAGTACCTCTCACTAACTTGCACAACTAATCTTGCACCTGAAACTAAGGTAAATACAATCCCATCATGTGACATTCTCACTTGTTGAAAACCTTGTAAATAATTATAGATAGTAGGTCTAGAATCTATCCACACAATTGGTGAAATCCACCACTATTTATATAATGACGAGAATATGATGTGTGTTTGCCTATCCTTAGGCACTCTGAGCATTCCTTTTCTAATGTCCTAAAAGGTCACAAAGGAATCAATGCCCATGAGTTTGTTCTCTCATTATTTTTCTTGAACTTTCTTTATTTGGTGTTGTTCTTCTTCTTCTTAGTAGAAGAGCTTGAAGAACCTTGACTTCCATATGAACACCCTTCCACTCTTTGAGAATCTTCTTACCCATCCCAAAAGAATTTGGTAAGATCTCTAAGATAACATGAATCCTGGTGTTCATAATAGTCTTAAGGGAAACTTGTTTAGTTAACTTCCCCTTATCACTAAATAACCCTTGCAACTTTGAAGAAAATATCGTAGACTATGACAATAGACATGTGTTGCTTTTGCAACACATTATCTAAAGACCCAAGTATGAGAGGCTTAGTCTTTTGATCCGTCTTATGCCACCTTTGATATGCTTCTCTTACTTTATGATAGGTTTGTTCAAAGGAAATAACAAACTCTACCAAAAACAGCTTCTATGCAATTAATACTATATCCAGATTATTTCCAATCTAAAATTAGGTCTAATTTAAATAAAAAATAAAAGGTGATAGGTTAAAGACATGATATCCATAATAAAAATAATAATTCCATCCCTTATTAAAAGGAATTGAGCATTCAAGGCAAATTGGTAATTAATTTAGCAAAACTTTAGTGCTCTCAAACTACATGTATCCATGCAAGGTAACCTAGTATCATAAGAATCAAGCTTACTTTAGGCAGGTTATGACTCTTATTACTAGGTAGAGACCCTCTCTAATTACTCAACCTGCCTTAAACTTCCAAAGGTTATCCTAAGGCATTGATCAACATACCTTTATGTTGAGCCCTTAGCCTATGCAAGTGGGACCACTTTAGGTGATTCTGCCACTTCATGCCTACCACTTGACATCAATGTTACCAAGTGAAGAGTTCTATCTTTAGGATTGGCCACTCCCACTACAAACATATATAGTCTTGTCCATAAAGGATAGTCCATATCCCTTGATTCCTTGGGCCATCCCATCTTTAGGATGGAAATCAAAATGGGCTCGATCTTGGAGGCTATGGGCTTGCCTATGGCTTGCTCCTACTTAATATTTTGGAAGAGAGACTTCAAGATAATTTTGGTAACTATCTTAAAATAAATTATCTGTCATCAAAATTTCCAAAACTTTTATTTATTACTTGAATTGGGACTCCTATGCCAAATAAAGATATCTTTCATATTCCTTTTCAAATTAAACGATTTTCTCTTTCTTTTAGGGAGGGAAAGCCTGGAGGACCAGTGTAGGTGTCATTCTCCTTCTCTCTAGGGGGGAGATCTTGGAGAACTACCTAACCCCAAAAAAAAAAAAAAAAGTCCAAAAAAAAAAAAAAAAAGTCCCAAAAGGAATTTGAAATTCCAAACGACAACAACCAATTTCTCAAATAAATAATAATGGAAATAAAAATCATGAAAATTTATTCTTTTAAGAAAATCCAAAATTACCATTTTAATTTTTTTTATTTGAAACAATATCTTGGTAAGCTATCTTAATCATTAATTATCTATCATATATTTTTCCAAAAATAATTTATTTTTTTGTTTTAGAATCTTGTGCTAAATAGGAAAGATTTTATTTCACAAAGACTTGAAAAAATAAAACTTCTTCCTTAAAATAAAAAGATTCTTAGAGATTTTAAAATTGAAAAACCAAATTAAGGAATTTAAAACATGAATTAAATATTTTATTAAACAATGTATGCAAGTAAAAAAATCCTTAACAAATTAGTATCTACAACAATTACTACTTTTATGGCATAATTTATGATTTTATTTTTAATAACAAATCACTTTTGAAACATTAGTAATTAATAATTAAAAATAATAAATACATAGTGAGATTATTTAAAAATAAAATAATCAATTATTAATTAAGATGTGGTTGGATACTTTACAAAGAAAACTTTTTATGTATATAATATATTACTATTATATAGTGTATTTTTTATTTTGTAAAATAGTAATATAGTAGTTATGCATATAGTACAATATATCATACGATATAATAATTAACTTACAATATATATTTATTAAAAATATATGATATCTTTATACACACAAATTATATTTGGAATTCTAGATCAATGGAATGCCTTTAGAGAAACTAGACTATTTATTTGATAGATTCCAATAGTAACAATTTTTTAAAAACTAAGCAATAATTAAAAAATATTCCTACTAGCTTAAACTAGGTAATTAAATATTAATATAAATTTACTTTTTGAGTGAACTAGCTTAAGGGTTGAAATTTGTGTTGGTAAGTCATATTTATGTTGTGTCAAACCCGACACGAATAATAATCTAGTTAAAAATGTAAACCTAAAATAATACACAATTACTAAACAAGTAACATGTCATATAACTCATTTGTCCCATTTAATAATTAGGTCTTTTCATTTAATAATCAAGCTGAGTTAGGTCTTGTGTTAATTTATATGACTAATATGTTTATGACTCAACTGAGCTATTTATTTAAAATCAAATTTAAAATGTGTCAAATATGGATTAAATATTTTAAAGTTATAATTAAACTAATCAACACAATTATTAAATGAATTAATTGATGTCAAATTTTGTTATGCGGTCACCATGAATTTGACTCAAACTCAATTATACTCAACTCAAACCCATAAAAAGCATGTTAGATTCAAGTCTTGTTGATGAAATGTATCAAATTTTATCATCCTTAAACAAGCCTGATGTTGAATGATAACAAATTAGAGGACTATAGTTTATTCATAGCTAATATAAATTTAATTCTAGACTTCTGGATTAAAGTGAAAACTTCGAAATTGACCTAAAATAAAAGTATGATTGATAGAAAACATTGGAATAATGCTGAAGTGTAATACTTGAACCAACATCAATAAAATAATGATCAAAATGAGATTAGAGTTCTACATCCTTCTTTTTTATTTTTATTTCTTTCTATTGTATTTCAAACGAAAATATCAAACACCATAAAACACTATAAAGGTAAATCATATAATAATTTATGATATATTTCAATTACTTTTATAACTATATTTTTTTATAAAAAAAAATTGTTAAAAAATGTATACAAGTATAAAAATTCCTTTACAAGTTAGTAGCTACAGTAGTTACTATTTTAAGGTATAATTTATGATTTTATTCTTAATAACTAATCACTTTTAGTACATTAGTAATTAGTAATTAAAATAATAAATGCATCATGAAATCATTAAAAAATAAAATAATCAATTATTAATAAAGATATGGTTGGATACTTCACAAAAAAAAAGCTTTACACATACATGTTTTATTTTGTAAATAGTAATATAGTAGTTAGGCATATAGTATCATATATTATATCATATAATATTTATCTTGCAATCATATATTTATTAATAATTATATACCTTTATAAACAAAAGTCATATTTGGAATTTTATGTAAATAAAATGTCTTTATAGATGCTAGGCAATTTATTTGATAAATTCCATTTTGAACAATTATTTAAAAACCAAGTAATAATTAAAAAAAAATTCTATTATTTTAAACTATGTAATTAAAAGTTAGTATAAGTTTACTTCTTAAGTAGACAAGGCATGATTTTGAATGAGAACAAATTAGTGGGTTGTAGCTTATTCATAACTAACTTAAATTCAATAATATTTTAGAGTTGTATAGATAAGTTTTACCTAATATAATAAAAATCATTTAGTATTATTTATATTTGGGTAACATCATATAATAATATTGAAATTTAAATAAATTTATATTATGGGATATAATCTTACATGTCCTAAATTATTTGTTGTTATTATTTATATAAAAAAATATAAGTAACATATTACAATATAATAATTAATTGCTCAAATAAATTGAAAGTGCATAATTTTCTGAACAAAATGAATTTAATTATTGAATTAAATGAACTCCTACTAATTGAATTTTTTTTTTAAAAAAAGATGCGATATCTCCTAAGATTTAACTTTGTACTATACTTGATCTTCCTTATTGACTTATTTTTCTTAATTGAGTTTTAAGTTCACTCTTATCTATTATTCCACTTTTTAAGTATAATTGATATTAGTGAGGGGAAATCGAGATAAGAAGGGTTTCCTTCGAAAACAGCTTTGCAATTAATTATTTAGGAGTTTTAAATTAAGATTAAATTTAGTATTGATTTCTAAAACTCTTTAAAGTGTTTGGGATGATCTTCGAATTTATTATTTAGATATTTTTAATTAGTTTTGGGTTAGAAATTTATAATTATTTTTATTTATGCTCTAATCATTGTTATGAATCGATCTGAGGAAGTTGTCAACTAATTACTTATTGGATTTGCTCATAAACGTCATTCATGTGTTGGACGCTTGGGTTTGATAAGTGAAATGACCATGGTGTCTTTAATCTTCGGGGGTCACAATTAATATATCTGAAAAACTATTTTCTAAAATATTTTTGAAAAATGGTTCATTGTTTTGAAATCAAAATAGTAATTTTCATATTTAAAAAATAGAAACACAAATTTGAAAATAAGGAGAAAATAATCTTCATTTTCAAGAAATGTTTCTTGTTAAGGTAAAAATAGACATTCAAAATAATTTAACCAAATATTGCATAAATATGTATAATATGGAGAAAAAAATTATATTAAAGCTCCACAAATAGTAGGGAATTTATTCCAAAAGTTTAAAACGAAATGTGAGGGAAAAAAAAATCGTGTGAAAAAACAGGAGAAAAAAATGAAAAAAAATAAAAGAAGTTTAAATTAACTTGATCAAATTTTCACGTCTTAAATTTTATTCATCATTTTTTCTGTTTATAAATAATTTAAAAATATATGAATCTTTACATAATTTATTTGTATAATGATTTTTCTTCGTATATGGTACAATAAACCAAACAAGGAAGTTTGAATTATTTCTTATTTTACTTTTCCTTTTTATTTTTTCTTTTTTCAGATAATAGTTTTTGTAAGCCGGCTATATATTGTATTTGTTCTGAAAATTGTTATTTTTAAATCTATAATTATTTATTATTATTATTATTTTTTAAAAAGGTGGAGATCCTATGTTTGAAAATGTTTGAATGTCGTCTTTTCCGTTTAAACTAAACTCTATGTGTCTTTTCACCTGTCAGGCTGCCCCCAAGTCCTGTGCTTAACCCTCCTTCAGTTTTATGGACAATCTTCTAATCCTTTAACCTAAGCTTTTGTTTCAACAACTGAGGACTTAATTGTGATGAACTAGTAAGAAGCGTTTGGCCAGCATCACCACCAACAGATAAAAGGGGTATGGTCCTAACAGCCTGTACTGATATACGAAAACAGAGCATCTGCAATTAATAAACTAGTCTCGTGTGATCTTGAATCAAAATCGAAGCCGGCATGGAGGAAATATGCAAAGGAAACCAATATTTATTTGATGGTGCATGCAATTTATCTGTGCACTGTCTTATCAAGATTAAAGCCGGTATGGAGGAAATATGCAAAGGAAACCAATATTTATTTGATGGTGAGCATGTTGAATGATTTCATGGCTTACCTAATTTTAATATTCGAAAAAAAAATGATTTGAATGTCTGGATTGACCCTCCAATTGGGCAAGGAATTTTTGATCGGCCTAATTTCCATTTTCAATATATACAAATTTGGAAACCTAAACCTATGGATTGTTTCTTCCCTATAATGGAATCCTATATTCCTTCTCAAAGCAGCGCTGACTTTTCCCTTCCTACCAAATACAAAGAGAAAATCTTGACTAGTCTTGATAAGGGTACTTTATATGTACGAGGTCAAAGTTTTAAAAGTATTCTACATATATTTTAGATTTATTCTAAAATAATGTGTTTGGGCAATTTCTTGGTCAATTCTCATAGTCAAACTTGTATTTTGAATTAGAGAATTCAAGAGATTCTAAGAAACTCGTCTTCTACGATGCACAACCTGATTGAAGGTGGCTGTGAGAAATTTTCACAATTGGTAGCATTCTTCAGGCATTTGGTTTATTTAAATTTCGGTAAGAAATCAAATATCATACACAACGTGCTCTTTGAAGTGGTCCTGGAAGAACGTTCAAAACCAATACACATTCAAATTACTTCTCTTATATTGATACGCGGCGGCGAGGAATTGTTGTACCCCAGGAAAATCATCTTGAATAGATTATGAATTATATATTAAAGAAATACACCAAAAGTTCGACAGAAACCGGCTGTTCAGCTTCCACCTCCAGCCTCTATAAATACCTTTAAGAATTCATCTATTCATGTCAAAGAGAAGATAAATCGTGCTTATTAGAAATAGTAAGAAAATTGAAGGAGTTGTGTTTAGGACAAGAGAAGAGGCTTTTACTCCAAAGAAGATGTGGCTGATCATGAAGGTTTTCCTCTTGCAAATTTTAGCGTTTCTGCTTTTTGGTGGTGGCATCCATTGCCAAGCTTCAACTCGTTGGCTTACTTTTGTGGTAAATACTATATATGATTCTTTCCTTAACACCACCTTCTGATCATAATATTTAGGGAGTAGTATGTATGACCCTCATGGGGCCTTCAAGTACCCTAGTGTGGTTGGGTCGTTCATGCATGCTATCAATTTCTAATTGGTTATACACTTGCATGAATGGATCGATGCAACTATTCATGCATGTAATATTTCTTTCGGGATGAGGTTGCATGGTTAACTTTTAATTGGTTGCAGGTGAAGGAAGCTTCATATACAAGGCTTTGTAGCACCAAGAACATCTTAACAGTAAATGGACAATTTCCAGGACCAGCTATATATGCTAAGAAAGGAGAGACAATCATTGTTGACGTTTACAATAGGGGAAAAGAAAATATCACCATTCACTGGTAGGTCTTATGCGTGTCTCATAGAAAGATAGCAGTCGGCAGCATGCCTGCATGACATACATTCTTTTATTTCTAAGAGGGGGCTGCAATGTATTGCTTTGCAAATAAAGTTAAATTTAAAACAATATTTTAGGGTTATTTGCATCAGTTCCATTGAAATACAGTTGTTGCCTCTTGTTACTATGATAATATGTTAGTCCGAAAGTTAGTACTAGTTTTAACGTATAGTTATTGTTTTGCAGGCATGGGGTGAACATGCCTAGATATCCATGGACAGATGGTCCCGAGTATATCACACAATGCCCAATTCAACCAGGGTCAAAGTTTAGCCAGAAGATCATCCTTTCCTCTGAGGAAGGCACTCTATGGTGGCATGCTCACAGTGATTGGACCCGAGCCACCGTTCATGGAGCTATAATCGTTTATCCCAAGAATGGAACCAAGTATCCTTTTCCCAAACCTAACGCAGAAATTCCCATCATATTAGGTATAAGTGTAGTTACTTTTAAAGGTTAATTTACATATCATGAATTAACCAACAAAGCGAAATCTAAATTATTGGAGTTGTTGAAATGCAGGACAATGGTGGAAGAGTGATGTGAATGCGGTTCGAGATGAAGGGCTTGCAAGCGGAGCTGACCCCAATGCCTCTGATTCTTTATTGATAAATGGACAACCCGGTGATCTATATCCATGCTCAAAATCAGGTATAAAGTTTAACTTCCCATTTTAAAATTGTACACCGATCTCATTTTCTTGTATGTTAACCATATTACTTTTTCTTATTAACATCAACACATTTAAAACTTAATGCTAAGAAAGAGGAATATAGCTATGAGGATGGTAGAGCCATGATTTAACACAAGAGAAAAGGCTAGCTAGTCCAAATATAATTTTGAACTATGGAGCCAAATTTACACCCCTAATCAATCAATCACTTCATAATTGGTGGATCCTCATGGAAATTTTTTCCTTTTCTTTTCGCTAGTCCTAAGTCTACAAATTTCCCTTTGTAATTGCAGGCACATTCAAGCTAACGGTGGATCATGGAAAGACCTATCTACTTCGCATAATCAATGCTGCCTTGCACGAGGCTCTCTTCTTCTCAATTGCCAAGCATAAAATGACAGTGGTTGGAACAGATGGTAGCTACACGAAACCGTTGACACAAGATTATATCACAATATATCCTGGCCAAACCTTCGATGTCTTACTAGAAGCTAACCAACGCCCGGATCACTATTACATGGCGGCTAAAACTTATTCCATTGCTCCGGTAGCTCAAAATTTTTATGATAACACAACCACCACAGCTATTGTACAGTACAGGGGATATCACACTCCATCTTCACCTCCCTCCTTGCCTCATTTTCCTGAATATAATGACACAAATGCATCGGTTCAGGTCATGGCCGGCCTCCGAAGCTTAGCAGATGCAGAACATCCTTCCAATGTCCCATTAAGCCCGAGCACTAAACTGATTTACACTGTTTCTGTAAACTCGTTCCTATGCCCCAATAATTCCTGTGCAGGGCCCAATGGGACGCGGTTCTCCGCAAGTATAAACAACATAAGCTTCCAATCCCCTACAATTGACATACTACAAGCTTACTATTATAACATCAGTGGTGTATATGGAGATAAATTTCCTAGCGTTCCACCACTGGTGTTCGATTTTACAGCTGATTATCTTCCATTAGAGTATCAGACGCCGGAAAACGGAACAGAAGTAAGGGTGCTCGAGTATAACTCCACAGTGGAGATTGTTTTTCAAGGGACAAACTTGGTTGCAGGGACACACCACCCCATGCATCTCCATGGATACAGTTTCTACCTTGTTGGATGGGGATTTGGGAATTTCGATAAAAATAAGGACCCTTTGCGCTATAATCTGGTGGATCCTCCCCTTCAGAGTACCATCTCTGTTCCTACGAATGGTTGGGCTGCAATTAGATTCGAGGCATCCAACCCTGGTATGTTGCAAGCACTCATGTCCTCTATTAAAAAAAACCCTTGAAACTGCCAACCTGCATAACAAGGAAATAATTTTTCTTAATATTGCAATAAATTAGATGTAATGTTGGTATATTTTCTGTGTTGCAGGGGTGTGGTTCATGCACTGCCATGTAGAACGCCATTTGACTTGGGGCATGGAAACTGCGTTCATAGTGAAAAATGGTAAACACCCAGAATCTCAAATGCTGCCTCCGCCATCGGACATGCCACCATGTTGAAGCTGCAAAGAATTAACATGCCCAAGATTTCATTGATTGTTTGCATTATTCAGATTTCATTATTTATTTATTTGTTCAAAAAAATTGTAGAATATTGTAAAGTTGTAGATTTCATTATTTATTTTTTGTTCAAAAAAATTGTAGAATATTGTAAAATTTTAAATTATTGTGTTTGAGATTATTATATAATTTGTCATTTTCTTGGATTGTTAAAAGTCTACAAAGATAATGTTGTAGAATAATCTTTGAGATATGCAATGGTGGAATTTGCCATGGAAGTCTTGATTTGACAACTTTTGCCCATTCCAATTTTATTCAACGTGATAAAATATCATGTTGTATTACAAAAGTTTGAAATTATCTTTCATTTGACATTTTTTACTTATCTATATTTTATTCCAAATCTATAGAAGGTAAGGTATCATATTAATAATTAAAAAAATTATAAATGATATAGTTTAGAGTAATTGGATTATTCAAATATTTTAAAATTAGACTACCATCTAAATGGATACTTGTGAAAAAGGTCATGAAATGATTTGTTTTATTTTTACTTTTACAACTCAAAATATTTTGCAAATAAGAAAATTTTAATGAAGTCTTACACAATTGAGATAAAATCAGTTTTTTTCTATTTATTTATTTCAAATTAAAATAAGCACTTTTTTCCTAAATTTAAAATAATTGATATATAAGTTATATTTTTACCTCCTATTTTAGTAACAATATCACAAGACTACACCAAGATAAAGGAAAAAAAACATAAAAAATAAAAAATCTTCCATTTCCATTGCATGGGGACAAATTGAGTCTAACCGCACATTGAAGGAACTCCAAGTCTATTTTTAGTGATTTAATTACTTTTCAACCCTCATTTATTTTTTTTTTATTTTTTATTTTTTTTACATTAGAGCAAACCCTTTCCTACTTCCTTAATTTAAATAACTAGTAAAATTAAATCATTTTTAATTTTTTGTTTTTTAAATGTAGGTTAAAAAAAATATTTGGAAATTATTTTAAGTGATTTTTTGGATTTTTGAAAGTGATTTTCAAATATACATACACACACACACACACACACATATATATATATATATATATATATAAATTTTATTTGGATTGACTTTTAATAGTTAAATAAAAGTTTTTATACCTATTTAATTATTTTGTTAAAAAAAAACTTATAACTTAAAAAAAAAGGTTCCATGTAGAAATCATAAAAATGTTATTTCTTATAAGAATTTTATAATTCTATTTTTGTTTATATAAGAAGTTCTTTCATGTTTAATAAAACTTTTACAATATCAATATTTCCCCTTAAAAATTATTACTTTAATTTTGATTTTAATTTTCAATTAAAGCAAAAAATATGAAGCTATCCCGAATTTGACCTTACCATCCACCTAATTAATTTTTATAAGAAAGTGTCACTTTTTTATATTTAGAAGGGCTTTTATTTATTTATTTATTTTTAAATCATTCCCAAATGAAATTTATAAGAAACAAAGAAAAAGTTTGCTCCAATATTAGAAAGAAATACAATTTTTAAAACATGGATTGAAGCGATTATAGAACTTTATTACATATTTAAAATTAGGATCTCCTAATTTCTTACAACTCCAATCTCCAATATCCATTCTTTATCTAAAATCTAACATAAGGAATTGTTGTCTACTCATGATATAGGACATGAAATATAATTTTGTTTTAGGCAACATCAAATTCAATGCATTAAAATCAAAGAGCAAGTGAAGATCCAGATTTCTCCCTGTGCATGGTATGGTATTTGACAGTGGTGCATATGAAATTTATTTCTAGTTAAACCATTTTTATTATATAATTTTAGATGTGTTTGCTTTTTTATTGAATAAAAAAAGCTAAAATATTTTATTTTTTTCTATTTAATTAAAAATAACCTGTTAATATCAACCAACATAACTAAACTAAGCCTATTAATAATAAGTTCACTTTAATTATGTTGGTTGATATCAACATGTTACTTTTAGTTGAATAAAAAAAAAAATCAAATATTTTAATTTGTTTCTATTCGATCAAAAAATTAAACACCATCTTAGTGTTAGAAATACCCGTTGTATTTCAAATCAAAATTAAAGGACAACAACCTTTTTATTTCAATAATACAATAATACAATTATTATTATTATGGCTAAAAATCAGCTTATCATTTGAGCAAACACACATATATATATATATATATATATATATATATATACACATACACACACATATATATAATGCCAATATTATTATTTTAGGTTATAGGATAAATCTTTCATGCAATCATTTCAATGATTCCTTTAAATAACAGAAAGAGATATTTAATTTACAAATTTTGTGCAGAGATAGAATAAAAAAAAAACTAATATATATATAAACTCCTCTAGCAAGCCCAATGATTAAAACCTAAATAATAATATTTTTAATACTTAAACTATATTCATATTTGATATTTGGTTTTAATTTTACCTTTTTGCTTTATTTTATATTAAGTCCATATTTTTAGGTTTAATATGTTTTTTTTTTTTTTTATAGTATTTTCCTCTTAATTTTTACAGATTTATATTAGATGTTGGAAGATGTCTTTTTATATAATTGGATACCTATGGACCCCGCATTTTGGCTCGATGCATTCCACTTGATGGCGAAACTCGTTTTTTATTTGAAAATGATTTATTTATTGGAAAATGACTTGGAGTCGCTACTTATTTTTGTTTTATTTTTAAATGGTAAACAAAATAAGAAAGAAAAACCCTAAGTGTGACTCTTTATTTGGAAAAGCAAGTCTGTGAAACACCAAATTTGGGCTCGAGGGTCAGGTTACTTATCGGGAAGGTACGGTAAAGACCGTAGCACCCCTTTAAGTCCCTAAAATGGGTCTCTACTAATAAGATGAAACAAGCATGACAATTGATTGATTAAACATGGATACCGAATAGTGATCAAATGTGCGAAAGCAAGACACATATGATAACAAATAAATCAATAAACACAATCGGGCACAGGACGTACCTTAGTCCCAAGCTGAGCGCTATCATAAGAGATAAGGTTAGTGCACAAATATAGAATAATCGTATGCATGTCTTGGAGTGGAATGAGTCAATCATGTATAGCAAACAAACCAATCAATCATAAAATCACATAAATTGGGCCTTCACCAAAACCCAGTTTATCTTACACGAATTAGCCTCACAAATTCCATTATTTTGGAATTATGAGAATTGCATTCATGCTTATGTAAAATCAAGAGAAACAAAAGATTATTTGAGAACCAGAGTAGAATTAAAACCGTTCGAGAGAAAACTGGATTTTTGGAATTTATCTGAAAATGGGAGTCTCGAAAAATTATTTGAAAATAGGAGTCTTGGAAATTAAATTTGAAAGAAATTGAAATTTTGGAGAGTTATGTAAAGATAGAATTTAAAATAAATAAATAAATGGATAAATAGAATAATAATAAAGATGATAATGATAATGATTAAACAAGTAAATGTGAAAATTGGAATTTTAGAAATTGAGAATTAAATTTGGAAATAGAGATTTTGAAGAATTTATTTAGAGATGGAATTTCGAAGATAAATAAATTAATAATAATAACGAAAATGATGATGATTAAATAAATAAATGTGAAAAATTGGAATTTTGGAAATTGGAAATTGAATTTAGAAATTGGAAATTTGAAGAATTATTTAGAGATGGAATTTTAAATAAATGGATAAGTGAATAAATAAATAAATGCAATAATAATAATAACGAAAATAATAATAATTAAATAAATAAATATGAAAATTGGATTTTCAAAAATTGTCTGAGAATATAATTTATAAATATTTGATTTAAAAAGAAAAAGAGTTTCGAAAATTTATTTGAAGGCGGCGTTTTAAAAATTAAATTCAAAATTGTGGAATTTTTAAAAAATTAAATTTAAAAATTTGGATTTTGGAAAATTAAATTTAAAATTAGAACCTTAGAAAAATATTTGGAGGATTGAGATTTGAAGAATTAAATTTAGGAAATTGGGACTTTGGAAAATGTTTGAAAAGGGAATATTTAAAAAATTAAATTTGGACATAAAAATATGAAGAATACAAAAAAAAAAAAAAAAAAAATGAGATTGGCAGTGGGTAGGTTGTGTTGGTGGTGATGATGGAAATTGAAGGACGGAAGGCAAGGAAATATCATGGATGGCTTTTACGGATAAAAGAAATAGAGAAAAAAAAAAAAAGTAATTATGAAAACTGGAAATGAAGACTTCTAAAGGCATCCTCATTAAATGCTGCCCCCACTTTCAGCATGTACTCATCTGCTGGGAGATCAAAAACTTTACCACCTATTTAAAGGAACAAAAGGCATGGAAGAAAAGCTGCAAACAGTCCACAGTTGATTCTCCTATTGGGCTCGGCAGTCAATCACAGAGCTCGTTCACATATTCCAATACACGTTCTTGTGTCTGATTTTGCCGGAGCTGGCTTTGCATCCAAACATATTCCGTAAACCAAAGAAAAGAGAAAACACAACCAGACTGTACACCGCAAAGGAGTGAAGAAAAGCGCGGAACCCATGGGATGCTCCCCCTTGAAATTCACCTGTGAAGCCTTGTATCACGGCAACCACCTCGGCAGATTCTGGAGGCAGTGGCGGTTCACGGCATTCCGGTGGCAAAGAGAACGAACCGTTGTAGGCGCCATCAAAGAGGCCGAAGGAGCCAACAAATGAATGGGTAGTGGGATGGCTGTGAGATGGGGGACTGAAACTGACAGTGGTGCAAGCATAGTGGGCGTCAACCGGAGGTGGTGGAGCTATGGCGCGCGAATGGGGCAACTCCATGGGTGCTAAGGTGTAGCGGGTGGTGTGTGGAGAAGAGGCGACAGTGATGGTCGCCAAGGAGATCAATAATGGTGATGGAATAACGGCGTTGTGCCATGGGTGTGACGGAGAGATTTGATCGTTGGATTCAAACGTTTGGGTTACATAGCAATACGGGCATCCAGGAGTATTCGTTTGTGTGAAAGGTGGTATACGGGGTTCTCTCAGGAACATCCCAACCAAGATGGCCAAACCAGCTTGCTGGGATACTCCCCAAACACAGCACAGACCAAAACAGAGCATAATTTATGATTCTATAAAAAAACCAAAAAAAGCAAACAGAAAGTATATGCAGACCAACTCCGATATGTATTGATCTCTAATGCCCACTCTCAATCATTAGAAACGAAAATAACTATCAGCGAAAGAAAGAAAGAAAGAAAGAAAAAAAAACAGAATGGTGTAAAAAAAAGAAAACAGAGCATACAATGGTTGCACCCGAATAGCTGCACTCGAGCGAGGATTGCTCCTCCAAGCACTTGAGTCCTGTCGCTTTTCCCAACCCCCTAACAGCTAGCTCAACCCGCCTCCTCGCTTGCTCTCCCAAAAATTCCCCCCAAACCCCGCTCCTCCTTTGCTCACCTTTTCAAAATGCCTCCCCCTTCCCTCTCCAAGAAAAACTGAAAAATCTCTCCCTAGCTCGCTCCGGAAGCCAACGAAAATATCTCCCTCCGCCACAGCCTGTAACCAGCCACCTTTTGTCTCAACTGTCCCCCCTTTCAAGCGGCTGTGTCTCCTTTCTGCTCAGACAACTCACCCATCAGTCCCATCTAGCCGCCCTATGCAGCCCATTCTCGGGTTGATGAAGAAGCAGGAAAGAAGGAAAAAGAAGAAAATAATAAATAAAAAAAAAACAAAAGAAAATCCTCTCATCTGAGGGGGTCTACAATACCATTTTTTATTTGTTTATTTTTTGCATAATTACCATATATTCCCCACCTATGATTGTCGTATGGTTCACACATCATTAACCATCTAATAAGAGAGATTAACATATTCTAGTCATTTTCATGCTAAAGAGGGTCCACAAGTTGCTGCCCATGCCAAAAAAATGAAGCAAAAGTTGACTTCAAATCTTGACTAGTTGCCACCAATTGTCCAAATTTGCCCCGAGGTTCATTCACCTTTCTTATCTTATGAATTGGTGTGAAGATAACTCTACATAAAGGGAGGAATGCTGATTGAAGAAGGGAGTAAAAATATGATGTCAAATAGAGTAGTAGATGTAGAAATGCAGTAGTAAAGAGGAAGAATATACAATCTTGTTGTAGTTCTTAATTTTTATTTATAAAGATTGTGTTTGGTTTTTAGAAAATGCAAGGGAAAGGACAAAAAAAAAAACTATGGAAAGTTATTTTCCTTAGTTTGGGTGACATGCGAAAATATGATGGAAAAAAATATGAAAGAAAATACTAAAGAAAATATTATAATATTTTCTTTTCTACTTTCCTTAAAATTAGTGAGGAAAATAAGAGAGAAAAAGAAGGGCAAAAGTTGGAGGAAATTTTATCAAGCTCACATTATCTTCTTCATCAAGTCTCCAATTCACCTAACTTCCTCTTCATCAGTGGTTATGGCTTCCCACCACCGTCAACCCTTTCAACAGCCACTACCATACTCCAACCATCTTCCAGTAACTCCAAAAACCAACCTTCTTTGAGTACACAAATTCCCATGGATAAATTGCATTCTTCAAATCTAGTCAATGTGTTCGAATACATGTCTTCATATCAGGTATGGATTGAATTCCTCTCTTAACCTCACACCTTGATGTTTTGTAGATGTAGGTCGTCTCCCAATGGACCTTTTTTTTTTTCTTTTTTTTTTTCATTTTTAGAAATCTTAACACCTGAATTTTGCAGATATGGAAAATTTGATACTACTCTTTGTAATTAGATTTCAATGTTTCTCTCGTGTTTGCATTTTTTAATTCATGTGCTTCCATTTGATTTTGACTATAAGAATTTTTATTTTTCATTTCATACTGTAAGACTTAATAGCAACAATGAGGACATTACATGTTTGAGGAATTACCTATAAGGGAATTTAACACACCAATGATGCTATTGCTATAACCAAAGAAAAAATAACTTAGAAAGCCAAAAAAAAAAAAGCATGCAGAACAAGTATAATAATAATATTGTGGATTGGGTATGACAAAATTATAGAAGAGAGAGCATTCTTGATGTGGTAGATTTGCAATTGAATGAGATTTTTAACAAGGAGCAAGATGTCCCTTCTGTGCAGCCTTTTATTTGACCTTATTGGGATTTGTCTTGTTATTTTGATGTTAGCTTGGGCAGTGAAAACTTCACGAACTAAAGCTATCAACTTGTCCTTTGCCACTAGATAGTTTCTTTCTTAATAGAAATGTAGTAAGTATTCTTAGCAAATACAACTTGGTTTGGTGGTATAGTTTTTCCTCAATACTTTATTATCATGATAGAACTTGGTAAATGTCTCTTAGATCAATTCTGTGAAGTTTACAAATTCCCTCTTAAAAATTCTAAACAACTTATCTAACTTTAGAAGCCTTCTTAATTAATACACAATCAATTACAAATGTTCAAAAGATCATTCTCTCTTACAGTAGCTCTTTAGATTATTCTTGCAAAATTTCCATTGTTGTGGAAGTCTTTAGTGCATGCATGCAGTTAATCGACTTGAAGCATTTTACTAAGAAGGTGCTTGACATAAACCTCTATATTGAGCTAATAAGAAATTCCATCAACTTCAAACTTGATTACTTTCATTTGACCCCCAAATCTTCAATTTCCATCGTTTGATGGATAAGCCTAACTAGCCTTGGAAAATAGTTCATAGGCAACCCCATTAGCATTTGTCTCAAATTATACTGGAAAAAGGTCTCCATATACTATTTGTAAATGTCCCCAATAGCAAAACTTGTCATGCATGTGCCATTGGTTCTTTTTACTTGAATTACTTTATTTTTTTGGTAGTGCAGTGAAACTAGAGATCAAACTAGTTTAAGTATTTGGCTTATGAAAGGTTCGACCTAGATCACTTACTAAAAGTGGATTGGCAAACAAACCCAAGTAGTAGATGAGTGGGACAAGTATAATTGCTTGGATTTTGGAGTGTTATGGGGAATCTTGAGGCTTTGTGAGTCAAACCATGCTCATCCAAAGCCAACTTAGTGGGGCTAAAATTTGATGTTGGAGGCCTAGAGCCTAACTCCCATGGCTTTATTACAAATTAAAAGTTGCTTATGGCATAAGCATGATCTAAAATTTAAAGTCCTTTTATTGTGGGACTTAATAATGATGATAATATAATTTCAAGTCACAAGCACCCAATATGTCAATAATACTACTCATTGACTTACTCCCATTAAGAAAATAACCCACCGGTTTGCTCCTACACATTATTTTAAAATTTTTAATTGTATTATTTGTAAAAAAAAATATATACTTTTATCTAAAACAATTTGATCATTTTGGTTATGTGGTCAATGTGGAGAAAAAAACATATAGACTCAATATTTTGGTCTAGATTGAGTTAACTAAACTGAATTAAACTAATATTAAGTTGGATTAGTTTGAGTCAATAAATGAATTTTTTATACTTTAGTTAAAACCAATCAACTCCTATTTGATTCTTGGATTGGTTATAATCCAACCCAGCTAAATGTATCTATCCCTAACTTCATGTTCTTGTCACAAATCCTTTAGGCTACCCCATTGACTCTTGATTTATATAACAATTCAAAGAAAGATAATCTTAACATCCATTTGATAGATTTCTAAACTCAATATGGAAACTAATAATATCAAATTTCTATTTGATGTTATTGAACTAAAGCATAAATATCAAATTCCTTAAATCCCTTTTATCTACTTAATCCATTAATGTATGCAACATTTCTTTGGAACTTTTTTCTACTAAATAAACTATAAATTCATGGATAAAAGATTTCTCTATTTAACTCCTACCGTATCACCTTGTATCATTGTCTTTATTGCTTGATTTTCCATTTTAAACATTTTTTTCCCTTTTGAAAACTATTTGTTCCATTGTACTTTGAATCTTTTATCATCAAAGATGTAAAAACTCACAACATTCATTGATTTAGTAATTGTATTATATTTTAAGTCTAAGAAATACAATTGTGAACTCTCATTTTTCATGTGCGTCCCCACTTGATGGTGAAACTTGTTTTTGTTATAAAAAAACTAATTTTTTTTTTAAAAGTTGGAGTCGTCACTCTTTTTTTTAAAAAAAGAAAAAGAAAAAGAAAAAGAAATAAAGCCCTATTGTTACTCTTTTTTTAAAGAAAATTAATGTGAGTAAAAACAGAGTCTGTATCTAGAGGTCAAGTTACCTATTGGGAAGGTACAATAGGGTAGCACCCCTTTAAGCCTTAAAAAGGTTTCTAGTAAGCACGTAAAAGAGAATTATGACAATTAATTAATTAGTTATGAATACTGGAAAAAAAATGAATAATACAAGTACATGGAATAATGCAAAAGCAAATTATAAGGATATGTAGAAATGATACATGAGAAATGCACAGAATAATTTATTAGAAAGATTTTATTATTTCAAATGTCATAATACAATTTCCATAAAGTTTCAAAGAATTCTTTTATTTTAAGAACAATTTCTAATTAGTGATTTGAATTCATTTATTCACAAGGCTTCAATTTATTACAAAACATTTGATTTGGTTTACAAGAAATGATTTTTGTTTACCTTATTAATAAGATGGGTGAATTTTACTAATTTATTTTAAAAAGTGTTTTGATTCAATCTTTATTTATTTATTTTTTTTAAAAAAATCTACAAACTTAAAGAAAGATATTTACAAGTTTATAAGAAGGAATTTCAACCCAATTTTATTCAAAAAATATATTTATTTTTATTTTACCTAGAAAAAGATTCTTTATTACTAATTTATTTAGAGAGAATTTCACAAATTTGTTCCCAATGATTCCAATTTTATTAAGAAAGAATTTTGGATTTCATCTAGTAGGAGATTAGTTTACCAATTTATTAAAAAAAGGTTTTTCAGTTCGATTTAAAGGTTTACTCATGATATTCTTATTTAAAAAAAATTCTTTAAGACCTCTATTTATAAAAATTACTTTTAATCCCTTTCTTATCAAGGAAAGAGAGGTATATTTAAAAATCAATTTTAGATGATTTTATTAAAATTAACTTTTTGGACAATTTTATTTTAAAATCAATTTTTCTAGAAAATTTTGTTAAACAAATGAATTTCTAGACAACTTGTTATTAAAAAAAAAATTTTGAATTTTTATTTTTTTATTTTTAGATTCTTCTAAAAATATTTGTTTGAACTTTCTATTAAGAAAACTTTCTTTTATTAAAAAGAATATTTTTTGAATTGTTATTTCATTAAAATAAGATTGTTGGAGTATTTTATTTTATTTGAAAAAAGATTTTTGAACCTTTTATTTATTTATTTATTTTAAAATTCTAATCTATTTCTTTTATCAAAACAAAATTTTTGGACTATTTTATCTAAAAAAAAATGTCTAAAACGTATTTTTATTAAAAGAAAATTTTGGGTTCCTTTTTCTTATTTAATGGAAATGTTTTAGTGAACCTATTTCATTTAAAAAAAAAAAATGATCTTTGGATAACTTAGGGCCTGTTTGGCAGTGTTTTTTTTTTAAAAAAAAATTTAATTTTTTTTTTCAAAATAAAGAACAAAAAATAGTTTTTATTTTTTTATTTTACATAAGAGTGTTTGGCAAGATGTTTTAAAAATAGTTCCCGAATCAAATCTACATAGTGAAGATGAAGAATGAAATCACAGATGTGTTGTAAACCTATGATCTTTCGCTCGATGACTCGAACCTTGATCTTCAGACACTTCCGGTGGGGAGGAAAATAGGGTGAAGGTTATGGCTCTTTATCTCTCTGGATGGCGGAAGACAAAAAACTATGGAAGCCCTAACCCCTAGAGGATATTTATAGGGTTCCTAAGTAGGCTTAAGTGACTTGCGCCCACATGTGCTTGGGTAACTTAATCCAACCCAAAGTGGGTCCTAATTGATTAATTAACCCAATAAGGCCTACTAATTAATCAATTAGCCCAATCCAGAGACCTTGTTCACTTACCCCTGTGCAATCTTACTTAATTACCAAAACGCCCTTATGCACAAAAGTGAACCTAGAGCCAATCTGACCCTCATAACCCATGCCAATAAGGTAAATCAGCTTAGAGCGGGGACCACTAGGACCCATAGGAATACTAGCTCCCTTAGAATCCAATTCTAAAGTTGATTCAACATCCCACTACAAAGAATCAACTGAACTCCAGTATCCTATGTATATAACAACGAGACACCAAGTGCTCGAGTCTATGACTTGCTATCCATTGTGTTCAGTCTCCCCATGAGCTGGTGTCGATAGTCTAACTAGGTGAAAGCTATCATCCTTTCAAGATTACCTCTACCATCCTTGAGTTACGAATCCTCCTATTGTGTGTTCAATTTACGTATCTTAACTCTCAAAGAGTCTAAGTCAAGTTCCACTTAAGGAACTACTATGCCCATAGTTTCCATGAACACACCTCCTTATGACCACCCAAGGGGATACACTATCTCAATCCCAGAAGATATCATGGTGCCTCTATTGAGAATACCTATTTCTATCAGTTTCCATTAGCAATGACCTAATCCATAGGGAATATATGATCAGCTTACAATCTCACCCGTAGATCAAAGTCATTGCTAACTTTAGCACAAGCTCAATATTCTCTTAAGATTGAGAGACAGCATAATGAAGCGGCTTTGTGAGGTCATGACTACTCGATAGACTTAAGTCATGACTCATCGTAGGTCTTGTCCAATATGTAACCATACACACTAGTGCACTCGCCATGGGAAAACCATCCCGATAGCCAAGACCAGTCATCCCTCCAATTAGGAGGTGGTGCCCTACAACCTCTAATGGGCTGCTTAGACCCATGAACCAGTTGTGAACAAGTCATCTATTTGTAAGGAACCCATGACTTAGATCTTCTATGCAACTCCTAATGCACCTAAGTCACGTACAATGCAAAAGATGTTGGTAAGAATGCTCGTATGGTATAATACATGGAATAAGGATCGATAAAAGTGAAACTAGCACATCGTTAAATAAATAATGAATTCTAAATTTATTACATTATGTCATGCTTTTAAGGGCTCTATCCTAACATTCTCCCACTAACCCTCAAAGCATCATGCCTATAAAACATGCCAGATACTTATCTAAAACCTATGTTATCCTTATGACCATCAAAGACTCTCCCTAACAATGTCTTGGAGAAGAGATCCACTAGGTTTTTCACAGAAGGTATCTTGTCAACCATCATGTCACCCTTTAAACTATCTCAACACTTTAGAGCACAAACACATAATTTCTCGTTCTCCTAAGGTATTTGAGTATATGCTTGACAGTTGTCCAATTTTTTAGACCTGGATTAGACTGATATCTACTCACCATACCCACTGCAAAGCAAATATCTGGCCTAGTACATATCATCAAATATATAAGACTACCCACTATAGAGGCATAAGGTATTAACTGCATGCACTCTTTCTCCTCGAGTGTTTTAGCACACTAATCCAGAGAAACGGGAATTCCATGCTTAAAAGGTAATAAACCTTTCTTGGAATCCTGCATCACATACTTGACCAAAAGCTTATCTATGTAGGTAGCTTGAGATAGTATTAGTTTCCTATTCTTGTGGTCCCTAAGGACCTTAATCCTAAGAATATACTATGATTCTCCTAGATCCTTCATCTAGAATTGAGTAGACAACCAGATCTTGACCGATGACAATAGCCCTACATCATTACAAATGAGTAGAATGTCATCAACATACAAGATCATAAAGACCACCATGCTTCCCTGCACCTTCTTGTACACACAAGACCCTTTGCTATGAAAATGTCTGGTTACATAATATAGATGTTAATATCAAGATAATCATTTAAGAAAACTATCTTGACATCCTATTGCAATATCTCATAAATGAGATACACCACAATGGGTAGGAGTACTCTGATGGATTTAAATATGGCTATTGGTGAAAAGGTTTCCTCTATTCGAAACAATGTTTCGAACTATAACCTTTAACTACAACCTAGCCACATAAATATCAAATTTTCCATCTACTCCTTTGTTCCTCTTGTAGACCAACTTACACTTATGGGTTTTATTCATTCAGGTGCTTCTACAGGAACCCAAACTACATTAGAAACATAAGGATTCTAACTCTGCCTCCATAGCTTTTCGCCAAAGATGTGCATCCACATCACTCATTGCTTTATCGTAATCTATAGGATTGATCTCGTGTTTCTTTAGAATGACCTCGAAAGACTTTCCCAAATACATGAATCGGTCTGGTTGTTTAACAACCTTCCCACTACTACAAGGCATTCGTGTACTAGAAATGGGAATGGTTGTTACTGGATCCATAGTATCTTGTGTATAGTGGGACTATCTTCTAGTATTCTCCAATTTATATCATTGTTTGCCTTATTACATGTCATATAGTCTTCATAAAAAATCTGGTACTTGTAACAACAAACACCTTCTGATAATCTTGACTATAAAGTAATAAACCCTAAATCCTCTTAGATATCTTATAAACTGATACACCTCTTTAGAAAAAGAGGTATTATATAGCCTTGAAGACATATCCCCAATGAATATGGGAACTAATGAGAAACTAATCACTGATCTCACTATGTTTATCAAAGTTCAATATCTTCTTTCCATTACTTTATTTTGTGATAGAGTCCTTGGTGCACACAACTAGGATATCATCTCATGCTCCATATGGAAAGGATCAAACCTACTAGACACACTACCTCGATCTAATTGAAGTGTCTTGATATGTTTACCCAATAGGTTATTCGATTCCACCTTAAATTCAATGAGTTTATCCAAGGGATCAGATTTCCTATCTACATATCCAAGCCTAGAATGTTTATCAATAAAATAATCAAACACCCATACTCTCCATATATAAACACAAAAAGGGTCATACACTTGAGTATGCACTAGCTCCAAACATTCCTTGGTTCCATGCTCTTTAAAAATAAATGTGCCCCTTCGCCATTTTACCATCTATATAAGATTCGTAGATTAAAAGATCTTCTGGAATAAGAAGGTCCAGACTTAATGAGTATTTGGATCCTATTTAGATTAATATGACATAGGCATTAGAAGCCAAATGTTTGATTAGTGCTTGGTTATTTCTTTTAGTGAGATCTGACTATTCTCATTTATTGACAAAGTGATAATGGAGTCTCACACAAAAAGGTAGTACCTCTCACTAACTTGCACAACTAATCTTGCAACTGAAACTAAGGTAAATACAATCCCATCATGTGACATTCTCACTTGTTGAAAACCTTGTAAATAATTATAGATAGTAGGTCTAGAATCTATCCACACAATTGGTGAAATCCACCACTATTTATATAATGACGAGAATATGATGTGTGTTTGCCTATCCTTAGGCACTCTGAGCATTCCTTTTCTAGTGTCCTAAAAGGTCACAAAGGAATCAATGCCCATGAGTTTGTTCTCTCATTATTTTTCTTGAACTTTCTTTATTTGGTGTTGTTCTTCTTCTTCTTAGTAGAAGAGCTTGAAGAACCTTGACTTCCATATGAACACCCTTCCACTCTTTGAGAATCTTCTTACCCATCCCAAAATAATTTGGTAAGATCTCTAAGATAACATGAATCCTGGTGTTCATAATAGTCTTAAGGGAAACTTGTTTAGTTAACTTCCCCTTATCACTAAATAACCCTTGCAACTTTGAAGAAAATATCGTAGACTACGACAATAGACATGTGTTGCTTTTGCAACACATTATCTAAAGACCCAAGTATGAGAGGCTTAGTCTTTTGATCCGTCTTATGCCACCTTTGATATGCTTCTCTTACTTTATGATAGGTTTATTCAAAGGAAATAACAAACTCTACCAAAAACAGCTTCTATGCAATTAATACTATATCCAGATTATTTCCAATCTAAAATTAGGTCTAATTTAAATAAAAAATAAAAGGTGATAGGTTAAAGACATGATATCCATAATAAAAATAATAATTCCATCCCTTATTAAAAGGAATTGAGCATTCAAGGCAAATTGGTAATTAATTTAGCAAAACTTTAGTGCTCTCAAACTACATGTATCCATGCAAGGTAACCTGGTATCATAAGAATCAAGCTTACTTTAGGCAGGTTATGACTCTTATTACTGGTAGAGACCCTCTCTAATTACTCAACCTGCCTTAAACTTCCAAAGGTTATCCTAAGGCATTGATCAACATACCTTTATGTTGAGCCCTTAGCCTATGCAAGTGGGACCACTTTAGGTGATTCTGCCACTTCATGCCTACCACTTGACATCAATGTTACCAAGTGAAGAGTTCTATCTTTAGGATTGGCCACTCCCACTACAAACATATATAGTCTTGTCCATAAAGGATAGTCCATGTCCCTTGATTCCTTGGGCCATCCCATCTTTAGGATGGAAATCAAAATGGGCTCGATCTTGGAGGCTATGGGCTTGCCTATGGCTTGCTCCTACTTAATATTTTGGAAGAGAGACTTCAAGATAATTTTGGTAACTATCTTAAAATAAATTATCTGTCATCAAAATTTCCAAAACTTTTATTTATTACTTGAATTGGGACTCCTATGCCAAATAAAGATATCTTTCATATTCCTTTTCAAATTAAACGATTTTCTCTTTCTTTTAGGGAGGGAAAGCCTGGAGGACCAGTGTAGGTGTCATTCTCGTGCTCTCTAGGGGGGAGATCTTGGAGAACTACCTAACCCCCCAAAAAAAAAAAAAAGTACAAAAAAAAAAAAAAAAGTCCCAAAAGGAATTTGAAATTCCAAACGACAACAACCAATTTCTCAAATAAATAATAATGGAAATAAAACTCATGAAAATTTATTCTTTTAAGAAAATCCAAAATTACCATTTTAATTTTTTTTATTTGAAACAATATCTTGGTAAGCTATCTTAATCATTAATCATCTATCATATATTTTTCCAAAAATAATTTATTTTTTTGTTTTAGAATCTTGTGCTAAATAGGAAAGATTTTATTTCACAAAGACTTGAAAAACTAAAACTTCTTCCTTAAAATAAAAAGATTCTTAGAGATTTTAAAATTGAAAAATCAAATTAAGGAATTTAAAACATGAATTAAATATTTTATTAAACAATGTATGCAAGTAAAAAAATCCTTAACAAATTAGTATCTACAACAATTACTACTTTTATGGCATAATTTATGATTTTATTTTTAATAACAAATCACTTTTGAAACATTAGTAATTAATAATTAAAAATAATAAATACATAGTGAGATTATTTAAAAATAAAATAATCAATTATTAATTAAGATGTGGTTGGATACTTTACAAAGAAAACTTTTTATGTATATAATATATTACTATTATATAGTGTATTTTTTATTTTGTAAAATAGTAACATAGTAGTTATGCATATAGTACAATATATCATACGATATAATAATTAACTTACAATATATATTTATTAAAAATATATGATATCTTTATACACACAAATTATATTTGGAATTCTAGATCAATGGAATGCCTTTAGAGAAACTAGACTATTTATTTGATAGATTCCAATAGTAACAATTTTTTAAAAACTAAGCAATAATTAAAAAATATTCCTACTAGCTTAAACTAGGTAATTAAATATTAATATAAATTTACTTTTTGAGTGAACTAGCTTAAGGGTTGAAATTTGTGTTGGTAAGTCATATTTATGTTGTGTCAATCCCGACACGAATAATAATCTAGTTAAAAATGTAAACCTAAAATAATACACAATTACTAAACAAGTAACATGTCATATAACTCATTTGTCCCATTTAATAATTAGGTCTTTTCATTTAATAATCAAGCTAAGTTAGGTCATGTGTTAATTTATATGACTAATATGTTTATGACTCAACTGACCTATTTATTTAAAATCAAATTTAAAATGTGTCAAATATGGATTAAATATTTTAAAGTTATAATTAAACTAATCAACACAATTATTAAATGAATTAATTGATGTCAAATTTTGTTATGCGGTCACCATGAATTTGACTCAAACTCAATTATACTCAACTCAAACCCATAAAAAGCATGTTAGATTCAAGTCTTGTTGATGAAATGTATCAAATTTTATCATCCTTAAACAAGCCTGATGTTGAATGATAACAAATTAGAGGACTATAGTTTATTCATAGCTAATATAAATTTAATTCTAGACTTCTGGATTAAAGTGAAAACTTCGAAATTGACCTAAAATAAAAGTATGATTAATAGAAAACATTGGAATAATGCTGAAGTGTAATACTTGAACCAACATCAATAAAATAATGATCAAAATGAGATTAGAGTGCTACATCCTTCTTTTTTTTTTTTATTTCTTTCTATTGTATTTCAAACGAAAATATCAAACACCATAAAACACTATAAAGGTAAATCATATAATAATTTATGATATATTTCAATTACTTTTATAACTATATTTTTTTATAAAAAAAAATTGTTAAAAAATGTATACAAGTATAAAAATTCCTTTACAAGTTAGTAGCTACAGTAGTTACTATTTTAAGGTATAATTTATGATTTTATTCTTAATAACTAATCACTTTTAGTACATTAGTAATTAGTAATTAAAATAATAAATGCATCATGAAATCATTAAAAAATAAAATAATCAATTATTAATAAAGATATGGTTGGATACTTTACAAAAAAAAAGCTTTACACATACATGTTTTATTTTGTAAATAGTAATATAGTAGTTAGGCATATAGTATCATATATTATATCATATAATATTTATCTTGCAATCATATATTTATTAATAATTATATACCTTTATAAACAAAAGTCATATTTGGAATTTTATGTAAATAAAATGTCTTTATAGATGCTAGGCAATTTATTTGATAAATTCCACTTTGAACAATTATTTAAAAACCAAGTAATAATTAAAAAAAAATTCTATTATTTTAAACTATGTAATTAAAAGTTAGTATAAGTTTACTTCTTAAGTAGACAAGGCATGATTTTGAATGAGAACAAATTAGTGGGTTGTAGCTTATTCATAACTGACTTAAATTCAATAATATTTTAGAGTTGTATAGATAAGTTTTACCTAATATAATAAAAATCATTTAGTATTATTTATATTTGGGTAACATCATATAATAATATTGAAATTTAAATAAATTTATATTATGGGATATAATCTTACATGTCCTGAATTATTTGTTGTTATTATTTATATAAAAAAATATAAGTAACATATTACAATATAATAATTAATTGCTCAAATAAATTGAAAGTGCATAATTTTCTGAACAAAATGAATTTAATTATTGAATTAAATGAACTCCTACTAATTGAATGTTTTTTTTTAAAAAAAAGATGTGATATCTCCTAAGATTTAACTTTGTACTATACTTGATCTTCCTTATTGACTTATTTTTCTTAATTGAGTTTTAAGTTCACTCTTATCTATTATTCCACTTTTTAAGTATAATTGATATTAGTGAGGGGAAATCGAGATAAGAAGGGTTTCCTTTGAAAACAGCTTTGCAATTAATTATTTAGGAGTTTTAAATTAAGATTAAATTTAGTATTGATTTCTAAAACTCTTTAAAGTGTTTGGGATGATCTTCGAATTTATTATTTAGATATTTTTAATTAGTTTTGGGTTAGAAATTTATAATTATTTTTATTTATGCTCTAATCATTGTTATGAATCGATCTGAGGAAGTTGTCAACTAATTACTTATTGGATTTGCTCATAAACGTCATTCATGTGTTGGACGCTTGGGTTTGATAAGTGAAATGACCATGGTGTCTTTAATCTTCGGGGGTCACAATTAATATATCTGAAAAACTATTTTCTAAAATATTTTTGAAAAATGGTTCATTGTTTTGAAATCAAAATAGTAATTTTCATATTTAAAAAATAGAAACACAAATTTGAAAATAAGGAGAAAATAATCTTCATTTTCAAGAAATGTTTCTTGTTAAGGTAAAAATAGACATTCAAAATAATTTAACCAAATATTGCATAAATATGTATAATATGGAGAAAAAAATTATATTAAAGCTCCACAAATAGTAGGGAATTTATTCCAAAAGTTTAAAACGAAATGTGAGGGAAAAAAAAATCGTGTGAAAAAACAGGAGAAAAAAGTGAAAAAAAATAAAAGAAGTTTAAATTAACTTGATCAAATTTTCACGTCTTAAATTTTATTCATCATTTTTTCTGTTTATAAATAATTTAAAAATATATGAATCTTTACATAATTTATTTGTATAACGATTTTTCTTCGTATATGGTACAATAAACCAAACAAGGAAGTTTGAATTATTTCTTATTTTACTTTTCCTTTTTATTTTTTCTTTTTTCAGATAATAGTTTTTGTAAGCCGGCTATATATTGTATTTGTTCTGAAAATTGTTATTTTTAAATCTATAATTATTTATTATTATTATTATTTTTTAAAAAGGTGGAGATCCTATGTTTGAAAATGTTTGAATGTCGTCTTTTCCGTTTAAACTAAACTCTATGTGTCTTTTCACCTGTCAGGCTGCCCCCAAGTCCTGTGCTTAACCCTCCTTCAGTTTTATGGACAATCTTCTAATCCTTTAACCTAAGCTTTTGTTTCAACAACTGAGGACTTAATTGTGATGAACTAGTAAGAAGCGTTTGGCCAGCATCACCACCAACAGATAAAAGGGGTATGGTCCTAACAGCCTGTACTGATATACGAAAACAGAGCATCTGCAATTAATAAACTAGTCTCGTGTGATCTTGAATCAAAATCGAAGCCGGCATGGAGGAAATATGCAAAGGAAACCAATATTTATTTGATGGTGCATGCAATTTATCTGTGCACTGTCTTATCAAGATTAAAGCCGGTATGGAGGAAATATGCAAAGGAAACCAATATTTATTTGATGGTGAGCATGTTGAATGATTTCATGGCTTACCTAATTTTAATATTCGAAAAAAAAATGATTTGAATGTCTGGATTGACCCTCCAATTGGGCAAGGAATTTTTGATCGGCCTAATTTCCATTTTCAATATATACAAATTTGGAAACCTAAACCTATGGATTGTTTCTTCCCTATAATGGAATCCTATATTCCTTCTCAAAGCAGCGCTGACTTTTCCCTTCCTACCAAATACAAAGAGAAAATCTTGACTAGTCTTGATAAGGGTACTTTATATGTACGAGGTCAAAGTTTTAAAAGTATTCTACATATATTTTAGATTTATTCTAAAATAATGTGTTTGAGCAATTTCTTGGTCAATTCTCATAGTCAAACTTGTATTTTGAATTAGAGAATTCAAGAGATTCTAAGAAACTCGTCTTCTACGATGCACAACCTGATTGAAGGTGGCTGTGAGAAATTTTCACAATTGGTAGCATTCTTCAGGCATTTGGTTTATTTAAATTTCGGTAAGAAATCAAATATCATACACAACGTGCTCTTTGAAGTGGTCCTGGAAGAACGTTCAAAACCAATACACATTCAAATTACTTCTCTTATATTGATACGCGGCGGCGAGGAATTGTTGTACCCCAGGAAAATCATCTTGAATAGATTATGAATTATATATTAAAGAAATACACCAAAAGTTCGACAGAAACCGGCTGTTCAGCTTCCACCTCCAGCCTCTATAAATACCTTTAAGAATTCATCTATTCATGTCAAAGAGAAGATAAATCGTGCTTATTAGAAATAGTAAGAAAATTGAAGGAGTTGTGTTTAGGACAAGAGAAGAGGCTTTTACTCCAAAGAAGATGTGGCTGATCATGAAGGTTTTCCTCTTGCAAATTTTAGCGTTTCTGCTTTTTGGTGGTGGCATCCATTGCCAAGCTTCAACTCGTCGGCTTACTTTTGTGGTAAATACTATATATGATTCTTTCCTTAACACCACCTTCTGATCATAATATTTAGGGAGTAGTATGTATGACCCTCATGGGGCCTTCAAGTACCCTAGTGTGGTTGGGTCGTTCATGCATGCTATCAATTTCTAATTGGTTATACACTTGCATGAATGGATCGATGCAACTATTCATGCATGTAATATTTCTTTCGGGATGAGGTTGCATGGTTAACTTTTAATTGGTTGCAGGTGAAGGAAGCTTCATATACAAGGCTTTGTAGCACCAAGAACATCTTAACAGTAAATGGACAATTTCCAGGACCAGCTATATATGCTAAGAAAGGAGAGACAATCATTGTTGACGTTTACAATAGGGGAAAAGAAAATATCACCATTCACTGGTAGGTCTTATGCGTGTCTCATAGAAAGATAGCAGTCGGCAGCATGCCTGCATGACATACATTCTTTTATTTCTAAGAGGGGGCTGCAATGTATTGCTTTGCAAATAAAGTTAAATTTAAAACAATATTTTAGGGTTATTTGCATCAGTTCCATTGAAATACAGTTGTTGCCTCTTGTTACTATGATAATATGTTAGTCCGAAAGTTAGTACTAGTTTTAACGTATAGTTATTGTTTTGCAGGCATGGGGTGAACATGCCTAGATATCCATGGACAGATGGTCCCGAGTATATCACACAATGCCCAATTCAACCAGGGTCAAAGTTTAGCCAGAAGATCATCCTTTCCTCTGAGGAAGGCACTCTATGGTGGCATGCTCACAGTGACTGGACCCGAGCCACAGTTCATGGAGCTATAATCGTTTATCCCAAGAATGGAACCAAGTATCCTTTTCCCAAACCTAACGCAGAAATTCCCATCATATTAGGTATAAGTGTAGTTACTTTTAAAGGTTAATTTGCATATCATGAATTAACCAACAAAGCGAAATCTAAATTATTGGAGTTGTTGAAATGCAGGACAATGGTGGAAGAGTGATGTGAATGCGGTTCGAGATGAAGGGCTTGCAAGCGGAGCTGACCCCAATGCCTCTGATTCTTTATTGATAAATGGACAACCCGGTGATCTATATCCATGCTCAAAATCAGGTATAAAGTTTAACTTCCCATTTTAAAATTGTACACCGATCTCATTTTCTTGTATGTTAACCATATTACTTTTTCTTATTAACATCAACACATTTAAAACTTAATGCTAAGAAAGAGGAATATAGCTATGAGGATGGTAGAGCCATGATTTAACACAAGAGAAAAGGCTAGCTAGTCCAAATATAATTTTGAACTATGGAGCCAAATTTACACCCCTAATCAATCAATCACTTCATAATTGGTGGATCCTCATGGAAATTTTTTCCTTTTCTTTTCGCTAGTCCTAAGTCTACAAATTTCCCTTTGTAATTGCAGGCACATTCAAGCTAACGGTGGATCATGGAAAGACCTATCTACTTCGCATAATCAATGCTGCCTTGCACGAGGCTCTCTTCTTCTCAATTGCCAAGCATAAAATGACAGTGGTTGGAACAGATGGTAGCTACACGAAACCGTTGACACAAGATTATATCACAATATATCCTGGCCAAACCTTCGATGTCTTACTAGAAGCTAACCAACGCCCGGATCACTATTACATGGCGGCTAAAACTTATTCCATTGCTCCGGTAGCTCAAAATTTTTATGATAACACAACCACCACAGCTATTGTACAGTACAGGGGATATCACACTCCATCTTCACCTCCCTCCTTGCCTCATTTTCCTGAATATAATGACACAAATGCATCGGTTCAGGTCATGGCCGGCCTCCGAAGCTTAGCAGATGCAGAACATCCTTCCAATGTCCCATTAAGCCCGAGCACTAAACTGATTTACACTGTTTCTGTAAACTCGTTCCTATGCCCCAATAATTCCTGTGCAGGGCCCAATGGGACGCGGTTCTCCGCAAGTATAAACAACATAAGCTTCCAATCCCCTACAATTGACATACTACAAGCTTACTATTATAACATCAGTGGTGTATATGGAGATAAATTTCCTAGCGTTCCACCACTGGTGTTCGATTTTACAGCTGATTATCTTCCATTAGAGTATCAGACGCCGGAAAACGGAACAGAAGTAAGGGTGCTCGAGTATAACTCCACAGTGGAGATTGTTTTTCAAGGGACAAACTTGGTTGCAGGGACACACCACCCCATGCATCTCCATGGATACAGTTTCTACCTTGTTGGATGGGGATTTGGGAATTTCGATAAAAATAAGGACCCTTTGCGCTATAATCTGGTGGATCCTCCCCTTCAGAGTACCATCTCTGTTCCTACGAATGGTTGGGCTGCAATCAGATTCGAGGCATCCAACCCTGGTATGTTGCAAGCACTCATGTCCTCTATTAAAAAAAACCCTTGAAACTGCCAACCTGCATAACAAGGAAATAATTTTTCTTAATATTGCAATAAATTAGATGTAATGTTGGTATATTTTCTGTGTTGCAGGGGTGTGGTTCATGCACTGCCATGTAGAACGCCATTTGACTTGGGGCATGGAAACTGCGTTCATAGTGAAAAATGGTAAACACCCAGAAGCTCAAATGCTGCCTCCGCCATCCGACATGCCACCATGTTGAAGCTGCAAAGAATTAACATGCCCAAGATTTCATTGATTGTTTGCATTATTCAGATTTCATTATTTATTTTTTTGTTCAAAAATGTTGTAGAATATTGTAAAGTTGTAGATTTCATTATTTATTTTTTGTTCAAAAAAATTGTAGAATATTGTAAAGTTTTAGATTATTGTGTCTGAGATTATTATATAATTTGTCATTTTCTTGGATTGTTAAAAGTCTACAAAGATAATGTTGTAGAATAATCTTTGAGATATGCAATGGTGGAATTTGCCATGGAAGTCTTGATTTGACAACTTTTGCCCATTCCAATTTTATTCAACGTGATAAAATATCATGTTGTATTACAAAAGTTTGAAATTATCTTTCATTTGACATTTTTTACTTATCTATATTTTATTCCAAATCTATAGAAGGTAAGGTATCATATTAATAATTAAAAAAATTATAAATGATATAGTTTAGAGTAATTGGATTATTCAAATATTTTAAAATTAGACTACCATCTAAATGGATACTTGTGAAAAAGGTCATGAAATGATTTGTTTTATTTTTACTTTTACAACTCAAAATATTTTGCAAATAAGAAAATTTTAATGAAGTCTTACACAATTGAGATAAAATCAGTTTTTTTCTATTTATTTATTTCAAATTAAAATAAGCACTTTTTTCCTAAATTTAAAATAATGGATATATAATTTATATTTTTACCTCCTATTTTAGTAACAATATCACAAGACTACACCAAGATAAAGGAAAAAAAAAACATAAAAAATAAAAAATCTTCCATTTCCATTGCATGGGGACAAATTGAGTCTAACAAGGAACTCCAAGTCTATTTTTAGTGATTTAATTACTTTTCAACCCTCATTTTTTTAATTTTTATTTTTTACATTAGAGCAAACCCTTTCCTGCTTCCTTAATTTAAATAACTAGTAAAAACTAATCATTTTTTATTTTTTATTTTTTAAATGTAAGTTAAAAAAAATATTTAGAAATTATTTTAAGTGATTTTTTGGATTTTTAAAAGTGATTTTCATATATATATATATATATAAATTTTATTTGGATTGACTTTTAAGAGTTAAATAAAAGTTTTTATACCTATTGAATTATTTTTTAAAAAGAAACTTATAACTTTAAAAAAAAGGTTTCATGTAGAAGTCATAAAAATGTTATTTCTTATAAGAATTTTATAATTCTATTTTTGTTTATATAAGAAGTTCTTTCATCTTTAATAAAACTTTTACAATATCAATATTTCTCCTAAAAAATTATTACTTTAATTTTGATTTTAATTTTCAGTTAAAGAAAAAAATATGAAGCTTTCCCGAATTTGACCTTACCATCCACCTTATTAGTTTATATAAGAAAGTGTCACTTTTTAATATTTAGAAGGGCTTTTATTTATTTATTTTTAAATCATTCCCAAATGAAATTTATAAGAAACAAAGAAAAAGTTTGCTCCAATGTTAGAAAGAAATACAATTTTTAAAACGTGGATTGAAGCGATTATAGAACTTTGTTACATATTTAAAATTAGGATCTCCTAACTTCTTACAACTCCAATCTCCAATATCCATTCTTTATTTAAAATCTAACATAAGGAATGGTTGTCTACTCATAATGCAGGACATGAAATATAATTTTGTTTTAGGCAACATCAAATTCAATGCATTAAAATCAAAGAGCAAGTGAGGATCCAGATTTCTCCTTGTGCATGGTATTTGACAGTGGTCCATATGAAATTTATTTCTAGTTAAAGCATTTTTATTATATAATTTTAGATGTGTTTGCTTTTTTATTGAATAAAAAAAGCTAAAATATTTGATTTTTTTCTATTTAATTAAAAATAATCTGTTAATATCAACCAACATAACTAAACTAAGCCTATTAATAGTAAGTTCACTTTAATTATGTTGGTTGATATCAACATGTTACTTTTAGTTGAATAAAAAAAAAAAAATCAAATATTTTAATTTTTTTCTATTCAATCAAAAAAATAAACACCATCTTAGTGTTAGAAATATCCTTTGTATTTCAAATCAAAATTAAAGGACAACAACCTATTTATTTCAATAATACAATAATACAGTTATTATTTTTATAGCTAAAAATCAGCTTATCATTTGAGCAAACACATTTAAACATACATACATACATACATACATATATATAATGCCAATATCATTATTTTAGGCTATGGAATAAATCTTTCATGCAATCATTTCAATGATTCCTTTAAATAACAGAAAGAGATATTTAATTTACAAATTTTGTGCAGAGATAGGATAAAAAAAAAAAACTAATATATATATATAAACTCCTCTAGCAAGCCCGATGATTAAAACCTAAATAGTAATATTTTTAATACTTAAACTATATTCATATTTAATATTTGGTTTTAATTTGACCTTTTTGCTTTATTTTATATTAAGTCCCTATTTTTAGGTTTAATATGTTTTTTTTTTTTTTTTTTTTTAGTATTTTCCTCTTAATTTTTATAAATTTATATCAGATGTTGGAAGATGTCTTTTTATTTTTGCATAATTTATATCAGATTGTTGTATGGGTCACACATCATTAACCATCTGATAAGAGAGCTTAACATATTCTAGTCATTTTCATGCTAAAGAGGGTCCACAAGTTGCTGCCCATGCCAAAAAAAATAAAGCAAAAGTTGACTTCAAATCTTGACTAGTTGCCACTAGTTGTCCAAATTTGCCCCAAGGTTCATTCACCTTTCTTATCTTATGAATTGGTGTGAAGATAACTCTATATAAAGGGAGGAATTCTGATTGAAGAAGGGAGTAAAAATATGATGTCAAATAGAGTAGTAGATGTAGAAATGCAGGAATAAAGAGGAAGAATATACAATCTTGTTGTAGTTCTTAATTTTTATTTATAAAGATTGTGTTTGGTTTTCAAAAAATGCAAGGGAAATGATAAAAAAAATACTATGGAAAGGTATTTTCCTTAGTTTGGGTGACACGAAAAATATGATGGAAAAAATATGAAATAAAATACTACAGAAAACATTATAATATTTTTTTTTTTACTTTCCTTAAAAATTAGTGAGGAAAATAAGAGAGAAAAAGAAGGGCAAAAGTTGGAGGAAATTTTATCAACTTGACATTATCTTCTTCATCAAGTCTCCAATTCACCTAACTTCCTCTTCACCAGTAGTTATGGCTTCCCACCACCATCGACCCTTTCAATAGCCAGTACCATACTCCAACCATCTTCCAGTAACTCCAAAAACCAACCTTCTTTGAGTACACGAATTCCCATGGATGAATTGCATTCTTCAAATCTAGTCAATGTATTCGAATCCATGTCTTCATATCAGGTATGGATTGAATTCCTCTCTCAACCTCTCACCTTGATGTTTTGTAGATGTAGGTCTTCTCCCAATGAACCATTTTTTTTTTTTTCATTTTTAGATATCTTAACACCTGAATTTTGCAGATATGGAAAATTTGATACTACTCTTTGTAATTGGATTTCAATGTTTCTCTCGTGTTTGCATTTTTTAATTCATGTGCTTCCATTTGATTTTGAATACAATAATGTCTATTTTTCGTTTCATACTATAAGACTTAATAGCAACAATGAGGACATTACATATTTGAGGAATTACCTATAAGGGAATTTAACACACCAATGATGCTATTGCTATAACCAAAGAAAAAATAACTTAGAAAGCCAAAAAAAAAAACATGCAGAACAAGTATAATAATAGTATTGTGGATTGGGTATGAGAAAATTATAGAAGAGAGAACATTCTTAATGTGGTAAATTTGCAATTGAATGAGATTTTCAACAAGGAGCAAGATGTCCCTTCTGTGCAGCCTTTTATCTTACCTTATTGGGATTTGTCTTGTTCTAGCTTTTGATGTTAGCTTGGGCAGAGCAAACTCCACGAACTAAAACTATCAACTTGTCCTTTACCACTAGATAGTTTCTTTCTTAATAGAAATGTAGTAAGTATTCTTAGCAAATACAACTTTGTTCGGTGGTATAGTTTTTCCTCAATACTTTATTATCATGATAGAACTTGGTAAATGTCTCTTAAATCAATTCTATGAAGTTTACAAATTCCCTCTTAAAAATTCTAAACAACTTATCTAACTTTAGAAGCCTTCTTAATTAATACACAATCAATTACAAATGTTCAAAAGATCATTCTCTCTTGCAGTATCTCTTTAGATTGTTCTTGCAAAATTTCCTTTGTTGTGGAAGTCTTTAGTGCATGCATGCAGTTAATCGACTTGAAGCATTGTACTAAGAAGGTGCTTGAGATAAGCCTCTATGTTGAGCTAATAAGCAATTCCATCAACTTCAAACTTGATTACTTTCTTTTGACCCCCAAATCTTCAATTTCCATTGTTTGATAGATAAGCCTAACAAGCCTTGGAAAATAGTTCATAGCCAACCCTATTAGCATTTGTCTCAAATTATACTAGAAAAAGGTCTCCATATACTATTTGTAAACGTCCCCAATAGCAAAACTTGTCATGCATGTGCCATTGGTTTTTTTAACTAGAATTACTTTATTCTAGTAGTGCAGTGAAACTAGAGATCAAACTAGTTTAAGTATTTGGCTTATGAAAGGTTCGACCTAGATCACTTACTAAAAGTGGACTGGCAAACAAACCTAAGTAGTAGATGAGTGGGACAAATATAATTGCTTGGATTTTGGAGTGTTTTGGAGAATCTTGAGACTTTGTGAGTCAAACCATGCTCATCTAAAGCTAACTTAGTTGGGCTACAGTTTGATGTTGGAGGCTTAAAGCCTAACTCCCATGGCTTTATTACAAATTAAAAGTTGCTTATGGCATAAGCATGATCTAAAATTTAAAATCCTTGTACTGTGGGACTTAATAATGATGATAATATAATTTCAAGTCACAAGCACCCAATATGTCAATAATACTAATCATTGACTTACTCCCAATAAGAAAATAACCCACCGGTTTGCTCCCACACATTATTTTAAAATTTTTAATTGTATTATTTGTAAAAAAAAAAAAAAAAAAAAATTATCTAAAACAATTTGATCATTTTGTTTATGTGGTCAATGTGGAGAAAAAAACATATAGACTCCATATTTTGGTCTAAATTGAGTTAACTAAACTAAATCAAACTAATATTAAGTTGGATTAGTTTGAGTCAATAAATGAATTTTTTATACTTTAGTTAAAACCAATCAACTCCTATTTTATTCTTGGATTGGTTATAATTCAACCTAGCTAAATGTATCTATCCCTAACTTCATGTTCTTGTCATAAATCCTTTAGGCTACCCCATATACTCTTGATTTATATAACCATTCAAAGAAAGATAATCTTAACATCCATTTGATAGATTTCTAAACTCAATATGGAAACTAATAATATCAAATTTCTATTTGATGTTATCGAACTAAAGCATAAATATCAAATTACTTAAATCCCTTTTATCTACTTAATCCATTAATGTATGCAATATTTCTTTTGAACTTTTTTCTACTAAATAAACTATAAATTCATGGATAAAAGATTTCTCTATTTAACTCCTACCGTATCACCTTGTTTCATTGTCTTTATTTTTAGATTTTCCATTTTAAACATTTTTTTTTTCCTTTTGAAAACTATTTGTTCCATTGTACTTTGAATCTTTTATGATCAAAGATGTAAAAACTCACAACATTCATTGATTTAGTAATTGTGTTATATTTTAAGTCTAAGAAATACAATTGTGAACTCTCATTTTTCATGTGTGTCCCCACTTGATGGTGAAACTTGTTTTTGTTATAAAAAAACTGAATTTTTTTTAAAGTTGGAGTCGTCACACTTTTTTTTTTTTAAAGCCCTATTGTTACTCCTTTTTTAAAGGAAATACATGTTAGTAAAAACCGAGTCCGTATTTAGAGGTCAAGTTACCTATTGGGAAGGTACCATAGGGTAGCACCCCTTTAAGCCTTAAAAAGGTTTCTAGTAAGCACGTAAAAGAGAATTATGACAATTAAGTAATTAGTCATGAATACTAGAAAAAAGAAGAAGAATAATACAAGTACATGGAATAATGCGAAAGAAAATTATAAGGATATGTAGAAATGATACATGAGAAATGCACAGAATAATTTATTAGAAAGATTTTATTATTTCAAATATCATAATACAATTTCCATAAATTTTCAAAGAACTATTTTATTTTAACAACAATTTCTAATTAGTGATTTGAATTCACTTATTCACAAGGCTTCAATTTATTACAAAAGATTTGATTTGGTTTACAAGAATTGATTTTTGTTTACCTTATTAAGAAGAGGGGTGAATTTTACTAATTTATTTTAAAAAGTGTTTTGATTCAATCTTTATTTGTTTTTTAAAAAAATCTACGAACTTAAAGAAAGATATTTACAAGTTTATAAGAAGGAATTTCAACCCAATTTTATTCAAATATATATATATATATATATTTTATTTTACCTAGAAAAAGATTCTTTATTACTAATTTATTTAGAGAGAATTTCAGAAATTTGTTCCCAAGGATTCCAATTTTATTAAGAAAGAATTTTGGATTTCATCTAGTAGGAGATTAGTTTACCAATTTATTAAAAATAGGTTTTTCACTTCGATTTAAAGGTTTACTCATGCTATTCTTATTTAAAAAAATTCTTTAAGACCTCTATTTATAAAAATAACTTTTAATCCCTTTCTTATCAAGGAAAGAGAGTTATATTTAAAAATCAATTTTAGACAATTTTATTAAAATTAACTTTTTGGACAATTTTATTTAAAAATGAATTTTTCTAGAAAATTTTGTTAAACAAATGAATTTCTAGATAGCTTGTTATTAATAACAATTTTTTGAATTTTTATTATTTTTTTTCTAGATTCTTCTAAAAACATTTGTTTGAATTTCTATTAAGAAAACTTTCTTTTATTAAAAATAATATTTTTTGAATTGTTATTTCATTAAAATAAGATTGTTGGAGTATTTTATTTTATTTGAAAAAAGATTTTTGAACCTTTTATTTATTTATTTATTTTAAAATTCTAATCTATTTCTTTTATCAAACAAAATTTTTGGACTATTTTATCTAAAAAAATGTCTAAAACCTATTTTTTATTAAAAGAAATTTTTGGGTCATTTTTTCTTATTTAATGGAAATGTTTTATTGAACCTATTTCATTAAAGAAAAAAAACAAAAAAACGATCTTTGGATAACTTAGGGCATGTTTGGCAGTGTTTTTTTTTTAAAAAATTTTAATGTTTTTTTTTCAAAATAACGAACAAAAAATAGTTTTTTTTAAATTTTTTTTAAAATAAGAGTGTTTGGCAAGATGTTTTCAAAATAGTTCCCGAATCAAATCAACATCGTGAAGATGAAGAATGAAATCACAGAAGTCTCGTAAACCTATGATATTTCGCCCGATGACTCAAACCTTGATCTTCACACACTTCCAGTGGGGAGGAAAAGAGGGTGAAGGTTATGGCTCTTTATCTCTTTGGATGGTGGAAGACAAAAAGCTATGGAAACCCTAACCCCTAGAGGATATTTATAGAGTTCCTAAGTGGGCTTAAGTGACTTGAGCCCACATGTACTTGGGTAACTTAATCTAACCCAAAATGGGTCCTAATTGATTAATTAACCCAATAGGGCCTATTAATTAATTAATTAGCCCAATCCAGAGACCTTGTTCACTTACCCCTATGCAACCTTACTTAATTACCAAAATGCCCTTATGCACAAAAGTGAACCTAGAGCCAATCCAACCCTCATAACCCATGCCAACAAGGTAAATGAGCTCAAAGGGGGAACGACTGTGACCTATAGGAGTACTGGCTCCCTCAGAATCTAATTCTAAAGTTGATTCAACATCCCACTACAAAGAATCAACTGAACTACAATATCCTATGTATATAACAACAAGACACCAAGTGCTCGAGTCTATGACTTGCTATCCATTGTGTTCAGTCTCCCCATAAGCTGGTGTCCATAGTCTAACTAGGTGAAAGTTATCATTCTTTCAAGATTACCTCTACCATCCTTGAGTTACGGATCCTCCTATTGTGTGTTCAATTTACATATCTTAACTCTCAAAGAGTCTATTTCAAGTTCCACTTAAGGAACTACTATGGTCATAGTTTCCATGAACACACCTTCTTATGATCACCCAAGAAGACACACTATCTCAATCCCAGAAGATATCATGGTGCCTCTATTGAGAATACCTATTGCTACCAGTTTCCATTAGCAATAACCTAATGCATAGGGAATATATGATCAGCTTACGATCTTACCCGTAGATCAAAGTCATTGCTAACTTTAGCAAAAACTCAATATTCTCTCAAGGTTGAGAGAGAGCATAATGAAGCAGCTTTGTGAGGTCATGACTACTTGATAGCCTTAAGTCATGACTCACCGTAGGTCTTGTCCAATATGTAACCATACACACTAATGCACTCACCATGGGAAAACCATCCCGATAGCCAAGACCAGTCATATCTCCAATTAGAAGGCGATGCCCTACAACCTCTAATGGATTGCTTAAACCCATGAACCAGTTGTGAACAAGTCATCTATTTGTAAGGAACCCATGACTTAGATCTTCTATACAGCTCTTAATGCACCTAAGTCACAAACAATGCAAAAGATGTAGGCAAGAATGCTTGTATGGTATAATACATGGAATAAGGATCGATAAAAGTGAAATTGGAACATCGTTAAATAAATAATGAATTCCAAATTTATTACGTCATGTCATGCTTTTAAGGGCTCTATCCTAACATTCTCTCACTAGCCCTCAAAGCACCATGCCTATAAAGCATGCCAAATACTTATCTAAAACCTATGTTATCCTTGTGACCATCAAAGACTCTCCCTGACAATGTCTTGGAGAAGAGATCCACTAGGTTCTTCATAGAAGGTATCTTGTCAACCATCATGTCCCCCCTTAAACTATCTCAACACTTTGGAGCACAAGCACATAATTTCTCATTCTCCTAAGGTACTTGAGTATATGCTTGATAGAAATGTTTTAAACCTGGATTAGACTGATATCTACTCACCATACCCACTGCAAAACAAATATTTGGTCTAGTACATATCATCAAATACATAAGACTACCCACTATAGAGGCATAAGGCATTAACTGCATGCACTCTTTCTCCTTAAGTGTTTTAGCACACTAATCTAGAGAAAGAGGAATTCCATGCTTAAAATGTAACAAACCTTTCTTGGAATCCTGCATCACATACTTGACCAAAATGTTATCTATGTAGGTAGCTTGAGATAGTGTTAGTTTCCTATTCTTGTGGTCCCTAAGGACCTTAATCCTAAGAATATACTATGATTCTCCTAGATCCTTCATCTAGAACTGAGTAGGCAACCAAATCTTGACTAATGACAATAGCCCTACATCATTACCAATGAGTAGAATGTCATCAACATACAAGATCGTAAAAACCCTTTGCTATGAAAATGTCTGGTTACATAATATAGATGCTAATATAAAAATAATCGTTTAAGAACACTATCTTGACATCCTATTGCAATATCTCATAAATGAGATCCACCACAATGGGTAGGAGTACTCTGATAGATTTAAATATGGCTATTGGTGAAAAGGTTTCCTATATTCAAAACAATGTTTTGAACTATAACCTTTAGCTACAACCTAGCCACATAAATATCAAAATTTCCATCTACTCCTCTGTTCCTCTTGTAGACCAACTTACACTTATGGGTTTTATTGATTCAGGTGCTTCTACAGGAACCTAAACTACATTACAAACACAAGGATTCTAACTCTGCCTCCATAGCTTTTCACCAAAGATGTGCATCCACATCACTCATTGTTTTATCGTAATCTATAGGATTGATCTCATGTTTCTTTAGAATGACCTCGAAAGACTTTCCCAAATACATGAATCGGTCTTGTTGTTTAACAATCTTCCCACTATGACAAGGCATTCATGTACTAGAAATGGGAATGGTTGTTACTGGATCCATAGTATCTTGTGTATATTGGGACTATCTTCTAGTATTCTCCAATTTATATCATAGTTTGCCTCATTACATATCATATAGTCTTCATCAGAAATCTGGTACTTGTAACAACAAACACCTTTTGATAATCCTAACTATAAAGTAATAAACCCTAAATTTTCTTGGATATCTTATAAACTGATACACCTCTTTAGAAAAAGAGGTATTATATAGCCTTTAAGACATATCCCCAATGAATATGGGAAGTAATGAGAAACCAATCACTGATCTCACTATGTTTATCAAAGTTCAATATCTTCTTTCCATTACTTTAGTTTACGATAAAGTCCTTGGTGCACACAACTAGGAGATCATCTCATGCTCCATATGGAAAGGATCAAAACTACTAGACACACTACCTGGATCTAATTAAAGTGTCTTGATATGTTTACCCAATAGGTTATCCGATTCCGCCTTAAATTCAATGAGTTTATCCAAGGGATCAGATTTCCTATCTACATATCCAAGCCTAGAGTGTTTATCAATAAAATAATCAAATACCCATACTTTCCATATATAAACACAAAAAGGTTCATACACGTGAGTATGCACTAACTCCAAACATTCCTTGGTTCCATTCTCTTTAAAAATAAATGTGCCTCTTCGCCATTTTACCATCTATATAGGATTTGTAGATTAAAAGATCCTTTGGAATAAGAAAGTCCAGACTTAATGAGTATTTGGATCCTATTTAGATTAATATGACCTAGGCATTAGAAGCCAAATGTTTGATTCTTTCTTTTAGTTAGATTTGACTATTCTCATTTATTGACAAAGTGATAATGGAGTCTCACACAAAAAGGTAGTACCTCTCACTAACTTGCACAACTAATCTTGCAATTGAAGCTAAGGTAAATACAATCCCATCATATGACATTCTCACTTGTTGAAAACCTTGTAAATAATTATAGATAGTGGGCCTGGAATCTATCCACACAATTGGTGAAATCCACCACTATTTATATAACGATGAGAATATGATGTGTGTTTGCCTATCCTTAGGCACTCTGAGCATTCATTTTCTAGTGTCCTAAAAGGTCACAAAGGAATCAATGCCCATGAGTTTGTTCTCTCATTCTTTTTCTTGAACTTTCTTTATTTGGTGTTGTTCTTCTTCTTCTTAGTAGAAGAGCTTGAAGAACCTTGACTTCCATATGAACACGCTTCCACTCTTTGAGAATCTTCTTACCCATCCCAAAAGAATCTGGTAAAATCTCTAAGATAACATGAATCCCAATGTTCATAATAGTCTTTAGGGCAACTTGTTTAGTTAACTTGCCCTTATCACCAAATAACCGTTGCAACTTTGAAGAAAATATCAGACTAGGACAATAGACATGTGTTTCTTTTGCAACACATTATCTAAAGACCCAAGTATGAGAGGCTTAGTCTTTTGATCCGTCTTATGCCACCTTTGATATGCTTCTCTTACTTTATGATAGGTTTGTTCAAAGGAAATAACAAACTCTACCAAAAACAGCTTCTATGCAATTAATACTGTATCCAGATTATTTCCAATCTAAAATTAGGTCTAATTTAAATAAAAGATAAAAGGTGACAGGTTAAAGACATGATATCCATAATAAAAATAATAATTCCATCCCTTATTAAAAGAAATTGAGCATTCAAGGCAAATTGGTAATTAATTTAGCAAAACTATAGTGCTCTCAAACTACATGTATCCATGCAAGGTAACCTAGTATCATAAGAATCAAGCTTACTTTAGGTAGGTTATGACTCTTATTACTAGGTAGAGACCCTCTCTAATTACTCAACTTGCCTTAAACTTCCAAAGGTTATCCTAAGGCATTGATCAACAAACCTTTATGTTGAGACCTTAGCCCATGCAAGTGGGACCACTTTAGGTGATTCTACCACTTCATGTCTAAGTTAAGTGTGTAATCAAAATCCTTGACATCAATGTTACCAAGTGAAGAGTTCTATCTTTAGGATTGACCACTCCCACTACAAACATATATAGTCTTGTCCATAAAGGATAATCCATATCCCTTGATTCCTTGGGTCATCCCATCTTTAGGATGGAAATCAAGATGGGCTCAATCTTGGAGGCTATGGGCTTGCCTATGGCTTGCTCCCACTTAATATTTTGGAAGAGAGACTTTAAGATAATTTTGGTAACTATCTTAAAATAAATTATCTGTCATAAAAATTTTCAAAACTTTTATTTATTTCTTGAATTAGGACTCCTATGCCAAATAAGGATATCTTTCATATTCCTTATCTTTAAACTTTCCTTTTCAAATTAAACGGTTTTCTCTTTCTCTTAGGGAGGGAAAGCCTAGAGGACCAATGTAGGTGTCATTTTCCTTCTCTCTGGGGGGAAATCTTGGAGAACTAACTAACCCAAAAAAAAGGAAAGTCACAAATGGAATTTGAAATTCCAAATGACAACAACCAATTTCTTAAATAAATAATAATGGAAATAAAACTCATGAAAATTTATTCTTTTAAGAAAATCCAAAATTACCATTTTAATTTATTTTATTTGAAACAATATCTTGGTAAGCTATCTTAATCATGAATTATCTATCATATATTTTTCCAAAAATTATTTATTTCTTTATTTTAGAATCTTGTGCTAAATAGGAAAGATTTTATTTCACAAAGACTTAAAAAAATAAAACTTCTTCCTTAAAATAAAAAGATTCTTAGAGATTTTCAAATTGAAAAATCAAATTAAGGAATTTAAAACACAAATTAAATATTTTATTAAACAATTTATGCAAGTAAAAAAAAAATCCTTGACATATTAGTATCTACAACAATTACTACTTTTATGGCATAATTTATGATTTTATTTTTAATAACAAATCACTTTTGAAAAATTAGTAATTAATAATTAAAAATAATAAATACATAGTGAGATTATTTAAAAATAAAATAATCAATTATTAATTAAGATGTGATTGGATACTTTACAAAAAAACTTTTTATGTATATAATATATTACTATTATATAGTGTATTTTTTATTTTGTAAAATAGTAAAATAATTGTTATGCATATAGTACAATATCTCATACGATATAATATTTAACTTACAATATATATTTATTAAAAATATATGATATCTTTATACACACAAATTATATTTGGAATTCTAGATCAATGGAATGCCTTTAGAGAAACTAGACTATTTATTTGATAAATTCCAATAGTAACAAATTTTTAAAAACTAAGCAATAATTTAAAAATATTCCTACTAGCTTAAACTAGGTAATTAAATATTAATATAAATTTACTTTTTGAGTGAACTAGCTTAAGGGTTGAAATTTGTGTTGGTAAGTCATATTTATGTTGTGTCAAACCTAACACGAATAATAATCTGGTTAAAAACGTAAACCTAAAATAATACATAATTACTAAACAAGTAACATGTCATATAACTCATTTGTCCCATTTAATAATTAGGTCTTCTCATTTAATAATCAAGTTGAGTTAGGTCTTGTGTTAATTTATATGACTAATATGTTTATGACTCAACTGACCTATTTATTTAAAATCAAATTTAAAATGTGTCAAATGTGGGTTAAATATTTTAAAGTTATAATTAAACTAATCAACACAATTATTAAATGAATTAATTGATGTCAAATTTTGTAATGCATGATGACCCAAAGACTACCTAGTTATTAAATGAGTTATATAGGTCACCATGAATTCGACTCAAACTCAATTATACTCAACTCAAACCCATAAAAAGCATGTTAGATTCAAGTCTTGTTGATGAAATGTATCAAATTTTATCATCCTTAAACAAGCCTGATGTTGAATGATAACAAATTAGAGGACTATAGTTTATTCATAGCTAACATAAATTTAATTCTAGACTTCTGGATTAAAGTGAAAACTTCGAAATTGAGCTAAAATAAAAGTATGATTGATAGAAAACATTGGAATAATGTTGAAGTGTAATTCTTGAACCAACATCAATAAATTAATGATCAAAATGAGATTAGGGTTCTACATCTTTTTTTTTTTTTTTTCTTTCTATTGTATTTCAAACGAAAATATCAAACACCATAAAACACTATAAAGGTAAATCATGTAATAATTTATGATATATTTCAATTACTTTTATCACTATATTTTTTTATTAAAAAAAAATTGTTAAAAAATGTATACAAGTATAAAAATTCCTTTACAAGTTAGTAGCTACAGTAGTTACTATTTTAAGGTATAATTTATGATTTTATTCTTAATAACTAATCGCTTTTAGTAAATTACTAATTAGTAATTAAAATAATAAATGCATCATGAAATCATTAAAAAATAAAATAATCAATTATTAATAAAGATATGGTTGGATACTTTACAAAAAAAAAGCTTTACACATACATGTTTTATTTTGTAAATAGTAATATAGTAGTTAGGCATATAGTGTCATATATTATATCATATAATATTTATCTTGCAATCATATATTTATTAATAATTATATATCTTTATAAACAAAAGTCATATATTGGAATTTTATGTAAATAAAATGCCTTTATAGATGCTAGGCAATTTATTTGATAAATTCCATCTTGAACAATTATTTAAAAACCAAGTAATAATTAAAAAAAAAAAAACTTCTATTATTTTAAACTATGTAATTAAAAGTTAGTATAAGTTTACTTCTTAAGTAGACAAGGTATGATTTTGAATGAGAACAAATTAGTGGACTATAGCTTATTCATAACTAACTTAAATTCAATACTATTTTAGAGTTGGATAGATAAGTTTACCTAATATAATAAAAATCATTTAGTATTATTTATATTTGGGAACATCATTTAATAATATTGAAATTCAAATAAACTTATATTACAGGATATAATCTTACATGTCTTGAATTATTTGTTGTTATTATTTACATAAAAAAAATTTAAGTAGCATATTACAATATAATAATTAATTGCTCAAATAATTTACCTTTTTATTATTTTATAATATTACTATTATTGCGTTACAAAACATTTAAATTTAAATAAACCTATATTGTAGTATTTCATTTTATGGATCTTTAATTATTTTATTATTATTTATAGAAATAAAATATTATAGTATAAATATTAAGTCTCAAAAAATACATATGTTATTTCACAATATAAATCATCTAGTTATTTATCAATATTACTTATTAATATCACAATTTAATAACGATAAAATTACTCAATTTGTCAAGAAATAATATAACCACTTAATGAAACCATTTTGCAAGCAAATATATATATATATATAAAGTTGTAACTTTTAGTCACCAAAAATTGTAATTAGTGACAAATACCTTTCTGAGAAAATATTTTTTTCTATCACAAAAGTGTTTGTGCCAAAAAAATGACGATGCCAATTTTTTCCCATCATGTCTTTTAGTGATGAAATTTTCAAATTTGTCAGAATTTTTTTTAAAAAAATTGGCACTATTGACAACATCTAAAATTCCATTGACAAAAGTTACTTTTAGCGACAAAAATATAATTCACCTCTAAATTCCATTGAATTCTCCACATTATTAAAATTTGAAAAGATAAAATAGAGAGGAAAAAGAAACAAGAGAAGAGTCTATAGAGAAGCTTGATTCGAAGGGTTAGAAAGAAGAAACTTTCTTTATTTGCTTCATTTTGAAATTTAAGGTAAGTTCTTTACGTATGATTTGCTTTTTAGATTCTTTTACCTTTCTTTAACCACGAGATTAATAGGAAGAAGAATTGAGGAAATGAGGAAAGTGGTTGTGGCAAAGAATAATAAAGTAATAATAAGATTTGGGTTGTGGGTACAAGATAAGTAAAAATAGTAGTAAATTAATAAATAATTACCTACTTCCTGCCATGAAAAAAGAAGGAATATTAACATTAATAATTCAAAAAAACCCATTAATGTAATTATGGAAAGTGAAAATGATAATAATAATATGGTAAATAAAAAATTTAATTAAAAAAATAGTAGAAAATGGTTTGGAATTAAAATAAGTTTTACAAAAAATTTAGGAAGTCATTAATTTATATAATTAGTTTTTAATAATTATTTTTTATTTATATTTATATTAGGTGTAGATTAAGTCTTTCGGGATTTTGAATGATTTCTTCAAGGTAAGTATAGGAAACCATTTTATAATTTCTTTTTTGTTTTTCATTTATTTTTAAACTATCAAAATGTTTAAATTCCTTAAAGTGGATCAAATAATATTTTACTAAAAATGTTATGATTTGTTCCTTAGTTTATAAAATAAATTGGGAATATCATATGATTTGTTTATTGTTATGCAAATGAATTTTATCATTTAATTTATTATATTGGTTTCAGGGAGAAGTTATTGACCTGCGTTACCTTTGGTGAGGATAGTGATATAATGTAACTCTAGCTAATAAGGGTGTTATTAGCCTTTGGTATATCATTGATTATACATCATTTTGTCCATTGGTAAAAGGCACAAAGTGAGACTAGTCACCTAATGCAAGTTCTACTATTTAAGTATGTAAAGTATATTATTTAATTCTATCTTTAAATTGAAAGTGCATAATTTTTTGAACAAAATGAATTCAATTATTGAATTAAATGAACTCCTACTAATTGATTTTTTTTTTTTATAATGATGCAATATCTCCTAAGATTTAACTTTGTACTATACTTGATCTTCCTTATTGACCTATTTTTCTTAATTGAGTTAAGTTCGCTCTTATCTATTATTCCACTTTTTAAGTATAAGTGATATTAGTGAGGGGAAATCGAGATAAGAAGGGTTTCCTTTGAAAACAACTTTACAATTAATTATTTAGGAGTTTCAAATTAAGATTGAATTTAGTATTGATTTGTAAAACTCTTTAAAGTGTTTGGGACAATCTTCGAATTTATTCTTTAGATATTTTTAATTAGTTTTGGGTTAGAAATTTATAATCATTTTTATTTATGCTCTAATCTTTGTTATGAATCGATTTGAGGAAGTTGTCAACTAATTACTTATTGGATTTGCTCATTAAGGTCATTCAAGTGTTGGACTCTTGGGTTTGATCAGTAAAATGACCATGGTGTCTTTAATCTTCAGGTGTCACAATTAATAAATCTGAAAAACTATTTTCTAAAATATTTTTGAAAAATGGTTCATTGTTTTGAAATCAAAATAGTAATTTTCATATTTAAAAAATAGAAACACAATTTTGAAAATAAGGAGAAAATAATCTTCATTTTCAAGAAATGTTTCTTGTTAAGGTAAAAATAGACATTCAAAATAATTTAACCAAATATTGCATAATTATGTATAATATGGAGAAAAAAATTACATTGAAGCTCCACAAATAGTAGGGAATTTATTCCAAAAGTTTAAAACGAAATGTGAGGGAAAAAAAATCGTGTGAAAAAATAGGAGAAAAAAAATAAAAGAAGTTTAAATCAACTTGATCAAATTTTCAAGTCTTAAATTTTATTCATCATTTTTTCTGTTTATAAATAATTTAAAAATATATAAATCTTTACATAATTTATTTATATAATGATTTTTCTTTGCATATGGTACAATAAACCAAACAAGGAAGTTTGATTTATTTCTTATTTTACTTTTCCTTTTTATTTTTTCTTTTTTCGGATAATAGTTTTTGTAAGCCGGCTATATATTGTATTTGTTCTGAAAATTGTTATTTTTAAATCTATAATTATTATGTTTGAAAATGTCTGAATGTTGTCTTTTCCGTTTAAACTAAACTCTATGTGTCTTTTCACCTGTCAGGCTGCCCCCAAGTCCTGTGCTTCACCCTCCTTCAGTTTTATGGACAATCTTCTAATCCTTTAACCTAAGCTTTTGTTTCAACAACTGAGGAATTAATTGTGATGAACTAGTAAGAAGCGTTTGGCCAGCATCACCACCAACAGATAAAAGGGATATGATCCTAACAGCCTGTACTGCTATACGAAAACAGAGCATCTGCAATTAATAAACTAGTCTCGTCTGATCTTGAATCAAAATCGAAGCCGGCATGGAGGAAATATGCAAAGGAAACCAATATTTGATGGTGAGCATGTTGAATGATTTCATGCCTTACCTAATTTTAATATTCGAAAAAAAAATGATTTGAATGTCTGGATTGACCCTCCAATTGGGCAAGGAATTTTTGATCGGCCAAATATCCATTTTCAATATATTTTCAATATATACAAATTTGGATTGTTTCTTCCCTATAATGGAATCCTATATTCCTTCTCAAAGCAGCGCTGACTTTTCCCTTCCTACCAAATACAAAGAGAAAATCTTGACTAGTCTTGATAAGGGTACTTTGTATGTACGAGGTCAAAGTTTTAAAAGTATTCTACATATATTTTAGATTTATTCTAAAATAATGGGTTTGACCAATTTCTTGGTCAATTCTCAGAGTCAAACTTGTATTTTGAATTAGAAAATTCAAGAGATTCTAAGAAACTCGTCTTCTACGATGCACAACCTGATTGAAGATGAGCTGTGAGAAATTTTCACAATCGATAGCATTCTTCAGGCATTTGGTTTATTTAAATTTCGGTAAGTAATCAAATATCATACACAACGTGCTCTTTGAAGTGGTCCTGGAAGAACGTTCAAAACCAATACACATTCAAATTACTTCTCTTATATTGATACGCGGCGGCGAGGAATTGTTGTACCCCAGGAAAATCATCTTGAATAGATTATGAATTATATATTAAAGAAATACAGCAAAAGTTCGACTGAAACCGGCTGTTCAGCTTTCACCTCCAGCCTCTATAAATACCTTAGGAATTCATCTATTCATGTCAAAGAGAAGATAAATCTTGCTTATTAGAAATAGTAAGAAAATTGAAGGAGTTGTGTTTAGGACAAGAGAAGAGGCTTTTACTCCAAAGAAGATGTGGCTGATCATGAAGGTTTTCCTCTTGCAAATTTTAGCATTTCTACTTTTTGGTGGTGGCATCCATTGCCAAGCTTCAACTCGTCGGCTAACTTTTGTGGTAAATACTATATATGATTTTGGCCTTAACACCACCTTCTGATCATAATATTTAGGGAGCAGTGTGGCTGTCATTTTCCACCGTATGACCCTCATGGGGCCTTCGGGTACCCTGGTGTGGTTGGGTCGTTCATGCATTCTATCAATTACTAATTGGTTATACACTTGCATGAATGGATCGATGCAACTATTCATGAATGTAATATTTCTTTTGGGATGAGGTTTCATGGTTAACTTTTAATTGGTTGCAGGTGAAGGAAGCTTCATATACAAAGCTTTGTAGCACCAAGAACATCTTAATGGTAAATGGACAATTTCCAGGACCAACTATATATGCTAAGAAAGTAGAGACGATCATTGTTGACGTTTATAACAGGGGAAAAGAAAATATCACCATTCATTGGTAGGTCCTATGCGTGTCTTAGAGAAAGATAGCAATCGATAGCATGCCTGCATGACATACATTCTTTTATTTCTAAGAGGGGGCTGCAATGTATTTCTTTGCAAATAAAGTTAAATTTAAAACAATATTTTAGGGTTATTTGCATCAGTTCCATTGAAATACAGTTGATGCCTCTTGTTACTATGATAAAATGTTAGTCCGAAAATTAGTACTAGTTTTAACGTATAGTTATTGTTTTGCAGGCATGGGGTGAACATGCCTAGATATCCATGGACAGATGGTCCCGAGTATATCACACAATGCCCAATTCAACCAGGGTCAAAGTTTAGCCAGAAGATCATCCTTTCCTCTGAGGAAGGCGCTCTATGGTGGCATGCTCACAGTGATTGGACCCGAGCCACAGTTCATGGAGCTATAATCGTCTATCCTAAGAATGGAACCAAGTATCCTTTTCCCAAACCTAATGCAGAAATTCCCATCATATAAGGTTTTAAGTGTAGTTACTTTTAAAGGTTAATTTACATTTCATGAATTAACCAACAAAGCGAAATCTAAATTATTGGAGTTGTTGAAATGCAGGACAATGGTGGAAGAGTGATGTGAATGCGGTTCGAGATGAAGGGCTTGCAAGCAAAGCTGACCCCAATGCCTCTGATTCTTTATTGATAAATGGACAACACCGTGATCTATATCCATGCTCAAAATCAGGTATAAAGTTTAACTTCCCATTTTAAAATTGTACACCGATCTCATTTTCTTGTATGTTAACCATATTACTTTTTCTTATTAACATCAACATATTTAAAACTTAATGCTAAGAAAGAGGAATATAGCTATGAGGATGGTAGAGTCATGATTTAACACAAGAGAAAAGGCTAGCTAGTCCAAATATAATTTTGAACTATGGAGCCAGATTTACACCCCTAATCAATCAATCACTTCATAATTGGTGGATCCTCATGGAGAGTTTTTCCTTTTCTTTTCGCTAGTCATAAGTATACAACTTTTTTCCAATTAAAATAAGCACTTTTTTCCTAAATTTAAAATAATTGATATATAATTTATATTTTTACCTCCTATTTTAGTAACAATATCACAAGACTACACCAAGATAAAGGAAAAGGAAAAAATAAATAAATAAATAAATAATCTTCCATTTCCATTGCATGGGGACAAATTGAGTCTAACCGCACACTGAAGGAACTCCAAGTCTATTTTTAGTGATTTAATTATTTTTCAACCCTAATTTTTTTTATTATTATTATTATTATTATTTTTACATTAGAGTAAACCCTTTCCTGCTTCCTTAATTTAAATAACTAGTAAAAACAAATCATTTTAAATTTTTTGTTTAAGTAATTTTTTGGATTTTTAAAAGTGATTTTCAAATATATATATATAAATTTTATTTGGATTGACTTTTAAGAGTTAAATAAAAGTTTTTATACCTATTTCATTATTTTTTTTTAAAAAGGTTTCATGTAGAAGTCATAAAAATGTTATTTCTTATAAGCGGTTCTTTCATGTTTAATAAAATTTTTACAATATCAATATTTCCCCTTAAAAATTATTACTTTAATTTTGATTTTAATTTTCAGTTAAAGCAAAAAATATGAAGTTATCCTGAATTTGACCTTACCATCCACCTAATTAATTTTTATAAGAAAGTATTACTTTTTAATATTTAGAAGGGCTTTTATTTATTTATTTTTAAATCATTCCCAAAAGAAATTTATAAGAAACAAAGAAAAGGTTTGCTCTAATATTAGAAAGAAATACAATTTTTAAAACATGGATTGAAGTGATTATAGAACTTTGTTACATATTTAAAATTAAGATCTCCTAATTTCTTATAACTCCAATCTCCAATATCCATTCTTTATCTAAAATCTAACATAAGGAATGGTTGTCTACTCATAATATAGGACATGAAATATAATTTTGTTTTAGGCAACATCAAATTCAATGCATTAAAATCAAAGAGCAAGTGAGGATCCGAATTTCTCCCTTTGCATGGTATTTGACAGTGGTCCATATGAAATTCATTTCTAGTTAAAGCATTTTTATTATATAATTTTAGATGTGTTTGCTTTTTTATTGAATAAAAAAAAGCTAAAATATTGAATTTTTTCTATTTAGTTAAAAATAACTTGTTGATATCGACCAACATAACTAAACTAAGCCTATTAATAATAAGTTTACTTTAGTTATGTTAGTAGATATCAACATGTTACTTTTAATTGCATAAAAAAAAATCAAATATTTTAATTTTTTCTATTCAATAAAAAAAATAAACTCCATATTAGTGTTAGAAATACCCCCTGTATTTCAAATCAAAATTAAAGGACAACAACCTTTTTATTTCAATAATACAATAATACAATTATTATTATTATGGCTAAAAATCAGCCTATCATTTAAGCAAACACACACACACACACACACACACACACACATATATATATATAATGCCAATATCATTATTTTAGGCTATGGAATAAATCTTTCATGCAATCACTTCAATGATTCCTTTAAATAACAGAAATAGATATTTAATTTACAAACTTTGTGCAGAGATAGGATAAAAAAAAAAAACTAATATGTATAAACTCCTCTAGCAAGCCCAAGGATTAAAACCTAAATAATAATATTTTTAATACTTAAACTATATTCATATTTAATATTTGGTTTTAATTTTACCTTTTTGCTTTATTTTATATTAAGTGCCTATTTTTAGGTTTAATAATTTTTTTTTTGATTATTTTCCTCTTAATTTTTATAGATTTATATAAAATGTTGGAAGATGTCTTTTTATATAATTGGATATCATTTTTTATTTTTTATTTTTTATTTTTTTTATAATTACCATATATTCCCTACCCTATGATTGTCGTATGGTTCACACATCATTAACCATCTAATAAGAGAGCTTAACATATTCTAGTTATTTTCATGCCAAAGAGGGTCCACAAGTTGCTGCCCATGCCAAAAAAAGTCAAGAAAAAGTTGACTTCAAACCTTGACTAGTTGCCACCAGTTGTCCAACCTTCCCCCCAGGTTCATTCATCTTTTTTATCTTATGAATTGGTGTGAAGATAACTCTATATAAAGAGAGGAATGCTGATTGAAGAAGGGAGTAAAAATATGATGTCAAATAGAGTAGTAGATGTAGAAATGCAGGAATAAAGAGGAAGAATATACAATCTTGTTGTAGTTCTTAATTTTTATTTATAAAGATTGTATTTGGTTTTCAAAAAATACTATGGAAAGTTATTTTCCTTAGTTTGGGTGACACGAAAAAAATGATGGAAATAAATATAAAAGAAAATACTAAAGAAAATATTGTAATATTTTCTCTTCTACTTTCCTTAAAAATCAATGAGGAAAATAAGAGAGAGAAAAAAGGGAAAAGTTGGAGGAAATTTTATTAAGCTCACATTATCTTCTTCATCAAGTCTCCAATTCACCTAACTTCCTCTTCACCAATAGTTATGGCTTCCACCACCATTGACCCTTTCAATAGCCACCACCATACTCCAACCATCTTCCAGTTCCTCAAAAAACTAACCCTTTTTGGGTACACAAATTCCCATGGATGCATTATATTCTTCAAATCTAGTCAATGAGTTTGAATCCATGTCTTCATATTAGGTATGGATTGAATTCCTCTCTTAACCTCACACCTTCATGTTTTGTAGATCTAGGTCTTCTCTCAATGAACCCTATTTTATTTTATTTTTCATTTTTAGAAATCTTAACACCTGAATTTTGTAGATATGGAAAATTTGATACTACTCTTTGTAATTGGATTTCAATGTTTCTATTGTGTTTGCATTTTTTAATTCATGTACTTCCATTTGATTTTGAATACAAGAATTTTTATTTTTATTTTCATACTGTAAGACTTAATAACAACAATGAGGACATTACATGTTTAAGGAATTACCTATAAGAGAATTTAACACACCAATGAGGCCATTGCTATAACCAAAGGAAAAATAACTTAGAAAGTCAAAAAAAAAAAAAAAAAAAAGGCATGCAGAACAAGTATAATAATAGTATTGTAGATTGGGTATGAGAAAATTATAGAAGAGAGAGCATTCTTGATGTGATAGATTTGCAATTGAATGAGATTTTCAACAAGAAGCAAGATGTCCCTTCTATGTAGCCTTTTATCTTACCTTATTGGGATTTGTCTTGTTATAGCTTTTGATGTTAACTTGGACAGTGAAAACTTCATGAACTAAAACTATCAACTTGTCCTTCCCCACTAGATAGTTTCTTTCTTAATAGAAATGTAGTAAGTATTCTTAACAAATACAACTTGGTTTGGTGGTACAGTTTTTCCTCAATACTTTATTATCATGATAGAACTTGGTAAATGTCTCTTAGAACAATTCTGTGAAGTTTACAAATTCCCTCTTAAAAATTCTAAACAGCTTATCCAACTTTAGAAGCCTTCTTAATTAATGCACAATCAATTACATATGTTCAAAAGACCATTCTCTCTTGTAGTAGCTCTTTAGATTATTCTTGCAAAATTTCATTTGTTGTGGAAGTCTTTAGTGCATGCATACAGTTAATCAACTTGAAGCATTGTATTGAGAAGGTGCTTGAGATAAGCCTCTATATTGAGCTAATAAGCAATTCCATCAACTTCAAACTTGATTACTTTCATTTGGCCCCCAATTCTTCAATTTTCATTGTTTAACGAATAAGCCTAACTAGCCTTGGATAATAGATCATAGGCAACCCCATTAGCATTTGTCTCAAATTATACTGGAAAAAGGTCTCCATAGACTATTTGTAAACCTCCCCAACAACAAAACTTGTCATGCATGTGCCATTGGTTCTTTCTACTTGAATTACTTTATTTTGGTAGTGTAGTGAAACTAGAGATCAAACTAGTTTAAGCATTTGGATTATGAAAGGTTCGACCCAGATCACTTACTAAAAGTGGATTGGCAAACAAACCCAATTAGTAGAGGAGTGGGACAAATATAATTACTTGGATTTTGGAGTGTTGTGGAGAATCTTGAGACTTTGTGAGTCAAACCATGCTCATCCAAAGCTAACTTGGTTGGGCTACATTTTGGTGTTGGAGGCCTAAAGCCTAACTCTCGAGGCTTTATTACAAATTAAAAGTTGCTTATGGCATAAGCATGATCTAAAATTTAAAATCCTTGTACTATGGGACTTAATAATGAGATAATATAATTTCAAGTCATAAGCACCCAATATGTCAATAATACTACTCTTAATTTATTTAACCATTCAAAGAAAGATAATATTAACATCCATTTGATAGATTTCTAAACTCATTATGGAAACTAATAATATAAAATTTCTATTTGATGTTATCTAACTGAAGCATAAATATCAAATTACTTAAATCCTTTTTATCTACTTAATCCATTAGTGTATGCAATATTTCTTTTGAACTTTTTTCTACTAAATAAACTATAAATTCATGGATAGAAGATTTCTCTATTTAACTCCTACTATATCACCTTGTTTCGTTATCTTTATTGTTAGATTTTCCATTTTAAACATTTTTTTTCTTTTGAAAACTATTTGTTCCATTGTACTTTGAATCTTTTATGATCAAAGATTTAAAAACTCACAACATTCATTGATTTAGTAATTGTATTATATTTTAAGTCTAAAATACAGTTGTGAACTCTCATTTTTTATGTGTGTCCCCACTTGATGGTGAGACTTGTTTTTATTATAAAAAACTGTTTTTTTTTTTTTTTTTTTAACTTTCTAAGTTATTTTTCCTTTGGTTATAGCAATGGCCTCATTGGTGTGTTAAATTCTCGTATAGGTAATTCCTTAAACATGTAATGTCCTCATTGTTGTTATTAAGTCTTACAGTATGAAAATAAAAATAAAAATTCTTGTATTCAAAATCAAATGGAAGTACATGAATTATTTTTATTTATTTTTAAAAGAAAAAAAATAAAGCTCTATTGTTACCCATTTTTTTAAAGAAAAGGTGTGTCGGCAAAAATTGAGTTTGAATCTAGAGGTCAGGTTACCCATTAGGAAGGTACCATAGGGTAAGACCCCTTTAAGCCTTAAAAAGGCTTCTAGTAAGCATGTAAAAGTGAATTATGACAATTAATTAATTAATCATGGATACTGAAAAAAAGAATAATACAAGTACATGGAATAATGCAAAAACAAATTATAAGGATATGCAGAAATAATACATGAGAAATGCACAAAATAATTTATTAGAAAGATTTTATTATTTCAAAGATCATAATACAATTTCCAGAAATTTTCAAAGACCTCATTTATTTTAACAACAATTTCAAATTAGTGATTTGAATTTATTTATTCACAAGGCTTCAATTTATTACAAAATATTTTATTTGATTTTATTGACAAGAAATGATTTTTGTTTACCTTATTAAAAAGAGGGGTGAATTTCACTAATTTATTTTAATAAGTGTTTTGATTCAATCTTTATTTTAAAAATAAAAAATAAAAATATGTAAACTTAAAGAAAGATATTTACAAGTTTATAAGAAAGAATTTGAACCCAATTTTATTTTATATATATATATATCTATTATTTTAGCTAGAAAAAGATTCTTTATTACTAATTTATTTAGAGAAAGAATTTCACAAATTTGTTCCTAGGATTCCAATTTTATTGAGAAAGAATTTTGGATTCATCTAGTAGGAGATTAGTTTATCAATTTATTAAAAAAAGGTCTTTCAATTCGATTTAAAGGTTTAGTCATGCTATTTTTATTTAAAAAATTCTTCAAGTCCTCTATTTATAAAAATTACTTTAAATCCTATTCTTATCAAGGAAAGAGATTAACATTTAAAAATCAATTTTGAACGATTTTATTAAAATTAACTTTTTGGACAATTTAATTTAAAATACAAATTTTCTAGAAAATTTTGTTAAACAAATAAATTTCTAGACAACTTGTTATTAAGAACAATTTTTTGAATTTTTATTCATTTTTTTTCTAGATTCTTCTAAAAACATTTGTCTGAACTTTCTATTAAATAAACTTTCTTTTATTAAAAAGAATATTTTTTGAATTGTTATTTCATTAAAATAAGATTGTTGGACATTTTATTTTATTTGAAAAAAGATTTCTGAACCTTTTATTTATTTTAAAATTTTGAACTATTTCTTTTATCAAAACAAAAATTTTGGACTATTTTATCTAAAACAAAAAAATGTATAAAACCTATTTTTATTAAAGAAATTTTTGGGTCCCTTTTTCTTATTTAATGGAAATGTTTTATTGAACCCATTTTATTTGAAAAAAAAAAAAAAAAAGGATCTTTGGATAACTAAGGGCATGTTTGGCAGTGTTTTTAAATACTTTTTTTTTTTAAAAAAAAAACAAGTAATAGTTTTTAATTTTTTTTTTTTAAATAAGAGTGTTTGGTAAGATGTTTTAAAAATAGTTTCTAAATCAAATCTACATGGTGAAGATGAAGAATGAAATCGTAAAAGTCTCGTAAACCTTCTACCCAATGACTCGAACCTTGATCTTGACACACTTCTGGTGGGGAGGAAAAGAAGGTGAAGGCTATGGCTCTCTATCTCTTTGGATGGTAAAAGACAAAAAGTTATGAAAACCCTGACCCCTAGGAGGTATTTATAGGATTTCTAAGTCAGCCTAAGTGAGTTGAGCCCTTATAGGCTTGGGTAACTTAATCTAGCCCAAAATGGGTCTTAATTGATTAATTAATCCAACAAAGCCTACTAATTAATCAATTAGCCCAATCCAGAAACCTTGTTCACTTACCCCTTTGCAACCTTGTGTAATTACCAAAATGCCCTTATGCACAAAAGTGAACATGTGCAACCTTGTTAGTTTGAAAATTAGTACTAGTTTTAACGTATAGTTATTGTTTTGCAGGCATGGGGTGAACATGCCTAGATATCCATGGACAGATGGTCCCGAGTATATCACACAATGCCCAATTCAACTAGGGTCGAAGTTTAGCCAGAAGATCATCCTTTCCTTTGAGGAAGGCACTCTATGGTGGCATGCTCACAGTGACTGGACTCGAGCCACTGTTCATGGAGCTATAATCGTCTATCCCAAGAATGGAACCAAGTATCCTTTTCCCAAACCTAATGCAAAAATTCCCATCATATTAGGTATAAGTGTAGTTACTTTTAAAGGTTAATTTACATATCATGAATTAACCAACAAAGCGAAATGTAAAATTATTGGAGTTGTTGAAATGCAGGACAATGGTGGAAGAGTGATGTGAATGTGGTTCGAGATGAAGGGCTTGCAACCAGAGCTGACCCCAATGCCTCTGATTCTTTATTGATAAATGGACAACCTAGTGATCTATATCCATGCTTAAAATCAGGTATAAAGTTTAACTTCCCATTTTAAAATTGTACACTGATCTCATTTTCTTGTATGTTAACAACATCAACATCAACATTTCCCTTTCTAATTGCAGGCACATTCAAGCTAACGGTGGATCATGGAAAGACCTATCTACTTCGCATAATCAATGCTGCCTTGCATGAGGCTCTCTTCTTCTCAATTGCCAAGCATAAAATGACAGTGGTTGGAACAGATGGTAGCTACACGAAACCATTGACACGAGATTATATCACAATATATCCTGGCCAAACATTTGATGTCTTACTAGAAGCTAACCAACGCCCGGATCACTATTACATGGCTGCTAAAACTTATTCCATTGCCCCAGTAGCTCAAAATTTTTATGATAACACAACCACCACAGCTATTGTATAGTACAGGGGATACCACACTCCATCTTCACCTCCCTCCTTGCCTCATTTTCTTGAATATAATGACACAAATGCATCGGTTCAAGTCATGGCCGGCCTCCGAAGCTTAGCAAATGCGGAACATCCTTCCAATGTCCCATTGAGCCCGAGCACTAAACTGATTTACACTGTTTCTATAAACTCGTTCCTATGCCCCAATAATTCCTGTGCAGGGCCCAATGGGACACGGTTCTCCGCAAGTATAAACAACATAAGCTTCCAATCCCCTACAATTGACATACTACAAGCTTACTATTATAACATCAATGGTGTATATGGAGATAAATTTCCTAGCGTTCCACCACTGGTGTTCGATTTTACGGCTGATTATCTTCCATTAGAGTATCAAACACCGGAAAACGGAACAGAAGTAAGGGTGCTCGAGTATAACTCCACAGGGGAGATTGTTTTTCAAGGGACAAACTTGGTTGCAGGGACACACCACCCCATGCATCTCCATGGATACAGTTTCTACCTTGTTGGATGGGGATTTGGGAATTTCGATAAAAATAGGGACCCTTTGCGCTATAATCTAGTGGATCCTCCCCTTCAGAGTACCATCTCTGTTCCTACGAATGGTTGGGCTGCAATCAGATTCGAGGCATCCAACCCTGGTATGTTGCAAGCACTCATGTCCTCTATTAAAAAAAACCCTTGAAACTGCTAACCTGCATACCAAGGAAATATTTTTTCTTAATATTGCAATAAATTAGATGTAATGTTGGTATATTTTCTCTATTGCAGGGGTGTGGTTCATGCACTACCATGTAGAACGCCATCTGACTTGGGGCATGGAAACTGCGTTCCTAGTGAAAAATGGTAAACATCCAGAAGCTCAAATGCTGCCTTCTCCATCCGACATGCCACCATGTTGAAGCTGCAAAGAATTAACATGCTGAAGATTTCATTGATTGTTTGCATTATTCAGATTTCATTTTTTTTTTTTTTTCAAAAAAAATTATAGAATATTGTACAGTTTTAGATTTCATTATTTAATTTTTGTTCAAAAAAATTGTAGAATATTGTAAAGTTGTAGATTATTGTAAAAGTCTACAAAGATAATGTTGTAGAATAATCTTTGAGATATGCAATAGTGGAATTTGGCATGGAAGTCTTGATTTGACAACTTTTGCCCATTCCAATTTTATTCAACATCATAAATTATCATGTTGTAGTAGAAAAGTTTGAAATTATCTTTCATTTGACATTTTTTACTTACCCATATTTTATTCCAAATCCGTAGAAGGTTAGGTATCATATTAATAATTTAAAAAATTATAAATGATATAGTTTAGAGTAATTGGATTATTCAAATATTTTAAAATTAGACTATCATCTAAATGGATACTTGTGAAAAAGGTGGTGAAATGATTTGTTTAATTTTTACTTTTACAACTCAAAACATTTTGCAAATAAGAAAATTTTAATGAAGTCTTACATAATTGAGATAAAATTAGTTTTTTATTTATTTATTTATTTCAAATTAAAATAAGCACTTTTTTCCTAAATTTAAAATAATTGATATATAATTTATATTTTTACTTCCTATTTTAGTAACAATATCACAAGACTACACCAAGATAAAGGAAAAGGAAAAAAAATAAATAAAAAAATAAAAAAATCTTCCATTTCCATGGCATGGGGACAAATTGAGTCTAACTGCACACTGAAGGAACTCCAAGTCTATTTTTAGTGATTTAATTACTTTTCAACTGTCACATTTTTTTTTTTTTTTTACATTACAACAAACCCTTTCCCGCTTCTTTGATTTAAATAACTAGTAAAAACAAATCATTTTTAATTTTTTGTTTTTTAAATGTAAGTTCAAAAAAAAAATATTTAGAAATTATTTTAAGTGATTTTTTTTATTTTTAAATGTGATTTTCAAATATATATATATATATATATATATATATATATATATATATATATATATAAATTTTATTTGGATTGACTTTTAAGAGTTAAATAAAAGATTTTATACCTATTTAATTATTTTTTAAAAAAACTTATAACTTTAAAAAAAAGGTTTCATGTAGTAGTCATAAAAATGTTATTTGTTATAAGAATTTTATAATTCTATTTTTGTTTATATAAGAAGTTCTTTCATGTTTAATAAAACTTTTACAATATCAATATTTCCCCTTAAAAATTATTACTTTAATTTTGATTTTAATTTTTATTTAAAGCAAAAAATATGAAGCTATCCCGAATTTGACCTTACCATCCACCTAATTAATTTTTATAAGAAAGTATTACTTTTTAATATTTAGAAGGGCTTTTTTTATTTATTTTTAAATCATTCCCAAATGAAATTTATAAGAAACAAAGAAAAAGTTTGCTCCAATATTAGAAAGAAATATAATTTTTAAAACATGGATTGAAGTGATTATAGAACTTTGTTACATATTTAAAATTAGGTTCTCCTAATTTCTTACAACTCTAATCTCTAATATCCATTCTTTATCTAAAATCTAACATAAGGAATGGTTGTCTACTCATAATATAGGACATGAAATATAATTTTGTTTTAGGCAACATCAAATTCAATGCATTAAAATCAAAGAGCAAGTGAGGATCCAGATTTCTCCCTTTGCATGGTATTTGACAGTGGTCCATATGAAATTCATTTCTAGTTAAAGCATTTTTATTATATAATTTTAGATGTGTTTGCTTTTTTATTGAATAAAAAAAACTAAAATATTTGATTTTTTCTATTTAGTTAAAAATAACCTGTTGACATCAACCAACATAACTAAACTAAGCCTATTAATAATAAGTTCACTTTAGTTATATTGGTTGATATCAACATGTTACTTTTAGTTGAATAAAAAAAAATCAAATATTTTAATTTTTTTCTATTCAATCAAAAAAATAAACACCATCTTAGTGTTAGAAATACCCCATGTGTTTCAAATCAAAATTAAGGGACAACAACCTTTTATTTCAATAATACAATAATACAATTATTATTATTATGGCTAAAAATCAGCTTATCATTTGAGCAAACACATATATACATACATACATACATACATACATACATACATATATATATAATGTCAATATCATTATTTTAGGCTATGGAATAAATCTTTCATGCAATCATTTCAATGATTCCTTTAAATAACATAAAGAGATATTTAATTTACAAATTTTGTGCAGAGATATATATATATATAAACTCCTCTAGCAAGCCCAATGATTAAAACCTAAATAATAATATTTTTAATACTTAAACTATATTCATATTTAATATTTGGTTTTAATTTTACCTTTATGCTTTATTTTATATTAAGTCCCTATTTTTAGGTTTAATGTGTTTTTTTTTTTTAGTATTTTCCTCTTAATTTTAACAGATTTATATCAAATGTTGGAAGATATCTTTTTATATAATTGGATATCATTTTTATTTTTATTTTTATTTGCATAATTACCATATATTCCACACCCTATGATTGTCGTATGGTTCACACGTCATTGACCATCTAATAAGAGACCTTAACATATTCTAGTCATTTTCATGCTAAAGAGGGTCCACAAGTTTTTGCCCATGCCAAAAAAAAAAAATGCTTTGTTCCCAAGGATTATAGAGGATTTCACAAATTTGTTCCAAGGATTCCAATTTTATTAAGAAAGAATTTTGGATTTCATCTAGTAGGAGATTAGTTTACCAATTTATTAAAAAAAGGTTTTTCAATTCGATTTAAAGGTTTACTCATGCTATTCTTATTTAAAAAAATTCTTTAAGACCTCTATTTATAAATTTTACTTTTAAACCCTTTCTTATCAAGGAAAGAAAGTTACATTTAAAAATCAATTTTAGATAATTTTATTAAAATTAACTTTTTGGACAATTTTATTTAAAAATCAATTTTTCTAGAAAATTTTGTTAAACAAATGAATTTCTAGACAGCTTGTTATTAAAAACATTTTCTTATTATTATTTTTTTTCTAGATTCTTCTAAAAACATTTGTTTGAACTTTCTATTAAGAAAACTTTCTTTTATTAAAAAGAATATTTTTTGAATTGTTATTACATTAAAATAAGATTGTTGGAGCATTTTATTTTATTTGAAAAAAAGATTTCTGAACCTTTTATTTATTTATTTTAAAATTCTAAACTATTTCTTTTGTTAAAACAAAATTTTTGGACTATTTTATCTAAAAAAATGTCTAAAACCTATTTTTATTAAAAGAAAATTTTGGGTCCCTTTTTCTTATTTAATGGAAATGTTTTAATGAACCTATTTCATTTTAAAAAAAAAATCGATCTTTAGATAACTTAGGGTCTGTTTGGCAATGTTTTTTAAAATTTGTCTTTTAATTTTTTTTTTCAAAATAGAGAACAAAAAACAATTTTTAATTTTATATATATTTTTTTAAATAAGAGTGTTTGGCAAGATGTTTTAAAAATAGTTCCCGAATCAAATCTAAATGGTGAAGATGAAGAATGAAATCATAGAAGTCTCATAAACCTACGATCTTTCACCCGATGACTTGAACCTTAATCTTCACACACTGCTAGTGGGGAGGAAAAGAGGGTGAAGGTTATGGATCTCTACCTCTCTGGATGGTAGAATATAAAAAGTTATGGAAACCCTATCCCCTAGAGGGTATTTATAGGGTTCTTAAGTGGGCTTAAGTGACTTGAGCCTACATGTACTTGGGTAACTTAATCTAGCCCAAAATGGGTCCTAATTGATTAATTAACCTAATATGACCTACTAATTAATCAATTAGCCCAATCCAGAGACCTTGTTCACTTACCCCTGTGCAATCTTACTTAATTACCAAAACGCCCTTATGCACAAAACTGAACCTAGAGTCAATCCGACCCTCATAACCCATGCCAACAAGGTAAATGAGCTCAAAGCAGGGACTACTGGGACCCATAGGAATACTAGCTCCCTCGGAATCCAATTCTAAAGTTGATTCAACATCCCACTACAAAGAATCAACTGAACTCCAATATTCTATGTAAATAACAATGAGACACCAAGTGCTTAGGTCTATGACTTGCTATCCATTGTGTTCAGTCTTCCCATGAGCTGGTGTCCATAGTCTAACTAGGTGAAAGCTATCAACCTTTCAAGATTACCTCTACCATCTTTGAGTTACGGATCCTCCTATTGTGTGTTCAATTTACATATCTTAACTCTCAAAGAGTCTATATCAAGTTCCACTTAAGAAACTGCTATGGCCATAGTTTCCATAAACACACCTTCTTATGATCACCTAAGGATACACAGTGTTTCAATCCAGAAGATATTATGGTGTCTCTATTGAGAATACCTATTGCTACTAGCTTCCATCAACAATGACCTAATCCATAGGGAATATATGATCAGCTTACGATCTGACCTGTAGATCAAAGTCATTGCTAACTTTAGCAAAGCTCAATATTCTCTCAAGGTTGAGCAACAGCATAATGAAGTAGCTTGGTGAGGTCATGACTACTTGATAGCCTTAAGTCATGACTCACTGTAAGTCTTGTCCAATATGTAACCATATACACTAGTGCACTCACCATGGGAAAACCATCCCGATAGCCAAGACCAATCATCCCTCCAATTAGGAGGTGGTGCCCTATAACCTCTAATAGGTTGCCTAGACCCATGAACCAATTGTGAACAAGTCATCTATTTGTAAGAAACCCATGACTTAGATCTTTTGTGCAACTCCTAATGCACCTAAGTCACGTACAATGCAAAAGATGTAGGAAAGAATGCTCGTAAAGTATAATACATGGAATAAGAATCGATAAAAGTGAAACTGGAACATTGTTAAATAAATAATAAATTCCAAATTTATTACATCATGTCATGCTTTTAAGGGCTCTATCCTAACATTCTCCCACTAGCCCTCAAAGCATCATGCATATAAAGCATGTCAAATACTTATCTGAAACCTATGTTATCCTTATGACCATCAAAGACTCTCCCTGACAATGTCTTGGTGAAGAGATCCACTAGGTTCTTCACAGAAGGTATCTTGTCAACCATCATGTCACCCTTTAAACTATCTCAACACTTCGGAACATAAGCACACAATTTCTCGTTCTCCTAAGGCACTTGAGTATATGCTTGATAGTTGTCCAATGTTTTGGACCTAGATTAGACTGATATCTACTCACTATACCCACTGAAAAGCAAATATCTAGCCTAGTACATATCATCAAATACATAAGACTACCCACTACAGAGGCATAAGGTATTAACTACATGCACTCTTTCTCCTCAAGTGTTTTAGCACACTGATATAGAGAAAAGGGAATTCCATGCTTAAAAGGTAACAAACCTTTCTTGGAATCCTGCATCACATACTTGACCAAAAGCTTATCTATATAGGTAGATTGAGATATTGTTAGTTTCCTATTTTTGCGGTCCCTAAGGACCTTAATCCTAAGAATATACTATGATTCTCCTAGATCCTTCATCTGGAACTGAGTAGACAACCAGATCTTGACTGATGACAATAGCCCTACATCATTACCAATGAGTAGAATGTCATCAACATACAAGATCATAAAGACCACCATGCTTCCCTACACCTTCTTGTACACACAAGGCCCTTTCCTATGAAATGTCTGGTTACATCAGATAGATGCTAATATCAAGATAATTGTTTAAGAACACTATCTTGACATCCTATTGCAATATCTCATAAATGAGATACACCACAATGGGTAAGAGTACTCTGATGGATTTAAATATGGCTATTGGTGAAAAGGTTTCCTATATTCGAAACAATGTTTTGAACTATAACCTTTAGCTACAACCTAGCCACATAAATATCAAATTTTCCATCTACTCCTCTGTTCCTCTTGTAGACCAACTTACACTTATGGGTTTTATTCATTCAGGTACTTTTACAGGAACCTAAACTATATTAGAAACACAAGGATTCTAACTCTGCCTCTATAGCTTTTTGCCAAAGATGTGCATCCACATTGCTCATTGCTTTATCGTAATCTATGGGATCGATCTCATTTTTCTTTAAAATGGCCTCAAAAGACTTTCCCAAATACATGAATTGGTCTGGTTGTTTAAGACCCTTCCCACTATAACAAGGCATCCGTGTACTAGAAATGGGAATGGTTGTTACTGGATCCATAGTATTTGGTGTATACTGGGACTATCTTCTAGTATTCTCCAATTTATATCATTGTTTGCCTTATTACATATCATATAGTCTTCATCAGAAATCTGGTGCTTGTAACAACAAACACCTTGTAATAATCCTGACTATAAAATAATAAACCCTAAATCCTCTTGGATATCTCCCAACTTTACATTTACCCTTAGTGAATGCAAAATAGTTCAAACTGATGCTAGCCAAACAGGTATTATTTATGTTTAGGTAACATCTTATAATAATATTGAAATTTAAATAACTTTATATTATAGGATATAATCTTACATGTCTTAGATTATTTGTTGTTATTATTTATATTAAAAAATATAAATAATACATTACACTATAAAAATTAATTGCTCAAATAATTTACCTTTTTAGTATTTCAAAACAATACTATTATTACATTATAGAACATTTAAATTTAAATAAATCTATATTATAATATTTAATTTTATGGATTTTTAATTAATTTTATTATTAATTATAGAAATAAAATATTATAGTATAAATATTAGGTCTCAAAAACTACATATTATATTATTTCATATATAGATTCATCTAGCTATTTATCAGTATTACTTATTACTATCACAATTTAATAATATTATTGTGATAAAATTACTCAATTTGTCAAGAAATAATATAATTACTGAATGAAACCATTTTGTAAGCAAATATATATATATAAAGTAGCAACTTTTAGCAAGAAAATTCTTTTCTTCACTAAAAATTGTAATTAGTGACAACTATTTTTGTGGAAAAATAGTTTTTTTTTTTTTTTTTTTTTTTTTTTTTTTTTTTTTTATCACAAAAGTGTTTGCACAAAAAAAAACAAAAAAAAGAAAGAAAAAACAACGCTAGACGATAAAAACTTCAAATTTGTCAAGAAAAGTTCTCAAAAAAATTGGTACTATTAACAATATTTAAAATTTCATCGATAAAAGCTACTTTTAGTGATGAAATTATAATTCACCCCTGAATTTTTGTGAAGAAAAGTATGTTTTCTTGGAGTGCCACTATCTTTATATCATTTTGATTTCTTCTCATTATTAAAAACTAAAAACATAAAATAGAGGGGAAATAGAAACAACAAAAAGGTCTCTAACGAAGTTTGATTTGAAGGGTTAGAAGGAAGAAACTTTTTTATTTGCTTCATTATGAAATTTAAGGTAAGTTCTTCATGTATGATTTATTTTCTAGATTTATTTTCTCTTTCTTTAAACACAAGATTAATAGAAAGAAGAATTGAGGAAATGAGGAAAGTGGTTGTGGCAAAGAAATAATAAAGTAATAATAAGATTTGGGTTGTGAGTAAGAGATAAGTAAAAATAGTAGTAAATTAATAAATAACTATCCAACTTCGTAACATGAAAATAGAGAAAGAAAATATTAACATTAATAATTCAACAAAAAATAGATTTAATTAAAAAAAAATAGATTTTTAGAAGAGGGTTTGGAATTAAAATAAGTTTTACAAAAAAATTAGGAAGCCATTAATTTAGATAATTAGTCTTTAATAATTATTTTTATTTATTTATATTTATGTTAGGTGTGGATTAAATCTTTCAAGATTTTAATGATTTCTTCAAGGTAAGGGTTAATAGTATAGTAAACCATTTTGTAATTCCTTATTTGTTTTCATCTATTTTTAAACTATCAAAATGTTTAAGTTCCCTAAAGTGGATCAAGTAATATTTTGCTAAAAATGTTATCATTTGTTCCTTAAATTATAAAATAAATTTGGAATATCATATGATTGGTTTATTGCCATGCAAGTGAATTTCATCGTTTAATTTATTATAATGGTTTTGAAACTCTAGTTATTAGTGGACTTAGTCAACAAGGGAGAAGTTGTTGACCTTTGTTACCCTTGGTGAGGGTAGTGATATAGTGTAACCTTCACTAATAAGGGTGTTATTAGCCTTTGATATACCATTTATTATAAATCATTTCGTCCATTGGTAAGATGAACAAAGTGAGACTAGCCACCTAATGCAAGTTCCACTATTTGGGCATAATGTTATTATCAATGAATCAAGTAAAATTTTTGTTTATAAATTTTCTTAATATAATTTAAGTTTGCAAAGTATATTATTTAGTTCTATCTTTGAATTGAAAGTATATAATTTTTCAAAGAAAGTGAATTTAATTATTGAATTAAATGAGCTTCCTTACTAATCGATTTGTTATAAAGATGTGATATCTCCTAGGATTTAACTTTATACTATACTTGATCCTCCTTATTAAACTATTTTTCCTAAGTTCTAAGTTCACCCTTTTTTATTATTTCACTTTTTGAGTACAAGTGAAATTAGTGAAGAGAAATCGAGATAAAAGGAGTGCTTCTTTTGAAAACAACTTTAGAATTAATTATTTAGGATTTTTAAATTAAGATTGAATTTAGTATTGATTTCTAAAACTTTTAAAGTGTTTGGGATGATCTTTAAATTTATTATTTAGATATTTTTAATTAGTTTTGGGTTAAAAATTTGTATATATATGTTTTTATTTATGTTGTAATAATTGTTATGAATCAATTTGAGGTAGACTTGTCAACTAACTACTTGTTGGATTTGTTAATTAAGGTCATTCATGTGTAGGACTTTTGGGTTTGAAAATTGAAATAATCGTGGTGCCTTTGATCTTTGAGAGTGTCATAATTAATATATTGAAAAATTATTTTCTAAAATATTTTTTGAAAATGGTTGATTGTTTTGAAATCAAAATAGTAATTTTCATATTTAAAAAATAGAAATATAATGTTTTTTTAAAATAAGGCAAAAATAATCTTTATTTTCAAGAATGGTTTCTTGTTAAGGTAACAATAGACATTCAAAATAATTTAACCAAATATTGTATAAATATGTATCATAAGGAGAAAAAAATTATATTATGCTCCACACACGGTAGGGAATTTATTCCAAAAGTTTAAAAGGAAATGTGAGAAAAAAATGGTGTGAAAAAATATGAGAAGAAAGTGGAAATTAAAAAAAGTTTAAATTAACTTGATCAAATTTTACACGTCTTAAAATTTAGGGGGAATTATGTAAACATGTACATTGTATAAAATAAAGATGAATTCAAAACCCAAAAAAGTCACTTTCATAGAAAGTATATTTTAGGGAAAATAACTCTCATTTCATGCACTAAAATAGTAACTTTATACATATTTTTAAGACTATCATTCAGTCAAGTGAAAGTGGGTTGTCACCTATACAAGGCAAGCTAACAGGTACACTTAATTAGGCTCACATACGTAGTTGTCATATTACCCATCATCACTTCAACCTTTGCATCAAACATGTCATTGAATATAATAACATTGTTTTTACGTAAAAATAACAATGTTAGTAACTAAAAGTAACACTATAAATAAAAGGATGTACTAGACTATTTATTATCTATCACCATTTCAACCTTTACATCAAATATGTCATTGGAAATAGTAACATTGTTTTTACGTAATAGTAATATTATTTTTACTTAAAGGTAACAATATTAGTAACTAAAAGTACCATTGTAGATAACATGATATACTATCTTATTTAGTTTTTTATTATCATTGTTATGACTTTGACAACGACTATTAAATAATATGTCAAAAAGAACATATAATATACTTTTTAAAGACCTTATTTATTAAAATAAAACAATTTTAATGGTTTAAAATTTTAATTAAAAAAGTACTTTTTTACATATTTGATAAAAGACATTAGTTTTTTTTCTCTAAATATTAATATATTATGATGGGAATTGTGAATTTATATTCAAAAATTTAATGCCAATAGTTTTAAAATTTAATTTTATCTACCTTCAAATATTTCTTTTAAAATTAAATACTCTTAAAAAATGATCATCACTAATTTTTTATTGAATGAAATTAAAAGTGAGTTAATATTTTTTTTATATTATTTTTCTGTTTTTATTTTGAAGAAAATTAAAAAATTAGCTTCAACATATGTGGATAGTGATTTTTTATTTTTATTTTTAAAAAATTTAGGTCTAATATTCTATAATAAATTTTAAAATATAAAATATAAAAAGAAGACCCATAATATGAAAATTATAAATATTATGAATACTAAACAAAATAAAATATTATATATATATTTGAAATCAATATTAGATAATTTAAAATATTAGTATTTATTATTAGATTATAATTATTATAGGTGAGTATATTTTTATATTAAAAATAATTTTTATTTTAATGCATTAAATTACAAATGATGTTAATAAAATAAAAATTTAATAAAAAATAAAAATAATAATGAATAAATGAATTGTACTTTTAGAAAAATAAGTTTGCTATTTTAATTAAGTGGTTTTCAAAAATAGGAAAAAAATAGATTATTCTATATAATAATTGAAGTCAAAGTATAAAAAAGAAAAAAACTTGATTCATTTAATTTGTAAAAAAAAAAACAAAAAAACTTAATTTAATTTAGTGAGAAGGATGGTAGGTGGCGGCTGGAAAGTGGGTAGGGGAAAAAAGAGAAAAAAAAAAAAAGGGGTGGGTGGAGGCCAAGTGAGAATTTTTTTTTTTTTTTTTTAAAAGAAAAAAAAAAAAAAAAAAATAGAGAGAGAGAAGGGAGAGAGAGAGAGAAAAAAAAAACAGGTTGGGGAGTACACTTTCATCGGTTGGAGGGGATACTTGAAAACATGCATAAATTATTATTTTTATTTATGCATGAAATGGAAATTAATTTCCTTAAAATGCACCCCACAAAAGTGATTTTTTTCGAGTTTTGGAATTCATTTCATATTTTATACATAATACATGTTTACATGATTTCACCCTTAAAATTTATTTGTCATTTTTCTGTTTACAAATAAATTTAAAAATAATACATCTTTACATAATTTATTTATGTAATGATTTTTATTTTTTTAATTTTTGCATATGGTACAATAAACTAAACAAGCAAATTTTGAATTATTTTCCTACTTTAACTTTTTGTTTTTTTTTCTCTTTTTTTTAGATAATATTAGTTTTTTTAAGGTGTTAAAACCATTATAACCAGATTACCTAACATAAACCAACAAATAAACAATAGATTGTATTTTGTTTTGAAAATTCATATTTGGTAAAAATCAATAATTATTTATTTTGTTAAAAAAAACTTAATATGAGCCCCAATCATGGATTTAAATGTCAAGAATTTTTTGCAAGGGACATACGATAAAGACAGAATATTGCGCCAAAAAGGTTGAAGAACACTTCTTTGCAAATATATATCAAAAAATGCTGAAATATGTGATATTTACAACCCCATCGGGGGATTCGCACCGACAAAAGGTTGAAGTTTAAACCTAGCTACCACTAGGTCCAACACCTCTTTGTAAATATATATTCATTAAATTGTTAAAGTTCATTATTAAAATAATTAAAATTCAATTATTTTTATTTTAAAAAATTTAATTTAATTATTAATAAAATATAAAAACCACTTTATAATTTTCTTAATAATATTTTTTTATATAATTATACAATAATTAAATATAAAAAATATGTAACTATTTAAAAAAATCGTATATGTATCATCCTTTATTTTACATTATTAAATGCATTTGAATTAAATAAATCATAGTTTTAATATTAAAATATCATCATTTATCTCCTTAATCCTATTTTAAAAAATTACTATCATTTCATTTTAAAATTTTTTATTTAATGCCTTTTAGTGTGCACGTCTATTATTTTAAATATTAAAAATATAAATTTATTCAAAAAAATACTAAAAAATTAAAAATAATAATAATGAAGTTATAATATTTTATAAATTAAAATAAATTTGATAAAGATTAATAATAAATTAAATATTAAGACCGATATAATAATTGCTTACCAATATTTTTTCCTTAATTATATCTATGTCAAATAAAACTCAAATAAATAACTTTAAAATGTGATTTTTACCTATTTATTATTTTGGAATGATTTTTCACTTCACCTATATTTTTGGTAAAATATCCACCAATATTTTTCCATATTTTTTTTATAAGTCTGTAAAATCTAATTACCCATATATCATGTTTTACCTGATATTTCAAACGCATGGTCCCAATTTGATGTGTTAAGTGAGTCATAAACAAACATGGTTTATTTGTAGTTTCTATTTTTTCAACATTTTATAGAATATGGTTTTTGTTGTTTTTGAGGACCCTGCATTTCGTTCGACTCACGCCTTCCACTCGATCGCGAGCTCAATTTTTATTTCGCAAATGCTTTATTTGTTAGAAAATGAACTTAAATCGCCACTTATTTTGTTTTTAGTTTAAAATGGTAACAAAAAAAGAAAGAAAAAAAACCCTAAGTGGGTGACTCTTTATTTGGAAAAAGGTGGTCTGTGAATAACCAAAGTCTGGGCTCGGGTCAGGTTGTACTTTATGGGAAGTACGGTAAAAAACCGTAGCACCCCTCTAAGCCCCCTAAAATGGGTCCTCTACTAACAAGATAAGCAATCATGACAATTGGTATTGAAATCAACGAAATCAGCATGATCACGCACTAAAAGTCAAAGTAGGCATGAGGGAATTGTATAAGTAGAGAGGATCGTACCTAGCGATCAATCGCTAGAGCGCTAGCAAAAAATGGGGTTAGCGTACATGAGTAAGTATAAAATACATCACACGTGTCACAAAACGAAGCTAAAAGGTCTTCAATATTAAAATTCAAATCAAATTTCCATTTTTCAAAGAAAACATCACTGATGTTGGGCACCCACCAAAGCCCACTTTCTATTTTTACATGAATAACCTATATATTCCATCACTTGGAATTACAGATTCAATCCATATTATTTTAAAATATTTTAAAAATCATAAGAGATGTGAAAATTGGCAATGTCCGGAAGAAAGATGCGGCAAAGTTTTTTAAGAAAATGGGATTTTCGGGACCTGAAGACTCTAAGAAGGGTTTGAAAATTTGGAGTTGGGATTGTTTAAAAAGGACATACGAGGAATTTGGAAGATTATATAAAGAAAGTGAGATTTGAAAAATATTTACAAAAGTCAAAGGTCAAGAAATGGAAAAGTGACACATGGCATGGCTGTGCAAACCAACCCAATGAGATCATGCACCATCTGTCTCAGAGTAGGCCCCTTGGACTGTACGCTTATTTCGTCGTGATGGGACATAGTTTAGATCAAAAAAAAAAGTTTGGCCCGCACTGATCACCAGACTCCTTGCTTCATAAGCTCATAAGAAGCATCATAGCTGACAAACCCCATTGCCAGAGATACTTGAAACCTGTTCTCATCTCTCTTATTGCCATAGGTGACATAATCCCAAATCGACGAGGTGGCCATAGAGATATAAGTTAGGATAGGAGAGGGTCTTCTCATATCACTCCCGTTTCAGTCTCCTGCATCCTCTTTGGTGACAGCGCGATTCCCATGACGACGATGCATCTAAACCACGCTTTCCCTTTTCCGGCCTTCTTTCAAGTTAGGACCCCTTGGGCTGTTCCAGGACGTCTTTTCTGCCTGCTGCAGTCATGGCTCAAGGTTGTGGGAGACCCAGAAGAACGGAGGAAACCAACAGGGGCTCTCTTTCACTTTTAGCATAACTTGGCCATATGCCTTTTCTGCGTGATAATTCCCTTGTTTCTCTCAGCATGGAGCATAATGGAACGCGCGCCACTATGGCATTTCCCCATCTATCGAAAACAAAAAGAAGAGACCACGTAAAAATCCTTGCGAATGTCCAAGCAATTTATTGTATCCAACTTCGCCAGTACAAGTGATCAAAATCTGGTCGAATTCACCCAGAAGTTGGCACAGATCGGTTATATATGCTCTTCTTCTCAGTCTTGGTGGTTGTCATTTAGAAACATGGCTGCACATGCATTTAAGAAAGAAGGAAAGACTGCGTGGAAAATGAATACTGGGGAACGAGTGATGAAGATAACGGTTGGGGGTGGTGAGAGGGTCTAGAATTTAGGTAGGTAAGAGAGTTGAGGGCGGGTAGGTGAGGTTATGGCATGAAACTCCATGAGGATGGAAAGATGGAGATGAGCGGTGGGTATGTACGTGGGAATGGTTCGGTGGTCATGAGGAAGATGGTGGTGAGGTGAAAAAAATAAAGATAGAAATGGATATGATGGTTAAGAGAGAAATGGGTTCCTATGGGTATGAAGATTCGGTGGGGGTGAAATATGGGCATGTGTATAGTGGAGCATTTGCAGGGCGTGAGAGGTAATGGGTGTGGTATGTGGATAATGGAAATGCATGGGCAATTCATGACGTAGAGGTCGGTGTGTGCATGAGTGGAAAATGGCATGAAGATAAAGAGAAATTAGGATAGGAGATGGCTATGTGTAACATTGTATGAGACTCCATGCACATGGAAAGTGATTGGAGATAAATGAATGGTGGGGGAGAAAGGTGTGGGTATATACGTGAAGGGTACCGTGATGCGGAATGGGTAATGGGTAAATAGATTGAAAGCGGGGTGGGATAAAGTGCCGGTGCATGGGGCTCCATCCATGTGAGAAGATAATAATTCCAAACTTTATTTATCATTTCTCTACTCGAAAACATAGGCTATAGTTAATGTTACATAATTTTAGACCATAGTACAAAACCCATTTGATAATATAAGGTTGGACCATACATAATATTGTGTCTTTTACTATATATGTTATGCAATTGGGCGTTTGAAAGAAGTAAAATGGGATGTTGATAGGGAATTCACAAGAGGTGACAAAATTTTAGAGCCAAACCCTAGGTCATATGTATAAGTTATATAGGAAACAAACAATGGTAGATGGTGCATTGTTTAAGTAGTAAACATGCAATAATATATATAGGAAAAGACATTGAAATGGTTGCTTCCTCCAGTCCCTTTACCTTTCACAATCTCCCAAGCTGCCTCACTCCTATATCATCAAACCTTACTCTTCCCTAGGCACCACCCACCCACTGGAATCCGACCCATTTGCCCACTTTCCTTTATTTCCCATCTGCTGACTATCCTAAGCTTGTTTTTGAGTTCAACATCACAACACTGCCCCTGGAGGAGAGCTGATGATCCCATTGGATGATGAGGGTAGTTTTGGGCTAAAGTAATTGGAGGTATTTAAATGCATGAATGGCCTTTGAACTCCTCTTTTGTAGAAAGTACAAGAGTTCCCTGAAAGTTCAAACCAAAGCTGCTCAGCCACCACCCACCACCCACCACCACCACCATATGGGAGTGATGAGACACAGAATATGATGGCCAGCATTCATGGAGTAAACCCTAGAAGGGCTTGGGTTTGAGGTTGTCATCTTCACCATTGTATGACCACTGACTAGCAGCACCTCCACTAGCACAGCATCCGGCGGTTGAGGGAGCAGGAGGGCTTTTTTCCGGTAAGGGAGTTGAGACTCTTGAGCGATAACTTTGTTTGTGTTCAACAGTACTGTCTTCCACTTAAGAGGAGCTAGCACTAACTTTTTTGCTCACATGCATGGGTTCAACAGCTAGTGTGAAACTCAAGCATCCCCACCTCCACAAAACCCTCCCTCACATGCATGTTGTCTCCTAGAGTGGACTTTCAGCGCCACCACCACGGATAGCAGAGCCGCTACTAGGACCACCAGTACTCCTTCTTCAAACCCATTTGCTATCTTTGTCACAGAGCCCAAAAATGGAGAAAAAAGGCTGTTTTCTTACATCCTCTCCACTGTTGTTCTTGTTCTTCCTTTGGGCAACCATGGCTCAAACCCTGGTCACCTCTCTGTCTCCTGATGGGCAGGCTCTTCTCTCTCTTCTTGCTGCTGCAGACCCTTCTTCAAAGTCATCATCGGCTGTGCTCTCCTCATGGAACCCATCAAGCTCGACCCCATGTGCATGGCAAGGCATTACATGCTCTCCACAAGATAGGGTTATCTCACTCTCTCTACCCAACACATTCCTCAACCTCTCTTCATTGCCATCTCAACTGTCGTCTCTCTCATTTCTGCAACTCCTCAACCTCTCCTCCACCAATGTCTCTGGTACAATTCCTCCTTCCTTTGGCCTACTCTCTCATCTTCGCCTGCTAGACCTCTCCTCTAACTCTCTTTCTGGTCCAATTCCTCCACAACTGGGAGGGCTCTCATCGCTTCAGTTTCTCTTCTTGAACTCCAATAGATTGTCTGGTAGCATACCTCAGCAGCTTGCTAACCTATCTTCATTGCAAGTCCTTTGTCTCCAAGACAATCTTCTCAATGGGTCCATACCGTTCCAATTAGGCTCTTTGGTGTCTCTCCAACAGTTTCGAATTGGGGGCAACCCTTATCTGACTGGAGAGATTCCACCCCAGTTAGGATTACTTACTAATCTCACCACGTTGGGTGCGGCAGCCACTGGACTTTCCGGTGTGATACCACCTACATTTGGGAACCTAATCAATCTCCAGACTTTGGCCCTTTATGATACTGAGGTATTCGGGTCAGTTCCACCTGAACTTGGGCTGTGTTCAGAGCTCAGGAACTTATACCTGCATATGAACAAGCTTACTGGTTCGATCCCTCCTCAGCTGGGCAAGTTGCAGAAGCTTACTAGTTTGCTTCTGTGGGGTAATTCACTCACAGGACCCATCCCACCTGACCTTTCTAATTGTTCATCGCTTGTTGTCCTTGACGCCTCTGCAAATGAACTTTCTGGGGAAATCCCTGGAGACTTGGGGAAGCTAGTGGTTCTTGAGCAGCTTCATCTGTCCGACAATTCGCTTACTGGTTTGATTCCATGGCAGTTGAGCAACTGTACAAGTCTTACCGCTCTTCAGCTTGATAAGAACCAACTATCTGGCCCAATTCCATGGCAGGTTGGCTACTTGAAATATCTGCAGAGTTTCTTCTTGTGGGGTAATTTGGTATCTGGAACCATACCATCCTTTTTTGGGAATTGTACTGAGCTCTATGCACTTGACCTTTCGAGGAACAAGCTCACTGGGTCAATCCCGGAAGAGATTTTCGGTTTGAAGAAGTTAAGCAAGCTTCTGCTACTTGGGAATTCATTATCAGGACGAGTGCCACGAAGTGTTTCGAATTGTCAGTCCTTAGTGAGATTGAGGCTTGGGGAAAACCAGCTTTCAGGCCAGATTCCCAAGGAGATAGGCCAATTGCAGAACCTCGTCTTTCTTGACTTGTACATGAACCACTTCTCTGGTAGCCTCCCTCGTGAGATTGCCAACATCACAGTTCTTGAGTTGCTGGATGTGCACAAGAATTACATTACTGGGGAAATTCCCTCCCAACTAGGGGAGCTGGTGAATTTGGAGCAGCTTGATCTCAGTCGAAACAACTTCACAGGCGGAATTCCATGGAGTTTTGGGAACTTCAGTTACTTGAACAAGCTCATCCTCAACAACAATCTACTAACTGGGTCCATCCCCAAATCCATTCGGAACTTGCAGAAGCTAACCCTGCTTGATTTGAGCTTCAACAGCCTCTCTGGTCCAATTCCACCTGAAATTGGCTACATTACAAGTTTAACCATCAGTTTGGATTTGGGCTCCAACGGGTTTACAGGAGAACTCCCTGAGACAATGTCCGGTTTGACACAGCTGCAATCGCTTGATCTTTCTCAGAATATGCTTTATGGAAATATTGGAGTTTTGGGGTTGCTTACAAGTCTAACTTCCCTCAATATCTCCTACAACAACTTCTCAGGTCCTATCCCTGTAACAACATTCTTCAGAACTCTATCTTCAACCTCATACCTTGAGAATCCTAGGCTTTGTCAGTCAGTGGACGGGTATACTTGTTCTTCAGGTCTGGCTCGAAGAAATGGGATGAAATCAGCTAAAACTGCAGCTTTGATCTGTGTTATTCTTGCTTCTGTGATCATGTCAGTTATTGCATCATGGATTCTAGTAACAAGGAATCACAAGTATATGGTAGAGAGGTCCTCAGGCACATCAGCTTCCTCATCAGGGGCTGAAGATTTCTCATATCCTTGGACATTCATTCCATTTCAAAAGCTAAATTTCACAATTGACAACATCCTGGATTGCCTGAGAGATGAAAATGTGATTGGAAAAGGGTGTTCTGGGGTGGTGTACAAGGCAGAAATGCCCAATGGGGAGTTGATTGCAGTGAAAAAGCTTTGGAAAACGATGAAAGATGAAGACCCAGTGGACTCTTTTGCCTCAGAAATTCAAATTCTTGGACACATTCGACACCGGAACATTGTGAAGCTCCTAGGTTACTGTTCCAACAAGTGTGTTAAGCTCCTACTCTATAACTACATTTCCAATGGGAATCTGCAACAGCTGCTGCAGGGGAATAGGAACTTGGATTGGGAAACTAGGTACAAGATTGCAGTTGGTTCAGCACAAGGTCTTGCTTATCTTCACCATGATTGTTTACCTACAATACTCCACAGAGATGTGAAGTGCAATAACATACTTCTGGACTCCAAGTATGAAGCATATCTTGCAGATTTTGGACTGGCAAAGCTGATGATCTCTCCAAATTACCACCAGGCGATTTCCAGAGTAGCCGGGTCTTATGGGTATATTGCCCCAGGCAAGCAATTCTAACCAAGCATTGCCTCTTTCTTCTGCATTTTACCATTTTATGTTCATAATTTGCATGGAGTTTGTTCAGTATTTAATTGAATTGCTTCTCATAGGTGTCTGTTGTTATTACTTGAGCCATTTATTCTTTAAGCTTAATAACATTTCAGTTTCTTTTAATCTCCATTGCCAAGGGAACCGGCATTCTTGATTCATTTTATGCAGTTCCAGTGGTTCATCTTAACATGGAACTCTTTGTTCTAAGTCTCAAACTTCTTTTATACTGATTGCAGAGTATGGATACACAATGAACATAACAGAAAAGAGCGATGTTTACAGTTATGGAGTGGTTTTGCTGGAGATACTAAGCGGGCGTAGTGCGGTTGAGCCCCAGGCTGGGGGCGGGCTACACATAGTTGAGTGGGTGAAAAAGAAAATGGGCAGCTTTGAACCAGCTGCATCAGTACTTGATTCAAAGCTCCAAGGATTACCAGACCAGATGATACAAGAGATGCTTCAAACACTCGGGATAGCAATGTTCTGCGTGAACTCTTCGCCAGCGGAACGGCCCACCATGAAGGAAGTGGTGGCACTGCTGATGGAGGTGAAGAGCCCACCTGAAGAATGGGGGAAAACTTCTCAACCTCTGATAAAAGGGTCTTCAAACCAGAGCTGAAAATTCTTTCCTTTTCCCATTTTTAAGGTTATCAGTAATTAATTTCCCTGTCTACTCTGGGAAATGAGAGGAGGAAGCTTTAGGTGGCATCATTGTTGGCTTTGGCTCGTCATATTGGGTTCTATGTACAGTTTTAGAAACATCAATGAGTTTATTTGCCTCTTGCTTTGTTTTTCTTTTCTCCCCTTTGTTTCTGTTTCCTTTCCTAAGAAAAGAATCAATTTTTTTTTTTTCCCTTTTTTTGAAGAAATAGATGATGAAAACAATTCATGGAAGTGAGCAAAGTTGAAGGGAGGCCAAGCGGGAATCTTATTTTTCTTCTCTTTTCAAACCGACCTAAAATTCTGGATAAAGTTTTTTAGCAGTTTAGTAGCCTAAAGTCAAGGAGAGAAAGCAACTTTAGTCCACATCCACACACACCCCATATGTAGGCCCTATATTGCATGGCAAAAGGAGACACAGAATAGCAGGCCATGCCTCCCTCTCCTTCCCCGCATGCCTTACCAGACAAGTGTTGTTCCCCAAGGTCTGAGTGTTCTTCACTGGGTCCATACTCTTCTTCAAGTGTTAGTCAAAAGGGAAATCCAATATGACAATATTGGTTGCTCTCCATTCCCATTATAGTAAAAAAAAGTCAAATCAATACAAAGATAAGAGTGATAATTGCAGAGTATCAACCTTGTTAGAAGATCAATAGACATCAGAATATCTATGTAGTGTTTTTGTGTTTTTGTTTTTTTCGATAGCCTAGTCAGTCTTCTAAATCTAAAGTATTGTTTATGCAAATCCAAAAGAGAGATGCTAAATGCAATGAACCTTGATTCAGCTTGTTTTGGAGCTTGGACAGGGATGAGGTCCCCCCCCCCCCCCCCCCCCCCCCCCACCCACAAGAGTAGTCCAAGGAAAGGGCCTAGACAGGCCATGGCCCCCACATCAGAAACTCTGTCAACTTCTCTTTGTCAATGCTCATCCACACAGTCAACAATGGCCTTCCTTTTCGCCTTCTTAAGAAATATGTGTTGTCTAGTTGCCTGAGATTTAACTTTAGGTTTGGTCATTGCTTCATTGCTTCCAAATCACCACAGATTATCCAAGTAATTAAGTTCACCCAGAGATTTCCTTCATTTTCAACTGCCTATGAGTTTTTCTTTTAACTTCCCTCATCTTTCCCATAAGTCGTGGTAACCTATTTTCCAGTGTTCTGAGGTTTATTACCTTGAAAGGAACTTCTGTTGACTGTGGTGTCATATGCTTTCTTTTCTCTGTTACTATGATTTTCTACTAAAAGCCTACATCTGGGGAAAAAAAGGAGGAAAAATCATTTCTACTCTTTTCTCGACATCATATACTTCTTTAAGAATCCACTGGCATTTATCTGATAAAACTGTCACTTCTATTTCCAGTAAGTGCACGGGTGAAACATCAATTGGCCCCTTATCACACCTACACTTCTGAAAGGAACTATAAAACTCCGGTTGCTTGCAGGGAAGACCAAGTTTAAATATTTTTTTCCCCATTTTTCCTTCTTTTCTTCCATTTTCTTGGCAATCAAATAAAGCGTTAGTTTTACTCATTTCAGTAGATGAGGACTTCCTTTGGGAGGTTAGTATCCAGACGGTACCTATCTTCCCAGAGGCATCAAGGTTAATTATGCAGGATATCACAGAAGATCCACTTCAAAGCTTAATAATCTATCAATATATATTCCTAAAGCCAACCACAAGCAGAACCCAATGGGAAAAGACAAAAAGAAACTGCACACTCGATATAAAAATATGACTTCCTATGTTGGTCTATCACTTGTGGTTTCTATGCTCTCCAGTCCAAAGGTCTTATTCCCTATTTGAGAACTCAATTCTAAGCAACATAAAAAAGAAAAAGAATAACAAAATATCAGCTAGGAAAAGATAGCATAGGATATAAACCAAGATGAAGCAGAATATGTAGCCTAAACAAATTAGGGTAAAAAAACAGTAACCCTCAAAATTTGCTTCACTTTTATGGAGAATACCAGTTCTGTATATCTGTTCCTGAGGTTCGCAACGAGTTTCAGAAGCAGAATGCAGGATTTGGTTTACTGAAGTAGGAAGTTTGTTTCTGGTAGGTTATGGGATGGTGTATCTCAAAGAGGTTCAGTTCTTTGCAATTTCTCTTAAGGTTCAGAAGAACAATACACTGGAAGACCTATCAAGCTTCACTTTGTTTTTGTTCTTTTCAATAGTCCAGTCAGTCCTCTCAATCCAATATCATGCCTCAATACAATCAAAAGAAGGATGTTAAATGCAATGTAACTTGATTCAGTTTGTTTTGGAGACTGGACAAATGATAGGTCCCCATCCAACAGAAGCTGTTCCAAAAGACAAGGACTCAACAGGCCATGCCCGTCACATCAGAAACTCTGTCCATTTTTCATTATTGAAGTTCATCCATATATAAGTGACTGCTTTCAGTCTTTGTCTAGTTATTTCAGAGATTTCGGTTCGAAAAAGACAGATTCATCGGTGGTTCTTCCTAATCACCAGAAATTTCACTTCTACAAAACCAGAAAATCAGATCTGTTCAGTTGGTGTTCCTTCATTTGAACCTGGCCTTTTAACCATCAGAATCTTGTAACTTCACTATTACCAGATAAACAGCTTCAAAAGTTTACATCCTCAAACTAGCCACCCTCATAATAACAGGAGAAATTGGATTGATAAAATTACGAGAATTTCAACCCAGGATGTTTCCTCATCATTCTCAACTGCCTTCCAGTTTTTTCAAATTATATTAGCTTGTATCCAGAAGCCATACCTCATTTCTACCTTCTTTTTAGGCGTCATCCCTAAGACCCCACTGGCATTTTGGAGTAGAAGCATACTTTTCTTTATTGCCAATAAACCAACATGTGAAACATCATATGGCTCCTCATTACATACTCATCCTAAAGGAGCGAATCTGGTGGTTCCTTGTAGTTGCAGGGAAGGCCATATTCTGATAATTTTTTCTTTTTTGTTTTCAGTCATTTTCTAGCCAACCAAATGAAGAGCAAGTTTACCCATTCAGCAGATGATGACTCCCTTTAGCAAGTTACTTCTCCTAGTTATGCCCCTTCCTCAACACTCTTTACCAGTCTTCAATGGAAATCCAGATCGATAAATATATGACCTCACCAAAAAACACACACAACAACAACAACAAAAACAATGAGAGAGAAAATAAGGAACAATTTGCATTCACTGTGAACTTGGAATTTTCACCTTCACTATAGCCTGATCACTTGTGATTTCTGCGTGCTACTTATCAGTTTAAAGGTCCTATTTCCCAATAAGAAACTCATCCTAAGAGCACAGTAAAAAGGTAAAAGAAAAACTAAGTACTTGTTTGGATACACTTTCTGTTTTCTAATTTTAAAAACAAAAAATAATAGTAATTTCTATGTAAAATATAGTAACCTTTATATAGCAAGTATTAACTTATCTTATATCCTTAAAAATTACTTTTAAAATTTGGGGAAGTAAAATTTTTTTTAATACCTCTTTTAAAAGTCGTTATCTTTCTAAGATAAGCCTCAAAGGGTTCTTGTATTTTATATAAAAGTTACAATCATTTTCAAATTTTAAAAACAGAAAAGGAGAAGTGTATCCAATCAACACCTAAAATGTTTTTTTTTAGATGACTGGTTCATAGTTCCAATCCAGCTAGGTAAAGCTGGTACCATATATAAATGAGGCGACGCTGGAAATACAAGAAGTGCAGGAATTACAGCCTTAATATACAGCGAGAAATGAGAAAGGAAGAATTATTAACTGAGATGATGCTGGAAATACAGCCTTAATAAATAACAGGTTATAAGAAAGGAAGAATCAGTTTGGAGTTGGTCCAAAATCCTAATAAAAAACTATGCTAGAACGAATAGAAACTTTAAAAAAAAAAATGCACCATTATTCATTCTCAATATCTATCTTCACTTTTATGGAGAAAGTCAGTTTCAGAGAAATGAATGGTTGAGGTTTGCCATGAAATCAAAAGCATGAAGCAGGATACACTTCAAAGAAGTTCAGATCCAGTATTTGTGGGATGGTTTATATCTAAGAGGTTCAGTTTCTGTAGTTTCTCTTGCTGTTTAAGGCTCTGAGAAAAACTGTGAGTCATTAGCAGCATGTGCTGCCATCTTTTTCCCTTACAATAATTCCATGCCCAACATAGAAAAATCATAGGTGAACCTGTTGAGACAGTGTAGCAGCAGAATGGGCACAGCTTCTAGTCTATTCCACCAAAATGTGATAAACATGTTGAAAAGGGATGAAACCTGAAGGTATGTTGCTTCGAGAGAAGTTAAGATGTTTGTTTGGGAAATAGGGAAACGAACAAAAGAAGTTTAGAGAATAGTAGTTTCTGCAAGTAGATGATAATTTTTATTGAGATGAAAAACCTTTTCAGGTACTCCAAACTCTAGACTACTGGCACATTCATGCTAAACCTAGTCAAATGTTAACCTACTAAGATGGCAATATAAAAAGATCAGTCAGGGTCTTTCTGTGCTGGTGGAACCCAAGGAGAACTCTTTGTGACATATAACTCCAGCACAATCTAAGGAGTAATCAAACACTAAAGGTTTCAAAGCAACCATTAAGTTGGTCACCTAAGGAAAATAAAAGTAACCTCCGTAGCAGTTCATCATTGATAGCATTCATATCAAAACATGACTGGGTATTGAGCCATGCGCTTTTCTTTTTCATTTCATCTAGTAAGTTTAAGCATTCAGACCGGGCACTCCCATATCCAACCTTAACAACAATAACCAATGATGTCCATTCAATTCCAGCAAGCAAAGAGTGGTGCATCACAACAGGTGATAGTTCCTAGAGAATTAAAAATCTCAACACAAGACCTTCAAATATAAAAAAATTATGTTCTTTATGTGAAAATACCATGAGGTACAAGCTGTTCAACGCTTAACATACACAGGGAAGATTCTGTAGAGGGAGGAAATATTAATTGCAAAAACTGAAGTGAGTTTTTTCTTTAAGATCCTATGCACAAAAAGTATTATAAAACAATAGCATCAAGTCATTTCCATTGAAAGAGGGAATAAAAAAAAATAAAAAAAAAAGATAAGGTTTTCAATTAAGCTTTCCATGCTCAAATGTAACAACCCTTTTTGTTCTACTACACTATAAAATCCCATACTTTATCTAGACTGTCAAATTTACCCTTGAACTTAAAAAAATAAACAATAAAACAAAAATTCTTTAAAATAGAAATCAGGAAGGTTAAAAATACATGAAGTTAGCTGACCAACATGTTAGTATCATTGCATTGTCAAACCCTCATTAACAGTGTTAGCTAATAATGACAATCTATATATCCTTTTTGCTTTAGTCATCCATTGAGACAATGGTGCTCACATTGTTGGTGGTTTCATAAGGAATAAACCAAAACAAGCAAGGATTTAATAAAAGCATGATAAAATAAAGAGAATTTGCAACCTTTGAATTAAACTAGTGGACCAACAGAGAGAGAGAAAGCGAGAGAGAGAACATTAAAAAGCCTCCTCACATGGACAAGAAAAATGATATATTTCTTGCAAATGCTTCTCCAACAGATTTAGTAGCACAACATGTAATATCTCTTTCTTTCTTTCTTCCATTTTTTTTTTTGTTTTTTCTAAACCAGGGACATTTATACACTTGGTCAATTTGGAGAGGTATTTTGGCTAAACTATTTGGAAAACCTAGCATCACTCAATAAATAAGAAACGAAAATTATATCAACATATGACAAATATGGTTGAACATGTGGTGCACTCTTGACTGAAGAAGAATTGAGTCAGGGCCTCTCAAAGTATAGCATATGATGTAATATGAACACTTGGCTAAGGAGATGAGAGGTGGTAGGAATTGAATCAGGGCCACTCAATTCTTCTGCAGTCAAGAGTGCACCACATGAAAGATGCCCAAGAGAATCCAGATTACAACAGAGCTGCATCCAAACTATTTGCAGCAAGAATCTACCCAGTCTATCCATATCAATGAATCACAACCAAATGATGCTGGTTTTGATTGCCTTTGAACAATGTAATTAGATCAATCAGTCTTTAACTTATTGGGTATGATAACAGGGATTTTAAATCTTCCCGAGATGCGTGAATGTTATTTCAAGAATGCACCAAGTCTAAATTATGCAAGTTAACAAGACAGAGTGAGGTATAATGAAAGAGTTACTAAAAAAAGGGGCTATATTTTTGTAGACAGAGGGGTATCAAGACAGTTGTTTCCTCCCTATCTCATTCTTACTTTCTTTTGGCAGCAACTTATTTAAATTACTTCTGATATTTAGCCCAAATAATATTCTTTAGTCACAAACTAAAATTTCTCTGCGCTCTTTTAATGAGGAGCACATGGAGCAGACACTCAAATCCCTATTTCTCAGTATTCTTTTAATGTGAATTAGGATGTTAATAGATGAAGGTTCAATGTCTTTGGTAGATTTTATACATAGGTTGGGCTCTCCTAGGGAGGGAGTTATTTTTTGTTTTGTCTTTTTTTGGGTTGTGCCCTTTTGCACCCTTTGTACATGTCTTATGTACTTCGATGCATGTCTTTGTTAGGTGCTGTTTATAGTAATGTTTTGCTTGCTTATATAAAAACTAGCATATCTCTGCATAAGTTAAGGGAAATCCTGATTCCAAATTAGTTGAAAAGGCATCTGTGTCTTCTAGGCAATGCTATCTTGAACGAGTCTAAAATGTCAAAACAGAAGTGGTTAACTAGTTTCAATCAAACACTTGGTTTTATTCTTGGTTGAATTGTTGCTGAGACACTTGTTGAGCTTCACCAGCTTTCTATTACTAATGTGTTTTGTAGTCTGCCATCAGATAATAAATTTTAGGCCCAATTAGATGCCCCTCAAACAGAGTGCATTATCTGTGAGCCACATATATTTTTTGGTAATGATAGTGTTGGTGGTTTTCTTTACCTTCAAACCATGTCTTCAATGCCTTTATGCAGGTTGCTCAACTCAAGAAACTAATTAGTTAGGGTATTTGATTATGCCACAAAGTCAGAAGCTCAGAGCAACCCATACACACAACATATCTTTCCTTTGATGTTACTCACTTTTCCAACAGGCACAGCCATTGTAAGAGACACTAGCACATCAACTTGAAAGAAAATATGAGCACCATTTTGTCACAATAGGCATTGAAGATACAACCCTTTTCTTGGTATCCCTCTCCTATATAAGTTCCAGGCTTTGCCTATTGAAAAAAAGGAAGCACTCAAACAAGCAAGTCCTGATGGACTACTTGAGTTTCATCTAGTTGCCGACAATAAAAAAGAACAAAACAAACTTAAAATAGCCATATGAACATTTGATTACTATCAGTGACATGCCAACCTACTCTAATATACCATTGAACTGCAGTCAAAAAACTACACCAGTACCCTAATTAGCAATGTCAAAATAATCAAATTTCAATGAAACAAAACTAAGTCATTATTCAGAAACATCTCTAGTGCATAACCATTAATTGTTTTAGCCATAACCTGTAATTCTAGGTACACTTCTATGGCAGATTCATCCTCCACAGAGAATAGCACATGACCAAACACAAAAAGAAAAAAACTTAAAAAAACAAAACCAAGACAAAAATGGACCCGTATGAACCAAACCAATCATTAAACGGCCTAGCTTAGGCTTTAGTTACTTAGCAGTATGCTGGGTAAGTTAACAAGAAGATGCATTTGGAGTTATAAAAAATTACAATAATTCCCAAAAACAACCAACACCAAAGATCATCAATAACACACTACCAATACCAATCACTATTCAAAAATGATCCCCAATGCATTAGCATTAATTGTTTTAGTCAGAACTCGCAATGCTGGCATACACACCGACTTGGAGTTCAACCCTCAATACATACCTAAACTAGAAAACAATGAGAACCCAATTGCAAAAGTGAAACAATGCCCACATGAACCGACCTTATTCATTAATCATTCAATTGCTCGACCTCAGCCTTCAACTGCTCAATCTTCAGCCCCATCGACCGCTGCACCGCCCCTCTATCACTCTCCGGCAACTTCTCCAAAAGACCATCAAACATGTCCACCACCTCCTTCACAGCAGCTCTCGCACAGCTGGCTTCTTCGTCAAAATACACAGTCTCCTTTGACTCCAAAGCCATCTCTATCTCCTCCCTTGCCTCTGCAAACTTGAGGTTGATCTCGTCCACCACCTTGTCCTTATCCAACTCGCTCGCAGACTCGCCACTGTAATTCCTCAGAATCACCCGCGAAATAAACTGGGTCGACAAACTTGATCCATTTGGGGGTCGAAAATAATGGAACTTGGAGGCAGATGTGTAGAGAATCTGGGGCTTTGGAGATGGAACGGAGTCTGAAACGAGTTGATTGGGGATTTGTGCGAGGGAAGTCAGTCTAATCAATGAAGTGGGTTTTGAAGATTTCTGAAAAGGGTGCCTGAGAATCAATTTACAGAGCGAATTGCATGTATGCTGATTCATATTTCTTTCCCAGAGACAAAAACGAGACGGAGAAACTCAAAATCTCAAACCCCTGTTTTGCAGTTCGGTTTAAACCCTTTTATCTACCAAAATTAGATTAAAGTAAAAATAATAATAATAAAATAAAATAACAAAAAAAAAAAAAAAAAAAAAGAATTCCATTTAATAAAATAAGAATGATATTTTGTCATGTGATCAACCTTAGCATGAAAGTGTAGTTTTTCAATATTATACCACATATTTGTATCAATAATTTATTTATTGAGACATGTATATTAAAAAAAGGGATAAAAAATAATTTATTTGTTGTAAAACGAGGATAAATGCAATGTAAATAAAAGTAGAAAAATAAATATATATTATTTCAATAATAATCAATGTTTTAAAAACCGGACCGGTCATTGAACCGGAAAAGTTACCGGTTCACGGTTCACTGGTCTGACCGGCGGTCGAACCGGTATCGAACCGCTATCGAACCGGTGACGGCATAAATATATATTTTATTATTTTATATATTATAAAAATTAAAAAATTAATAAGTTTTATGTAAATTTTGATAACATCATAGTCCAATAGTAGCATGCATTGAACTCAAGCCACTGTTTTGATTTAATAAAAATTAAGATGAATTATTAATAATTAATAATTATTTATATGGAGGAATTATCTCAGGAGGGATCAAGAAGCCCTTTTCTGAAATATTTATATAAAATATTTTATTTGAGATTTAATTTTTAAAATTTTATTAAAAATATGTGATAATAATTTTTTCTATTAACATTAATTTATTTAAATAATTAAAATTATTAATAATTTATCTTATTAAATTAATTTTAATTTATAAAATATCAAAAACCGAAATTTCAATGTTAGCGATTTAATCAAAATAAAGATGGATTAATAATTATTTATATAGAGAGAGGAAAATTGTTCTCATGATTTGTTTCTTTTTTATTTTTTTATCTCTACTAAATCTAAAATTCAAAAGGGGCATCCACTTCTCTCACTCGGGCATCAAGAAGCCCTTTTCTGAAGTTGCCCTCCAGACGAGAGAATCCCTAAAAAAAGCCCTATTTTCCTCTGCCACTCTCAATCCTTGCAGTTACTAATCTAATCATGTTTTTGTTTTTTTTCTTTGCAACCCCTGTTTGATTCCCAAGAAAATCCATCCCCCATTTGATTTCCGGGAAAATTCATCCTCGTTTGATTTCCGAGAAAATCCATGCAAAACCCCCAAGGAAAACCAAAAAAATTGCCATGTTTTTTTGCTCCCTGTGTATTCTGGATCTGTTCTAGGTCTCTTTGCTTTTCTGCCGCGGGGAAGGGGGGGTTGAGTGGCCGGCGACGGGGCTTTGCAGCGTTTTGGGGGAGGGCTTTCCAACGCGCGGGGGCTGCTGCCAGCGGGATGACGCTCCAGTGACCGGCGACAATGGAACAGCCGCGCGGATGCTGGGAGGAAAAAAAAAGAACAAAAAAAAAAAGATTGAGCCGAACGGTTCGGAAGGAACCGGCCGGTTCGTCCGGTTCGGCGGTCCGACCGCCGGTTCAGCCGGTTCGATTCCGGCTCAACCTCTTTGCGGTCCAATGGCCGGACCGAACCGGAATGGTGACCGGTCGACGGTCTGACCGGTCGGACCGTCCGGTCCGGTCTGGTTTTTAAAACCATGATAATAATATATAATGGGAAAATGAACTTCAATTAATTATTACATTAATGTGGTCATTCATTACTTATTTATAACACTCTCTCGACCACCATATTAAAAGAATGTGCCTTCTTAAAACCTTGCTAGTAAAAACCCCTATAAGAAAAACCTAGTAAAGGAAAAAGAGTACAATATTTTTATAACTCTTTAAGTTGCTCTTGGTATATTAGGACTGCCTTGTTAAAAATCTTATCAGTAAAACCCAGTAGAACAAAACCTGAATGTAGGGAAAAGAGTATAGTACACTAACACCCTTTTACAAGCATACTCCCCTTCATGTCGATATTATTGAGTTGACGCATTCCAATCTTGTGTATTAACTTCTTGAATGTTGAGGTTGACAATGACTTTGTGAATAAATCTGTTAGATTATCACTTGAACGCATTTGTTGAACATCAATTTCACCACTCTTTTGGAGTTCATGTGTATAAAAGAATTTTGGTGAAATGTGTTTAATTCTATCTCCTTTAATATAACCATCTGTTATATATGCAATGCATACAACATTATCTTCAAATAATATTATCAGGTCACCTTTGATAGAGGAGAGTCCACATGATTTCCGAATATGCTAGATCATAGATCTTAGCCGACTTATTTCATGAATTGCAAGTATTTTTGAATGATTTGATGATGTGGCCACCATGTTTGTTTGACAAATCTCTATGAAATAGCAATACCATTACAATTAAACACATACCCTGTTTGTGACCTACTTTTATGTGGATCTAAAAAGTATCCTACATTTGCATATCCAAGCAATTGTTGCTTTGATTCTCTTGAGTAAAATAAACTCATATCAGTAGTTCCACGAAAATAATGCAATATATATTTGATAAAGGATTGTCTTCGAGTTGGAGTAACACTTTATCTTGCTAATAAATTAATAGAAAAAACAATGTCTTGACGTATACAATTGGCAAGATACATAAGTGCACCAATAGCACTAAGATATGGTACTTCAAGACTAAGTAATTTTTCATCCTTTTCACAAGGACGAAATAGGTCTTTTTTTACATCAAGTGATTAGACAATCATTGGAGAACTTAAAGGATGCGCTTTATCCATATAAAAACGCTTCAAAATTTTCTTAATAAATGTTGATTGATCTATTAAAACTCCATTTGGAAAATGCTCAATCTATAGGTCAAGGCAAAATTTTGTTTTTCCAAGATCTTTCATCTCAAATTCCTTTTTCCAGTAATTTGTTATTCTTGTGAGCTCTTTAGAAGTTCCAACAAGATTTAAGTCATCAACATACACTGCAATAATTGCAAATCTGGCTTCTGATTTCTTAATGAAGATGCATGGACATATAGGGTTATTCATATACCCTTCTTTTAGCAAATATTCACTAAGACGATTGTACCACATGCATCCAGATTGCTTTAATCCATACAAGGATCGTTGCAACTTAATTGAGTACATGTTACGAGGCTTTGTACTATTTGTTTTAGGAAATTTAAATCCTTTAAGAATTTTCATGTATATATCATTATCTATGGATCCATATACAATATTGTAATAATATCCATAAAACGCATATCCAGTATTTCTCAGACTATCAAACTAATTAAGAAACGAAATGTGATTGCGTCTATGACGAGAGAGTATGTTTCCTCATAGTTAATACCAGGTCTCTACGAGAAACCTTATGCTACTAATCGCGTTTTATATCTTATGATCTCATTATTCTCATTGTGTTTTTGTACAAATACCCATTTGTACCTAATAGGCTTTACATCTTCAAGTGTTTAGACTACAAGTTCAAAAACTTCTCGTTTTGTTAATGAGTTTAACTCTGCTTACATAGCTTCTTCCCATTTTGGCCAATCATTTCTATGTTAGCATTATTCCACATTTCGTGGTTTGGGATCTTTATAATTTCTTATGATATTATAGGCCACTTGGAAAGCGAAAATATTGTTAATAACAATATTATTTTGATATCATTTTTCTTCCGTATGTACATAACTTACTGAGATCTCACAATTTTTAGGTACTTGTTCCTCTTCAAGAGTTTCTTGTTCAATATGTGCCTCTTTAAGGGTTTTCTACATTATTTGTGCCTCTTTTGGGGCTATAGATTCATCAATTTTAGACTGATAAGTCATTTTGATGGTCTTTTCTAAAGTGTCAAGTTTCTCTTATGTTCTACTCTTCCGAGGAGTTATATCCTTTGAGCCGACAGGTCTACCATGCTTCAGGCGTATCTTACATGCATTGTTAACTGTCCTATAGGGACATCAATCCGTGTTGGAGTATTTGCAGCTAGGATATGTGACTTTGCCACTTTCTTTATATCAATGAATGCATCAGGTAATTGGTTTGCAAGATTTTACAAATGAATGATCCTTTGAACTTCTAGTTCACATTGATTTGTACGAGGATCAATATGGGACATAATAAATGCGTTCCAAGTAATTTTTCATCGTTCTTCAAGAATCAAATTCTCTCCCTCTAATGACCGGAAAACACTCTCATTAAAATGATAATCTGCAAAACGGGCTATAAAAACATCGTTTGTCAAAGGTTCAAGATATCTTATGATAGATGCAAATCAAAACCTACATAAATCGTAAGTCTTTATTGGAGACCCATTTTAGTGCATTATGTAGGTGTAATTAGTACATATGTTGCCAACCAAAGATCCGTAAATGGGAGATATTTGGTTGTTTTCCAATCACAAGTTGTGAAGGGGAGTATTCATGATAAGTTGTAGGTTGAATAAGGACTAAAGTTGTAGCATGCATAATAGCATATCCCTAGGCAGAAGTAGGTAACTTGGTTTTCATTAGTAATGGTCGAGTTATTAATTGGAGACTTTTGATAAAGGATTCTGCTAAACCATTTAAGATATGGGTATGAGCAACAGGATGCTCAATATTTATTCCTACTAACATGTAGTTGTCAATGAATGTTTGAGAAGTAAATTCGCCAACATTATCAAGACGTGTTATCTTAATCAGATAGTCTGGAAATTGTGTTCTTAATCTGATCATTTGTGTAAGGAGCCTAGCAAAGGTAACATTACGTGCAGAAAGAAGACAAATATGTGACCACCTAATAGAAGCATCTATTAAGATAATAATATAACAGAGTGGTCCACATGGTGGATAGACAGACCCATATATGTCTCCTTTTATTCTTTCTAAAAGATTGGTGACTTAGATATAACTTTAGTAAAAGATGGTTTGACTATCAATTTACTTTGTGAGCAAGCAACACATGAGTATTCATTAGGCAAAAAAATCTTTTGGTTCTTTAGTGGATGCCCATGTGAGTGTTCGATTATTTGACACATCATTGAAGACCCTAGGTGAACTAGTTTGTCATGCCAAAGGACAAAAACTTTTGGTTGTTGAACTTCTGGTTCACAATAACATATGATTCAATAGGCTTTATAGTTGTATGATACAACCTAGATGAAAAAATTGGAAGTTTTTCCATTATAAGCTTCTGGCCAGATATAATGGAAGTAATGTAAAAATATTCTACATTATCCTCATTCATAGTTTCAATATGATATCCATTTATGCGGATATCTTTAAAATTGAGCAAATTTCTTCTAGATTTGCAAGAATATAGAACATCATTTATATGAAATTTAGTTTCATTTGGTAGCATTATGTTTGCTCTTCCAGAGCCTTCAACTAAGTTTATAGTACTAAATATGGTACTTACATTAGCTTTTATCAATGTCAATTCAAAGAAATATTTTTTATCTCGAAGAATTGTGTGCATGGTTGCAAAGTCTGCAAGACATATGTCATCTTCATTCATCTTGAGACCAAATGACACATGGATTTTAGAAATAACTAATATTTATAAATAAAAAAAACAAGGCATAATGTAAATAACAATATAAAAGAAAATGTAATAATCAAATATAAATATAAGACATGATAATATATTATTTGATATATAAAGTAACATCAATCAATGTTAGCATTCTCATCATTTATTAAATTGTCTTTGTTTTTTTTCACTAGGACCTCCAAAGAAATCAATATCATAGTAAGTTAGGTCCAATCCATCACCATTGGTAAAGTTCATTTCTATCTCTTTTCCTTTTGCCTTTATTGATACTTGGTAAAGGTCGACCAAATGTTTAGGTGTCCGAAAAGTACGCGACCAATGCCCCTTTATACCACATTTATAGCAATTATTCTCATGATTCTTGGTAGGTTTATCTTGTATACACTTCCTATTTTCTTGTTTTGCCTGAGTATTATTTCACTTTTGGTGGTGCAATGAGGCTTCCCTTTCTGAGAATTTGAGGAATTATTACCATAATAACTATGGTATCGGGGATTCCTTCCACGACCACGACTACGTCTTCGTCCTTGTCCTCGTCCACAAGTTTGGGACGATATTGCATTCACTTCAGGGAATGGTTCAAATCCAGTTGAACGAGACTGGTGATTTCTCATCAAAAGCTCATTATTATGGTCGGTAACAACAAGACATTATATTAATTTGGAGTGTTTTGTAAACCTACGCTCTTGATATTGCTGCTTGTTGAGCACATTCGAGGCATGGAATATAGTAAAAGTTTTTTCTAACATGTCTTCTTTGATATTTTTTCTCCACACAGCTTTAATTGAGAGCTGATTTTGAAAAGTGTGGAGTTATATTAACTAACAATTTTAAAATCTTGCAACCTTAAGTGCATCCAATCATATCGAGCTTTTGGGAGAATCACAATTTTCTGGCAGTCATATCTTTCCTTCAAATTACTCCATAGAATAAAATGGTTCTTTATCGTAAGATATTCATTTTTTAAACTTTCATGGAGATGATGACGAAAGAAAATCAATGTTTTTGCACGATCTTGCAGGGATGCTTGATTTCCTTCTTTGATCATAACTGCAAGATTCATTGCATTAAGATGTATTTTTGCATAAAGGATCTAAGATAGATAGTTTTTTCCCGAAATGTTAAGTGCCACAAATTCAAGTTTTGTGAGATTCGACATTATCAAATAACTTCAGATATATGACAAAACAATATTATTAGAATCGATTATAATAAATTGATAACATTGGTATAACTTTTGATTATAATCAAAATCAAATCATTTGCTTATAGTTTTTAATAATATATAACACAACTTAAATGAATTTAACAATAGTAATAGAAATATGTAAAATTTTATTCTATATAAATAACTTAAAGTTTAAAATATGAGAATTCCTGTCAAAGCAATTTGTGTTGATAATGTGTTGTAAAAAGAGGATAAATGTAACACAAATAAAAGTAGAGAAACAAATATACATTATTTCGATAATAATATATAATGGAAAGGAAGGAATCAAAAAAGAAAATTGAGAGAATAAAAAAAAAGAGAATGAGAGAAAAAGAATTTCTTTCTTTTGCTTGGGAAGAATTCTATAAGGGATGGAAAACCCTTTTATAGGCTTTCCTAAAAGGTTCTTATTTACTCATTTTAAAGATGAGTAAATGAAAATCATAAATGAACTTTAATTAATTATTACATTAATGTGGTCATTCATTACTTATTTATAACTGACACATGAATATTAAAGATAAAAAAATAAATAAATAAAAGATGGTTAAAAAATAAATGCAACCAAAGAAGAAATTTAAATGAATTAAATTATGTACTTCTCAAAATATAAAAACTTCCCGACTCTTTTTTAATTGGCTAATTATTATATTTAAGAGAAACTTTTATGTAAACTTGATAATTAAGACTCGAATACGAGTAAGATAATCAAATTTGTACTTAGCATGATAAAAGATGAATTTTGTTTTTGTGATATTATATATATATAAATTAGAGGTCTTGTTACACTTTTCATATTTTAATCACAAATTCCATATCACAATATCATTGTCACATTTTTGTACCTTAAATACATTTTCTTTGTACCTTAGTCATATTTTTTTTATAACTAAATTATTTTTTTCATACATAAATTAGTGATGTTTTTCATAGCTTAGTATTTTGATCACATTATTCATACCTTGGTTGTATTTTTTGTACTTTAAATATATTTTTCATGTATGAATACTTTAATTACAGGTTTTATATCTTAATCATATTTTTTGTACCCTAACCACTCTTTGTATCTAAATCATGTTTGTTGTTTCTTAATACCTTGATAACATTAGCAATTATAGTTTTGTGCATGAGAAAAATACCAAATGATGATGCATAATGTATTAGTTTCAAATTATTTTTAAAAATGATTAAACTCACTAAAAAATTCAATATGAAGTGTGGCTTGATTTGAAATTCATTTATCTTGTAATAAAAATTGGAAAAATATGTTGTTATATAAAAAAAAATCATTCTAAACAATTTTTTATCTATAAATTTATGGTACTTAGATCATTATTTAAGTTTTAAATTATTTTTAAAAATTATTAGACTCGTTAATGAACCTAATGCAATAAATTTGGCTTCTTTTAGAGTTTATTTACCTATAGAAAAATTCAAAATGAATTTTCATATGTGACTTTCTAATGTTAGATTGATCGATTTTGAGTTCCACAATTTTCTACTACTAATTGAATCAGTTTTTGAGTTTCAAATATTTTTAAAAATGAATTTTTTTTTTTTTTTTTTTTTGTATTAAATGTTGTTTAATTTTAAATTTATTTGTTTAATAAAAAATTCAAAATATATATATATATAATTCAAGAATATTATATTTGAAGATTTTTGTATTGGTATTGAGAGGTGAATAGAGAATGAAATAAAAGAACATGGCATTTAAAGATTTTTTGTAATGTTATTGGTTGACGGAGAGAGAATGAAAGAAGAAATGTACCATGTTCTATTTTATTTATTTATTTTATAATTTTAGTATTTTTTATTTTTTTTTATTTCTCTTTATGTGAAAACTTCTACATTATCTAAAAATGGGTTTTCAATTTCTCTTTGCTTTTAAAAACTATTTTTAGAAAATAACAACCAAACATTGCTATAAGAATTGCTTTTCAAAATAAAACATTGTTTTCAAATTACACAACCAAACAATCTTTTATTATTTTAAAAAAGGAAAACTCTCAAAGAAGGTTTTTTGTTAATGAAAATAAAAAATTATTTAAACTATGTTTATAAATATTATTGTTAATTTTTTTTTCCATTCTTATTTTCATTATTACCTAACACTAACACTGAAATGAAAAGAAATAATCATTTTAGCCTGACATTGAAATTGAAATAAACAATCACTCCAATCTTATATTTCAGGTGTAACCAAATACAAAAATTAGAACCACCAAATTCACTCATATTAAAAGGGATATAGAAATAGAAACAATAATATTCATTCTCATTTCCTATTTCCCATTCCGATAGGCCATTCTCATTCCCTATTCCCCATTCCGATAAGCCAAACATGTGAAAAGATTTTTTTTATTTTTTATTTTTTCCATTCCACTTAAAGATGACTGGAGCCTAAAATAAAGATGGGAATGATATTATTCAATTAAATTGACTATAATATAGTAAATGATGCCAAATACCCAAAGTAAGGAACCAACATAAGCATGAAGAGACAAAAGTCAAAGATCACCGAAACCACAACCAACTCAAAGCCTCCCTACTCCAAAACCCTACCAAATCCTCTTCCATTGTCCAAAACCCAGCAACTCCATTTAGCAAACAGTGAGTCTACTACATATATAAACCAGCTTTCTACACACTACACACACATATGACATAACTCACCCTCAAGACAGATTTCCCATGGCTCCCCAGCTTCTCCTCTCTTCTCCTCTCACCGGCCAATCTCAAGCAGTCCTGGCAGCAGCAACCATTCTCCTGTGTGCTTTTGCTTTGTTCATGTGTGCCTCCCATTCGCGGAAATGGCGTCGTTTGAGTGGTTGCTACAGCTTCCATGATGCAGATCCTGTTATACAAGTTGATTCAGATGCAGTGTTCATAGCTAGACATGGGGCTCAGCCTGGTGATGGTGATGGTGAAGAGGGGAAGCATCAGTATGGCAGAGGAACATACTCATGGGAGGGAAGTGCCAGCTGCCTGATTTTTCTGGTGTTATAATTTATGATTCTGCAGGAAATGTTGTCTCTAATGCCAAAACTTCTGGTGCGACCCTGAGCTTGAAGTGATGGAAATATGTGTATGAAATTTGAAATGCTGATTTAATGTTTCATTATTCAATACTGATTTTGAACAAACTTACATACAAGTGCAAAAGAACCGGATTTATAGATAAATTTAACCAAAATTTTGATTACAATAATCTGGGCTTTGATTAGTTCTTGATGGATGAAGAACTGCGGCCTCTGAACCCAACAACACTAAGCTTCGAAGTTGAAGACTTAACTGAGCTGGACCTCTTGCTGTCTGCGTGTTTCATCACACCTGATAACACTCTTTTTGAACCACCTCCAGCAGAGGAAGACTTTGAGGGCTTCAATATTTTGACTGTCTTTTTAGATTTTGTTGGAGGAGATACCTTTCCAGATTTCCCTCCCAAGGTCTTTCTTCCTGATGTCTGAGTGGAGGCAGCCTTGCTGGAGGACTTCATTGATTCCACTTTAGTCTTGTTTTTCTGCTTTGAAACTTTTACCAAATTGGCATTCTTTGCCTTCTGCTCGCTTATTTTGGCCCTGGCAACATCTCTTCGGAGGTTATCTGCAGTGAGAGCTTCTAGGCTCTCATTCTTCCTTATGGCCTCCTCAATTCGGGTGGCTAAAAGCAGGTCTTTCTTAGCAACCAAACTTGTCACTTTTCCTGTTGAGAGAAGTATTTGGTTTAGCAACTCAGCAATGTGCCTCAACCTTGCTACCACAGACCTAACCAAACCAAACCCTCACCTCCACACCACCCACCCAATTCATACAGAAAAGATGTGGTTCAAGTTCTACAAATGGGAAGGATTGAGCATTCATGATTTCATGTCACCAACCCCAAAGACTTGAGATTGTGCTCCACTGAGTGACATAATAAGAGCCGTAAAGCACAGCATGCAATTTCATTTCATATTATTATAAACACTTCAATGCAAAGAAAAGAAAAAGAGAAGCCGAGACCCAGTATGCATACCTTTTGCTCCCATTCGTGCAGTTCTTCCAGTTCGATGGAGGTAATCGATCTAAAAGGTCAAAGAAAAACAGAGTTTAGTTTCCAAATACAAGGAAAGTTGAGTGAAAAAACAGAAGATCTTGACAAACCTCAACAAATAGTCAAAGAATTATGCTTACAGAATTCAAGGGAAAATCAAACATGATGACATGATCGACATCCAAATCCAATCCCCTAGCAGCCAAATCTGTGCATACCAATGTGGGGCAATCTCCATCTTCAGTCTTAAACTTCTTGAGGTTTTCAACCCTAGGCATAGAGAAAAAAGGCAGCTTAGTAACTTCTAATATTTTATGGATTTACGAAGAGCACTATCACATGGTCTCATTTCACATGAGCAAAGATCCTCGGACTTTAGAGGCATTCAAATAAAATGACATTGTGGATACAGTAACTTCATGGGACAAGCACCAGAATACAGAGAATCTAAATCAGGGGATACCAGGAACATAAACACATATCAACAAGCTCTAGATGCCTCAAATGACCTAGTGGTGAAAACAAGATGCACAGAAAACAGAGATAAAAATACTGCATCCTCGTAACCAAAAATGCACTTTCAAGCTCAAGAATTACCATATTAAACATGTTTAACAAAGTGATGCAATATGCTTCTTGCATTAGATGTTGTATTTAGTGTCTTGGCCAATTTTCTGTAACTTCTAGTAAAGTGTTTCCCTAATAAGATCTTTACAAAGAGGTTGCTATTAATATATGGACAATTTTAAAATTCTAAAACATCTTCCTAGAAGCTCTACCACAACAGCATCTGAACTCCACTTAGTTCTTCTACTCTAAAGTGCTTTAGTATGCAACCAAACACATTATAAACTCTATGCTAATTTCACATTGCATATCCCAGAGGATTCAAAGAGGACCAATAAGCCACATCAGAGATCCAGTGTGAGCACTTGAATGAATAGAAGAGTTGGTAACATCCTATTTCTTCAAAAAGTAAACACTAAGAATGATTATTTATTGAAAGATTGTTTAGATTTTATTGGCTCACTAACTGCAATTCACTTCATTCCGACTAGGATCGACAATTCTCCTATGTTCCTAACATACGAATTCTCTTACCAACTTTAATTAAAAGTAAATTTTAGTAACAGGTTGAAGCAAAACAGGAACCACAGTAAAACCCAAAGGTCAAAAAACAAATAATAACTGCACAGTTCAGGAACAAAAATGAGGCATGCTGTCATAAGGATCACTAAATGGAGAATAAGGCACAATTTCCTTCATGCCAAGACCAACATATGGTAAATGCTCCCATTGGAAGCAAAGGCCATGAAGAGACCATGTTGTCTGCTATTTCTGCTCATGCTTATGTTCATGGCATCAGGACCAGTGGCAGAGCCACCTTGACCCCTGGGGGAGGAGGGGGCGGGCGCAAGTGCTCACCTCCTTTCAAAGGGTTTGAGTACTCACCATTGGGTTAGACTAAGGGAAGTATATTTTTTTTTTTTTTTTGTCCCCCACTAAATTAATTTTCTGGCTCCACTACCGATCAGACCCACCACAAGTGACTTGACTCAGACAAGCTTTTGAGTTTCAAAAAAAATCTTCACTTAGTTTTAATTCAGTTTTCAAATTAATTATGTATAAAAAAAATTCTTCGCTTAGTTTTCACTCAGTTTTCAAATTAATTATGTACAAATATTACAAACAAATTTTCTGATAAAAAATAGTACAAACAAATTTTCCATTATCTGAATGAAGATTGTGACTTGAGTAGGGTCACAATAACTTGGACCTAGGTTGTACCCTTACCTACCTAAGAGACAACTTAGTTAAAAGATATTCATCAAATCCACCTATATCATTTCGACAGCCAAGAGAACCATCTAAAAGGCTTGTCCAAATATAGTCACCTAAAAGTGATGTTGATATAGACTGGAAGATCTGCTACGACTGGGTAACCTCTGGAATGAGTACCATGTTTATGGAAAAGGGGGGGGGGGGAAAAGCTGCTTTACATCACTCCATTTGAATATTTTTCCCCATTTACTATGCAAATTGTGAGTATTACATATAACCAGGGAAAAAAAAAATTAAATACCTTGCATCATCTCACCTTTGTTCTGCTGGCACCTCACCATGGTAATTGACAGTGAAAATTTGGTTTTCTCCAAGAAAGTGATCCACAGCACGACTAGAATTCAATGTGTTACAAAACACCATTACCTTGTTTCCTTTTGCCAAACTTGGCTCAAGAACCTGATTTGACATCACAAAATAGCCCATGTGAGTTTACTGCTTTTCAAGGAGTACTCATTGAGTAGCCAATACCAAAATTGTCCAGGCTTGTAGTGCAACAGAGTTCCATTGAAATGCCAATTATACTACATAGGACTGTCAAATGGCCTGGGACAGCTCAACACCCAGCCAACTAGCCAAAAATGACTGGGTCTAAAATATAATTGACCTTCAACCAAGCTGAGCTTGGTGAAGTTCTCAACTTGCACTTTTAAGTTCTAGATGAGCTAGAGCTACAACAATTTTGTTGTAATTCTTAATATCTCTATTATTAATATATTATTAACTTTATAGCCATTACTAACTAAAAAGAAGTGCACAAAAAGGGAGACCTGTAATAATGCCTCCAGCTTGTTTTCAGAACCCGAAAGTTTGATAAAATCATGGCGAGCAGATGCAATCTTCTTATGCAGCGTTGAAGTGCGCAAATGTGCTATTCCCTGAAATTCCTCATCAATCAGCTTTTGCACTGCCTGCAAAACCTCCCAAAGATCAGCTATAAAGCTTCTTTGAAGACCACAATTCACGTAAAAGCAGAGCGCATGAGCTGAAATTTGACAAAGAAACTTCGAGAAGTAACCAACTAGCAACTAAATTACCAAGGTAGGGATTCAAAGATTAGGTAGCTTTCAAAAAACAGTTTAAGACTATGTTATACCCAATATAGGAGCTTCTGGAGAAATCATTTTTTACGTACTTCATTTCTCTGTGAGATAATTACTCATAAACACACTGAGAAGGAGATAAGGCTCCTTTTCAAATCTAGTCTGATGTATGATTCTTATTTAACCAATAGTCACTCCTTCAACACAGGCTATCATGAATCTGAGATCCTTTTCTAAAAATTGAAAGTATCACTCTTTAGATGTGTGGTGGCTGTATTTTTTTTTTTTTTTTTTTGGGTCAGAAGTCTAGTGGCTGTTCTGATTTTATAAATACACCGAGCCAGGTCCCCATGCTACCTCATATAAACTAAATTCAAGACAGAACCAGGTCCCCAACTGAATACCTCTTTTACACCGTGATCGTGCCCCATATCTGTTAAGTGCCTTCTATATATATATATTTCTTCTTCACCTATAAAAATTTTATACCTAGTTGCTCCCCTTACAACTTATAGAGCTTTGCCAAGCTTAGTAAATTAAAGACCCCAAGAAGGCTATCCTCAGTTGACCTGGTTCTGGATTTCCCTAAATAGAAATCTATACATGTGCATGCATGTGCACACGTGTGGTTATGTATGTACTTCTTTGCCTACAACTTAATGAGCCTTGAGCAATTTTAGATTTACCTCTTACCCAAGTTTGAAATTTCATAAGTTGTTCAATGGAGCTTTTCACTGTTACTATACTCAACCTTCACCATCTAGGGTTATACTATATTTTAATGATAACAAGGATCAGGGAAGTTGGAAAGAGGTACATACAACAGTCCTTGGGGAATTTAACCAATAGATCATGAGAATTTGTCCTTCCCAGGCAAAAACAAATAAAAAACTCTTCTAAGAAACCAAACTCAGGCAGAGAAAGGTTGATGTACAATTTTTTAATACCAAACAAAGTTTTATTAGAGGAGGGTAAAAAACAATGATAAATAAAAAATGAAGTACACAAACAGATGCTTGCTCTTTACACAGCACAACTAGAAAAAATAAAGCCCACATTCAAATATAACTAGTGAATCATAGTTGAGTATAAAAAATCACTGTTTATAAGTATACATATCAACTAGACATTTGGACAGAGGATTAAAAAAAAAGAGAGAGCTAAATTTTGATTATCTTTACATTTGAATAAGGAAGACAAAATAAAAAACACTACCAAAAAAATCAGTTTTTCCTTCTTTTTTTTTTTTGGGTGGTGGGAGATGGTTTAGAAAAACGAATAATCCATTGTTGAAACCTAAATATGACCTTATCACTTTAAAATAATTCCTCTAAAACCTATCCATTTTTTTTTTTATAGGTAAAAAGAGTGATTAAAATTAAAAGTGCTTGAAAGAGGTGCATCAAAGTACACACAGAGTATACAAAAAGCACCTTCCGGCAAGCCAAAGGAAAGGGCAGCAACAACCTGCCCCCCAAACCAAGCCTAAAGCTTAAAAGACCTAGAGAAAACAAAGTGTACCACCAGACGACCTTTTTGTAGGCTTGCCTACCAAACTGGTTGTTGTGACCCAAACATAGCAGATGCCCATCTAACAATCCAAAAAGATAAAAATGTGCTCAGTTTAAATATCACGAAAACAAAATGTCATGTTTCAAATACTGGAGGGGCTATGAGACATCCATTTTCATGGGGCAGTGAAGGCCTCTGAAGATATAATGGGTATCCTAGACATCTACTAATATGATAGCGCAACTTATGATACCTTTTTCATTGTCGCAGTGATCAAAACAGTTTGAAATCCTTGATCATCAGATTTTGATCACCTAAATAAGACCTTATCACTTTAAAATAATTCCTCTAAAACCTAACCAATATAAATATTATCATGATAAAATGTACTCGGTTTAAATATCATGAAAACAAAATGTCATGTTTCAAATACTGGAGGGGCTATGAGACATTCATTTTCATGGGGCAGTGAACGCCTCTGAAGATATAATGGGTATCCTAGACATCTACTAATATGATAGCGCAACTTACGATACCTTTGTCATTGTTGCAGTGACCAAAACAGTTTGAAATCCTTGATCATCAGATTTTGATGCATGATTTTTTAATGGAGCAAGAAACTTGCGAATGTCGGGACCAAATCCACGGTCAAACATAGTGTCTGCCTCGTCCAACACCTACTAAAATAAAGCCACCATTACTAAGTGTGACACAGCAATTATTAAGTAGCATAAAGACATGAGAGCATAGAACTGTTTACAAGCTTCCACACATTGACAAGTGATATGCACATATACAAACATAGGACAATGGATACTCCTTAACATAATATAACAATATTAAACTCACCAAGTATTTAATTTCACCATAAACCATATTCCCCTCCTCAATATGTTGAAGAACCCTGCCAGGGGTTCCAACAACCATATCAATTGGTATATTCAATGAGTCCTCCTGGGGTCTTAGACGGCCACCACCACTTACCATAGTGGACCTGAACCGTGCATGATGACTGATAGATTTTGCCACACGAAACACCTGCAAAGTTCCTCTAATGCTTAATTAGTTAAGATTCAAGAACTCCTAGTTTTAACTGAACTCCAAATTCTATAGGAAGTATGCAAAAACCTGCTCAGATAGCTCCCTCGTAGGGCATAGCACAACAGCTCGAGGACGCCTTGGCTTCATTAGCACACCAGAGAGTGCCTCATCCCGTCTTAGTAGCTATAACATCAACAACTCAAAACTGTTACTTTAAATCCATATGGGACACAGTTTGCAGTATTAGCATAAATATTGTGCAACTTTCACTGCTTCCGAATATAGGTGAAATCATAAACAGAGAAGTGGATTGCCTTCAAAAAATGCTGGATCAATACACACATTGTTTAAAATTTAGGGTGGGTATGAAACATCAGTAGAATGATTCTGATGGCCAGCTAATAATACTTTAATAGCCTATTTCAAATGTCACATATGCAAGATTGAAAGTCCCCATTTAGCTTAGAAAAGGGCAGGTAGCACCTTATTTCTTATGGAATTACTCCAGAACACAAGTGCCTGTATGGTAGAATGAGAACTGTTTTCTGTTTTCTGTTTCAAGAAAGTCATACTAACACAGAGAGTATATCCTGCAACACATTGTCAAAAAGCTTTTTTGAAACATTTTCTGAGATTAACGTCATTTTCAAGAAATGCAATCACATTTAACAATTAAAAATGATCCAAAACACAACAAACACAATGTTGTCAGTTCTCAAATGAAAGGGATCCTGAAAAGTCACTTTCACTTTCATTTCCACTATCAAACAGGCTCTAAATTGCTTGGCACTGTTGGAAAAAAAAAAAAAAAAAATGCAATCAAGGAACCTGAAAAAAAATTTGTAAACAGATTCATAAGGTGTTTAATTACAAGTGATTGTCTACCAAACAAGCCTAAAAGCACATTGCAGATAGCACTCGAACAATTCAGAAATGCCATTAGAAAACAAATATCTGCAGATAAGACAACCCCAGAATCAATCCAAAGAACAAATATGAAAATCACCTGAACTAGAGGCAACATGTAAGCGAGAGTCTTGCCAGAGCCAGTGTGAGAACCCAAAACCACACTCCTTCCTTCCAACACAGCTGGGACCCCAATACACTGAATCTCGGTTGGAACTGAAATACCTATCTCCCTCACAGCCGTCATCACTTCCTCACTCAACCCCAGCTCCTCAAAACTTGAAACCATCTTGGGTTTTTTCTGAGATTTCATTGATCCAGCCTCACCCTCTTTTCCACCCATTGACAGTGGTGGTGACCTGGTTTGTGGGGATTTTGCAGAGTCCTTGAGGTGTCTGAGCCTGAGCTTCTCTAGAAGAATGGAGTGCCTCATGGGTTGCAGTGCTTGGTCTGCTTCAATGGCGGTGGTGGAGGAGGAGGAGCAAGAGATTGGCTTAAACCCTAGAAAAACCCTAGTGGTGGGGATTGCGAGTTTGTAAAGCGGGCGTCTCATGGAAGGAGAGAGGAGAGAGAAAGAGAAGAGGTTTGAGGAGAGAGAAAGGCTAACCAGCGTTCTTCCAGTTCCTCCCATGGTTGCTGCTTCTTCTTCTCACTCTGGTTCCCGCTGTGTGCGTGATATTATCACCCATAGAAGACGAAGGGCTTTAGGTAAAATGACATAACTACCCTTAATTCTTTCTATTTTTGGATGATTTGATAGAAAGAAATCTGAATCCCAAAGCATGAATTTTGTTTTTTCAAACATCAAATATAATTTCTTTTATCAAAGTGAATTTATATTATTTATCTTTTAGTTTATTTTTTATTTTTTATTTTAAAATTATATTACTCTTTCATTTATATTTTTCTCTTATTTTTAATTATTTTTTATATTTTCTACATTAACCATATTTTAAAAATTAACTATCACTTCACTTTATTATATATATATCTTTTTAGCTTTTTAATTTTTAATATTTTTATTTTAAAATTTTTAAAATGATAAATTTATTGAAAAAAATAACTAAGATATGAAGTTCCAATATTATATTAATAATTTTTCTTATTTAGATAGACTAATGCAAAGTATTTTGACTCACAACAAGAAAATTGTCAATACAATTTTTTAGTGAAACTTTAGAAATTAAATTTCAAATAAAATATATTATATAAAACTTTATCTAAAAATTATTGAAAGTGGTATTTAATTGTTTTTTTTTATTGACTTTCAAACTTATCTAATTTTTTACTTGAAAGGTAATAGAACATGTTTAAAAAAAATAATTAGTTTTTCATTTTTTAAATAAATGAGTATAAATATATTAAAAGAATTAAAGATAATCTTAGTAAAAAATTTGATAAATATGATTATAATTTTAAATATAGATTCAATTGGACAAAATTTCACAAAAAAAAAAAAATGGAAAGAAAGAATATTGCTAAAACTACAAAAACAAAATATGCAATTACAAAATTTTGATGGTGAGATTTAAAAATAAAATTCTAAACAATTCTTGAGTGAGAGAATTTGAGTGGGGAAAAAATCTTTGAGGGAAAAAAATGGAAAAGTTTTTCAAAATCATTTGAAATCCTTAACAAAAAGTAGTCTTGTACACCCTTGTACAATTAGTAAATTTGTGTTGTACAGTTAGTGTAATATTCTTGTACAATAATTCAAATTGTTGTATAATTTTGTTTTACAATCATTATAAGTGAGGTACCTATTCAAATTACCATATACAAGTTAGATAAAATGCATGAGATGAATGTATGTTTAACCAATATGTGTAAGAAATGTCATTTATCATCGGTTAAGGGAAATAAAGAAACAAATTTTTTAAAATCATTTAAAATTCTTCACAAATAATAATCTTATACACCCTTGTACGCTTAGTATATTTGTCATGTACACTTAGTGTAAATACCTTGTACAGTGACTCAAATTCCGTATATTCCCTACTCAATGTGACCATAAGTAGGTTATATCCACATGAGTGTGTAAACTATGTTCCCAATAGTTTGACATTTAAAATAATTAAAACAAATAAAACATTATTTTATTTTATTTTATTTTCAATGGAATTAAAAATAAGACAAAGAAATTACTTAAAAACTATTATTTAAGTCGAGTTTATTTATTTATTTCCTTTTATTTTTGGAAATAAAGAAAAAAGAATAAAAAATTTATTTAACCATAAGAAATATGAATATAAGATCAGTTAGAAAATACCAAATTTATTTATTTATTTCATTTTATTTTTGGAATTAAAGAAAAAAAATAAAAAAATAATTTAACCATTAAAAATATTGATATAAGATATGTTAAAAAATAGAAATAACCCCAAATTTATTTACTTATTTCATTTTATTTATTTAAATTAGAAAGTAATTTATTTTAATAGATTAAAATGTGCACAATTGATTTATTACTTTGTTAATTATGGATATATTAAAATTTTCTATTAGACAAAAAATAAATAAAGAAAATTAAATTAAAAAGAATAATAAATATATATAATTTAGTTATTTAATTATTTTTCATGTAAAAGATAGTCCCACAAAAAACACATAATTGATCAATTTCTTTGTTTAATTGTAAACATACTATATTTTTTTTTCATTTTATTATTAAAATAACTAATGGAAAAAAAGAAAAATGGATAATCAATAAATGAAATTTAATTATTTTTATTATTTTCATATAAAAAATAGTACTAAACAAGGTTTTCAATTTTTATTTTTAAAAAATAGTTTTCATTTTTTTAATAAATATTTTTTTCAAAAAGAAAATATAAAAAATAAAATTGTTAGGTGGCAATTATTTTTTTAATATCGCTATTGTCTTATCCTTTTAATCAATTTAGTTTTTTCCTCAATTCTCCCTAAATCATATTTGGTCTTTATTTTCGTGTTTTTAGTAACTGGAAGTTCCCTAATAACTTCTTCCTTGTATAGAGCCCCAACTATAATACAACCCACGGGATCAAAGATAAGATTTTAATTATAAGTTTTAGGTGGTGCTTATTATTATTATTATTATTTTTTAAAATCTAAATATTTTATATTTTTTCTATTCAACTAACTCAATAAATTCAATTTAATTATATTAATTAATATTAATAAATTATTTTTAATTAAATTAAAAAATCAAAATAAATACATCTTTCCACCCTATCCACAATGGTTAGAACATTCAAATTCCAAATCACACTATAAACGAAAGTACAAATATATAAAATTATATGAAGCATCAATGAATTTTGTCAAAAAATAACAAATTGAAAGCTCGCTTATTTTTTTCAACACAAAAATGAGGATGAAAAAGCATTGAAGAATTCCAAAGCCTTCTAAAACATCGAATCCTCCCAAAACAGTAGGAGCTTTTCTAAACATTTCTAATTCATGATCCACCCACACAACCGCCAAGGCTATTTTTTTTTTTTTTTTGCAAACCAAGGATCATATAGAAAATACTTCAAAAGGTAAAGTAAAATCATTCGATGTTGTTGGATAGACAATCCTACATTAAAATAGACAAACATATTCTGACCCATTTTACATTTTAGTGGAATGATTCAAGAGGATGCATCATTTATTTACATCTATGTTAATGTAATTCACCTCAAAAAAAAAAAAAAAAATTTAATTAGTACAAAAATTCGCATAACCCTTGGATACATACATAAAATTTTCCATTCTCCTTCTCAATTCTTCATTATTTAATTTAAACTGACATAAAAATGCCAAAAAAATACATAAAAGGCTGAATGTGAGCATTGCTGAAGAATTTTCCTTATTCCCAACACTTATAAATACAAGATCACGAGCTGAGATGAGACAAATCAGTTGTACAGTTCAGGCTTTAGGACCCCCACATAAGGCAAGTTCCTGTACTGTTCTGCGAAGTCCATGCCATAACCCACAACAAAATAATCTGGACACTGCCAAGATAAATAAACTAGTAAATAGAGATATTTGATAGATGCTTCCCAATAGTAATTGAATGAAATTATACAAGGATCTGTGATTCCATGTTTCTGGCAGTTTCACCGAGTAAAATGCAACACAGAAACACTGACCAAAATAAAATCGTCACCAGTAAAAATTATCCGGAGCAACCAGCTCATTCTACCTTCATCAGCAGGATGAAGTGTGAAGTGATACTTTAGTATATATTTTGGGATCGAGTGTGGGTTTTTCTTTTTCCAAGTAGAAAAATGAATCTGAATAATACCGAAGACTTAAACACCAATTTGACAAACAAATTTTCAATTTCACTTAGGTTGGCTTTGTTTTGTAATAAAGTATATACTTTACTTCCAAGCAGTAAAAACTCTGTGCAACCACTTTAAAGCACAAACAATAAACATTTATCAGTACAAAAGGAATATTTATCAACATATTTGATAGGATGGAGAAGAAAAGGTGAAGGAGAACAATGTAGAGAGAAGGGAAATAGCTGTCTATAGTGTTCCCAAGTCCAACAACTAGCATGACTGATACAAATTCACTGACCATGGTGTTTCACACAGATATGCATCTAAATGTTTGCCACTGGTCAAGTAAGCAGATGATTTGACTTCCTGTATAAGAATGTTTAGAAGAACATACAATCTATTATAGATATATGGATACATTACACTTGCCCAACTCATTCCAGAAGAACAGTGACCTGCCCTAACATTTTGAAACTATGAGACCTTCCCTTTGCATACCAGTATTACCACAAACCTTTGCAAAGCTTAAGCAATCATAGGAAATCATTTGAAAAAGTGGGAAAAACACTCAAACATTTCGAGATAAATTCATAATAGACCTCCAAAGCTTTTCCTGATTTTTTTTAGCAATACATATGTAAATTCACCATACCTAAATGCTACATGTGTAAGAAAGCACACACATTCTAGAGGGCATACCCAAGCACCACCATACACCTTACCTCAAAACCACGATAAAACTTCCCTTCACCCACTAGCTCAAACTGAACTTTTCTTCTTGATGGTTTATCAAGGAAAGCACACACCGATACAGAGGATGCTCCCTTTGCTTCCAAGTGTGCAATGAGACAGAACAAAGTGTTTCCTGTGTCTACAATGTCCTCAACCTGAGAGGAGAAAGACATTACAGATTTACACAGAGCCTGAGAATACAGTAAATTATCCTACCATTATCACAGAATTTGAACATAGTAACCTGGATGTGTTGAAGAATATGTAAGGAAGAAGGTATGGCCTTTATTTTCAAAGCCCACTTGTCTTAGAAAGGTTTTGGAAAAACTTGGGGAATAGAAGCTTTTGGGTTTTTAAGTAAAAGCATAATCAGAGTTGATGCTGAATCAAAGGACAGTTAGGATTTAGAATGCTTTTCAGTGATCAACCATGCTTTCTACCACTATGAACTCTCTTTAATAGAACGTAAACAAACTATCTCGCTCCTCGTAATTTACAAGGCTGGCGAACTGTAAGTTCGGAACTCCAACCCATCAATCAATGGTTTGATATTTTTAAACAATTCTTTTATTCATTGAGTCTCTGAATCATGGTGTCATAAAATGAAAACAAAATAACGCAATTACGTGAATACCACAATTGAAAAATTTAGTTTTACTCAGCAGTCAGCACAGTGTATAACACAAACGTAAGAGAAAGAGAGAAGGGGATGAATACCACAATTACGTGCTTGCCCTTGATATCAATCTTCAAGTCCAAGGAAATCGAGGGAGCGCCGTTGGACTCGGTACCAGAGCCGTAAGACTGGGCTCGGACGAAATCGACGGTGAGGGGGAAGGAGAGGTGGCGGACGAGGTCGGCCAAGAAGAGAAAAGCGCCAGTGGCGACGCCGAGGAAGACCGGAGGAGAAGAGAGGGCATGGAAGTCAGCAGAAATCTCAGAGGCGATGTCGGAGACACGGCGGGAGATTTGGTCTTGACTCCACAAAACCCTCTCTATGTCACACTCCATGGAAGCCGGCGTCAAGGGTTAGGGTTTCGAGTTTTCGAAACCCTGCCTTTTATTTCCACTTGCAGCAGCGAATCGATTCACAGCTATCCAAAAAGCTGCTTTCTTTGTTCTCAAACTCTTTCACACCTCAAATTTTTTCTTTTCTTTTTTTTACCTAATAAATAATAAAATAATAAATAATAATTAATTGTAGATTCTTTCTTTTATATAAATATTTAGTTGTATATGGAAAAATATTCAAAGGATCAAAGGAAAGAAATCAATGTTAACAACAAGAAAAGGAAATTTTTCAAAAACATGGGCCTGCATATTCAGAGAGCCCATTTGATGAACTCCGAGGCCCAACTCCAAAAATTTCAAAAACTTGGCGCCAAAATGACCTAACCACCAAAATTACAATTCGAAAACCAGAAATGCGCGATTGAAAGGGGAGAATTCAAATCAAAAGCGAAAATATCAATCCCTTCCAAATCCAATGCCGCCCACCGCCTCTTTCATTGCCCTGCAATGCTTCCAGTGCTCCACCATGCAGGCGGATATCTCTCCACGACCTTCGTGTGGAAGAAATGTGATTTCAGCGAATGTTGGCTGATGGGTTATGGTTGGTGTTTTTTTCAGGTGAAGCAGCAGAAGAAGAACAGCAACAAGTGGACTTGTGTGGTGTGCAACGAGAAGCAGTCGGTGAGGAAGGTCTATGCGCAGGGATCGATGGCCAAGGATGTTCGCAAATTCGTACAGTCCTTCAACATGTCCCTGAAGTTCATTGATGAAGAGGAAAATCTGACTGTGATGGTGGCTGATGGTGAGGAGGCGGGAGGCAGTTGTTCGGGCAATGGGAAGAAGAGGAGGAGTGACTGGAGCGAGTACCTTGATCCGGAGGAGGAAGAAGAAGAAAGAGGTTTGTTTGATATATCTATTTATTTATTCATTTATTATTAATATTTGGTGGATTATGGATTGTAAGAGCGTCTTGTTTTGTTTTGATAGTTTTTTTTCCACCTTGTGCTTGTTTACTGAGAAATTAATCTTGACTCAAGTCAAATAGTTGTGTTAGGTTATTTCGATTCCATTTGTCATGTTCTATCTTTCTACCATATGTTTAATTGCTGAGAAAGCAAAATGTTTATGCAAAAGAGGTAGGAGGGAGAAATTGATAGAAAACTTTGTTCTTGTTTTGGAAAATTCTGGTTTTTTGAAGAGGCACACTGATTCGTGGACAGGGGCTGATATGGAAGGAGAAATTGTGACAGAGATGCCAAAAGAGATGTTGAAGAACCAAAACCAATCAACTGGATCACAAAGCAGAGATAGAGGGGGCAAGGAACCACTGAAACCTCTTTTCCCCAAGAGAAACACCACCAACCGTCCTACCATTTCACTCGAGGACACAACAGAAACGGCAAAGGCAAAGGCAAAGAGGAGGACTTCCAAATGGAGTGAATACTTGACAGAAGAAGAAAATGAAGAGGCAATGGCAATGGCAACAGCTGTGGACAATGAGGCTGCTGCCATTACTCACTCTCAGATGGTCGAAGAAGAAATTCATCCTGACTTTATGTAAAATGAAAATCCATAACCTTCAAATATCAAATAAAGAAAAGCAAATTCTAAAGGAAAATTTCAATAATTTTCCACGTGTCTACCTGCAGCACAGTTTAAGTTAACAAATATAAAAAATAACTCCTATAAGTCTGAAATAAAATTAGTCAATGACAATATTCTAAAAGAAATGGGCTTTATGACAAATAGATGTCCTAAAAACCTTGCAGCTTTCAAATCCCCAATTATCCCAAAAACAAATCCATAACCCCCCTTTCATACCAAGTCAAAAGAGCCTAAAAATGGAAAAAATAAAATAAAATTCCACCAATCAAGCTGTGCTCGATATAACACTACCATGCAGAACAGTTCCTAGAGAATTTTCTAGACAACACTCCCAAAACTTATATTAAAAAAAAAAAAAAGCCTTCCCTTATCAATCAAGCCCTATAAAAACTGGGGCCCCTGTCGCAATTTGCATGTATACCAATAAATATGAGAGTCACTTCATTCATTGAGCGTCAACGAGCCAAGCTGATCACCAACATCATTTCCTGATGAAGATGCACGAAGGACATCCATAGCCTCAGCCACTTTGTTCTTCAAAGCATCAGGAGACTCGATGAGATGGAGCACCTCTGTTTGGTCCATCTCTAGCAACATTCCAGTCACTTTTCCTGCAGTTTCACGTTCAATACGCTCCACAAGAGGAAACAACTGTTCACCCAACATCTGTATTTTGGCACAAAATGTACAATAATTCAGAAGCACAAATATTTTGGCATAAAAAAAGTACAATATTTCAGAAACACAAAACCAATTATCAAAATAAAAAATAAGAGGAGGGATTTACACACCAGTCGCTGATTATCGGGGGTAGTAGAAGCAAGAGCTGATGCAAGTGTTGACATAGGCACTGGCCCAGTTCGCTGAATGTCCATAGGAGAAACAGGCATCCCAGAAACATCAAAAGGTAATGGCATCACTGGCCCCATGAGGCCTTGAGGAACCATGGATGGGTCCACTCCATTCCGTCCATTTGCCATGTACCGATAGCTTTGATTGGAGTTTCGGTGCAGCAACTAAATTTAAAAGGAAAAATATAAAATGCAAATTTAAATAAAAAATTGAAAAAAGAGAGCAGCATTATAACAAAAATGTCAGATGATTAGATCTTTAGACATAAAAAAGAAAGAATAACTTACTGGCTGTTGCTGATGCTGCATCTGTTGGGAGTTCCCACCTCTCCTTACACCCATCCGTTGTCCAGGTTGTCCTTGCCTCTGAAGCTGGTATGGCATAATGAAGTTCGGAGCAACACTGGGCCGCATTCCAGGCATGAGTTGCTGCTGGAATCCATACCCCGCTGGCTGAGTGGGTATTAGACCAGGAGTACCTTGACCAAAATAGAGCTGCTGAGGGGCAAGTCTAGGTGCCCCAGAATGAAATCCAGGCACTCCAGATTGCAAGGGTGTCATTGCCCCAGGTGATCGGATTTGAGCAAATTGCGCCTGAAAAATACAAATAGAAACAAGCTTTCACAATGAAATGAACCACAAAACAAAGAGCAGTATTAACAATTAAGTGTGGCTTTCTTTAGACCCCATTGCACATCATAATTCAGAAACACTGCCATTACCCTTATTCTGGATCAGAACTAAACTCTTTCAGATAGATATGACAAGCATACAACTTTGGGAACCAAGGCTTTTAGATTTCTTAGCTTCAAACCCATACTGTCTCCTGAATGACCATTTGTATTTATGGTTGACAAGGGGATCACCCTCCACCAGCAATAATTTCACCTGCATACCACCAACAGTGGCACAATCCCCGTGTACAGAAGCTATTGCTTAAGCAATATAAGTTCATCAATATAGAATGAGAGTCCTCCACATGACTCAAATGGTTACAGTAATTTTAAATGGAGCCTCTTCCATCAATGACAAAAAAAAAAACAGTAGTTCTAAAGAAAAATATCTATGATTGTTCTACTCAACATAGAATAATCCAAATAAGGATCACCTGCAGGCGGGCCTTCCTTTCCTCTTTCCGTTGGGCCACAGCAACATACAGAGGTTTGCGCCCAATCATCTTTCCATTCATCACATTTAACTGAAAAATGGTTAACAAACCGTATGAGCAAATGGAAAAAGACAGAGATCTGCAAAGTTTCCAGAAAAAACGAATAAATAGTAGCTTACAGCTCTTGTAGCTTCCTCAGGGGTTGAAAAGGCAACAAAACCAGAGCCTTTGCTGAGCCCTTGTGGATCTAGCATGACCTGAACAAATCATTCATTCAATCCATCACATCTTTAAAATAAAAATTACAAGGAACATGAATGGAAAAAAATAAAATGAATGCTATCAAATTAAAGAACATTGTACCTTGCATGACGTTATAGTTCCAAACTCAGAAAATAGCTCTTTCAGTTTTTCATCATTTACGCTATCATCAAGATTTTTCAGATACAAATTAGCGCCTTTAAATTTTTCAAATTTACTCTTTCTTTCCTGTTCAAATTTTGCTCTCAACTCAGCCTCCCTCTCTGATTTCCTTTGAGCCTTCCCCACGTACCAGACCTTGTCATCATTGAAAGTGGCACCATTCAGATGCTCAACTGCAGCAGCAGCAGAATCTGAGCTCTGGAAGTTCACAAAACCAAAACATTTGGACATCCCACTTGCATCCCTCATAACAACAGCACTAGTGATGGAACCATACTTTCCAAAAATTTTTTTAAGGTCATCATCAGTGGTTGTTTCAGACAAATTTTTCACATACACATTAGTAAACTTCGGTGAACCATTTCCTTGGTTCCTTTCTTGGTGACGAACGAAAAGTCCAACATAAACTTGTTTATCATTTATTAACATGCCATTCAACCGTTTGATTGCATTTTGGGCAGCCTCCTCCTGATCAAACTGTACAAATCCATATCCTTTGGATTGACCATTGTTGTCAAGGGCTATTTTGCAAGAGAGTACAGTGCCAAAGGCAGCAAATGTATCAAGCAATGCCTTGTTATCTATTGAGGGGTCCAAGTTTTTAATAAAAACATTGGCAAAGCCACTTTTTCGAATACTAGGATCACGATGAGAGAACATAATCCTGATAGGTTTCCCATTGAGAGGTGTGAAATTCAAAAGCTCCATAGCATTAGCAGCTGCAATTTAATAACAGCACAATCAGGGTCAAAACTAAGCTTAACACATTCTATATCAAATACTATATATCAAAGCAACTTCAAGAGTTTATTCTTTTAGATAGAATGCCTTATCAAAGCAGCTTCAATAGTTTATTCTTTTAGATACCATTTTAAATTTATTTTAACATAAGTTTAATCTTAACTTGTTGGTCTTCCTAAATATTTCAGTATATCAAAATATTTAACAAAAACAGACGGTAAACAGAGTCCTGTGACAGAAGCAGCTTCTAACAGGTTTTCCTGCAAGCTGCAGCATGCCAAATCACACATCACAAACACCAAATCTCACTTAGATGATTCCCCGAAAATACTTTCTCTCTCTCTCTCTCTCTCTCACATGTTGAAGGTCAAACCCAGGAAAACTGCATCTACTACAACAGTTGTAAAGGTAAAAAATACCATGAACTTCAAAACCATGCACAATCAATTCCTTGTAAATTGCTTTACTTGATTTTCCAACACAATACAGAAGTGCAAAATAAATTTGTGACCAAATTAAATTGAGATCAGTTAGTGAAAAGAATTTTCACATTGAACAGCTAGACTGTAAGTTTTCATGAATTTTGGAACAGTTTCTTTATAACCACATTGTTCTCACAAAAAATTCTTAATTCCACACCTATTTTGTTATAGATAAAAAACAAATCATACACAAATTGATGACCCATTCTATAAAACCCAAGAGATAAAAAAAAAAACACATGTTATAGTAATTACAGTATGAAGAAACAGAGTCATAAAAGTAAATGATTGAATAATATTTATAATTATGTAAAGAAACATATACAAATATGCAAACTGGAATGTTGAAATCAGTTATTAAAAACAATAATTTAAAAAATGAATTTCCATTCTTCACAAAATAAAAATCAATGTTTGAAACAATGTTCTCACCGATGATAACAATAATAATGTTCAGGAACTATTTGGATAAAAATCAATGTTTAGAACAATGTTCTCACCAAAAAAAATCTGCAACTATATGTTTAGAATCAAATAATAAATCTTCATATCAATTTACAGAGGAAGAAAACATTATCCCTGCCATATTTGCAACAAAAAAAAAAAAGGGCCATTCCAGAATATAGCTCACATAAAAAAAAAAAAAAAAGAAGGACAATTTATACTGATTACAATGTGAAGCAACGGAATCGTGGAAAATAAAAAATTGATTAACAATTATAACCAAAAAAAAAAAAAAAAAACCATCAATAAGCAGACTGGAATATTGAAATCATCGGTTAAAAGAAAATAATAATTATTAAAAAAAAAAAAAAATTCCAGCCTTCATCATCTAGAACAATGCAAAAATTTCCAGTCTTCATCATCTAGAACAATGCTTCACCAACAAAATTTTAATGGTCTACTTAAAGAGTCTAGAATCAAATATATGATACACAAATTTATGATCCATAATATAAAACCTGGGAGATAAAGGTATATATGAATTTGCAGAGAAAAAATATCATCTTTACCATATTTGCACCCGGAAAAGACATTTCAAATTACTGATCACCTAAAAAAACAGACTCATACTGATTGCAAGATGAAGAAACAGAAACATTGCTATAAAATAATTGAACAAACGTTTATAACTTAAAAAACATATATCAATAGGCAAACTGGAACATTGAAATCAATTATTAAAAACACGTAATAAAAAACGAATTTTCATTCTCCACAAAGTAAAGAATCAATCAAAATTGTCAAAACCAAACTAAGACAATCAAAAAAACAATAAAAACAGAAAAATCAAGAAGAAGAAACTGCAAAACCAAATCGAAACCCCAGAAACCTAAAATCAACCAAAAAAAAAGAAGTGAAACAACGAAAAGAGGAATGAGAGAAAGGAGGAGAAGATTACATACCATCCTGAGGGTTTGCGAAATTCACGTACGCATAGCCAAGGGAGGCCCGCCTCGCCTGATCCCTACAAACCCTAATGGACAACACCTGCGCAACCTGCTGGAACAGATCGTACAGTTGTCCTTCGCCGACGGCAGTGTCGAGATCGCCCACGTACAGAGACGCATTGGGGAATCCTCCCGCCGCAGTATGTCCCGTCATCGCCGCAGACTGCTGAACCGCCACCGGAGAAAGCGACTGCGGTGTCTGAACCGCCGGTGACTGAGTCGCTGCCGCCATCGTAAGATCAACCCGCGAATACGATCAAACCACCGACAATGGAGAGGTCTAGGCTCTCGGGTTCCTGATCGAAACTAGGGTTTCGATTCTAAGATTGTTATTTAATTTTTTCTTTTTTTTTTTTGGAAATTTTTTTGGGGTTTTCTTCGAAACAAAAAGGGGAGTGAAGCGAGAGGAGAAGAGAGATTCATAATATATATATAAATATATATATACACACGAGAGAAGCCATTCCACGAATCGGTTTTTTTCAATCGTATCGTTTCGGATGTTCCACACGTGGTTTGTGACTTGGCATTTTATATATTATATGTCACTCTCACGTGATGCGCTTTTCGCTTTTGCGGGCGGGAGCAGATCCCCTACGGTTAACTGACCTAATCGGATGAATCTGATCCTTTAATTGATTCCGATTTTGAAACGTGGACGGCCTAGATACGTTCAGTTCCTGCAGTGGTAGCATCGAATGAGGATCCACAGAAACACGCTGGCAATCCTATTTGTACCGTAAAAAAGGTTGCCTTAAATAATATTTATATTAATTAAAAATAGAAATAAAATTATTAACAAAATCTTTAATTTTAGGGATTTTTTTTTTTAAATTCTATTATTATTAATATTTTTTTCTATTTCAATGTTTATGTTAAAAGGACAAAATAATCCTCATAATATCAATTTATTAAAAATTATAAATACAATTTTCATTTTTATGTCTGTTATATTTTGAGAGAATTTATATGTGTATCCATCTAATCACCTTATAAATCTACTACTTTAAAATATTAATTTTTTTAACATATTTATTTTAAAAATTTTAATATATCTAAAATGTCATGCTGGTCAATTATATAATTTTTGATAAAAATTTGTTGTAAAAATAATTTAAATCAATTAAAGATAATTTAAAAGTAAAAAGTTTTGAAAAATGACCAAGAAATAAAAATAAAAATAAAAATAAACAATTTCAAAAATTGATTACTTGAATAGTTGTATAAACTCTTATTTAAATGAAATATTTTTTATAATGGATGAGATAATTTTCATATTTTGAAAAATAAATTTTTATCTTTGTTTATTGAAAATAAATTATATACATATATATGGTATATTTATTTTCATTTTCATTTATAAATTGTTTATATTAATTAAATCATTTAGAATTAAGTCTGACTTAATTTGATATTTATTGATATAATAAAATATTTAAAAAAATATAATTATGCGTTAAAAAGAATTAGAAAAATTAATCGGTGTTTTGATACATGATTTTAATTTTTAATATTAATTTAATTGATTTTGAGTTCCAAAACTTTCTAGTATCATTAATTAGATTGATTTTTTAAGGTTCAAATTATTTTTTAAAATTATTAAATCTTGTGTAGAAAATACATTTGATTTGAAATCTATTTCTTTAATTAAAATTTTTACAGAGGTTAAAAAATATTATAGAAAAGGTAATTAAAGAAATCACACTTCAAATTTTTAGTTGTTTTTTTTATGTTTTTTAAAATTATTTTTTTACTTCTCCATTTTTATTTTGCTTTGAAAAATAAGTAAAAACTATTTTCAATAATATCATCTTGTTTCAAAAAACAGGTTCCAAAGAACAATAATCAGATAGTATTATAAAATTTTAGATATGAATTTTTATATCTTAAAAAAATAAATAAATAAATAAATAAGGTGTTTTTAAATCATAATACCAAACAAGCCATTATTTTTAATTATATTAAAACTTGTTTTTACTTTATATTTGAACTAAAAAAAATTCGAGATAAAGAAATAAAATTCATATTTTCTATTTCTTTGATGAATCTTGGAAACCTTTAAGATAAAAGATCATTTTGTTTTTGATTTAAAATGGTGCACTCTTCCAATTTTAAGCCTTCGTTTTTATGCATGTTTCATTCCATTATATGCATGAAGTTTTGACACTTCATGAACTAAATCAATTAATAACTTCTAATTAAGCCTTCAAATGGATTCAAATCAATTAAATGTTGAACTCTTGTGGGGATTTTGATGTGGTCAATAAATTTAGAAATCAAAATGAGGATGGGAAAGTTATCAGTTTGAAAAAAATGTTAAACGTTTATAGGAAACTCAGACAATGTTTATACCAATCGTATAGCTTCAAGATAAGGTATCAAGTGTATATTATATTTCATTGATTAGATATGACGTGAGAAATGATTAGATACTATTATATTTTATATTTAGTTCATAATAAAATAAGATAAGTTATCATATATTTATTTTTCTCATCATTTTTTTTTTATTTTACTTAAAAAAATTATTAAAAAATTATACATATATAATTAAAAAAGAAGAACTAAAAAAGTATGTTTAATATGTGGTAAAATAATACTAATTACTACTATAAAAATAGAAAATCATGATGATTTATCCTTGGAGCTTATCATAAGCTTTTTATAAGTATAATTTGGTATGCGATGGTGTTTTATGGTTGTGTCATAGTTGTGATATTTTACATTGGTGCTTGTACATGGTGACATTAAATAATAGGTATATATATATATATATATATTTCCTCTCCTCAAGCACCCATGAAACATTTGTAATGACTCACACCCAACTGTATAGATATTATCCGCTCTAAACCCGAAAAAACCCTCATGGCTTTAAAATGCATTTACATGATTAAGAGAAGTCCATACTTATAACTTTCTTTCTTATCCAATGTGAGATGTCACTAACACTCCCCATGCAGATACAACGTCCTTGTTATGTCCCATGGGATTGCATGACCAAACAAGTAAACACCTCATATGAGACCAAATAAACCCCCACTCCAGGGTTAAGGATGAGTTCTAATATCATTTGTAACGATTTGCACTCAATCATGTAGATATTGTCCACTCTAGGTCTGAAGGGGCCTTCACGGTTTTAAAACACATTTACAAGGTTAAGAAGAATCCATATTTAAATAGCATCAGGAACTTTCCTTCCTATCCGATGTGAGATGTCATACATTCCCTTTACCATTTCAAATCTTGACAAACCTCAAAACCTTGGAGCTCATCATTAAGATCAACTAGTGAGTGACAATCAAATGATAAGCTATTGGAGAGTTATTATTGAGCCATTATCACATATCCCTCCTTCCATTATCCTAAACCCTAACTTTATCAATTGAAGCTAACCCTATTTAATATTAGAAAATTTTGAAACAAATCCTTAAAAATAATTACTCTTGATCTTCACATGTGGATGTATGAATTTAGAAATAAGTAGTAAAAAATTCTTTTACCTCACTTTGGTTTCACAAATGCAAAACCCTTCACAAGCTCATCACGTGCTTGCCCTTCTATTCTTGCATTAGAAAATTAGAATTCTTAAGAGAGATAAAAGGAAAAATAGAAAGACCATCTTCCAACAATAAAAAGTGTTGAAATTATGATACACTTTCATCCTTTTATTGGCATAACAATAAATCATGACATTTTTTTTCAACTTTTGTAACTTTACAAATTTTAATAGTGGCTTTACACTTATTATAACATCATAATTTATTTGTGAATTTACAATTTGGTAACTTCACAATTCATTGTGACTTTACAACTTTTGTAAACTCACAATTCATTGGTATCTTTACACCTTTCTTTGTAACATTACATTAAATAATTGTAAATTTACAACCTTTTGTAACTTTACAATTCGTTACAATATTTTAATTTCTAAAGAAAATGCCTATAATTTATTTATTTATATGTTATGAATTCTTTATATTTCAATATGAAAAAATAAAGGCTAATCTTTAAAAGAGAAAACACCCAAGAAGGAAGGGGAGGGGAGGGGGGTGAATTGGGATTAAAAAAAAAATCTTTTTAAACACAAGAGGAACAAATAAAAAAAGATAAAGTTAGAGAAATCAAACTCGGATTTTATAGTGGTTCGGCTCTTCCTTGTCTATGTCCACTCTCCTCAAGCTCCTAACCGAGTGAGGGTTCCACTAACTTGAAGCTTCAACCAAGCTTCTAATCACCTTTACACTTAGATTCCAACTCCAATGGGCTTTTACACAATCTTTTCAAGTTTCAACTCACTTGAAGGCTTTAACACACAATTAACAAGTATGAATATCTCAACCTAGCTCAAGAATAACTCAAATACAACTCAAGGCTAGAATGAATCACAAAGGTGCACTAAAGAGTATGCAAATGGAGATTTAATGCACCAAGAAAAGAATGAGAGCTTTTAAGGTAAGAAAAAGTGGGTAGACAAATAAATGCAGGTGTTCTCTTCTCATAAATGAAGTGGAGCTCTCTATTTATAGGTTTCTAACCTTGGGAGCCAAAAAACCAAAAAGCAACCTCAACCGGTCAAGTTGAGAGTCGACTGGTTCACTAGTCGTTGGAGCATTTAATGCTTTGCAGGTGACCGTTACCCTCGACTAGGAAGACAAATACCTCAATCGGGAAGGAAAGACTACTGGAAGAGAGAGAGTGATTTTTGCTCTTCTTGACAGCACCTTGACCGAAAAGGGATAATCGGTTGACCGGTACCTTGGTCGATTGAGCTAATTTGGACAATGCCTCGACCAGTTCACCATTTTTAGCCCGAAAACTTATCTTTTTATTTATTTTTTTCTCTTCTAACACTTAGGCAAGGTCTTTAGGTAAATTAAAATGTCAAATTTGAAGCGATTTGCCTAAGGTTCATTTGATAAAACTCAGGTTTTGATCGAAATGTAACTTTAAAGCATAAACCAAGTTTTTCAAAGATGCATAAAATGATATGTAAATCCTAAGTGCACCCATGCATTCATCTTACATATGTTTCCTATGATTAAAGGTCTTCCAAACATCTTGAACTTGCATCCATTAAGTCATTTGATGAATTTCCAAATTAATATTTGAGATTCTTAATAATTCAAACCAATTAGTAACTTAACCATGGTTTGTTACCATCAAAACCTGATTAAGAGAGCCCTTGGGCTAACAATCTCCTCTTTTTTTATGATAACAAACCTTGGTTATCTAGAAGAAGAAGAATCTCCCCCTTAAACCAATCATGAATCAACAATCAAAATTTATGAAGTTAAAACCAAGATAATCAAGACATGTTAGAGAGAATTTGCAATAAGAAACAATGTAAGTAATCAAACATATAGGAATATCATATCATATATAAGTCAAATGTATCAATATCCAATATGTATGATCCAAGTGATGATATGACAATGATATGCATGTAAGTCTTCTATAGTCTCCTAGATCCTAAAATATCTCCTCTTTTGGCAACATCCAAAAGGAACAAAGGGGATCTCTTAGGAATCAAGGCTAAGGAGGTGGAGGTGGAAACATAAAGCGCAGATAAGTCATCATTTCGTCATGCTGACTCTCCAAGTGATCCTCAATACACTCAATTCGCTGCTGGAGATATCAAACTATGAAGTGAAGCCAGCCTAATACCAATCCATGCGATCCTCCATGGAGTAGAACCGTGTATCACTGACTACAGCAAGCTCCTCCATACGAGTGCCTAGAGAGCTAATATGAGCAGATAAATTCATCCATGGAGCATGGTCAGGAGCGAGAGGTGCCTAAGGAGGTGGTATCTCAGTGTGAGGGGGCTCAGTGAATGCAGGTCCAAAGGAAGGCTTAGTGAATGATGGCTGAGTAGATGGACCCCCTGTATATGTCAACTTAGACAACATCGACTTAGAGAAGGTAGCCTCAAATTGAATACTCTTTGACTGGAGTGGAAGAATGTCCAACTCGAGTTTTCTCTGTTGATAGCCACTCTAAAGGTCTACTCCACTCTCCATTTCTCTAATTTTTGCCTCCTCCTCAACTCCGGGATGTGCCTGTCCCTATCCCCGGGCTTGTGCTGGTGTTCTATCTACTTTCCTTACCTAAGAACCATTTGGGGCCGTCTCAAATTTCATCTGTCCCATGGATTAATCATCATATGTGTTGGGGGCCTCAAAGTCTGTCTCTTTGCTCAAATCAACGTTGACATCCTTGAACATTTTGGTAAGGAAGCGACCATAGGGGAGTATACGAGTGTGTTCTCACAACATGAGATATTGTGCATCATCATCAAGTACCCCAAGTGGATTTTTCTCCTAGTCATAATAGAGTCAATGAGGAATGCCTTATAATAAGAGACTTTGTCTCGGTGTCCACCCCGTGGTAAAAAGATAGAGCACAACATATGGTGTAGTACTCTACTGATGATCGTCAGGCTATGTGTTGAGGGTTTGCCTATCCTGTGGGCATTTGTAAGTCCGCAAATCCTCTTAATGGCCTTTTTAGGCTCAAATCCCAGCATAGTGGGCCACATCTTGGACTTGTAAACTTTGAGTCCAACCGGAGTAATATAAAAAATACAGCAGCTGCTCTTTGAGTCTAAATGGATCTCAACTCCTCTGACAGTAGAAATGATCGAGCCACTCATGCCATAAGTCGCCCTTGAGTAAAATGTTCACACCAAAGTCGGGAAAATTGACTCCGAAATAGTGACCACAAGCAACCAACCCATCATAATGAATAGCCCTCGAATCTGAAGTGCTACAGTTGGGAAAAATTAATATTTCTCTCAGGAACTACTCGTCTTTTAGCAAAATGATGTTTGTACCGTTGGTAGTTCTTCATGGAATTGAATAAGGCAGTATTAAACCTCGCCTTTTAGCGTGCCTCCGACTAAGATGACTTAGCTGGGCACTTGCCGTGTGCCCTAGAGGCAGCGGACTCTCGTTTAGGAGCCATGTGGGGAAAGAAGCTTGAGCAAGGAAGGGAGTAGTGGTTGGTAGAGAGAGAAAGGCTCACACCTGAAACCCTAGGCATGTGGAAATGGAAAGAGAACGATGTTGAAGATGACTGTGACACGCGAGAGAAAGAAAAGACAGCCCAAATCCGAAACCCTAGCCTCTAATCTTCTTAAAATCCAATCCCAAAGCTTCAATCTGTTGTACTAACCCCAAAAATCACTCATTGAACACTGAATCGGCAAAACACTTGAAGAATAAGAGGAAATTGGTGAGAAAATGAAGCACATAAGTCCTTTAATATCCCAAATCTTAACCAAATTGGTCGACCAGTCCTTATCCGATAGACCGCCTGGTCAACGCGGTCAATATTTTGAATTTTTCAATTTTGCGCACTTTCTCAATTTTTGATCCTCCCTCTGCCTTTTTAAGTTGAAATCCCCAATTTTTTTATGCCCAATGCTAAGAGAATTTTGACTTTTGGTCGAAATTTGACCATTATCTAAGTATATGTCTATATGATGTCTATGACATGAAATTCATGCAATCAGAAGGTATATTCATCAAGAATTCATTAAGCAAACATTAGATCATAAAGAAATCACCCCTAGTTGTCTTCTAATATCAACAAATTGTTCTTTACTTAGAGGTTTTGTAAAAATATCAACAAGTTGATCTTTTATGCTTACAAATTCAAGTGTTATGTCATCCTTTTGTACATGATCTCTAAGAAAATGATGTCTAATCTCTATATGCTTAGTCCTAGAGTGTTGCACAAGATTTTTTGATATACTTATGGCACTAGTATTATCGCATTTAATAGTCACATGCTCAAAACATAAATCAAAATTACTAAGTGTTTGTTTCATCCAAAAGATTTGTGCACAACATAAACCGACTGCTATGTATTCGGCTTTCGTCATAGACAAAGCTATCGAATTTTGCTTCTTACTATGCCATGAGACAAGTGAGTGTCCTAAGAAATGACAAGTACCACTAGTACTTTTTTTTTTTCAACCCTACAACCGGCAAAATTGGCATATGAAAAACCAATTAATTCAAAGTTATCACTCTTAGGATACCATAAGCTTATGTTCATTGTCCCTTTCAAATATTTAAGGATTCTTTTTACGGCACTTAAGTGAGATTTTTTAGGACAATATTGAAATCTAGCACACAAGCATACACTATACATAATGTTGGATCTACTAATGTTCAAATATAGCAAAGAACCTATTATACCTCTATACATAGTAGAGTTGTTGACTCTCAATTTTGTCCTTCAACACTTGCATTTATCTTAGGGGTATCACATGCACTCAATTTTTTTCCGTATGGCACCGCTATGGCCCCCCTTTTGGGCTTGATCGGTTTTTGAGCCCTGCGTAGGTTCATCTACAGTCCAATGTAGTGTGAATGTGTAGTTCATTTTGGAGTGTCGTCATGGTCAATTCCCTAGTTGTTCACATCATGCTAAAGGAAGGAAGTGAGGTATCCCTAAAACTTGGGCTTGTTTCGATCATATCTCCTTTATCCGAACTTGGAATCACGCACCATTATTATTATTATTTTATTTATTTATGGACTCCTTGTTTTTCAAGGAATATTCTATCAAAATTTCAAATTTTTTCTCAACCGGCTCGACCAGTCCCCAAAGTTTCAGTTCAGCCAGAGTTCATAGGAGCAAGTTCAAATACGAAGCACTTGGGCTTGTATCGATCATATCTTCATCATTCGAACTCGGAATCGCACACCGTTTTTTTTTATGGACTCCTTATTCTTCAAGGAATATTCTGTCAAAATTTTAAATTTTTTCTCAACCAGCTCGACCAGTCCCCAAAGTTTCAATTCAGCCAGAGTTCATAGGAGCAGGTTCGAATACGGAGCACTTGTGCTTATTTTGATCATATCTCCCTCATCCAAATTCGGAATCGCGCATCGTTTTTTTTATGGACTCTTTGTTCTTTAAGGAATATTTTATCAAAATTTCAAATTTTTTCTCAATCGGCTCTACCTGTTGGAAACCGGTTCAACTGGTTCGTTGGGCCAGCTTGTATAGAGCTCTGATTTTGGTGATTTTAAAGCCCAAATCCTACATGACTCAGGCTCATAAGCTCCAGATCGGTCTTGGACAATATTTTGGGTCCATTTTGGGCCTTGGTTTGGGTTCCTTGCAACCCACCATGAATCCATATGGATTCTTGGTGGTGAAGCAATGGAGTAAATGTGGAGAGAGTAGCTCACCTCGTGACTGTGAGGAGTGTTTATGGAGCTGGTTTCCGAGGTTGATGGGGGCACTTTCTAGAGCTAAATGAGGGAAAAACAAAGGTGGAAGTGGGAAGAGCAGGGGTTCTGGTATAAAAAGCCAGAATGGAAAGAGAGAAGAACATTTTCTTTTGCATTTTCTTTTCTGGGGTGAAAAACTCTGTCCAAGTTTGGTGAGGAAAAGAACAGAGTGTGGAGAAGGTTTTGAGCATCCAAGAAAGTTCTGGGTGCACGTGAAGTGAGCAAAGAGGGAGAAAAAAAATAGAAAGTTTGAGGTTTTAGAGTGGGAAAACTCTGTTTGGGGATTTTTCTGGTTGGATCCTTGGAGTGAGGTTTTGCTCATGAGCCTCTGTGTGCTAAGTCAAATAGAAGGAAAGACAGACTTGAAGCCAAGCAGATTTCTGCTTGAGGGGAGAACAATCTAGTAAGCACTGATTCTGGTATCTTATTTATTTCCTTTTAAATTTTCTTCTATGTTTAAGAGACTGCTGAAACTTCTATGGCTATTTCAAATAAGGAGTGTTTGAGGATTTGGTATTGTTCCTCTTTGCATCCTTTTGATCTATATCTCAGTTCATAGTTCGGTTGATATGTTTCTCCCTACATCAATTTAGAATGGCATGGCCCTGTTTTGAGTTTTCCTTTGAGAAATATGAATTTGCTTTATTGTCCTCACTCTAGTTGTAAGTTGTATTCTGTTTACTTTACTAATGGTGTGTTGAGTTGCACTCTTTGTCAATACATGATGTTCATGAATGGAGCTCCAGGTTTATAATCTTCTTTTCCACATTTGAATATCTCAGTTTTCATGCTCATCCTGGGAGGGAGGTTCTCAAGCATGGTATTTTGGATTGCTATTTTCTTTCCTTTAATTTTGTGGCACAAAAGAGAGATTCTGCACTGCTCATGATTCTCCCTGCTGGTTTTTTTTAACAGTCACTTTGTAGATGCTCTTGATATGTAACTGTTGCATGGTTTCATTTTTTATGTTTGCTGTGAATGTCTCATTTTGGGTTGGTTTTGATCAGGAATGGGGGGAATACCCTACTTTTGACTTATGAGTAATAGGGTCATTGCCTTCATTAGTTTTGGTTTTGGTTGAAGGTCATTGTGACCTCCTGATTGTTAAGGGAATGATTCTTATGGCCTTGTAGCTTTGGATTGAGGAACTTCTTAGATGCTAGATTCAAGTGGCTATGTTGGTATGGGCGTTTATGCGACTTGGTTTTTCTTGAAACCTCCCTTGCTTGGTATTGAGAAAGGGTCTCCATGACCTTCTCTGTTTTTTTAATTTGGGGCTACCCATCAATAATCTGGACTTAAACCCTAGGTCTTGTGGCTACATGTAGAGGTTCCAAGTGGCTGAAATTTTGGTTTGCTTCTTGGTGATTCTAGTAGTCGCATTGGGGGGGCTTTAGGTGGTTGAATTTTAGCTGGATTCATAGGCTATAGGAGGCTGAAATTTCAGTTTGTTCCATGGGATTTAAGTAGCTGCAGGTGGGAGGCTTCAGGTGAATGAAATTTCAATTTGGTTTCAGGGGATTTAGGTGGCTACATGTGGATGTCTGTGGCCAAATTTTCAGCTAGGTTTCTTGAGTTCAAGGAGGCTGCATTGTTGGTTGATTAATGAGCTCCGTGGCCTTAGTCTTAATAAGGTTGGGTGGCTCGGGTTTGGCCTTCTACAAGGAACACGTTGCATTGTTTTGGTTAGTTATCTCTTATCCAAGCTCAGAATTGAGTGCCGTTTTTTTTTTTGATTGCTTATTCTTCGAGGAATCTGCTGATAAAGTTTCAGAATTTTTCTCAATCGGTTGAATTAGTTGGGAATAGATTCAACAGGTTCTGCTAGGCAGCCCCGTTTTATAAACACGTTGCATTATTTCGGCTGGTTTTCCCTTATCCGGGCTTCGAATTGAGCGCCGTTTTTTTTTTTGGATTGCTTATTCTTCAAGGAATCTTCTGATAAAGTTTCATAATTTTTCTCAATCGGTTGTACCGGTTCATTAGGTTCTGCTAGGCAGCCCCATTTTATAAACACATTGCATTGTTTCGGCTGGTTCTCTCTCATCCGGGCTCGGAATTGAGCATCATTTTTTTTTGTTGGATTTCTTTTTCTTTGAGGAATCTGCTGATAAAGTTTCAGAATTTTTCTCAATCGATTGAACCGGTTGGAAACCGGTTCAACAGGTTCTGCTAGGCAGCCCTATTTTATAAACACGTTGCATTGTTTCGGCCGGTTTTCCCTCATCCGGGCTCGGAATTGAGCACCGTTTTTTTTGTTGGATTTATTATTCTTTAAGGAATCTACTAATAAAGTTTCATAATTTTTCTCAATCAGTTCAACAGGTTCTACTAGGCAGCCCTAGTTTTAGCATGTTTTGACCCCCATTTTTGTTGTGGCTTGAGCCTTTAGGCTCCAAGGCACTTGTGGGCCACCTTTAGGGTCAGAGTTTGGTTTGGCTAGATTTCATGTGAGCCAACTTCATGGATGGGAAGAATGTGGGTTAAGCGAGCATGGTTTGGTTTGATGGAGTTTAGAGGAGTATGTGCAAAAGAAAGTGATTCGTCCCCAATTGGTGTTCTTGATTGATTCAGATCAATCAACTAATGTACCTTTGATTTAATCCTCAAACGGGAGTTGTCAAAAAATTTATAAACCTATTTCACCATATACTAGGGTAGCATAGCTAGCATAGCATAGTGGTTCTAGGATCGTCCACAGAGATGGGTTTTCATTTCACACTTGATATGAGTTTAAAGAATTGGATTGGTGTTTTTTCTTTAAAAGATTAGCTTTAAAAGAAAATATAATTTTCGGGTGGAAAAAGATTGATTTCAAAGTAAACTAAAAATAGTAACTGATTTTAATTGCAAAGAAAAGGTTTCTTGGATTTTCAGGTCACTAGGTTCAGGCTCCTTATACAAAAGAGAAGATTCCGGATCTTTTCCTCGTATTGGGGATTTAACCTATAGTTATCCTCCCAACCGGTGTGTTACAGTTATTTCCCATTAATAGTTTCAACGCTAAATCCTTCTCACCGATGCACTTTGCAATGGCTCGTACCTCTCACCTAGTATTTGCCATTCAAGGTGATCTTTAACCTTGGATTACCCTTCAAAAGCTCGCAGGAGATAACTAATGGATGTCTCTAGGGAGTCCAAAAGCTTACCAAGTGTTGGCTATTCTAGGCAACCCTACCTTTAAACCACCTCCCAGAGGCTCGCAGGAGATAACTAATGGATCTCTATGGATTGAGTCCGAAAAGCTTACCAAGTGTTGGCCCAGGTGATTATAAGGGATTTTAAGTTAACTAAAAAAATAAAAACTATTAACGGGTCACAACTTCCTCTTCATTAAAAATTGAAACAAGGAAACTTCCATTTTTGTATCCGGGTCCCTTACCCAGCTTCCTTCAATCCAAGAAACAAAAATTTCTAGCCACTCATCCTCTGGGAAAACATCCTCCGAGGTTGTTTGGTTAGAAAGAAAAATAAAAGAGAAGACAAAGTGGGAAGGTAAGTCAGAGTAAAGCTCTGTATATTTCTTACTAAAAATTTACAAGTGATCCCTCTCTCTACAATACCTTTCGAGAGTCTGAGATTCTCAGGTATATATTACAAGGAGAGATATCTTAAGATATATCTAAAGAGATATTTTCAGCCCCTCAATTAGATATCTTAAATATCTTAAAAGATCTTCAGCTAATTACAAGGAGAAAATAGAATTTTCACAAAATATCTTAAGGAAAAAATCTAATGGAGTTAACGAGAAATATCTGAAGATTACATGAAAATTTCGCAAGTGAACAGGTGGCTGCGAAAATTTCGCAAGTGAAAAAGTGTCTTGTGAAAATTTCGCAAGAGGAAAATGTGCTGCGAAAATTTCGCAAGTGGGATAGCTGCTGCGAAAATTTCGCAAGTGGAAAATGCTGATGCGAAAATTTCGCAAGTGGGAAATGCTCTTGTGAAAATTTCGCAAGTGGGAAGGCTGATGCGAAAATTTTCGCAAGAGGGGAGGCTGCGGCGAAAATTTTCGCAAGTGAGAAAGTCACTTGCGAAATTTTCGCAAGTGAAAAGTGCTGTTGCGAAATTTTCGCAACACCTGATGCAGTCAGCTTCAAACGGCTATAACTTCTTCATTTCAACTCCGATTTGCACATCGTTTGAAGCCTTGGATTCTTGACTTCCCAAGCTTCGAAATGATATATAGTATGCAAAAATTGGACTTCGGGAAGTGATTCAAATTTGCAAAATAAGACTGCAGCTACTCCCATCTTGAACTTCAGCATGCTGAATTTCACATAGCTATGCGAAATTGCTTCTTTTGAATTTCTCTCTCTGATTTTCTTCCTTGAATCTCTTGATTGGCTTGGAAACCAATTGACAAGGGTTGCACAAAAATTCTCCCTCATTCCTGGCTTGCTTTAATGATAAAAAAACTACTAAAAACACCAAAATTAGCCAAAAACTGATTAGTAACACTTGCAAGGGTCCTTAATGTGCCAATTGAGTTAAAAGGTCTTAATTACTACTCAAAAGTGTTTAAAAGAGTTTATAACAAGCTATAAAAAGAGCACTTTTTGAGTAGTAATCAGAAAGCAAACCATTTATTTCATTTCGACCTACTTCCCTCCCTTTTGGGTATGAGATTTGATGTTTGATTAAGAGTGCATGTTGTATGCTTATATTACTTGCCTCACCTTTTCCTTGCAACGCATGGTTGAAGACCACAGGTATGCACTTCGGCTTTGGATAATGAAATTCACATGAATGCTTGGTGCATGATTACTATGTATATTTGTTGTGCATTTGAGCTTATTGACTAACCTCTTATGCAGTGCTTGGCTGGGGACCTCAGGTATGCACTCTGATTTTGACTTGTTGAGTGTATGTGCATGCTAAATACTAGGCGGGTCTATATGATTCATGTCATTTGTTTAGCCCAAGGTTTGTTTGATCTTTGACCCATATGCTTCCATATACCCAATTCATTAGTAGAGACCGGGTTCTAGGACTACAGGGGTGCTACCTAGCATGAGGTACCTTCTCGATAGGTAACCTGATCCTCGAACTTAGAATCTAGTTTTCCCAGACCGCTTTTTCCTTACTGGAGTCATGTTGGGGTTTTTGTTCTTACTTAAACTTTCCTCATTTAAAAAAAAAAAAAAAAGTGGCGACTCCAAACAAAACCATTCTTCATTGGGACGAATTTTTCAAAACTCAAAAAACTAGCTTTCCCTTTCACCTTTAAAACAACGAGTTGCGCCGGTCAGTGGATTGGGTGAGGGTCCACAAGAGTTAATGGATTTATCTTTCTCATCCTTATCAAGCTTGATAGATGAGCTCATTGGAGTCTTCATTGTTTTGGCTTCCTCCATGTTGAACCTTTTTAGAAGATCTCTTATATACTTTGCTTGATTGATGAAGGTTCCTTCCTTTAGTTGCTTGATTTGAAGTCCAAGGAAGAAGTTGAGTTCTCCCATCACACTCATTTCAAACTCACTATGCATGTACTTAGAAAATTCTTCACAAAAAAGACATTAGTAACACCAAAAATGATATTATTAACATATATTTGAACTAAGAGCATATCATTTTCTTTGTTTTTTATAAAAAGAGTTGTATCAATTTTTCCCATTTTAAAACCTTTTTCCAAAAGAAATTTACTCAAATTTTCATATCATGCTCTAGGTGCTTGTTTTAAACCATAAAGTGTCTTTTTAAGTTTAAAAACATGGTTGGGAAGGTTGAAACTTTGAAAACCAGGTGGTTGTTCAATATATACTTCTTCATTTATAAAACCATTTAAAAAAGCATTTTTCATCTCCATTTGATATAAAACAAAGTCTTTAAAACAAGCAAAGGCGAGTAGCATCCTAATGGTTTCCAACCTAGCTACGGGGGCAAAGGTTTCTTCATAATCTATCTCTTCTTCTTAATTAAAACCTTGGGCTACCAACCTTGCTTTGTTTCTAACAATTATGTCATTTTCATCCATTTTATTTCTAAAAACCCATTTAGTTCCAATAACACTTTGATTTGAAGGTCTTGGTATTAATTCTCATACTTCACTTCTTTCAAATTGATCCAACTCTTCTTGCATAGCAATCATCCAATTTTCATCATCTAAAGCATCATTTATATTTTTAGGTTCAATTTGAGAAATAAAAGCTAGATTATTGCAAATGTTTCTAAGAGAGGATCTAGCTCTTACCCCACTAGATGGATTACCTATAATTTGATATTGTGGGTGATTGATGACAAACTTCCATTCTTTAGAAAGGTCTTGGCTTGATTCACTTTATACTTGTTGAAGAGAGGGTAGTGCCAATGGTGATCCTTCTTTCTTGGGATCCTTTCCATTTTCTTCTTGTTGTCTTCTATCTTCAATTTGCAATCTTCCCATGGAGGTCTCCAAACTTAAATCATCATCAACACTCTCTCTTTCTTGAGAGAATTGTTAGATTTATAAAAAATAACATGGATGGACTTCTCTACAGCCATGGTTCTTTTGTTAAAAACTCTAAAAACTTTACTTGAAGTTGAGTAACCAAGGAAAATTTCAACATCCAATTTTGCATCAAATTTTCCAAGATTGTCTTTGGTGTTTAATATAAAACATTTGCATCTAAAGACTTTGAAATAACTAATGTTGGGTTTCTTGTTTTTTCAAAGCTCATAGGCAGTTTTCTTAAGTATGGGCCTCAATAATACTTTATTTAAAACATAACAAGAAATGTTAATTGATTCGGCAAAAAAATATTTTGGTAAGTTGTTTTCATTTAGCATGGTTCTTGCCATCTCTTGAAGAGTTCTATTTTTCCTTTCAACTACCCCATTTTGTTGAAGAGTTCTATGAGCCGAAAAATTTTGGTCAATTCCATGCTCATTGAAATACTCTTCAAAATCAATATTTTCAAATTTTCTCCCATGATCACTTCTTATACAAGTAATTGCAAAACCTTTTCGTTTTTAACCTTATTGAAAAACTTTGAAAACTCATAAAAGGCTTCATTCTTTTTACTTAAAAACAAGACCCATGTGCATATAGAGAAGTTGTCCACAATAACATATGCTTAAGACTTTTTTCCAAGACTTGGTGTCCTAGAGGGACCAAATAAATCCATATACAACAACTCAAGTGGCCTAGATGTGGAAATGAAGATTTTGTTTTTAAAAGAATTTTTTATTTGCTTTCTCACTTGACAAGCTTCACAAACTTTATCATTTTGAAAATTTATTTTGGGAAAGCCTCAAACAAGTTCATCTTTGTTGAATTGGGAAATGAAGTCCATGTTAGCATGTCTCAACCTCCTATACCACAACTAACTTTGATTATGCATGCTTGTAAAGCATCTATCATGGTTATCATATAGTGTAAACATTATCACATCTATGGCCCAAGAAGATGGTTTTATCATTTTGAATATCCTTGATGATGCAATGAGATGCTTCAAAAATCACTTTAAAATCTTTGTCACAAAGTTGACTAATGCTTAAAAGGTTATGTTTTAAACCATCTACTAATAAAACACTTTAAATAAGAGAAGATGTTCCATTACCAATGTTGCCTTGATCAATGATCCTTTATTTTGCATTGTCTTCTAAAGGTAACATATCCTCCATTTTTCTTTGTAAGAAAAGAAAATTTGGATTCATCTCCGATCATGTGCCTTGAGAATCCACTATCCAATAACCATTTATCCTTCTTTGAACCCTACAACATAAAACTTAAGTTGATTTAAGTACTCATATCTTTTTTAGGTCATTGAGGATTAGTAACCTTGGATTTTTCAATTCAAATTTTTTAACTTTTGCATTTAAATTCTTTTGAGAACCGCTTCTTAATGGGCATGTACTACTAATGTGCCTTCCTCTTCCACAAAAGTTGCAAAGTGGAAGGACTTACACTGAATTCTTTACAAAATAGTTTTTAAAGTACTTTTGATTTTTTGAAGATTTGAATCCTAGCCCTTGTTTGTCAAAAACACATTTTTGGCTAGCTAGAATCACTTCAAAAGATTTTTGTCCATAAGAAAAAATTGAAAGAAAAGAAGTCAACCATTCATTTTTCTTTCTTAGAATCTCATTTTCTTTTTCAAGATGAGTTTTAGAAACTTCAACATTTGAGAATTTTTCTTTTACTTCTCCAAATTCTTTTTCAAGTTGTTGAACTTTCTTTCTAAGAGAAATATTTTTCAAACTAAGTTTTTCAAAATCGTCATACAATTCTTCAAATGCATCATGTATATCTTCATCACTAAGGTTAGAGTTTACCTCATTAAGTTCATCTATTGCCATGAAGCACATGTTTGCCACTTCTTTCTCATTTTCTTCTTCAGAGGATTCATCTTCACTTTCACTCCAAGTGGCCATCATTGCCTTTTTCTTTCTTCTCTTGGCTTCACTTTTGTAGAAAGGACAATCATATTTGATGTGTCCCGGTTTCTTGCACTTAAAACACACCAAATCTCTTTTCTCTTCCCATCTCTCCTTGTCACCATGAGATGAAGTTTCCTTTTTAGAAAAGTCTCTTCTAGAAGTGAACCTTCTTCCTCTAAACTTTTCACCTCTCATGAATTAGTTGAACTTTCTTGTGATGAGGGCTAAATCTTCATCTTCTTCACTTTGTTTTTCTTCTTCAACTTTTTCTTCTTCCTTAGTTGTAGCTTTGAGAGCTATGCTCTTCTTCTTTTTGTTTTCACCTTCTTGTTGCTTCTTTGCCAAATTGATCTCATATGTCATTAATGATCCCATGAGCTCCTCCAAAGGAAGCTTGGTCCAAGTCTTTGGCTTCTTGAATTGGGTGACCTTGGTATGCCACTTAAATAGAAGTGACCTCAAGATCTTTATCACCTTTTCGAATTCCTTGTAGGTCTTTCCCAAGGCTTCAAGACCATTGATAGTGTTGGTGAACCTAGTGATCATCTCAACAATAGTTTCATTATCTTTCATAAAAAACAATTCATAATTATGAACAAGTAAATTGATTTTTGATTCTTTCACTTGATTTGTTCCTTCATGAGTTATTTCAAGCAATCTCCAAATTTCTTTAGCCAATTTGCATTGACATATTCTATTATATTCATTTCTATTCATAGAGCATTGCAAAGTATAAACGACCTTAGCATTTAATTAAAAATTTCTTTTATCACGCTTATCCCATTTTTGCTTGGGTTTTGGAACCATGACTCCATCTACTAGTTTTGAAGGAAAAGTTGGGCTATCTTTAATGACGTCCCATACATCTAAATCGGTTGATTGTAAAAACCAAGTCATTTTAGTTTTCCAATAAGGATAATCAGTTCCCGCACAAAATGGAGGTCTATTGGTCGCAAAACTTTCAATGTGAAATGAGTTTGATGGATTAGCCATTTCCTCTTAGACCATTAAGTCTTAAACAAGAGGCCTAACTCTGATACCAATTGAGAAAATAAAGGCTAATCTTTAAAAGAGAAAACACCCGAGAGGTGGGGAGGGGTGAATTGGGATTAAAAAAAATCTTTTTAAACACAACAAATTTAAGCACAAAATGAATAAATAAAAAGAGATAAAGTTAGAGAAATCAAACTCGGATTTAATAATGGTTTGACTCTTCCTTACGTACGTCCACTCTCTTTAAGCTCTTAATCGAGTGAGGGTTCCACTAACTTGAAGCTTCAACCAAGCTTCTAATCACCTTTATACTTGGATTCCGGCTCCAATAGGCTCTTACATAATCTCTTCAAATTTCAACTCACTTGAAGGCTTTAACACACAATTAACAAGTATGAATATCTCAACCTAGCTCAACAATAGCTCAAATACAACTCAAGGCTAGGATGAATCACAAAGATGCACTAAAGAGTATGCAAATGGAAATTTAATGCACCAAGAAAAGAATAAGAGCTTTTAAGGCAAGAACAAGTGGGTAGACAAATAAATGCAGGTGTTCTCTTTATATAAATGAAGTAGAGCTCTCTATTTATAGGTTTCTAACCTCAGGAGACAAAAAATCAAAAGCAGCCTCAACCGGTCGAGTTGGGGGTCGACCGGTTCACTAGCAGTTGGAGCATTTAATGCTTGGCAGGTGATCGTTACCCTCAATCTGACCTCAACCAGCACTCGACCGAACCTCGACCGAGAAAGAAAGGCTACTGGAAGAGAGAGTATTTTTTGCTCCTTTTGACCGGACCTTGACCAGGAAAGGATAACCGATTGATCGATATCCTGGCCGGTTGAGCCAGTTTGGATAGTACTTTAACCGGTTCACCATTTTTAGCCCAAAAACCTATTTTTTTTTAATGTTTTTTTCTCTTCTAACACTTAGGCAAGGTCTTTAGGTAAATTAATATGAAAATTTTGAAACGATTTGCCTAAGGTTCATTTGATAAAACTCGGGTTTTGATGGAAATGTAACTTTAAAGCATAAACCGAGTTTTTCAAAGATGCATGAAATGATATGTAAATCCTAAGTACACCTATGCATTCATCTTACATATGTTTCCTATTATTAAAGGTCTTCCAAAAGTCTTGATCTTTTATTCATTTGGTCATTTGATAAATTTCCAACTTAACACCTAAAATTCTTTATAATTCAAATCAATTAGTAACTTAACCATGGTTTGTTATCATCAAAACATGATTAAGAGAACCCTTGGGCTAACACAATAAATTAATTGTTTCTTCTCAATAATCTAAGGTGAGGACGTATATAATGGGACCTTTGTGGGATCTCTATATCTCTAGTAAGTTTATTCCAAATAAACTTGTAAATTTTCATTTTTATTTAAAACAAATTGCAATTTCACCCAAAGAATAAGAGATATATTAGTGAGTTCCCTACTTACATATTAATCTTTCAATTAGCTAATATTCCGTCTAAGTTTTTGAGTTAGACCAAAATGATTGTTATTAAACTTGTAAGTGTGTTACCTCTTATAATTGGACTTTTTAGAAAAGCTTAATATAAGATATACTATATAGATATATATGCTTAAAAAAATTTCTTTCTAAATTGATTGACCGGTATTTTAATCCAATTTATAGTGACACAATCTTAAATATTCTCTCATACTATGGGAGTAATGGATCCTTTATTAGATATTCATTATGTCATTTATTAAGCCCAACATGTCCATATATAGTTTGCTATTAGACATCAATGGTTGACAATATCAAAGATATACAGTCAAATACAAAACTTAGTGACATCTTTAAGTCCAAGGATTTTATGTAACATTAAATAAAACAAACAATAAGATGTCCAAGAGTTGTCTTGTAGCGGTCTAATTTTGTGACTATCACATTATAATCACCCATGAAGTTTACTAAGAGTCTCTCAACTCTAGTGAATGAGATCCATCACTTTATTACATATAGTAGTACAACTCATGATGACTTTTAATAAGTATGTTGTCCATGACAAGCTTATAAGTTGTGAACATATTTTAAAATTATAAGGAAATTAAAAATAATATCTCATTGTTCAAGATGATTTTTATACAATATAATCAAGGAACAAATATCATCAATTATGATATATATATACATGAAAAAATTATTGTCTTTTGGCTTTAAAGATACACACTTCTTTCATTTCAAAGAGTTACCATGTTTCCCCATAAACATCAATGCTTGCCCCAAATTAGACATTTTTAAGTAGAAACCCATTGATATGTGTTAATCATAAGTAACCCGTGTGGGTGAGAAACCCCTTGCTTCATCCATTATTGAGTTACCCTAATGCTTTTGTTATCAATGAAATCCATAGCTAAAATGCCCTAAATCATTTGACTCCACATCAATTTCCATAATCCATTCCCCCTTACAAATTCCATCACCAAAATGCCCTGATCCATTAGAATAGTCGTAACCAACTTCCATGGGAGGTCACCATCGGGAAAATCTACTACTAACCACTACTACTATTGGTAAGTCTCTTTCTTATCTAATGTTGTTTTCCTTATACTTGAATAGACTAGTATTGTTGAAGAGAACTTGAAGGGTCTTCATTGTTTCCACTATATGATATTATTGTTTTTATGGATGAGAAGAAATTTGAGAAGGACCAAATTAGGGAGGTGATATCCTAGATGAATACACTGCATATGGATACATACAAGGGCTTAGTTTGGATGCTTTTGTTATGAATTATAGTTTCTGGAAATGAAACTTCAAGATGAAAGGAGAGACGCTCATGGAAATTAAATAATCAGAACTATTTTTACATTTTACATGTTAATTTTCACATATATTTTTTCTTTTTAGTTTGTTATGGGTTGTTTTCTCCTCAATCCATTAGATTAAATTTCCACTTAGTAACTCCATGGAAACACATTCATTGGCACTAATGACTTTCTTTGTTTTATCGAAATGCCATTCTTCTACCCTGGATAGGAAGGATGGGAGACAAAGGAATAGTCATTTTGTAGAAACATTCACTTTGGAACCATAAGATTTTGGTGGGCTTGAAATAAGGGATAAATGAATAATTATGGCTTTCAATATTGCAAATTACATGCCAAAGTAGATTTTTTTCATCTTAATTATTTTTCTCAAAGCTTTATTTTGTTTTGGATATGAAAAAAAAAAAAATCAATTTCTTTGTTCTATTGTAATTACTAAAAGAAACTTGAACATTTTGAATTTTGAAAGTTGAGTATAGTTGGAGAAGAATTCATAATAGATTGTGCATATGAAAAAACTAAATATGGATCCAAGGATTGGGATAACCCACATCAATAAAGTGGATTGTTGGAACTCATTCTTCATTAAAGTTACTAGCAAGTGTAAAGAAATTCATCCCTATATTGAATCTCAATAGATTGTTGAGCTATTATGAAGGATGACCATTAAGGTGTGTGAGGATGCCCATATAGAATCCTAATCAAAGACTGCTTATCTTTTTTAAAGTTTCTAATTACTACAACATGTGTTAATATTTTACATTTTTTTTTATTGGATGACATGTATGAATGGACTTAGATGATGCTACGATTATATAGGGAAGGGTTTATGGTAGATTTGGTTATATTTAAAATAAGAAAACACTTTAAAGTTTTTTTCTAGAGAAGTTAGGAATATAGATGAACCCATAATTGTGAAAGGCGCGCCTCGGCTCTAGGTGGCGCGACACCACCCTTTGGAGCCTCACCTAAAGGCAAGCAACTCCCCTTCATGAAGGCTCCACCTAGGCGTATAAGGCGCTTACCTCTGGCAAGACACAACGCGGTCCATAAGTGTGCCTCGATCCCCTATCTAATTCTTTTTCTTCTTCTTTTTTCTTTTCTTCTCTTCCTTTCTAGTGACGGGTTGCAAAGGGCAGAGAGACACCCTAATTTTTTATTTTTTATTTTTTTTAGGACCAAAATGATGTCGTTTTGGCCCCTTTTATTTTAAAAAGAATAGACCAAAATGACACAAAACGATATCGTTTTGGAGCTTGTTCCTTTAAAATAAAAAACAAGCCAAAAGATGTTGTTTTGACCCTGTTTTCCCTTCTGGCCTCCTTTTCTAGTTGTTTTCAACTCGACAATCCTCCCAAATTTTGCCTTAGCCTTAGTCGTACAATGGAGAAGTGAAGAAGATGAGGAAAAATAGGATAAAATGGAAGAAAAATAGACGTACCTTTCCGAGACCTTGGTATTTTTCTTTTTTCTTCACTTTTTTGCATTTTTTTTCTGTTCTTGTTTCATAATTCTCATTGGCATTAAAAAAATACTAAATAAATATTGTATTTTGACATGAAAATTTTACTAAATGAAAATAAACAAATAAAAAACACTCTCATGTGCATATTTTTTATTAATATAATATGCATAATTTTTTTTTCAATTTTTTTCTTAATTTAATAATAATTATTTTATTATAGTATTGATAATTTGTTTGCAAGATGGATAATAAGAGTGAAACTCAAGTAGACTTTAGTGCAAATGGAAGAAGAGATCCTAGATGGAAGTATGCTCGTTTGCCTAATGAAGAAAATATGAACACCATCATATGCATTTTTGTGATAAAGTAACTAAAGGAGGCATATATAGACACAAACAACTTCTTGTTGGTGGATATAGAAATGCTAAAAAGTGTAAAAAATGTCCAGAACATGTTAAAGAAGAAATAGAATAGTATATGAGTTCTAAGAAGAGTAAAAAAGAGCAAATGAATATGAGACGCAAAGATGTTAATGAAGATTTGTTGGGTTTGGAGGATGAAGATTTTGGTGAGGAGATTAATAATAGAATGAATGTCATCAATGTTTCTAGTGGAGGTAGTAACCAAGGAGAAAGTGGTGGTAGGATGTTTTCTTTAAAAAAACAAAGACAAAAAGGTCTTATGGATCATTTTTTCACTCCTAATGCAGAGATGATTGTTCAAAATCGAAGGAGTGGGAAGATGAATCAAACTACTATCAATGATACCTATAAAAAAGAAGCAAGAGAAATAACTTGTTTACTTATCACAAGGTGGATGTATGAGGTTGCTATTCCATTTAATGCAATCACATATCCGAGTTTCCAACCAATGATTGAGGCTATTGGCCAATATAGTATGGGTATGAAGGGACCAACTCTTCATGAGGTAAGAGTTACTAACCTCAAGAAAGAGTTGGCTCTTACAAAAGATTTGATGAAAGATCATACGGTGGAATGGAAAAAAATGGATGTTCAATTATGCTAGATGGATGGACCGATAGGAAAGAGAGAACTTTGGTGAACTTTTTGGTTAATTTTTCAAAGGGAACCATGTTTATGCAATCCATTGATGCTTCTTCAATGATTAAGACATGAGAAAAAAATGTTTGAGTTACTTGACAAATGAGTAGAGCAAGTTGGTGAGGAGAATGTTGTTCAAATTATAATAGATAATCACTTAAGTTATGTGATGGTAGGTAATAAATACTATTTCTAGAATTTTTATTTAATTCTAAAATTTGAATTGTTTATCTTGAGAACTTATGTAAATTTATTATCTACAACATCACATAGAGAGATTATTAAAATTAAAGCGTCCGCATTTGTATTAGACACCATGTGCTGCACATTGCCTTCACTTTATGTTGAAAGATATTGGAAAGCTACCAAACATCAAAAGGACATTGGAGAGGGCTATATCACTAAATGGGTATATTTATAAACATTCAAGGCTACTCAACATGATGAGGTGGTTTATTGGACAAAGGGAATTGCTTAGGCCTGTAAAGACTCAGTTTGCAATTGCTTTCATCACATTATTGTGATTGCATGAACAAAAAAACAACTTGAGGAAGATGTTTACAAGTTCAGATTGGTCAAATAGTAAATGAGCAAAAGAGCAGAAGGGGAAAACTATAGCCAACATAGTTCTAATGCCTTCATTTTGGAACACTATTGTGTATTGCTTACAAATTTCGGGTCCCCTTGTTCGTGTGCTTCGTTTGGTTGATGGTGAAAAAAAAGCTCCTATAGGATACATCTATGAGGCCATGAATAGAGCTAAGGATGCAATTGTGAGAAGTTTTAATGGAAATGAAGAGAAGTACAAAGAAATCTTAAAATCATTGATTAGAGGTGGGAGATGTAGCTTCATTGGCCTTTGCATGCAATGGGGTACTTTTTGAACTCGGAATTCTTCTATGATAAACCAAAAATAGAGCATGATGTAGAGATTATGAGTGACTTATATAAAATGCATCTTAAGGCTGACAAGAGATCTTGCTAAGCAAGAAAAAGTTGTGGTTGAAGTGAGTTTATACACAGATGCCTAAAGACTATTCGAGAATGAGTTAGTTGTTAGGACAAGGAAGACTAGAGCACCAGGTTAGTTATTTAGTTTTGTTTATTTAAATGATTAAATTGTATTTTTGCTAAAATAGGTGAATTGTTTCACCTAATTGTTAATATCTATACTACAACTGAATGGTGGGTTGCATATGGAGCTTCAGCTCCAAATTTGCAAAGGTTTGCAATGAAAGTCTTCAACTTAACATGTAGTGCATTGAGTTGTGAACGGAATTGAAGCATCTTTGAAAATGTAAGTAACCAAAATAATTACAAGTAATAGTCTAATATAGTCTTAAATGTAACTCAAAAGTTAAAAATTAAAACTTTAAAATATATTTATGAGCTTATAAATTTTTGCATATTCATAGCAAGAGGAGAAATAGGTTAGATCATCAACGCTTGAATGATTTGGTATACATTAATTATAATCGAGCCTTAAAGAGAAGATACAATGAACGTAGCACCATTGACCTAATTTCCTTGAAAGATATAGATGATAGCAATGAATGGTTAATAGGAAGAATGGAAAATGAGGATTCTCATAGAGGTGCACAAGATGATTTTGTATTTGATGATGATAATTGGACATGGGGTGATGTTGTTAGAGTTACTGGAGCTGAGGAGGCCAGGTTCTATACTAGAGCTAGAGCTAGAGCAAACTCAAGCATAATACCACCAACGAGGGGGATAACTTCAAGCTCTAGAACTTTTCCTTATTGTTCACTAATAGATAAAGATGAATATGGAGAAATGGTTGATTCAGTAGATGAAAAAGATGGGAAAGGCTACAAATGTGATGATGGAATTGATGATGATGATTTTGTTGATTTAGAGGAGTGATGATCGATTGTAGTGGACAAATTTGTTATTTAAATATTTTTTAATGATGTTTTTAAATTGTGGACAAATTTCATGTTTTCATTTGGAAACTTTGGATTTGGATATATATTAGGCTATTAGCAATCACGATGCTTTGTTTTTATGCTTGGAGTTCTTTATTTATTTATTTATTATTGTTGATTAAATTGAAGTTTTGGATGATATTTGATGATTTATGTGTTTAGGACAAATAAATGATTGTTAAATTTGATTATATTATATATACATATATATATATATATGTAAATTAGCGTTTGCCTCATTTCACTAAAGCTCGTACCTTAGGTGCGCTTTGCGCCTCAAGCTCCTGGACTACTTTGCATCTTGGTGTGCCTTGAGTCTTTTAAAACTATGGATGAACCATAATAAGACAAAAAGAAGGAAAGAAATTTAAATTGAATAATAAAGAATGAAAGAAACTTAAAGACAACGTTAGAATATGATCATAACAAAGAGAAGTAGAAAAACCTAGATTTGAAGTTAGAAGAGAACCTTATGATAAAAAAATGATCAAAAAAGGACAATTGGAACTTATTATTGAGAGCTAATTACAACCAAGGATGCAAATGTAATTAAATTTTAAGTGCTTGTGAAGGTAGGGTTTGAGAGCCCCAAACCTCACATTTGGAATGAGAGGCTGTGTCACCCAACCAACTTTTATTTTGTTATTCTATTGACATATATTTGTACATATTACATTAAAATTATTATATATAATATTCCCATATATGTATATATGTGTGTGTATTTATGTATGTGTTATAACTTTATAAATTAATATATATTTTTTTGTATATATAAATATCATAAATTAATTAGAATCAAATTATTATAAATAAATAAATTTCAATTATCATGTCTTTTATATAATAACTAAATACAAAATAAATATAAATTAATTCTTTCTATGTTATTGAATATATCTAAATTAGATAGATAAGTATAAAATATGTTTCAAGTTATAAACATTATTGTTGAATATTATAAATTATATAACATATATATCGATTTCTTTAACAAAATAACCTTAATATGTTTATTATTATTTCTTATATAATTTTTTCCAAGTTTTTCCTAACATTTTCACAAGTCTTGCTTAATTTTTGTATCACCGATATTTCTCACATATTGTGTATGGTTGTTTGTTATCATCTATCATGTATGCTTTATTTTGACGATAAAATCACCTTTTAACTTATTTATTTTTAACATTTATTTTTAAGAAATTTGTATTGGTTCTTAATATTTATGAATTTTAAAATATGCAATGTAAGTTTTCCTTTTTTATTTTTTAAAATTCTACTTGATTCTAAAATTCATCTTCCTGATTCCTTTCGACTCTTATTAATTTTGTACTTTTTTTTCTTTGGGAAGGTGAACATTGAAGCTAACCTTTTTTTTCCCCTTAATTTAAGGATTAAATAGGTATTATCTTTAATAAAGTTTTTTTTGTTAATGGGTGGTATGTGCCCACACAACCAGGTTGTTTTCTAACTCTATATATGATTTGCAAGTCATGTGATTTCATTGATCTCATTTTTGTTGTTGAAACATTTGAGAGTGAAAGGTGCATGACATTTCTTTCTTTCTTTTTCTTTTTTGGGTTAGGGTGGGATGCATCAATTACTATTTGCATCTATCAAAAAAATAAAATAGAACTTTTGTTAAGCTTTAAGAAACTTTTTCTTTTGATATTAGTTTCTCTCCAATTTCTCTATACATGTAAGGACTTTGGGAGCTTTTTTTTCCTTTAAGATCTATTTTTGGATACTCCATAACTTATAGGAATTCATTTCTCGTTATGTACATAAAACTATTTTTAAATAAAATTTTCTCAAGGCATTTCATATGTGAACTAAGGTTGCATATCATACCATTATAGTAAGGCATAGGTTAATCAGTCTATAAGTTTTATTATTAGATGAGATGCAACTAGCTTTAACTTGGTGTTCATTCACTAGTCTTGGTACCCATGGATGAAAATATGGGGATATATTGGCAATATATTGCCGATATATCATGTATTGGAAAATGTGGATATATATAGGTAAGATATATTGTCTGACGGAAATATCGATAAATATTGGTAAATATCGGCCATATATCGGTAATCACAGATATATCGGTAATACAAGCAAAATATCGGCCTTAAATGGGAAAAAATCGTTGAAATTTCGGAGATATATCGATGAAAAATCGGTAAAAAATTAAATTATTACAAATAAGTTAATTTTAATTATCTTATAATTTATTTTGTATACTAATTAAATATAAAACAAATATAAAATCATAAATAAAATTATCAATATTTTTAAATAAAAATATGTTGTATCAAAATGAACCAATATTTTAAAATAAAAACCATAAGTATATTTAAATAACATATTAGTACATTTGCAATAATTTAGTTTTAAATTAATAATTTTATTTTATTTTGATATTCAAGTGTAATAATAGTATATTGAGAATAAATTAATTTAGTACATTTTTAAATTAGTATAACATTGAATTTAAATTAGTACATTTTTATAATTAATTAATATATTTTTAATAGAGGTAAGTAAATTAATTTAATATAGTAATATATTTAAATAACATAATTAGTATATTTGTAATAATTTAACTTGAGTCTACACGTACAAAATTCACATTTCTTATTAGCCGACACTATATAATTAAATATAATATCGCAAATCATATCATATATATTAGTTTCTTCAACAAAACAACTTTAAAATGTCTATTATACTTCTAATTTCATTTTTAAGGGTTTTTTTTTTTTTTTTTTTTTTTTACATTTTTATAAGTTTTGATGAATTTTTAGTCTATCGATATTTTGTTTCAAAATATCCACCGATATATCCTCGATATATCCGATATATCCTCGATATATCCGATATATCCGATATATACGTAAAATCCAAGTACCGATATATCCGTGATTACCGATATTTTCATCCTTATTGGTACAAAACTAGGTAATTTAATTTGGGCCTTGGTTGAGTGTAAGAGTTTGTTTGACGGTGTTTTTTAAAATAGAGAATAAAAAATAATTTTTTAGAATTTTTTAAAAACTAGTGTGTTTGGCAAGATGTTTTAGAAAATAGTTTTTTAAAATAAAAAATAAAAAGATTGTTTGAATGAAAGAATTTGTATTGTTTTTAAAGATAATGTATTACTTTTATTTTATAAAATTAATTTATAATAATATGAAATCAAATTCAAATTAAGTCTTATTAAAAAATAAAAATTAAATTTACAATTACATATGAGTTAAAGATAAGTAATTTTTTTTTTAAATTATGAAACAATTTTTTTATTTTAGTGTAACAAAAAATTTTATTGTATAAAAATAATTTTAATATTCATTTTTAATACAAGTCAATTAAGTACTTTAATTAATTTTTTTTTTTTAATTTTTTGTTTGATCATGATTTCTTATGCTTTTTTTTTAGAAACTTTTTTAAAGTTAAAAAATCGAAAAAAGTTTTTAATGTTTTATAAAATTAAGGATATTTGGTAAGTTATTATTATAAAAGGATTTAAAAAAAAAAAAAGACTTGTTTGGATAAATTTTTTTTAAAAAAAAAATTATTTTCATTTTGTAAAAACATTTTAAATTCAATTTATATAATATTAATTAATTAAATTTAATTTAAGTCTTATTGAAAATGAAATAATTTTTTAATTACAAATAAATTAAAAAAATGTAGTTTTTAGTAAAACATAAATAGTAATATTATAATAATCATAAATTATATTTTTAGTAGAAAATATACTATTTTATTATATATTAAAAAAAGATATTTTATTAAATTAATAAATTTTTGGTATTAATAAGTTTATTATTTACGTTTTAAATTATTTTTAAAAATTAATAGGCTTATTAATAAATCCAACACATTAAATCTTATTTAATTTGGAGTTAATTTGTCTAGCGAAAAAAATAATAATAATAATTCTATGTAGAAGAGAAATAAAAGAGTATATGTGTTTTTCTATTGATTTTAAAAATTAATGAAAACAATTTTTACTTATTTTTCTAAAAGTTGTTTTTTATTTCACTTTGTTTTTAAAAACTAGAAACAGAGAATAATAACCAAACAATGTTATTTATTTTTAAAAACTTTTTTATGTTTTTAAAAACTCCGCCAAACAAACTCTAAATTTACTCAAACTCATGAAAAAAAAAAGTATGCACTATCTATCCTAATTGGATTTAGTTTGATTGAGTTTCAAAATAGATATTATCATTTTTTTTCTTTTCAATAAAAGTTTAAATTAAGGAGTAAGTAGATGATCCTTTAAATATGATGTGGTTATTTAGTTGTAATTGGTTATACATATGATAGGGTGTATAATGACACTTAGTGAAAGCATCATAGCTTTAATGTTTAACCTTAATGCTTTACCATAATGTCGTTACTTATTGAATTTTCATTTCTTTTAATCTTTTTGCTATTTCTTAGAACTCAAATGAAGCAATAAGATGCTTCCCTTATATGATTTTACTAAGAAACTAAAAGGACGAGAGTCATATTTATACAAAGTAGTGGTCAATTTAAAACCATTTTTTCTTCTTGAAATACCGTAGTAAGGTAGGGAAGGGATATAACTCATTAGTAGAGTGTCACCTTGATGTGGTGGAAGTCATCAATCGGAGCCCTTGTTTATACAAGTCAATCACAATAGCTGCAACAAGTTAGAAGTTTGCTTCCAACTTAAAATAGAAAACTAGTGATTTCTTCTTCTTTTTCTTTTAACTCTAGATTAGGATTCCGATCATATAGCATATCTTTATCATTTTGTCATTTTATTCTCTATATGTGTCTATGTTCCTTTAGTACTCATATGGTAGATGCATTAATACTCCTACACTTTACATTTTCCTTGTGTGTTATTATATTTCAAACAAGTTTTGTAGTTTTGCTTTTGAAATTAATAAATTAGAGTGATAATTTTCCATTAAGTTATTTTTCCTTTAACCCTATCATATTATATTTGTTCTCATGTAGAGTCAGTTGTGATTTATACTACACTTTGATTATAACCCGAAACTTACTATAAAAGATATTTTTTACATATAAAAAAGTTTATAGGAATTATTTAAACAAGTAGGATAATTTTTTCTTCTCAACTTTATATCATATTATAGGTAGTTGTAGGAAGAGTGTAAATAATTTCTATTTTTATTTTTGGGAATTATTTTTATTTTATTTTATTTTATTCTATTAGTCTTATATTTTTGGGAAGTGTCCTATTGAGAATTATTTTTTGTTTTATTATATTTTATTTTATTCTATTAGTGTTATATTTTTTGGAAGAGTCTTATTGGGATTGTGCTAGTGGAGTCTCATTCATTTTATAAGTAGATTCCCCTTCCACTTTGTGTCGTCTTCTAATTACAAGTAGATTCCCATTGGGACTCTATTAGTGGTCTATAAAAGTAAGTCACCCCTCTCTCTATATGAATACCAATTTTTTAGAGAATTTTTTAGAGAGTTTTTTAGGGAATATTTTCATGCATCTATTTGGAGGAATTTTTTCAAAACCTGAGCTGTACACATCTCGCTTATAGAGTGCACCCAATGCGAGATCTGGCTGTTGAATCCTAGAGGTAGACCACTGGTACCCTAGTGCACCGAATTCGTCTTCGAGGAGGGTGGATCTATTTCAAGGACAGTGCTTGTCACGCCTCAACCGATAAGTTTTTCTTTTTATTCATTCTGTTCTTTGTTTGTGTCTTTTGGGCTAGTCTTTTGTTTCCATACCCTTAACTCCAACAATCTTGAAATATATCCAAATGGAAGCTTCTCTAGTTCACACCTGTCCTAACACCTCTAAAATTGATCCTTTCAATGGGACATTCTTTAAAAGATGACAGGAAAGGGTTTTCTCTGCAATTGATGTAGTGAACTTAGGACACATTTTGACTAACCCAAAACCAGAAGATGGTTTTCATCTATTACCAACCTGGGAAACTGGAAATGAACAAGTTTAGGCATTCTATTCTTAGTATCTTTTTTAATGAACTTTTTTATATTTATTGTCAATTTAAAATTGCAAAAGAAATTTGGGATGCAATGTTGGTAAGTTCAGGAGCACCCTTGAACTTTTGGGGGGAAGCTATCCTATCCGCATGTCATATTCAAAATAGAATACCTTATAAGAAATTTATATAGAACAACCCGAGGGTTGTGTAGTTCCAGGGAATGAGAAAAAGGTGTGTAAGTTGGTTAAATATGGGTTAAAACAAGCTCCCAAACAGTGGCACAACAAGTTTGATCATGTGTTAGTAACTAATGGATAATCCATTAATGATGTTGATAAGTGTATCTATAGCAAGTATGAGGATAACACATATGTAGTCATCTGCCTTTATGTTGATGACATGCTGATCTTTGGAACTAGCCTAGAGGCTGTGTGTGAGACCAAGAAATTCCTAGGTTGTAAGTTTGATATGAAAGACCTAGGAGACGCAGAGGTGATTCTAGGAATTAAAATAACTAGAACACCTAATAGGCTTAAACTTTCTTAAGAGCATTATGTTGAGAAGATCCTAAAGAAGTTTGAACACTTTCATTGTAAACCAGTGTCAACTCCTTATGATCCCAGCTCACAACTGAAGAAAAATAGAGAACATAGTGTTGCCCAAATAAAGTATGCTCAAATCATAGGGAGCCTAATGTACTTGATGAACTGTACCTGACCTGACATTGCTTATGCAGTAGGTAGATTGAGTCGATACACCCAAAGTCCTAATCAGGACCATTGGACTGCTATTTATAGAGTCCTTAAGTATTTGAGAGGTACCATTAACTATGGTTTGTGCTTCAGTTGATTTCCAAGTGTCCTTGAAGGATTTAGTGATACAAATTGGATCTTGGATTCAGATGAGATGAAATCCACTAGTGGATATGTTTTCATCCTTGGTGGAAATGCAGTTTCTTGGAAGTCTGCCAAGTAAACTTGTATTACTCGGTCTACTATAAAGGTTGAGTTTATTGCCTTAGAAAAGGCAAGTTCTGAGGTTGAGTGGCTTAGAAACCTCTTAGCAGATATCCCTTTATGGACGAGACCAGCCTCATCTGTGTCTATGTGTTGTGATAGCCAAGCTGCAATTGCTAAGGATAAGAGTAAAATGTTTAATGGGAAGAACAAGCATATACGCCTAAGGCACAATATTATGCAGTAGCTGCTTGAAACAAGGGTTATATCCCTAGAATTTGTGAGGTCAGAGTTGAATTTGGCCGATCCTTTTACCAAACCACTAAATAAGAAACTAGTGGAAGAAACATCAAAGGGAATGGGGCTTATGCCTATTACAAGAGTCAAGAGTGGTGGTAACCCAACTTATTAGAATGGAAATTCCATGAAGTAGGTTCACATGGGTAATAACAAATCACTTGTTGACTTGAGGTGTTCTATCAACTTTAATTGTATGAGAGTTCATCCCTATGGTGTAGATAGAGCGTATTTTGCATTGAGTAAGGTTGAGTGTTTACTCTTAATGAATACCATATTCCTTATGGATGGTATGTTTAAATGCAAAACATACTTGATGGATTCACCTATATGAGAGTGGAGGTAGGGTCGCTTCTTATGAGAACTTAGGCAGGTTCTCTAGAGCTCTCATGAATATCCAGGCAGAGCGCATAACCTATTTGTGTCAACCCGTTTTGTACAACTCGTAGTGTAGTTGAGAAAACCAATGTGGATAAAAGTCCCTTTAGTTACAAAAATAAACATTGATTCATAGAAATTTATTTTCACCATGTTTTGTGATTCTATACTTAATTATCTTAAGACTGGTTCATAGCCTTTAAGTACCAGTACTGATGCATTGGATTCTTTTTTCCTCGAAAAAAAAAAAAATTACGTTTACACTCTGTGGCGGATTGTAGGAAGAGTGTAAATAATTTCTATTTTTATTTTTGGGAATTATTTTTAATTTAATTTATTTTATTCTATTAGTCTTATATTTTTGGGAAGAGTCCTATTGGGATTGTGCTAGTGGAGTCTCATTCCTTTTATAAGTAGATTCCCCTTCCACTTTGTGTCATCTTCTAATTACAAGTAGATTCCCATTGGGACTCTGTTAGTGGCCCATAAAAGTAGGTCACCCCTCTCTCTATATGAATACCAAATTTTCAGAGAATTTTTTAGAGAGTTTTTTAGGGAGTATTTTCATACATCTATTTGGAGGAATTTTTTCAAAACCCGAGCTATACACATCTCGCTTACAAAGTGCACCCAAGACGAGATCTGGTTGTTGAATCTTGGAGGTAGACCACTGGTACCCTAATGCATCGAGTTCATCTTCGAGGAGGGTGGATCTATTTCAAGGACAGTACTTGTCATGCCTTAGCCGATAAGTTTTTCTTTTTATTTATTATGTTATTTGTTTGTGTCTTTTGGGCTAGTCTTTTGTTTCCATACCCTTAAATCCAACAGTAGTGACATTTATATTACTTGTTTTGTAAGTGCAAAACATTTGTGTGATCATACCATTCTATCATGGTTTCCTTTTAGTTATCTTATTATTTGTTTTGTTACATTAATTTGATTGTATTTAGTATAAACCATTTTTCTAGAAGATGTTGCTCTGAGTTGTAGAAAGGTTCTTATGCCTTCATGTTAAATGTTATATATTTGAGATAAACATGATAGAATGAGAGTTATATTGCTTTGTTGTAATATTTCAATAAGTACTTGTGTTTTAATTTTACTCAACTATGCATGCATGGAACCTTAGAGTTCTCATTCAACTATCATTTTGAGACAAAAGTTTCTTTTATTACATACTAAAGATATGTAAGTCTCGTGTTAACTTTTATTGAGTTAAACTATTTATGGAGCAATTGAGAAAAGAAAAAGCGATTTAAAGGGTGTTTATTTTTTTAATTTATTATTGAAAACATTTTGTTTTTAGATTTTATGTTTGTTTTTTAACTTTTTATTTAACTTATTACTTATTTTTAAATATCTTTCATTGAATAGAAAAAATTAGGTGGTGTTTGTTTGTTTTTTTTTTTTTTTTTTTTACTTAATTATAAATATTTTGGCTTTTTCTATTCAAAAAAAAGTTCATAATAAGTTATGAAAAAGTAGAAAAACAAATTATCTACAGTCTAAAAGCAAATTGCTTTCAGCAAAAAACTAAAAAAATGAATACCCTTTAGTAAAATATTTGATTTTCTTTGAATAGAAAAAATATCATTTTTAAACCCTCCAAAAAAAATCTCAACCTCCAACCTTTATTATCATAATGAATCTCCTTATTTTTATCACTTTCCATTTCTATCACTTCACCTTACTCGATTACTGCCTTATCTCTTTTTACAACTTGAATCTCAACAACATTTTAAATAATTTCTAATATTTTAAAATTTTTAGAAATATGTTAAATTATTTTTCTTAATATTGTAAGATGTTATTTTTAGCATATAAAAAACAAAAGACTTAAAACTTGACAAAAATAAAATATTAAAAAAAACAACTTAATACTATTAAAAACTATTTAGCCTTAAGTTAAATTAAGTTTAAAAAAAAAAAAATCAAACAAACAAACACTACCTTAGAAAGACGGTTACGGGTCCATTGATACTTACAATGATCGACGACCATATTGATTAAGTGTTAGAAATCTAAATAAATCGAGAAGTTACAAATCTGAAGTGGTAATTAGACACTAAATTTGTACATTTTATTTATTAAGATTACAAATGGTAAACCTATGTATCTCCCTACCTAGTCCTACACGTAAAAGTTTTTCATTTCCTTTTTCTTTTTCTTTTTCTTTTTCTTTTTCTTTTTTTTTTTCCTTGAGTTATGATGTGAAAAGGCAACCCCCCACCACTCCCACAACCACCATGGCCATGAGTTCACCACCTTTTCCTTTTCCTTTTTTTTTTTTCTTGTCTAACTTCGAAGAAAGAAATTGAAGAAATTACCTTCCCCTTTTAAGAAAGAAAGAGATGGGAAGGAGAAAAAAGGGGAAAAAAAAAAATTAGGGCTAGGATTTTAAGCAGATGCAATGGGTGAATATGAAAGCTTGAAGACTAGAAAAACCTGTTGGATGAAGAAATAGTTTTGTTGGGAAACTGAGAATATGATTTCTTTCCCTTTTGGCCTTGTATCCTTTTGGAAGAACACTTTACCTAGAATTTTGAACTGTGTCATTGTATATAAAAAAAGAGAAAAAAGAAAAAAGAAAAGAATATTCTCAGTATGATGAACTTGCATGGAATGTTCTTTGAGCATGCAAATACGTAACAAATTTTAATTACTTATGGACATAAAACAATAACAGTTATAGAGCACTTGATTAGAAAAGTAAGATATGATACAGAATGAAGATTGTTTATACTGTGCATAGCATGAAAATATAGACCAATATTCATCTGTTCATCAAGCTCAAACGGTATAGGCATTTTGCATCATTTGTATTATTATTATTATTATTATTATTATTATACATCAATGCATGCAATACAGTATAGACCTTGTTTAGACTATAAATGATGAGAAAATATCAACCATGATTCATCCGTTCGTCCAGTGTAGAATTGTCTGTATCTATGTTTCAGTACATGTCGGGTTTGCCCAAAACTTTGTTATCCATCAGTTGAGCTGCACCATCATCTCCATGAAGTTGTCTCATACCTGTTTTCTGCCTAACACAATTGATGGCAAAGATTTTCAGTATTCTCAGAAAACAAAGATGCAAATGGAGAAGGACGACAGAGAATGTTTCATCAGCACATAATTTACTAGTCCAAGCCTCAATGCCTGAAATCTGACTAGATTTTCCCAGATGGAAGGTATATGAAAAAGAACTTCCTGAGTACTTCAGACAGTACGTATTGATATGAGGGGCTTATGAAATTGATTTAATCAAATTCTAAAACAGCTTTGAGTGCAGGTCATGAAACATAGGTTTTTGGGATGCAGGGTTATAATTTCAGCAATGTGCCAAAAGAAACAGGACAAATCAGGAATGGGAAAGAGAAAAACAAGAGCTCAAAACACTTCAAGACTCTTGTACAACCCAAGCTGTTAGTGTATTCCAGAAAGCATGCTTCCTAATCAAAGTTCCAATTTCTGTCCAAGCATACAAGGAAAACAAAATAAATCTCTTTGAGCCTGGTAACCAACTCCTTTGTCTTGTTTTTTGCTAACAAATTTTTGAATTCCAGTTTAGAAGCAGTTCTTTCATTGTTCTTTGCAGAACCCAATAAGTCTGGGTGAAAATCACAGTCCATGACTCCCATGCATCTGGGCAATGGATCAACAGAGGTCAATTTGAGGACTTGCTATGTTGGTAAATTTGGGGATCTCGCAATCATTGGGATCCAACCCAAGGTTCAGGTTTTAACTGAAATTCCAAATATCATCGGCTTGATCCATTTCAAAGGTTTGACCTATTTCAGCTTTATCTTTTCTTTAAATTCCTAGTATTTTGACAAAACTGCTAAGAATAGCAAAAGTAGAAGAATTGTAAAAATCCAGGAACTTGTTTTAATGTCAACTAGGCAAATTGTCCTCAAGATGAGCATAAATTCATAATCACATCTTGAAGCTCCTGCTGTTCTTGAAAGGGTGAGTTTCCTCTCAAGCTGTCACAATACCATCCTCCATTAGGATGACTGGATGACACAAAAACAAATCATTTACTGCATCTGAACATTTCTCTATGAAGATGATAGTTAACATATTATAGAGACACATAGGAAGAGTGGAAAATATCTATATTACAAGGGGTCCTTTCAAATGACCTTTTCAAACTCCAATTATCTTTTTATTTAGAAAACTACATCTAACTAACGATAGGAAAATCATTTCAAAGTAAGTTTTCTAGAACCATCTGCCCAATGATATTCCTTTCTTCTAGTAGTTAATTGAACCTGCCCTAGGGACCCTGCAAATGAAATGCTAATTAATATCACACATATGCTATACATATGCTCTAAATTTCCTATTGCCCAGTAAGAAGATACCAAAGATAGATACCAACTTCATATAGCAAAGGGAGCATGTGAAAACGCTATTTTCTTGAAATGTGGCATTACTTACAGTCAGCAAGATTTCAAAATGCACATATGTTTTTTTGGACTTACCTGTTGCCATTATTCAACAAAACAAGGTAAAGTGGATCTTGGGAAGAGAGCTGGAAGAGCTGTTGGACAATGTAGATGCATGTAGTAATGCTGAAAATTTTCGAAACAAAATATTAGTATAACCTCAGAAGACTTTGTTGTCATAATCACAGAAATGTTCTTATTATTTTCTAAAATAAGCTCCGGACAGCCAAACTAATGAAAAAGAAGAGAAGGTGCTTATGAGTCCATTTTACCATTTTTTTTAAAGGTTCAAATTACATATTCGGTTTTATAAAATTGCCTGATTTTTGTGGTCATGATAGCAGGACAAGTTCCATATCATTTTTATACATAATATATGCCATTCTGACCTTAAATGGGCACATTCTTTGATGAGTAGTTAAAGCGTAATATTACAGTAACCATCTGTTCATTCATCCACAATACAAAAAGCTAGCAAAATTTTAGAGAACAAAGAAAGAAAAAGGGGAAAAGGTTATATGCATAAAATGAGAGGACAAGAAGGCAACTGCCAATTCCTAGCACGTAGCTATTAGAGATTTTCTGTTGTAGATTCATGACTAACTACTATCATATCAGGTTAATCTGACTTAGCAATAGCCGCAAACCACTGATATTATATAGATATTAAATCAAAATGCACATGAATAAACAATTATGGCATGCAAAAATTAACCTAGCATATGAAATAAATATTTGGTTATATTCCTGTAAACTAATTGATAACCATCTGACAGTTATTTTCTTAAAATGAATGACAAAATCACAGCCACATCTATTAAATATCAAGTCAACCCAGATAATGCCATGCATATGATATGTGGTTGATATGTTGACCACAGCAATCAGTAACTCTCTAGCTTCATAGCAGTATATGATGGCCAAGCTGCATGTTTGCATAAGCAGATAAATGATATAGCCAACTGAAATTTTGAACCATGAAGGGAACATTACCTGCCAAAACATATCAATAGAATTATCCAAAGGAATGCACTGATCCAACTTGATTCTTTGTAGGCAACCCAAACCTGACATTACATACACAATTGAAAAGGATGATTGAGAATAGCAAGATCATATTGAGATCTAACAAAGTTATTTATGAACCCATTAAAAAATGTAATGATAAATCATGTATAATATGTCATCGAATTGTAAGTAATAAAATTACTTAGGCAGGTAGATAATTGAGTGTCACACCTGATATTTTCTTCTGTGTGCTTATGGGTTCATTATCTCGGATGCTAATTATTATTATTTATATAGAAAAACCTGAATATTTTAAATTTTCATGAAATTGTTCAATTACTTTATACTCATCATCTTTCTTCTCTTACAACATAATTAAATTGATTGATCAACACAACTGCAGAAGCCAAGAGCATGAATATTTGCATATGGGGGTTAAAAGACGCTTGGAGTATTGAATTTTGCACATTGTCACTATTGGGTCCACTCAGACCTTTTCACCCTGGGTAGTGGTCCATTCACCATCACATTGCAATTGTTTGGTTGAAATTTGTGGTATTTGATGAGCTCACACTCTGTTTGATTTCCACTGGCATAGAATTCTACAAATTGAGAAAAATAAAACCTAAGGTGTAGATTACCAATGTTAGACTTCAACTAAGGATATGCCAGAAAATTTTAAAGCAGAGCATATAAAAGAAGGACAATGGATGCAAAAATATGGGAGCTTAGAGTAATCAACCAATCAATTGAGACAAACTTTTACAATATTAAAACATGATTTTCTTACAGTGTTTTGGGAATCTTAATTGAACTCAGTAAATTATAGAGGCTCAACTAGCGGTGTAATTGGGATGAGACTACTCTAAACGCCAGATAACATTTTTCTCGAACTTCTTGCTTAGTCTAGAAACTCATCTAACAGTTTGCCATCTTTGGGAAAATGAAGTAACACTGACTATAAAATGTTTTTCTCTAAAAGTGCAACCTTCTAAAATAAGTTCCAATAGGGGCTTAGTTGAAACAAGGAGATTCGCTGGATATTCTTTTTCTGCTTGGATGTGTAAAAGGTTTATCTATGCTATTGTAAAGTGAGCACTCCTTTGGTCTTTTCTCTCTCACTATTTAATTTACAAATAAGTGATGAGGATATTTGATGGTAATGAAGTAAAATGGCTTCCAACTAACAAGTGACAAACCACAATCCCAAAATCTAGTCACTGAAACTGCTTAATATTTTCCCTTAAAGAATTTACAACCATTTTGGACATCCTTTATTCCAAGCTCAACAGAATTTCTATTATGAATTATAGCAAAAGAAGAAATGTACAGAGTTCCAAAGATGTAAAATCCTAAGAATATATAAAGGAATGGCAACCATAGAACATAAAACTTTAAACCACATACTTTCAAATTCAATCTCAATCAATGGCAGAAACTAATTTCTATGCATGGATGTTTGATAACTCAGAACACTTCAACTGATTCTGAAGGCCTACCCTGAAGCAATCCCCGCTAACATTCTTTTTAAAATTTTTAATTTTAATTCAGAGACATTGATGTTATCACACTTCCGATGCTCATGTGATTACTTTGATATTATGCTAAGATTTAAACTTTTCAGCCCCTCACAAAGTTAAAGAAAGCAATTTTTAAGTAGCAATGAAGCTATGAAGATGAAGTACTGAAGAACATACTGAGAGGGCCACAACATTGATATAGAAGTCAATTAGTGTTGCTGTCATCCACCTGAAAAAAAAATTAGAAACATAATTTTGCATGATAATAAACATAGAAACTTGAGGATGCTGTACTTAAAATAGACGTGTGTTTTTAAATATATGGCTGGATAGCATCCTTACTGATTCCTAGCACATAAAGAAAAGAAACCAAATACTAGAGGTCGCAGTGGCTTGGGCCAGGCCTGGTTGAGCAGCTATGGACTTGTAGCAAGAAGACATTACAATTCACTCAACCAGAACCATTACCCTTTGCTAACTGGTTTGGTAAACTCAAGCACTGAATGAATTCATTTTAAAAACTTCCAACTCTAACCCAATATATCTGTCCCATTTAGTCCCCAATATTCTCAATTGTCTTCAAATTTGTGTTAAAATATATTAGCCTAGAGGAAACTTTGGTTAATTTAATGGGAAATTGTGGGTTTTTCGAGCCAAGAACAAAAAAAGGGAGAGATGGAAGTTTTTACATGCACATAAACATTATAAAATCAGGTTGGATAGAAATATATACCGCCCTCTGCACTAGGTCTAACCCAACAGATTCCCAACCTATATTAAAAGCTTTGTTGATAGTATGAGGCATTTCATTCCCAAAAAATTTGATTCTTTCTAAAGATTTTACCTCTTCTTTTAAGCATAGAGGAGTTCTAAAATATAATAGCCAGTATATTAGACACAAAAGAATGGAAGCTAAATGCATCTTACAAAATAGTAAACCAAGTATTGACCTGATTATTAACTAAAAATTGGATGAGAAACCAAAATCAACATAAAAAAACATGACAAATAACTCAAAATTATTTATTTATTTATTTTTCTTTTGGTTGGGGTTTTGTGCCCTTGGGAATGGTGCTGAACAAAACTTCTCTTGGTTATTCAACAAAACAAAGAAATTTCAAGTAAAAGTATACTCATTTGCCATAGTATTCTGATCTACAAGAAATAAAGTTTAGATAGAAGAAACCTTACGGTGTTAAAAGCTCTTTGCGGAAAGGAGAACCATCAGTCAGGAGAGTGTAAATCAAAGTTCCCAACATCAACAAACCCAATAAACTGAAACTAATTCTTGCAGTCACAATAGGGGAAAATGTCCTCTTTTCTACTGTGCCATTCCTGGAAGAAAAAGATCTCTCAACAAGTAAGAAAATCACGTTCATGGAGGTGGAGAGAGAAATGATAAATACAAGGATTCTGCCGCTAATATCAAAAACAAATTTTGTATTAACTATAAAAGGCAATAAAGTTTTCTTCCATTATCTTCTGATGCTTTCTTCTTTGATCCAAGTAAGGGGATGATAAGAGTACAAGATCAAAGGTATGTAGAGCATGTTTTGCCTAATAACTATGGAAAAGTTAAGATGGAAAATAATAGAAAAGCATCATCCAGACTTTTATTCTCAAGGGACATGAAGCAAACCCAGACTTTGGAGATTATATAAAGAAGTTAAGAGGGTTCTATTATTAACCAAAGAGGAGGATGTCCTTCATATACTATTCATTCAGTAAACAGAACAGATTTTCATTCCTACCCTCAATTTGAGATTTTGATTTCATGTTTAGAGAAAATATCTGGAGATTATTTAGCAAACTAGGCTATTAAACCAACACAAAAGTAATTTGTATTCAAAAACCTGAAAATTTAATTAGATCTATTTGTTTTTACAATGGTATAGACAAATTCTATCATAGCAACTAGTAAGACATTACCAAATATATAAACCATCTTAGATGTCTCTGTGTGTGTGTATGCATATCCCCTCTCGCATGATATGCACATTATCAAGATTTATGAAAGCAAGAGCAACCCAAAGCTTCAAGCCTCAACTACTGATGCTATGCAAAAAATTAAGGTGGAAAACTTGTAACTGGTTTCACACCTAAATTTAATTGGAAAACGACAACATTGCCAGTGCCAAGTATTTGAACTTCCCTTATGATGTATTGATGTTTTCTTAATAAAAATTTCCCTGGGGCCAGTCAGTCCTGTTTTCTTATCTGAACTTTGCACTTCCCTATACTTTACTGATACGATGAATAAAATACCTTTCAACGAAAAAATATGCATGTGATGGCATATTATGACTTACTTGCTTTGATTCCGCAACAAGACATGATAAATGGCATCTTGTACAGATTCTGATGACAGCTTGGAAAATTGCAAAACAATGTAGGCACATGTAGTAATGCTGCAATAAAGGAAACAGAAAGCGGATCATCAACCATATAACATGTAAACAGGATGATGAGAAAATACCCTTTCGTATTTTCAATCAAAATTGCTTGTGTGAAGGTCAGAAAATAATACAAGCATAGAAAGCTCATTAAATTTCACTCTCAACCAATAACACCTGCTATCCAGGAAAAAAAAAAAAATCCTCTATTTTTTTTTTCTTTTTTAAATTTTCAACCAAATCAACAATTATTTTAAAACTTTTTTGAAAAAGCAACAAGAAAAAATAAAACCTGCTAATTTTAGTAAAGAAGGCAAGAGGAATTTGGCAGAAGCTGAAAAATCAGAACTAAGTGAAAATGTGAAGCACTGAATATCATATACTGTTAACAACCTTGTTCAATGTCTCAAATTGAAAGAAAACATTTACAGAAATCAAACAAAATATGCAGTGAGTCAGCAGTGTCAAATAATGTTTCCACATCCATATGCACATTTTTTAACCTGATATTCCATTTGCAGAAGTAAATTGACGTATATTAAACTCTGATAAAAGGCAAAACCACACTCAACAACAAACCATAAAAGCATCATAGCTCAAAGCCGAATGTGCAAGAGGAAAATTTAGAGCATAAATACCACATTAGCAAATGAGAGAGAAGCCCACATATAAATGGAAACATAAAACAGAACCATAGAAGTCATAATTGAAGCCAAACTCTGGAGTAAAAAAAAAAAAAATTATGAGAAAACAAAAGGAAGTTTGACTTGCTTCTCCCATTTTCCTCTCACAGTCTCCAATCAACATAAATAATTAAGCCAATAATCAGGATAATCTACTTTTGATCATGAAACCACAGGGTTTTGGAAGCAAGAGCAATTTGATGCTCAGCATCATTTCAAGCAAACACAAAAAATGCAGGTCCTTGTGTCCATGTACCTCAAGGAATGCATAATTCTTAATAAAATTTCTGTCAGGGGACACCACAAATGAGAGTGGAATAGTTAAAAGGGGGGAGGGGCATACCTGCCAAAACACACGAGCAGAATTGTCCATAGTATTGCACTGACCCAGTTTGATTCCTTGCATGAAACCCAAGCCTGATATGAATAACAAGTTTATAAGTATACAAGAAATCTTTATTTTCATAACACAAGGATTACTGTGAAATGTGAATTTTCTTTTCTTTTTCGTTTTTTTTTCTTTTCAAAACATATTAGTTTAGAACCATGAATATTTTTAGAAGCTTCAAATGCAACCTATAGTTCTTCCAATTGTGCACCTGTGTACAAAATTTTTTGAGTCTTTATTCAGCCATAATTAAAAAATAAAGTTATCGTACAATGACATTCCAATTCTTGGTGAAAGAATGAAGTCATGAAAATAATTTATTTGTCCAAGATCGAGAAAGAAGCAAAAGGCAGGTTTGTCATACCGCCAAAGCTACAACATTGATATAGAAATCAACCAGGGTTGCAGCCATCCACCTGCAACATATTTCAAATGCATTAACTTATTTTCTTTTAATTTTTTTAAATTTTTTAATTTTTTATCTATTGAGTAACTTAATAATAAATAAAAATTGATACAGGTATAAATATCAAAATAAGTATGATATTGAATCCATCTCCCTTTATTCAAAGAATAGTAAAGTGAAAAAAAACAAAGCACAGTATTTGATGATCACTCACACATGTCGTCCACAAAGTAAGTCATTTGTTCTCATTAAACAAATGACATCAGAAATGGATATGTCAGTTTTGGGTTTTTAGCCAGATAAAGCTTTCCAGCTTATCCAATAACCAAGGATCGAATTTTCCTTCACAATATTATCAATAATAAATTCAGATATAAAGCTAAACATACCAACTAACCTTAACTCCCAACTCTCCTCTCTTGTCCTATAACCTTTTAGGATCCTAACATACTACCATCCTCCCAAAGTTGACATCCTTGACAGTTCTTACGCTAGGTAGCCTTGCCTTTCATGATAGATAGCTCTTTTGCATTTCCTTTGGTGATGGCTCGCACATGGCTCCTTATGGCCTCTTCTAGGAAGCTTTTACCAGGGCAGCTCTCACTCTAGCAACACAGACCTTTCCTCTAGTTTTTTCTGTGGCTCTCACTCAAATACAGGTACCCTTTTTCAAGACTCAGCCGTTCCTAAGTTAGTCCTTTCCATGGCAGCTCTCACTTTTGGTAGTAGCTACCCTTTTCTCTAGTTTTTGTAAATGTTTCTCGATCAACTCCAAGTACAGCCTTCCCATAACTCAGACCCAGGATGTGGAGCCCTTCTCTAATACAAAATGTTGGAAATGTTGACAAATACACGAAAGCCCACAGAGTGATGGAGTGCCTGAAGTCAAAGTCATGCAACTTTTTTAACATCATAATCCATTAAGAACCTTATCCATTTCTAAAGAATCGTGTGCATTTACACAGACATTGAATAAACCCAAATTCAACTGCCATGGTGAGAGGTTAAGAAGGACAATAAGGACTGATCAAATCCCAGGTTGGATGACAAAAGTCGAATGAAAGGGAACAAGAGAAAAGAGACCAAAATAATCCACAATGGCTCCCTAGTTGAACGAATAACACTAAACCCAAAATCAAAGGAGGGAACTTGGATCATTCATCGGTTAGATTATGAAATAAACAGAGAAATCCACCCCCTTTAATTCAACACAAAAATTATGGGTAACTGCTCTAAAATCCTCCTATCAAACCAAGGCTCACAACAAATACATACAACACAATCACACAACATTCCCAAACAGCTACACCCTCATTTTCTTCACTTCTTTTTTTTTTTTTTTTTTCATCCAATTTCATGTTCATTTGCAATTTCCACTTCAGATACCACTCCAAGTCCAATCTCCACACAATTCTCCTCATCTTTCATTGAGTTCTCACTCATCATGCAAAATTGGCTTATCTCCACACAAACCCATTTCCATTTCCACACAAGAATTCCATTTTCTAGACAACTCTCAGTAACTTTTCACATTCCTTGTAAGAAAAATCATACACATAGAGAGGGTATGAAAGAGTGCACATACGGGGTGAGAAGGTCTCTGCGGAAAGGGAGGCCATCGGTAGAGATGGTGTAAAGGAGAGTGGCCAGCATCACACATCCCAACACAGAGAAGAGACCTCTGAGGCCATTAACAAGCCAAATTGCCATGCTGCTCTCTTAGAGAAGAAGCCGAGACTTGTTGAATTGAAAGATGTGGCAAGAACTAGAATATGTGGGAGTCACAGGGGCCACGTTATGAATCCTATGACTAATCACAACTACAGCCACTCCATACCACGACGTCGTTTTGCAGGATAATAACCCAAAACGCAGCGTTTCTAATTGCGGCTACCGAATTCTGAAAATGAGAGAAAAATAAAATTAACACAAAAAAAATATGTTTGGTTGCCCATGCGTTTTTATTTTTTGAAATTTATTTTTATGATGAAAATTAGAAAATATTTTTAATTTTTTATAATTAAAAATTCAAAAATATTTCTTACAATCATGTTTGTTAATATGATTTATTATTTATTTCTAAAATTTGATAGTAAAATTTAAAATAACAAAAATGTGAAAAAAAAATATTTGACTCCCAATTTATTTTTAAAAAAACTTTAAGTTAGGACTATCTTCTTCCATATAACACGAAATATATACATATAAAATATATAATTAAAATTAATTTAAAATTTATATATTTTTAAATTATTTTATTTTTTAAAATTAAACATAATCTTAGAAAAAACTTTGAAATGAAAAAGGGGAATATCAAATCACTAGTGAATATTAAAAAGTCATTGAAAAATGACCCAAAAAAAAACCATAAAAACAGTTTTTCTAGGTGGATCAACTCAAATGGAAAAGACAAAAAAAAACTTTTTAAATCCACAAGTGCTCTATCTCGACACCAACTCCCTTTAGAGTCTAATGTTTGTCTTATCTCATAATATTAAAATTCAATGAAAAGCCGATTAATTTTTATTAAAAAAAATAAAATTAGGTTAAAAATACAATAAAAAATAAAAATAAAAATTATAATTGAAAATTTCTAAAGTTATAGGCCTTGTTTAGAAATTGTTATTAAAATAGTGTTTTGTTATTTAAAATGGAAAATGCATTTGACAATTTTTTTACAAAAAACAATTTTTAGAGAATTTGTTCCAAAAATACACTATTATTGTTCAGAACAATTTTTAAGTGTTTTTAGTTATTTTTTATGGAATGCTTTGAGCAATAATTGAAAATATGAAAAATATTTTAAAAACTTTTATTTTGTATACGAATGCATACTACCTTCTAAGAAAACAAATCAAGAAAATGTTTTTATATTTGAGTTTTCAAATAGAATTTTATTTTTGAAAATACTTAAAAATTAGTTTTAAGGATTATTCTTAAAAGTTGTTTTCTGAAAACTGTTTTAAGAAACATTACCAAACGGATACATTTTCTCGTCACTAAAATTTATTGGTCTTTATATTTTTTCTCTTATAACTTTATTATTTTTTTTTTTTCTTTTTTCCTTTTTCTATTTTGAATGAAACCATCATCTTAATATTAACTTTCATTTCTATAATATTTGTAAATCATTTTCAAAATATATTTCATCTTATATTATTTTGAGTTTACCTTTCTTTCTTTCTTCTTTAAATTTTGGCTTTTATAATTCATATATATATATATATATATATATATATATATATATATATATATATTGTTAATTTTATTTTATTGACAGGGTCCTTTAAATTTTAATATGATTTTAAAAGTTTAATATTAATTATTCAAGAAACTTCTTAGAGAGGGATGGATAGGTAGTTTGGTCCTCACTCTGCCCCAATATATATTCAGTTGTCTCTTCATAAAAAAACATACATCAAACTAAAGGAGTCAAGAGAAGAAATCAAGTTTTTCCTCTAATTTTTCTTCTTTGCAAAGAATATCTCTTCAAGACCAATCTCATAGATCAATGTATATTTTCTTGATTATTTACTTTATTTATCAAAATCACAAAGTTACTTGAGAATTAGGGTTATGCATAATTGTTTTGCATAAATTAAAGAAACCTAACATGTGGTATCTAGCACATGGTTTACAAACTTGTGATTTTCCTTTGAAGATTATTTTATATTTCTCTCTTATGAAGTCAAATCTTTTAACAAGAGAATTAAATTTATTGATATTTTCTATTGCAACCGTGTTGACATACCTTTGCAAATTGACTTTATGTTGTGCCTTTTAAATAATTGACTATTCAATAATTATTATTGACATGATTTCTTTTGTATATTATTATTTATCGTTTTTTTAAGTTTGTTTTAGATCTTTTTTTTTCCTAATGCATATTTGTCAATAAAATCCTTAAGAAAATTGATTGATATATAATATGTAAATATATTATGTGAATAAGTTTTCCTTTTGTTATAAAGCTTTGCTTTATTTGTAAAATTTTGTTTTATTTTATTGTAGTGTCGCTTATAGGCACATAACGAATACATGAAGGCTTGAGTGATGTGTGTGTGTGTGCATATATACATGAAGTTTTGAATGGTGTGTGTATATTATTATTGTTGTTGTTGTTGCAATTACTGTATTATTATTTATGCTTATTGATTATTGATATTATACAACTTGAATAGATATTATGAATGGTTTGTTAATCATCAAAGTGATAGAACCCTAAAGCTTTATGTCTATTAAATTGTATAATATTATCAAATAACTGTTATAACTATTTAATTTGATATCTATAGTACGAATAATTTGTTAGTCACCAAAGTGGCCAAAATGGAAAGTTTTCATAGATGTTAAATTAAATAAAATTCAATTGCTCATGATTATGTGATGCTATGAGATGCCATAATGATATGTATATATATATTTTTTGTTCTTTCATGAGTATATTGAAGTTCATTGATTATAAAATATCTAAGGATAACCCAAAGACTGATTAGTCATGAACATGATTATGGTTAATTAATATACTTTATTTGATATGTTTAGTAAATCCAAAGATAGTGAACATGGCAAATTAGAGTAAATATAATTGTCAATTATAAAAAAAAAAAAATGTTTATTGTTGTATATTGTTGGGTCACCCAAAGGAGAACTTCAATGTACATTTAGTGTTAATGTTAATATATGAATCTGTATTATGTATTTAAGTTTATGACTCAAAGCATTAATATATGAGCATTCTATGTATTTGCAGTATTTGCTCTTATTTCTCTTCATTCGTAAACTTTGTCTGTTTGAAGTATAATGGGCTTAATTTCTCTAAGTGGTGTGAACAAGTCCAGTTTCACCTAGGTGTTTTGGATCTTAATTTGTCACTCCTAATTGATAAGCTTGCTACTATTATTGATTCAAGTAGCATAGAATAAAGGTCTTTCTATAAGACTTGGAAAAGATCAAACAGGTTGAGCTTGATGTTTATGTGGATGATAGGATAGGAGCAAACAACATCAAGTCCACAATTCCCAAGACTAAAAGTGCAAAGGAATATATGAAATTTGTGAAAGAACGGTCCTAGTCTGACTTTGCTGATAAGTCATTAGCTGGGACATTAATGAGTACATTAACCACCATGAAGTTTGATGGTTCATGTACCATGCGTGAGTATGTCACCGAGATGACAAATATAACAGTAAAACTGAAATCCATGGGAATGGATGTGAATGAAAACTTCCTTGTTCAGTTCATTATAAACTCCTTGCCTTCTTAGTATGCCTCATTCCAAATGGGTTACAACACTATTAAGGATAAGTGGAATGTGCATGAATTGCATAATATGCTCATTCAAGAGGAGGCCAGGCTAAAGAAACAAGGGATTCATTCAATTAATCTCATAGGTCAATAAGGAGTTGGAAAGAAACTTGAAAAGAAGAGTGGAAAGGGCAAGCAATGATTACGTAAGATTAATGTGTCATCTGCCCAAATCCACAAGAAGAACACAAGAATGATAAGTATTATTTCTGCAAAAAGGTTGGACACTATTAGAAAGATTGCCTGAAACATAAAGTCTAGTTCAAAAATAAATACAAGCCTAGTGCTTTCATATGTTTGGAATCAAATTTTGTGGAAGTTCCATATAATACTTAATAGATTGATTCTAGTTGTACCACTCATGTTTCCAAATACGATGCAAGGATTCCTTATGACCCAAACCATAAATCCAAATGAAAAATTTGTCTCCATGGGGAATTTTAGATTATTTAACTTGGCTTGCTCCTTTATGAATTATTTTAAGAAGTCTCCAAAGAGCTTTTCTTGATTCACATTGACAAATCCTATTGTTGTCATTTCTATTTATAGCATAATGAAGGTAATAAATTACTTTAACATTTAATTGTGTTTTCTTTTATCTTGCTTATCTCACTCATGGCTTGGCTTAGGAATAGTAATCACGTTCTTTACTTTTGTTGGCATGTAAGGGCTTGTTTGAATGAGTTCTCAAAGAACATAATACATTGATTTAAAAAATATTATGTCATTCTAGTTTTCTAATATGAGTAATCATTTCATGTAAAGAATTAGGGCCTATTGATGTAGAACTGAATGAGTGATTAGGAAGATAGGTTTGCTATTATTCTTATAGATGGTTAAGTCCTAAACAAGAGGAGTAGTCTCATAAAAATTATGAAGCCAATCTAATTAACAAACCTAGGTAATTACCTAAGAGAATGGGTGAATTGAGTGATGGTCACTTTAATTTTTAATTTTTTTTTTTTTGCTAAATTGTAAGATTATAAACAATAAGGATATAAAGTAAGATTATATGTAATAAAGTAAAGAAATGGGGTAAAGAATGCAAACAACAATTTTAATGTGGTTTAGCACCACCTCACCTACGTCTACGACCTCAAGCTTTAACCCAAGTCTTGGGATGTTCCATTATACTTAGGATCCTTTAACCAATAAATTCTTCAATATACATTTGGTTTCTAGTACCAATGGATCTTTACAATTCCTCAAGAGATCTTCACTCTCAAAGAAAAACATTCAAGTGATATCTCACATTTGAAATTATCTTTCACAAGTTTTCAAGAATTATACCTAACAAATAAGCCTCCGAGTTTGCAAATTGAAGATCAAGTATACAAGAAAAACTATAATTAAGATGCATTGAGTATGGATTGATTAACAAGTCCTATGAAAAAGATGCACTTAAACACTCTTTAAAGCTCAATAAATGTGTAATAATAACTGCTCAAGGTTTTCTTCAATTTATAAATGCACCAAGAGAGCTTTAAATAAGTTTCAGAGGGAAACCAATCATTCAATATAGTTTCAACTCAATTGATCGATCAACCAATTGATCACTCAACTACTTACCTATTGGGAAAAATGTACCACTGTAGGTAATTGTTGGCTGTAAAAAGCTCAACTAGTTCAAGATTGGATCACTAATGATTGACAAGGTTGGGGTGAAACCTTAACCAATAGTTAGTCATTAGCCATTGCCAACTTGAAGCACAATGTCACCCTTAACCAATCAACCTCACTTCATTCCCTCAATCCATCAACTTATAGTCCAATTAGTTCACCTAATTTTTCAAGATTTTATAAATTTGTAATTTTGAAACTCAATTAAGTTGGCGAAACCAATTATAGAATATTCCTTATCATTTTCTAAAACCTTTTAAGATTAAAACATTGATTTTGCACTAGTTTTCTCATTATCCAATTTTTCAAGATATTAAGTCAATTTAAAAATTGATTGGATGAATGAGTAATTAAATTATTAGGTGCCTTTAAAAATATTTTCATATATCTTTAGTTATTGTAAATGAAGCCTTTATTTAAAAGATCTTAAAAATAATTTCCAAGTTTGAAAAACCATGCAAGGTGCATTATCCTTTTCTTGATTTCCTTTTTAGCTTTATAGCATTAAGTTGTGTAGTTTTATGTAGCTTCTTTTTTATTGATCCAAGGAAATCTTCTTGCCTATCCACTTAAAAATAAATATTAAATCCAAACTTTGTTTTGTTATCATCAAAGCTTAAATTTAACCAAACTTCAGGTTGACAATCTTTCTTTAATTAAAAATTGATATTTCAATTTTCATAAAAGGGAGAAAAAACCATTGAGCTAACCACTTTCCATAGTTTCGATTCTTTACAAAAAAAATCAAAATTTCAATTTCTTCATGGCAAAAATAAAAATGAAATTGGTTACATCTTCGAAACCGAAATGCAAACCAAATTTCTTTGAGAAACCAAAATCACTTCTAAAATTGAAGTGCCAAATCAAAATGAATTTCCCTCCCAATTGACTTTTTAACTTCCTTCCATGGTTAAAATCTTCATCCTCAACTCTATTTATCTTCCCATTTCCATTTCATTACTTTATTTGCTCATCTCATCATTTCCTCAATATTGCACTTCCTTTTGTTTTTCCTTTTATCTTGCTTCACTTTAATCACTGAACACATGTTAGTACATAATGAGACTTAACAAGAATTTTTTAGGATTAAAAATCATAAATATCTTACTTGTGAAGAACGTGTATCTAATGGATATGGGTTTCGAACACACGCACCCTTGTGCTCGAGAAAACGAACCATCCCCGTGTTCTCAAGAAAATGAATTATCCATATTCGCGAAAACAGAGGAGGTCGTATTGAAATACAAAACGAAAAGGAATATTTTCTGTTATGGGCACACTTTTTTGGACTTGAAATGTGTCCATCTTAAAAAGTATAAAACCAAAAATGTTGTTCCAGAAGGGTAACTTTTTCACCAAAAATAATTGGCATCGTCTGTGAGAATTCAAATAAAAGCTTCGCTAACTATAGTTAGTGAAAGAGAGGCATAGGAAATCCGATCATTCGAGGACATTTGTCTTAATGGAACAACGCATGAAAGATCAACAAGAGGAACATCGTAGGTAGATTGAGGCACTACTCACAAAAACCACTTCACTTCAATAGGAAAACGAAATCCTATGATCAGCAGCTGTCACCCATACTCTTCATTATACATCGATGCCTTCTTTGGCTCTAGATCCTCAACTGTCTCTTTAGCCAGCCACACTCGTTGCTGAGTCAACAGTTCCTCTTCTCCAGTAAAGAAGGTAACTAATAGTACCCATTCGAGTGCTGAGCCGGAGTACGTCAACACTAAAAAGACCATGTCCAAGGTTCACTCTCTGTTGCCACCACTTCAACCTTCACATGGAGCATGAAACACCAACTCCACTTTTCAAATCCTTGATGACATGGTTGCTACTCTATTTGTACATGCTATATTGCATCAAGAGGCTTCACGACACTTTCCTATGCCCAAATTGAACATGTATGATAGATCTGGTGACCCGTTCGACCACCTCATGCATTTCCGTCAGGTAATGACTCTCGAAAGCCACAGTGATGCACTTTTATGCAAAGTTTTTCGGTCTAGTTTGCAAAGCCTCGCATTATCTTGATTTTATAATTTGCCTGCTAATTCGGTTAGTTTGTTTAGAATGTTGTCCAAAATTTTTACTACGCATTATTTATGTTCGGTAAGAAGAAAAAAAGGTGTGGCAAGTGTGTTCCACATTAAGATGGATTGCAAGAAGTCTATTTGAAGTTTTATGAAGCGTTTTGGCGTAGTAATTCTCCAGTTACATGGAGTGAGTATGGACATCATTATACAAGCTATTAAGGAAGCCATTTTCTCGAACACTCATTTTTTTAATTCTATATCCCTTTATCCGTCTTTGTTAATAGAAGAATTGTTTCAAAGAGCTAACAAATATTCTATGCTTGAGGATGATATTCGTGCAGCTTCACAGTGAACTCTGGTTATAGCCCAATATGATACTCATCGGAGAGCCACTGGTAGGAACATTTCTTTCACAGGAGCTCATTGCAAAACGGAATATGATTGGGGAGTTTGCAAAAGGAGACCGTATATCCCGATCACTCTACCTTATTCTCGCCTACTTGAGTTAATCTAGATTACTGAAGGGTTTGCTTGGCCTCAACCTATGCATAATAATCCTGAATAGTGAGATAAAGCTTGATTCTGCAACTATCACAAAGAACATGAACATTTAACAAATGAGTATAGGCATTTGAAGAATCTTATGGCGAATATCATTCACGTTGAAAAGTTGGCTCGATATGTCAAGACCATGGAATCTAGTCAGGAATGTGATTCATCTTCAACAATAGTCCCTATTCAAGCAGATACTCGGCCCATGGTCAACATTATCTTAGGAGGATCGTCTAAGGGAGTGCAAAAGTAGCAGGACTATGCTAGGGGTGTAATCTCTTGTCCTATGGTAGCTAGCATCCAACACACTTTCACTACTGACAACATGAAGCCAATAAATGGGCATATCATCTTTGATCTATTTGAACTCCGGTTTATCTCTGTTTCCCATGAAGACGCCCTTATATTAGTTATACCAGTCGACATCTCGTACACCGTATCCTTGTCGAACCTGGGAGTGCCATGGACTTGCTATATTTGCTAGCCTTTTTGTAGATAGGGTATAAGGTTGATGTCCTTCACACTTTAGGATGAATTTTAATTAGTTTTAATGGCTCAGAAACTATTTCTATAAGAGAAATCGTGATACCTGTAACTGCAGGACCAGTAACCATGTTCATGCTATTTTGTGTTGTAAACGATCCGTCTTTCTTCAATATCATACTTGGGCGAACTTGGATTCACAAAATGAAAGCCATACCATCTTCTTATCATCATAAGATTAGTTTTCTTACGGAGAGTGGTCAAGTCGATCTATGAGGCGATCAGAAGGCCTCTCAAGAATGTCGTAGCGTGGTACACCCATTCCTAAGAATCATGAGGTTGTTTCCATCAGGTAGCTCAAATAACAATTATAGCATGAGACTCAAGATGACGTTGAGTCATATACTGTCAAACCACTCCAAAGCTATAGACTATTTGACTCGAGTCCAAACATGCAAGTATTACTCGGCTCACTCCTTTCAAAATCTGAAGTAGATTCGTTTTTGTTATTTCTCCATAACAGTATGGATGTTTTTCACTTGGCAACATTCAGACATGGTTGGGGTTGATCCCATGGTGGCTATGCACTAGCTAAGCATCAATTAGGAAGTTGACTAGTTAGGCAGAAGATAAAGAGATTCCACCCACAATAATAGGAGATAATATGAGAATAAGTTATACGGCTTCTAGAAGCCAGATCTATTTCAGAAATACAATACTCGAAGTGGCTTGCAAATGTTGTTGTCAAACCAAAGAAAAACAACAAATGGAGGGTGTGTGTCAACTATTCCAACTTAAATGAAGCTTACCCAAAAGATTGTTTCCCTCTACCTCGAAGTGATCAGATAGTTGATGCATTAGCCATATAGATTTGTTGTCATTTATGGATGCCTACTCGGAATACAACCAAATCCCAATGTACCCTCTTGACTTTGAAAAGAAAGTTTTCATCACTAGAGATGACATTTACTATTATAATGTCATGTCATTTGGGCTAAAAAACATGGGAGAAACTTATCAATGCATGGTGACTCAAATTTTTTAGCCTTTACTCGGCAAAACCATGGAGGTTTACGTGGATGACATGCTGATCAAATCCCAAGAACAGGTAGAGCACCTCGCTCGCTTTCATTAAGCATTTGAACTCCTCTGAAAATACAAACTCAAGTTGAACCCTCTCAAATGTGCCTTTAGAGTTGGATCAGGAAAATGTCTTGGTTACATGGTGACGAGAAGGGGTATTGAGGCAAGCCTCGAACAATTGCAGGTCATCCTAAGCATGCCATTCCCTGTAACAAAGAAGCAAATACAAACATTCACTAGTCAATTCGCGACTCTCAACAAGTTCATTTCCCACTCTTCTGATAAGTTACAACCCTTCTTCACGACATTAAAAAAGACCCAAGGTTCTGGTTGAAATAAAGAAAAGAATGTGAGAGAGCCTTCTCGACCATCAAACAATATTTGTGAAGCCCACCAATACTCAGTCAGCCCATTCCAGGTGAAGACTTGTACATGTACCTAGCTACTTTTTCATATGCAATTAGTGTCGTTCTCCTAAGGGTACATGACGGGCATCAATGACCCATTTACTACATCAGTAAAGCTGTAGTAGATAGTGAGACATGCTACACAAATCTCGAAAAAGGTAATACTTGCTATGCGAACTGCGACTAAGAAGTTACAACCATACTTCCAAGCACATCTGGTTTGTGTTCTCTCAAATCATCCTATTAGATCCGGGCTTCACAAACCGAACATTTAAGGAAGAATGATGAAATGGGCAATTGAATTAGGCGAATATGGTATCCTTGAGTAGAACATTATTAAAATGGCAAGTAATAATTGATTTCATCTCTGAATTCTATTGAGATGATAACAACGCTAGTAAGAGTCAAAAGCATTGTGGGTCATGTTCATCGATGGATCAACTAAAAAAGAAAAATGAGGAGACAGGGTAATGTTAAGATCACCCTAACAAATAGAAGTTCTACAAGCAATCCAATTCGAATACACCATCTCCAATAATGAAGCAGAATATAAAACACTCCAATTCGAATCCAATTCTCAATAAAGATACCTTGATATCTCATAGGATTGAGACAATGTGTCTCCTTGGGTGATTCAAAGTACATGCGATCCTGAAATCTATGGCCACAATAATTCCTTTAGTGGAATTTGATATATGCTCCTTGGAGCTAGAGTATGTCATTTGATCACATAATAAGTGAGATCTATAACTTGATTTGAGAGGTAATCTTGATAGGTGATATTAGATTATGGACACCAGCTCATGGGGAGTTTGCATGTAGTGGATAGCAGGTCCCAGACCCGAACACTTGGTGTCTCGTAATATATATAGGGTATTGGAGTGCAATTGACTCTCTATAGTGGGATGTTGAGTCAATTTCAAAATTTGATTATAAGGGAGCTAGTACTCCTATGGGTCCTAGTGATCCCCATTCTAAGCTCATATTCCTTGTTGGCACAGTTTATGAGGGTTGGATGAGTTTTTAGTTCACTTTTGTGCATAAGGATATTTTGGTAATTATGCAAGGTTACATAGGGATAAGTGAGTGGTATCTCTGGACTAGGCTAATTGATTAATTAGGCCTTGTATGGTTAATTAATTAATTAAAAACCTATTTGGGTTAGATTAAGTGACCCAAGCCCATGGTGGGCTTAAGTCACTTAAAACCAGTAAGAAGCCTATAAATACTCCTTTAAGGGTTAGGGTTTCCAAGTCTTGTCATTCTCTCCTTTAGTCTAGAAAGAGAACCCTAACCTCTACCCTTGAGGTCTCCATCATCCCAATGCCTAGACACAAGGAAGAGTTATTGGGTGGAAAATCATGGTGCTTATGAGATCCATTATGACTTTGGAGTTATCTACATTAATTGGAATTGATTCGAGAACATCCAGATCAAAGGCATGTAGCTTTATTGTAAAGATCTATGTTTTTTATTGTATCGATATTATTTTTTAATGCCTGTTTATTCGTTGTGATAGATTTAGAAAGCCTAGAATAGATTTGCATGCATCTTACATGATTCATGGCATGAGAATAGATTAATCTAGTGTTTCTTATAACTCGAACGCTAGTTGCCTAGTTCGAAGAATTGGAAATTCTCCAAATACCTAGAAAGAAAAATCAAATAGTAGATTCGCTAGCAAACTTCGCCTTTGCTATGCCCCCAGTCGTAAGGCAGATCACCATTAAGGTAGTCACTTAGCCTTCGATATCGTTCAACTCGTTGAATCAAGTATGTGCTCTTAATGAGAATTGTAGCTAGATGACTCCAATATGGTAGTACCTCTATTCGGGAGTTCTTCTAGATGATAGCAAGGAAGCCTTGAGAATTTGAGTCCGAGCAACAAGGTATGCCCTAATAGAAAAAGAATTATACAAATGGTCCTTCTTGGGACCTTATTTAAAGTGTCTCTAGTGAGGAAGCTTTCGTACTATTACAAGAAATCCACAAAGGAATTTGCCAAAATCACTCTACTGGATGATCACTATTTTATGGAATAATAACACAAGGTTACTATTGGACGACTATGAAGAAAGATTTTGAGTAGTATGCCAAAAAATGTGACAAGTGCCAAAAATTTGCAAATGTTATCCACACTCTTGGAGAAGAGCTCTACCCGATTACTAGCCCTAAGCCATTCTCGTTATTAGAAATCGATGTACTCGACCTGTTACTGCCAGCTTCCTCCTAGAAGAAGTTCCTACTAGCAGCTACCGATTAGTTCACCAAATGGGTGGAAGTTGAAGACTATGCCCAAATCAAAGTCGTAGATCTTATGAAATTTGTATGGAAGAACATAGTGTGCCAATTTGGTGTCCCCAGAGCAATTGTCTTAGATAATGACCCCTAGTTCGCTAGTGAAACCTTTCAACAATTTTGTTCCAAGTACAGTATGTAAAATTCTTTCACTTTCTTTCTCTACCCTCAAAGCAATGGGCAAGTTGAAGCTTCAAATAAAACGTTGTTGATGTATCTCAAGAAGAAGCTCAAATCAAGAAAGGGTAAATGGGTTGTCGAACTACCAGCAGTACTCTAGGCCTATTAGACCACTCCTCACCATCCCATTGGAGAAATCTCATTCGCCATGACTTATGACACAGAGGCAGTAATACCAACTGAACTCGAGTTCTACACACTTTGAGCAAAAACGAATGAACCCATTACAGAGTCCTTTGATTTGTTAGAAGAAAAAAGAATCACAACATCTATCAAGCTAGCAATGTACTAGTAGAGAGTAGTGGCACAACAACATAAGCGAGTTTGTCATCTATCCTTCCAACCAGGGGATTTCGTGCTTCGACGAACTTTTGATGACTAAAAATTCAAACCCAATTGGGAAGGCCCTTTTAAAGTTGTCTTTACAGTAGGTAACAGTGCTTACTATTTGTAATTAACGTGTAGGGTACTAGAGCCCCACCCATGGAATGTTTCCCATTTAAAGACATACTACTATTGAGATTGCCCAAAAATGAAATTGTTTGTAAATCGAAATGCCCTTAGGCAAAGTGCCCCTAAGTGAAATTCCCTAAACAAAAATTTTGTAAGGCGAAATGCCTACAGCAAGATGTTCCTAGGTGAAATGACACAAGGCGAGATGCCTTTAGGAAAAATGCCTTCAATGAAAAATTTGCAAGGCGAAATGCCCTTAATGAAATATTTGCAAGGCAAATACCCAAAGTGAAATGCCTTTAATGAAATTTTTTGCAAATGCCCTTAGGCAAAGTGCCCCTAGATGAAATGCTCCCAAGGCAAAGCACCTTCTACAAAAAGCCCTTGAAAAAAAAAAAAAAAAAAGTGTGAGGAGAGAGATTTCCATAAACAAAGTAACAAAATATCTTAGTCAGAAATTCAAAACTGTAAACATTCCCATGTGAAAAAGAGAAAGCAAATTTTCAAAACAAATGTCTCAAAATAGAAACAAGTTAATCATTAACTTGAATCACAACATCCGAAACAGTCTTCTCGGAAGCATCGACACTACCATCATCTTTGTTCACGATTGCGATAAGATCTTGGACTAGATTACTCCCGTATTCTTTTTCTTCTTCCTCATCTCCTTCCTCTTCGTCTTCAGCATCATTCACCATAATCTTATACTTTGTCAAAGCACTTGTATAACACCAATTGAAAGCTTTCTAGGTTTGGACCTTCACGTCAACCGTATATTTTTCTTTCAAATCGAGTAGAGCCTGACATTTTTCTCGATTAGAAATTTTGAGTTTCTCGACCCTCTCTGAACAAACATCTCCAATACCTTCTCTAAATAGGACTTTTTCTGTCATAAAGAGGATTCCCTCTCTCTCAAACGCTCCACCTCTACTAAAGCTATTTTTAAATTCTCTTCAAAGTTGACCATACGTTTTTCCAATTCAGGAGTTCGGCTAGACTTGTCCTTATATTTGTCACACAATGATTAAGCCAAGCGTCTAAGAACTTGATGGCAGATAATTTATCCCTCATTATCTGATATCTACAACCCAGATTAGTAGAAATCGACCAAATCTGGATGAAACAAAAAAATGAAAAATCAAGAACCAACTTAAAACATCTCAAACATAAACAAATAACAAACAAACACATTCAATATACTCACAACAGGAATAAGGTCATTTTTTGGAAGATGACTTAGCATTTTAATAACATGAGCACATTTTTCCTTCAAACCATCCGATACCAAAGGAATATTCGTGGAACGCGAGGACAAAAGAGTAACCCTAGGTAAAGGCAGAAGGTAAAAAAAACCAAAATGTGGGATATCCTTCTCTAAAAAAAAAGTCAAATTGATTCGTCCCCAATTGGTGTTCTACTTGATTCAAATCAATCAACTGATGTGCTTTGATTTCAATCCTCAGACGGGAGTTATCAACAAAATTTATAAACCTAATTCACCATATACTAGAGTAGCATAGCTAGCATAGCATAGTGGCTCTAGGATCGTCCACAGGGATGGGTTTTCATTTCACACCTGATATTAATTTAAAGCACTGAAATGGTGATTTTTCTTTTACAAGTTAGTTTTAAAAGAAAACATAAAGTTGGTTGAAAAAGATTGATTTTAAATAAATCAAAAATATTAACTGAGATTAATTACAAAGAAAATGGTTTCTTAGATTTTCAGGTTAATAGGTTCAGGCTCCTTACACAAAAGAGAAGATTCCGGATCTTTTCCTCGCATTGGGGATTTAACCTATAGTTATCCTCCCAACCGGTGTGTTACAGTTGCTTCCCATTAATGGTTTCAACGCTAAATCCCTCTCACTGATACACCTTGCAATGACTCGTACCTCTCACCTAGTATTTGCCATTCAAGGTGATCCTTAACCTTGGATTACCCTTCAAAAGCGAACAAGAGATAACAAATGGATGTCTCCAGGGAGTCCATAAGCTTACCAAGTATTAGCTATTCTAAATAACCCTACCTTTAAACCACCTCCCAGAGGCTCGCAAGAGATAACAAACTGGATCTCTATGGATTGAGTCCAATAAGCTTACCAAGTGTTGGCCCAGGTGATTATAAGGGATTTTAAGTTAACTAAAAAGATAAAAACCATTAACGGGTCACAACTTCCTCTTCATTAAAAACTGAAACAAGGAAAACTCCTACCTTTGTATCCGCGTCCCTTTCCTAGCTTCCTTCAATCCAAGAAACAAAAAAGCCTAGCCACTCATCCTCTGAGGCCTTAGAGGATGTTTGGCTAGAAAGAAAATGAAAATGAAAATGAAAATGAAAATAAAATTGAGAAGCAAAAGCACTGTATAATATATATTGATCGATTCTGTCTCTGATCCTCCATTACATTTACAAAAGGTTCAAAAGAATATATAGAGGAGTTTTTCCAACCTTCCTAACTAAGCAAACCTATCATTGGCTGATTACAAGGAGAAAATAGAAATTTACACAAAATATCTTAAGGTAAAAATCTAACGGAGTCGGCGAGAAAATATCTGAAAATATCGGAAAATATCCCAGGAGGATTTCTCAAGTGAGAAATGGAGTTGCGAAAATTTCGCAAGAGGGAAAGGTGGCTGCGAAAATTTTCGCAAGTGAAAAAGGTGTTGCGAAAATTTCTCAAGTGAAAAAGTCTCTTGCGAAAATTTCGCAAGTGGAAAATGCTGTTGCGAAATTTCGCAAGTGAAAAAGTCTCTTGCGAAAATTTCGCAAGTGGAAAATGCTGATGCGAAATTTCGCAAGTGGGAAAGCTGTTGAGAAAATTTTCGCAAGTGGAAAGGCTGATGCAAAAATTTCACAAGTGGGATAGCTGCTGCGAAAATTTAGCAAGTGGGAAGGCTGATGCGAAAATTTCGCAAGTGAGAAAGTCACTTGCGAAATTAGTGAAAAGTGCTGTTGCGAAATTTTCGCAATACCTGGTGCAGTCATCTTCAAACGGCTATAACTTCTTCATTGTAGCTCCGATTTGCACACCATTTGAAGCATTAGATTCTTGACTTCCCGAGATTTGAAACGATATATAGTACCTATAAAATGGACTCCAGGAAGTGATCCAAATGTGCAAAAGAAGACTACAGCTGATCCCCTCTTGAATTTCAGTGTGCTGAATTTCACATAGCCATGCGAAATTGCATCCTGCTAGATTTCTCTCTCTGATTTTCTTCCTTGAATCTTTTGATTGGCTTTGAAACCAATTGACAAGGGTTGCACAAAAATTCTCTCTCATTCTTGGCTTGCTTTAATGATCAAAAAGCTACTAAAAACACCAAAACTAGCTAAAAACTGATTAGTAACACTTGCAAGGGTCCTTAATGTGCCAATTGAGTTAAAAGGTATTAATTACTACTCAAAAGTGTTTAAAATAGTTTATAACAAGCTATAAAAGAACACTTTTTGAATAGTAATCACAAATCCTCAAGCATTTCTTCCAAAGTCCTCTTGAATCGACTGTTTGAAGCCAAAATAGGAATATGTTTGAATTGAGCACTATTCAAAACAACAGTATAAGCAGGTGATAGAATCTACTAATTTTGTTCTTGCGAAATTAGGGAATACTGGGCAAGATGCCGACTAGCATGTTTTCGAGGTGCGCCCTCACTATCAGACGCAATGACACATTCCTTTCCTTTCCATTTTGGGCGAAACTCCAAAGCTCAAATAGTATCCCTGAGTTCGAGTTCGTCTTCATGCACCATCTCAGATGCCTAACTCGTTGACTCTTGCTCAAGGTTCACTATCGGGATGCGTGCCTTAGGAAAAAAAGACCACATATTTTAGAGGAGTCTGATTTCATTTAGCAGTTTCTTTCAGCAGGATAACATTGAGCCTTCGTTTGTCTTAAAACTCCTTTAATTCTCTTTTTTTCTTGTTCAACATTTTTTTTCTCCCTCATAGGAGTCTCGAGTTTCTTTATACATGTATAGCCGAGCAAATCGCTTATCTCTTTGTGAATTCTTAGATTATAACCATAAGATATAGACTAAATCTGAGGAATTTGTTGAGCAGCAAATGAAACTAGATATGTATAAAATTTGTCAAGGTGAGTACTCGATAGTAAAAACTGAAAGAAGTTTTCATGCAATATAATCAATCCAAGCATATGAAACTTCTGCCATAAAAATCATTTTTGAAAAAATTTAGGATCAACTTACCTCCAACTATTGTTTAGATTTTTGTAATTGGTGTAAGTCTTGATTTCCAAACTTTGATCTCTCTTTTAGATGAAGTATTTCTAAAGATAAAACAACAGCCAGAGAGAGGAGTTCGGGACCAAGACGGATATTTAAAAACAAAATTTGTGGCTTTCATCAAACCATGTTTTTTCCGATTTGCCACCATGTTGAGCAGTTTGTGGAACATGCTCCTTAACCGTAGGGAAGTGAGATGGTTGGTGGAGGATGTGGTCAGGTGTTGGACCACTTCAAGGTGGTGAACGTGTGTGAAGTAGCTGATAACATTCTCCCACTTGGTCTACACCTTTAACCTAATGTCCTAGCTTAGTCCATCAATTATCCGTATTAAGTAACAAATACATGAATCATGACGATAAGTCTTTTATATAACGAGTGTTACCTTCCATGTATTACAGTGTACTCATTTCTTAACATTATACTTTATGTGGAAAATTACTTAATGAATAAACCCTATGTTCATTCTTGGTCCAATGAAGTTGAATTTTCTCAAAATTAAATAAAAGTGCACATTAATATGAGAAAACATCATAATAAGAGTTTGTACAATAGAAACTACATAAGGAAACTAAGTTCCATGTTCATTACATGATCCTTGAACTTCAACGGTGGCATGCCCTTAGTCAAATGATCAATGATCATCAATTCAGTGCTAATGTGCTTAATAACCACTTTCTTTTCTTTAACACGTTCTCTTATGGCTAGATACTTAATGTCGATGTGTTTACTTCGACTTCCACTTTTATTGTTCTTGGCCATAAAGACTGCAGTTGAATTGTCGCAATATATACTCAATGGCCTAGATATTGAATCCATAATTCTAAGCCTGGAAATGAAACTCTTAAGCCATACACCATGTGAAGTAGCCTTAAAACAAGATATGAACTCAGCTTCCATAGTAGAAGTAGCAGTTAAGATCTGCTTAACACTCCTCCAAGATATAGCTCCACTGGCCAATATAAAAATGTATCCAAATGTTGATTTATGTGAATCAACACAGCCAACAAAGTTTGAATTTGAGTAGCCAACAACCTCTAAATTGCTTATTCGTCTGTATATAAGCTTGTAATCCTTGGTTCCTTGAAGATATCTCATCACTTTCTTTGCAGCTTTCTAGTGGTCTAAACTTGGGTTACTTTGATATCGTCCTAACATTCCAATAGCAAATGCAATGTTAGGCCTTGTGCAAACCTGAGTATACATCAAACTTCCGACTATAGAAGCATATGGAATGTTCTTCATTTGTTCCCTCTCAAGATTGTTTTTCGGGCATTGGTTCAGATTGAACCTATCACCCTTCACTATAGGGGAAACACTAGGTGAACAATCCTTCATCCGAAATCTCTCTAAAACTTTATTGATATAGGTTTCCTAAGACAGACCTAAGATACCTTGAAATCTGTCTCTATGGATCTTAATGCCAATGACATAAGATGCCTCACCCATATCCTTCATGTCAAAATTTTTAGAGAGGAATTGTTTCACCTCAAGAAGTAAACCCTTATCATTGGTTGCAAGTAAGATGTCATCCACGTATAAAACAAGAAAACAAACTTTACTCCCACTAACCTTAAGGTATATGCATTGATCCATAACATTTTCTACAAAACTAAATGAAGAAATTATGTTATGGAATTTTAAATACCATTGGCGGGATGCTTGTTTTAAATCGTATATGGATTTCTTAAGCTTATAAACCAATTGCTCACCATCACTAGAAGGGAATCCTTCAGATTGTTTAATGTAAACCTTCTCCTCTAGCTCTCCATTAAGAAATGCTGTTTTCACATCCATTTGTTGCAATTCCAAATCAAAGTGGGCTACTAATGCCAATATAATACACAAGGAATCTTTCTTAGATATAGGAGAAAAGGTTTCCGTGTAATCAATTCCTTCTTTCTAAGTGAACCCCTTTGCAATAAGTCTAACCTTGTATCTCTCAATGTTGCTTAATGAGTCTTTCTTTGTCTTAAAAACCCATTTACAACCAATGGATTTTGCACTATTAGGCAACTCAACAAGGTCCCAAACATCGTTGCACCTCATGGAACTCATCTCATCCTTCATGGCATTGTACCACAATTCTGATTCTTTGCAACCCATGGCTTGTGAAAAAGATTCAGGATCATTTTCAGCTCCTATATTGTAGTCAGATTCTTGTAGATATATTACATAATCACTAGGAATTGCTGACCTCTTAGTTCGAGTAGACCTTCTTAAGGTTGCACGAATATCTTCTGAGGAAGTATAAGGTTAAACTTGTTGTTCAGAAGTGTCAGGCAACTCCTGATCAACTTGATCTACTGAAATGTTGTCAACAACTTGTGGAACTTCAATGACTGGTTGAACTTCAGTGATTGGTCATTCTATACCCGTTTGTACTTGAGGGGTGTTATGAACAATAAAAATCTATCACTTGAAGTGGAAGGTTGAGACTTTGTATGATCAATATCAGAAACTATGTTTATAAATTGATCGCTCCCACTGACCAAGTCATATTCAAGAAATTTAGCATTTCTTGATTCCACAATCCTAGTGCTGTGAGATAGACAATAAAATATGTACCCTTTAGACCTTTCAGCATATCCAATGAAATACCCACTAATAGTCCTTGGGTCCAATTTCTTCTCTTGTGGATTATAAATTCTCACTTTAGACGAGCATTCCCATACGCGCATATGTCATAAACTCGGTTTCCAACATTTCCATAACTCAAATGGCGTCTTTGGGACAGCCTCGGTTGGAACTCGGTTTAATATACACACTGCTGTCTTAAGTGCTTTAGTCCATAAGAATTTAGGAAGTTTTGAGCTGCTAAGCATACTCCTCACCATGTCCAATAAAGTTCGGTTTCTTTTTTCCACTACACCATTTTAGTTTGGAAAACCAGGCATGCTGTATTGGGCAACAATCCCATGCTCTTGAAGCCCAGGTGATTGTCCATCTTCCAAGTATCTACCATAATATTCTCCACCTCTATCTGATCTCACGATCTTAATTTGTTCACCGCACCATTTCTCTACTTCTGCTTTGAAAACTTTAAAGGCATCTAAAGCTTCATTTTTGTTATGAAGTATATAAAGTTACATGTATTGTGAGAAATCATCTATGAAAGAGATGAAGTATTTTTTACCATGAGAGTCCATGTCAAGACTACATATATCAGTATGTATGATCTCTAGTATGGCAAAACTCCTAGTAGCACCTCTTTTTGACTTGTTGGTCTGCTTTCCCTTAATGCAGTCCATACAAGTCTCAAAGTCAGTAAAATCTAGAGTACTAAGTACCCCATCATTCACCAACCTTTTGATTCTATCTATGGAGATATGACCTAATCTTCGGTGCCACAATGTAGAGGAATCCTCATTTACAACACATCTCTTAATGCCAGTTTGGACATGTAATAAATTATGAGTGGTATCATTTTGTAAGAATATGCAATAAAGACCATCAGACAAAATACTATTCCTAACACAATCAGATTTATAAATCAAACTAAAAGATGTTTCTAAAAAATGAAAGAAATATCCAAACGGTACAAGTCTAGAAACTGAAATCAAGTTTCGTGAGAAACTTGGTACATTAAAGGTCCTTTGCAATTCCAAAACAAAACCACTATTTAAAGTTAAATAACATGTCCCTATCACTTTCACATGCGAGCCCATCCTGTTTCCGGATAAGATGAATTGCTCACTTCTCACAGGCTTTCTTAGGTTTTGCATACCCTGCAAGGAATTTGAAATGTGGATTGTAGATCCAGAATCAATCCACCATGTGTTGGTATTTGCATTAACCATATTAGATTCATAACAAACAAATGAGGTAGGGTTACCTTTCTTCTCAAGCCATTTATGAAATTTCAGACATTTCTTCTTCACATGTCCTTTCTTTTTATAGAAAAAACATTTTTCGTCTTTCTTAATGTTAGATTTGGGAGGAATTTGTTGCTTCCCTTTCTGACTGGCTCGAGATTTTCCTTTATTTCCTTTCTTTTGCGTCACCAGCATGACACTTTCTTCTTGTTCCATCAATAACCTTCCTTCCTCTTGAACACACATGGTCATCAATTCATTGATAGACCACTTATCCTTATGTGTGTTGTAAGAGATTTTGAAAGGTCCATACTGAGGCAGAAGAGTGTTAAAGATAAAGTGCACCAAGAAGGATTCATACATTTTTACCTTGAGCTTCTTCAATTGAGCCACTATGTCCTTCATTTCCATGATGTGTTTGCGTACACCTCTTATACCGGTGAGCTTTAGGAATGTGAACTTCATAATTAGGGTGCTCGCCAAGGCTTTATCTGAAGTGATGAATTGCTCGTCAATAGCCTTTAGCAAATCGCGGACATTCTCATGTTGCTCGATTGTACCACGTATACCAACACTAATTTTTGTCTTAATGTACATCACGCTGAGGCGATTAGATTTCTCCTAGCGTTCGTACAATAGAATTTCATTAGGTGTGCTGGTATCAGTGATCTTATGTGGTTCATTTTTCCTTATGGCATAGTCTATGTCCATGCATCCTAATTGAAGAAGAATTCTCTCCTTCCATATCTTAAAGTTATCTCCCCTAAGTTCGGGAACCTCACAACGAATATCAGATATGCTAGGTAAAACTGCACAAAAATTACAAGCTTATTAATATTTGAGGCTTTAATTAAATTCATGTTATACCAATGTAAAACATGCTTAAAATTGAATCTAATTTTTATTAAAAATTGCATGTGGGCTAAATCTTTAATTCAATCAGATTCATTAACTTTATGATAGATTTTATCAAACTATTTTCACTGAATTTATGAAATTTATTATGACTATAGTTCGATATTTTCTATCTATAAGCTTTATGATAAACCTATTAAATTAATTCTTCTTAACTCCTGTGGGTAAATTAAGAAAAATTAATTTTAATATTTTATCCTAATTAATTATATAAACATAATGAAATCCTTGTGGGGTAAAATCATCATATTTATATAATTAATTACAATTAATGTCCATAATGTGATCCTTATTTACTTAATATACAATTTTATATAATTAAGGATGTTGTGGCTATTCCTTAATTATTTAAAATTATGTGGTTCACTAGACATTAAAACTATATGATATAAATTTAATATATCTAACACAAATTTAGGCAACAATTGCATGGAATTAAAGCTAAAACTTTAATTCATCTAACTCAATTTAGGCTACATTTTTACACATACAAACACATAAATTAAAATAAATAATTTAATTTGCATGTATAAAAATCACATATAATTTACAATAATTTAATAGGTTTCAGATTATGATTGGGTGCCTAAACTCAATAAAATTATTTCAAACGGGCCATAAGTACCTAAATTGTCCCAAATTTACAATCAGTTACAAGCCCAATCAAAAAATAATTCAAACCGAGCCAAAAGGGCTTAAACTGGCCCATTTTTTAAAATTATTCCATGGCCCAACATTTAATGCTCCTTATTATTCAAAATGGGCCATTGCTCATGCATTGAACCTAATGGACCCAATTACTTTAATAATCCCCATGGCCCTTTTTTTTTTTGTTAGTGGGCTTCATTGGAAACCCAATCTCTCTCTAGGTTTTCCATCAACTTAATATCACCTGCACCGAGCCCATGATCCTATTTCTCCGCCACCCAGTAGATTGCTTCAACACCAACAACGACGTGCTCATCGCCACCTACGTGGACTGCACTATCACCAACTGTAGTCCAAACCTTGGAGCTGCCTGCATCATACAGGTAGAAAGAGCCTCACGGGTGCCCTCTGGCCGCCAGCATCACCAATAGGAAAGGCCTCACCGGTGACCTCTAGCCGCAGCAAAGATGCGAGGCGGAGACTGTATGCACCTTATAGATCGAGCCTCTCATCACCGGCCACACCGTGCTTCATTGCTGCGTGTATGTTGGTGTTGCAGCGAGCACTGAGAGCACCGGCTTCATCGTGACATTTTCTTCACCGATAGCACCGTGCCAGGCCTCGAAGCAGCCTGCAACTTAAATGATGTAGGCCTGGTAGCGGGAGATCATCATTCAGGTGCAGTTGTATTCAGAAAATCTTGGTTTTTCTCTAGGTGGCTCACAAGAATGGGTTGATTATGGTTGCTGTGAGTTTAATGGCTCTTGTGGTAGGTTCCACATTGAAGAACAACCCAAATTATGGATTTTGATTTCCTGAAAAAATGGAGATGGAGAACTAGGTCCAGCATAAGGTGGCCAAGGAGAACAAAGCCAAAGTGATGTCTCTGAACCACACAATTGAATAGGATCTGTTCAAGTAAGGTTGTGTTTTGGGGTAGTGATCCTCTAGTGATATCTCATAGTCTTACTTATTATTTTGGTTTGATCTTTCTTTCCCCAATTTTATTTTATTTTTTTATTTTTTATTTTATGAAAATATGAATCTAATAATTTATTTACATGCAAATAAATCTTATATATGTGTGGTAATTAATCGAGACAGGTTTGATGTTCTCGGCAACAAGCAAGATATTTTATTTTGAGCAATGATCTTGAGAGATCATTAAACGGATGTTCCTATCAAACATATTGTATGATTGTATTTTATATCCAGAAAAGGAACTATTAACTTAGCAATTTTGGTGCGAAACAGATATCAAGGCACAAGCAAGATTGAATGCTTTGATACCAAATGTAAGATATATTCGATTCCAATGAACATTTGCAACATGAATCAAATTTGGAAAAGACTTAGAATCATACTTACCTCCAACCATTGTTTAGATTTCTGTAATCGATGCAAGTCTTGATTTCCAAACTCTGATCTCTCTTTTAGATGGTGTATTTCTAAAGATAAAACAGCAGCCAGAGAGAGGAGTTTGGGACCAAGACGGATATTTAAAAACAAAAACTGTGGCTTTCATCAAACCACGTTTTTTCTAATTTGCCACAATATTGAGCAGTTTGTGGAACATGCTCCTTAACAGTAGGGCAGTGATATGGCTGGTGGACAACGTGGTCAAGTGTTGGACCACTTCAGGGTGGTGAACGTGTGTGAAGTAGCTGATAACAAAAACTCGTGCTCTTACTTGGCAGTCAGTAATCTTAAAACGAACTTTACCTTCTCGAATTTATCCACACGAAGCCACTCCACTCATTTACCTAGCGAGGACTCGCCTACATAAAAGTAAAACAAAATAAAATAAAGAAATAAATAAATAGAAGGGTGTGTGCACATACCCGGTCTATGTAAAGAGTGATTTAAACGATAAATTTGAGTAGGAGAGCTCGAAGCACATCCCCAGGCTCTAGATAATATGACGTAACCTTGAGTCACTCCCTTGTTATTGGTTGGAAGATCAACTACCAGTTGCAAGGAGCGAATATTAGACAAAAGAAAAAACTTGCCGCTCTGATAGTTCAGTTTTTTTTTTATAAAGTATAAATAAAGAAGATTTCTTCTAAACTAAGATCAAGGCTATATTGATGATTTAGAACAAACACACCCACCAATACACAGATAATATTAGGATGAACATGAGCAAATGGATTTGTGTGTAACACAAGAATTGGTGCACAAGTGATGGCAATGGAAGATGAAGACCCGCCTTGAAGTGTTGATGAGGCCAAAATATCACATTGGAACTCTGCCGAAGATGAGAAACGTTTCGGGGAAAAGGAACCCTATACTCTCAGGAGCCCAATATGTTTGACGGAAATCGAGTTCTTGCATTTAGGGCAAAGTTAGTTTACGACTTTAGAAACCCCTAATCGAACTACATGAACTTGACCTCATTTCAGAAGACTCATTAGGGTCACCAATTGGCTCCATAGCTTCCTCTTTGGACTAGGCTGAATCGGACGAGGGGTCCATATTTGTTTGAGACATCTAGGAATAAAATACGAAATTTTTTAAAGGAACACGAAACCCTAGGAAAAAGAAATCCAAAGTTTCAAGGAAAACAAACTCATTTCCCTTGAAGATAGGATATTTCACAAGAAAATGAACCCAGAACTGAGGAAAGAAGTGCTCCTTCAAGAAACAAAGGGAAAATGGTGCGGAAAAATAGATGAAGCTCGACCCAATAGAAGCAAAAGAATTGCGAGAATACTCATAACATGGACAATGAAAACTGTCATAAAAAAAGAGTAGAAGAAGAAAACAAAAGAAAAAAAAAAAAAAGAGGTTTAGGAAACTTACCAGAAAAGAGGGCGAGTGGAATGAGAGGTTTAGGAAACCCAAAAGCCAAAAACCCTAGAACGTCCGCAAAAGGGAGGTTTTTCCAATCCAAGGCTTCACAAGAAAAACCGACAAGCGAAAAGATGCCTGCTACCAACACATATTTATACTTATACGGAAGGGTGCCACGTGGTCTATTTTGGGCACACCTTTTAGGACTCGACACGTGTCTACCTTAAAAAGTAAAAAACCAAAAATTTTGTTCCAGAGGGGTAACTTTTTCACAAAAAAAAGAAGTACTTTTGACTTTTTCGGCCACGTCACCTATTATCAGTTTCCCTCAAAATCCCAAACTTGGGTAGGAGATGTGGGTTGGCTTTTAAGCTAAATAGAATACACATGCCTAAAGCTTGGGCTTTTTCAACTTTTACGACAGTTTTTAAAAATAATTCTTAAAATATGGTAGTTGTGAAAATATTTACAAATCTACGGCAGTTTTGTCCACGTGGAAGGTGTCTTTTGAAGGTGTCTCTTCAAGAGACACCTTCTAAAATTTCAGAAAATCGGATTTATACTGAAGGTGTCTCTTGAAAAGACACTTTCCATAATTTCATAAAATCCAATATGCATTAAAGATGTTTCATGAATTTGATTTTAAAGCTAAAGATGTCTCTTCAAGAGACACCTTCAGTATAAATTCGAAATTTTCCACTGTTTGTATGGAAATTGTGAAAAGTGTCTCTTCATTTCCATATAAACCCAAAAAATGGAATTATACTAAAGGTGTCTTTTGAAGAGACACCTTCCATAATTTTTTTAAAATTGGGTTTATATTGAACAATTTTATGCACAATGGAAAATTTCAAATTTATGTTGAAAGTGTCTCTTCAAGAGATATCTTTAGCTTTAAAATTATTTTTATAATTTTTAATACATATTGAATTTTGTGGAATTGTGGAAAGTGTCTTTTTAAGAGACATCTTTAGTATAAATACAATTTTCTGTAATTTTAGTATATATATATTGGAAAGAGTTTCTTCAAGTGACACATTTTGTAAAAATTATAATTTGTTGGAATTTTTGAAGGTGTCTCTTCAAGAGACATCTTTAGCTTTAAAATCAAATTCATGAAACATCTTTAATGCATATTGGATTTTATGAAATTGTGGAAAGTGTCTTTTCAAGAGACACCTTTAGTATAAATCCGATTTTCTGAAATTTTAGAAGGTGTCTCTTCAAGAGACACCTTCAAAAGACACCTTCCATGTGGACAAAACTGCCGTAGATTTGTAAATATTTTCACAACTACCATATTTTAAGAATTATTTTTAAAAACTGCCGTAAAAGTTGAAAAAGCCCCCTAAAGCTTCCAGCAGCAGGATTTAAACCTATGACCTGGAGAATAGAAGGGATAGCCTATGTCACTCCACCACATATGCTTTGTTGATGAACGTAACATTTTACACTTATTCATTATCTTTTATATATTACATATTATAAATTAATTAAACAAGAATTATTTTAATGAAATTAATTTTACTTATCTTTTAATGCATGCATTTTATATAATAATTAAATAATAAATAAATAAATTTATAAATAATTATATCAATATTTTTAAATAAAAAATCCTTATATATCATCATTTTTTTTTATATATTTTAATATATGCAAACTAAATACATTATCATCTTAGTTTTTTTTATAGTAAAATTATTTTAATGAAATTAATTTTGCTTATCTTTACATGCATGCATTTTATATAATAATTAAATACAAAATCAATAAATTTATAAATGATTTTATCAATACTTTCAAATAAAAAAATACTTATATATCATATATATTTTTTTATTTTAATATATGCAAATTAAATAAATTATCATCTTAGTTTTTATGTATTATTAAATTTTTTTTCAGTATTTTTAAATAAAAAATACTTATATATCATCATTTTTTTTTTTATAGATTTTAATATTTGCAAACTAAATACATTGTTATCTTAGTTTATATCTATATATATATATATATAAATTAATTTCTTTATTTTAAAAACTTCAGTATATCTATTATTGTTTTTATATCATTTTTAGAATTTTTTTTTATCAATTGTTATATTATTAAAATTTTTACTGATATTTCTCGATATATTCTGATATATTTGCAAAATTAATTATTGATATATTTGTGAAAACTGAGATGAGTTCCTTATTACTTTTATCTCAAAAGTGAGTCCAAGATAAAAAGCTTTCTTTTGAACACCAAAAATTTCAAAAAAGTATTATGAAATAGAAATTAACACCAATATTTTATTTTTAAATATAAAAAATCTAAATAATTTAAGTTGTGTTAAAAAAAATCATGAAAAGTTATTTATTTATTTATTTTGACCTTTTGTTGTGTAATCATGAATATGCTTTTATTTCTAAAAAATAAGAATAAAATTAAACTCCCCAACATTATCTATGTTTATTGAAGTTTAAAATTAAATTAAACAAGAAGTTTTTGAGGTGACACCCAACCGATGTGGACCAAAGAGAATGAAGAAACCAAAAATGAAGGGAGGAAGATCCACTAGGGCCGAACTTGGAAGAATGTAGGGTATGCATCAAGGGTCGACTTTTTCTAATCTAGTGGTACCCATGCACAAGTGGAACACAGCATTGACTCCTTTCCAGACAAAAATAAAATAACTAACGATTAAACTATTCACACTAATTGTCAGGGAAGTACCTAACTTTCTTACATGTATCCAATTTTAGAAAGATGGCACATCTCTATAAGAGGTGGGGTGTGGTCGGAGCCCTCCAACTAACTTTAAAACAACAAGAAGTCAGCCCAGCGCAACCGGAGTCCAACTGACCACGCCCAGGAACAAGAAAGTATCAGTTTTCATTATAAAGACCGAGTACAATTAAAATCAATACGAGACAGAGAGTTTTTTACTCGAATTTAGAGGAGGATGACGAGTGAAGAAATGGTGGGGTCCAAGAGTTTTTTCTTAAAAGTGATAGTGCTTGCGCTTTTGAGTAGAATGCTTGTTTTCATGGTGGAAGGGGACACCCATTACTATGATTTTGTTGTAAGTTCTACTATAACATTTCCTTGCAGTAATCCTATTACACCTGCAGAAGACAAGGCTTTCTTTATTTATTTGTTCTTTTTAGAACTCCTGTTTTTGTTTGATAGAATTTTTTTTTTTTTTTTTTTTTTTTTTGTTTCCCTTTTTTTGATGTCTTGCAGTTGAAAGAGACCAATTTCACAAGGTTGTGCAGCACGAAGAGCATGATGACTGTAAATGACAGCTTCCCAGGGCCGGTGATTCGAATTCACAGAGGCGACAAAGTGTATGTCAATGTTCACAATGAAGACGATTTTGGTGTCACCATTCACTGGTAAGGAACTAAGGATGATTCTCATTTTGTCATACACTGCGGGCAGAAAACTAGCATTTTCACGTCCAGTTTAAAGATGAAGAAACCAATTAATTGTTTCTTAATGCTGAAAATCCAAACTAATATTGTTTGTATAGGCATGGAGTGAAGCAAACAAGGAATTCATGGTCAGATGGCCCAGATCACATAACTCAATGCAAGATTGAGCCGGGAACAAACTTCACATACGAGGTGATATTTGGTAATGATCAGGAAGGAACCCTTTGGTGGCATGCCCACAGCGACTGGACACGGGCCAGTGTTCATGGTGCCATTGTTGTTTTGCCAGCTGAAGGAACCACCTATCCATATCCCGAGCCTGATGGTGAAGAACTCATCATACTCGGTAAGCAAATATTTTTAGTAAAAGTTACAGATATGCTGTAATAACTGGTTTCCAATGGTATAAATACTGTCTGCTCTTAGTCGAAAAGACCCTTATGACTAAAAGATGCTTCTACGAGATAAAGAGAAGCACATACATACATAGCTCTAGAATTTTTATTTTTAATTTTTTTTTGTGATGTTGGATATCGTAATTATTCTCCGTGCAGATGGGATTGTGGGGTCAACAAATAAACACTTCTTGTAGGGACAAACAAACTCTCATACTAGGGTTAGGATTGGGTTTGATTCCATTTGGAACGACCTTCTTTCCACCATGTAAATATTGTTTACTTTAGGCTCAAAGAAACTGTTGGGTCATTGTGATTTTTCATATTGGATATGGGAGAAAGTTTTTTAATGTTGTATATGCATGAACTCCTCTTTAACTAAGCAAACACGTTTTAAAAACCTTGATAGCCCCCTCAACCCAAAGCGGACAATATCTAAATGGAAATCATATGGTTTTATTATGAAGTAGCTAAGAAGGATCCATAGGATGGCTGCCACCAATACATATAATTCATCCAAGTAAAACATCTTTACTGCCTCAGTTTCATATGATTCACATATAAACTTAGAAGGTGGCTATATAGGACAGGTTTTATACATTTATATATATATATAAGAATAAGAAATTGGCATTCATTTAGAAAGGTTGACTTGGTATGTGGGAGATCGGCATACTCACTTATGAATAGCTGGTACTGTATAACTTGGATCTTACTATAGCTGTTTTATTTTATTGCAGGATCTTGGTATGTGGGAGACTTGAATGAGATGCTTGAGGAGGACCTCTCCATTCCTAATGTAACTACACCCTCATCCGATGCTTACACCATCAATGGTCAACTGGGAGATCTTGTCGCATGCTCCGGTAGTGGTATGTAAACATATACCTAGCAAGAAGAATTCCTATATGTGAACAATAGCATTCATGTACACGTAGAACGGAAATTATTAAACCACCAAATGTCTGATATTACCGTAATTCATGCGTTGCAGAAACAATACACCGTTGGTCAGTGGACTATGGCAAGACCTATCTTCTTCGCATAGTCAATGCAGCTGTTAATTCAGAGCTCTTCTTTGCCATATCTCAGCATAACCTTTCTATTGTTGGCACAGATGGAACCTACACTAAACCAACAGTCACTAGTTATATCATGATAGACCCAGGACAAACAATCGATGTTTTGGTCACAGCGAACCAGAGTCCAAGTCAGTATTACATGGCTGCCAGACAATTTGTTTCCTATGACCCGACTGTCACCGACTTCGATAATATGACGGCAACTGCAATTCTTCAGTATAGGGGGAACTATACTCCCCCAGACATACCTTCTTTTCCAACCACCCTTCCCTCTTTCCATGACTTGGACTCTGCATTGAGATTTCTTCCCCGGTTGAGGAGCTTAGCAAGCCCAGAGCACCCAGTAAATGTGCCAATCGACATAACTACCAGGATGTACATAACAATAGAAATGAATGTAGTTAATTTTACATTTGAAGGGTCAGAGATCAGTCATATAGCTGCGAGCTTGAACAACATAAGTTTTATGGACCCGGGTTTTGATATTCTGCTTGCCTATTACAGGTATTCCTTTGTTCATTCCTTTTCATTATCTTTGTTTTGTTTTCATTTCGTTGGTTCTACATGGCCTGACCAGAAGAAACAGGTGGCTAGCTTTGAAATTGGAATATTATTGAAAGTTTAAAACTTCCAATTTTAGAAGGGAAAATTGCTTAATATAAAGGGGTGATTGGTTTAGAGTGAAGATTTTAAAAGATTTTAAAGCCAAGTCAATGGTTGGCTTTTAATGTTTCCAACCATTGAGTCAGTCATTGAGGGCTTAATGGGTTTCACCATTCTGGGGTGATGGAGAAAATAGCCATTGCCCGTGATTCTTACAGAAAGTGAGACTTCCTTTTCTTTCATATAATTTATTTTGCTTACAAGAAATTTATTTTGCTTTGTATAAATGCTTGCTGACTAGCGCTAAAAAACTTATTTCAGGCATATTAAGGGGGTTTACACAATAGATTTTCCAGACTACCCACCTTCTTCGTATAACTTCACTGGGGATGATTGGCCTTCTTCTATAACAAAACCAGCAACAAAAGTGAAGGTGTTGAATTATAATGAATCGGTGGAGATTATATTCCAGGGGACTAACATGCTAGATGAAGCTGAAGATCATCCATTGCATCTTCATGGATATACCTTTTATGTGGTAGGAATGGGTCGTGGAAATTTCAACAACGAGACTGATCCGAAATTATACAACTTGGTTGATCCACCTGAACGTAATACCATTGTAGTTCCAAAGAATGGATGGGTGGCCCTCAGATTTAGAGCAAATAATCCCGGTATGTTCTTAAGAGATCATTTTCAAGGTTGCAAAAATGTTCTTTTTATTTTGGGAAGCCAATTTTAACATACCAACAATTCTCAGATTCGTAGTTCTTTTTTTTTGGTTGTTCTTTACAGGTGTATGGCTATGGCATTGTCATTTTGATAAGCATTTCACATGGGGCATGGCTACTGTTTTCATAGTGAAGAATGGCAAAACCCCGGAAACCAGTCTCCTGCCACCCCCTGCTTACATGCCTCAATGTACAGTTCCATCCCCTATTAGGCTCGAAGATTTTGAGGAGTCTATTGAAATAATTAATACAATCCCTGTTATCTGATTGGGTATTTTTATTTCCAAAACAAACCCTAGTCTGGTCAAGTTGGGCAATATATTGACTAGTTCAGCCATCAGGTCAATTAGTTTGGCCACTCTTAATATAAACTAATATTGAAGTGTTGCCTGACCTTTCATAAGATCTTCTGTCATATGTTTCAATAGGACTTATCTCCATGGGACTCTTAGAGAGGATGAAGATTGGGAGTGAGGAATTATGTTATTCTTTTATATTATATTAAATGTAATAATATTAGTTCCCTTCCTTAGGTAATGTCTTCTTGAGAAGAATGTCTTTTCTTGTAATATATACTGTATATGTTGGGGAAGAAGAGTAATCTTTGGACAGTTTTGATATAGAAATAAATCCAAGTAAAAAAGATGAATCTTTTTTTTCCCTCTTTGTGCAATCAAATAGGCATGCAAATCTAGAATATCAAGTGAATAAAATGAGCAATATAAATTAACACAATCCCCGACCATCAAGACACCGATATTTATGTGAAAAATTGTAGAATGTGAAAGGAAAAACCACCAATTTACTCGGATCTTCATTAATAAAAATTGATGAGGTACAATGAGTTCTTATTTAGTAATAAAAACTAGAGACTATCAATCATCAACAATTCACCCGAAGTTGGATTTCAACAAATATCATCAAACTCAAAGGTTTGAGTCTCACCCAAATATAAACAATAAAAGAGAGGAAATAATAATCCAAACTCGCAGAAACATAGTTTAGATTGCCTCCAACAACCTACTAAAATTTCATGAAGATCATAGTAAGATTTTGTTGGAAACACCAAGATCATATGGTGCATGCTCTGTAGATCCTAGTGCCATCAGATTTAAGTGCTTAGAAAACAATACATGTGATCTAGATGTTCATAAATTGATTTCAATCGATGAAGATGGCAAGGGGGATCTCAAAACCTAGCATCTTCCACCCAATCACTCTTTTTTTGATCCATGACACTTATATAGAGTGACTACACACCTTGAAAAGAGAGAAAGAAGAGGAGGCTAGGTATTTGAAAGATTAATGGTCTAAAAAGTTTAGAGTCTAAACCTAAAACACACAGAGTTTATATAGACTCTCTCATAGGCTTAAGTGACTTTGGGCCAACTTGAGCTTGGGTCACTTAATCTAACCCACTAGGTCACTTTGCTATAGATTCCATCTCAAAGTGTTGATGAAAATCCAACCCTTGTTACAAGATTTTTAGGGTGTTGTGGTAGGTTGTTGTAATGAGATCTTTCTACTTCATGTTGTGAATCATAAATCCCAGTAGTGTTTCCTTTCTTTGAATAAGTTTATAGGATGGCATCCCAAACTTCTTTGGTTGAGGAGAGGTATAAGAATGGTTTTCCAGTTTTTAGTAACATAGAATTCAACAACCATGACATAACAAGGTTCATACCACTACCCTCTTAGATTATAGACACCAGTTCATAGGAAGTCTGCATGCAATGAATAGTAGGACACACTTAAATTTTGTCTCGTTGTAATTTCATAAGATAATGAAGTGCAATTGACTCTCTTTAGTGGAATGTCAAATGAACTTCGGAATTAGATTTTGAGGGAGCTAATATTTTCCTATGCATCCTAATGGTCCTCGCTCTAGCTCTTATTTCATGGTGTCACACTTTAAGGCTATTTTAGGTTTATAATTCATAAGTGTAAAGAAGGTGTTTTGGTAAAAACGTAAAGTTGCACTAGATCTTATGAATTGATTTTATGAAATTGGCTAATTAATTAATTAGATCCCGTTAAGGTTAATTAATTAATTAGGACCTAAGTGGGTTGGATTAGGTGACCTAAGCTCAATTTGGGCTCAAGTTACTCACATGAAAGTCTATATAAACATCCTTAAGAGTTAGAGCTTTAAAGTTTTTTTTGCTCATATTTTTTAGATTCTAAAGAAAGGAACCTTAGTCACCCTCTAGAGAGAGAGAAGTCCACCCTCTCTTGTGCCATGATCCATGAAAGAAGAGATCGAGTGAAAGAGCACTAGGTGGACTAGTTCTACAATGACTACAACATTATTCAACGTATTCATCAGGTGGATTTTGATTTAGGAATATCCAAATTACAGTTATGAGTATTATATCTCTAGATCTATGATTAATAATGGTTTTTATTGTCATTTTATTCTACTACGATAGATTTAGAGAAACCTAATAATAGTTGCATGCACCCTATGAGATCTTGGGTCGGGGAATGGAGTAATTTGGAGTTCCTAGCATAATGATGTAGGAAAAGTGGAAGACATCCTTATATATTGATAAATTAGCATAATGTACCAAAATGAGGAAAATCATATCTATTTCATTTAATTATGAATAGTTGCCTCAACACTAACTAGTAAGCTAGATCCATATCCCCAATGTGGATAGGCTAAGCCCCCAAAGGAAACACCTCTAGAGGTAATCCAACCTTTGTGATTGAAGATCTCATGAAGAAGGTTTAATGGGTAGAAACAATCCTCATTGCATGCATGACTCATAAGTAGCACTACTTTTAAGGAGAAAGTTCTTTCCCCGTTCTTGTGATGATAATGCTACCAATTTTGTGTTAGGAAGTGTATTTCTTGAATGAGTTCGAGATAGGATATCCTATGAGGTGCAGGTCTCATATACCCTTAGAGGAGTCACCTAAATAATAGTTGTTGTGAGCGACTATGGGAATAGGTTTGTTTTGCAGCAACTCCCATTAGAATCAAGATACAAATACATTATCGTTAATAGTATTAACCCACTTAAAACCAAGTCCGCTTGTATCAATACTATGTGTGTGACATGTTAAAGTTTGACTTAAAGGCCTAGTTCAAGACATAGTTCACTATGGATCCTCAAGTTGAAACTATCAACACTAAGTATAGGTTCAAATTCATAAAACACCTATACTTACGACATGATATAAATTACCATTTTTATCTTCTTTTCCAATTCAATATTTATTCATTTAGTTTATTGCTAGTTAAAAAAGTTTTAAACTTTGTAGGAGGTGGTTGGATATTTGATATTAAAAAAAAAAAAAAAGTTTAAAAACTTCCATTATTATAAAAATAATATATATATATATATATATATATATATATATATATATATATATTATCAATTACTATGTAATTGATAAATTTTAAACATTTTTGCGTTAGCATTTATGGGCCTAGGTAGAATTATTGGTTATGCAATTATGGGTATATGACATCCCCATATCTGTCTATAACAACAAAATCACTTACCTTTTGAAGTGACCTCAAGAATTTTGCCAACTTCACTCAAAGTTGGATATTTTTTATTTTCTTCTTTCGTCGGGTATTAAGATATGGACAATTCAACGGTTGTCACCAACACTTGGACAGGCGATTAGGACAATGTGTCTACAAGTGCTTCGCTAAAAAAATGTCAGCTTTTCTTGTTTCCTTTTAATTTATTTATTGCAATATTGATTTACTATTTCATTAACGTGTTTAAATTTCTGAGCTTTATGTCAGCCTAGACTAATTGCATACTTGGCTTGTCCCAATTATCAAGTCAAAGACGAGGCACTATTGAAGTAAGGAATAAATGAATAAGGGTCTATTTGCCCTTTTTTTTTTTTTTTTTTTTTTTCTGAAACTTATTTTTAAAAATTATTTTTTTATTCTTTTTAACTTAAAAACAGTTTTTTAAAATAAATTTTAGAAAATATGACAAAATGGGTTTTATATTTTTCTTTTGTTTTTAAAAATGGGTGAAAATAACTCCTTTTTGTTTTTATAAATTATTATCTATTTTATTTTATTTTTAAAAATTATTTTTAGAAAAAAACAATTAAATAATATTAAATTGTTTTAAAAATAGTCCCTTATTTTTTAAAATAAAAAATTATTTTTAAATCACACGACCAAATACTCTCTAAATTTTATGGATACTTTATATTTAATGAAGACTTAAAATTATTTCCTTAATAAAATATGAGCAGTATATATATATTTTATTAAGTGTTTCTTTGAAAAATATTATAAATAATTTTTTAATATTACAATTAAAAATTTTCAAATTTTTAAAAGTGTTTTATAAATTTTATTAAACATTTAATTTTTATTTTAAAAAAATATTTTTTTTAGATTAAAAACACTCCTTAAATTTATTTTCGATTATTTTATTTGTTTCTACACGGAAAGAAATTGGGTTGCTTGCCATTCCACAAAGTGGACCAAGCAAAATTTGGTGAGACGCGCATTGAAAAGTAGCTGGATTTGATTGGCTCTTTCTGATTTCACCAGCCAGATGCGGTATAAAAAATTATGCAATTTTAATAAAAATTATAAAATAAGAAACTAACATCAATACGGTACCTCATTTGATAAGTATCAGAATAGTATTTAAACCATCACAAATTTATTGACAAATCACAAGAAAAAAAAAAAAAGAAAAAAAAGAAAGTCTTTTTTTATACTATTATTAATATATTTTTTTATTTTTAAAAATAAAAATAAATGCTAAATTATATCCCTTTTATTATTCAATCCAAGTCACATCATGGAAGGAAAATCTCTGGAGAGCAATTCGATTCCCTGCCAGTCAACAAATTGATAACTCAATTAATGACCCTTTCTCAACCATTCCAATTATTTGATTTGTCACGGCAAGCAAAATTTGTTGAGACACTCGTTGAATAGTAGCTGGATTTGATTAGCTCTTTCTGATTTGACTAACCAGATGTCTTATAGCTAGAAAACAGTAAGTCAGCGCCACCCCCACCCCTCAACTGATATGACCATGTCCATGACCCACTAGTGCGATCACTACTTTTCATTATAAATACTATGTTTAGCTTCAGAGGGAAAACAAGCTCAGAAATAATAGAATCAAGAAGCAAAAGAGTTTTATGTTTGATTTTAAAGGAAGTTTAAGAGTATAGAAATGATGGGGGTGAAGAACATGAGGTTTTTATTAGAGGTGCTAGTGGCTGCGCTTTTGACTGGAATGTTAGCTTCCATGGCTGAAGGGCGCACCCATTACTATGATTTTGTTGTGAGTACTATTTTAGCACCTTCTTCAGTTAACCCACGTACCTATGCATGCAGAATATAAGGTTACTATTTTTTTGTTTTTTTGTTGGGTATTCTGGTGTTTTGCAGCTGAAAGAGACCAATTTCACGAAGCTGTGCAACACAAAGAGCATGATGACTGTGAATGACAGCTTTCCAGGGCCAGTGATTCGTATTCACAGAGGCGACCTGGTGTATATCAACGTTCACAATCAAGACGATTTTGGTGTCACTATCCATTGGTACGGATCGATACTTCTCCTTCTCATACACTCTGTGAGCGGAAGATTAATTATGAGAATGTTGTGATGCAGGCATGGAGTGAAGCAAACAAGGAATCCATGGTCAGATGGTCCAGACCACATAACTCAGTGCAAGATTCAGCCAGGAACAAACTTCACATACAAGGTGATATTTGGTGAAGATCAGGAAGGAACTCTTTGGTGGCATGCCCATAGTGACTGGACAAGGGCCAGTGTTCATGGTGCCATTGTTATCTTGCCAACTGAAGGAACCACCTACCCATTTCCCCAGCCTGATGGTGAACAACTCCTGGTATTAGGTACATATAGTCAAACTTCCATATATAAATATTCGATAAATTACTTATCACGTTTCAATAATAAAATCTCGTTTACAATTTTAGGGTCTGTTCCCCATAATTTTTTAAACTTATTTTTCAAAAAGTTATTTGATTAAAAGGATTATTGAAAATCTAATTTTGGACATCTATCCCTCAATTTTTTGGCCACATTTTGACTAAAATGTCCTCATTCTTTTACCGTAAAAACAACAATTTCTTTTAAAATCTATATAAATTTTTTTGAAATAGTCAAAGATATTTATGTAAAAAAAAAGGGTAATTCTATAAACTGTTTTTAAATTAAAGAATTTAAAATTAGTTTTTAAAAACAAGTTTAAGAAAATATGGTCAAACGGTCCATATTTTTATTTTGTTTTTAAAAACTGGTGAAAACAACTCTTACTTGTTCTATAAAAATTGTTTTTTATTTTATTTTATTTTCAAAAATTGTTTCCAAAAAACCAGGACCAAATAGTCTTAAATCATATGGCCAAACAGACTCTTAATTTGAAAAAAAATATTGTATTTTGACTTTTATTTTTTTATAATGATTTGAGATTGATTCTAGTTAATACTTAGATGTGTGTCAATTATATTTTAAATTTATGATTAAAATTTATTTTTTAAAAAAGGTAAATAGATTTTAAATAGATGCTTTAAATAAATCTCTAAAAAAATAAGTTATGTATATGAAATATACTTATAGAAATATATTAACCAATGAAATTGCTAAATCCTACTCGGATGTGATTGAAATCAACACCAACATGAAACACTAAGAAAAGATATTAAAACAAGTTGAAAAACAAACTAAGGGTTTACTGCATTTTATTTTTACTGTACTTGCAGGATCTTGGTTTTCGGGAGACTTGAACAAGGAATATGAGGAGTTCTTTTCAAATCAAACTTTTGAAACACTACTGGATGATAATGCTTTCACCATCAATGGCGAACCAGGAGATCTTGTCCCATGCGGTGGTGGTATGTAATACTAAATCATATATTTAGAGTTTGTTTGATAGTAATTTTACGAAGTAATTTTAATTTTTTAAATATTTGAAAATTCTTGTTAAAAAAATTATTTTTAAGAGTTATAAATACTCGAAAACATTTCTTAGAATAAATATAAAAAAGCTATTAATTATAACTTACATAGATAAACATAATTCATGTGTTGTATGCAGAGACAACACACCGTTTGCTGGTGGACTATGGCGGGACCTATCTTCTTCGCATAGTGAATGCAGTGGTTAATGTAGAGCTCTTCTTTGCCATATCTGAGCATAACCTCACTATCGTTGGCACGGACGGAACCTACACTAAGCCAAAAGTGACCAGTTATATCATGATAGCCCCAGGCCAAACTATGGATGTTTTGATCACAACAAACCAGAGTTTAAGTCATTACTACATGGCTGCAAGACGATTCACAACCTTTACCGCCAATGCTACCTTCAATAATATGACGGCTACCGCTATTCTTCAGTATAGAGGGAACTATAATCCCCCAGATGTACCTTCCTTTCCCACTAACCTTCCCTTGTTCCATGACTGGGAGTCTGGATTGGGCTTTCTTCCCCTCTTGAGGAGCTTAGCAACCCCAGAGCACCCAGTCAATGTCCCACTCAATATAACGACCAGGATGTTCATTACAGCTTCCATAAATTTGGTTAATTATACACTTGAGGGGACAGAGGTCAGCCATCTTGGTGCCAGCTTGAACAACATCACTTTTATGGACCCAACTTCAAGTATTCTGCTTGCCTATTACAGGTACTGGTATCCCTTTGTTTATTCTTTAATTTTCTCTATCTTTATTTTGTTTCTTTGATTCTTTTCTCTACAAACTAATTAATCATGTTGTGTTTGAATACTAGAGTTGAGTGATCCTTCCTTAAATATTGGGCCCCCCATAATGAATGACTTCTAGTGTGCCCCAAAAAGCAGCTTGTAGGCGTGTTCCCAAATTTTTTTCTTCCTCAGAAGGCCATCATCTTCTCTTCTTTCATTCTTCCTTTTTCTCTTAATTTCTTTCTGTCCTTCTCCCTCTTACGGATGTTAATATTTGGTTCCATTTGCATTTTCCCTCAAAATTTTCAGGAACCAAACATAGCCTGAAGTACATGTTGATGGCCATTAATTGTGGTGGTCTTCATTATTTAGCTAGGTTCTTTTTAAGTGACCCAAGGAGCACTGAGGAAATCCTAAGGGCATGGGAAATTAGAGAAAAAAATTTCTCCACTCCATATATGGCGCCTGAAATTACTAATTAGAGAAATTAGGGAGAAATGTTCCTATCGTTCCTAGTATCTTGGTGATGAACTTAAGCTCTGTAACATCTTCTATTTCTTTGCCCCAAAATGGGTCTCTGATCTGTCTCTTACCTCTCCAAATGATTGGTGTAATAATCACTAGATGCAGATGTTCTCTCGGAAGTTTCTCCCTTCATGACATAAAATATCTATAAACATATTCCCAACACATTTTCTTATTCAACAAGGACATCGATGTCTACAAGGAAACACCAAGCTAAAAAAATCTTCTTCACAATAGTCTGATATTAGTATACGCATGCTTGGAAATGACATTATGAAAACTTTATTGCAGGCACACCAGCGGGGTTTACACTACAGATTTTCCAGACTACCCACCTTCTTACTATAACTTCACTGGGGATATTCATATTCATCCCCTGTCTGTAGTGGCAACAAAAGTGAAGGTGTTCAATTATAATGAATCAGTGGAGATAGTATTCCAGGGGACTAACCTGCAAGGCCAAGCTTCAGATCATCCAATGCATTTGCATGGATACACCTTTTATGTGGTTGGGATGGGTACTGGAGTTTTCAACAATGAGACTGATCCAAAATCGTACAATTTGGTTGATCCATCTGAACGTAACACCATTACAGTTCCAAAGAATGGATGGGTTGCCCTCAGATTTTTAGCAAATAATCCTGGTACGTATGTTTCTTAAGAGATCACTTTCAGGGTTGCAGAAATCTTTTTGTTTACCATTCTCAGTTTTTCTTTACAGGTGTATGGCTATGGCATTGTCATATTGATAGACATCTCACATGGGGAATGGACACTACTTTCATAGTGAAGAATGGTGAAACCCCGGAGACTAGTATGCTGCCACCCCCTGCTTACATGCCTTCTTGTGCAGCTCAATCCCCTATTAGGATTGAAGATTTCCGGGATTCAGTTGAGCTAGTTGATGAGATAAATGTTAACTGATTTGGTATTTTACTTCAAATCTAAAGGTTTCGTAATTTCTTGAGTGTTGTCTTTCTGAAATGACAACTTTTCTGTACTGTGATCTCTTAAAATGGAAAAGTTTATGCTTGTAGTTTACGTCCCATACGGTGGTCATAATTTTTGTTAATCAAACAATCTGTCATCCACATTAACTACCTTGATTAGAGATCATAATATATACTTCAATACTTACAATCTTTCACAAATGTAAAATCCTTGCCAACTTACAAATAATGTTACCTTGTATCCTTGGGGTGGGGTGGGATCCTCGAAGCCCATCTCAAACTTGTCTCAGGTTTTTGAGAAAATCTCAAACTCGTTCCAAATTCATTTATTTAAATTTTAAACCTATCCCATTAGGGGCAGGGTACTTGAAAAATCCGCCTAATTACCATGCATGAAAGTAAATAATTTATTGTGTTTGTTTGGATATACTTGTATTCTATTTAATTTAAAAATGAATAATAATGGTAACTTAATTTTATATAAAATTTTTATAATAACTCTTATATAAAAAGTATTGACTAAAAAAATTTTAACAACTCAATTTTTTAAAATCACTCTTAAGGTTTTACAATCGCATAGATTATTTAATTAACATATTAACTCATCTATCATAGATTTTACGATGACAATCATGTCTAATAGCAAATTACAACTTTATATATATATATATATATATATATAATTATTGATGAGTTAATTTTAGGGAGAATTGGGCTTTAGACCCATTTGACTTTGATAATTAATATAGAGTCCTTCAAACACTCATAATTGATTACAAGGATTTGAGATAGGAATAGACAAAAATACCCACTTGACTCATTTTTGTTTTTATTCTACCACCCTTCACATGCCACTATTCTTTCTTATTTACCCATTTTTGGATTTTTCATTTTTTTTTAAACTCTTTTATAAATAATTGAAAAATTAACATTATTTTTTATTTTTAAATTATAAATAAACAAAAATTATATTAATGATTCAAATACTATTTTGGAAAATACTTTCTAAAAAAATATTTATTTAAATAAATAAAAATTATCTTTTACATTTTATAAGTAAATAATTTAATGATTAAAATACTATTTAAAATAAACATATTCACTATTTTAATTTTTTTTTATACTAAAAAGTATTTTAAAGTTTTTTTTTTACTATTATAAAATAAAAAGTTTAATTTTTTTTTATCTTGTTTTTTTCTTATTTTAATAACTTTTTTAACATGACTTTTAGTAATAAGTTATATGAAATGTTACAAATTTGTTTATTAAGGATTTTTTTTTTTTAATGATTTGAATTAATTGAAAATTTATTAAAATAAGAAAAAGAAAAAGAAAGAAAGAGCATGGATGGAAAGTTTTTATTTTAAGTACTCAATTAAAATGTTTTCATATGACCTAAGTTTAGAAGTGGATTATATCAATACATAGTAGAGATTGAATTTTTCTTATATAAAAGGGTTGAAAGGTATATTTACTTGTTTTAGCTGAAAACAAGTAGTTAAAAATTATATAAATTATATTTGAGTTTGGTTTTAAAATATTTTTCTAATTTTTATTTTTTATTTTCTATATTATCTTTTTTTGAAAATATGTTTAATTAAAAAATGAAAACTAATTTTTAAAATGAAAATTGAAAACCTTGTTTAGTATTATTCATTTATTGCGCTACTGTACAATTGTATTACACTAACTGTACCAGGGAAATGTACTAAGTGTATAAAAGTGTACAAGGCTACCATTTGTGAAATATTATAATCGATTATGAGTCATTCCTTTATTTTTCTTATTACTCACGAATTGTACACATATGTCATGCACTTTATTTAATTCCCGCATAAAAATTCCAATATTTTTCCCTATAATAATATTTGGAGAAAATTTTTTTTGACCTTAAATCATCTACCATCTTCTCAACTAAATCATTGGAAATATGGTTAAACACTCCTACGTGGACACATAATTTAGGAGGGATATAAAATTTGTATCATTGTACAAGTATATTACACTAATTGTACAAGGGAAATGTACTAATTGTACAAAGGTGTACAAGATTACCCTTTGTGAATGATTTTAATTGATTCTAAACTACTTTTTTATTTTCCTTATCACCCAATGATTGTACACCTATGTCATGCACTTTATTTCACTATCACATGAAAATTCCAATATTTTTCCCAATAATGATATTTGGGGAAAAAAAATTAACCATAAGTCATCGACCATTTTCTCAACCAAACCATTGAAAATATGATTAATACACCTACATGGACATATAAATTAGGAAAGATATGAAATTTGTGTCATTGTATAAGGGTATTACACTAACTGTACAAGAGTATTATACTAACTGTACAAAGGAAATGTACTAAGTGTACAAGGGTGTACAAGGCTTCTAATAGGTTTTGTACGATTTTTAAACAACTTGAGTTTGACATTAAGATGATTATTGATAGTTTTTTTTTTTTTTTTTTTTTATTTACCAAACTATGTCATTGAGACATTCCCTACAAATATTAACACATAGGAAATAAAATTAAAATCAATCATGTTTGAATTATTCATCATAAGTAAACTAAATGAAATATATATTTTTACTATTATGCCTTTATAAATATAATTTCATTGTTATCAATAGAGATTAAAAAAAAAAATCATATTTAAATGGAATTAAAAATAAAAAAAAATTATTTTTATGACATTTTTATTTTTTAAAACCATTAATTTAAATTATGAAATTAGTTTTGAAGTTAAAAATATTTGTTGTAATTATAGTTTTGAAGATTTCATGATTATTATCTTATTACTTTGAAAATATTGCTTTAATAAGAAAGTATTTATTTTAATGGTTTTAAATATTTAAATCTTTATTCAAAAATATTTAGGATTGGTGTGGAGAGCAATTAAGTAATTTTGGAATTGAGAAGTTTTGAATATTTTGAAGACCTTAATTCGGCCAATTACCCTATTTACACTTTCAAAATTATTGGAAGGTTGGTAAATTAGTCTTAGAAATATTGTCTTCTTGATTAATATTATATATATACAAATATTCATGTGAGTGTTTACATTATTTACGAAAAAATAATAAACACCATGTGTTTAATTTGCAAGTTAGAAAAAAAAAATTAATAATATTTTATGAGGTATTTAAAAAGTATTTATTATATGTTCTATAAATTTGAAAAAATATAATATTTGATGATATCTAATTTACAAGTTAGAACAAACAAATAATACTAATATTTTATGAGGTGTTTAAAAATTATTTAATATATATGAGAAATAATATAAGTTTGAAATAAAGAATAATATTTATTATATATTATGTATGTTTTCAATATATTTAAAAAATATTTATTATATATTATGTAAGTTTGAAAAAAAGAATAATATTTGATGAGGTATTTAAAAGTTATTCACTTCAAAAATACATTTGGTAATAATAATTTTTAACTATCTTTAATATTTGATGAAGAAAAATTATTCAAGTTGGTTCTACTATTAAATAGGTGAGACAAGGGCAAAATAGTCAAAGAGAGAAAGAGAAAGGTGAGGTGATTTGTTAATTTTTTCATTTAATAGTTAAGGGTATTTTAGGGATTTTTTAAAGACAATATCCTTATTCTCAATTTCTACTCTTTCATTGAGTGTTGGACTTAAATATGGAACTTATATGGACCATACCTTAATTTTTGGGCCTAGCTGGGCCCAAAACACAATTTTCCCTTAATTTTATATAGTTTTATGACATGTTAGTTTTTACTTCAACTAATATCCCACATAAACTAATATGGTTGACTACTGTTAGCTTATTTATGGGTCACTTTTAACAGTTGGAGTATTAAAACAACAGTTAAGTTACCTTAATCCCTCTTGAGGTTTGGACTTATTACTTAGTATCTAATCATAAATATTTTTGTAAAATTAATTAAAAAATTATGTATTTAATTATTTAATTTATATATGAAAGTAAAAAATAAATGAAATAAGATTTAGCAAAAATAAAAAATAATTTATTAACTTTAAATCTTTATTTTTATTTTTATTTTAGTTCATTTTTTCTTCTTATTTTTCTTTCCCTCACGGTTGCTCTTAAATTTTTAAAAAATCAAACATTAGGGTTAAGAAAAAAGGGAAGAGGGAAAAAAAAAACATTCTCCAATCCTAGTTATTCAAAGTATATGAATTACTATGATTGGACCACTTCCATAATTTCTTTTCAAGAAATCAATGAAAATTACTTTGACATTATGTGTGGAGTACCTAACTTTGGAGTTGCTAAATCAATAAAAATTACTTTGGCTATTTGAAAACTTTTCTAGAGTCGTCACTATGGTAAAAAACTAAGGGTACGAATAGGTTGCAAAGGTGACAATAACAAACTATGGACAATTTATCATTAAAGTGTTTGTATTATTAAAGTGTTAATAGTTAACAAAGAGCATGAATAGGTCACAATTGTATTAGCAACAAACCATGGAAATAACCAATAAGTCTTTGGTGAGATGAAAAGCAAAGTGGACTGGCTTTTCAACAATCAAAAGTCAGCCATGGACCAAGGAAATACAACCAACCAGGTACTGATCATGTTGGTCTTGAATGGTGAAAAATGGGTATTGCTTAAGTACCACTTGAATAATAAACGAAAATCTAATAGAGAACACTCAGAGGGGGGGTTAAATGGGCAATTTGAAAATTTAATCAATATTTATAAATTATAACCAACTTTTTCTTGATCTAATAGATATTAGGGATATCCCAATAACTAAATGGATTATACTTAAAATCTTTATGTATACAAAAATATGATTTTTAACTTTTAGGATATCCAGTTAGGTAGGGATAAAGATAATAAAGTTGTCGATATTTGAAATATAAGTATTGAGATATGTTATATATAATAATAACCACTAGAATAACCAATCGAACAAACTTAATAACAACCCTACAAATCAATCAAAAGATATTCTTGAGAGAAAAGTTAGTGATAACAATAATTGTTTATAGGTATAACAATCATAACCTCCAAGATAACTAACCTAACAACCTCAAAAGTAATCCCAACAAATCAATTAAACTATTCAAATAAAATATCTACAAGAATAAATAGATATATATCTTTTAGGAAAACCTTGCAAGATGTTAGAGATAATCAATTTGACCTATTCTAGACAATTTAAATAGAATATCAAATATAAAAGATATAGACAATGAGACACAAGATTTTTACTAGAAACCATGGAGATAAAAAACCACAAGGTCTAAGACTTACCAATCTAAATTCACTATTCGAAATCAAGTTACACAAATTTACTTGGTCATTTTACCCTAAAAACTTACTTTCTAGCTCCTACAACTTGATTTACGTTCGCAATGCTGCAATTCCTTATTGCTACCTAATAGATCCTTCGACCACTTCAAATAGATTAAGGTTTTCAACCAACAATTCAAAAATCCAAATCCTTGAATGAGATAATGAGAATGGTGTGGCAATTAAGCTTTTTCACAAGAAGTCCCTCTAAAGAATAAGAGGTCTCTCAATAATCTCCAAGATCTCTATAATATTTCTAATCTATGGTCTCTCACCCTCAAAGGGTTACAAGGAAGGTATTTATAGGCAAAAGTCATAAGGATTTTGGTATCTTAAGTTTCTAAATTTGAGTTTAAGTGAAATTCATTCAAAATACGGTTTTAAACTCGGTAGGACCTTCATGATTGCTTGAGCAGACTTGGACTATTGGAGAGCTCCTCTTGAGTGATTCTTACCACTTGAGCAGTTCCTATCGCTTGAGCAGGTTGATCGCTTGAATAGGATTAACTGTTTGAGTGGCCCTTAATTCTTGAAAAATCATTTTAAAAACATTTGAAGTCAAAAAATGATACTGAACCTTTTTATACCTCAAATAAGCCTTATATGCCACAAGCCAAACCTTTTTAAACATACCTGTGACTTCCTGGTTGGATGAACAACAACCCTTGATCTTCAATGGAGAACAAGTCACTATCTAAAAAGACTTCTTTGGTCAAACATTAATTGGAACAAAATTGCTAACTAATAAACAAGAATCAATGTCCTAACAATTGGTATAAACGAATGAATAACCTCAAATTAATAAATAACATTATGAAGCAAAGTGGACCATATCCAACTTAGTAGACAAGAATATGGAGAGAGAAGATATGATTGGGTTGAAAACGATGTTGTTTCACCTAGAGTTGCTAGTGCTTACCTTATTTGGTGGAATGCTTGTTTTTAGGGTTGACGAAGACACCCATTGTTATGACTTTGTTGTGAGAGATACAAAATTTAAATATATATGTACATGTTTTGGTTACCAACTAGTCGTTTTGCAAGTTGGTTTTTTTGTTTAATGGTCCCTTAATGCAACTTGTCTACCATCTTGACCATGTCTTATGGGTAACAATTTCACGAGACTGTGTAGCTCTAAGTCCATGATGATAGTAAATGACAGCTTCCCAGGTCTAGTGATTCATGTCCACAGAGGGGATACAACATATGTCGATGTTCACAATGAAGACGAGTATGGCTTCACTCTTCATTAGAGTTTGACACTTCTCGAACTTTTTCATTGACAAAAAAGATGATGATGATGAATGAATGAATTAATTAATGTTAAGTAAAAAGGTTCATAAGAACTGATGATATGCATAGGCATGGAGTGAAACAACCAAGGAATCCATGGTCAAATAGTCGAATGGTCCAGATCACATCACCTAGTGCCATATTGAACCAAGAACTAACTTCACATATGAAGTCATATTTGGTAAGGATTAGGAAGGAACCTTTTGGTGGCATACCCATACTGATTGGACATGGGCCAATATCCATGGTGCCATTGTTGTTTTGCCTATTGAAGGAACCATGATTATTGGGCTAAGTTTGTCTAGCTTATGAGCCCATGTATTAGTCTACTTTATATTTGGGTATTCTCTAAGCCCAAATATAAATAACATTAAGGCTTTGGTATGATAGGAGAAAGGGTGATTGAGAAAATAAAAGAAATTAGAGTTGCTTTCTGGGCACTATTCTAGGGCTCAAGGGTGAAGTTACAGGTTCTTTAATCAACCTTTTAGGGAAGTCCCTATGGTATGATTTCTTCTTGATCTTTTTTTGTTCATTGTTTCTGAGGTGATGGATTCCCACCTCAAGTATTAAGATATATTTATATAAGTTTTCAAAGTGAAGAAACTATTGAGGACTTGATTATTTGTAGCCTCATTTTATTGAAGTGGAAGAAATTTTCTCTATAGTTTTTTTACCCCCATTTGTAGGGTTTTTCCACATTATATTTGGTTTTTCTTTTTTGGTTGAATGTTCTTGAATTATTATTGTTCATTCTTGTTAGGTTGTTATTATTGCCAAGTGGTGGTTATTATTGTGGAGGAATCTTTTAAACTTGGTGGGTGAATACTTTAAATCTCTCCCTTTAATTTCCCAACAAGTGGTATCAGAGCTTGGTTGTGGGAATTTTTATTCTTGAAAGGGATGAAAATAGAAGGGAACTCAACCTCCATGGTAAAACTTAACAATTCAAATTGGGTTATATGGAAATCCATGGTGGAAGATTTTCTTACCATCAAATATTTGCCAAACACTCATGAGGGTAAAGAAGCCAACCCCAAAGATACTTCTAATTTAGAAAGGAATAAGATGAACAAAAAGGCAATTGCTTACATTAGGTAATGGATTTATACATCCTCACGTCATCATGTGGCAAACGAAACAAATGCATATAATCTATAGAAGAAATTGGAATCGGTATTTGAACAAAAAACTGTTGGGAATAAAATTTTCATGTTAAAGAAGTTAGTGAACATGAAGTTAAAGGAAGGAACACTAATGATAGATCAATTGCATGCTTTTCAGAGCATTGTTAATCAGTTGAATGCTATGAAAATGGTTATGGGTGATGAGATGCAAGCACTCTCATTGCTTTGTTCACTGCTAGACAGTTGAAAAACTTTTTTTGTGACTATTAGTAATTTTGTTCCAAATGGTGCATTATTTATGGAGCTTGTAAAGGGAAATTTTTTCAATGAAGAGACACGAAGGAAAGCTTATAAGACAAAAAATGCACAAGCTCTCATCATAGAAAGCAGAGGAAGAAACAAGAATAAAGGACTAAAATACCATGATAAGTCCAAGGGAAGGTCCTAGTTCAGAGATAAAATAAAATGTTTCCGTTATGGAAAAGATAGGCATATGAAATGAATTGTTGCATTTGGAAAAAGGAACAAAATAAGAAGAATTAAAAAAATAATAATAAAAGATGATAAGAATACAATAACCTTTATATCTAATAACGATGAAGTTTTAGTGCTCTCAGATGAGTGTTTGCATGTAGATGAGCAAGGAGTTAAGTGGATTGTAGACATTGTAGCCTCTTACCATGCTACTCCTCACTTGGAGTTGTTTTCTGATGATAGAGTTGGAGACTTTGGCACAGTCAAGATGAGAAACTTTAGTCACTCCAAGATTGTAAGGATGGGTGATGTTTACTTTGAAACCAATATAGGGTGTAAATTGACATTGAAAGATGTAAGGCATGTTCTAGATTTACACCTTAATTTGATGTCAAATTTTGCCTTGGATAAGTAAAGTTATGAAAGCCACTTTGGCAAAGACAAATGGAAGCTCACTAAGGGCTCATTAGTTGTTGTAAAAGGAGAAGTATGCTGCACTTTGTACAAGAACCAAGGAAAAGTTTGTATTGATGAGTTATATGTTGTAGAGGGTACTTCCTTAGAGTTGTGGCATAAAAGATTGAGGCATATGAGTGAGCAGATGCTCTTACATCCCGAAGACGATGAAGTTTGGCTCAATATTTGAATCACCAACTTTTGCAAATGTGGTGCACTATATCCATGTAGCCTCCACCATTCATCTAGTTACCATTTTCACATTAAAAATAAGGAAAAAAAAGCATTATAAATTTTAAAAATATAATAATCTATATTTTAAACTTAAAGCACACTAGTAAATATTAAATAGTAAGTAAATAACTAAAAAAAAGAGAAAACACTAATAAATTATCTTTTACCAAGTTGAAGTACTTCACATGAAGAATAAGCAAGATCTCTTCCAAAACTTTCTAATCGATCATGAAACAACTTCAATTCACGCATCGTTTCATGCTTTCTTTTCATAAATTTCTGATTGATAACATCCATGACACCTCCAAGAACTTTCGGCTTGTTACAAAAATTTTCCTAATCATATTGGAAACATGGATTCGAGTAATAAGCTATTGAATGAATGTTTTTCTTTAGTTGTTCATCCCAACATTGCTTTATGATTTGTGTATAAGGCTTGTATATTCTTTTGTTGTAGTTAAATAATTTCTTGATGCCCAAACAAGCCTTATACATGCCTTCATACACATATCTCATCAAATGCCTTTCATCACAATCAACAATACACAATAAGCGCACAAGTGGAGCCATGAGTTTCACAACTATCAAACAATTATTCCAAAATATGATATCTAAGATGATAGAAACTGCAACTTTGCTTTATTATGCCTTGAATATCTAGAGTCCAAAAAAACTTGCAACTCATGTTTATGATCATGAAGACTCTTTAGTGTAATGAATGTAGTAGCAAAGCGAGTTACACTAAGTCAGAGAATCTCTGTTAATCGTTTTCTTTTTCTCAATCAACCTAACAAAGAAACATGATTATGCACAAAATTGTCACTTTGATGCACATCTTACAAGTTCACCAACATGGTCCATCTTATCAATATCCTTAAAGATCAAATTAAGATAATGAGCTACACAAGGTGACTAATTGATGTGTTTATACTTTTGAGAAATCAATCTCCTTGTGGCCACATAATTTGTTGCATTATCGGTCTTACATGAACTACATTGAGTGGATCCACCCATTCAATTACCCTATCCAATAGTAGAAACAAGTTAGTTGCATTATTCACAATACCTATAGCATCATTAGATTTAACAAATGATATTTCTTGAGGATAATAAAAAAGGAAGTTAATAAGTGTTCTTTGTCTATTATTTGTCCAACCATCACCTACTATTGTGTACCCAACTTTTGCCCAAATTTCATGATAAGAGTTCACAATTAATTGAACTTCCTTTTTAGCATCCTTTAAAAGATTAACCCACAATTGATTGTAAGTTGGACCCTTATATCTAAGACTAATTGCAAATATAGCATTCAACATTGGCTTGAAGTAGAAGCAATTCACAACATTAGTATGAATGCATGCATCATAAAAGAATCTCCTAATGACTATATCTGCTCTCCAAATAGCTTCTTTCCTAACTAATACACTCTTAATGGAAGGTTGAGCTCCTTGAGTAGTTCTTGGTGCAAAATACTTATCCATTGTTGATTTTTTTTCTTTTTCCACTACTAGTTGCTATAGGATTTTGTATTTCTTAAACCTTTTCTTCAAATTCTGGCATATCCCCTTCAAATTGTGACACATTAGGACCGTAATAAGCTTCTTGGGTTACTTTCTTGGATTTCACAAACTCCTACAAAGAATTTTTCATTCAAAATCTAACATAAGGAGAAAATTGATTTACATGGTCCAATATCCTCTATTACTCCAACAAGGTATTGTTTCATTCTATGAATTCTCTCACCTTTTGCAACTTTTTAACAATACAAACAAATGAGAGTTTTCCTTCTATTTGCATATCTTTCTTCATAAATATGCTCCCATACAGGGTTGGTCTTGCCTCTACTTGTTTGTGAATTTGCAATTGAATCTTAACTAGAGGATGACTCTACTTGTTTGTGAATTTGCAATTGAATCTTAACTAGAGGATGAGGTCAAGTTTGATTTCATTTTTTATTTTTCCTATTAAATTGTAAACAAAAATAACAATTTTAATCATTATTCATTAATAAAAAATATGTCATTAACCACCATATTAATTTAAAGAATCAAACCATCAACAATTTAAAAAATTGAAGAATTAAAGATCTGAAATTTATTATAGAAATTTCTTTCAAAATAAGAAATTTACTTTCAAATAAAAATTTTATTTAAAATTTTAAAATAAGAATTTTATTTAAAAATCCAAAAATTTAAATTTATTTAAAATTATTTAAAAACAGGAACACAATGTTTGATTCATTGATTGTTTCCAAAAATTTATTTTAATTCCTAATGTTTTAATGTTTTTATTCATTTATTTAAACTCAAATAAAAAATTTTAAAAATCAATATAAAATTAAAGTAAATAAAATTAAATAAAAGTAAACAAAAATATAAAATCTAAGCAAATGATTCAAATGAAATTTCAATGAATATTCAATATATGCAATAAAATATTAAATATGAAAAAAAAAATTGCAAGATTCCAAACTATGCAACTCACAGTAGGAGATTTGGAGGACTGTCGGTGTCCAAGTTAGTATTTAGCGACGGCAGCTTCGACGTGCTGTCGCTGGTGATGTGTAGGGTGGAGAGGGAGTAAGGGTAACAACTATTTGGGTTAGGGTTGTTGGGAAGAAGGGAGGAGGGTAAAAGGGAGCTTATATACAAACCAAAAGGGTGTTGTACCAAAATGACGTTGTTTTGATGGCAATAATAATAATAATAATAATAATAATAATAATTGTGAACCATTTGGTTAAGGGAAAACCAACTGGTTCAACCCTTGGACGGTTTGAGGCCGATCCAACCCTTGGACGGTTCAAATTATTGAACTGAACTAGAACGGTGACCAGCTAATGGTCGAACCAACTGATCTGATCCGGTTTTTAAGACCATGGGATAAGGTGCAATGAGTAGAAACAATCCTCATTACATGACTCATAAATAGCACTATTTTTAAAACTAACACATTAGCCAAGATACTTTTGTCCAAACAACTTTAAACTTAAACAATTTAAACAAGAATTAAATTTTAATATCTAAACAATGTCCAAAATAAAGTTTGAACTAAAATCCTAATAAAGAAAATTCCCTAGCCTGGCCATCACTCATTGCTCGAACTGAGAGTACCTGAAAAATTGTCAATGAAGGGGAATGAGGTCAAACCCAAATATAGAATATTAATACGATTTTATGAATTAAATATTTTTTTAATTATAATTACAAATAGGCATAATAATGTATAATTTTTTTCATAAAAATTTTGAGTTCAAACATGCTTATACATTCATAACTTTTCCAACTAAACATTCTCATATCTATTTCAAAACGATTTCATATCAAATTCAAATCGAATACATTCAAAATATTCTTACTTTGGTTATCGAATAACAAATGATACCCGATTAGGGGGGACTTTACAAATGAGTGGTTAGCCTTAATTTTGTTCATTTTAAGATAAATGAAACCAAAGATCAACAATTATAACCTGTTGACTAGGGCATAAAGTCAACTATTATAACTCGTTGATTAGGGCCGAAAATATCAACAATTATAATATGTTGTTAGGGTCATATAAACTAGAGACAAACACTTTATTTCATTAATTTAAACTTACAAAACAAAACATCATATCTCCATAATTTTCATTTTTTTTATAAACAAAGAAAATGCTCAAACATATTTTTCTTGCAAAATATATATTTGATCCATGCATAGAAATAAAAATAAATTTTTTCATAATTCAAAATAATGTATAAAAAGAAATATTTTATTTTACAAAATTTGTATTAATTTCTCTTACCTTGAAGAAGTACTCAAAATCTTGAAAAAATTAGTTTGAAGAGTTTGCTCCTCACCTAACATAATATCATATAAAACTATTACTATTAATTATTTATCTAAAAGTATAAAGTTGATAATCCTAAAAATATTTTATTTAGTATTGGTAATCCTAATTAATTTCCTATGTTAATATTATTATCACTACTAATATTATTTTCAACTTCATAAACAATAATAATTTAAATGAGTGAATTTATAAATTTTTATATAACTCATATTCCTACCAAATTCTATCGTAATAATTTATTTCTCTTTTAGCTTATTTAATTAAACTAGATTCCTCCAAAATATTTTATTCATATTATACCCTTTTTTTTATCACTTTTTTCCTTATCAAGAATAGTTCATACTATTCTTTTTTATTTACGGTCCCATATAAAAATACCTTAAAAATAAATTATTATTTTAATTTTTATTCACTATGTGCATTTCCATGGGAATTGGCATCTCTTCTCCATAACCCTACTTTAGTTTTCTTTATTATTATCTTATTCTCCTTTTTCTTTTCAACAACTCCACATCAACTCCAACCATTATTATTTATTATTATTATTATTATTATTATTATTTTCAATGCACTACAACACCCTAACCAATTTCTCCACGAAGCCATTATTATAAAAATGGAATAAAAGTATTATATATATTAATTAGTTTGATAAGTCACTATCAATTATAATGGAATAAAAGCATTTATGAGCCTTGATAGAATTACGAGTGTATAACATTTCCATATCTGTCTATGATAACAAAATCTTACTTATGTTTTGAAGTGACCTCAAGACTTTTGCCAATTTCACTCAAAGTTAAATATATTTTATTATTTTCTTCTTTTGTTGGGTATTAAGATATGGACAATTCAACTGTTGCCACCCACACTTAGAAAGGTGATTAGGATAACGTGTCTACACGTGTTTTTATAGAAAAACATTAGTTAATTTATTTATTGTAATATTGATTATTTTATTAATGTATTTAAATTTCTGAGTTTTATGACAGTGTAGGCTGATTTTGTATAGGATTTGTTTAGAAACTATTTTTTAAAATAATTTTTTATTTTTTAAAATAAAAAATATAAAAAATATGTTTGATAACTAAATTTTTTTTTTTTTTTTTTCGATTGTAAAAACTGAAAATATGGTATTTTTAAGAGAACATCTATTAATTATTTTTTATTATTTTCACTTATTTTCTTAGGATTATTTTAATAAATAATTATAAAAATATGTAAAATAATTAAAAATAAAATATTAGATATAAAAATTATTTTTAAAATATATTATAAAAAATTAAAAATAAGTTAAAAACATTTCAAGTTCCAAAAAAAAAAATTATTTTATAAAAAACTAGATAACAATTTAAAAAAACGATTTTAAAAACTACTTTTCGAAAAGAGTAACGAGTTAGCGTTTTAATTATTTTTTGGATTATTTTATTTGTTTCTACTCGGAAATTTCGGTTGCTTGCCATTCAAAAAAGTGGGCCTCGCAAAATTTGCTGAGACGCCCATTGAAAGGTAGCTAGATTTGATTAGCTCTTTTTTGTTTGACTAACTAGATGTCGTATAGCTAGAAAATTATGAAATTTTAATAAAATATTATAAAATGAAAAATCACAAAGAAAGAGGACCACTGACAACTTCCAATTGTGTAGGGGACCCGCTTGATTATACATCTGGCTGGGGTATTGCATGCTTGGGTTAATAGAGTCTCCCATCCAACTTTGTAACAACCAGAAGTCAGCACAAAAAGATTAATGGATATAATCCTCGGGAAATGTAAATAAATAATAATTAATTGCTGAAACTTTCCCATACCAGTGCTAATTTGGGGACTTCAACTAATTCACTTTAAACCAATAGGTCATCGCGATCCCCATTCCCATCCCCATCCCCTTCTGATATGACCATGTCCATGACCCACTAGTAGGATCACTACTTTTCATTATAAATAGTTAAATATTATGCTCAGCTTCAGAGGGAAAACAAGCTCAGAAATGAAAGGATCAAGAAGCAAATAGTTTAATGTTTGAATTTAAAGGAAGATGAAGAGTAAAGAAATGATGGGGGTGAAGAAGATGAGGTTTTTATTAGAGGTGCTAGTGCCTGCGCTTTTGACTGGAATGTTAGCTTCCATGGCTGAAGGGCGCACCCATTACTATGATTTTGTTGAGTTCTATTTTAGCACCTTCTTCATTCAACCCGCGTACCCATGCAGAATATAAGATTTTTTATTGTTTTATTTTATTTTATTTTTTTCTGGGTATTCCGATGTTTTGCAGGTGAAAGAGACTAATTTCACGAGGCTGTGCAGCACAAAGACCATGACAACAGTAAATGACAGCTTTTCAGGGCCGGTGATTCGTATTCACAGAGGCGACCTGTTGTATGTGAACGTTCACAATCAAGACGATTTAGGTGGCACTATCCATTGTTGAGAAGGTCAATGACATCTGACTTTCCATTAACAAAAATATCCAGTCATTCATTAACAAATATATTGTATTAATTGTATATTTAATTAGTTGCCTTTTATACTTAGACTACCAAGAATAGATTAGCATGATTAATATGATTGTAGGAAATCTCTTATATAAAGTTACATCTCGTGATTCAATAGAATTCATCCAATAAGGAAAATATTCTTTTCCCTTTCTTTTACCTCCATTGGTACGGATCTTGTGATCATAAGATTAATTATGAGAATGTTGTGATGCAGGCATGGAGTGAAGCAAACAAGGAATCCATGGTCAGATGGTCCAGACCACATAACTCAATGCAGGATTCAGCCAGGAACAAACTTCACATTCAAGGTGATATTTGGTGAAGATCAGGAAGGAACCCTTTGGTGGCATGCCCATAGTGACTGGACAATGGCCACTGTTCATGGTACCATTGTTATCAGGGTCATGCTTTGGTACCGAAAAGGATATTTCGGTGCCATATCTCCAATCTTGCACCAATGGCATTTTGCCACATGTAAGGGTTTGTGAATAAAAAAGAAAAAAAAAAAACTTCCTATGTGGGTTACCAACCGGTCAACTCCTAGGCCTAAAAAAAAAAAATAATCCAATGCAATACAAAAGTTTTAATGCTTTACAACATCAAATTATATAATTTGATGAATTATTTTATAAAAATTGAAAAATATTGAATAATTTGTAAAAATACAAATTTTGCTACAAAAAGAAATTAGAATTTATTTTATTTTAAAATATAAAGTGATAAACTGAGGAGGTGAAGGAAAAAAAATTTAAAATAAACTAAATATTGTAAAAAAAAATAATTCGATAACATAATTTATAAATTGAGAGTTAGTTAATTTATTTTATTTTCAATTGAAATGATTTGTGGAAAAAATTGGATGAATATTGAAAATGCAAAAAGTAATATAATTGGTTTATGAAGTAAAAAATAAAATAATTGAATAATTTCAATGAATTGCAAGTCTAATTAGACTTCTATAAAAAAAATGGAAAAATTTTTGAAAAAAATTTAAATTAAGTATATATTGCTCAAACATTAAGATAGTTATGTACTCAACATTAATTTAAAACTGTATTAATAAAATAATTATTATAATTTAAATTTAATTACATAAAATATTGGTTGAAATATTGAAAATTCAAAAAATATATATAATTAGTAACAATATGGATTTTCACACTCCTCACTAAATTTTTTGTCATTTTGATTTTTCCAAAATTTTTAAAAGTTAAAAGAAGTAGAAAATAGACAATCCTCACATTTTTATCCCCCATACTAATTATTTAGTATTTTTGGATTATGATTTTTTTTGCAGCCATTAAACACCCCCTAAGTGTAATGAACCTATTTAAACAATATTCAAGTCATATGACGTCAAAAAAAACTTTAATAACTTTAAAAAAAAAAATTGGAGATCATTTGAACACCCCTTAAATGTAATGAACATATTTAAACAATATCCAAATCATATGAAGTCCTAAATTTTTTTGAAAAGTTCAAAGAAGTGGAGAATGGGGAGGGTACGAAGAATGTGAGGAATCCTCACATTTTTCGTATCCTTGGTAATTTTTTAGTATTTTTGGATTTTGGTTTTTTCAAGTATAATTTGAATAGCCCCTAAGTGTAATGATCCTATTTCAACATTATCCAAGTCATATGAAGTCCCAAAATTTTTTAAAAAGTTCAAAAAAGTGGAGTATGAAGAGGGTACGAAGAATGTGAGATGAGGATTCCTCACATTCTTCATACCCTTGGTAATTTTTTAGTATTTTTGAACTTTGATTTTTCCAGGCATCATTTGAACACCTCCTAAGTGCAATAAATTTATTTAAGCAATATCCAAGTCATATGAAGTGCCAAATTTTTTTGAAAAGTTCAAAGAAATGGAAAATGAGAAGGGTACGAAGAATGTGAGGAATCCTCACATTCTTCATACCCTTGCTAATTATTTAGTATTTTTGGATTTCTATTTTTTCGAACAACATTTGAACACCCCTTAAGTATAATGAACCTATTTAAACAATATCCAAACCATATGAAGTGTGAAAAATTTTTTTAAAGTTCAAAGAAGTGGAGAATGGGAATGGTACGAAGAATGTGAGGATTCATCACATTCTTCATACCTTTGGTAATTTTTTAGTATTTTTGGATTTTGATTTTTCCGAGCGTAATTTGAACACCCTCTAAGCGTAATGATCCTATTTCAACATTATCCAAGTCATATGAAGTCCCAAATATTTTTGAAAAGTTCAAAGAAGTGGAGTATGGAGATCCTCACATTCTTCGTACCCTTGGTAATTTTTTAATATTTTTGAACTTTGATTTTTCCGGGCATCATTTGAACACTTCCTAAGTGCAATGAACCTATTTAAACAATATCCAAGTCATATGAAGTGCCAAAAAATTTTAAAAAATTCAAAGAAGTGGAAAATGGGAAGGATATGAAGAATCCTCACATTCTTCGTATCCTTGCTAATTATTTAGTATTTTTGGATTTCTATTTTTTTGGACAACATTTGAACACCCCTTAAGTGTAATAAACCTGTTTAAATAATATCCAAGCCATATGAAGTGTGAAAAAAATTTTCAAAGTTCAAAGAAGTGGAGAATGGGAATGGTACGAAGAATGTGAAGATTCATCACATTTTTCGTACCTTTGGTAATTTTTTAGTATTTTTGGATTTGATTTTTTTCGTGAATCATTGGAACACCCCCTAAGTGTAATGAGTCTATTTAAAAAATATCCAAGCCATATGAAGTCCCAAAAAAGTTTGAAAAATTCAAAGAAGTGGAGACTGGGGCGGTTATGAAGATAATTTTTTAGTATTTTTGGATTTTGATTTTTCTGTGAATCATTGGAACACCCCCTAAGTGTAATGAGCCTATTTAAACAATATCCATGCCATATGAAGTTCCAATTTTTTTTTGAAAAGTTCAAAGAAGTGGAGAATGTGGAGGGTGCGAAGAATGTGAGGATTTCTCACATTCTTCGTACCCTTGGTAATTTTTTAGTATTTTTGAATTTTAATTTTTCCGAGCATCATTTGACCACCTTCTAAGTGCAATGAACCTATTTAAACAATATCCAAGTCATATGAAATGCCAAAAATTTTTTGAAAAGTTCAAAGAAATGGAAAATGGGAAGGGTACGAAGAATGTGTTCCTCACATTCTTTGTACCCTTGGTAATTTTTTAGAATTTTTGGACTTTGATTTTTTTGGGCAACATTTGAACACCCCTTAAGTGTAATGAACCTATTTAAACAATAACCAAGTCATATGAAATGCCAAAAATTTTTGAAAAAGTTCAAAGAAATGAAAAATGGGAAGGATACGAAGAATGAGAGGAATCCTCACATTCTTTGTACCCTTGGTAATTTTTTAGTATTTTTGGACTTTGATTTTTTCAGGTAACATTTGAACACCCCTTAAGTGTAATGAACCTATTTAAACAATATCCAAGCCATATGAAGTGCCAATTTTTTTTAAAAAAAGTTCAAAGAAGTGGAGAATGGGAAGGGTACAAATATTGTGAGGATTTCTCACATTCTTCGTACCCTTAGTAATTTCTTAGTATTTTTGGATTTTGAATTTTTTTTGGGAATCATTTCAACACCTCCTAAGTGTAATGAACATATTTAAACAATATCCAAGTCATATGAAGTCTAAAAAATTTTTCAAAGTTCAAAGAAGTGGAGAATGGGGAGGGTACGAAGAGGATTCTTCACATTCTTTGTAGTCTTGCTAATTATTTAGTATTTTTGGATTTTGATTTTTTTGGGCAATATTTGAATATCCCTTAAGTGTAATGAGCCTATTTAAACAATATCCAAGCCATATGAAGTGCCAAAAATTTTTGAAAAGTTCAAAGTGGAGAATGGGAAGGGTACGAAGAATGTGGGGAATCCTCATATTCTTCGTATATTTGCTAATTTTGTAGTATTTTTGGATTTTTATTTTTTTGGGCATCCGTTGAATACTCTCTAAGTGTAATGAACCTCTATAAATAATATCCAAGCATATGAAGTCCCATTTTAAAAAAAAAAAATTGTAGGATTTGGAGAATGGGGAGAGTACGAGGAATGTGAGGATTCCTCATATTCTTTGTACCCTTACTAACTTTTTAAAATTTTTGGATTTTGATTTTTCCAGACATCATTTGAACACACTCTAATTGTAATGAACCTATTTACACAATATGTAAGTCATATGAACTCCCAAAAAAATGTTTAAACTTCAAAGAAGTGGAGAATTGGGAGGGTACAAAGAATGTGAAGATTCCTCACATTTTTTGTACCCTTGGTAATTTTTTAGTATTTTTAGATTTTGATTTTTCTTGGCACCCATTGAACACCCCCTAAGTGTGATGAACCTATCTAAACAATATCCAAGCCATATAAAGTTGGAAAAAATTTTAAAAAGTTCAAAGAAGTGGGGTTTGGGATTTGGCTCAACATTAACCAGTCAACTGCTAAACTTCAATTAGTTGGATCATTTTCTCTACTGCCAGCCACTACGAATTTTACTAGGGAAGCATCAAAAGTGGCAGTGGCTAGCGGCAGCAAAAAAATTGCAACTGCTTCATTTAAAGGTCGATCGGTAAACCAATATGTTGTTAATGTAATTTTAGATTTTTAGTCGGTGGTTCTGACATGAAAATGGTATTGCCTAATTATGACATAGATCACTTGAACAAAACCATTATCAATTATTAGCATTCATTGGGTGACAGCTTCACCAAATGAGGTTCATCTTAGATTTCAAACCCCTATAATTGGTCTACCATTTCTATGTTTTTTGTGTGCTAATGAACAAGTTTGAGAAAATAAATTAAATTTATCGTATATATTGCTAATCATATCAACGCATTGAAGTATAGAACAACTCTCCTCAAATTTCAAGGGCCTAAATTTCAAGCCTAACTAACATATATTGATACTAAATATGTCAAGCACCATACCTCAAGTAATGTCTTACTGTTGAATTGATACTCACCAAACCTCTTGCTCTACCCAAAAGGTATCTTGAGTAATTTTCTAGTTTACACAACAATCTCATAGTTGAATACCATTGAATTCCCAAGGTTTAAAGAATGAATTATAGCACCAAAATATGTTGATAGTTAAGTTAACGACTTTTAGTGATAGTAGCACCCTAATGGTTATCAAGTCAACTATCAGGAATATTCCCCAATTTTTCTAAGAATATTATTCACCTCGCTTAATGTTCTGGAAACAATTGTAACCTCTAACAAGGCATTTTTCCCCTCATGTAGAAGAACAAATGTGCATAAATAAGCTTCATAAGATACTTGCCAAAGTGATATTATGGCATATATAACCTTCATAAGACACTGACCACTTCAATAGATTGAAAAGACTGTTATCTTTACGTGTTAATATCAAATAAAAACTTCAAAAACCAACTGCTTAAAGTTAACATATTTATGATAAACCAAACTTAGTTAACAAAAAGGAGTTCCTCAGTATAATTGGAACAAAAACCAGATGATTTCATTATTTTTTTTCTTTTTTTTAATTTATTATTTTTTATATAAACAATAAGAACATCTATTAAAGAGTGACAAACAAAGGGCAACACCTTATGCATACAGGTAGTTTACAAAAAGCTTCCAAAACAAGCAGTTCCTCACTAATAGGCATATACATAAATCAGTCTTCAGAAAAATGAAACTATCTATAATTAAAGCTATCTAAGAAATCCATAGTTAAGGCTGCAAATGGAGTAACAGTGGTAAATGGGAAATTGAAATGTAATTTAATATTCCTTAATTTGAATTTAATGGATTAACAGTAGTAAATTGATTGATTATATGAATTTCAAACTAAAGTCTCATATTTGAAAATAAATAATTAGTTATAATTATTTAATGGAAAATCCAAATGTTATTCAATATCCCCTATTTTCTATTTAATTCATATAAAATGATTAATTAATTCATTTATATTTATTTTGAACATAATTAATGGAAGATGCCGTAAAATTTATTCAATTATGTGAATTTTGAACTACAATTCTTAATAGGAAAATTTTAATTTGGAATCATGTTTTCCCTTTATTCCCTTAATTTCCTATCTATGTAAGTGCAGAACCACCAGTGTTTGTCGGTAGAGGAAGTTCCTCAACCGGTAGACAAAATTTCTCACCCGTTAGGCACTGCAAGTTTGAAAATGGTAGGATTCATATCATACAGGTCGACCGGTAATGAAGTGGTTGAGTTTATGCAATCAACCGATACACACTGCCAGTTTTTTGGGTCATCATATCATCTCTGCAGCCAAATACCCATCTTGAAACCTATTTTTCTTATCTCAAGTTTCATTTTGAAAAATGCATATCATGTTGGTCTTTTATGCATTGAACTGTTTTTTTTTTTTTTTTTTTATAGACTCTATGCATTAAACTGTTGCCCCACCATAACCATAAAATCAAGACCAAAAAAATCAATAACCATAAAAACTGAGCCCAATAATCTCCAAACACAACGAATTCTAAATTGTTTAAGAATATGAAGAAAAAAAATAATCCATAAACAAATCAAAACAAAATATAAAAAAATGATATTTCTTGCTTGATCAACTCTGGAATTGGATGATGAAAGTGGTTGAAGACGACAAGGATTTGGGTTGAGAGTGAGACGAGCATGAACAATTGGAACAACTCTTTCTTGCCAAAGAATGGATCAAATGGCTACGACATGGTGAGACGTGGTCAAAGGTTTTTGATATCTTCCATGATGGTAAGACGATGAATCTGATGAGAAAAAATGGAAGAAGATGGACAAAATGAAGTCATACGAGAGAAAAAACGAAGGAAGAAAGACAAATGAAGAAGAGAGAATTGGAGAACTAGTTACTCCCTTAACAAGTTATCTTGTTTTTTTTTAAAAAAAAAATTAAAATGGATGGCCAAGATCTAATCTTGGACATCTAACGAATGAAAAAAGTTTTGGTACAGTACCTCATTCGGTACTGTAAAATTTTCCTTATCAGAAACTCATGGGTGCATGAATCAATCAAAATAGGGTATACCCAATAAGCAATATAGCAGTATCCACTACCTATTGAATGAGTTCATAATCAAACCTTTGCAAAATGAGATCAAGCAAATTCAAGGAGAGAAATGGCCACAGTTGTTCATATTCCCATGCTCATCTTGCTTCTACATACTTCCTTATGGATTTTTGAAAGATAGCTATTTGTGAAGTTATGTTCAATTTGCATCCATCTAGCTTGATCCAGAATGAGTTTTGATGTTTGCAGTGGGAGTTTTGAAAGAAATAGTTGAACAATTGGGCAAGAAGGATTGGAAATTTGAACTAAACCCTTGTGATGGGAATTCCAACTGGAACACACTAGGCACGAGATCAAATCCATTCTATAACAATACAATCACCTGCAATTGCTTTTTCCCTAATGGTGAATGCCATGTTGATAGCATGTATGTTTCATTTCCTTATTGCTATTTAAATGTATCCTTTTCTTTACTTGTTCAAACTTATATATGAAGTTGAACAGTCAAACTGCATTGGAATATTCATCCAGAAATATCCTTAACACCTTATACAAAAGGAACACCTATTTACATGAGGAAATATTAAAATACGAACTCTCTTTTATAATGTCCTCTATCACAAGGAATTATAAAGAAATTAAGATTGAACACAAATAAAAAATTGAGATACTTCCTAACAAGGCCTCAGCCTCAGGATCTTGCATAGACCTTTGCGTAGGGCTCAACACTGCTTAGGCTGATTCTCTTGCCTCATGCCTAAGTCTCTTCCAATTCCTATTCACCTGTTGCTTTGAAAAAAGTGGAACTTCACTCACCCTTACAACTTTGAATCTATCAGCAATAATGAACAAACTTCGAAGGATTATAGGTGGTAAAATGGGTCATGTGGCTGCAGCCACAACACCACCACAACCTATGTGGGAGCACCATAAATCACCAACACACTATGGATGCCATACCCACTTGGAATGTTTGAAAACTAATGAACTTAATGAATGACAAGTGGTAGGATATGTGTTCTAGAAGTTAAGGGGGGCTCAAGACATGGCTCCCTTATAAGTTTTGTAATTACTGAAATAGGTAATTTGCTTGAGGCCCCTAAAGAAGCCTCTTGTTCCAGAGAAAAGAATAGGACAAAGCAAGAACATGCATAAGTGATGATTGGCATATTTAATTCTAGATCATCTCTTGATCCTAGAAAGCCAATGGAAACAAGAAGCATTTTAGGATTGTGATGCCTAACCTAAATGAAATGGTATGGTAAAGTTGACAAGTGATGCATGTTCTTTATGGTCAATTAGGACTATGTTTCTAAGTATGACTCACATTTTTTAGGAGAACTTAGTTGTGCGTGTGTGGGGTGGGGGTTTGAGGTTTTGATATGTATAAGAACATATCCATAAAAGATAGAAATTAACTATGACTAATTTCTATTTTACCTCTCTAGGTTTTGAACAATAAGTGTCTAAAGTAATTGCTTAGCAAGCCAATGATACATGTTGGCAAGGTTGCTCAAACATTCCTACCGTAACATATGATATGTGAGACTAGGTAGCTCAAGTTAGGTGTAGGTATGTGCTAAGCAATAGATTAATCTAATAATTAAATATTAGGATGCGGTGACATGGATAACTACTCAAAGTGTCAAATAGTTCACATTGTCCCCTATTTCTACATGAAGGAAATTCTTTTTCTCTTCTTTAAATGCAACCTACCTTGTTAGAAAGGGGTATCTCATTCATTCTCAAACAATCCTATAAAAGAGAAAGAGATTAAGAAACTGATTAGAGGAATAAGAGCGGAGTAAGGAATGAGATAAAGGAGGGCCAAAATGAAAGAGATTAATTTTAGGGAGCAAAAATAAGTTCAAATGCAAGATTTGGCTCACTGCGTGTTTTGTTTCTCTCTTAAACTGAGGTTATAGAATCAAAGCGAGATAAATTTTTTATTTTCCAAGAAGGGCATGTGCCCCCTCTAAGCCCCACTTGAATTCGTCAGTGTAGGGGAACTTATAGTAAATTAGGAATTTGTTCCACTTTTCCTTCACTGAAACACTATTGTTGGATACATGTCTGAAAACAAAATGCTAAATGTATCCAACAATACCCAAACCCGTGCCATGTCAAACATAATTACGTTGCACATTTCAAAGTTTCCATATAAAACAAATGATAATAAAAGAAAAAAATTCTTGACACCATTTGCCTGGTCCTGAGAATCGTATTCCTCATCCTGATTCGAACCAGTAGCTTCTTGGATCCTTCTAATGGATTCAAGATAATTGAGTTTCCTAGCAGCCACATTTATATCCTTTGTTAGCTTCTCAATAAAACCATTTTCCACAAGAAATGCTCTTCTATAGCTGACCAAAAATCACTGGGCTTACTATCATTCAAGTCACTTTGTCCCTGGAACTTGAACATAACAGGTTTTACCTAATCACATGGTCAAAAAAACAAATTTCTAATAACAATAGAACAATCTATGCATGAATCCAATAATTTAACATCTTTGTACATTATATATGAAGCAGCCGATCGGTTAAATGCTACCGGTTGACCCATATTCTCTACCGGCAAACACTGCCATTTCTTTTGATGAAGCACCAAAAGGGTCAGTGTCTACCGGTAGCAAAAATATTGCAACCGCTTCATATGGTGGTCGACTGGTACACTATTATCCTTTTTTCGTCATTAAGGTTTGTGATCTGGTGATTCATTCAGTAATGCATAAATCTTACACAACATTTCACTAACAACTAATGATACCTCTAGACGTTTCTAACATTCATTGGTTTCACTTCATTTTGAATTGTGTCCTATGTATCTTGAATAATGGAGAATGGAATGAAGGATTAGATAATGCATAAATCTTATATACATAAATCATGAACTTGATCTATTTCCATGCTTAGATCGTTTCTACATTTATCAAAATAAGCTAGGTCACTTTTTTGCTCCTTTTTATGAGTACTACATAATTAGAGAAGGTGACGAAGTACTTTGAGTAATACACATAGTGATACGAGCACTATGATCGATTACTTGCCTTTTCTCCTTAGTTGTTTCTTTATTTTCAGCACATACAAGGTTAGGACCAGACTTAAAAAGAAGTATTCTTGTAATCCATATGGAGATGACAAAGACTTGCTTTTTCTTCTTATTGGAGCTATTATTTTTTAGTTAAAAAGTATCTTGACATAGATGAAAATAAAATAAGCAGGAAAGCCAGAAAAAAAAAAATACAAAAACCATAAATTCTTATGAGTAGTAACCAATGATCCACAATATATTCCTAGTTTACAACCATGAAAGCAGGAGTTCAAGGCCCGGAGATGTAGGATATAGTAGTATTAAGGATCAAGCTCGTTGTGCCATGGTCAGCAAACTACCATTACCCCCATGTGATGAGCAGGAAACCCTTCTATAGGGATTGGATAATCACTAACATAAGACTTAAAAATTCATGGCATCCCAATGGAAACCCATATTATATTATATCCACCCACAATTATAAATATAGAAAAGAAGTGTTAAAGAAGCTTAAAGTGCTAGAAATTCCAATCTTTGCATGACACATATCAAATTAAGCTAGAAGTACCATATTACTTGCTAAATCTAGCGATGCATAATATAATCCATAAAAGTATAAGTAACTACATCATCTATATACCATTGTCAGCATTGAGGGAAAACATTTATGTCATTTATGTGAATGGCCTATCGGTACCAAAAATAAGTCATAGATAGAAAATGTCAATTACATTAGCCAAATGTCCCCAAAAAACCAAACTTTGCTAAGTATATAAGTAGTGGAAAATGTAGAAAGGGTCACTTATGGCTCGGGGCATGAAGTAGGAACTGGCCTTGCAAGAATACCATCAGCTCATCATGTTGGGCTCGTATAACCTGCATACCTACTTTGAATTCCTCTTAGAAACCATCAATGCGCTGCTCCAAAGATGTCAAACGTCGATCATTGGCTAACGTCATCTCCTCTAAGCGGGTACCAAGGGACCTAATCTGGGCATTGGGGTTATTCGATGTCTCAGCCTCGTTCCTACTAATTTGTGAAGGATGATCACCAACCGCCACAGCTCTTACACCGTCGTTTGATGGCATTGCTGTCATATTCTCATTTTTAGAACCTCTTCCCTCTACATCTTGATTTTCATATTCCTCATTCTGGAAGAACCCATCGTTTGAATACACATCTACCTCTAAAAGGGCCACAAAAGACTTCCTTCCCTACAAACCATCTTTTTTACAAACAAAATGCATGTGACGAAGTGAAACCCGATCATATGTATCAAATGATTTCAGTTTCTTCCCGTCTGTCTCGTTCCGCAAATTCACATTAAAGTATTTCACAATCTTTGTGATAAACATGCCATATGGGAGCATTGAATCTTCGCTTAATGAAGAAGCTTTCATATGCCGGAAAATTATGTAACCCATATTAATCTTTCTTTATGTCAGAATGCTATCAACCAAAAACGCCTCCAAGAAAGATACATCGTCTCGATGTCCTCCTTTAGGGATAAAAATGTACGAGATCTTGTGTTGTAGAATGCAACTCAACATAGTCAATGAATGAGATGTTGGTCTACCAGCTTTCTAATAACCACAGAGCCTATGTATAGCTTCTACAGGTTTGAAACCTTCCACCATTGGCCACCTCTTTGCTTCATATAAACAAGCCCCTTCATTTGGAATGTCTAAAATTTGACAAAGTTGAGCGACATCAAAATTGATTTGTACACCATTAATGGTTGTACTAATCGGTCATTCCTCTTCAAATTTCATATTGCAATAGAAACATTTCAGAACCCTAGGATAAAGAAACTCTTTCACGGACACAATAGGAAGTCACCCCATTCTTGTGAAAAGCCTATCAAATTGGAAATAACTAAGCTTTGAAAAATCAATGTTCCTACTCGGGATCATGGTCCGATTGGCAAAATGAAGATTAAATCTTTGTGCTAGCTCTGGGGTTGTGAATGTAGCTTAATCAAAGGTGGCCTTCTTATGAACCTCAACATTTTCATCCACCACTGCTCTCTTCCCTTTGTTGGCGCTGCAATTTGCTACCTCCAAGGTCTTTTGTTTGCTGTCGTTGGTCCTTGGTACGATCGATCTCTTTCTTTTGCTCCTGGTCATCCTTGCTACCTCCAGTCTCTTTCCTTTGCTGGCGTTGGAGCTTGCTTCGGCCGGTGCTCATTTTGGTGCCATGGTAAGTTGATTTCGGGTTGAGGTATTTTGGGAAGATGAAGTTGAAAGGAAGAGAAGAGGAAAGGGTTGAGGGTTATAAGTGGGTTTCCCACATTGATCGACCTTGCTATTAAATGGAAATGTATATAGTTTGAGACTGAGACATTTTAATTAAATTAATGTCCTATATAGATGAAACATAATTTTTGTTACTTTATTAATTTCAAATTTCCCATACTTGTCATTTAATTTATAATTGATTAGATGAAAAAAAACATTTGGATCTAGCTTAATTAAATTAATTGAGGTTAATTAAATAAAATTTATAATAAGTAGAATATAGTATGAGAACTTAATTAAATTAATTCAAGGTATTTGATTGACATTTCTAATAAGTAGGATAGTATGATACCTTCACTTAATTAATTAAGGGTAATTATTTTGTTCTTATAATAATTAGCATATACTATGACAACTTCATTAAAATAATTAAGGTGTTTATATTAAAATTTATAATAACTAGGACATGGTATGACACCATAATTAAATTAATGCAGGTGAATTGACAAACATTTTTCATAAGTAGGCTATAGTATGATGCCTTAATTAAAATTAATTAAGGTTAATAGATTAAAATTCAGAATAACTAGCATATAGTATGATAGCGGCCTTTAAATTAATTTAGGTTAATTGACAAACATTTTTCATAAGTAGGATATACCATCATAAGTGAATTAAGTTAATTAAGGTTAATTGATTTAAATTTGTAATAACTAGGATATAGTAACATAGCTTATATAAATTAATTCAGGTTAATTTACTAACCTTTCTCATATGTAGGATATAGTATGATGCCTTAATTAAAATTAATTCATGTTAATAGATTAAAATTTAGGATAACTAGCATATAGTACGATAGCGGTTTTTAATTTAATTCAGGTTAATTGACAAACATTTTTCATAAGTAGGATATAGTATCATAGTGAATTAAATTAATTAAGGTTAATTGATTAAAATTTGTAATAACTAGGATATAGTAACATAGCTTATATAAATTAATTTAGGTTAATTAACTAACCTTTCTCGTATGTAGGATATAGTATGATGCCTTAATTAAAATTAATTCACGTTAATTGATGAAAATCTATACTAAGTAGGAAATGGTATGAAAACATAATTAAACTAATTAGGGTAAACTCCATTGAGAAATGTAAATATTATAAATCAAGTCCATATCTCCACTTTATATTTTGTAAAGTTATACATAGATCCATTTTAAATGAGTGTAATCATCCACATTAGGCTGACTTTCCCTCCTACCTATTATTGTTCTATTTAATGTCACCTAATAAAATGAAGCAGAAATGGTAACTTTCAACTACCAAGTGTACCATTGTACAAGTTGTTTTTCTACATGTGGCAACCTATTCAAATATCTAATTACTTCAACAACCAACCACCTAGATATGTTAGAAGTGATTACTACCCAAAAAGTGCTTTTTTACACCTTTAAGTCATTATGTTTTAAGCACTTTTGTGTAGTAGTTCTCCATCTTTATTCCAATTGGCATGTTAAGGACCTAGCAATGACTTCTAATCATATTTGTGGCTAGTTTTAGTGTTTTGACAGCTTTTTGGATCATTAATACAAGCCAAGTAAAGGAGAGAAGCAAAGAGGAAAAACAAGCAAAGTGAAGAAAACAGAGGACAGCAGCTGCAGTCTTCCTTCACACTTTTGGAGCACTTCCCGAAGTCCATGTTTTACATACTATATACCATTTCAAAGATCAGGAAGTCAAGAATCCAACGCTTCAAACCGTGTACAATTTGGAGCTGAAATGAGGAAGATATGGCCTTCGGAAGACAACTGCTCCAGGCTTGTGCGAAATTCGCACAACACCTTCAGGTTGTGCGAAATTCGCACAACACCATGAAAATTCGCACCAGCCCATGCGTGGTACGAATTCTCCTCTGTTCTGCTGACTCCACTTTAGATCTTTTCTTTTGTATCTTTTTGATGTAAATTCCTTTCTTATCCTTGTAACTAGCCAATCACAAGCTTTGCTTTTATAAAGACTATAAGAGGGGTGGAAATCATCTCTCGGGTGTGTGATGTGTTATGTTATGTTTTACATTTAGTGAAATATGGAGCTCTCTTGTTTTCCTTTTCTCTCTACTATTTTCTTTTTCTTGGAAGCCAAACAACCTCTGAGGATGTTTTCCTAGAGGATGAGAGGCTAAACTTTTGGTTTCTTGGAGTGAAGGAAGCTAGGTGAAAAGTCCAGATGCAAAGGTGGAAAACTCTCGTGCATTAAATACAGACAGTTGGAGTTCATAAATGGCTTTTAAATCTAAAGTTTTGCTTTAAATCCCTTTGAATCACTTTGAATGGCCAATACATGGTAAGCTTCAGGTCTCTGTGGATGCTTATTGCTAGATCCATATCAATCCATTAGTTATCATGTACGAGCCATTGGAAAGTGGTTCAAGGTGAAGACCCATAGTGTCTAAAGCCATTAATGGACCTTGACTACCATTTCTATTGACTTTTTATGGATTAAATCTTCATTGTTAAACCTATGCCGGTTCGGGAAATAACTATAGGTTAAATCCCCAATGCGAGGAGAAAAATCCGGAATTTTCCACTTTGCATTCTGAACTTGATCCTAGCAACCCTTAGCTTCGGGAGACTTTCTTTCTTCCATTTTTATCTAGTTCTATATTAGTTTAGTTTCAAACACCACTTTCAAAACAAATTTTCTTTTCTTTTAAACTTTAAGTTTTTGACAAAGGAACTCATCAGACTCAATTTCTAATCTTAAGTATATCACTGGTAGAGTGAAAACCTATCCCAGAGTTCGACCCTAGAGCCGCTATACTATAGTAGCTTTGCTACGCCAGTATGAGGTCATAGGTTTTATAAATGTTTTTGATTAAAATACCCAACTGGATTTATATCGCGAATCAAGAAGTTAATTGGAAAGCAACACTTTCTAAGGGAGCTGGAGAGTGAACAAGGTTTTCTCTTTGTTGGAGCATTGCATACAAAAAAACATCCAGAAGACAATTCTTCACCTGAAGGTGCATCACACTTGCATTTTCCATTGTCAAGGTATCATCCTTAACTCAATATGATTTGTTAAACAAAACCATAATACTTTTTTCAAGGTAACTACCCTCAACCTTCAAATGGATGGGAAAAATATTTCCCAAACCTATTTGTAAGTTTAAAATTATAGATATATATTGTTTTAAAAAAATGAAGGTTATCATTGTCTATAGCACATTCTTAGTAATATTCATCAGATGACTTATTTTTATTTCAAATTCATGGGGAAAGACACATGTGCAGTGTATATCGATTGAATTTTTTCTCAACCGGTTGATTTTTTTTTTTTTTTTTCAGCCGATAGCCACTGCAAATTAGGAGCAGTTTCAATATAAACACCAATAAGTCAACACCGGTTTGAAACCGGTCGAATTGACCATGTCAACCGATACTCACAACCTCGAAAATGGATGACATATGCATTATAGATTGACTGGAATTATGCAATCGATTTATACGAAAGTGATACGATCCTTCGTTAAGGTTTTATTTTGACGATTTTTAACATGTTTTATAAAATATAGGTGGTGCAATCGGCGATGGAGAAAACAATCAAGCAAGAATTTGAAGTGAAACTTGATGATGTCGTCCATGACGATACATATAGTGGTAGGAGTTACCATCAGGATGCAAACTAGTTGAAAGAAAAGGTGTTGAAGGGTATTTCGGTAGAAAAGTCTACAAATTGCAATTCAATTACATAGATGAGGCTGAAACATTTTACAACTTGTCTGCCAAAGTTATCAGATTTAGTATTCGAAAAGATGATTTGAAACGAGACAAGAATGGATATATAATATCTCAAAAGTGGGTGTGTTCCAAAGAAGGACATCGAGCGACAAAGTTTATTCAAAATAACAATCGACAATGTGAGCCACGATCGTTGACTAGAGTTGGATGTGAAGCTGCATTTCGTATTGGGTTGGATAAAAAAGTTGGAAAGTGGATTGTAAAGGAATTTAGAGGAGAACATAATCATCATTTGATCGATGCTATCAACACACAATTCTTTCAATCTCATCAAATAGTAAGTAATCTAGATAAGGCAAAAGTTGATGTTTTGCGTAAAGTTAGTGTTAAAACAACACAAATTATGGACTATATGGTCAAACAATCAGGAAGACATCAACATGTTGGTTTCACACAAAAAGATATATACAATCACGTTGATGCAATGCATAGAATTGAAATTAAAAATGGTAGTGCAAAAGTCGCCTTGGCTTACTTGTGCGGAAAGGCAGAAATGAATTCTTCATTTTTTTTTTATAAATTCAACGGCGATGAAGAAAGTCGACTAGGGAACTTGTTTTGGGCTGATTCAACTACTCGAATGGATTATGCATGTTTTGGAGATGTGCTAGCATTTTATACAACCTATCGGACAAATGCCTATAAAAAGCCCTTAGTCGTGTTGGTTGGTGTTAATCATCATCACCAAATAGTGGTATTTGGTTGTGCGCAATTGATGGATGAAAGTATTGGTACATATGAATGGGTGTTGGAGACATTTCTTATTGCAATGATGAATAAGAAACCTAGATCTGTAGTAACTGATGGGGATAAAGCAATGCGAAAGGCAATTAAAAAAGTCCTTCCCAATGCGTGTCATTGCATGTGTTCATGGCATTTGCAATGAAATGCATTCACGAATGTGCATATTAAATACTTTACAAGCATATTTGCAAGGTGCATGTTCATGCGAGGGAATCCGAAAGATTTCAAAAAGGCATGGCATGAAATGGTTGAAAAGTTAGGTCTTAATGGGAATCGTTGGGTCACCGAGATTTATGCGAAACCCAAAAAGATTGGCTGAGGCGTATTTATGTGGAAATTTCTTTGGAAGGATGAGAAGCACAGAAATGTGTGAGAGTATGAATGCATATCTAAATAGATTCTTAAAAATTCGTTTGCGACTGTATGAGTTTGTACAACAATTTGATAGGGCGATAATGAGAATTCGACAAAATGAGGCAAAGGTAGAGTTCGAGTCGAACAATTCTACACCCGTTCTTTCAACCAAACTATTCATACTTGAAAATCATGCTGAAACTATATATACGAAGGAATCTTTCCTTAAATTTCGTGAGGAGATGAAGAATGTAGAGTTATTCTTTGTGGTAGGGCTTGTAAGCGATGATTCAGTGTAGACATACACATTATCTAAGTTTAGACACCCAAACTTTAAATAGGAAGTCCAATTTTGGCCAAATATTGTAACATTAAAATGTTCATGCATGATGTTTAAATCAATTGGCATCCCTTGTTGCCACATGGTTATTATTATGAAGGTAGAGCATTTGGAAGAGATTCATCTTTCATGTATTTTGAAGAGGTGGACAAAGTTAGCAAAGGTGCATCCAAGATCACTACCAATAAATGAGATGGATAACAACATGGATTGGTTTGTACGATACAGTTCATTGAGTTCGATGTGCAACAAGCTTTCTTACTATGCGTCAGATACATTATCTTCATTTCTAGAAGTGAAGAATGAAATAGAAAATTTAACGGTGAGAATGGAGGAACTCTATAAGAGTAATTTGAAAGGGAAGAAATTAGCAGCAGATAGAGCCACAAGTCCTCACCAAGTTTATGATCCAAATATAGTGAAGACTAAAGAAAATCCAGGCAAAGTTGCATCAAATTTTCAAAAGGGAAGACAATGAAGTTGTTGTAAAAGAGTAGGTCACACAATTTGAAAGTGTCCAGAAGCTACAATCCCTCATATTGGTAATCAGTGTGATATGGTATGTAAGATTCAATAAGCATTTGCCGCAAATCCTAAGCTTTTTAGTTGTACTTACATATATAACTAACATAATTGTTTTCATTGCATTATGAGTATGTTGCAGGAAAGTAATGTGTCTTCCCAATGTGACATTGAAATGGAAATGATGCCTTCAACAAATTCATCAGTTGACATGTTTGCAACTTTATATCATGTACAATAGGCTTGTTATATAATAACATAAACTTTGATAACATCTAATTCAACAGTAATTGACATCACTTAATCTTTGAAAATGTAGGGAATGGGAGCAGAGCATTTGTGGAATGACCCATCTAACATGTATATAGATTTTAGTGCACTTGTGAATGTAACCTATGGAACCAAAAACATTTTGGACATTAATTTTAACTATGCATTACTTGATGATTTTGTTAAAGTAATTGCAATGGAATTGGGTAGGTCAATTTTAACCATGGAATGTGCATGTGTAGTTACCAGGATTTTAGCAATATGAAGAAACTATTACAACACTATGTGAAGGTGGGCATCTAAACAATACTCCAAATGAAAATGATATGCAACCTTTTTGTTATTCCTTAATGGAGTAAGGGATGGAAACTATTAAATCAGTATTTGTGTCATTTGACGTTATCACTTTGGGTAATATGTACTTTTAAACCAAGTATTTAATGATAAGTGTGAATTCAGAACCAAAGTCAAGTTGATTGATAGAAATCACTATCCTCTAGATTTATAATTTAATTTATTACAACTGGTAAAATGATTGATCAAACAAGAAATCGATTCATTTATATCATTTTCAAAAAATAGTTGCGCATGCGAATATAATTAAAGAAAAATGTGGTTAAAGTTTTACAATTATGTGGTTATGAATTACCTATAAGAAAGTAATTGATTTGATTTAATTCATATGAAATTGGTAAATATAGTGATATATGTCAATTTGGGTAGATCATAATTCGGTAATTTGGAATTATAGTTTCCATCATTTCCCATCTTCAAAATTGTACTTAATGGCTCAATCACCAATGTTAACTGGTTGAAAATTTTCCTTTACCGCTTATAGTTATTTATTGGCTGGTAACCATACAATGAAATTGCATGATTGCATTGAACAACTCAACCAGTTGAGAATTAACCTAAATCGGTTGAGAAATCGCCTCTACCGGTTTTGTCAATTCCTCAACCAGTAGACATTGCATCCAATAATTTCTCAATCGATTGAGAAATTTCATCAGCTGGTCGTGTGAGATCCTCAACCGATAGACACTGCATCCAATAGTGTATGAACCGGTTGAAAAATTTCCTTAGTCGATCGTGTTAAATCCTCAACTGGTAGATATTGCATCCATAAGTTCATCAACCGGTTGAGAAATGGGCTCTGCCGGTCGTCTTAATTCCTCAACCGGTAGACACTGCATACACTGGAACCGATCGACCGGTACATATTGGCTGAAATTAAAATGCAACCGGTACACACTGTCTTTACAATTCCTCGATATAATTCACACTTGTTGGCTGTTAAATATGAATTGGGTAACCTATACCCCCATTGATGCTCACTATATGATTCGTCCCATATCGGCTATTCCATTTGATTCTGGCCCAGACGAGTGTTATCAACAAAATTTATAAACCTAAATCACCTTACACTAGGGTAGCATAGCTAGCATAGTATAGTGGCTCTAGGATCGTCCACAGGGATGGGTTTTCATAGTACACGTGACATTAGTTAAGGTACTGAAATGGTACTTTTCCTTGAAAAGTTAGCTTTAAAAGGAAACATAATTTTGGGTGAAAAAGATTGATTTGAAGTCAACCAAAAATAGTAACTGAAATTGATTACAAAGAAAAGGTTTCTTGGAGTTTTAGGTCACTAGGTTCAGGTTCCTTAAGCAAAGGGGGAGATTCCGGATCTTTTCCTCACGTTGGGGATAATAACATAAAGGATGGTTATCTCCCAAACTGGTGTGTATTTAGCAACTAAGATTTGATATAACTGGTTCATGAAAAACTGCAATTGCTTCTCTTTAATGGTTTTAAACACTAAAGACCTCTCACTGTGAATCGTCTTCCAATGGCTTGTAAATGATAACTACTAGACATCCATGGATTCCATGGAATCCATTAAGCTTACCAAGTATTGACCATTCAAAGTAATTCTAACCTTGGACTACCCGTCAAAGGCTCGTAAATGATAACTAATGGATCTCCATGGAGTCCGAAAAGCTTGCCAAGTATTGGCCATTCTAGATAATCCTACCTTTAAACCACCTTCCAGAGGCTCGTAAATGATAACTAATGGATCTCCATGGAGTCCGAAAAGCTTACCAAGTATTGGCCCAAGTGATTTTAAAGGATTTTAAGTTAAACAAAAAAGAAACAAAAACCATTAACGGGTAACAACTCTCCTCATTTAAAGCAAGGAAAACTCCCACTTTTGTATCCGGATCCTTTACCTAGCTTCCCTCAGTCCAAGAAACGAAAAACTTAGCCACTTATCCTCTGAGAAAACATCCTCAGAGGTTGTTTGGCTAGAAAGAAATTGAAATACAAAATGAGAAGGTAAGGCAGAGCAAGGCTCTGTATATTTCTTACTAAGAGAATTTACAAGTGTATCTAATGTAAAAGTTCTATCTCCTCTCTTCCCTTTTATTTACAAATGATGCAAAAGAATATCTAGAGAGGTTTTTCCAACCTTCCTAACTAAGCAATCCTATCATTGGATGATTACAAAGAGAAAATAGGAAATTACACAAAATATCTGGAGATAAAAATCTAATAGAGTTGGTGCACAAATATCTGAAAATTACACACGAGAATTTCGCAGGCCATGCGAAATTTCACATGGTGTGCGAAATTCAGTTTTGGCATGGTTCTTCAATATTTGGCTTCGCAAGGTTTGCGAAATTTCGCACGAGGTGTGAAATTTATTTTTCTTAGTCTTGCTCTCTGTCTTATAGCTTGTGCTCCTTTTGACAATTCGCATGTTATACAAAAATTTCGCATAGCCATGCGAAATTGCTGGTTGTTAGATTTCTTCTCTAATTCTCTACCTTGTATACTTGATTGGCTTGGCAACTTATTGCCATGGATTTCACAACGTTCTCCCTCAATCTTGGCTTGCTTTAATGATAAAAAAGCTACTAGAAACACCAAAACTTGCCAAAAATTGATTAGAAACACTTGCAAGGGTCCTTAATGTGCCAATTGAGTTAAAAGGTAATAACTACTACTCAAAAGTGTTTAAAGCAGTTAATTTCAAGCTATAAAAGAGCACTTTTTGAGTAGTAATCACTCCCCCCAATCGACATATTGCTAGTCCCTTAGCAATGAAGGAGAAAAAAAAAATAGACAGTATAATAATTTACAAAAATCATGCTAATCACTCCAAAAAATTTCAAGTGGCATGATATAGATCATAATCTCACATGGAACATCAAAGAGATAAAACCCAACCTTCAACAAGAGACATCAAATATCTTGCCTAATCATAATTTATAAAGAGCAAGCATTATGAAAATTTAAGCATCAAAAGAATTTCCACTCCCAAAGGTCCAAGCCTTATTCTTCCGCAGAAATCTAAGTGTTACTTACTAGTTTCCGAATATAGTATGCTGAACTAATCTCTCCCCCCAACCTAGTTCTTTCTCAAACCTTAGCAAACTGACCAACCTCTAATAGGCTAAGAACGTACCTATTTTATTTCACATTTTTTTCATTGTAGGAGTGCAATACTAAAGGTATTGTTTTCTAAAGTGTCCATGTAACGGGGGTCCATCGATGACTCCCAACCAATCAAGGTTTAGGACATCAAGCTTTAAGGATCTTTCGACCACTAACTCCTCAGATTTCACCCCAGACTTTTGAAATTGAAATTCTAATACCCAAGCACCTACAATATGCTAAACTCCACTTATTCACCCTTGTAACGAGCATTAAGGTCGGTGACTCCCAACCAATAAAGGTTTAGGGCACTAGGTTTTAAAGATTTTCACTATATACCCCTCGGACCTTGCTCGGGTTTCAAGGCAAGTGTAACACTTTGTTTTTTTTTTTTTTTTTTTTTGAAGGCTCATTGGCCTTTTATAAGGTGTCCCAACACTATTAAAACGAGGTCAAAGGTACCAAGTCAAAATTTTCCTAAGTTCAGGGGGTAAGATAGTTTTTCATCTTATAAACGGAACCTAGTGTGTACAATGTGTGGTAAGCTTAAAGTGGAAGAAATAAGGTTGAATTCAATAGGAGTTTCAATAATTTATCAACTTCAATACGCGTAATACAAACTCTAAGATTCAAGTAAAAAGACAAAAATTCAATTTCTCCCATTTCATTTTGAGAATTTTTCCTTAATAACCATGGAGAGTAGAGTAAAAACTTTTTAAAATTAAGCAAAAAGTACTAAATTAACAAATTAACCTAGCATTATGAATAATACTTCCTTCCTTAACTCTCCCCCCAACCATGATCCACATTGCCCTCAATGTGTCAAGAGCGATTGAAAATAAAAAGAGAAAGTGGTACCTCTTGAGTGAAATTGAGTTTGAGTCGTATAGGAGAAACCACATGATTAAAAAAAAAACAAACAAGTAATCAATAGAGGAAATAGAAGAATGGCAAAAATAATAAGAAATGATGTCTATATATTACTCTGAGAAAGTACAATATCAGATATGATCATGTAATATATTCAATCCCAGACTATAAAACATCAAAACAAGAAACTATGTCTACTAATATAATACGGGAATACAAAAAGATAAAGAGATGATCAAGTAGTAGTAGGGTCATGTGAAGATGATGCATCTGTGGTGGCCTCCTGAGTAGGCTGAATAGGGACATCGACCTCTGTTCTGGTAGTCTCCTTAGGTGGAATAGTCTGCTTAGCTGGAGCTATGAGCTCTGATGTTCCAGGGAGGTCAGGCTGAGGTGATGTTAGAATACCTAGATGCTGCTGAATTTGACGAAGGATAGCAGTATGCTGGTCTTGCTGTGCATGCATCGCAGCCATCTGCTAGAAGAGAGCACCATGTGTGGTGCATAGTGTCTGGAAGGTATGGATAAGGGTGTGAAACTCCGCAGCAAAGATGGTGATAGAAGGCTCGGATATAGTAGTAGCACCCGGAGGAACAATAGAAGATGGATCAGACATAGGGGGCGTAGTAGGAGTAGCCTCAAGCGGTGCTCTAATAGGGCATGTAGGGGCAGGGGATGTGGTGTCTATGGGAAGCTCACCCTATTGTGCCTGCTTGATTCGTCCCCAATTGGTGTTCTGATTGATTCAGATCAATCAACTGATGTGCTTTGATTTCAATCCTCAGACGGGAGTTATCAACAAAATTTATAAACCTATTTCACCATATACTAGGGTAGCATAGCTAGCATAGCATAGTGGCTCTAGGATCGTCCACAGAGATGGGTTTTCACTTCACAATTGATACTAGTTCAAAAGTTGAAGTGGTGTTTTTCCTTTCCAAGGTTAGCTTTAAAAGAAAATATAAGTTTGCATGAAAATGGTTGGTTTTAAGCTAACCAAATAAAAAGTAACTGAAATTAACTAGGAAGAAAGGTGTTTCTTGGGATCTCAGGTTACTAGGATCAGGTGCCATCTACAAAAGAGGAGATTCCGGTCACTTGTTTCTTTTCCTCGCATTGGGGATTTAACATATAGTTATTTCCCGAACCGGTGTGGTACAGATGCTTACCATTAATGGTTTCAACACTAAATCCCTCTCACTGATACACCTTGCAATGGCTCGTGCCTCTTACCTAGCATTTGCCATTCAAGGGGATCTTTAACCTTAGATTATCCGTCAAAAGCTCGCAAGAGATAACTAATGGATGTCTCCTTGGAGTCCAAAAGCTTACCAAGTGTTGGCTATTCTAGAAAATCCTACCTTCAAACCACCTCCCAAAGGCTCGCAAGAGGTAAACTAGTGCATCTCCACGGACGGAGATCACTTGCCTTACCAAGTGTTGGCCCAGGTGATTCAAAAGCGTTTTAAGTTAACTAAAAACATAGAAATCAAAAACGGGTCACACTTTCTCTTCATTAAAAATGGAAACAACAAAAACTCACACTTATGCATGCCGGCACCTTACCTGGCTTCCTTCACCCAAGAAACAAAAAGCCTAGCCTCTCATCCTCTGAGGAAAAATCCTCAAAGGATGTTTGGCTAGAAAGAAAATGAAAAAGAAAAACAAAAACGAGAGAGAAAAAAGAGAGCAAGGCTCTGTATATTTTATATATCTACATACAAGGTTCGGTCTCCGAAAAAGCTCCCGAGATGTATTTACATGATTAAGGGGTTATTCACCCTTTGCTTCTTACTTCCTAACTAAGGAATCATGTGATAGGAGGGTTACAAGGAGAGTTTGGGAAATTTAGACATCAAATATCTAAAGCAAAAATATCTCAAGATGTCGGTTGCAGCTATCGGGTGCTTCAGGAGGCGTTTCGCAGCCGGCACTGTAGCGCTGCGAAATTTCGCAGCCAAAGGACCAAATTTCGCAGCCCTGCGAAATTCTCCTTCAGCTTGGAGCGATCAGATTCCAATGGCTGTAACTTCTTCATTTGAACTCGGAATCGTGCACCGTTTGAAGCATTGGATTCTTGACTTCCTGAGCTTTGAAATGGTATATAGCGTGCATGAATTGGACTTCGGAAAGTGCTCCAAAAGTGGCCAAGAAGACTGCAACTTTTGTCCCCTGTTTTGCTTCACTCTGTTTTTCCTCTTTGCTTCCCTCCTTGCATTCCGGATTTGCTTATGGCAAAGGACTTTAAAGCTTCGGTTCTTCATGTTTCTGAGCTTTCCAAAAGCTTTGCCATGGATTCCAAAGAACTCTCCTCAATCTTGGATTGCTTTGGTGAGCAAAAAGCTATCAAAAACACCAAAACTTACACAATTTGATTAGAATTGATTGCAAGGGTCCTTAATATGTTAATTGGGTTAAAAGATGATAACTACTACTCAAAATTGATTAAAAGAGTTAATTACAAGCTTCCAAAATAGCATTTTTGAGTAGTAATCACTGCTCTACCTGTGGGGGCACTGGAGGTGCTAGTATGGGTGGGGCTCCTAGAGGTGTCGAATAGCCCGCCAACTGGGTCCATTTTTTCGAGAGTGAATCGCTCTCGACAAATCACTCTCGACAAAGGCGGCGGCGCTCAAGGTGAGGCTCAGTAGGATAGCCCAAATGCTCCAATATGTGACAGAGCAGCCTTGGAAATAGTAGTGGAATAGTGTCGGTTCTCTGGAGCTTCTTCCTATGGACCTTCTCCTCAAAGTGGAGAAGAGAGGCCATAATCAAGTGATGAGGGCTAAAATAGAAACCCTTTGATATCCAGAATAAAGCGTCCAAAATCGCTCCTCGCCTCTACACTGAATGCTGGAGGGGAAAAAAGTTAAAGCGGATCACCACGTCTACAAGGAGCATCTCAGGCAGAAGCTCCTTCCGAAAAAGGACTGAGTCTGCAGATGTCCCCCTGGATAAGATGTGGACCATGTCCCTCTGAGATATAAGGGACCACTCCCGGAAGTCTGTTAGATCCACTGGCTCATATGGAATGTGGAGAGCCTCTGCGATGTCTCTAGCCTCTAGGCTACCATGGCGTCCGTCAATACTGAAGTGAATCGCGGTAGGACTCTAGATGCCACGAGTAGTCATAGACTGATAGAAGTCTAATGCTACTCTCGGGTAGAAAAACTCTCGAGGAGTCATAAGGTGCTCCAGATGGTACTTCTAGAGTAAGTCAAATGAGTCTCGAAGCTCCGATTGCTGTCGAAAAGTCTCCTGATCAAAATATAGCTCAGAGTGGAATGGTCTGGCTCTACAATCTGAATTGCCCTCAATAGGCGGCGCTGCGATCATGGGTCGTTTGACAATAGCTTCCGGTGACATGCCGGAAGGAAGCTGAGACTCGACAAGAGCCCGAGGGTCATGCTGTGAAGGTCTAGACAACCCTTCTAGGCCTGAAGTCCTGGCCCTCTTAGCTTGAGTGCGGTGTACTGAGCTTTTAGGGCACGAAGTGGTCTTCCCTAGTGTAGTCGGTGGTCTCCGTGTCTCGTATTTGCGCTGAGGGGGACTAGAGGGTACTTCACCCTCAAAAGGTGGAATGGTTTGGTTCTCTGGGGCTTGAGATGTCGAATCCCGCGCAAAGGAGGCTCTCAGCCTCTGATTGCGAGTTGGTGAAGTGTCTGCATGGGCTTTTTTAGTCTGCGCTATGTCAGAAATGAAAAGAATTGGCTCGGATCTGTGTTTCACAGGTTCGGTGTGGGTCGCCTCTTCAGATGCGTGGGCACGAGGTGTCCAATGGAGAAGAAAGCTTTGAAGGTTGGGGCTTCACAAGGTGACAGAGGCTTTCACAAAGGGGAATGGGGTGTGCGAGATGAAAACAGGGCTTGGAGGGGTTTAAATAAACATTAAGGGACTGTTGGCATTTTCATAGAGTGCCCCTTGGAATTCGCACAAGGTGCAAAATGGCTCTAGGGTTGCAAAAGGGGTTCGCACACCCTTTTTAAATTCGCACAGATTTTTCGTAAAGTATTGGGTTTGCAAAATTTTCGCAGGGTGTGCGAAATTTTCGCACCCCTTGAGAAATGATTTTTAGATTTTCGCATGCCCTGCGAAATTTTCGCAGGGTGTGCGAAATGCTCTGTTTTTGGTTTTTCCTCTCTACCAAAAATTCTTTAAGGTTTTTCCCAACTGTTTTAAAATCCATCTACAATTGATCATAAAAAATTAAGTTAGATCACAACAAAATAAAATTAAAGCAAGAAATCAAACTTAAAACAAGTAATAAAACACAAAAACTTTTAAATCAACATTAAAACAAAAAGTATGGACTTAATAGTCTTCTGATAGACTAATTCCATCTAACCATTGGTTCTGTCAAGCTTGATGTGGCATAAGGAGAATGATTTCCTCCCTGTCGCGAGAAAAAGGTTCCACAAATGGCTTGAGACGGTGGCCATTAACTTTGAAGCTCTTGGTGCTGTTGGAATTGAGTAGTTCCACTACTCCATTGGAATGCACTTGGTGAATGGTAAAAGGACCTATTCACCTTGACTTCAGCTTTCCTGGAAAGATGTGGAACTTAGAGTCATAGAGTAGGACTTTTTGTCTCTTCCGAAATTCTTTGCGGGAGACCAACTGATCATGCCACCTCTTCAATCTTTGTTTTGCAATGTTTGAATTATTGTAGACGTCACTTCTCAGTTCCTCCATCTCATTAAGGTCTAAGAACCTCTTCATCCCGACTCTGTTCAAGTCCATGTTGAGCTTCTTGATTGCCCACCCAGCTTTGTATTCTACTTCCACGGGGAGATGGCATGCTTTGCCATAAACAAGGCGATAAGGAGACATCCCAAGAATAGTCTTATAAGCTGTTCTATATGCCCACAGTGAATCATGAAGCTTAACAGACCAATCTCTTCTGCTCGTATTCACCACCTTCATTAGTATGTTTTTTATCCCCTGATTTGCTAACTCCACTTGCCCTAAAGTTTGAGGGTGGTAAGGTGTAGCTACCTTATGCTTCACCTCATACTTGGCTAAGAGAGTTTCGAATTGCTTGTTACAAAAATGAGTACCCCCATCACTAATTATGGCTTTGGGTACCCCAAATCTCGAGAAGATGTTCTCATTTAGAAACTTGAGAACAACTCTGTGATCATTGTGTTTGCATGGACTGCTTCAACCCATTTTGAAACATAATCTACTCCCACCAAGATGTAAGAGTAGCCAAAGGACATAGGGAAAGGTCCCATGAAGTCAATGCCCAAGACATCGAAAAGATCAACTATTAAAATAGGGTTCAAAGGCATCATGTTCCTGCGTGTTAACTTCCCGAGCCTTTGGCATCTATCACAGCTCCTGCACATGGTGTGGGCATCTTTGAAAAATGATGGCCACTAGAAACTCGATTGCAATACCTACATGGCTGTTTTCTAAGAAGCAAAGTGGCTTCCACATATGCTTTTGTGGCAATGACTGAGGATCCCCTGTTGCTCTTGTTCAGGGATGCATTTCCGTATTATCTGATCCGCACAATACTTTAATAGATATGGCTCTTCCCAATAGTAGGCATGAATTTTTGCAAAGAAGTGTTTCTTATCTTGTGCTTTCCACTCACTTGGAACTTCTCCGGTTACTAAATAGTTAGCAATATGGGCATACCAAGGAGCAACTTCTACCAACATGAGCGACTCCTTTGGAAAATCATCATTAATAGGCAAATCGTGGGAATTATGTGCAATAGCTAGCCTTGAAAGGTGGTCGGCAACCACATTTTCCACTCATTTCTTGTCTTTAATCTGGAGATTGAACTCTTGAAGCTAAATAATCCATTTAATCAGCCTTGCTTTTGAGTCTTGCTTTGTCAATAGATACTTCAAAGCTGAGTGATCAATGAAAACCACAATGAAAGACCCTACCAGGTAAGCACAAAACTTGTCCAAGGCAAAAACTACAGCTAATAATTCTTTCTCGATGGTTGTGTAGTTTCTGTGTGCCTCATTCAACGTTTTGCTTGCATAGTAGATCACATAGGGTTTTCCATCTTCTCTTTGCCCAAGAACAGCTCTTATAGCAAAGTCACTGGCATCACACATTACTTCAAAGGGCAGTTGCCAGTTGGGAGCCCTCACTATTGGAGCGGTTGTCAGGAACATCTTCAATTCTTCAAAACTCCTTTGACATCTCTCATCCCATACGAATTTAGCATCCTTCACCAATAGTTCACAAAGAGGCCTTGCAAGCTTAGAGAAATCTTTGATGAACATCTTATAGAACCCAGCGTGGCCAAGGAATTGCCTTACTCCTTTGATAGTTGTTGGGGATGGCAACTTGATAATGAGTTCCACCTTTGCTTTATCAACTTCAATGCCTTGCTTGGAGATGATGTGCCCAAGGACAATTCCTTGGCGTACCATAAAGTGGCATTTCTCCCAGTTAAGCACTATGTCTTTTTCTATGCATCGGTGCAGAACAGCTTCCAAGTTGACTAAGCATTCATCAAACGCACTTCTATATATGGTGATATCATTTATAAAGACTTCCATAATACATTCCACCATATCACTAAAAATGCTTAACATGCATCTTTGGAATGTTGCAGGTGCATTGCATAAGCCAAAGAGCATTCTCCTATATGCATAGGTTCCAAATGGACATGTGAAAGTGGTCTTCTCTTGGTCCTCAATGATTACTACTCGAAAGTGCTATTTTGTAAGCTTGTAATTAGCTCTTTTAAACACTTTTGAGTAGTAGTTATTACCTTTTAACCCAATTAGCATATTAAGGACCCTTGCAATCAATTCTAATCAAAGTGTGTAAGTTTTGGTGTTTTTGTTAGTAATTTGATCACCAAAGCAATCCAAGATTGAGGAGAGTTCTTTAGAATCCATGGCAAATCTTTTGGAAAGCTCAGAAACATGAAAAACCAAAGCCTTGGAGCTTTAAAGTCCTTTGCCATAAGCAAATCCGGAATGCAAGGAGGGGAAGCAAAAAGAAATCTGCCATGAAGCAAAATAGAGGACAACAGATGCAGTCTTCTTTCACATTTTTGGAGCACTTCCCGGAGTCCATTTTTTACATGCTATATACCATTTCAAAGCTTAGGAAGTCAAGAATCCAATGCTTCAAACAATGCACTATTCGGAGTTAAAATGAAGGAGTTACCACCATTGGAAGTCAATCACTCCAAGCTGAAGGCAAATTTCGCACGGCTGCGAAATGGTGTCCTTTTGCTGTGAAATTTCGCAGCCCTTTTTACACAACTGCGAAATTCCTCCTGAAGCTTCTGGATATTTGTGACCGACATCTTGAGATTTTTTTGCTTTAGATATTTGATGTCTAAAACCCCAAACTCTCCTTGTAACCCACCTATCATAGGATTCCTTAGTCTTTAAGTAAAAACAAAAGGGTGAATAACCCCATATTTAATGCTTGTAAGCTTCCATTGAACAAGGAAAAAGCTTGTTCTCAGACAACTTTGTATAGTTTTGGAAGGAAGTAAAATTCAGAGTTTTTCTATACCTTACCTTCCCATTTTGTTTGTATTTTCTTTCTAGCCAAACAAGCTCTGAGGGAGTTTCCTCAGAGAATGAGTGGCTAAGCTTCTAATTCCTTGGAGCTAAGGTTGCCGGGGATGGTTCCAACTGCAAGAATAGGTAGTTTTGTTGTTTCAGCCATTAATGAAGAGTAAGTGCCACCCATTAATGATTTCTATATTTTTAGTTAACTTAAAACATCTTGCAATGCACCTGAGCCAACACTTGGTAAGGCAAGTGATCTCCGTCCATGGAGATGCACTAGTTTACCTCTTGCGAGCTTTTGGGAGGTGACTTGAAGGTGGGATTTTCTTGAATTGCCAACACTTGGTAAGCTTTTGGACTCCAATGAGACATCCATGAGTTATCTCTTGCGAGCTTGAGAAGGGAAGTCCAAGGTTAATTATCACCTTGAATGGTAAAAGCTAGGTGAAAGGCACGAGTCATTCCAAGTTGCATCAGTGAGAAGGATTTAGTGCTGAAATCCATTAAAGGGTAGCATCTGTACAACACCGGTTAGAGGATTAACTATATGTTAATTCTCTAATGTGAGGAAATAAACCAAGTGACCGGAGCTCTGTTTTTGCACGAGGAACCTCCCCTGTGAACCTAAACCTCCAAGGAATGCTTTTCTTCATAAGTAATTTCCATTACTTTCTTTTTAGTTAGCTTGAAACAAAATCTTTTTCAACCAAAGTTTGTGTTTTTGCTTGAGCTAACCTTGAAATGAAATGACACCAAGTTAACCATGAATTGGTATCAGTTGTGAGTTGAAAACCCTTCCCAGTGAACGATCCTAGAGCCACTATGCTATACTAGCTAAAGCTATCCTAATGCATGGTGATATAGGTTATAAATTTTGTTGATTACTCCCTCAATCAAGGAACACCAACTGGACGTGAATCAGCTGAGACACCAATTGGGAACGGATTAAATGACGTCGTTGCCAGGGAAGGTGCCAACTTCATAGTGATATTATTTCAGCATACTTGTGGTTTTCATCACAAGTTTGGTGAATTTTCTTTCACTTTACTACCTCTTTTAGTTGTTCCTTTTACTCATTCATATTCTAATATAACCTTTAATTTTGTTTTAGTTAATCTAAGTCTTTTTAGTAGTTTTGTTTTTTTTGTTTTCCTTTATTTTTCTTTTCCTCTGTTTTCGTTTTTTTTTCTTTGTTACAGTTGATACTAGTTGTGTATGCCAAATTGGATACGAGATAGTGGAGGAAGGCTTGTGAAACTTGAAACACCTCATAACAAGGAGTTGGAATTGAGCTTGAACATCATGGAAGCTACACCTGAAGATCAGCATAGTCACCATGTCCATCAAGACAATCCAAATGAATTCAGATCAATGAGGGACCGCATGCATCCACCTCGTATGAGTGCACCATCATGTATAGTGCCCCCTACGGAGCAGCTAGTTATCAGACCGCATATTGTTCCACTTCTACCAACTTTCCATGGAATGGAAAGTGAGAATCCCTATGCACACATCAAGGAATTTGAAGAAGTTTGTAATACATTCCGAGGGGAAGGAGCTTTAATCGATTTGATGAGGCTTAAGCTATTTCCTTTTACTTTAAAGGATAAGGCCAAGATTTGGCTTAATTCTTTAAGGCCAAGGAGTATCCGTACTTGAACTGATTTACAAGCTGAATTCCTCAAGAAGTTTTTTCCTACTCACAGAACAAATGGCTTGAAAAGGCAAATTTCAAACTTCTCAGCTAAAGAGAACGAGAAATTCTATGAGTGTTGGGAAAGATACATGGAGGCCATCAATGCTTGTCCTCACCATGGTTTTGATACATGGCTGTTGGTGAGTTATTTTTATGATGGGATGTCTTCCTCGATGAAGCAGCTCCTCGAAACAATGTGTGGAGGGGATTTCATGAGTAAGAATCCGGAGGAAGTTATGGATTTCTTGAATTATGTAGCTGAAGTCTCAAGGGGATGGGATCAACCGAATAGAGGAGAAGTGGGGAAGATGAAGTCTCAACCAAATGCCTCTAATGCTAAGGCTGGGATGTACACCTTGAATGAAGATGTTGATATGAAAGTGAAATTTGCAGCCATGACAAGAAGATTGGAGGAGCTAGAACTAAAAAAGATGCATGAAGTGCAAGCTGTTGCTGAAACACCAGTGCAAGTAAAGCCATGTTCTATTTGTCAGTCTTATGAGCACTTGGTGGAGGAGTGCCCTACAATTCCAATTGCTAGAGAAATGTTTGGAGATCAAGCAAATGCCATTGGACAATTCAAGCCCAATAGCAATGCTTCGTATGGCAATACTTACAACTCAAGTTGGAGGAATCATCCAAATTTTTCATGGAAGCCAAGAGCACCTCAGTACCAACAGCCGGCTCAACCATCTCAACAGGCTTCAAATCTTGAGCAAGCAATAGTGAATCTAAGCAAGGTTGTGAGAGATTTTGTTGGAGACCAAAAATCCATCAATGCTCAACTCAATCAAAGAATTGACAGTGTAGAGAGCACATTAAACAAAAGGATGGATGGGATGCAAAATGACTTATCTCAGAAGATAGACAATCTCCAATACTCAATCTCAAGGCTCACTAATTTGAACACAGTACAAGAGAAGGGTAGATTTCCTTCTCAACCTCACCAAAACCCCAAGGGTATCCATGAAGTGGAAGCTCATGAGGGAGAAACTTCACAGGTGAGAGATGTCAAAGCCTTGATCACTGATTACTACTCAAAAATGCTATTTTGTAAGCTTGTAATTAACTCTTTTAAACACTTTTGAGTAGTAGTTATTACCTTTTAACCCAATTAACATATTAAGGACCTTTGCAATCAATTCTAATCAAAATGTGTAAGTTTTGGTGTTTTTGTTAGCTATTTGATCACCAAAGCAATCCAAGATTGAGGAGAGTTCTTTGGAATCCATGGCAAAGCTTTTGGAAAGCTCAGAAACATGAAGAACCAAAGCCTTGAAGCTTTAAAGTCCTTTGCCATAAGCAAATCCGGAATGCAAGGAGGGAAGCAAAGAGAAATCTGCCATGAAGCAAAATAGAGGACAGCAGCTGCAGTCTTCTTGGCTACTTTTGGAGCACTTCCCGGAGTTCATTTTCTACATTCTATATACCATTTCAAAGCTCAGGAAGTCAAGAATCCAATGCTTCAAACGGTGCACGATTCGGAGTTGAAATAAAGGAGTTACAGCCATTGTAAGAAGATTGCTCCAAGCTGAAGGAAAATTTCGCAGGGCTACGAAATTTCGCAGCGCTACAGTGCTAGCTACGAAACACCTCCTGAAGCCACCCGATAGCTGCAACCGACATCTTGAGATATTTTTACTTTAGATATTTGATGTCTAAATTCCCAAACTCTCCTTGTAGCCCACCTATCATATGATTCCTTAGTCTTTAAGCAAGAACAAAGGGTGAATAACCCCTTATATATGTTTGTAATTTTCCATTGGAAAAAAATCTCGGGAGCTTGTTCTCAGAGACAACCTTATGTAGATATATAAAATATACAGAGCCTTGCTCTGTTTTTCTCTCTCGCTTTTGTCTTCTTTTTCATTTTCTTTATAGCCAAACAAACTTTGAGGATTTTTCCTCAGAGGATGAGAGGCTAGACTTTTTGTCTCTTGGGTGAAGGAAGCCAGGTAAGGTGCCGGCATGCATAAGTGTGAGTTTTTGTTGTTTCCATTTTTAATGAAAAGAAAGTGTGACCCGTTAATGATTTCTATGTTTTTAGTTAACTTAAAACACCTTGCAATTCACCTGAGCCAACACTTGGTAAGGCAAGTGATCTCAGTCCATGGAGATGCACTAGTTTACCTCTTGCGAGCTTTTGGGAGGTGACTTGAAGGTGGGATTTTCTTGAATTTCCAACACTTGGTAAGCTTTTGGACTCGAAGGAGACATCCATTAGTTATCTCTTGCGAGCTTGAGAAGGGAAATCCAAGGTTAAAGATCCCCTTGAATGGCAAATGCTAGGTGAGAGGCACGAGCCATTGCAAGGTGTATCAGTGAGAGGGATTTAGTGTTGAAGCCATTAATGGTAAGCATCTGTACCACACCGGTTCGGGAAATAACTATATGTTAAATCCCTAATGCGAGGAAAAGAAACAAGTGACCAGAACTCCCTTTTTGTACAAGGCACCTGATCCTAGTGACCTGAAATCCCATGAAACACTTTTCTTCCTAGTTAATTTCAGTTACTTTTTGTTTGGTTAGCTTAAAACCATCATTTTTCATGCAAACTTGTGTTTTCTTTTAAAGCTAACTTTGGAAAGGAAAACCACCAATTCAACTTTTGAACTAATATCAATTGTGAAGTGAAAACCCATCTCTGTGGACGATCCTAGAGCCACTATGCTATACTAGCTATGCTACCCTAGTATATGGTGAAATAGGTTTATAAATTTTGTTGATAACTCCCGTCTGAGGATTGAAATCAAAGCACATCAGTTGATTGATCTGAATCAATCAGAACACCAATTGGGGACGAATCAATCACTCTAAGGAGTGGTAAAAAGGTTGAGTCACCAACACCCAAGCCACATGTTGAAGAGAAAGAAGAAGAAGGGACAAAGAAGAGGGAGGAAATGAAAGGAAAGAAGAAAGATACCAGTGAAGGGAAAGAGGGCCATGAATCAACAGTCAATGCAAATCCGGAGAAAGAGCTCATTAAGGAAGAACTGATGAAGAAGCACACATCTCCACCTTTTCCTCAAGCTTTGCATGGGAAAAAGGGGATAAAAATGCATCAGAAATTCTTGAAGTATTGAGGCAAGTGAAGGTCAATATTCCATTGCTGGATATGATTAAGTAAGTTCCAACGTATGCAAAATTCCTAAAGGACCTGTGTATTATCAAAAGGGGGTTGAATGTGAATAAGAAAGCCTTCTTGACTGAGCAAGTAAGTGTCATCATACAATACAAGACCCCTTTGAAGTACAAAGATCTGGGAAGTCCTACCATTTCAGTCATGATTGGAGGAAAGGTAGTGGAAAAAGCTTTGTTAGATTTGGGAGCAAGTGTGAATTTGTTATCATACTCTGTCTACAAGCAATTGGGACTTGGTGAATTGAAGCCAACATCAATCACTCTATCTTTAGCTGATAGATCAGTGAAAATTCCAAGGGGGATAATCGAAGATGTCTTAGTTCAAGTTGATAATTTCTACTATCCAGTAGATTTTGTTATTCCTTATACTGATCCTTTTGTTAAGGAAGCTAATTATGTTCCTATCATCCTTGGAAGGCCATTTCTAGCTGCTTCAAATGCAATCATCAATTGTAGGAATGGACTTATGCAACTCACTTTTGGCAACATGACACTTGAGCTTAATATCTTTTATATGTCTAAAAAGCTAATTACTCTGAAAGAAGAAGAAGGTCCAGAAGAGGTATGCATTATTGATACTCTAGTGGAGGAGCACTGTAATCAGAATATGCAAGACAAGTTGAATGAAAGTCTTGAGGATCTTGTAGAAGGGTTGTCTGAACTCGCTGATGTGCTTGCTACTCTACAAGGTTGGAGGAGGAAAGAAGAGATTCTACCTTTATTTAATAAAGAGGAGGCACAAGAAGCTGTTAAGGAAGAGATCCCAAAGCTCAATTTGAAACCTCTGCCCATGGAGTTGAAATATACGTACCTGGAAGAAAATAACCAATGCCCTATTGTTATATCTTCATCTCTTACTACTCATCAGGAGATTTCTCTACTTGAAGTTCTTAAGAGGTGTAAGAAAGCAATAGGATGGCAAATATCTGACTTGAAAGGAATTAGTCCTTTGGTTTGTACACATCACATATATATGGAGGAAGAAGCTAAACCAATTCGTCAACCTCAAAGAAGACTGAATCCTCACTTACAAGAAGTGGTACGAGCTGAGGTGCTAAAGTTACTTCAAGCGGGTATTATCTATCCCATATCTGACAACCCTTGGGTGAGTCCTACCCAAGTGGTACCAAAGAAGTCAGGGATTACTGTAATTCAAAATGAAAAAGGAGAAGAAATTGCTACACGCCTCACTTCAGGTTGGAGGGTGTGTATTGATTATAGGAAATTGAATGTTGTGACAAGGAAAGATCATTTTCCACTCCCGTTTATTGATCAAGTGCTGGAGAGAGTCTCAGGCCATCATTTTTATTGTTTTTTGGAAGAGTACTGAGGGTATTTCCAAATTGAAATTGATGTTGAAGATCAGGAGAAGACCACTTTCACATGTCCATTTGGAACATACGCCTATAGAAGAATGCCTTTTGGTTTATGTAATGCACCTGCAACATTCCAAATATGTATGCTTAGTATCTTCAGTGATATGGTGGAGCGAATTATGGAGGTCTTCATGGATGATATCATCGTATATGGAGGTACTTTTGAAGAATGCTTAGTCAATTTGGAAGCGGTTCTTAACAGATGCATTGAGAAAGACTTGGTGCTCAACTGGGAGAAATGCCATTTTATGGTACATCAAGGAATTGTCCTTGGCCATATCATCTTCGAGAAAGGCATTGAAGTTGATAAAGCAAAGGTGGAACTTATTGTCAAATTGCCGTCCCCAACCACTGTAAAAGGAGTAAGGCAATTCCTTGGCCATGCAGGGTTCTACAGGAGATTTATACAAGACTTTTCTAAGCTTTCGAAGCCTCTTTGTGAACTTTTAGCTAAGGATGCTAAGTTTATATATGATGAAAGATGTCAAAAGAGTTTTGATCAATTGAAGCAATTTTTGACAACCGCTCCAATAGTGAGGGCTCCTAATTGGCAACTACCCTTTGAAGTCATGTGTGCTGCCAGTGACTTTGCTATAGGAGCTGTACTTGGCCAAAGAGAAGATGGGAAGCCCTATGTGATCTACTATGCAAGCAAAACATTGAACGAAGCTCAAAGGAACTACACAACTATAGAGAAAGAATTGTTAGCTATGGTGTTTGCCTTAGACAAGTTTCGTACTTATTTGGTACGGGTCTTTCATCATTGTTTTCACTGACCATTCAGCCTTGAAGTATTTATTGACAAAACAAGATGCAAAAGCAAGGTTGATTAGATGGATTCTTTTGTTACAAGAGTTCGATCTCTAAATCCAAGACAAGAAATGAGTGGAGAATGTAGTAGCTGACCACCTTTCAAGGTTGGCTATAGCACACAATTCCTATGTCTTGCCTATTAATGATGACTTTCCTGAGGAATCACTCATATTGCTAGAGAAAGCCCCTTGGTATGCTCACATTGCTAGCTATTTGGTTACTGGTGAAGTTCCAAGTGAGTGGAAAACACAAGATAGGAAGCACTTCTTTGCAAAGATTCATGCTTATTATTGGGAAGAGCCCTTTCTTTTCAAGTATTGTGCTGATAAGATCATAAGGAAGTGTGTCCCTGAACAAGAGCAACAAGGAATCCTCAGCCACTGCCATGAGAATGCATGCGGAGGCCACTTTGCCTCTCAGAAAATAGCCATAAAGGTCCTGCAATCAGGGTTTACTTGGCCATCACTTTTTAAAGATTCCCACATCATGTGTAGGAGTTGTGACAGATGCCAAAGACTTGAGAAGCTTACAAAAAGAAATCAAATGCCCATGAACCCCATCCTCATAGTTGATCTTTTTGATGTTTGGGGTATTGACTTCATGAGACATTTCCCAATGTCTTTTGGTAACTCTTATATATTGGTAGGGGTGGACTATGTTTCTAAATGGGTTGAGGCAATCCCCTGTAAACACAATGATCACAAGGTGGTTCTCAAATTTCTTAAAGAGAACATCTTCTCAAGGTTTAGGGTGCCCAAGGCCATAATCAGTGATGGAGGTACTCATTTTTGCAACAAACCTTTTGAGACCCTATTAGCCAAGTATAGAGTGAAGCATAAGGTAGCTACACCTTATCACCCTCAAACTTCCGGGCAAGTGGAGCTAGCAAACAAGGAAATCAAGAACATATTGATGAAAGTGGTGATTGCAAGCAGGAAAGATTGGTCTATCAAGCTTCATGATTCATTATGGGCATATAGAACAGCTTATAAGACTATTCTTAGCATGTCTCCCTATCGTCTAGTCTATGGCAAAGCATGCCATCTCCCTATGGAAGTTGAATATAAGGCTTGGTGGGCAATCAAGAGGTTGAACATGGACTTGATCAGAGCTAGGGCAAAGAGGTGTTTAGACCTTAATGAGATGGAGGAATTAAGAAATGATGCTTACATCAATTCCAAAGTTGCAAAGCAGAGGATGAAGAGGTGGCATGATCAACTAATCTCCAACAAAGAATTCCGGAAAGGACAAAGAGTCATACTCTATGACTCAAGGCTCCATATCTTTCCAGGGAAGCTCAAGTCAAGGTGGATTGGTCCTTTCATTATTCACCAAGTGCATCTCAATGGAATGGTGGAATTACTGAATTCCAATGGCACAGACACTTTTAAAGTCAATGGTCATCGCCTCAAGCCATTCATTGAGCCGTTCAAGCAAGAAAATGAGGAGATCAACCTCCTTGAGCCACAAAAAGCCTGATCAGAGAAGGGTTAGATGGACTTGGTTTCACCAAAGTCCATATTTTTGTTTAATTATTATAATTTTTAAGCCTTGTAAATTGTTTTGATTTTAATTTTGGTCTTAAATTGTGTTATTTATATGTAACTTAATCTTTTTGAATGATCAAAATCAGGAGAAATTGCAAGAAAATTGAAAGAAGGAAGCTAGGAATCAAAAGGAGCTCAAAAGCAAGGAGAAAGCATCGGCTGCGAAATTTCGCAGCCTAAAGTGGGTCGCTGTGAGAATCGCTTTTTGCTGCGAAATAATTTCGCAGCCCCCAAGCATCGTTGCAAAAATCGCCTCTCCCTCTGCGAAAATCGTCTTCCGCTGCGAAATGATTTCGCAGCCTTCAATTGCCTTCTGCAAAAATTTTCGCAGCTGCGAAGAGGACCCTTGGCACACGAGTGCCATTTCGCAGCCAAGTACACCCGTTTCGCAACTGCGAAATGGCTGCGAATTCTCCACACCTTGAAATCCTCCATTCCGCAGCCAAGACGCCATTTGGAAGGGTGTTTCGTAGCTGCGAAACCCCCCTTTGGCACACGAGTGCTGTTTTGCAACGCTGTACGCCCGTTTCGCAACTGCGAAATGAGTTGCGAAATCAATGCCAAATTTTCCCTTCTGCGAAATCCGCCCCTCCTCTGCGAAAAGCTCCCCATGTTGTGAAATTGAACAATGACCCTTGGTGTCTCTTTTAAACAGTATAAATTCCATTTTTCCTATTTTTAAACCGTCATTTGAACTTCAGAAAGGTACTAAGAGGAGCCAAGCCAAAGCACCCTCCCGTCTGCCTCCTTCGCCTGAGCAACCCGAGCGCATTTCCGGCCATTTTCGCCGACACCGCCATGGCCAGAAGACGAGGAGCAAAGTCTTCGTCCCCATCGACTCGCCTGAGAATCCCAAGAGACGCGCCCGTCAAAGGCTCCACATCCGAGCCGCCGCGGCCACGAGTCATCCCACCTCCGATTGAGGACGCACCCATCAGTCCTTCGGCCAGATGCTATAATACGAGTAGATCACTTACCATCGCCGGTGCGAGCTCTTTCAGAGGCCCAAAATCAGGTATCGGTCCCCCACAAAAGAAAGCTAAGGTCTTTGAGCCAATTGATCTGACCGAGTCATTTTCAGAGCCTGAATCAGAGCCTACGCTGCCCCCGCCGCCTGCCAAAAAGTCTCCACCGCCTGCCAAGAAGTCTCAGCCATCTCGGACACCAGGAAGAGAATCTCAAATTCCCTCAGGCATGACTCTTGAAGTAGCTATCAAACGCCCCATGGTCACATAGCCGCCAATTGAAGGAAATCTGGATTGCAGGGCACGACCATTCCATTCGGAGCTCTATTTCGACATAGCCACTTTCAGACTTCAGCCTGAGCTCAGGGAGTCCTTCCGTCTGCTACAAAGGTATCAATTGGAGCAATTACTGACCCCCAGGGATTTTTTCTACCCCCGTGTGGCATTGGACTTCTATCAGTCCATGACCACAAACTAGATCCGTGATCCTATTGTCATCCATTTTACCATAGATGGACGACATGGTATTTTGGGAGCTCGCCATATAGCAGAGGCACTCCATATCCCCTATGAGCCAGCACGTCTAGAGGATTTTCGAGCCTGGACTTATCCTTCACAGAGTGACATAATTCATACTCTGTCCAGAGGGGCATCTTCACGCCATTACATCCTGAGGAAGGAGCTTCCCCCCAGCATGTTCTTCATTGATGCACTCCTCCGCCACAACATTTTCCCACTTCAGCATTGGGTACAGAGGAGAGGAGTGTTGCTGGAGGCATTATATAGGATCTCTGAGGGATACTTCTTTGGCCCTCACCATCTCATTATGGCTGCTCTTCTATACTTTGAAAAGAAGGTGCATTGAAAGAAGCTGCTCCGAGCGGATGCCATTCCACTCCTCTTCCGCAAACTATTATGCCAGATATTGGAGCACTTGGGATATCCAGCAGAGCCTCAGTATGAGCGTAAACGTATTTATTGAGAGATTTTCACTCTCGACAAATGGACTAGTATGACAGCTTATCGTGGTGCAGACCAGGGAGCACCAGAGCATCTAGAGCAGCCAAAGGAGCCAGTTGACATACCTGTTGACACTCAGCCACCTGCCCCTGCAGTGGTTTTTAGTGAGCCTGCACCAGATGTTCCACCCTCTGCTCCTTAGGCCACACCACAGACTCCCCCTATTATTCCATCTGCATCAGAGCCATCTCCTTCAGCTGAGCCAAGGATAACTATACCCATCATCGAGTATAGAGGCCTATCCCACACTTTCAAGGCATTGGCCACTTCTCAGAGCATCCTCACTCAGCAGGTCACAGCCCTTCGTGCTCATCAGGAGCAGATTATTGCCACTCAGGCCCAGCACACTACACTCCTGAGGCAGATTCAGCATCATCTAGGCATTATATCAGCTCCTGAGCATACCATTTCCAGCCCACCAGAGCCTACTACAGGAGAGGCAGAGACAGTTGAGCCATCATCTCCACAGCATCCTCCACCCACCATCTGATCATTTTGATAGTTTCCCCTTTATATTTCGATTATGTATTTCGTTTATGTACTTCCTTTTTGAAATCCCATGCTTTTGGTATTATATATTGGGATTACTTGTATTACTTGCTTTCATTATGTACTTACATGAATTGAAGTAATACAAATCTATCACCTTTTGATCACTCTTAGCATTATTTTATTCTTATTTCCTCTACTCACATCTTTTATTCTTTTTGAAACATGTGGTTTCTCCAATCAATATTCGAAATTGATATCACTCAGGAGGTACCACTTCCTCCCTTTAATCTCAATCGCTCATGCCACATTGAGGACAATGTTCAGCTTGGTTGGGGGGAGAGTTGAGGAAGGAAGTTTTTTGTTATTTATGCTAAGTTATTTTGGTAATTTAGTTGATTTTTATCTAATTTTAATTTTTTTTTTTTTTTTTTTTTACTCACCATGGTTATTAAGGAAAAATTCTCAAAAATGAAATGGGAGAAATTGAATTTTTGTCTTTTTACTTGAAACTTAGAGTTGTATTATGCTTACTAAAGTTGATGAATTGTTGAATCTTCTATTGAATTCAAGCTTAGTTCTTCCACTTTAAGCTATTCACACACTGTACAATAGGTTCCGAGTATAAGATGAAAAACTATTTCCCTCTTGACTTAGGAAAATTTTAGACTTGGTACCTTTGACCTCATTTAATAGTGTTGGGATACCTTATAAAAGGCCAATGAGCCTTTGGAAAAAAAAAGAAGAAAAAAAGAAAAATGTTTTACTTGCCTTGAAACCCGAGCAAGGTCTGAGGGGTATATGGTGAAAATCTTTAAAGCCTGGTGCCCTAAGCCTTCATTGGTTGGGAGTCACCGACCTCAATGCTCGTTAAATGGGTGAATAGGTGGAGTTTAGCATACTGTAGGTGCTTGGGTATTAAAATTCATTCTCAAAAGTCCGGGGTGAAATCCGAAGAGTTAGTAGTTGAAAGATCCTTAAAGCTTGATGCCCTAAACCTTGATTGGTTGGGAGTCATCGATGGACCCCCGTTACATGGACAATTTAGAAAATAATACCTTTAAGCCTTGTACTCCTACTATGAAAAAAATGTGAAACAAAAGGGTGCGTTCTTAGCCTATTGAATTTGGTCAGTTTGCTAAGTGTTGGAAAAGAGCTAGGTTGGGGGGTGAGATTAGTTTGGCGTACTATATTCGGAAACTATCAACTCACACTTAGATTTTTGTGGAAGAGTAAGGTTTGGTCCTTTGGAAGTGGAAATGATTTTAAAGCTTCAATTTGCATAATGCCTTCTCTTTATCAATTGTTTTTAGCAAAGTATTTGATAACTCTTGTTGAAATTTGAGTTTATATTTCTTTAATGTTCCATGTGAGAGTTAGATCATCATGCCACTTAAACATTTTTTGGAGTGATCAGCATGATTTTGTAAATTATAGTACTTTTATTTCAATTTTTCTCTCCTTCATTGCTAAGGGACTAGCAATATGTCGGTTGGGGGGAGTGATTACTACTCGAAAGTGCTATTTTGTAAGCTTGTAATTAGCTCTTTTAAACACTTTTGAGTAGTAGTTATTACCTTTTAACCCAATTAACATATTAAGGACCCTTGCAATCAATTCTAATCAAAGTGTGTAAGTTTTGGTGTTTTTGTTAGTAATTTGATCACCAAAGCAATCCAAGATTGAGGAGAGTTCTTTGGAATCCATGGCCAAGCTTTTGGAAAGCTCAGAAACATGAAAAACCAAAGCCTTGGAGCTTTAAAGTCCTTTTCCATAAGCAAATCCGGAATGCAAGGAGGGGAAGCAAAAAGAAATCTGCCATGAAGCAAAATAGAGGACAGCAGCTGCAGTCTTCTTTTACACTTTTGGAGCACTTCCCGGAGTCCATTTTCTACATTCTATATACCATTGCAAAGCTCAAGAAGTCAAGAATCCAATGCTTTAAACGGTGCATGATTCGGAGTTGAAATGAAGGAGTTATAACCATTGGAAGTCGATCACTCCAAGCTAAAGGCAAATTTCGCATGGCTGCGAAATGGTGTCCTTTTGCTGCGAAATTTCACAGCCCTTTTTGCACAGCTGCGAAATTCCTCCTGAATCTTCCCGATATTTGCGACCGACATCTTGAGATTTTTTTGCTTTAGATATTTGATGTCTAAAACCCCAAACTCTCCTTGTAACCCACCTATCATAGGATTCCTTAGTCTTTAAGTAAGAACAAAAGGGTGAATAACCCCATATTTAATGCTTGTAAGCTTCCATTGAACGAGGAAAAAGCCTGTTCTCAGACAACTTTGTATAGTTTTGGAAGGAAGTAAAATTAAGAGTTTTTCTATATCTTACCTTCCCATTTTGTTTGTATTTTCTTTCTAGCCAAAGAAGCTCTGAGAGAGTTTCCTTAGAGAATGAGTAGCTAAGCTTTTAATTCCTTGGAGCTAAGGTTGCCGGGGATGGTTCTAACTGCAAGAATAGGTAGTTTTGTTGTTTCAGCCATTAATGAAGAGTAAGTGTGACCCATTAATGATTTCTATGTTTTTAGTTAACTTAAAACATCTTGCAATTCACCTGAGCCAACACTTGGTAAGGCAAGTGATCTCCGTCCATGGAGATGCACTAGTTTACCTCTTGCGAGCTTTTGGGAGGTGACTTGAAGGTGGGATTTTCTTGAATTGCCAACACTTGGTAAGCTTTTGGACTCCAAGGAGACATCCATTAGTTATCTCTTGCGAGCTTGAGAAGGGAAGTCCAAGGTTAATGATCACCTTGAATGGCAAAAGCTAGGTGAGAGGCACGAGTCATTCCAAGTTGCATCAGTGAGAAGGATTTAGTGCTGAAATCCATTAAAGGGTAGTATCTGTACAACACCGGTTAGAGGATTAACTATATGTTAATTCTCTAATGCGAGAAAATGAACCAAGTGACCGGAGCTCTGTTTTTGCACGAGGAACCTCCCCTGTGAACCTAAACCTCCAAGGAATGCTTTTCTTCATAAGTAATTTCCATTACTTTCTTTTTAGTTAGCTTGAAACAAAATCTTTTTCAACCAAAGTTTGTGTTTTTGCTTGAGCTAACCTTGAAATGAAATGACACCAAGTTAACTATGAATTGGTATCAATTGTGAGTTGAAAACCCTTCCCAGTGAATGATCCTAAAGCCACTATGCTATACTAGCTAAAGCTATCCTAATGCATGGTGATATAGGTTATAAATTTTGTTGATTACTCCCTCAATCAAGGAACACCAGCTGGACGTGAATCAGCTGAGACACCAATTGGGAACGGATCACTCAACATCGATTTCTATTTGAAAATACCCAGAGTAGCCATCCAAAAAACAATAGAAAGGATGGTCTGAGACTCTTTCAAGCACTTGATCAATAAATGCCAATGGGAAGTGGTCATTCCTTGTTATAGTATTCAACTTCCTATAATCTATACACACCCTCCAACCTGAAGTGAGGCGTGTAGAAATTTCTTCTCCCTTATCATTTTGCACCACCGTGATCCCAGATTTCTTTGGCATGACTTGCGTAGGACTCACCCATGGGCTATCTGATATGAGGTAGATAATACTGGCCTGAAGTAGCTTAAGCACTTTAGCTCACACCACCTCTTGCATGTGAGGATTCAACCTTCTCTGTGGTTGACGAACTGGCTTAGCTTCTTCTTCCGTGTATATATGATGGGTACAAACTAAAGGGATGACCCCTTTTAGATCCGAAATTTGCCACCCTATCACCTTCTCACATCTCCTGAGGACTTCCAGTAGACAATTCTCCTAAGGAGTGGTAAGAGATTAATATATAACAACAGGGCACTGTTTGTTTTCTTCCAGGTATGCATACTTCAACTCCGTGGGTAGTGGCTTCAAAATAAGCTTTGAGGACTCCTTCTTAACGACTTCTTGTGTCTCCTCCTCATTGAATAAAGGTAGAATTTCTTCTCTCCTCTTTCAAAGGGGTATAATAGCAAGCAAATCTAAGGGTTCAGGTAACCCCTCATCAAGGTCTCCAAAACTTTCATTCAACTCTTCCAGCATTTTCTGATCACAATGCTCCTCCACTAAGTTGTCAATCATGCACACCTCCTCTGGTCCTTCTTCTTCTTTAGGATGGAATTGTTTTTTGCACAAATAGAAGATGTTGAGCTCCAACGTCATGTTGACAAACGTGAGTTATATGACTCCATTCCTACAATTGATGATGGTATTTGATATAGCTAGGAATGGTCTTCCAAGTATGATAGGAAGATAATTAATTCATTTGGCAACCGGGTCCGTATCAAGAACAACAAAATCCATTGGGTAGTAGAATTTGTCAACTTGAACTAGGACATCTTCAATCATGCCTCTTGGAATCTTCACAGATCTATCTGCTAGAGATAGAGTGATTGATGTTGGCTTCAACTCTCCAAGTCCTAATTGCTTGTAGACAGAGTAGGGTACCAAATTCACACTTGCTCCCAAGTCCAACAAAGCTTTCTCCACACACGTCCCTCCAATCATCACTAAGATGATAGGGCAGCCCGGATCTTTGTATTTCATTGGAGACTTGCACTGTATGATGGCACTCACTTGCTCAGTCAAGAAGGCTTTCTTGTTCACATTCAACCCTCACTTTATAGTGTATAAGTTCTTCAGGAATTTTGCATAAGTCGGCACTTGTTTGATCATGTCTAGCAATGGGATGTTGACCTTCACTTGCCTCAACACTTCAAGAATTTTTTATGTGTTGTTGATTCCTTTTTTGCCATGCAAAGCTTGGAAAAAAGGTGGAGGCGTGTGTTTGGTCATCATATCTTCTTTAATAATGGTCCTATCCGGTTCTTCATTCGCAGTAGAATCATGGTCCTCCTTCTTTGCACTATTCCCTTTTTTCTTTCCCTTGATTTCCTCCCTCTTCTCTTTCTCTGCTTCACTCTCTTCATCATGCTCTAGCTTGGATGTTGGAAGATCAACCTCTTTACCACTCATTAGAGTGATCACTGCTTTGACTTCACTCACTTGTGACGATTCTCCCTCTAGAGTCTCCACTTCATGAATTCCCTTGGGGTTTTGATGAGGTTGAGAAGGAAACCTTCCTTTCTCATGCACTGTGTTGAGGTTGGTGAGTCTTGAGATTGAGTACTGGAGGTTATCTATCTTCTGAGATAGATCATTTTGCATCCCATCCATCCTTTTGTTCAATATACTCTCTACACTGTCAATTATTTGACTGAGCTGAGCATTGATGGATTTCTGATCTCCCACAAAGTCTTCTACGACCTTGCTAAGATTCACTATAGCTTGTTCAAGATTCGAAGCTTGTGAAGGTGCTTGGCCAGATTGCATGTACTGAGGTGGCCTCGGCTTCCATGAGAAATTTGGATTGTTCCTCCAATTTGAATTGTAGGTGTTACCATATGAAGCATTGTTATTGGGCTTGAATTATCCAATAACATTTACTTGATCCCTAAACATTTCTCGCACAGCTGGAATTGTAGGACACTCTCCCATCAAGTGCTTATAAGATTGACAAATGGAACACGACATAGCTTGCACCAGTGTCTTAGAAATGGCTTGCACTTCTTGCATCTTCTTCATTTCTAACTCCTCTAATCTTCGTACCATAGCTGCAACTTTTTCCTTCATGTCGATATCTTTGTTCAAAGTATACATCCCAGCCTTAGCATTAGGCTGAGACTTCATTCTTCCCACTTCTCTGGCATTCGGCTCATCCCATCCCCTTGAAATTTCAACTACATAACTTAAGAAATCCATGGCTTTTTCTAGATTCTTATTCATGAAGTCTCCTCCACACATCGTTTCTAAGAGTTGCTTCATTAAGAAAGACATACCGTCGTAAAAATAGCTCACCAATAACCATGTGTCAAAGCCATGGTGAGGACAAGCATTGATAGCTTCCATGTATCTTTCCCAACACTCATAGAATTTCTCATTCTCTTTAGCTGAGAAATTTGAGATTTGCCTTTTCAAGCCATTGGTCCTATGAGTCGAGAAAAATTTCTTGAGAAATTCAGCTTGCAAATCAGTCCAAGTTCGAATACTCCTTGGTCTTAGAGAATTAAGCCAAATCTTGGCCTTATCCTTTAAGGTGAAAGGAAATAGTTTGAGCCTCATCAAGTCGATGGACGCTCCTCCTTCTTGGAATGTATTACAAACCTCCTCAAATTCCTTGATATGCGAGTAGGGATTCTCATTTTCCATCTCATGGAAAGTAGGTAGAAGTGGCACAATATGTGGTCGGATCACTAGTTGCTCTGTAGGAGGCACTATACATGACGGTGCACTCATACGAGGTGGATGCATGTGGTCCCTCATGGATCGAAAAGCGTTGAGATTGTCCTCCTGACCATGTTAACTATGTTGATCTTCAGGTGGCGCATCTATGACGTTCAAACACAATTCTAACTCTGTTTCATAAGGAGTTTCAATCTTCACCAGTCTTCCCCCACTATCTCATATCCAATAGGGCATGCACAAATAGCAATTACTGAAACAAAAACAAAAACAAAGAAAACAAAAGACAAACAATTCTAGAGAAAAAAAATTAAGATTAACTATGACTAGATGAAAGATAAACTAAAGCAGAAACAAATAAAAAGGAACAAATAAAAGGAGTTGGTAAAAGAAAAGAAAAATCACCAAACTTGTGATGAAGATCACAAGTGTTCTGGAAAGGTCATATCATTGTACTGTGGCACCACCCCGGCAACGGCGCCATTTGATTTGTCCCATAGCAGTTGTTCCATTTGATTCTGGCCCAGACGGGTGTTATCAACAAAATTTATAAACTTAAATCACCTTACACTATGGTAGCATAGCTAGCATAGTATAATGGCTCTAGGATCGTCCACAGGGATGGGTTTTCATAGTACACGTGACATTAGTTAAGGTACTGAAATGATGCTTTTCCTTAAAAAGTTAGCTTTAAAAGAAAACATAATTTTGGGTGAAAAAGATTGATTTGAACTCAACCAAAAATAGTAACTGAAATTGATTACAAAGAAAAGGTTTCTTGGAGTTTTAGGTCATTAGGTTCAAGTTCCTTAGGCAAAGGGGGAGATTCTGGATCTTTTCCTCGCGTTGGGGATAATAACATAAAGGATGGTTATCTCCCGAACCGGTGTGTATTTAGCAACTAAGATTTGATCCAATTGGTTCATGAAAAACTGTAGTTGCTTCCCTTTAACAGTTTTAAACACTAAAGACCTCTTACTGTGAATCATCTTCCAATGGCTCGTAAATGATAACTACTAGACATCCATGGATTCTATGGAGTCTGTTAAGCTTACCAAGTATTGGCCATTCAAAGTAATTCTAACCTTGGACTACCCATCAAAGGCTCGTACATGATAACTAATGGATCTCCATGGAGTCCGAAAAGCTTACCAAGTATTGGCCATTCTAGATAATCCTACCTTTAAACCACCTTCTAGAGGCTCGTAAATGATAACTAATGGATCTCCATGGAGTTCGAAAAGCTTACCAAGTATTGACCATTCTAGATAATCCTACCTTTAAACCACCTTCCAGAGGCTCGTAAATGATAACCAATGGATCTCCATGGAGTCCGAAAAGCTTACCAAGTATTGGCCCAAGTGATTTTAAGGGATTTTAAGTTAAACAAAAAAGAAACAAAAACCATTAACAGGTAACAACTCTCCTCATTTAAAGCAAAGAAAACTCTCACCTTTGTATCCGGATCCTTTACCTATCTTCCCTCAGTTCAAGAAACGAAAAACCTAGCCACTCATCTTCTGAGAAAACATCCTCAGAGGTTGTTTGGCTAGAAAGAAAATGAAATACAAAATGAGAAGGTAAGGCAGAGCAAGGCTCTGTATATTTCTTAGTAAGAGAATTTACAAGTGTATCTAGTGTAAAAGTTCTATCTCCTCTCTCCTCTTTTATTTATAAATGATGTAAAAGAATATCTAGAGAGGTTTTTCCAACCTTCTTAATTAAGCAATTGATTCGTGAGAGCCCAGTCGGGTCTTTTAATCAAAAACATTTATAAAACCTATGACCTCATACTGGCGTAGCAAAGCTACTATAGTATAGCAGTTCTAGGGTCGAACTCTGGGATGGGTTTTCACTCTACTAGTGATAGACTCAAGATTAGAAATTGAATCTGATGATTTCCTTTGTCAAAAACTTAAAGTTTAAAAGAAAATAAAATTCGTTTTGAAAGTGGTGTTTGAAACTAAACTAACATATAACTAAGTAAAAATGGAAGAAAGAAAGTTTCCCGGAGCTAAGGGTTGCTAGGATCAAGTTCAGAATGCAAAGTGGAAAATTCGGATTTTTCTCCTCGCATTGGGGATTTAACCTATAGTTATTTCCCGAACCGGTATAGGTTTAACAATGAAGATTTAATCCATAAAAAGTCAATAGAAATGGTAGTCAAGGTCCATTAATGGCTTTAGACACTATGGGTCTTCACCTTGAGCCACTTTCCAATGGCTCGTACATGATAACTAATGGACTGATATGGATCTAGCAATAAGCATCCACAGAGACCTGAAGCTTACCATGTATTGGCCATTCAAAGTGATTCTAAGGGAGTTAAAGCAAAACTTTGGATTTGAAAGCCATTAATGAACTCCAACTACCTGTATTTAAGGCACGGGAGTTTTCCACCTTTGCATCTGGACTTTTCACCTAGCTTCCTTCACTCCAAGAAACTAAAAGTTTAGCCTCTCATCCTCCGGGAAATCATCCTCAGAGGTTGTTTGGTTTCCAAGAAAAAGAGAATAGTAAAGAGAAAAGGAAAACGAGAGAGCTCTGTATTTTTCTAAGTGTGAAACATCACATAGCATAACATAACAACCGAGAGGTGATTACCACCCCTCTTATAGTCTTTACAAAAGCCAAGCTTGTAATTGGCTAGTTACAAGGATAGGAAAGGAATTTTCATCAAAAAAATACAAAAGAAAAGATCTAAAGTGGAGTCGGCAGAACAGAGGAAAATTCGCACCACGCATGGGCTGTGCAAAGCTGGTGCGAAATTCGCACTTGCATGGGCTTGTGCGAAGCTGGTGCGAAATTCGCTCTCAGCTTGACACAGTTGTCTTCCGAAGGCCATATCTTCCTCATTTCAGCTCCAAATCGTACACGGTTTCAAGTGTTGGATTCTTGACTTCCAGAGCTTTCCAACGGTATATAGCATGCAAAAAATGGACTTCAGGAAGTGCTCCAAAAGTATGAAGGAAGACTGCAGTTGCAGTCCTCTGTTTCAGCTTCACTCTGTTTTCTTCTTTTTGCACGATTTTCCTCTTTGCTTCTCTCCTTTACTTGGCTTGCCTTAATGATCCAAAAAGCTGTCAAAACACTAAAACTAGCCACACATATGATTAGAAGTCATTGCTAGGTCCTTAACATGCCAATTGGAATAAAGATGGAGAACTACCACACAAAAGTGCTTAAAACATAATGAATTAAAGGCACAAAATAACACTTTTTGGGTAGTAATCACTCCCCCCAACTGACACATTGCTAGTCCCTTAGCAATGAAGGAGAGAAAAAGAAAGAAAAATAGATAATATAATAATTTACAAAATCATGCTGATCACTCCAAAAAATAATCAAGTGGCATGATTGGATTAAACTCTCACATGGCAAGTCAAGGATATAAAACTCAATCATCAACAAGAGTCATCAAATAACTTACCTATCGCAATATGTAAACAGTGGGCATTATGCAAATTTGAGCTTCAAAATAATTTCCACTCCCAAAGGACCAACTCTTAATTTTCCACAAAAATCTAAGTGTTAAGGTGCTTAGCTTCCAGTTATAGTATGTCAAACTATATTCTCCCCCCAACTAAGGTTTTTCTCTAACTTTAGCAACACTAACTCATATATAAAAGGCTAAGAACGCACCTCCTTTTTTTTTTTTTTTTTTTTTTTTTTTTTTTTTTTTTTTTTTTTTTTTAATCCACCCATGTAACGAGCAGTGAGGTCGGTGACTCCCAACCAGTAAAGGCTTAGGGCATCAGGCTTTAAAGATTTTCACCATATACCCCTCGGACCTTGCTCGGGTTTCAAAGCAAAATTTTTCATAAGACACATTGGCCTTTTATAAGGTGTCCCAACACTAATAGAATGAGATCAAAGGTACCAAGTCGAAAATTTCCTAAGTTTAGGGGGTGAGAAAGTTTTCCATCTTATAACTGGAATCTAGTGTGTTCAGTGTGTGAAACGATTAGAGTGGAAGACTTAAGATTGAAATCAAAAGGAGCTTCAACAATTTATCAACTTTAATAAGCATAATACAAACTCTGAGACTATGGCAATAGGATAAGAATTTAATTTCTCCTATTTACTTTTGAGAATTTATCTTTGAGAAAACAAAGAGAGTTTGCAAAAAATTTGTTAGCAAAATAACTTAACCAAAAATTCAACAAATTACTTCCTCAACTCTCCCCCCAACTAGAATGAACATTGTCCCCAATGTTCCAAAAGGAAAAGATAATAACAAGGGAGGAAGTGATACCTCCTGATAATAAGGGACTCTGAATGAGCAGGAGAAACCACATGTTGCAGAAGAAAAAAAAAAGAAATATCATATGAGTGATGATTAGAGGAAATAAAAAGGAATAACTAAAATACTCAAAAAGAAGATGTCTATATAAACTGAGAGAGTACAATATACAAGATAAACATGGAAGACATCCAATCCCAGTATAAAAGTGGTCCAAAATATGTAACACATCCAAAAAACATAGAATATAGATACAAAACAAAAAAAAAAAAAGAGGAGTGATCGTATAATCAAGTATAGGCTCCTCTGGTCTTGGCCATGGCTTGATTTCCATTTTTCGCAACTTGGATCAGTTTTCGCAAGTTGTTTTGCAAGTTCCCCCACTTTCAGAAGTTGTTTCGCTGAAGAAAAAAAAAAATTTGCAAGTTGTTTGGCAAGGTGCGCATTTTTCCTTCAGCTAGACGCAGTTGTCTTCCGAAAGCCATAACTTCTTCATTTCAGATCCAAATTGCACACCGTTGGAAGCATTGGATGCTTGACTTCAAGAGCTTTCCAAAGGTATATAGCATGTAGAAAATGGACTTCGTAAAGTGCTCCAAAAGTGGGAAAGAAGACTGCAGCTGCTCTCCAATTGTAAGAAAATTCGCACAAGGGGGGGTGTTGTGCGAAAATTTCGCACAAGGGGGGGTGTTGTGCGAAAATTTCGCACAAGGGACGGTGTTGTGCGAATTTCGCACAAGGTTCGCACAAGGTTCGCATTCCTGTGAAATTCGCACTGAGGGACCGAGAGCATGCTTTTTTTTAAAATTTGTCACAAAAGAGAATTCGCACAAGGGATGTGTTGTGCGAAAATTTCGCGCAAGGGGAATGGGTGGTGCGAATTTTCTGTCAGCTCGGCGCAGTTTTCTTGCAATGAGCATAACTTCTTTGTTTCAACTCCGATTTGGACACCGTTTGAAGCATTAGATTCTTGACTTCCCGAGCTTCGAAACGGTATATGGCATGTATAAAATGGACTCGAGGAAGTGCTCCAAATATAAGCAAAAAGACTGCAGCTGCTCTCCAATTGGCCATGACTTTTTACGCCCAGTTGTTTTCCCTTGTTTTCACCTTGACTTCATTCTTCAAGCTTTCCTACCTACATGTTAACACAAAAAAACCAATTCAAACCACATTAGAATGAAATTAAAGTCAAAAAAAAAAATCAAAACATGCTTAAACACAAGAAAAACACTAGATTAAACTAAAATCAACTTAAAAGAAAACAAAAAGAGGATGAACTTTTTAGTCTTTGAAGAGACTAAGTTCAATCATGAACCAAGTGTTTTCATGTTGGAGGTGGATCAAGGAGGATGAATTCCTCCTTGTCTCGGGAAAATGATTCCATATAGGGCTTGAGACGATGCCCATTCACTTTGAAAGTTCGAGTGCTATTGAAGTTGAGTAGTTCCACTACTCCATTTGGTTGCACATCATGAATTATGAAAGGACCCGTCCACCTTGATTTCAATTTTCCCGGAAAAAGATGAAGCTTAGAGTCATAAAGCAAGACTCTTTGTCCCTTGGCAAAATTCTTCTGATTTACCAACTGATCATGCCATTTCTTCAATCTCTCTTTTGCAATTTTTGAATTGAGGTAAGCGTCATTCCTCATTTCCTCCAAATATGCATACTTCAAATCAATAGGAAGTGTCTTCAAAACAAGCTTTGGAGGGTCCTCCGTGGCTGCTCCTTGTGAGTCCTCCTTATTGAACAGTGGTAAGATCTCTTCCCGTCTCCTCCAAGGAGACATGATGGCTAACACATCAGAGGGTTCAGGTAACCCTTCTTCAAGCACTCCAAGGCTTTCGTTCAAGCTCTCTTCTAGATTCTTGTCATAATGCTCTTCGACCAAAGTGTTGATCAAGCACACCTCCTCTAATCCTTCCTCCTCTTCGGGGTGAAGATGCCTCTTGCATAGGTGGAATACGTTTAGATCCAAGGTCATGTTTCCAAATGTGAGCTGCATCACCCCATTCCTACAATTGATGATGGCATTGGAGGTAGCTAGGAAAGGTCTCCCAAGGATGATTGGCACATAATTTGCTTCCTTAACGGTGGGATCAGTATCTAGCACCACGAAATCCACGGGATAGTAGAATTTGTCCACTTGAACTAGAACATCCTCTATCACCCCCCTTGGGATTTTGATTGACCTATCAGCTAAGGAGAGAGTGATGGCTGTGGGCTTCATTCCTCCAAGTCCCAGTTGCTTGTACACAGAGTATGGGAGCAAATTCACACTTGCCCCCAAGTCTAGTAAAGCCTTCTCCACAAGTGTCCCTCCAATGTTGACTGAAATGGTGGGACATCCCGGATCTTTGTACTTAACTGGAGACTTACTCTGGATGATGGCACTTACTTGCTCAGTGAGGAATGCATTCTTTGTTACATGTAACCCTCTCTTGACCGTGCACAAGTCCTTTAAAAACTTTGCATATGTGGGGACTTGCTTGATCATATCAAGTAAGGGTATATTCACCTTCACTTGTCTCAAGACTTCAAGAATTTCTGATGAATTCTTGACTCCCTTCTTTCCATGTAAAGCTTGAGGAAAAGGGGGAGGCATATGTTTCTTCATCATATCCTCTTTAATCACTATCCTTGGCTCTTCTTCAATGCTTGATTTAGATGCATTTTTCTTCCCACTCTCCTCTTCTTGGTTAATGCTCTCTTTAACCAAGGTTCTCCTTGACATGAGTTCTTCATCTTGCCTCACCTTAGGCAAAGGTTGATCAACCTCCTTTCCACTCCTCAAGGTGATCACAGCTTTGACCTCCCTCAACTTTGAAGACTCCCCCTCTTGGGTTTCAACTTCATGAACACCCTTTGGATTTTGGCTTGGTTGAGAGGGAAACTTTCCTTTCTCATTAACTGTGTTGAGGTTGGTAAGCCTAGAGATGGAGTATTGAATATTATCTATCTTCTGAGATAGATCATTTCGCATCCCATCCATTCTCTCAATTAGAGAACTCTCAACATTTTCAATCTTTTGGTGCAATTGGGAGTTGATTGCCTTTTGTTCACCCACAAAGTCACCCATGACTTTACTTAGGTTCACAATGGCTTGCTCCATTGAAGAGGTTTGTTGAGGTGCTTGGGTTTGGGCTTGTGGTTGGTATGGAGGTGGCCTTGGTTTCCAAGAAAATTTGGATGGTTTCTCCAGCTTGAATTATAGGTGTTTTCATAAGGTGCATTGTTGTTGGGCCTAAATTGCTCCACAACATTGGCTTGATCACCTAACATTTCCCTCACAGCTAGGATGGTTGGGCACTCATCTACCACATGATCACATGATTGGAAAATGGTGCATGGCATGACATGGGCTTGTGTCTCGGAAATGGCTTGGACTTCATGCATTTTTTTCAACTCAAGTTCTTCCAACCTCCTTGCCATTGTTGCCACCTTAGCTTTCATGTCCATGTCGTCACTTAACATGTACATTCCCCCCTTAGAATTTACAGGAGCTTTCATCTTTCCCATTTCTCTTGAGTTGGGCTCATCCCATCCTCTTGATACCTCAGATACATAACTTAAAAAGTCCATGGCTTCTTCCGGATTCTTACTCATAAAATCTCCCCCACACATGGTTTCAAGAATTTGCTTCATGGAGGAAGACATCTCATCATAAAAATAGCTCACCAAGAGCCATGTATCAAAGCCATGATGAGGACAAGCATTGATAGCCTCCATATACCTTTCCCAACATTCATGGAACTTCTCATTTTCTTTTGCAGAAAAGTTTGAGATTTGTCTCTTCAACCCATTGGTCCTATGGGTGGGGAAAAATATCTTCAAAAATTCGGCCTGAAGATCAACCCAATTCCTTATGCTCCTTGGCCTTAAAGAATTAAGCCATATTTTTGCCTTGTCCTTCAAAGTAAAAGGGAATAGCTTGAGTATCATCAAGTCTATTGAGGCTCCTCCCTCTCTAAAGGTATTGCACACCTCCTCAAACTCCTTGATGTGGGCATATGGATTCTCACTCTCCATTCCATGGAAATTTGGTAGAAGGGGCACAATATGGGGCCTTATAATCAGTTGCTCAAGAGGAGGTACGATGCATGAGGGTGCACTCATCCTTGATGGGTGCATTCTATCCCTCATGGATAGATATGCATTTGGATTACCCCCTTGACCGTGTTGAGAATTCTGATCCTCTTGTGGAGGGTCCATGATGTTTACACAGATATCCAACTCTGTGTCTTGAGGATTCTCAATCCTTACTAATCTTCCCTCTTGGTCCCGAATCCAATAGGGCATGCACAAGTTACAACTTCCCTAAAAACAAAACAAAGACAACAAAAACAAAAGAAAACTAGAAGAAAGTTAAGGTTAGAAAGAAAACAAAAGGAATTCTACAATTAAAAGAAAGGAAATGAAGTTAGTGAAAAAGGAATTCACCAAACTTGTAATGAAAATCACAAGTAGCCTCTAAAAGGTTGTATCATTGCATTGTGGCACCATCCCCGGCAGCGGCGCCATTTGATTCGTGCGAGCCCAGTCGGGTCTTTTAATAAAAAACATTTATAAAACTTATGACCTCATACTGGCATAGCAAAGCTACTATAGTATACCAGTTCTAGGGTCGAACTCTGGGATGGGTTTTCACTCTACCAGTGATAGACTCAAGATTAGAAATTGAATCTGATGATTTCCTTTGTCAAAAACTTAGAGTTTAAAAGAAAATAAAATTCGTTTTGAAAGTGGTGTTTGAAACTAAACTAACATATAACTAAGTAAAAATGGAAGAAAGAAAGTTTCCCGGAGATAAGGGTTGCTAGGATCAAGTTCAGAATGCAAAGTGGAAAATTTCGGATTTTTCTCCTCGCATTGGGGATTTAACCTATAGTTATTTCCCGAACCGGTATAGGTTTAACAATGAAGATTTAATCCATAAAAAGTCAATAGAAATGGTAGTCAAGGTCCATTAATGGCTTTAGACACTATGGGTCTTCACCTTGAGCCACTTTCCAATGGCTCGTACATGATAACTAATGGACTGATATGGATCTAGCAATAAGCATCCACAGAGACCTGAAGCTTACCATGTATTGGCCATTCAAAGTGATTCTAAGGGAGTTAAAGCAAAACTTTGGATTTGAAAGCCATTAATGAACTCCAACTACCTGTATTTAAGGCACGGGAGTTTTCCACCTTTGCATCTGGACTTTTCACCTAGCTTCCTTCACTCCAAGAAACTAAAAGTTTAGCCTCTCATCCTCCGGGAAATCATCCTCAGAGGTTGTTTGGCTTTCGAGAAAAAAAAAATAGCAAAGAGAAAAGGAAAACGAGAGAGCTCTGTATTTTTCTAAGTGTGAAACATCACATAGCATAACATAACAACCGAGAGGTGATTACCACCCCTCTTATAGTCTTTACAAAAGCCAAGCTTGTAATTGGCTAGTTACAAGGATAAGAAAGGAATTTTCATCAAAAAAATACAAAAGAAAAGATCTAAAGTGGAGTCGGCAGAACAGAGGAAAATTCGCACCACGCATGGGCTGTGCGAAGCTGGTGCGAAATTCGCACTTGCATGGGCTTGTGCGAAGCTGGTGCGAAATTCGCTCTCAACTTGACACAGTTGTTTTCCGAAGGCCATATCTTCCTCATTTCAGCTTCAAATCGTACACGATTTAAAGCATTGGATTCTTGACTTCCAGAGCTTTCCAACGGTATATAGCATGAAAAAAATGGACTTTGGGAAGTGCTCCAAAAGTGTGAAGGAAGACTGCAGTTGCAGTCCTCTGTTTCAGCTTCACTCTGTTTTCTTCTTTTTGCATGATTTTCCTCTTTGCTTCTCTCCTTTACTTGGCTTGCCTTAATGATCCAAAAATCTGTCAAAACACTAAAACTAGCCACAACTATGATTAGAAGTCATTGCTAGGTCCTTAACATGCCAATTGGAATAAAGATGGAGAACTACCACACAAAAGTGCTTAAAATATAATGAATTAAAGGCACAAAATAGCACTTTTTGGGTAGTAATCAGCAATCCTATCATTGGATGATTACAAGGAGAAAATAGGAAATTACACAAAATATCTAGAGATAAAAATCTAACGGAGTCGGTGCACAAATATCTGAAAATTACACAGGAGAATTTCGCAGGCCATGCGAAATTTCACATGGTGTGCGAAATTCAGTTTTGGCATGGTTCTTCCGCATTTGGCTTCGCAAGGTTTTTAAAATTTTACATGGGGTGCGAAATTCATTTTTCTCAGTCTTGCTCTCTGTCTTGCAGCATGTGCTCCTTTTGACAATTCGCATGCTATGCGAAAATTTAGCATAGCCATGCGAAATTGCTGGTTGTTAGATTTCTTCTCTAATTCTCTACCTTGTATACTTGATTGGCTTGGAAACCTATTGCCATGGATTTTACAACATTCTCCCTCAATCTTGGCTTGCTTTAATGATCAAAAAGTTACCAGAAACACCAAAACTTGCCAAAAATTGATTAGAAACACTTGCAAGGGGTCCTTAATGTGCCAGTTGAGTTAAAATGTAATAACTACTACTCAAAAGTGTTTAAAACAGTTAATTTCAAGCTATAAAAGAGCACTTTTTGGGTAGTAATCACTATATACCTTTTGAATGCAAAGATCTTATTACTCACTATATTTTTTAGCATAGATAAGGAGAAAAAAATATCTAAATACCTAACAGACGTAGAAAATCATACATGTAGAAAATGAATGATGTTATATATTACAATTTCATTTTGCCTAGCATATTCAAAGAAAAGTATAACATATTCAAATAAAACGAACTGATCATGAACCATGTTTGCTCATCCAAGGTCACAACTTCCCATCAACATGACCATGTGTGGAAATGGGAACGATAAATATTAGAAAAACAACAAATGTCATAATAATAATCTTTTCATTGCTCTAGTGGGTGTATTTGTACAAACAATAGCCAAAATGGTTTGTTTTTCTCTATTACCCTCGTGTAAAACTAAATCACTTGCTATTTCCGATGTATTTTAATAGAATTACATAAGTTAGAGTCCTTCATGCAATCACCATTATTGAATGTCTGCATATGTTTAATGACATACACTCCACAATCCCACCTAAGAAAAATATAAGAAAAGCAAGACAACTTATTAAATGAATGTATAATTATAGCTTAGATAAACAATATTAATGTGAGCTATATATTCATACTAACCCATTATCTTGGGTCGGAATCGAAGGAGCCCAATCAATTGAGAATTGGAAGACATCTTTCCTTATGTCATAGAGTTTGAAGAACGTTTGACAAAATTCAACCTAATTTATTTTGAAAGTGTTAATAATTGTGCGAGAGAAAAATAAAATAAAATAAAATAAAAAAACAAAAAGCTGAAAGCATAATACCGTTTTAACACTCTTAAATAGAAACTCATCCCAACTCCTTGATCGCAATGAATCCAAAATTTGGATGTGAGATTTTTTAAAGTCAATGACACAAAGATACCAATGACCGGGGGCAATTGTCATGCATTGGAATAAATACCAGTAAAGTTAGAAAAACAATATCTATGAGTTGGGGCATAAAATATCTACTCTATTATAGGTGAAAACAATATCTACTCTAACTTTGATATATGCAATTAAACATTACAAATAATTACTAACCTTCTCACAATCATCCAATTTGCTAATGTACTTACTCACGATGGATGTTTTTCTATAAAAACAAAAGTTGAGAACTCCCCCACACAAAATCATTTGCTAATAATACAACATAATACAAACATTAGTATATTATACTTAATATGTACCTAAATAACAAGAGAAATCTGAGCTTACTAAAAATATCATGGGAAGATAGCATCTTATACTTCGTATGCCTATGAATTGTCTTTCAAAATAATTTATCTTTGATGCTTCTAGATTTATTACCTGTTGTTAACCAATAACTTTAATAAATTTATTTCATTAATAAAGCACTAATTTAATATAAATCAAATAGATACTTACAACATCCAACAACTTTTGTCTAAGATGTAAACACTCAAAATCTCCACGTACTCCATGTTCATGATCAACGTCAACAAGAAGCTCACTACAACAATAATAAGATAAAACATTCTTTACGGAAATGGAAAAATATGAAGGCTAAAATTGTAACAACACATCTATGAATGTTCTAGACACTACAAACCTTTTTGACAATGATTTGTTGAAAACATAATCAGCAACAAGAGATTGAAGTATATTGAATGATTGAGCATCCACCATGTCTTCATGAATAGACATGGGGATTGACTAAATTGAAAACAAGTCATAATTATTAGCTATATATTTTGTGTATAAAAAATAAGAACATGGTATTAAACTATTTGTATTATACCTCTGATACTTGACGTTTTCCCATTTTCCTTAAATTGTGTACAAATGGGGAGACCTTGAATTTACTTGGTTTCATCTTCCTCGATGTACCTGTTTTCATGACATGCTCGGGAATACCACATAGTGCTTGTAATGGTTCATAATATGGAAAATGTCATTAATATACATATATTTACTATGTAATGGTTAAGTAGTTGTAAAGAATTTTTTTTTTTTTTTTTATATTATATATACCTTTCCATAATCTTTTCTAGTTCTTTTGATGGGAAGTGGTAAAATATCTACATTTTCGTCGGGAATGATATGCACTTCAATTGATGTGCCACAAGCATCTTCATTCTTTTCATTCAAGTCCTTAGTGCATAACTTGTCAATTGACAAAGTGTGAACATAATGTTCATTTCCTTTCTTATTGTCCTTCTCTTCCAAACTTCTATCGTATGAGAGAATGTCACTCTTCGTTCCCTCCTCGTGCTCTCTCAAAGGTTTTTCTCTTGACCCAAGGAAGAGTCCTTTCAATGTTGTATATTTCTCCTCAAATTCAGTAAAAACTTTTTCACAACTACTACTACTTGCAACATGACACAAATCAATTACATGTGTTTTTAATTGTTGAAAGGTTTTATCCATCTCCATTAAACTCCCACCATCAACCTAGTGATATATAGGAACTTGATTAATAACATCATAATACAAGGGTTCACGACTAATATTCATACTCACGATGAATATTATAAAACTTACTCGTTTAATAACATCTTTGTTTGAATGGATTTCAAATTTCTCATCCTCCTCATTCTCCCCTTCCATTGTCACCTCATTTTCATCAATGCAATCCCTTATCTCATTTTGTATCACCCATATTTTCACCTACAATATATTCATCAATCACACATATCCTATTTAAAATCACTAAAAACAAAAACAAATATTAAACGACTTTCGAAACTATAACTTACATTGTCATTTGCATATCCATCGAGTTTTTTTAATCTTTGTTTATATCCAGTAATTCATCATCTCCCCAAGCAGTAATCCGAGGAGAAGGTCGAGTATATAGCGGTGGTAATTTCTCTTCGAACGATATATGCTTTGGTAGAATAACTGTAATTATATTTTACATAGATATATAGTTAGTTCACAAAATTTATTATAACAAATTTGAAATTCACTATGATGTAAATTATGTACAAAAACATTACCATAAAAAAAAAAAAAAAAGTAACCGGAAACCCCACTTTGTTGTTTCCTCTTAAACTCTTTGATTCCGTGCACAAGATAAGACAACACAAATTCAACCCAATTCATCTTCTTTATTGAATCGATGTCTTCCACAGGATATAAGAAAGAATGTTTCACAAAAAGCTTCATTGTTGGGCACAATAATACACCCAATACAAATAATACAAAACAAACTTTGAAATCATTTCCACCTTCTTTATCCTCTCTAATTTGATTTTCTAATATCACTAATGGAAATCGCCCCTTTTTATCACAATATTTTTTACACAAATCATTCTTATTGCTAACATCTTTGTTCATGTCAATCTTTAACCCTCTTGTCCTCAATCCCATAATAAATTCAACATCAATCGAGGATAATTTGATACAAGTATTACAACTCTAAAATATAAGTATTCAGATTGAAACTATTTATCAACCAAAGACATAACCCATGATTAATTTTCCTACATCAAAGTTGCAAGAGGCTACCAAATCCTATTTCTTTTTATGGTTGCTTTTTGCTTTGGTTTTAATTCTTCAATAACTCTAATCACTCGCTCGAGCGAGCATTGAGTTTGAAGATATAATTGAAAAGATACACAAACATCAAACATGTTTACATTAATATAAATTGCAACAAATACATAAGTAATGAAATTTTTTATTCATTTCAAAAAATTTACCTTAGGATCCATACCCTTTTGAAGCGAATATTGTTTTGAACTTTCTTTTGACTTTGCTATGAAATCTTATTTTTCTACTTTTGAAAGTGTATCACACTTCTTGCTCAATTTTTTCCTCAACTACATTAATTTGTCACTTACTTTAAATTCTAATTTTAAAATTTAATTATATTAGCTACAACAGTAATACTCCTTACATCATCATTTATCTTCACTCCTTTATCCTTCTTTTTTATCATGACCAATTGATCGTTACTACAAAACAATTTCAAACAAATATAACTATAACAAGCACAAAATAAAAAAACATAGTCTTTTACATATTTCTATTTTTCCTTACTAGTAATGTATCCAAGCTTCGATAGGTCTCTTTAGATTTCTAACAACTTCAACACCATCGCGCTCGCTCCTAAAAATTAAATCAAATCATTTAAGTCAATTTTTATAATATGATTTCAGATATGATAAATCAAATATACTTCCACCAACACGTTATCAATACTCACTTTTTTTTTCTTAATATAGAACTCGACAAATAATTACGACACAATTGCCTTTTGATTAACAAAAAAATATTTTCAGCTTTCTTTTTCTTCGTATTTCACATCTTCTTCTTTTTCCAGCTACATCTTCAATTCGGGTCTTCAAACCACAAAGTTTAAAACCTGAAAACATCCCCTTACAATTCTTAAACCAAATATAAAATATGAAGAAAATTAGGGATATGGAGAGGAAATGGGAGAGCAAGAATATCGCACTCTTTACTTCAAAACCCGAAAAAACTCCAAGTATGAATATGGACATAAATAGAGAGAGATACGAAGAAAAGAGAGAAGTCGAAAAGATGCCACTCCTAAATCAAGAATTTAGCACCTGAAACAACTAGAATATCTCACCTAAAAATACCCAACAACACACGAAAACATCCAATAACACACGAAGACAACCGAAAACACCCAAAAATAACAACCGATGGAGAAGAGCGGAAAACACAAGTACCCGAAGAAGAGTCGAAATGCACGGATCAGCTGAAAAACACACACATGTGGAGATGAGTGGGAGATGAGTATGGAGAAGAGAGGAAAATAGGGGAAAAGTCGGGAAAAAGGGGAGAGAACAGCTACCCAACCTGACTGTGGAAGATAAGTGGAGAAGAAAGAAAATTAGGGGAAAAAACAAGAAAATGAGGAGAGAACAGGAACAACCCGATTGTGGAGGATGAGTGGAGGAGAGAGCAAATTAGGGGGAAAAACGGGAAAAGAGAGAGAAAATAAGATGGAGAAGTACCCAGTTTCAACTGGGATTTTCTTTTTTTTTTTTTTTTTTTTTTTTTTCATTTGGATGGCTGAGATTAAATCTTTTTCATCCAACGACTGAAACAAAACAGAGGCATGATACCTTCGGAGGCACTGTAGAATTTTCCTTGAGAGTTATGTTTTTTTGAAATAACAACTTTTCTGTACTGTGATCTCTTAAAATGGAAAATTTTATGCTTATAGTATACATCCCATATGGTGGTCATAATTTTTTTTTCCAAATAATCTGTCATCTATATTAACTACCTTGATTAGAGATCATAATATATACTTCAATACTGACAATCTTTCACAAATGTAAAATCCTCGAGAATTTGCAGATAATGCCTTGTATCCTTGTATTTTCAAACTTTAGAGTTCAAACAATGATAGAAATAAATGGTACCTTTGCCATATGTTTCAAATACCTAGTTAAGGTGCTTAAAGGCTTCATTTATAGGTTAAAAGAAAGAATATGCCATATGAAATGTTGGGCCAAAAGTTAGGTGGAGTCATACTAAACTTCACAACAAACATGTTTTCAAATTTAAAGAGAGTAAGAATACCTCATCACCAACATTATTAACATCAGAAAGAGCAAAGAGGAGAATAAGTCACAAGCATGGCCAGAATGAATAAGATGGCAATGGGGTGGGTTCGGGATGGTTCGTTCCCATCCTAACCCCATCCCATTTATTTAAAATAATTCACATCCTCATTTCGTCTATTCAAAATAATTTTCATCTTTGTCCTATTTAAAAAATTAAACGGGATGATGTGGGACGGGACGGGACGGGTATGTAAATTTCCCATACTAGCTCCACCTTGCCTTGTTTATTTATTTTTGAATTTTTTATTTTTTATTTTTTAAGTACATTAAAATAAATATATTTTATAAATAATTAAAATATTATAATTTTTTATAAATTATTTTATTGAAAATGTTACTATATATATATAAATTAAATTAAATTAATTTTAAATGTAATCGGGGTGAGGTGGAGGAGGATGAGACAATGTAATACCTAAATTAGTCCTTGGTTTTAAAAAAAATCTCAAACTCGTCCCAAACCTATTTATTTAAATTTCAAATATGTCCTATTAAGGACATAGTGAGATAGGTGCTCGAAAAACCCGTTCCATTGCCATTCCTAGTAATAGATCATGGAAGTAAACAATTTATTATGTTTGTTTGGATATACTTGTTGTATTATAATTAATTTTAAAATTAAATAATAATATTAACTTAATTTTATATAAATATTTTTATAGTAACTCTTATATAAAACATAATAATGAGGATAATTGTGGAACAAGGAATAGACGAAAGGAATGATGATTGACTCAAATCAGAATATGGAAAAAAGTCACATCATCAACTAATGAAATGATGGAGATGACAATGACTCAGAGTACCTAAGAGAAGGTCACTCATATCTTACACTAAAAAAAATATAACAAAGTTGTCACAATGAGAAGGATCTTAGAAAGCTCACATACAAGCTCTCATCAGTGAATAAACTCAATGAAATGACCCTCAAAATATCAATGTATATGCTCACTATTGGAGAAGAATATTGTACACATACACACATGCACTTATTCTTTCTTTGTTTTTTAACAAATATGCATACTCTGAACATGAACGAATGAACTCAAATAAGAAGACATCATGAATGAATACACTCTCAAACATTGAGGCAATATAAAATTCTCTTAGATGAGATGACCCTTTCAAGTTAAGAATCTCCGGATCAATGTCCATGGAATGGATGATGGAAATGGCATGACTATCCTCCATGCAGTGAAATGTGAATGATCACCACCCAAGATGGAGAAAATGTGAAGCGATACAAGTAGTAAAGAGGACATGGAAGAAGATGAATAACACAAACAATAAGATGTGATGAAGTACGGTGATATGATGGTAATGAACGATGAAAAAAAAGTGCCCATAGGTCTATGGCTCGTGAAACTCCTAAACAAAGCATGCATACACTAAAAAACCCTTATCCCAGTGTAGAAATGTGACCAAGGCAATAAGAAAGTAAAGGTCATGATGTGTGTGCAAGGCTCAATGGGCTAGCAATGATCTATATGTCAATAAGGGTGATAAGGTATAAAACTAACCGAAATGAAGGTCACCCATCCTATGACCGTGATCTCAAGCATAATACTTCTTTAACTGATCTAAATTGGTCGAGTTTAAGAACTAATTTCTATCTAGATATGTTAATCATGCTGACCCCTCTAGGATCAACTCTCTAATGACATGTGGTCCATCTCAACTGGGTTTGAATGTTTCTCGAGGGTCTCCTAGAATAGATGAATCTCAATGATCTACAAAGTGAGATGAATAAGATGCATAAGAAGAAAGTAATCATGAGAACCAAACAAATACTAAAAAATACTCAAATCTATATATAAAGAAATAGGTACATCGTCAAAATAGGAGACAAAATCTAATAATACATCAAATGAAAATGGTAGGCCCATAAGGTTAGACTCTACCATAATCAAGCTAGCAGTGCCCTCAAATACATCATCAATATAAACAAAAATAACCTATCAGCTCTAAAGCAGGTGAAACTCAATCTCCTCTAAACTCCTAATGACAAAGACCCTAAACATATAAAAAAGGTGGATTGTCTCTAGCTAATCAGTGTTAGCTATCTAACTAACATCCAATGCATCCATCTCAAACTCATCATGAAGAACTACCCTATCTACTATGTCTTTGGTCTAAAAGAAAACACTAGTATCCTCCATAAGATCCCTCATCCAATATAATAGGCTATGACTCAATATCCTCTCAACTCATCCTCTGTACACTATCATCCTCAACATGATCAATGGAAGGAATTTTAACTATGGAGGGATGAACCATATGAGTAGAATGAGTAGTCACAAGGTCGACAGTCACGCCTAACGAATCCAAGCTAATGGAACCTTGATCAATAATATCCTAAATGTTTGTAGAAGAGTAATACACCAATCTGTGTCATGTCTTTGTCTCTGGTGGTAAGAATAGTAAAGGTCTATCCTGAACTGTGGTAAGACTGGCTGAGAGAGTGGCTTAAGCTCCAATGAGGCCAATAATCTAGCATCCATGAGCTTTTGGAGAGCCTGACTCAACGATAACCCTAACTGAGAAAAGCATTGTGATATCCTCAAAGCAAAAAAAGTACGAGTCTGTGAAGGTTTGGCTTTAGGAAAAAAGGTAAAAGGTCTCCTTGTGAATTGAGCAACATACCATGTCTGTGGTGGAGTAGGGTATGAGTATGTCCAATCAAATGGTTGGGGTGGAACCAATTGTCTGTACTGATATCAGGAGTAAGGAAGATATGCCTTAACAATATGTGGGGCTGATTAGTGACGTTTGAAGACCTTCTATCTGGTAGGAAAAATAATACTAACATCTGGCCTCTGTTCTCTTGATGGCTTATTCCTTTTTGAGTCAATAGAGGAAGAATTTGGTCACAATCCTTTAGAAAGACTATCTTCTACACTGAAGAGGGTCATGACCAAAGATCCAAAATATGTAAAAAGTACCCCAATCACATGTCTGGCAATCCTAGGTTGCAATATCCTTACAACCATCTTTATCTACTCTTTTTCCGTAGTCCAATCAAGAACTTGGACAAATTTCTCACTTCAACGGGAGATGAAGGAAGAAACTGACTCATTCAGCCCCTATTTCAATGCATCTAACTCCCTCTTTGATATATCTACGTCAATATTAAAAGCAAACTATCGTAGAAACTCTCGTGCTAAATCCTCCTAGCTCCTATGGTGAGAGGAATCTTACGATGCATACCAATGCTGAGCTGTGCCACTCAAAGATAATGGGAATAGAGTAATCAACTGGGCCTTGTCAAGTCCATAAGCCCTCATAATGGTGTTATAAAGTTTGAGATGGATGTGTGGATAACCAATGTTGGTATGTCTATCTATCTCCGACATCTTAAACTTAATCAGCAAGTTGGCCACTGGTATCCCATCAGAATCATCCCAAGCTACTAAACTATCTAACACCCTTATCTACCTAGCCTACTGCTCGAGATGATCCATGCGAGCATGTACATCCTTATAGACTATGGTTTGTGTTAACGGGTGGAGCATCCTCAAATTGGCCATGTAGCATGAAAGGCGAGGCCTGTGGCAATGATGGTCCGAGTAGTGGGGATAGGTGTCTACCTTATTGACTGTCGTGCATTCAACTGAGACTATCTATGACCTCTTGGATAGAAGCCACAACAGTTGTAAATTGATCACTATGACGACCTACAAATCCATATCTGTCTGATTAGTGATGCGAATTGGTTTATTTTCAACTTTGACTCAAAATGGAAACTTAGACTGAGATGAAAAGAAAATCCTACAAATCACGGGGAAACGAGATAAGGCACGATGTAAGGAAAGCACAAAAGATATGTTAAACTAAACTAGAAGAGACAAGCCAATGCAATGAAAAATGAAGGTCCAATTGAAACTCAAGCTCACACTGATATTTGAGAACTCTCTACTGGAGACCAAAGGAGGGAGTATTGAGTCCAAAGCATGATCAAAGCAACCCTGAAGGCTCTCAAATGCACCCCACGTGTAAGAGGGAAAATCTTGATAAAAGGATCTAAGGCTCAACCTATAGGATCAAGACAACTATAAAAAGAAGAGAGGTGGACTTTAAAGGATCCTTAGCAAAAGCGATTGTACCCTCTACCAATACGCAACCTCCTGCACGCCTCCAAAGAGATGAGATACTTCCATGCAAGGTGGTCATCACCTCCACACATGCACTACTTCACAATCCTAGGGAGTTTCCTATGGTGAAGGCTTTCACAGCTTTTAACGCTCAGTGATCATCTAAGGTGCACAGTGAATGGTATGTGTACATTTGAAAAACCTATAAAGCTAAAGTAGAAAAGAAAACACACTGGTCACATAAGTATCCATGAAATCTAGCTCTAGGTTATACAAGTCTTCAAAGATCGGACTCCAATCAACATCAGTATGTTGACCTCTTCCATAATGCTCCCAAACATTGATATAGTCCAATGCTAGACCCTAATCCTAACCACTAGCTTGATTGGAGAAAAAAACACACACAAGGCCTCACATATGCAATTGTGAGAACCAAAAGGAAAGAAATGATTGAAACTAGAGGGTTGAAGGTAAAGGGATAGATGTGTGACCCACACAGACAAGCAACATGTAATCACACAGAAGTAGAGTAGTCATGCGATTGACAATCAAACAAAGCACAAGTATATCATCCATATCTACACACAAGCTAAACATGACTATGATAAGCAAGATGAATAACAACAAGGATATTGATTCGTTCCCAACTGGTGTCTCAGCTGATTCATGTCCAGCTGGTGTTCCTTGATTGAGGGAGTAATCAACAAAATTTATAACCTATATCACCATGCATTAGGATAGCTTTAGCTAATATAGCATAGTGGCTCTAAGATTATTCACTGGGAAGGGTTTTCAACTCACAACTGATACCAATTCATAGTTAAATTGGTGCTATTTCATTTCAAGGTTAGCTCAAGCAAAACACAAACTTTGGTTGAAAAAGGTTTTGTTTCAAGCTAACTGAAAAGAAAGTAATGGAAATTACTTATGAAGAAAAGCATTCCTTGGAGGTTTAGGTTCACAAGAGAGGTTCCTCATGCAAAAATAGAGCTCCGGTCACTTGGTTCATTTCCTCGCATTAGAGAATTAACATATAGTTAATCCTCTAACCGGTGTTGTACAGATGCCACCCTTTAATGGATTTCAGCACTAAATCCCTCTCACTGATGCAACTTGCAATGGCTCGTGCCTCTCACCTAGCATTTGCCATTCAAGGTGATCATTAACCTTGGACTTCCCTTCTCAAGCTCGCAAGAGATAACTAATGGATGTCTCCTTGGAGTCCAAAAGCTTACCAAGTGTTGGCAATTCAAGAAAATCCCACCTTCAAGTCACCTCCCAAAAGCTCGCAAGAGGTAAACTAGTGCATTTCCATGGACAGAGATCACTTGCCTTACCAAGTGTTGGCTCAGGTGAATTGCAAGGTGTTTTAAGTTAACTAAAAACATAGAAATCATTAATGAGTCACACTTACTCTTCATTAATGGCTAAAACAACAAAACTACCAATTCTTGCAGTTGGAACCATCCCCGCAACCTTAGCTCCAAGGAACTAAAAGTCTAGCCACTCATTTTTTGAGGAAACTTCCTCAGAGCTTGTTTGACTAGTAAGAAAATACAATCAAAATGGGAAGGTAAGGTATAGAAAAGCCCTAAATTTTACTTCCTTCAAAAACTATACAAAGTTGTCTGAGAACAAGCTTTTCGACCTGGCTCAATGGAAACTTACAAGCATTAAGTATGGGTTTATTTACCCTTTGTTCTTACTTAAAGACTAAGGAATCCTATGATAGGTGAGTTACAAGGAGAGTTTGGGGATTTAGACATCAAATATCTAAAGAAAAAAATCTCAAGATGTCGGTCGCAAATATCGGGAAGCTTCAGGAGAATTTCGTAGCTATGCAAAAGGGCTGCAAAATTTCGCAGCATAAAGGACACCATTTCGCAGCCGTGCAAAATTTGCCTTCAGCTTGGAGTGATCGGCTTCCAATGGATGTAACTCCTTTATTTCAACTTCGAATCGCGCACCATTTGAAGCATTGGATTCTTGACTTCCTGAGCTTTGAAATGGTATATAGCATGTAGAAAATGGACTCCGGAAAGTTCTCCAAAAGTGCGAAAGAAGACTGCAACTGCTGTCCTCTGTTTTTCTTCATGACAGATTTCTCTTTGCTTCCCCTCCTTGCATTTCGGATTTGCTTATGGCAAAGGACTTTAAAGCTTCAAGGCTTTGGTTCTTCATGTTTCTGAGCCTTCCATTGCTTTGCCATGGATTCCAAAGAACTCTCGTCAATCTTGGATCGCTTTGGTGATCAAATTACTAACAAAAACACCAAAACTTACACTTTGATTAGAATTGATTGCAAGGGTCCTTAATATGTTAATTCAGTTAAAAGGTAATAACTACTACTCAAAAGTGTTTAAAAGAGTTAATTACAAGCTTACAAAATAGCACTTTCGAGTAGTAATCAGATATCATACAACAATATGAGCATACAAGTCAAAGTGAGTAGGAGAATCATGGTAAGAGAATTAATCGATATAATCAACATGTAAATATTTCAAATGATCATAACAGTCAAATGTAGACAATAATCATATCAAAAGCTTTCAAAATGCTGTGAACACTCAAGTATAAAAAAACACAAAGGAGATGATTACTACTCAAAAAGTGCTATTTTATAGCTTGTAATTAACTCTTTTAAACACTTTTGAGTAGTATTTATTACCTTTTATTAACTCAATTGGCATGTTAAGGACCCTTGTAATTGTTTTTAATCAAATTGTGTTAAGTTTTGGTGTTTTTGATAGCTTTTTGATCACCAAAGCAATCCAAGAATGAGGGAGATCTTTGTATAGAGCATGGAAAAGCAATTTGAAGCTTAAATTCATGAAGAAACCAAGCTTTGGAGCTTCCTAACCTTTTTCCAAAGCCAATCAAGTATGCAAGGAGGAAAAACAGAGATAGGAATCTAACATGAAGAAATTCAAGAGGACAAAAGTTGCAAGACACATTTGGAGCACTAACTAGAGTAAATTTTATACATTCTATATATTGTTTTGAAGCTCGGGAAGTCAGGAGTCCAACGCTTCAAACGGTGTGCAAATCGGAGCTGAAATGAAGAAGTTATGGCCATTGGAAGACAACTACACCAAGCTAAAAGACAATTTCGCACCTTACGAAATTGGAAGTCCAACTTGCGAAATTGGAATTAATTTAACTTGCGAAATGGAAGGGGAACACAGTTGCACAGTCACAGAGAAGGCCAACTTGTGAAAATGGTTTTGCAACTTGCAAACTTGGGGCTCAACCTGGGAAAATGGACTTCAAGCTGCGAAATCCACCTGCGAACTAGGATTTTTGCGCACCGACTCTTTTTGATATCTTTCTTCAGATATTTTGTGTTTAAATCTCTATTTTCTCCTTGTAATCCACCACTCATGTAATTCCTTAACTAGGAAGTAATCAAGGAAGGGTAAATAACCTTCCTATATAATTTCTCTTGTAATTACATAGCAAAGAATCTCGGGAGCTTTCCGGAGACCACTTGTATAGTTTTTGAAAGTAATACACAGAGTTTTGCTCTGCCTTACTTTCCCATTTTATTTTCTCATTTATTTTTATTTCTAGCAAATCAGCCTTTGAGATGTTGTCTCAGAGGATGAGTGGCTAGACTTTTTGTTTCTTGGGTGAAGGGAGCCAGGTAAGGTGTCGGATGCAAAAGTGTGAGATTTTGTTGTTTCCATTTTTAATGAAGAGAAAGTGTGACCCGTTAATGGTTTTTATATTTTTAGTTAACTAAAGATTACCATGAATAGCCAATACTTGTTAAGCTTTCGGATTCGATGAATTCTTATTGCTTGCAATCTTGCTCCATGGAGGTTTAATTGTTATCTCTTGTTCGCTTGTGAAGGATGATCCGATGTTAAGGATCACCTTGAATGGCAAATACTAGGTGAGAGGTACGAGCCATTGCAAGGTGTATCAGTGAGAAGGATTTAGCGTTGAAACCATTAATGGTAAGCATCTGTACCACATCGGTTCGGGAAATAACTATATATTAAATCCCAAACGCGAGGAAAAGATTCAAGTGACCGAAATCTTCTTTTTTGTATAAGGCACCTAATCCTAGTGACCTGAAATCCCAAGAAACACCTTTCTTTCTAATTTCTTTCAGTTATTTTCAGTTTGGTTAGCTTAAAATCAACCATTTCCATACAAATTTATGTTTTCTTTTAAAGCTAACTTATAAAAGGAAAAACATCAATTCAGTTTTGAACCAATGTCAATTGCAAAGTGAAAACCCATCTCTGTGGACGATCCTAAAGCCACTATACTATGCTAGCTAGTGCTATCCTGGTATATGGTGAATTAGGTTTATAAATTTTGTTGATTACTCCCGTCTGAGGATTGAAATCAAAGCACATCAGTTGATTTGACAAGAATCAAATTGGAACACCAATCGGGCATGAATCAAATGGCGCCGTTGCTGGGGATGGTGCCACTTACCAGTGACATGATCAGTTCAGAATACTTTTGATTTTCATCACAAGTTTGGTGAATTTTCTTTTTACTAACTCTTTTTTTGTTTCTTTTTATTTGCTTTTTTTATTTATTTATTCTCTTTTAAGTTATTAGTTAACTGTAATAATAATTTTTTTTTTCTTCTTCAAAGCTTGTTTTTCTTTTGTTTCTTTTGTTTTGATTTTGTTTCAAATATTGCTAGTTGTGTATGCCATATTGGATACGAGATAGTGGGGGAAGGCTTGTGAAAATAAAAAATCCTCACGAAATAGAGTTGGAATTGGAAGTGGAAGTCATGGAAGCTACACCTGAAGATCAGCATAGCCACCATGGTAACCAGGACAATCCCAATGAATTCAGATCAATGAGAGATGGCATGCATCCACCTAGTATAAGTGCACCATCATGCATAGTGCCACCTACAGAGCAACTAGTAATCCGACCACATATTGTGCCACTTCTACCTACTTTCCATGGATGGAAAGTGAGAATCCTTACGCGCATATCAAAGAATTTGAAGATGTCTGTAACACATTCCAAGAAGGAGGATCTTCAATCGACAAGATGCGGCTGAAGCTATTTCCTTTCACCCTAAAGGACAAAGCCAAAATTTGGCTGAATTCTTTAAGGCCAAGGAGTATCAGAACTTGGACTGATTTGCAAGCTGAATTCCTCAAGAAATTTTTCCCTACTCATAGGACCAATGGCTTGAAAAGGCAAATCTCAAACTTCTTAGCTAAGGAGAATGAGAAATTTTATGAGTGTTGGGAGAGATACATGGAAGTTATCAATGCTTGTCCTCACCATGGATTTGATACATGGCTATTGGTGAGCTATTTTTATGACGGTATGTATTCCTCAATGAAGCAACTCCTAGAGACTATGGTGGAGGAGATTTCATGAGTAAGAATCCGGAGGAAGCCATAGATTTCTTGAGTTATATAGCTGAAGTTTCAAGGGGATGGGATGAACCGAACAGGGGAGAAGTTGCAAGAATGAAGTCTCAACCAAATGCTCTTAATGCTAAGGCTGGGATATATACCTTGAATAAAGATATCGATATGAAAGCAAAAGTTGCAGCTATGACAAGAAGATTGAAGGAGCTAAAATTGAAAAAGATACGTGAAGTGCAATCCGTTTCTGACATACCAATGCAAGCTATGCCATGTTCCATTTGTCAATCTTGTGAACACTTGGTGGAGGAGTGTCCTACACTTCCAGCTGTCAGAGAGATGTTTGGAGATCAAGTAAATGTTATTGGACAATTCAAGCCCAATAACAATGCTTCATATGGTAACACCTACAATTCAAATTGGAGGAACCATCCAAATTTCTCCTATAAACCAAGAGCACCTCAGTATGGGCAACAAAGCCAAGCACCTCAACCAGCTTCAAATCTTGAACAAGCAATTGTGAATGTAAGCAAGGTCATGGGAGATTTTGTTAGAGACCAAAAATCCATCAATGCTCAACTCAGTCAAAGAATTGACAGTGTATATAGAATACATTGAATAAAAGGATGGATGAAATGCAAAATGATCTATCTCAGAAGATAGATAATCTCCAATATTCAATCTCAAGGCTCACTAACCTCAACACAGTGCAAGAGAAGGGAAGGTTTCCTTCTCAACCTCACCAAAATCTAAAGGGTATCCATGAAGTGGAGGCTTAAGATGGAGAATCTTCCCAAGTGAGAGATGTCAAAGTCGTGATCACTCTAAGGAGTGATAAAAAGGTTGAGCTACCAATAACCAAGCCCGAGCATGATGAATCAGAGAATGAAGAGAAGAAAGGAAAGAGGGAGGAGATCAAAGGAAAGAAGAAAGAAACAAAGGACCATGAATCCTTTGTGAATGAAGATCCGGAGAAGATTTTAATCAAGGAAGATGTGATGAAGAAGCACATGCCTCCACCTTTTCCTCAAGCTTTGCATGGGAAAAAGGCAATCAACAATGCTTTAGAAATTCTTGAAGTATTGAGGCAAGTGAAGGTCAACATTCCATTGTTAGACATGATAAAGCAAGTTCGACGTATGCAAAATTCCTAAAGGATTTGTGCACTATAAAAAGAGGGTTAAATGTGAATAAGAAAGCCTTCTTGACTGAGCAAGTAAGTGCCATTATACAGTGCAAGTCACCAGTGAAGTATAAAGATCCGGGTTGCCCTACCATTTTAGTGATGATTGGAGGCACGCTAGTGGAGAAAACCTTGTTTGACTTGGGAGCAAGTGTGAATTTGCTACCATACTCTGTCTACAAGGAATTGAGACTTGGTGAATTGAAGCCAACATCAATCACTCTATCTTTAGCTGATAAATCAGTGAAGACTCCAAGAGGGATGATTGAGGATGTCTTAGTTCAAGTTGATAATTTCTACTATCCAGTAGATTTTGTTGTTCTTGATACGGATCCAATTGTCAAAGGGACTAGCTGTGTTCCTATTATACTTGGAAGACCATTCCTAACAACATCAAATGCAATCATAAATTGTAGGAATGGGCTCATGCAACTGACGATTGGCAATATGACCTTGGAGCTCAACATTTTCAATTTATGCAATAGGCAATTCAATCCTGAAGAAGAAGAAGGTTCAGAAGAGGTGTGCATCATTGACACATTAGTGGAGGAGTTTTGTGATCAGAAAATGCAAGATGAATTGAATGAAAGTCTTGGGGATCTTGATGAAGGGTCGCCTGAACCTTCAGATATGCTTGCTACTCTACCATCCTGGAGAAAGATAGAAGAAATTCTACCTTTATTCAATGAGAAGGAGACACAAGGAGCTGTTGAAGAAGGAGCCCCATAGCATATGCTAAAGCCACTACCTACGGAGTTAAAGTATGCATACTTAGAAGAGAATGAAAAGTGCCCTGTTGTTATATCTTCATCTCTTACCAATGATCAGGAGGAGTCTCTACATGAAGTCCTCAGGAGATGTAAGAGAGTAATAGGATGGCAAATTTTTGTCTTGAAAGGTATCAGCCCTTTAGTCTGTACACATCATATATACATGGAAGAAGAAGCTAAACCTGTTCGTCAGCCTCAAAGGAGATTGAATCCCTATATGCAAGAGGTGGTGCAAGCTGAAGTCCTAAAGCTACTTCAAGCCAGTATAATTTACCCCATATCAAATAGCCCATGGGTGAGTCCTACTCAAGTAGTGCCAAAGAAATCAGGGATCATAGTGGTGCAAAATGATAAGAGAGAAGAAGTTTCCACACGCCTCACTTCAGGTTAGAGGTGTGTATTGATTATAGAAAATTGAATGTTGTGACAAGGAAGGATCACTTTCCATTGCCATTTATTGATCAAGTGCTTGAGAGAGTCTCAGGCCATCCTTTTTATTATTTCTTGGACGGCTACTCCGGGTATTTTCAAATTGAAATTGTTGTTGAAGACCAGGAGAAGACCACATTTACATGTCTATTTGGAACCTATGCCTACAGAAGAATGCCTTTTGGTTTATGCAATGCACCTGCAACATTCCAAAGATGCATGTTGAGTATTTTCAGTGATATGGTGGAGCGCATCATAGAAGTTTTTATGGACGACATCACCATTTATGGAAGCGCATTTGAGGAATGTTTAGTCAACTTGGAAGCTGTTCTAAATTGATGCATTGAAAAAGACTTAGTGCTTAATTGGGAGAAATGCCATTTTATGGTACACCAAGGTATTGTCCTTGGACATGTCATCTCCAACAAAGGCATTGAAGTTGATAAAGCAAAGGTGGAACTTATCGACAAGTTGCCATCATTAACAACTGTCAAAGGAGTAAGACAATTCCTTGGCCATGCTGGGTTCTACAGGAGGTTCATCAAAGATTTTTCCAAACTTTCAAGACCTCTTTGCGAGCTATTGGTGAAGGATGCTAAATTCAAATGGGATGAAAGATGTCAAAGGAGTTTTGAACAACTGAAGCTATTCTTGACAACCGCTCCAATAGTGAAATCTCCCAACTGGCAACTACCGTTTGAAGTAATATGTGATACTAGTGACTTTGCTATAGGAGTTGTTCTCGGTCAAAGAAAAGATGGGAAGCCCTATGTGATTTATTATGCAAGCAAAACTTTGAATGAAGCACAAAGAAACTACACAACCACAGAGAAAGAATTGCTAGTTGTAGTTTTTGCTTTAGACAAATTTCGAGCTTACTTGGTGGGGTCTTCCATTGTGGTTTTCACTGACCACTCAGCTTTGAAGTATTTATTGACAAAGCAAGATGCAAAAGCAAGACTGATTAGATGGATTCTTTTACTAAAAGAGTTCAATCTCCAAATCAAAGACAAGAAAGGAGTAGAGAATGTGGTAGCTAACCACCTTTCAAGGTTAGTTATAGCACATAATTCCCATGGGTTACCAATTAATGATTATTTTTCAGAGGAGTCACTTATGTTGCTAGAAGACGCTCCTTGGTATGCTCATATTGCTAACTATCTAGTTATCAGTGAAGTCCTAAGGGAGTAGAAAACACAAGATAGGAAGCATTTCTTTGCAAAAATTCATGCCTACTATTGGTAAGAACCATTTCTTTTCAAGTATTGTGCAGATCAAATAATAAGGAAGTGTGTCCCTGAACAAGAGCAACAAGGGATCCTCAGTCATTGCCATGAAAGTGCTTGTGGAGGCCACTTCGCTTCTCAAAAAACAGCTATGAAGGTGTTGCAATCAGGTTTCAGTTGGCCATCACTTTTCAAAGATGCTCATACCATGTGTAAAAGTTGTGATAGATGCCAAAGGCTTGGGAAGTTGACTCGTAGGAACCAGATGCCTATGAACCCCATTTTAATAGTTGATCTCTTCGATGTTTGGGGCATTGACTTCATGGGACCTTTCCCTATGTCCTTTGGTAACTCTTATATATTGATAGGAGTAGATTATGTTTCTAAATGGGTTGAGGCAATCCCCTGTAAACATAGTGATCATAGAGTGGTTCTCAAATTTCTCAAAGAGAACATCTTCTCTAGATTTGGGGTGCCCAAGGCCATAATCAGTGATGGAGGTACACACTTTTGCAACAAGCCTTTTGAAGCTCTCTTAGCCAAGTATGGGGTGAAGCATAAGGTAGCTACACCTTACCACCCTCAGACATTTGGGTAAGTTGAGTTAGCAAACAGGGAAGTCAAAAATATATTGATGAAGGTGGTGAGCATAAACAGAAGAGATTGGTCTGTTAAGCTCCATGATTCACTATGGGCTTACAGAACAGCTTACAAGACCATTCTTGGTATGTCTCTTTATTGCCTTATCTATGGTAAAGCATGCCATCTCCCTGTAGAAGTTGAATACAAGGCCTGGTGGGCAATCAAGAAGATAAACATGGACTTGACTTAAGTCGGAATAAAGAGGTGCTCAGACCTTAATGAGATGGAGGAATTGAGAAATGATGCATATATCAACTCCAAAATTGCAAAACAGAGGATGAAGAGGTGGAATGATCAATTAATCTCCAAGAAGGAATTCCAAAAGGGATAAAGAGTCTTGCTATATGACTCTAGGCTCCACATTTTCCCAGGGAAGCTAAAGTCAAGGTGGACAGACCCTTTCCTCATTCATCAAGTACATTCCAATGGAGTAGTGGAGTTACTCAATTCTAAAGGCAATGAAACCTTCAAAGTCAATGGCCATCGTCTCGAGCCATTCATGGAGCCTTTCAATCAAGACAATGAGGATATCAGTCTCCTATAACCATAGTAACCATAAGAGAACAGGGTTAGATGGACTTAGTCTATGAAAAGACTACTTAAGTCCATGTGTCTTTGTAATCAATTTTTGATTTTTAAAGCTTTATGATTTCTTTTAATTTTAATTTTTGCTTTAATTAGGTTTATTTTAATTTAATTTGAATTATTTTTTATGATCAATTTCAAGGAAAATCATAAAAAAAAAAAATGTAGAGAAGCCTTGAAGAATCAAACAGAGGAGCAAAAACATGGAAACAGAGCACTGCAATACAACTTGCGAAAATTTCGCAAGACGAAATCCAAGTTGCGAAAATCTAGGTAAGTTGCGAATTTCCAAAATCAAGTTTTGCATACCCATTGTTCAACTTGCGAAAAATTTCGCAAGGTGCGAAACACCTCTCTAGCACACAAGTGTCATTTCGCAGGTCCCAAACCCAATTTCGTTGGGTGCGAAACATGTTGCAAAAATTTCGCATGATGAAATCCAAGTTGCAAAATTCTTTTCAAGTTGCGAAAGTGGGAAACAAGTTGCGAAATTCCAAAACTCAAATTCGCATGACTATCGTTAATATTGCGAAAAATTTCGCAAGGTGCGAAACACCTCTTGGGCACACGTGTGCCATCAACTTAAGTTGATAAACAGTTTCGCAGGGTGTGAAACAAGATGCGAAAAATTTCGCAGGATGCGAATTACGTTTTGAAAATCAATTCAACTTGCGAAAATTTCGCAAGTTGAAATCCAAGTTGCGAAAAATCAACTTAAGTTGCAAAAAAGGCCAACTGTCTTTTAATCCCATTTTTAAATGCCCGAGACACTGTTTTTCATTCCAAAAAGCCATTTCGACTTTTGAAGGAGCTTTTAAACTTGTAACCGTCCACAATCCGACTCCCCCTCTCTATTTGAAGCCTCAGGGATGAGCATTTGAGAAGACACGAGCCCCGCGCATCAGCTGAGTACTCTCTGGAACTCACGAACAACCATCTCTCTGCACTTTGGCCATGGCCAAGACTAGAGGAGGCCATTCCACATCTCCATCCACTCCAACTCCAAGACCGAGAGTGTCGCCCACGTGAAATATCACTTCTCAGGCCCCACAGGACCCTGTCATTCCACCATCTGAGGGTGGAATGCATCCGAGCCCTCCTCAGCGTCGGTACCAAATGAGAAGGCCACCCACTACACTTGTGGCAGCCATTTCAAAGCCGCTTCATCGGCCACCTGCAAAGAAAGCCAAGCTTTCGGGTTTGGGAGAGTCATCAGAGCCACCACAGACTGAGCCGCCTACTACAGAGTCTCAGATTCCTGTAGGGATTCCTCTAGAGACCATCATCAAATGGCCTATGATAGCTGGACCACCTATAGAGGGAAATTTGGATTGCAGAGATAGGCCATTCCACTTCGAGCTATGGTTTGATCTAGACACTTTCAGAGAGCAGCCAAAGCTTAGAGATTCATTCCACTTACTATAGAGGTACCATATGGAGCATCTGCTGGCTCCTAGACAGTTCTACTACCCCAGAGTGGTTTTAGACTTTTATTAGTCTATGACTACTCGAGGCGTCCCGCATCCTACTCTCATTCATTTCAGTATAGATAGACGCCAGGGTATCATTGGAGCTCGACACATCGCGGAGGCCCTCCATATTCCTTATGAGCCTGTGAGTTAGGCAGATTTCAGAGAGTGGTCCTATTTTTCTCAAAGGAACATGGTTCATATCTTGGCCAGAGGGACATCTACAACCTCAGTTTTGATGAGAAATGAGCTTCCATCTACACTCCAACATTTTCCCACTTCAGCATATGGTGCAGAGGAGAGGAGCTATATTGGAGGCTTTATTCAGGATCTTTGAGGGTTACTATTTTGGCCCTCATCATTTGATTATGACATCTCTTCTTCACTTTGAAGAGAAGGTCCATCAGAGGAAGCTTCAGAGAGTAGATGTCATTCATTTACTATTTCCTAGGCTACTCTATCAGATTTTAGAGCATCTGGGCTTTCTTTCAGAGTCTCATCTTGAGCGACGCTTCCATTGCCGAGAGGAGTTCTCTCTACAAATGGAGTCACTTGGCAGCTTATGTTGCACTTCAAGGAGCCCCAGATATGCCTATACCACTAGAGCCAGCACAGAATGAGCAGCCATCACAGGCATAGCAGGGTGAGATTCATACAGACATTATACCATTTACCCCTATAGCACCAGCTTCAGTGCCCATGCATGAGGCTACACCTTCTGCTCCTCCTACCACTTCTGACACTCCACCAGTTATGCCAGCTACATCAGCACCTCCTCTTTCATCTGAGTCTACTGTCACCATATCTCTTACAGAGTTTAGAGGCTTAGTGCATTCATTGCAGACATTGAGCACCACTCAAGATGCTCTCTTCCAGCAAATGACAGTTATTCGTGCACATCAAGACCAGATTATTGCCACTCAGACCCAACATACTGCCATCCTTCATCAGATTCAGCAGCATCTGGGTATAAAGCCATTACCTGAGCATGATAGACCTGACTTATCCGAGCTTATAGCACTAGAAGAGGAGACCATGCCTGCTGAGCAGACCATACCATCAGAGGAGACCACAGTAGAGCCTTCATCTCCACATGATCCCACTACTATCTGATCATCTCTCTATATTTTTGTATTTGCTTTTTATATTAGATTTGTGAATCCCATATTTTTTATGTTTATATCCTGGGATTAGATGTATTACTTGCGCATCATGCATATTGTACTTTCTCAAAAGTAATACACATATATACCATTTTTTATTATATTTTATGTACTATTTCCTATACTCATCACTCTTTTGTTTCTGAAACATGTGGTTTCTCTAAACGACTCAGACTCCATGTCACTCAGGAGGTACTATTTCCTTCCTTTATTTTAAATTGTTCTTCAAACATTGAGGACAATGTTGAACTTGGTTGGGGGGAGAGTTGAGGAAGGAAGTTTTGTTATTAATGCTAAGTTATTTTGGTAATTTAGTTGCTTTTTGCTTAATTTTTAAAAAAAAATTAAAGTTTTTATTCTACTCTCCATGGTTATTAAGGAAAAATTTTCAAAATGAAATGGGAGAAATTGAATTTTTGTCATTTTACTTGAAACTTAGAGTTGTATTATGCTAATTGAAGTTGATGAATTATTGAACTCCTATTGAATTCAACCTTATTTCTTCCACTTTAAGCTTATCACACACTGTGCACACTAGGTTCCGATTATAAGATGAAAAACTATTTTCTCTTTTGACTTAGGAAAATTTAGACTTGGTACCTTTACCTCATTTTAATAGTGTTCGGACACCGTATAAAAGGCCCATGAGCCATTGAAAAAAAAGAGAAAGAACAAAATGTTTTACTTGCCATGAAACCTGAGCAAGGTCTGAGGGGTATATGGCGAAAATCTTTAAAACTTGGTGCCCTAAACCTTCATTGGTTGGGAGTCACCGACCTCAATGCTCGTTACAAGGGTGAATAGGTGGAGTTTAGCATACTGTAGCTGCTTGGGTATTAAAATTCATTCTCAAAAGTCCAGGGTAAAATCCGAGGAGTTAGTGGTTGAAAGATTCTTAAAGCTTGATGCCCTAAACCTTGATTGGTTGGGAGTCATCGATGGACCCCCGTTACATGGACACTTTAGAAAAGAATACCTTTAAGCTTTGCACTCCTACAAGAAAAAAATTGTAAAAGAAAAGAGGTGCGTTCTTAACCTATTGGAGGTTGATCAGTTTGCTAAGCTTTGAAAAGAACTAGGTTGGGGGGAGAGATTAGTTTAACATACTATATTCGGAAACTAATAAGTGACACTTAGTTTTTTGTGGAAGAGTAAGTTTTGACCCTTTGGGAGTGGAAATTATTTTGAAGCTTAAATTTGCATAATGCCTACTCTGTATGAATTATGATTAGGCAAGTTATTTGATAGCTCCTATTAAAGATTGAGTTTTATTTCTTTAATGTTCCATGTGAGAGTTTGATCAGTCATGCCACTTGAAATTTTTTGGAGTGATCAGCATGATTTTGTAAATTATATTACTTTTATTTTTATTTTTTCTCTCCTTCATTGCTAAGGGACTAGCAATATGTCGGTTGGGAGGAGTGATTACTACTCAAAAAGTGCTATTTTATAGCTTGTAATTAACTCTTTTAAATAATTTTGAGTAGTAGTTATTACTTTTTAACTCAATTGGCATGTTAAGGACCCTTGCAATCGTTTCTAATCAAATTGTGTTAAGTTTTGGTGTTTTTGATAGCTTTTTGATCACCAAAGCAATCCAAGAATGATGGAGATCTTTGTATAGAGCATGGCAAAGCATTTTGAAGCTTAAATTCATGAAGAAACCAAGATTTGGAGCTTCGTAACCTTTTTCCAAAGCCAATCAAGTATGCAAGGAGGAAAAACAGAGATAGGAATCTAACATGAAGAAATTCAAGAGGACAGCAGCTGTAAGACACATTTGGAGCACTTCATAGAGTCTATTTTATACATACTATATATCGTTTCGAAGCTCGGGAAGTCAGGAGTCCAACGCTTTAAACAGTGTGAAAATTGGAGCTGAAATGAAGAAGTTATGGCCATTTGAAGACAACTGCACTAAGCTGAAAGATAATTTCGCAACTTGCGAAATTGGAAGTCCAACTTGCGAAATTGAAGTTTAACTTGCGAAATGGAAGGGGAACACAGTCGCACAGTCACAGAGAAGGCCAACTTGCAAAAATGGTTTTTCAACTTGCGAACTTAGAGCTTAACCTGCGAAAATGGACTTCAAGCTGCGAAATCAACCTGCGAAATTTTCGCAGGTCATAATTCAAGTTGTGAAATCCACCTGCGAACTGGGATATTTGCGCACCGACTCTTTTTGATATCTTTCTTTAGATATTTTGTGTTTAAATCTCTATTTTCTCCTTGTAATTCACCACTCATGTAATTCCTTAGCTAGGAAGTAATCAAGGAAGGGTAAATAACCTTCCTATATAATTTCTCTTGTAATTACATAGCAAAGAATCTCGGGAGCTTTCCGGAGACCACTTGTATAGTTTTTGAAAGTAATACACAGAGCTTTGCTCTGCCTTACCTTCCCATTTTGTTTTCTCATTTATTTTTATTTCTAGCAAATCAGCCTTTGAGATGTTGTCTCAGAGGATGAGTGGCTAGACTTTTTGTTTCTTGGGTGAAGGGAAGGTAAGGTGTCGGATGCAAAAGTGTGAGATTTTGTTGTTTCCGTTTTTAATGAAGAGAAAGTGTGACCCGTTAATGGTTTTTATATTTTTAGTTAACTAAAGATTACCATGAATAGCCAATACTTGGTAAGCTTTCGAATTCGATGGATTCTTATTGCTTGTAATCTTGCTCCATGGAGGTCTAATTGTTATCTCTTGTTCGCTTGTGAAGGATGATCCGATGTTAAGGATCACCTTGAATGGCAAATACTAGGTGAGAGGTACGAGCCATTGCAAGGTGTATCAGTGAGAAGGATTTAACGTTGAAACCATTAATGGTAAGTATTTGTACCACACCGGTTTGGGAAATAACTATATGTTAAATCCCGAATGCGAGGAAAAGATTCAAGTGATTGGAATCTTCTTTTTTGTATAAGGCACCTGATCCTAGTGACCTAAAATCCCAAAAAACACCTTTCTTTCTAATTTCTTTCAATTATTTTCAGTTTGGTTAGCTTAAAATCAACAATTTCCATACAAATTTATGTTTTCTTTTAAAGCTAACTTATAAAAGGAAAAACACTAATTCAGTTTTGAACCAATGTCAATTGCAAAGTGAAAACCCATCTCTATGGACGATCCTAGAGCCACTATACTATGCTAGCTAGTGCTACCCTGGTATATGGTGAATTAGGTTTATAAATTTTATTGATTTCTCCCGTCTGAGGATTGAAATCAAAGCACATCAGTTGATTTGACAAGAATCAAATTGGAACACCAATCGGGCACGAATCAGGAGAGGTATCCATCAATCGACTAATCAAATTCCACATTTGCCTTAAGTTTGAGTTTGAACTTTCTAAGTATCCCCAATGGCGTCGCCATTTCGTGTACCTACATTTTTCTCTTGTGATCCCACTCGATGACAAAACTTGTTTTTTATTTGTGAAAATTTGATTTTTAGAAAAGATTTGGAGTCGCCACTTATTTTTGTTTTATTTTTTAAGGGGAAGACAAAATAAGAAAGAAAAACCCTAAGTGGGACTCTTGAAAGGAAAGACAAGTTTGTGAAAACCAAGTCGGGTCCAAAAGTTAGGTCTCTACTAAGGAGGCTAAGGCAGCTATGACAATCAATTAGGAAATCAATGAATATCGAGGAATAGTCAAGATATACTATGGCTAAAGCATGTATAAAAAGATTATGAAATAAATAAAGGAAGAAAGAAGTGTACTTGAGCAGCAAGTTGAAATGTGCTTCCATGGAAAACAAGGTTAGTGAATAGAACAAGTACAGAATATCTCATGCCAGTCATGAAGCAAGACAATCAATTAATGTTAATCAGGAAAAGCAATTAGAGTCGATAGTGTCATGGATGTTGGGCACCCACAAAGGTCCATTTTATTTTTGTATGAATTAATTCTATAAATTTCATTATTTTTGGAATCATAAAATTTATTCATGCTTATTCAAAATCGAGAAGATCAAGAAGCGGTGCTAGCTAGAGGAAATATGGCAGCAATGTTTATTAAAATAGGGATTTTAGTGCCTAAAATAGTCTAAAGATGAACTTTTAAAACTGGGTTTATTTTAGCATAAAACAGTTTTGAAAATTCAATTTAAAAACTTGTAAATTCTCACCAAGATAGGAAAAGTACACCAAGAGGAAGGAAAGATCACTCGGACTTAAGAATGGTGCACCAAATGTGGCAATGATGGAGTGGGGCTCGTAGGTAGGTAGGCATGTGCATTTCCACACCAGAATCCTTGTGCTGCTGCTCATTCTCCAAGAGTCTGTAAGTCGCTTCACCCATATTCCCATGTAGCAGATGAGTGCTTCAATTGTCTGGTTTTGTAGCTCTCGCCCTTGTCTTTACTTTAATTCAAGATTTTCTCCCTACATCCCAATCTCTATCTATGCTAACTCAAGCTGAGCTTGCAGAATCCCAGTAGCAGAATTATTCCTTTTGAGCTCACAAATTTCACCTGGTAATCTCTTCTACCGAGAAGTCAAGTTTTTTTTTTTTTTTTTTTAATTTTATTTTATTGTACTCAATGGTCTTCCTAAGCAATTCCTCATAGCTAGCATCAGTTCCCACTTTTGGAATGCAATTTGCGTCCGCGTCCTCAGTCACCAAGAGTTTCTCCTCTATGCTTGGGAGCGTATCATTTTTATGGTACCAGTAGTTTCTCCACTCGCATCCACAAAGCTGTCAATGAAATTTTCATTGATGCTTGTGGTAGGTGAGAGATCTTTCAACAAATTTTTGTTGGGTCATTGGTGGTGAAGAAAACTCAAATGAGGCTTCAAGAAACATATCTTCATTCGAGGTTTGTCACAATGCTGAAGTCTTTGCAAGTGGGGTCCAGTAGCAGTTTCATTATGGTCATCAAACTCAGAGAGAACATCAAAAACATACAGTTTCCAGTCCAGATTTTTTAGTGACAACAACAAGCTTTAGCTTTTTAGTATAGTCCCTCTACATAATATTCATCCCAACTAGCAAATCTAGAAGATTCCTTTGACTCCCTCATAAAAAAGTATCCTTCGTGGTTACTTTATTAGTGCCCCTACGCTTCCCATCATGAATAGCAAGGATTTCAGCGTCACTAGCATGAACCACTGGTGTATTTGTGGCATCTTTGGATCACTTTCCAGACTCATTTCTCATATGATTGCCATACCCAATACATTAGAAAAGGAGAACTCAGTAGTGTCATCCACGTCAGTCTTCATGGAAGCTTAACCAAATTCCATATTTGATTTTGACAACGAGAATTCAGATTCTTCAAGGTTTTCAGAGTTGTAACTCTCTTCACCAGTAGCTTATTGCTCATAAATGTCGAGCTTTTTCAGACTTCTGGCTAATTAAGCCATATCCCAATTCTAAACAAACTAAAGTTGTTTGAAGTGATTGTGGGGGTACACACCAAAGTTCATTATAGTTCTTTTCTGGAAATTGTGCAGAATCAATTCAGTTGTGGGCTTTCTGTACTAGGAACTTACCATTGGTTCCTACTGAATGTAAGTAGGCTTGCTCCTCCTTGAAGAGGTGGGATGATCTCCCGAGATTTGGCTCCATTTAGCATGAGATGCAACTTCTTTCTCTCATGAACTTCAATCAAAAGCTTGCACTGTGAAATGCAAATTGCCACCATATCTTCTTTCCCCAAAGAACGACTTGAATTCCTTTGAAGAAGGATATAACATCAAACTGGAAAAACCTATTTTCTGTGCTTCCACAATCTATCTCAACCATTGAGTTCTGATTTCCTATCCATGAGGAATTAACTTCTTCAGTGAGCTTTGCGTTCGTCTTTTGCCCTTTGTTCATAGCTTCCATCCCCCGTAATCCAGCCTCCTCTTTTCATATTTATATGTGATTGAGAATACCACTTGCTGCAACAGAACATGCAGGCTCTGAATTGACATGGGACAAAGCCAAAGCTTCTGGGATTTGAAGTTCTCTTTCTGAGGTACATAACATGCCCAGGATCTACTTCTGAGGGGGGATATTTTCATGACCTGCGCAAGATCGTGCTCCATTGCTTATAGAAGCATCATCAATTCTCACTTTCTTGTAGAAAAGCACATAAGCGGTAGCAAATTTGACATCTTCCTCATTTAATTGATATGTGACTATCATCAAAATTGTACCACTTGTTCTCATTTAGAAGCTTTATATGTGCAATGCAGTGTCCACTTCCCATGCCATCAGGAATAACATTTGGTGTTGCCCATGCTGTTATCACCATATTGAAATGTGTAAATTCACTGATTGCCCTTTTGCGGATATGGGTAATTACCAATCTATCGACTTGCTACCCTAGGCGTATATATGGGACAAAGGCTCTACATCTTTGACTCATGAGTAGGTGTAGAACAGCAAAGTGAATCTTTAACAAAACAGGAGATGGGGCTTGTACAGTATGATGTTTTGAAGAAAAGTTCGCTGGAGGTTCAAGTGGGAAATCATTTCAGAGAAAAAGGATAGAGATCACCCTTTTGAGGTTTCAGGCAAGTATCCCCATAAAGGCTGGTGTTGCAAAGTAGAAATCGGAATGATTGGATTGGTTTGTGGGATTGAGCTTTTCATTGTTCCGCCTAAAATTGCAAAAAATTAGAGAATCGGATGAAGGCTTAGTGAATTGGATTTTGTTGTGAAGAAACTAAGTGCACTCTCACACTGATGCAACTGACTCGCTAGGCTTTCAAAGAAAATAGATGAGATCTTAGACCATGAATCACCAACGACATTGGCGCCAAATTGGGTGGGCTTCTAGTTTCAGTTTCTAGGTCATCTCCATAAGAGAAGAATGAAGATGGGAGGAAGCAGTTTGGCATACGTGAGTCCTGATTGGTTGGTTCATTTTGTCCCAAAACTTGGTTGAATATCAACATGGTATTTGAATATTGCCTTCATAGAATCTCCAGTTTCATTAAGTGAAATAGAAAGTGTACGTGTGATCTCCATATCATTTCCTCGCAATTTTCTGAGGAATTCAACATTCTCTTCAAAACATGTGACTACTGAACCAGTATCTCCAATTGCTTGACAACAATCTTCCAATCATACTTAGAACTACTCCTAGTCATTTTTCATTCGGCTACCCCAATTGCTGACTTGATACATGTTTCACAAGCCCCATGGATAATTCCTATCATCACAAGTTTCATGTCATCATTTGTTGATAGCATTATTATAGTTGTTGCCAATAGCAGTTCTTGTCCCATTAAATCTGTTTGGATTCTATCCAACCCAAATTTCGAACAACGTAGAACTTGACCCATGACCCTAGGTCAAAAGTTTGATCCTAAGGGTTACACCTATGTAAGCTGACAGTTAATCCTGATAACCTAATTTTTTTTCTCAATAAAACAACATCTAATCCCAAATCAATTTATTAAGCTAAGATTTACCATATCATATTATTTTATTTTATTTTTCCAAAACCAACCATTACACTATCATTTCTTCGTAAGTATAATAAATATGTCAAACATTTTCCCACCCAAAAGTTCAAATATTTACAATAATCTCTAAGTCAAAAAGAATATTTCCAAAAATGTTTTGCAAACTAACAAAATATAATTTAACTTAGAAAAGTCCATATAACTCAAATTAATACATACCAAAAAGGTAATATAACTTAAAAACAGCCATTATTATGATTATTTTGCTTTTTGGAGCACTTCCTGATGTTCTTGTGGTCCCTTAGAAACAATATTTGCATTTAAAAATTTTAGAAAATAAATGGGTGAGCATTTCCACATTACTTAGTAGGGTATTTTACACCCACACGGGTTAGAAATTTTAAGTTAATAAAACACAATCATATACTGAAATGTAATTTTACATCGACATTGTATAGATTAAATGAACCACAACTACACATATTTAAACCAATCAAAATTATCACTTCTCTTATTCAATCATATGTCTAGCATATCAACACTTCTAAATTTACAAAATAAACAAGTCATTTTACTCTCAAATAATATATTCAAACATACAATTGATAAATAATACAAATCCTTATTCCAAATGCAACATGATGCAAATGCTTATACACAATCATGCAATGCACTATTGTTCTCAGGCTTTCATCGAAAAATACGCGTTCATTCCCAAACACACTCCCCATTTGGAGTCTTCTCAGGATAAACTTTTGGGTCTTTCACTCTAGGGATCTCACTTCCTTCTTACTTCACCCTCTCTGGGGTCCTTTCATTTGTCATTTCTTTTTTATTTTCATTGTTGCCCTTTTCGGAGTCTTTTCATTCTCATTTCCATTTCACACAACCATTTCTTCAATTTTTTTTTTTTTTTTTTTTCACACAACCATGATGCATATGAAGTGCAATCAAATCATATTTTAACATCCACAATTTTCCAAGACATAATTCTATTTACTCTCATCATGTTTCATGATTTCCAACATTCCACACAATAATTTCTTCTTCACTTTAATCACCACAAACATCAAAGAAAATTCACCAATAATTTGTATATCATCAAAACATAGTTTAAACCTTAACCACATAAATTTTATTTATTCCCAACATGCTTAATAATTTCCATCCACCAACACAACAATTTTTCATTAACAATATCATCCCAATTATTAAAGAAAATTCCCAATAGTCCAAATATTAACAAAACATAATTTATACTCTAATTTTATTTATTCCCAATAATCTCAATAATTTTTTTAACACTCAATACAATTATTTTTCCACATTTAAATTACCAAAAACATTCAAGAAAATTTCCAATAATTCAGATATCAACAAAACCACAATTTATACTATAATTTTACTTATCTCTAACAATCTTAATAATTCCTACCACTCAATACAACTATTTCTCTATATTTAAATCATCCCAAACATTACTGAAATTCCAAAACAATTCATAAATCACAAAATAAATTTATCAATAACCATAATCACACTCCAAATAATACAAATAACACTTATCATCTCCCAAGAACATAATATATAAATTTTTTTCCAAAGAAAAATATTAAATTAAAGTTTTAGGGTTAAACCACCCTACCTCATATCCGAAAATCTAACCGTTAAAACAAAAATTGAACTCTGTAGGAATGTTCCTTGTGTTGAATGGAGTATCCTCCTAAAATATCACACAAAATGGAGGTCGTTTGGTGGGTCAATCAGTCGATCGAAGGCGAGCGACACTTTCTTCTTCTTTTTCTTCATTTTCTTTTTCTTTTTAACTTTCCCCCCTCCGGCCATCCTTTTCTCAATAAATTAAAACTATTATTCTTTAATTCACATTCCATAATTATAAATTATACTCATGATTTTCTGCCTTATGAAAAATACCACCGTAGTCTTATTAAATTTACTACAAACCTGCTCTTCAACAAAATATAATTTAACTGTAATTACCTAAAATATTTTTACTCTGAAATTCATTTAGGATATGAGCTAATTAACTATTAAGAAAAATTCAATTTCATAAAAAGTTTGAAACATAAAATAATTTTTTCGGCATCCAAGAAGTTGAAATTCATAATAACCTTTAACCCTTTAATTTTACCAATATTTATTTACCAACAAAAATTTAAGCAATATTCTAAAATTTAATTCCATCAATTATTTAGTCATTCAATTTATAATACTTAAGTTCTCAATCCTTTGGTATAACTTTTATTTAATTTACTTCATTTGTCAAATTCCCCAATTGCATCAAACTTTCAAAAGTTAAATTCACAAAATTCACATTTAATTAATTTACATTTTTGTATATCTTTTTAAATTCACATATCATAATTTACTCTTAATTTAATTTCAATTCAATTTTTTTTTTTTATGTTTTATAATTCTACAAGGTTTAATTCCAATTATAAAAATTAAATTGATTCGTTATGAAATTAAATTTAATTTCTTTTTAATTATCGATTATAATAATTTGATATAATATAATTTTTTATCAAGTTCTTCTCACTATGATTCTCTGATAATTATCCAATAATAATTTAATTTATGCTCATAATATACTTAATATTCAATTTTTCAAAATATAATCTCAATTAGTTTATGGTTAAATTTTTCTCCAAATTTAAATTTAAAATTTGAAATTCCTATTGTGGACCTGTATTTTTTACGTGCGTTCTCACTCAATCAACAAGACTTGCTTTTGTTGGTGAAAAATTAGTTTTGGAAAAGTCGGAGTTGCCATTTATTTTATTTTATTTTAAAAGTGCAAATAAAACAAGAAAGAAAACCCTAAAGAAGTGACTCCTCCATAGTTTTGGAAAAACATGTCTTTGAAAAACCCAAGTGTAAGTCCAGGGAGCAAGTTACTTATTGGGAAGGTACTTCAAGGAAGTAGCACTCCTCTAAGCCCCAAAGAGGTCTCTATTAGCCTAGTCGAGGGAAATATGACAATTAATCGATTGATTTGAAGGTGCTTGGGTAGACTAAAGTGATTTCGAGATTCTATTAATACAAGCATGCTAAATAAATAAATAAAAGTCAAATCACAATTATAAAGGAGAGTTAGGGTGTGTACTTCGAATGCTTCTCAAGTGCTTTCATAAGGTAGTCAAAGTTAGTTCAGGAATATTGGCACACAACATGCATTTTTATAAAAAACAATCAAACAATGCATCATGGCAATCAAGAACAACATCAATCATAGATAGCACTCACAATCTTCTACATATTTGTGGATTTTGGAAAATGGGTGATAGAGAGCATACTTGGATGACCAGCTAAGCGCTTAAATGGGAAACAAGGTTAGCTCAATAATAGGTGCAAAACAATCTCATGCATCACAAAGAGGATCAATATCAATCAAATGTCAAACAAACACCTCGCTTGAATCAATATCAAAGGTGTCATAGATGTTGGGCCCCCACCAAGACTCAAATTACTTTTACATGAGTTGGTTCAATGAATTCCATTATTTGGAACCATGATGTTTGTTCATGCTTGTTGAAAAAAATGAGAAAACTGTGAAAATTAGTTAAAAATAGTGAAAATACATGCTGGAAGGGAAATGACAGCAAAGAGTTTGTTAAAAATCTAGATTTGATGCCTATATATCTGAGGATGAAATTTGAAAATTGGGAATTGTTCTAGTGAAAAAGATTTTGAAGACTTGAATCAAAACTAGTAAGATCACGAACAAAAGAAAAGAAAGACCAAGGGAAAATGAAAGTGTACACCGAGGTAGTCAATACTAGAATGAGGTCCGGGGAGGGCACTGTGACTGTACTAGGTCCTTGCCCTCTTTTGTACCCAAATAAAAAAAATTTCAAGTCTCCTTTTAAGCATTTTAGTTTGACAAGTTTTGTTGTGCCTGAGGAAATTGTTGTTGTAATTAAAATTGATGAAAGGGTTGAGGAGACTGCCCAAAGACTTTTGCTACTACAGAATCCCAATGTTTGAAAACCATTCTACAATCTGGAAGCTCTACTTCATTTGTAGTTTTTTTTTTTCTATCTCATTGGGATGTAAGAACCAAATCATTCTCTCTTCAAGCGCGTTAGAAATTCGTATTTTGGTCGCTGACATAGCATAATGATTCATAAAAGTTTCCCATGAGCATGCTGAGCAAGATTCATAAGACCGGCCTTGTTGAGAGCTTTGGGAGTGCGAAATGCAATTCAGGACTTTCAGTGTGTAGAAATGGAGTCTGGAGTAGCATCTTTAGTCTTTGGGTGTAACACCCCAAAATAAACTTTAGGGGAAAAATAGTAAATTACAATTAATTAATTAATTAATTAAAGTCATTAAAGGTAAAAGAGTTATTTTACAATTAAAAATCCTAGGTATAAATTATATTTTCCTCTTATCTTCTTTATTCAGAAAACTCTATTAACCAAAAATCAAAGAATTAGAGAACGTAGGGCTAAAGGTTTGGAGGTTTAGAGTTTGAGGTTTAGATTTTGAAGTTTAGATTTTTCCAACTAAGATTCTAACCCTAGTTAATATATTATATTCATTAGTTAGTTTTGAACACATGAGATATTCTTTAGAAAATTTTAATTTAGATTAGGGTTAGTTTAGTTAATTTATTTTAAGATCAAAAGATTGAAATTATGAATATAGGTTGTTTCATTGATGAAAATAGGGAAATTCGGGATTTTTTAGATGAATAGATCTAAACAATGAAATTTTAAAAATTAAATGAGTAAATAAATCTATGATTATATGTGGCTTAAGGGATTGGAAAATAATAAGAAAAAGAATTGCATGTTTCTAGATTTTGGATTTAAGGCACTAAAGAAAAAAAAAATAATATGTAATTGCGAGAGGCAAAGGGTGGTAGTGAAATAAATTAAAATAATAATAATGAGTAGAATTAGTGGTGCTATTGGAGTTGTTAAAAGTACATGGGGTATTTTGTTAAGTAAGAGGGGACATTGGGATTAATAAGAATAATGATAATAATAATAATAATAATAATAATAATAATTTCTTGTATAGGTTTTAATTTAATTTAAGTACATAAAGAAATAAATAGTGAAGGTAAGATTAGGAAAGAAAATAAATTTTAGAATAATTTGGAAACTCACTAAATTAATTTATTATTGTTTAGTAAGTTGAAAAATAATATTGGGTAGTAATAATATTAGCATGAGAAATTAATTAAGATCCCTAATACTAAATAAAATATTTTTAGGATTTTCAAATTTATATATTTAGATAAATAATCAATAATCAATATTGTGTATGATATTATGTTAGGTGATGAGGAAATTCTTCAGAGTTAAATACTTCAAGATTTTGAGTGCTTCTTCAAGGTAAGGGAAATTAATGCAGATTTTTATAAAAGAAAATAATTTCCTTTTTATATTGTATTTTGAAATGTGTAAAAATATTATTTTTATCTTTACGCATTGATCAAATATGTGTTTTGTGTGGAAAGTATTTTTTGAGAATTTTCTTTTTTTATTTATGAAAAGTGAAAAATTGAGGAGATATGATATTTTGTTTTGTAAGTTTGAATTAATGAAATAAAGTGTTTGACTCTGGTTCTTATGACCCTAGTCAATGAATTATAATTGTTGACATTTCTATGACCTTAATCAATGAGTTATAATAGTTGATATTATATGATCCTAATCAACGGGTTATAATTGTTGACCTTATGGCCCTAGTCAACAAGTTATAATAGTTGACCTTATGGCCTTAGTCAACGGGTTATAATTGTTGATTTTTGGCTTTGTTCACCTTAACTAGAACAAATTTGAAACTAACCACTCATTTGTATAGTCCCACCTAATTGGGCACCATTTGTTATTTGATAACCAGAGTAAAGATATTTTGAATGCATTTGATTTGGTTCAAATGAGAAATTGTTTTGAAATGGATATGAGAAAGTTTTGTTGAAAAGTTTGAATGTATTAGTATTTTGAATTCAAAAGTTTTTATGAAAATAAGTATATGTTATATCTCCTATTTTCAAGCATGATTGAAAATGTTTTATCCATGAAACCGTATTGAGCTTTAAGCTCATGCCCCTTTGTTGATAATTTTTTTCAGGTACTCTTAATTCAGGCGAGGAGTGATGGCTAGGCTGGGGAATTTTTCTTTGTTGGGATTTTGGTTCAAACTTTATTTTGAACATTGTTTAGATGTTAAATTTAATTCCCATTTGAATTATTTGAGTTTGGAGTTATTTGGACAATAACACTTTGGTTAATGTGTTAGTTTTTAAAGTTGAGAATTGGGAATCATAAAATTTATTTATTTTACTACTTTGAACAGGAATTTGGTAATTGATAATTTCTAATTACAATACGAATATTTGTGTTGTTTCCACTTCGAGTCTTTGGCTTAAGGTGTGAAATGACCGTCATGCCCTTGGAATGGGTTTTGGGAAGTGACAGAGTGGTATCAAAGCCAATCCCCGACCCTAGTGTGGGGGTTTGTTTGGCCCCATAAAGGGTGTTTGTCTGTTTGGCCCCGCAATCCCATGGGACACAACGAGGACGTTGTGTCTACATGGGGGGGTGTTTCTAACATCCCACATCGGATAGAGGGGAAAGTTCTAGACGCTATATATGGACTCCTTGTAACCCTGTAGACGTGTTTTAAAGCCGTGAGGGCCCTTTTGGGTCCAAAGCGGATAATATCTACACGGTTGGGAGCGGGTCGTTACGAACTCTATTATTGCCAAGTTAGTGATGCAATCTTAGTATTCAAGAGGTCACTTAGGAATTAGAAAAGGAGATAAGAAAAAAGCATCCTCATTATTTGAAGATTTATGTACGTCAAGTTTAGAGGACTAAACTTTTGTTAAGGAGGGAATGATGTAACATCCCAAAATAAAATTTAGGGGCAAAATAGTAAATTACAATTAATTAATTAAACTCATTAAAGGTAAAAGAGTCCTTTTGCAATTAAAAATCCTAGGTATAAATTACATTTTCCTCTTATCTTTTTTATACAGAAAACTTTATTAACCAAAAATCAGAGAATTAGAGAACGTAGGGCTAAAGGTTTGGAGGTCTAGAGTTTGAAGTTTAGATTCTTCCAAGTAAGATTCTAACCCTAGTTAATATATTATATTCATTAGTTAGTTTTAAACACATTAGATATTCTTTAGAAAATTTTAATTTAGATTAGGGTTAGTTTAGTTAATTTATTCTAAGATCAAAAGATTGAAATTATGAATATAGGTTGTTTCATTGATGAAAATAGGGAAATTCGAAATTTTTTTAGATGAATAGATCTAAACAATGAAATTTTAAAATTTAAATGAGTAAAAAAATCTTTGATTATATGTGGCTTAAGGGATTGGAAAATAATAAGAAAAAGAATTGCATGTTTCTAGATTTTGGATTTGAGGCACTACAGAAAAAAAAAAAAAAAAAAATAATATGTAATTGTGAGAGGCAAAGGATGGTAGTGAAATAAATTAAAATAATAATAATGAGTAGAATTGGTGGGGCTGTTGGAGTTGTTAAAAGTACATGGGGTATTTTGTTAAGTAAGAGGAGACATTGGGATTAATAATAATAATAATAATAATAATAATAATAATTTCTTCTATAGGTTTTAATTTAATTTAAGTATATAAAAAAATAAATAGTGAAGGTAAGATTAGGAAAGAAAATAAAATTTACAATAATTTGAAAAACTCACTAAATTAATTTATTATTGTTTAGTAAGTTGAAAAATAATATTGGGTAGTAATAATATTCGCATGAGAAATTAATTAGGATCCCTAATACTAAATAAGATATTTTTAGGATTTTCAAATTTATATATTTAGATAAATAATCAATAAACAATATTGTGTATGATATTATGTTAGGTGAGGAGGAATTTCTTCAGAGTTAAATACTTCAAGATTTTGAGTGCTTCTTCAAGGTAAGGGAAATTAATGCAGATTTTTATAAAAGAAAATAATTTCCTTTTTATATTGTATTTTGAAATGTGTAAAAATATTATTTTTATCTTTATGCATGGATCACATATGCGTTTTGTATGGAAAGTATTTTTTGAGAATTTTCTTTGTTTATTTATGAAAAGTGAAAAATTGAGGAGATATGATATTTTATTTTGTAAGTTTGAATTAATGAAATAAAGTGTTTGACTCTGGTTCCTATGACCCTAGTCAATGAGTTATAATTGTTGACATTTCTATGACCCTAATCAATGGGTTATAATAGTTGATATTATATGACCCTAATCAACGGGTTATAATTGTTGACCTTATGGCCCTAGTCAACAAGTTATAATAGTTGACCTTATGGCCTTAGTCAACGGGTTATAATTGTCAATTTTTGGCTTTGTTCACCTTAACTAGAACAAATTTGAAACTAGTCATTCATTTGTGAAGTCCCACCTAATTGGGCACCATTTGTTATTTGATAACCAGAATAAAGATATTTTGAATGCATTTGATTTGGTTCAAATGAGAAATTGTTTTGAAATGGATATGAGAAAGTTTTGTTGAAAAGTTTGAATGTATTAGTATTTTGAACTCAAAAGTTTTTATGAAAATAAGTATATGTTATATCTCCTATTTTCAAGTATGATTGAAAATGTTTGATCCATGAAACTGTATTGACATTCCTAATTGAGCTTTAAGCTCATGCCCCTTTGTTGATAATTTTTTTCAGGTACTCTCAATTTAGGCGAGGAGTGATGGCTAGGCTGGGGAATATTTCTTTGTTAGGATTTTAGTTCAAACTTTATTTTGGAGTCTTGGACATTGTTTAGATGTTAAATTTTAATTCCCATTTGAATTATTTGAGTTTGGAGTTATTTGGACAATAACACTTTGGTTAATGTATTAGTTTTTAAAGTTGAGAATTAGGAATCATAGAATTTATTTATTTTACTACTCTGAACAAGAATTTGGTAATTGATAATTTCCAGTTACAATACAAATATTTGTGTTGTTTCCACTTTGAGCCTTTGGGCTTGAGGTGTGAAATGACTGTTATGGCCTTGGAGTGAGTTCTGGTGCGTGACATTGGGGCTGTGATCTTTGCAGTGGGAAATGATTCATTTCATATATGCGTCTTGTTTGTTTTGTGAAGCAAGAGTACCGATTCCTTGGGAGCTTCCCCATTCCTCCATAGTTCCCATTTTCCATCCTATGAGACACTTTCTATATGCTGTGGTCCCAATCTGATTTTCCGTCGTGTCTTCAGATTCTTTTGAATGAACCCTTTTTGTCAGCCATATGATAATCTCCTTTAATGACAGCCAAGGCATTTCCACTGGTCAAAGAAGAATCAGGAATTCCAATTAGAAGGCTTTCTTTTTTTGGTATGAACTGATTTCTGTTGCTGCCTATATTCTTCGCGACTAAAACAGAATTATTTCCATGTCTCTCTTCAGACCAGTCTCCGCTAGATACATGTCAGAAAACAGACAACAAGAAGTGCCAAGAATCATGATGGATTCTCATGAGGGTGAAAAATTAGTTGATGAAGAACCTTTCTCATAACTGATGCGTCACCAATTAACTGTAGAAGCTCATCTGGACTAAAATTTGAGAAATCAGATTCATCAGATTGAGATTCTGAACGAGTTTCAAAGTCTTCTCTTGACCATCCAACCTCGCTTTTCTGAGTTACACGTCATTGCTGATGAAGCCCTTTTCCTTACCTCTGTAGGGCGAACACAAACCGCCACCGAAAAATTGGCTAACTCGGGTTGCTAGTTTATGCATCTATTCACCATTAATTTCTTTTTCCTTTTTGGAATTTCTGGAATATGGAAGAAACCTATGAAGAAGATGGTGGAACATTCTGGCACTGCAATACACAGTAAGACCTCTTTGAGGGGGAAATCCTGCAGCCACTAACTTTAGCTTCCTTTCGGAGTGGAACACTATAGGATGAAGAATACATCAAGAGAATCCTTCGAAAGCTTCAAAATGAGCACATTCTTAGCAAGAGATGCAGAAGCTTCCTGGTTATTGAAATCATTCTCTTTCGGGGTTAGTGGTAATGACTTTTTCCTTTCCCTTTATTCATAGCATCCTCAATGTCCATGGCATCTAAGGGAAAGACTCTGAGGAGGTTTCTGATGAACCTTGGAATTTTTGGAGATTGAATCGGTAAAATTTCTATGCCCACCTGTAGGGGCTGTTGAGTTTGTATTCACCCAAAGCGACCTTTCCATCTAGGCAAAGAATGAAAGACTCTTCCCATTCAAATACATAGGAGTTGGTAACAAGATCATAATGCTTATTAACCAAGACATTGTACTCATTTCCGACTTGAGTGTCATTCCACAAAACCAAGGAATTGTATCTGGAAAGGGTATGCCAGAAGGTGGCCATGAAAGCCATGAAGAAGTAGGAAACAGAGGAATGAGTTGTCTGGGACTGTGCATCAAACCTGGTCCTTTCTTGTTGGCGCTAAAGCAAACACTTCCAGATCTTTGATTTTGGCTTGACGTTGCGACAGAGAGAGACAGCAGATAGCAATACAAGAAGATCGTGCGTCAATTTCATCCCACATGTCACCTGAAAAGGTCTCGCGTCCATTTGGTAGCCTAGCAATGTATCTACGTGAACAGTTCCTCGTGTGCTTCATCAACAATAGCAAATGAATGAAATATTCAAATAAAGATGCACCACATGAATGGAGGCCACTAATTCGTGTCTCGTTAGAGGCCTTTAATCAGGTATCCTTCGGGCTTCAACTATGCTATGCTAAAGGCGAGGTGCATCCACTGAGCATTATTCAGTAACAATTTAGCAAATGAGTGACCCATGGAAATATGACACCATCAAGTAGGCACTGCAGATTGTTCTTGATGTGGAGCTGCCGCATCCGAAAGATGGTCCTAGCTACAACTGTCCAACACGTTACTAGAGACGTGGGGTGGTGACTAGATCAAATAACAACCTAAATCTGAATCCTTGCAGATTGCATGCCGAAGTAAGATCAACAACAGAAAGGTTGTCAACTCCAACGAGATCCTCATGATTTCCACGAATACTAAAAGATTGGCAAACCGACATTGAAGTGAAGATCTTCATAATTCACATGACCAAACACGTTTACGAAGTTCACAGTGTGGTGTTTGGCAGCTTCAACTGCACCGTCCTTGAGCCCATGTTTCCCACCTCACGCAAATCAACGCTGAAGCTTTCTTTAAGGGCAGCTATCTGATCTGCCGCCGAAAAGTTTCTCATTTCCAGTCTTTAAATCTCATATGTAAACTGACTTCAAAAAGTCTTCCGAAACATCTTCCTTTACAACCTCCACCTGAGACCGCATATCAACCCCACCAATTGCGAAGTAATGACTAGATACCAACACTCTTTCATCGGAATCAAAAACTATTCCACAACTCTTTATTCACAATCTGAATTTCGTTATGCTTAGCCTATGAGATTTCTGAAAAGGTAGTTTACACTTCATCGACACTATTTGAGTGGCTTCAAGGTAAACACTGCTCGCCATTGTGAAAGTATCAGTTCTGGATAGAAGGACCCGTACTTTTGTTGCACTAATGTCAAGGCCCACTTCTTCAGCTGTGGCTTGGACGCTTAGGTTGCTAGGGGACCAAAAACAGCATCAAACTTGAAGGTTTTCCTTAACTAATCTAAATCCAAAAACTACAAAGTTCCATGCATCGACAAGCTCCAAATGACCAACTCTAATGTAATAAACTATCAACCCGGATGGTTTCCCGATAAATATAGAAGGTCCATAGCAATCTGATCTTTTATAATGCCTAATAGGCAGATAAGAACCAACACCAGAAAGAAGGCTGAAGACGTACCATCAAGAATTCAATAATGCTCAGTATCCTCTTCCATGCCTCATAGCAAATGAATGAAATCCCTGCAGCAGGTAGCAGTTTCATGCAGCTCGGGCCTACCTAAACATTGCCTTGACTAAGGAAACCTGAGACAACTCCGGTCTCGTAATGAATATTAACAAATTCCTCAAGAAAATACTAGATGATCCTAGTCAAACCTGAAGTGGCTATATATAATCACTCGAGATGATGACTCAACATTCATGTGGCAAAGTTCACGGTTCCATGCACTCTACTGCCTTTGGCTTCCTGAAGTTTTGTCTTAAGGTTGGTTAGTTGTACTCCGGATTGAATGTGCAGGTAGTGCCCAGAAACCTATCCTCTACATCAAAAACCCGGGAAATGGTGGCTTTCAATTGGTCGTCTAAAGAATTATTAGAGTATTTATCTTCGTCCGAGACAACCACCATAAGATCTTCACCCAAGTTTTCCACCCAGAAACTAAATTCCCCACCTCATGCAGTCTCCCGAACTCATCCCCCATAAACAAAGAGAAGAATGAAGGTGCAGTTAAGAAAATAAGTAAACAAAGAAGAAAATAAAGACGCCTGAGCACTATTTCGTAAGTAATCCATGTGCTTAAAGGGCTCGTGGGGAGATTTGAAGGAGCTTAAAATAATAATTGACGACATGACTTCCCGACATTAAATAACATGAATGAACCTAATATGGATTTCTCGAACAAGATTAAGTAATAGAGGCAGAAGTATCCAAAATATCTTACAAACAACTCAAAATCGATCAAAAGAAGAAAAAAGTCAGCGACTTCTGAAGTCTACTCGGCAGATCAATGATACGCAAAGACAACAAGACAAAGAAATAGAAAATAGTGGTAGCACAAATGAACAGGAAATCCACAATATTCATACTATAATGATGCGCCCTTGCTAGAATCATTACACGAATCAAAACTAAAGAGCAGTAGACGCATAAATTGATAACAAGTCTATTAGAATCTTAAAGATTAATAAACAACATGTAGCCCCTGTGACCTGCATCCCAAATCAGCAAATAGATATCTTGAGATCAATAAAAAATTGCCCGAAAAATAACAGAAAGTAAGTGATCTAATATCCATACCTAGAAGAAGCTTTTCCCCGGCAAGGCTTTACTGGACCTTTGGCTTTCCCTTTCTTCATTCTCTTCTTTTCTTCCTCTTCTGTTTTTCGCCTTCTCAATGCGTACTGAAAATCCCTGCTTTGAACACTTCTCCTTGCCCTCCAAAACCACCAACCTGTGTTTTTTTTATGGCAATTGGTAGTCGTCTCTCTTGAGGAGTCCTCATTTCTCCGAATTCTATGTCTCTTCCACCAAAAGAAAAATCCTTTTGAATTTCAAAAAAACCAATCTATGCACATCACCTAAGGAGTCCCACCTTTTTCAAAAACTTCTTCATCCATGTTCAACTATCCAAAGGTGATCTTCAATAACGCCCAAAAGAGTTCCTTTCCTTCTCAAAGTCTTACAAATTTCAAAATTCTTTCTTATTCATTGGTAGACTTCTCTATAAAGGTGTCGCATTATTAAATCAGATAAATGAATAAAGATTTTAGAGAATGATAAGATAATAATAATAAATAAAATTGAGTACATAGAAAAATAATAAATAAATAAATAAGTAAATAAAAAATAGGTGATTGAAGATAATAATAAATAAATAAAAATAAAAACAAATGAATAAAAAAAAATAAAAAATGAGCCACACAAGCCATGCAACCATGCAAGTCATACAAATCATGCCTAGAATGTCTAATATGCCAAGTGGGCCTAAGTGACCAATGTGATGCCTAATGGGACAGGTGGACCTAAATGAGCTAAGTGTGCCTAAGTGACCTAGGTGGTGCCTAATAAGCCAGGTGGACCTAAATGGGCCTAATGAGTCTTAGTGGGCCTAAGTGGTGCTTAATGGGCTGGGTGGACTTGAATGGACCTAAGTGACCTAACTAAGTTTAACTTAAAGTGCGCCTAAGTGAAGCCAAATCTAAACTCAAATGGCAGTCAAGGTCACAATGAGGAGTCAGATAAACCCTTCAACCAAAGTCTCCAAGGTGGCTCAGAAAAGATAAGCTAAATGAGTAGTAATGGGCCATTAGGGAATTGCTGTGAAGTATCGAACAAACACCTAATAGGACATGTGTTAGGAGGACAAAATGGAGGGTCTACACCTACTCTTTACATCTGACGTGATAAGATTTTCAAACTATTGACTTTTGACTAACTTTTCCAAAATTTCTCCCAATTAAATATTAACACTTAGGTATTCACCATTCTTTTTTACCATTTGATTAAAAAATTTATAAAAACTTTTCTAATCCTTAAACTGACTTGTCATTAAAAACCTAGGTGTTACAAATTCACACCCTAGAAATCCCTTATTATGGGAAGCCCCAAGTTGATGAGCCAAGTGTGCTATGCCTTTCAGAAGGCCCAACTTCAAAAGAACTTGTTTCCTTGGAATATGATGTCAAGAAGCTACGATGTTGGAATCGATAGACAAAAGAATAACCAACAATTGGAGGCTATGATATTGCCCCTAGAGATACTAGAACAAAAACATGATTGATCCTGCTTACATCCATCTCTACAATTGAGGTTAAAAGAACACTAACAGTAGCAGAACTAGAAATCAGATTAGAGGTACCCTCTACAATGCTTTGACTTACAGATAGCTAGCTACCCATCATTCCGAAAATCTTTTCTAAAGGAAATGAACCAGAGGTATCGTTGAATGACACCTACATAGGTAGTAAGCTTGATGAATTGCTGAGTTTCAGGAGCTTTATCTTCAGGGATTGCATTCATGTTCCACAAACAAATTTGAGCATCACCAAAACCAACAATTGGAAGATTAATAGATCGATTACAGGCTTGAACCCCGCCCTAAGGTTCCTAAACGAGCTCTATCCCTTACATAAGATATCAAACCAAGCTCAAGTTACTCAAAATGCTCATTGGGAACTCCTTAGAGGCTAAGACTTTGTAACCACAACTTTCACTCCTTAGGCTTGCACTCTCAAGTGGAGATGCACAAACCAAAACATTCCATCGCTAGGTACACAAAAGTAGAGAAGTATAGAAAATGAAATTGATAAAAACAGAATAAAAATAGGTGAGCCGAAAGTTTATTAAGTGAAGCCTCATTTCATGAGTGTTTGATAAAATGGAATGACAGAAAATATTAGAATGGGAGAGAAAGAGAAATGGACAGACTAATGCTTTTGTTATTATTTCTTAGAAGAAAAATTACATTACACTTTTATAGCTTACTCCGATATTCTCTGATACTTCTATACTCCGATATTCTGCCTCGGTGGAAGATTTAGAGACTGTATGTTACTTTTAGGAGTGCCAGGAAACCAAGTTTGGACTAAGAAAGAGGCAGTATCCTGATGTGCAGTGATAATCATCAACATCTAAAGCCCAATCAACAACAAAGAACATGATGGATGTGGATTTGTTTCTGAAGAATTTTTTCTCAAACAAAATAAAGATCATTTTTTATATGCTTAATCTGAGCATGAAGATCGAACGGGATTAGTTGAGAGGTACACTATGTTGAGGTTGTCACACTAGATGATCGGAGTTGTGGAGGAAGATATGTTTAATTCTTTAAGAAGAGACTTCAACCAAGAAATTTCAGCAACTAAGGTAGCCACACTCTGATATTTTGCCTCGGTGGAAGATTTAGAGATTGTATGTTGCTTTTGGGAGTGTCGAGAAACCAAGTTTGGACGAAGAAAGAGGCAGTCTCCTAATGTGGAGTGGCAATCATCAACATCTGAAGCTCAATAAGCGTCACAAAACCTTGTTAAGTTGAGGTGTGAGCTAGAGTAGTGCTGGAGATCGAGTCCATGGTGAAGAGTACTAGCTAGGTAGCGTAGGATTCTTTCGATAACCTTCTAATGAGTAGTAAAAGGAGCTTGCATGAATTGGAAAACTCGGTTGACACTATAGGTGATATCTAGATGTGTGATGGTGGCATATTGGAGGGCACCAGCAGTGCTTTTATAGAGTTGAGTGTTGCTAAATGGAGCGCTTGCAAAGTTGGATAGGGATTGGTTAGATACCATAGGTGTTGGAACAGGCTTGACATGAAACATATTGGTTTTTTGAAGTAGATTGGAGATATACTTAGCTTGTGACAAGTGCATTCCAGTAGATGTATACTTGACTTGGATACCCATAAAGTAATCAATATCTCCAAGATCTTTGAGAGCAAATTGGTTGTTGAGCTGAGTGATCACATGTTGAACAAACTGATCATTGCTGCCTGTGATAAGAATATCATCCACATATACTAGAAAGTAAGTGGAGTGAGTAGGTGTGATGTTAATAAATAGAGATTAATTGGATTTAGTTAATGAGAAACCAAGAGTGCCAAGTGCTTGATATAGCTTTTCGAACCAAGCTCTAGGGGCTTGTTTGAGGTTGTAAAGAGATTTATTTATCTTGTAGACATAGTTCAAGTTGAGAGGATCAATAAAGCCTTCAAGTTGATGCATAAATATTTCTTCATGAAGGTTGCCATTGAGAAAGGTGTTATTGACATCTAGTTGTCGAACTTTCCTTTATAGATTTAAGGCAATAGTGAGAACAATGTGAATGGTAGTCAATTTGACAACTAGACTAAAGGTTTCATTAAAGTCAAATCCAACAATTTGATGAAAGTCCTTAGCAACTAAACGGGCTTTGTATTTGTTTATAGTTCCAGTAGGATTCTCCTTGACTTTGAACACCCATTTTCAACTAATCAATTTGCGATCAGTGGGAGGGACAAGATTCGAAGTATTGTTTTGGAGGAGAGTGAGATGTTCATCAATCATGGTCTGTTTCCAATGGCTAAGTTGGAGGGCTTCAAGGACTGAAGTGGGAATGGTAGAAGTGAGATATGCCTTTGGTTTACAAATGCCATTCTTGGGTCAAGTGGTTATAGGATAGGGGGAAGAGGAGAGGAAGAAGAAGGTGGAGGAAGTCATGTTATATTTTGGTTAGAGGTGGTAAGAGGTATTGGTGGGTTGGTTGGAGAAAAAGTTGAAGAAGGAATAATCATTAGTGGGAAAGAGGTTTGACAGGGAAGGGAAGTGGATGAAGAGCTGAAAGAAGAAGTTACATATTTTTGGGATTGCAGTTGGGCAAATGGGAAGGTATGTTCATCAATGATAACATCACGGGAAATCAATATCTTACCATTAGGGCTAAGACATTTATAGCCCTCGTAGTTGAGACTATATCCAAGGAATGTGCAAGGAATGGACTTGAATTGCAGCTTGTAGTGGTTAGAGGGCTGGAGGTTGGGGTAGTACATGCAGCCAAATATTTTGAGCTGAAAATATGATGGATTTTTGTGGAAGAGAGCTTCTAAGGGAGATTTTTTTTTCAGGACTGGAGTAGGCAATCGATTAATGAGATAAACACTAGTCCCGAAATGCTTCATCCCAGTATTTAAAGGGAAGAGAGGCTTGAGCAAGAAGGACAAGGACATGTTCAACAATGTGTTAGTGTTTTCGTTCAACAAGTCCATTTTGTTCATGAGTATAGGGACATGAAATACGATGGATAATGCCATTAAAGGTGAGGTACTGAGTAAATGAATAATATTCGCCACCCCAATCAAATTGCACAACTTTGATCTTGTGGCCTAGTTGAAGTTCAACTTGAGACTTGAAGCGAAGAAAGACTTGAAATGCTTTAGACTTATGTTTAAGTGAATCAGGAATAGGCATCAATGAAGTGAATGTAGTATCGATGTCCATGTGAGGAGGGTGTTGAGGTTGGCCCCCATAGGTTAGTATGCATAAGTTCTAAGGGTTTGGTGTAGGAGGATGTTGAATGCAAGAATGGGGACTTATGGATTTTTCCCATGCAACAAGCATAATAGATAAAAGAGGGAATTTTATTAAGATGAAGGAGATTACATTTGTTGAGTATAAGAGAAACAATATGTGAGGAATGGTGGCCAAGTCTATTATGCCACAATATAAAGGAAAATGTTGATGAAGCAAGTACTGTTGGTTTCTTGGAAGAGAGAGCTGCAAAAGCAAAGCATGAGGAGTTGAAAGTTTTTGTGTTGTGAAGGTAAGGAATTGGATGTTGAAGTTGGAGTTTCAGTTATGTATTATCAAACACATAATCCTCCCTTAAGCTGGTCGTGCATGAGGACTGTTTGAGTGGAAAGATCCTTAACAAAACAAGAGGTAGGATGAAATTCAAAAAATACATGATTATTAGCGACAAGCTTAGAAACACTAAGAAGATTTTTTGTAATTTATGGGACATGGAGAAGTTGTTTTAAGGTAAGTGTTTTGGAGGGAATGAATGGTGATGAAAACGAGGTGTGACTAATGTGATGAATAGGGAGACCCTTACCATTTCCCATGAAGACTTTGTTGAATGAAGGAAACTATGATTTGGTCAGGAGATTGTTGAGGTTCGGTGTAAGGTGATGAGTGGCTCCAGAGTTTGGGTACCAATTGTTGTCTTGGATCATTTCTGGTGTTGTTAGTTTTACTGATGAAGATGAGGTTACTAGGAAAAAAATTTCAGATAGCTGTTGATGAAGACAAGCCATGTTTCCTTGTGGACGATTTCCTTGAAGTTGTGAGGGCCTTGTAAAAAACTAATCAAATCTGTAGTAGCACTTCATGATGACATGATCAATTCTTCCACAAAGTTTACATTAAGGTTTGTTGTTGCCTTTCCAAGAGCCTCGGCCATGGCATTCTCTTCTTCGTTGAGTCAAGTTCCCACGGAAGTGTTGCAATCCATTTTTAAAATGTGTAGGTGGATGGAAATTTGAGTTTGTAGTACCAGCTTTGTAGTAGAAATGTGGAGAACCATTTTGAGTAAATTGTGGATACCTATTGGTTATGACGAGATGGGCTAAGCTAGGAGTAGAAAGATCTATAATCTTGATATTTTTCTCAATATGACTTTCTTGAGCAAGAGGAAGAGCTTCAATTTCCTCAACTATGTATGGATCAAGTTTGGAATTGACAGAGATGATGAAGGTTTCATAATCTTGAGGAAGACCTTTAAAAATTGCATCTATGTGATCTTTGACAGAAATCTTATGGTCAACCAGAGCAGGAAGATCAACTATATTTCTGATTTTAAGAAGGTAATCAGTTATAGACAAGTCTCATTTATTGGTGTTGTGCAGTTGAGTCTTGAATTGAGTTACTTTGGCTCTCACTTGGGTAGCAAAGTATAGTTCAAGGGTTTTCCATACCTGGGCTGAAGTGTCACAATTCACCATACGAGTGAGAAGAGCATCAGATATGGATGCAAGAATCCCAAACATAATGAGCTGATCTTGTTGTTCCCAATCCTGGAACTTGGGATTTACATGATTTTGGGTTTTATCTTTTAAGGAGAGAAACTTGGAGGGTAAAACTGAAGATTCTAAAAGGAAGTGTTGCAGCTTATGGCCTCTTAATGTGGTATTTATTTTTGCTAAACTAGAAAGTTATGATTGTCTAGTTTGGATGAGATTGGATAGGGGGAGGAAACTAAGAGAAAACTGCTGGTTCTTGAGGTTTCTTCTATGGCGGACACAGAGGAGGTTTCCATAAATAAGCTAAAACCTACTCTGATACCATGTTTGATAAAATGGAATAACAGAAAAGATTAGAATGGGAGAGAAAGAGAAACAGACAGACTAATGCTTTTGTTCTTATTTCTTAGAAGAAAAATTACATTACACTTTTGTAGCTTATATATGTGTTTAAGTAGTTGTTGATGCCTATAACTAACTTGAGGGATTGGTTTTAACAAAAGTGATAAGTTGAAAGTAACAAAAACTGGAAACTAACTCAACTGAGTTCACTAACAATGAGTTATCAACGGGCTTACAAGCTAGTGGGAGAAAGAATGAATTTAAGACAAAGTGATAGGAGAGTGACCTTCAGACATCACACAACAAAGCTGGACCTGATTCATATTATTTTCTCTAAACAAAAACAAAGAAGCAACAGATGGATATATAGTCATAGCAAATCTAATAGAAGCTTAGAAATGAACTAGTGTAGGCATATGATATCCACACGCAAGTAGCTAAATAATACCCAACAATAAACAGAGGAAAACGAATAGCAAGAGAATAATGAAAATAGATAAGAAACATGCCTGGAAAGGTTATTCTCCAACAAAATAGATTGGTCTTCTAGCTCACTACTCCTTCTCCCTTCCTCTGGTTTGCCTACAGTTGAGAAATCTTCTTAAAAACAATGTTTCCTACACTTCCCAGTTTACCTCTTCTTCTTTTTCCAAAACTAGAGAACCCCACGAGAAAATCCCTTGCTCACAGCTTTATCTCACCAAAAATATTTTCCTTGCATTGTTTTTCTTTCTCACAAAACCCCTCTCATCCACCCAAAATTTCTCTCAAACTTTTTTATCTATAACCTCAAAAACTCATCAGAAAATCGAAATGCCCTTGCCAGTTCCCCTATTTCATTTTTCTGTTCTCTTCTTGCTCTCCAATTCTTCTCTTACTTTAACTTTCTCCCCATGTTTCTTTCTAATGAACCAGAGAATCCTCTCCCTACTATCCCTCTCTCTCATTGTTCTAAAACCTCCTCAAACAAGAAGAATTCCCCATACTTCCTATCTCACTATTCTAAAACCTCCTCAAACAAAGAAGAATTCCCCATACTTCCTACCTCACTGTACTCCAGCCAACCTCCCAATAACTCCTAATTGCTCCCACTATTTTCTCCACTATCTTGCAGAAAACAAAAAAACCAGGTGACCAGAAAGTGGTCCCCAAAAGTGAGGAAAAAGTCTTCCTCACAAAAGGCCAAAAAAAAAACACATCCCTTTAAAAGAAAATGACGACTAGGATGAGGACACATGTTCTCATCCTAGCGAGGCTACTAAAAACTATAAACTCTTAAAAAAAGCTAATCCTAAGGGGACCTCTAATAATCATGCTTCGACCTAAAATAATCCCTTAATGGTCTCCCAAATGTAGCTCAAAAATCAATAATGAACTTAGTGGGCACGAACCACAAAGGGACGATGAAAAATTGAGTAAAAAGGATCCTAAACACACGCTAAAAATGTGTGTGCTGGGGGACAAAATGAAAAGTCTACAACCTTTCTTTTTCCACCATGGTTGGAAGTAATTGCTCTTTGAGTGAGACCCAAACTTGATATATTGTTTCAACAGTGAAGATCATCCTAATGCCTTATTCTTTTATAGTTCCAAGAAGTCATGAAGTAAGCAACTCATTGGTATTCACCCAGCATTGATAAAGCGGCCAAGTTTTATGATGCTTGTTATTTCAAAAAAACAATCTATGTGTAAATTGGGGGTTGTTCAATCATGTTTTTTTATAACTGTTTTTAAAAGCTAATTTTAACTTAAAGAATAATTACTATAATTTTTTTTTTTGTATTTTATAAAAATAAGGATGTATGGAAAATTGTTTTTAAAAACAAAAAACTTATTATGATGAGTTGTTTTTAAAATCGATTTTTAAAAAAAAAACAAACTTGTTTCGATGGTTTGTTTTCAAAAATATTTTATTTTTTATTAAAATATTTCAAAAATATTCAATTTATATAATATTAATTAAATTTAATTCAAGTCTTATTTTTAAGAAAATAGATTTATAATTACAAATAAATTAAAAATAAATAATTTTCAGTAAAATATGAATAGTAATATAATAATAAAACCATAATTTATATCTATAAAAAAAATTATTGTTTTAATATAAAAAAGAAAAATATGGATATCAACACATTAATAAAACCATAATTAAATTTTTCTTTGCTAAAAATGAATAATAATACTTTAAAAATAATAATTGTTAATAATATTTTATTTAAATGAATAATTTTTTTTTTTTTTTAACTTTTTTAAGATGTAAATGAGTCAAGCTTTTCATTGTATGCACACATTTAGTACCTAATTACAAACATAGTATTTTGGAATGTTTTGATTTAATATGTAATTAATTAGATTGAATTTTTGAATTTCAAATTATTTTTAAAAATTAAAAGATTCATCAAAGAATTTAAATTATTAATTATATATTACTTAATTTAAAATCTATTTACCTAATAAAAAAATTTTAAAAAGTAGTGGTGTGTATAAGAGAAATAATATTCATTATTCATAATATATCAATTTTGGTCTATTATTTTATTTTTTATTTTTTTGTAGTGATTAAGTTTCAAATTATTTTTAAAAATAGTTAAACTCATTAATAAATTCAATACAAAGTATGGCATGATTTGAAGTTTATTTCTTTAGTGGTTTTTTTTTTTAAATATAATTATGTGCAAAAAAGAAATAATAGAGTCCTTATGAATCAATTTTTATTCATAAATTTTTAGTATTAATGGGTTCACCATTTGAGTTCAAATTATTTTAAAAAAATTTTAAACTCGTTAATGAATCCAGTGCATTAAGTCTTATTTTATTTGAAATTTATTTATTTAGTGAAATTTTTTTTTTTTAAAAAATGATTCTATATAGAAGAAAACAATAAAATCATTTTAAACAAATTTTTGTCCATAAATTTATCGTATTAATTGGATCTTTATATGAGTTTTGAATTATTTTTCAAAATTACTAGATTCGTTAATAAATCCAATGCATTAAGTCTTGCTTGGTTTGAAGTTTATTTGCCTAGTGAAAAAAATTGTAAAATATGATATGTGTAAAGAAGAAATTAACAAAGTCATTTAAAACAAATTTTGGTCTATTACTTTCTAATGTTATTAAATTCTATAACTTTCTAGTACTAATTAAATCAATTTTTTATTTTTTAAATTATTTATAAAAATTAATAAATTCTATGTATCAAGTATAGTTAATTTGGAATTTATTTGCTTAGTGAAATTTCAAAGAAATTAAAATAAAAATTCAAAAAAGTACGTGTAATTTAAAAAAAAAAAAAGTCATACGTGAAGATTTTTTTGTATCAATATTAAATCGTGGAAAGAGAAAAATAATAATATCATATTCAAATTTATTTTTTTCTTGTGAATTTTTAAATTTCTCCTTATTTTCCTTTTTTTTAAATTAAAAAAAAAAAAAAAAAAAACTGATTTTGAACTCTATTTTTCTTCATTGTCGGTACCAAATGCCATGGTGGTGGCTCATGCCGCGGGACTAAGCTTTTGAACTCTATTTTTCTCTCCCAGTCATCACTCATTCGGATGCAATTTGGTATTTTTCTTTGATTCACTCATTGCTCTTTCATATATATATATATATATATTTTTTTTTCTAATTTGACTCTCTGATTTTTCTGCCATATGGTTTTCCAGGGTTTTGAGTTATTAGAGGAATATTTGAAGGCTTTTCAGGTATGAGTTCTCCATATTTTTTCTCTTTGCTAGAGTTTTCTAGCTGATTTCTCCGTTTTCAACTTTTGATTTTATTTTTCCTCATATTCACTCATGCAAATGCATTCCACCTTTTTGCTCCATATAAGGAGAGGTCTAACATCTCTCTTAACCTTCACTAACCTTCTATTTGGTTTCTAGGAGAATAGAGAGAAAAATAGGTATTAAATTTTCTTTGATCCTGGATAACCGATATTTCTTTTCTTTTCATCATTTTCCTGAGCAGCCATAAAAAGTCTGAAGTTATTCTACTAGGATATGAGGCATTTTGAACTTTGTACTGGAAATGGAGTATGGCTTGTTGATGCTTTGATTGAATGAATTTGTTTTACAATTTACAGAATCATTCAATCAAAGCATCAACAAACCATGAATGTGACTTCATCAAAAAAAAAAATAAAATAAAAAAATATTGCAAATCACATGAATGCCACTTTACTGGACAACATTTCCATGGGTGTTTTTGGTATATTGACTGTGATTTGCTTTTGTGTTTTCATTATATATTGAGTTTTTTTTTTTTTTTTTTTATTCCAATAAATCTGTTGTGATGATTATGAATGTGTTGGAGATCCTGATTTAAGAAATCTTTTCAAAATTAGCAAGTCATATTAGCAAAAGAACCAATCATATTAGCAAAAAAGAAATCTTTCTTTAGACCATATTGAACCGGTATGTACCATGAGTACGACCTGCAACATTGTATTATCAATAGGTTTATTTTGTTTGATCTTCAGTGCAAGCAACAAATGTACTTTTTGATACATCCAACATATATAAGCTTGTTTTGTTGTCCGCAATATCTTTTATGCCATGTCACTAATTCAAAGTTCTAGTGCTAGACAAGAATGCTGGAACTTTAATTATCAGGAAAGAACAAGGTGATGACCCAAATTTGATTAAACTTGTTTTGTTGTCTTATCACCGCCAATATATAGTATAAGCTTTATCTTCACTTTTTTTTCATAAAAATTCTGTATATAATTTGTTTTGGAACCATGGAGCACAAGTGGCCATGCTTTAGATGCTTTTGCTTTCGAATTTTTCCTTTCTCTTGTGGCAGTTTCTTACATTCTTATCGGGGATTCCTTCAATGAGAATTACATTCTTAATGTTTGTGCAAGTGTCCAATAGATTCTACTTCTCTTTCACTGTCCACCCAGAGTCTAAGGCCACAAAGAATGGATTTAGACTTCAGAATGTGGTTCCAGCAACAGAAGAGGAAGCATGCCACATTCTAAAGCGCATGGATGTTGAGAGTTTGTTGCCAGAAAAAGGCGATATTAAGAAAATTTATTAACAGTAGTTGGCTCTGAACATTCTACATATCTGGGTTTCATATTAAAAGAAAAATCTTGGTGGGTAATCAAGCTATGATTTCTCATATGTCATCTAGTACAGAGTTCTTGAACTTTACACCAGTTTTTAGTATCAATTAACCTTTTCTGCTAATCAACAAGTTGATGTATTCTCCTTTGGTATCGTCTTATGGGAGATTCTCACTGGTGAGGAACCATATGCCAAACATGCACTATGGTGCAATCATAGGTGTGGTCTTATTAAGCTTTCTAAGTGTTCTTTTTTTGTTTGTGTGTGTCATTCCTGTTATTGCAAAAAATTTCAATCTTGCATATTACAACACAGATAATAAATTAACACCATTTTAGGACAAAGTCTAAAAGTGTGAAATGTTCAGTTACATATTTGTTGTGGGTCAAGAGATTACTAAATTTGAATGGAGAAAGGAAGAAAGGAAGAAACTACTTTTGATAAAATAAATAAATGGTACCTCTAGGGAATAAAGTTCTGTTTATTAAAGTTGGATCTGGCCCGGAAATGGAATTATTCAGAAACCTTCCATCTGTCAAAGCACCAAAACCCTGAACCTCCATCTCATTATTGTTTAGAAATAGAGTGATTTTCAAATTAAACTTGTCCTAATAATACCACATTTCATTTACAAACCTAGATATCCCATTTAGTTCCATAACCCTTTGGATGTCCTAAATTTAGCCATGCTAAATCCGATTGTGTATAACTTTGTCGTCAGTTTAAGTTTTGCTAAGGGTAATGTTATGTCTTTTCCTTTGGTAACTTAAATTGACCTTTTGTTTATTGGTAATGGTTTTTATACCACAGTAAATGTGCCCAAACTCTTAGTATTTCTTAGTAAAATAACTTTTTGAATAGCCTCCTCATAAAGACGACAAACACCCACTTAGAGGAGAAATAAAAATGTGGTGCTTTTACATCAGCAGTCCAGCATACAATAGGTTGAAATACATTATAGGATAATAACTTTAGGCTTAAGCTTATTGTTAACCCAATGAGTTTAGAAGCAGAATATTGACATGGGACCAGGGCAAAAAATTGGGGGACTTATAAATGAGAAGTTTGACCTTTCTGATCATCTGAAAGGTCTTGTTTTTTATTTTTCATGATTCATGATCTTTAGAGATCTTCAGAATCCATGTGAAATGTTGATGAGAAAACATGGCCGTAGGGCCAGATTACAGTTTTGAGTTTGGATCAGTTAAAATTTGATTACAAAACCACTTTAGCTACATCAGTTAGAACTGCCATCTGAAATATGAGATTCAATTATTGTCATTATCATTTTGATAACCAAAAAATTATGAGTTTCAATTATAGTGGCGTATATGGTCCAGTTGACTTGATTTGACTAAGATTCAACTACCTATAGTTAATTAAGATTCAATCATAGGCAAGATGCTTCTATCTTTCACCAACAAAATTGGAAGTAAAGAATAAATTAGTTATATGCAGTTAAGGATTTGACATAAAATTGAAATTTGAAACCCCTTCAACCAAATGTAACATTTATGGAAATCTTCAAAAGCTGCCATGATTATCTATAGCTACTTGATTTTTCCCTGCAAGCATCAAGCAAGTCTGTTCATTCTAGTGTATTTTCATGAGAATATCTTAGTAATAACTAGTAACAAATGTTATAAAATATATTAACGTATTATAAAGAGAACTCTATGTCGACATAATATCCTTGTTTAGCTTTGGATTGAACCCACGTCACAAAGAAAACCTCAAATATCATCATTCTGATGTAAATTGAGGCTTTTGAGAGTGCACTCTGATTTGAACTTAGATCCTATATGTGACAATAAGAATTGTGCTGAGCACATGCTTAATCTTGAAATCCCTCTTTTGGTTACTATTAAATGGATTGAGTGATCATTCTATTGACTTATTGTCGTCAACAAGTTTTTTATGTTTTATATAAATCAAGAACACACTATCCATGTAATTTTTATTTTGTTTATAGCAGCAAGATAAACGATCAGTGGTTCAATAAGAGTGTAGATAGACAGAAATGTATTTCTAACACAGACTGAGACAGATGATGAATTTGCTAAACCAAGTCCTATGTGCACCACAACTTATGCGCCCCATCATAGTGGCAAGTCGAGACAAAATTTGACTGAGGTACTGAAAGAATCAAATTGTTTAATTGCTTTAAGCTGTGGGCCTTGGCTGCAGCTAAAGGCTTGGCTTCTTGTAGTGTATCTTGATATCAAATGAGAAAAAGCTTAGATTAAGTTACTTTGTATTTGGTTATGGGAAAATTGAAGGGAATATGCAAGAAAAAAATAAAAAGAGAAAAAAAGTGAGGAAAATAAATAAATAAATAAATAGAGTAAAACATATGCACTTTTTCATTAGTCAAATTATAATTTCCTAAAATGATCTTTTACTTATCATGTCCATAACACTGATAAGTAGACTCCTTCATATGGATGCTTAATTATAAAAAAATCTTCCTTTTAGTTTTCATTTTCTCTCTCTTTGAAAACAAATATCTTTAGGATTATTGAATAACAATAAAATAAGAAATTTAAAAAATTTAAAATACAATTAAAACAAAAAAAACTTAAAAATTGAAAAAAAAAAATGAACTCTCATTGTATTTCTAACTCTTTCTTGATAACCATATTTTCTATTCGTGTATTTTACAAGCTAGTGAAAGTCAATATTTTATTTTTATATTTTTAGTTTTAATTTAATTTTAAATTTTTAAAATTTCTTATTTTATTGTTAATGTCAAGTAACAACATTTTTATTCAATTTTATTAAAAAAAGATAAAAAGAAGATAAAATTTATATAATAAAAGATATAAAATCATTATTAATTAGAGGATTACAAAGAATTTTATTTATTATTTGAGAATCGTGTGGAACTTTTCCACAGTGATTTATACCTTATATTGTATAAATAAAAACTTTATAATACATTTATTTGTAAGATACTTTTATTAACTTAAAATGATAAATTATTATTTTTTTATAATTTTTTTAATATTATCAAATAAAAAGGTCATTTTATGAAATAATTATTTAATTTATTAAAAAAGTGCATATATTTTAAAATATTTTTAAATGGATAAAGATTAAATTAATTTATAAAATTTGGAGTTTTTTTCTATATATTTTCAAATTAGCAATTCAAAACTCATTTTTTCCATTAATAAATGCTAGAGAAGTATAGTTTGAAACACAATTTTTTTTTTCCAAAAAAAAAAAAAAAAAATCATGTTAATGCATGCTTAAACTGCCTTTTAATTAATTAAGCTTATGTCTGACTAAATTACCTTGGTTCATGCATTGCAGACCCACCATATAGTTTGTCAGTGGATTATGGCAAGACCTATCTTCTCCGAATAGTGAATGTAGTGGTGCATGCAGAACTCTTCTTCGCTATATCTCAACACAACCTCACTGCTGTTGGCACAGATGCAACTTACACTAAACCACTGGTCACCGATTACATAATGATCGCCCCGGGCCAAACCATGGATGTGCTGGTCACAGCAAACCAGACTCCAAGCTCCTGCTACATGGCTGCCAGACAATTTGTTACTGTTGATCCAACACAGGCTGGATATGTCAATATGAAAGTTACTGCAATTCTTGAGTATAGTGGCAACTACACTCCCCCGTCTTCACCTTCCTTTCCTGCCAATTTTCCCCCCTACCACCAATTAGACATAGCATATGGTTTTGTGGAGCAGCTAAGAAGCTTAGCAAACACAGAGCATCCAGTGAATGTGCCTCTAAATATTACTACAAGAATGTTCATTACAGCTTCGGTTAATGTTGTTAGCTACAAGTTTGAGGGGGCTGAGGAATCACACATTGCTACGTCCCTAAACAACATAAGTTTTATGGACCCCTCTTCAAGTATACTCGATGCCTACTACAGGTATTCCTTTGTTGTCTTCTGTTTCTTGGTTTTTTTCAAAAGATGAGGCAAAGAAAACAAAAAGGTGAAACAATAGTGGGATTTTTAGGGCACATGCCTTTTTGTATTGAAAAATGTAAACGTGGGTCGAAAGCAATGTCTTAAATTAACTTTGAGGGGTAAAAATCATAAATTAGAAATTGAAATAAATTAAATAAATTAAAAGAGAGTAGAAAATTCTTTTCATTATTAGAAGTTCTAGGTATAAATTAGATTTTCTGACTCCTCTAGGTAGAAATGTTTTTTCACATAGATAAAAAAGATCAAAGAACGTAGGGTTGAAGATTTGGAAGCTTAGGATATGAAAATCAGTCTTTCTATGTAAGATTTTAACGCTTGGATTAGTACTTTATATTTTTTAAATAGTTTTAAACACTTTAAATATTCTTTAAAAGATTTCAATTTAGATTAGGGTTTGCTTATTTAGTTTTAGATAAAAAAAAGAAAAAAAAAAAAAGAAAGATTGGAAGCATATGAACATAGGTTGATTTATTGATGGAAATAAGGAAATTCGAAATATTCAAATAAGTAGATCTAAACAAGAAAAAAAAATCAAAATAAATCATAGATCTTGGATGAGGAAAAAAAATGGTTACAAGAAAAATGTATGGCTATGAATCTAGATATAAAAAGTGTTTTGACTTTGAAAAAAAAGAAAAAGTTTTAGTACAAGAAATTAGGTGGTGTTAGAGAAGGAAGTATAAAGAATGACTTGCATAGGGTGATTGTACTTGTGAAAAAAAAGAAAAGAAGTTATTTGAGCAAGTAAATTTATAAAATAAAATAAAAATATAGATATAAGGAAATAATAATACAAGTCCAAATGAAAGAATTAAATAAATTGAGAAGAAAACAAACACATTAAGTTTGTTTGTGTACCTTAGTCAAGGGAAAAAGAGTAAGATCAAGGGAAGAAAAAGTAGAAGAAGTTGCACTATGTGTATGTGATGGATACTCGTATGTATTGGAAAAAATAAAATAAAATAAAACTATACAATGTGTGTGTGTGATGGAGATGAAAGCTTAGATGGTAAAGAATTGAAGAAATAATAATAATAAAAAGAGAGAATGACTAGAATGGAGATGACATATTATGCTGGAGTGGGATTACTGTTTGCATATATGGCTATTGGTTTAAGTTTAAATGAGAAGAAAAATAAAATTATAATAAAAACTAATTTAGTTCAAATAAATAAAAGGAAGCGGTTCTTTGAGAGATTTAGTTTAAACTAATAATAAAAAAATGATTGATTCTTGGGATTGGATTTAGCAGGAAGAGTTTGGAATAAATGTTGGTAATTAGGATTATTAATATTAATGGAAAATATTATGAGGATTGCAGTTAATAATTTTAAATAAATAGTCAATAGTTATTTTCTATGTTATTTTTAGGTGAGGATTAGGCATTTTAATAGTAAATTATTCAGGATTTTGAGTATTTCTTCAAGGTAAGGGAGATTAATATAAATTTTGTAAAAAAAAAAAAAAAATGCTATTTTTATTTTTATGCATGAATCAAATATATTTTTGCATACAAAATATGATAGAACATCATCTTTTGTTTATAACATAAGAATATGGAGATATTGTTTTTTGTTTGTTTGTATTTTTTTTTCTTTTTTTTGTAAGTTTGAATAAATGAAACAAAGTGTTTGACTCTAATTTGTATTACTCTAGTTAACAAGATATAATTGTTAACCTTTTCGGTCCTGGTCAATAGTTATAATTTTTTAATGTGTTTAATTTAGATTTAATGTGAAATTGTTATTGATATAAATATTAAAAGGTTTGGTTGAAAAGTTTCAGAGGTTTTAACATGTTTGAACTCAAAAGTTTTCATGAAATAAATTGTACATTATACCTCCTATTTGTAATCATAATTAAAAATGTTTAATCCATGAAACTATATTAATAAACCTTATTGGGTTTTAAGTTCATTTCCTTTTGTTGACAATTTTTTCAAGTACTCTCAATTTAGGCGATGAGTGATTAGTTAGGTTGGGAATTTGTCCTTGTTAGGATTTTTTTTTTAACTTTTATTTTCGATATTTTTTAAATGTTAGAATTTAATTACCATTTGAATTATTTAAGTTTGAAGTTGTTTGAATGATAGCATAATAATTGATGTGTTAGTTTTTTTCAAGTTGAATTTTGAGGATTATAATCTGTTTTACTATTTTGAATAGGAATTGGGTAATTAGTAACCTTCCAATTACAAGATAATTGTTTTGAATTATTTTCACTTTGAGTCATCGAACTCAAGACGTCAAATGACCATCATCCCTAGAGTGGTTTTTGGGGCGTGACAAAGGGAAACTCAAACTTGAAATGTCAAATGATCATCACCCCTTGGAGTGGGTCTTGGGGTGTGACAAAAAGAAACTCCATTTTTTCTATGAAATTTTTTTATCATATTTAATAAAAAGTGAAGTACCTTTAGAGTGTTATTTTTTTTATCAAGAAAGAAATTTTTTTAGGCCCAGGCTAGTACTTTTCTTCCTCCATTATGCAAGAATTTTTTTGTTTTTCTTAATGCAAATCTTAAAAGTTCCTTTTTCCTCAGATTCTCATAATTTTTAAGAGCCCAATTGAATCGAATGTGAAGACAACCTTAAAAATAAGAAGTTAGATGAGAACTTACAATGTTGAGATCAAACCCACCAACAAATATCTGCATACTGATGAAACGTAATTTCAAAATCCTTGATACAGGCACATTAGTGGAGTTTACTATCCGGATTTTCCAGACTACCCACCTTCTTATTATAACTTCACCTTTATCGAGGAAGACTTGCCATCTGGTATAACGAAGCCTGCAATGAAGGTGAAGGTGTTGAATTATAATGAATCAGTGGAGATTATTTTCCAGGGGACCAATATATTATTGTCAGTTGAAGATCATCCAATGCATCTGCACAGATATACCTTTTATGTGATTGGAATGGGTCACAGAAATTTCAACCCAGAGTCGGATCCCAAAGCTTTTAATTTGGTTGATCCACCTGAACAAAATACTATTGTAGTTCGAAAGAATGGATGGGTCGCACTCAGATTCGTAGCAAATAATCCTGGTATGTTCTTTAAGATATTACTTTTGAGGTTGGTTTTGTCAGGATGAGACGCATTGTTGCCTATTTTCTACAAGTGTGCTTGCACCCCTAGCATTATTCCTTTATTTTTTCCCTTTTTGTCGAATTGGTGAGTCTAGTTATTTTTCTTTTCAGTGTTAGAAAAGCTTCTAATACTTGAAAGCACATAAATTAGGCATTCAAGAGAACTTAATGCTTGAACTGATTTTTGGTAAAATCACTCTGAAATAGGTGTTGGGATTAAGATGACAGTCTAGGGAATTTGGGAAGCTTTGAGTTTATGGCTCAAGGCTAGTTTATTTCTCTTATTCAATAAGTCCACCGGTAAGTAGGAGAAGATCTCCTAACAGATGGGTGTTAGGGCTTTTAATCCAAGTCAGCTTAATACATATGATAAGAGTTACCTAAGAGTTTAGGCTTTTAACTTAGGCTTCTAGGATAAATTGGTAACTTAAAAATTCACAATCAATTTGTGTTGCCACTTGCTCCCAATTTACATGTCATGGTTTGAGGATATTCATCCTATCACCTAATCCAATACTAATTTAGACTATAGATACTAATGTTAAAACTAATAAGGATGGTACTTTGCAGGTGTATGGCTATAGCATTGTCATTTGGAGCGACACTTCACATGGGGTATGGCCACTGTTTTCATAGTGAAGGATGGTGGCACACCAGAAACTAGTCTTCTTCCACCTCCTGATTACATGCCTCCTTGTATACCTCCATCTTCTATTCACCTTGAAGACTTCAATGACAGATGGAGTAATTAACACTATAAGCTACATTTGATCAAGTATTATCTATCAAATCTAAACCAAATCATAACTCAGTGAGAGTTAACTCTTTGGTTAATAATTAATTAGCAGTTTTTCGGGGATATCAATGTTGAAATATCTCCATAAATGTGTTGGGTGTTTGTTGTATTACTTACGAAAATAAATGGATCATTGATATACCTTGATGGTATAATGGCATTTTTGGGTTCATCAAGCAAGTTCACTAGAGCTTGAAGATTTCATGCCTTCATGCAAAGTGCCACCCCACTATTTGGCTTGAAATTTTCAATGATGATCAAGGAATAGTTAATAGAATAGGTTTTGGCAATTGATGAATTAATTTAAATGATATAGCTATTATAGAATAGTATTTAATGACTTAAAATAAGTTTAAGCAATTATGCTAAGTGGGTATTGGTAAACCAACTTAATAAAGTGGCTTAATAACTTAATTTATGTTAATTAAGTAAATTAAGTATGTTTGGTACAATAACTTAATAGTATAAAATAAAGTCAAAAACAACTTTAAGTAATAAGTAAAAAGAATTAATTTATTCTTAAATCAAAATCTTCATTTTGCCTTTTTTATCCTTATTTGCCCTAATTATCTCAACGATCTCCTTTGCTATTCCACATCCTTCACTATTACTCAACGTCGTTTACCCTAGTTATAATTTATAACAATAAATGTATCAATTTGATAATTTAGAATTAGTTTTAAGTTAATTTTATCAAACAACCTCAATACTTAAAGTAATAATTAAGTAATAAGTTTTAAGTCAACAATTTAAGTAAAATTTAACTTAAAATTAACTTAAGTCATTAAATAATAAGTATTAAGTTTTACCAAACATCCTAAGTTGTTGGCTTAACTCGGCATTCGGTGTGTGCAGTTGAAATTGAACATTCAAGTAAAAATCAAATATAATGTTAAGGGTTGAAATTATTATCAAAGAATAAAGAAATAACACTTTTCTTAACCCCTATTATTTACGACCTATAACTTTTTAATATTGTCATGTGACAAAATTTTACCGAGGTAGTTGTTGCTTGCCATTCAAAGATGTTGACTTCTCAAAACTATAGTCTTAGGCGTACATTTCTATACCACATCTTTTTCCCTTGGTTCATTCTCTTTCTCTCTCTCTCTCTCTCTCTCTCTCCCTCTCTATACCACATCTTTTTCCTTTGGTTCATTCCCTTTCTCTCTCTCTCTTTCTCTGCAAGATGGGGCCTTTGCAAATCTAAATATTGGCCTTGGATGAATTGGTTGAACAAAAATAGGGAAAGGTTGACTGGGGAGTAGATGAATTATTGAAGACAAAAGGGAAAGATTGCATTTTATATAGAATTGTATGGTTGGATTCTTTGAAGAAGGAAAAAAATATGCTATTTACAATAGTGTTAACATTATGGTCCACAAGATTCCTTCCATTTAATAGTGATTAAATTTAATTCAAGCCTTATTAAAAATGAAAAAATATTTTTAATTACAAATAAATTAAAAAATAAATATTTTATAGTAATATTATAATAAAATCATAAATTATATATTTTTTTATAAAAATATATTCTTTTAGTGTATGTTATAAAAATATGGATATTAACGTCTACATACCTAATTGTTTTTTTTCTATTAAAAATGAATGATACTAATTTAAAAATAATAATTGTTAAAAAAATTTTATTTAAAATAAATTTTAAAATAGACAAAGTTTAATATATTTAGTACTCAATTACGGATAGAGTATTCTGGAATATTTTAGTGTAATTTGCAATTAATTAGATCAATTTTTAAATTATAAATTATAATCTCTTTAGCATCAAGCTTGGGATGTGGGTAGTGTTGGGAAGTTAAAGGGAGAGATCAAGAGTATTCACCTACCAAGGTTAAAAGATTCATCCCCAATAATAACCATCATTCAACAATAATAATTGCCTAATAAGAATAAACAATAATAATCTAAGAGCATTCAACCCAAAAAAAAAAAGATACCAAATAACATGGAAAAACCCTTTAAATGGAAGTAAAAAATCATGGAAAAAATTTTCTTCCACTTCAATAAAATGAGGATACAAATAATCAAGTCCACACTAGTTTCTTCATTTTGAAAACTTATATAAATATATCTCAATACTTGAGGTGGGAATCCATAACCCCATAAAATAATGAAGAGAAAGAGATTAGGAAGAAATCATACCACATGGACTTCCCCAAAAGGTTGATGAAAGAACCTATAACTTCACCCTTGAGCCCTATAATAGTGCTTAGAAAACAACCATAATTTCTTTCCTTTTCTCAATTACCCTTTCTTCTATCATACCAAAGTCATAATGCTATTTATATTTGGGCTTAGGAAATACCCAAATATAAAGTAGACTAATACATGGGCTTATGGGTTAGATAAACTTAGCCTAATGATTTCCCCATCTAGTACAAAAGAAAGGAATGCCAATCTATGAGCCCATCACATGGAGTTCAAACCCAGTATACCAATGCATAACTAAAGCTTCTGCTTAGGAACAACCTTTATTAACATGTCTAAGGCATTATTATTTGTGTGAATCTTCTTCAAATTGGATACATTTTCGTCAATTATATCCCTCAACCAATGATATATATCTTACAACAATATGCTTGGTTTGGGAATGATACATAGTGTTCTTGCTTAGATCCATGGAACCCTGGCTATCACAATAAACCACAAACTCATCTTGTTTTAGATTCAGTTCTTAGAGAAAGCTCTTTAACCACAACATCTCCTTCATTGCTTCAGTGGTTGTTATATACTCAGCTTTTATTGTGGATAAAACAACACACTTTTGCAATTTAGACTGCCATGACATAGTTCTCCATACAAAAGTGATCAAATACCCATATGTAGATCTTCTATTATCAATGTCACCAACCTTATCTGCATTTGTAAACCCTTTTAAGACCATCCTAGCTCCCCCAAAACACAAGCACATGCTTAAGCTACCTTTCAGGTACCTAAAGATCCATTTTACTGCCTTTTAATTTTTTTTCCTGGATTAGACAAAAACCTACTCACAACTCTAACTGCATAATCCATATCTGGTCATGTGCATACCATAACATACATTAAACTCCCCACGGTTGAGGAGCAAGGAATACATTCCATCTTTTTTTTCTCTTCATGTGAAGAAGAACAACATTTTTTACTAAGCTTGAAGTGACCACCAAGGGGAGAGCTAACCTACTTAGCTTCTTGCATATTATACCTTGAGAAAATAAGGTTAATCTTAATTAGGAAAACACCCAAGAGAGAGGGTGAATTAGGTTTTTAATGTTTTTTTTCAAACACAACAATTCAAGCAAAAGAAGCACAAATGTAGACAGATAGAGTTAGAGAAATCAAATACATATTTTATAGTAGTTTGGCACCCCTTACCTACGTCCATTCTCCTCAAGCTCTTAACCGAGTGAGGGTTTTACTATCTTTGAAGCTTCTGCCAAGCTTCCAACATCTTTACACTTGGATTTCAACTCCAATGGGCTCTTACACAATCCTTCAAGTAACCACCAACTTGAAGTTTTCTATTCACAAAATCTCACATAATTACAATGAAGGAAACTCTTAACCTAGCTTAATAAAAGATCAAATACAAGAAAAATGTTAAGATGAATGAAGGGGTGCACTAAAGGTATGCAAGTGAAGAGTTAATGCACCAAATGAAAGGAATAAACGATTTCAAGTGTTCTCTTGCTCATAAATGAAGTAAAACTCTTAATTTATAAGTTTATAATCTTGGGAGCCAAAACTTCCAAAAAATAGCCTCTACCGGTCAAGTTGGGGGTTAATCGGTTGACTAGCCATTAGACAATAAATGCATGACAAGCAATCGTTGGATCTCGATCGGGCCTCGATCAAACCTTGATTAAGAGGACCTACCCATCAATCGGGAATGCATAGCTACTGGAAGAGAGAGAAGATTTTTTGCATCCCTTGACTGGTACTCGACTAGGAAGGCTTAACCGATCAATCGATACCTTGACCGATTGAGCTGATTGACCAATCCCTTGATCGGTTCACTTATTTTGACCTGAAAACCTATCTTTTTCTATTCCTTTCACTTCTAACACTTACGAAAGGTCTTTAGGAGTATTAATAAGTCAAATTTAAAACAATTTGCCTAAGGTTCGTATAAGAAAACTTGGGTTTTATTGGAAATTTAACTTTAATGTATAAACTAAGTTTTTTAAAGATGCATGAATTGATATGAGAAACCTAAGTATATCTATGCATTCACTTTACATACACTTCATAAGATTGAAAGGTCTTCCATATGCCTCAATCTTGCATCTAATTGGACCTTTGATTATTTTCTTGAATTTCATTTTGAATTTTTAAATCAAAACTTAAAACTCTTCTTAATTAAAAAACATTAGTAGTTTAACCATGATTTGTCGTCATCAAAACTTCACTTAAAGGTACCCTTGGCTTAACATACCTCTCAAGAAACCTCTCAATGTATTTTTATTGAGACAACCACAACTTCTTGGAATTTAGGTCACATGTGAGTTGCATCCCTAAGATCTATTTAGCACCTTCTTGATCCTTCATGTCAAAAACACTTAACAACTCCTTCAACTTCCAAATCAATTTAGCATTTTGTCCTACAATAAGAATGTCATCAAAATATAATAACAACATCACAAAACTATCACCAGAATATTTCTTGAAGTAGACACAAGGATCTGATTTGGTCTTAGAAAGTCATGGTTCATCATAAACGAGTCAAACTTTTTATACCACTATCTTAGAGCTTGCTTCAACCCTTAAAGACTTTTTTTTTTTTTTCAATTTGTAGACCATGTGTTCTTTCCCTCTTGTCGCTCTATGTATATTTCTTCCTTTAAATCACCATGAAGAAAAGTTGTCTTCACATCCATTTGCTCAAGCTCAAGATTCAAACTAGCTACTAACCCCCAAGCAACTCTGATAGAAATCATCTTCACTATTAGGGAGAAAATTTCATCGAAATCCACACCTTTTTTTTATGCCCACAACCCTTAAGAACCAACTAAACCTTATATTTCACTAACTTTCCACTATTATCCCTTTTAAACTTGTACACCCATTTGTTTTTCAATGTTTTTCTTCCTTTAGGAAGTTGTACCAACTCATAGGTTTCATTTTGCTGCAAGGAATCCATCTTATCTTACATAACATCTCAACCAATTGCTACTATCTTCATGAGCTTAGCTTCCTAAAAACTTTGTGGCTCCCTTTCATCAGTTACTAACACGTACTTAGAGGTGTGATATCTAGTAGAGGGGCGATGCTCTATGGTAAATCTACTAGCCTGGGATACCAAATCCTTCTGATGAAGTGACTGCTCCCCCTACTCCTTATGCTCAAATGGCTCCTATGCTGGTATGTCACTAGCACTATCATCTCTTAGTAACTCATCAATTTCCTTTTTTTCATTTCTAGGCTACTATAATGATGGAGGAATAGGTACTAACTCAATGAAGTCATTACTTGTACCTTTGGATTACTTAGCTTTGTCAAAATCTCCTAAGGTTTGATCCTCTTGGAAGACCACATCTCTACTTCTCACCAATTTCTTCTTAGTTAGATCCCATAATTTGAAACCAAACTCTTCATCACCATACCCAACAAAGACATATGAAACTGCCTTATCATCAAGTTTGGATCTTTGTTCTTTAGGAACATGAACAAAAGTTTTACACTCAAAGACCCTCAAGTGGGAATAAGAAACATCTTTGGATGTTTGAGGAAAACTACAAACGCAGGAACATAGAGGGGAAAATGGAAAGGAAAAAAAATGAAGCAAAATATAAAGTAATTACAAGATCAATACTTTTATTTTATATGCTTATCCTAATTAATTTCTCTTTTTTTTCTTCATTTTTTATTTATAAAGAGTAACAAATTTGAAAATGTAGAAAATTTTAGATAAGTTTGATGATGTTTTGTTTTTCTTTGTACTTTCCATAGTTATCAAACAAGTGAATTTGGTTTCCATCTTACCATTTTTTTTTCTTTCCTTGGTACATTTCGTGATCTAAAAGCCTAAATCTCATTAAATGCCTAATAAATCATTTTTGAGTTTTAGTATTAGGTTCCTTCAAGACATAGGCTTCTACTATAAATTGTTGGATATTGACTATAGGCATGCATTGTATACTTAAATGTGCCCTCTTGCTTGGTGTCATTGATTATTTTTTTGCTTACCTTTAAAAAAAGGAATTGTGGATTAAATAATCAGGATGTAGCTTTTTTATTGTTTTTGGATTAATATAGTTTGGGTATCCATCTTTTTGTGAGTGTCCATTCATCTAGTCTTATTAGTTTCTAGCCTAAGACCTTCCTTTGTTACCCTTAGAGCATGCCATAATGTGATTATTTTATGTGTTCAATTGGTTCACCTTTGGTTTTTTGCGGACTGTACCTTAGGTAGTACCTTAACAGCCCTTAGGTACCACCTTAATCTACCTTAGGTACTACCTTAACCGAGCTTAGGTACTACCTTAGTTAAAGTTGGATACTACCTATTCGAATCCTCAGACCTTCCTTTGTAACCCTTAGAACATGTCATTATGTGATTATTTTGTGTGTTCAATTGGTTCACCTTTGGTTTTTTGCAGACTGTACCTTAGGTAGTACCTTAATAGCCCTTAGGTACCACCTTAATCTATTTTAGGTACTACCTTAACCGACCTTAGGTACTACCTTAGTTAAAGTTGGGTACTACCTATCTGAAGCCTCGGACCTTCCTTTGTGACCCTTAAAGCATGCCATAATGTGATTATTCTGTGTGTTCAATTGGTTCACCTTTGGTTTTTTGCAGACTGTACCTTAGGTACTACCTTAATAGCCCTTAGGTACCACCTTAATCTACCTTAGGCACTACCTTAGTTAAAGTTGGGTACTACCTATTTGAAGCCTCAAACCTTCATTTGTAACCCTTAGAGCATGCCATAATGTGATTATTTTGTGTGTTCAATTAGTTCACCTTTGGTTTTTTGCTTACTGTACCTTAGGCACTACCTTAATAGCCTTTAGGTACCACCTTAATCTACTTTAGGTACTACCTTACTTAAAGTTGGGTACTACCTATCTGAGGCCTTGAACCTTCCTTTATGTGTTCAATTGATTCACCTTTGATTTTTTGCGGACTATACCTCAGGTATTACCTTAATAGCCCTTAAATGAATTCAATTCAATTCAATTCTCATGGCAAGTTTATTTTATCTATCAATTTCTCTTTATTTATGTATTAAAAAATCCTTCTTACATATTTTCTTAGTGGATAATGTAAATTAACATAATCTAGTTGCATTTTTCTTTTAAAATTTGGAAACGTATTTGTTCCTTGGAATTTTTCCATTTTCTATTTGCAAACTCTTATGAATGCTCTTCTCATTGTAGCTAAACTGAACTCAGTGGAGGCGGTCTATTCAAAACTAGGCTGTTTTAAACACTTCACTAATGAACAATGCCTCAAGGCTCATCTCCAATCTTGCCACCAACACATTATCTATGAGATATATGGCATCAAGTAGTTGAAAAAGAACATCAAGAGGCACCCTAGGACACATGAATGAAGATGTTCCTCTAAGAGAGTCAAATTCACTTCAAGGGTTGTCTCTACATGTTTTCAACTGTAAGATTCAGACGATGTTGCAATAGATTTGTTTTTTACTTCATTTTTAAAAAACTTTTAATGAACTTTTTTTGTTTGAATTGGTTTCCTTAGAAATCAAATCTTGATCAGCATGTGAAGGTTGTGCATCTTAAGCTCAGACCGTTTGTCAGTGGCATTCTAGGGAGTGGCATGAGATTCCCATCCAAGCATGTAAAAGATAACCATGAGGAAACTGGATGCCATGTCTATACCCATGTAAGTTTTGTTTTACCTTCTTTCAAGGTCACTGTAGATGATGAATTTGTGTTTTTATTTGGTGAAGCTCTATAAACCACTGTGGGAAAAACAAGTGATTTTGTAATTACGTTGGTTCAGGGGGATGTTGAGGAGTTGGATGAACAATTCAGGCTGAGGCCAAAGGGTGGCAGGAAGAGGAAGTCCCCACCTATAGAAGCATTGTTGCGGAAGGGGGTGACTCCACCAAGTCAATCAGATTCTATTTTGTGTCAAGGGCCTGAGTACCTTTCTTGGATGCTCTTCTCATATGCTGAGGATCAGCAATGAGAGAGACTCACACTATTACCTTTACTGGTTTAGTATGTTAGGTTATAGAAGTGTAGCAAAAGAAATATATACAATCCTCTTATGGGCCATTATTTATAATCACCATTGTTTATAGTCCGTATAGCTCATTGAAAAAATGCCTTGTATAAATAGTTTCCAGTAAGTAAAGATAATTTGACTTGATTAGAGTTATTATAGTAATTGAATTGAGCCTTGAACCTTATAGTAATTTGACTTGATCAGACTCATATTGTAGTAATTATGAAAAAAATCATAATTTTTCTTTTTTTTCTTTTTTCTCTTAAAAAAGAATTGAAAATAAAAAAAGCTACAATTTTCTAATCCCATATCGATGAACCCATACAAGCCTGGTAGGCACTCTACATTTTCTATATTTTCCACCGATTCCCAACATGATTTATGATACCACCTGAGAAAACTACACATAAATCACTTCCTGTACAAAGCAATCAAGGAATTTGTAGCACATTTTCACAATATAGGAAGTTGGTTTCCTGTTCTTTCCCCCCTTCCTTTTCTCAGTCTTGTTTTTTGCTCAGATATTAAGGTGAAAAACACATGAATTCCTTCTACTGGCATAAAATTGTTGCTGTTGCGTGAGGGCTGTCATAATTTATTTGTTGCGGAATTCGTTCTTGAATCTGGCCAGATTCTGTTGAACTTGTCTCTGTTTTTTGAGTCAAAGCTTTGATTTATGTTTGTCATAAGTTTGTCAAAGCACATAGAAAGATGTTACCTTTGATCCACAAGCTGCATAATGAGAAACAAAATGAGGGTCATCACTACAAACATTGACATGTTTTGCAAATATTCAATCTAGATGATTACTAAACACTTAAAAAAATTAATCAGCCTCCAAGAAGAAATTACCAAATCCATACTTAGAGCTTCTTAAAAGTGGGAAAAATTAAGAAATTTTTGAAAGAGTGATTGTGTCAAATTCAAGATTGCACATGATTAAGCTAACTTGTGTATTGCTTTAGAAGCCAAAAAGTTCAAACTACTATCAAGTTCAAGCAATCCCACATGTATGGGAAAATTAAGAGCATATATAATAGATAAAGTGTCTAACAAGGAGGGTATGATCTAAGTCACAAAAAGTACACAAATTCCATCAAAGCTAAAATAAAAAAATAAAAAAAAACAAAAAAAAAACTATATGCTAGGCACAATGGATGAAACCAACCCTGAAGCAAATAAGTGTAAAAGAAGAAAACTCACATCTCATAAACATTTGACCAACCTTAATTGTAAGGGAAGAAACCAAGCCACCTCAAATAGAGGAGAAACTAAACTTCATAAATCAAAAGACCAATGATATTGGATTTTTTGGTTATCACTAGATTCTTTTTTTTCTTTGCACAAGCAACAATAATTGGGTAAGGTTCACACATGGTTTATAAGATGCTCTAATATATGTTGAAGAGAATAAAAAAACAGATATAAAAACTTTTTGATTCATCTTAGGGATTGCATGAATATTATATACACTTAATTAAAACAAAAACAGAAAATAATTTATCAAAGTTACATATTCCTAAATCCTATTAAAGAAGCCTAATCCATGCTTTCCTAAACAAATTTTGCTATGGTTGAGCAATGAGCTACCTAGGATCGATAAAATTAGTACCAAAGGTTCACAAATGAACTACCCTAATCTCCATTAAGGTAATACATAAGGTTCACAAAGGTAGTATATAAGGTGCATTAAGGTAGTACCTTAGGTACACTAAGGTAGTACCTTAGGTATATTAAGGTACACTAAGGTAGTACCTAAGATGCATTAAGGTAGTACCTAAAGTGTATGAAGGTAGTACCTAAGATAGTATTTAAGGTATAGTTCGCAAAAAACCAAAGGTGAACCAATTGAACTCACAAAATAATCACATTATGACATGCTCTAAAGGTCATAAAGGAAGGTCCTAGGCTAGAAACTAATAAGACTAATAAGACTAGATGAATGGACACTCACAAAAAGATGGATACCCAAACTATATTAATCCAAAAACAATAAAAAAGCTACATCCAGATTATTTAATCCATAATTCCTTTTTTTAAAGGAAAGTAAAAAAATAATCAATGGCACCTAGCAAAAGGGCACATTTAAGTATACAATGCATGCCTATAGTCAATATCCAACAATTTATAGTAGAAGCCTATGTCTTGAAGGAACCTAATACTAAAACTCAAAAATGATTTATTATGCATTCAATGAGATTTAGGCTTTTAGATCACGGAATGTGCCAAGGAAAGAAAAAAAATGGTAAGATGGAAACCAAATTCACTTGTTTGATTACCATGGAAAGTACAAAGAAAAACAAAACATCATCAAACTTATCTAAAATTTTCTACATTTTCAAATTTGTTACTCTTTATAAATAAAAAATGAAGAAAAAAAAGAGAAATTAATTAGGATAAGCATATAAAATAAAAGTATTGATCTTGTAATTACTTTATATTTTGCTTCATTTTTTTCCCCTTCCATTTTCCCCTCTATGTTCTTGCTTTTGTAGTTTCCCTCAAACATCCAAAGATCAAAATGGAGCCTAAGTGATTATAATAGGGAAAATTAGAAAATAAATAATTTGTTTATGGGGAATAGAAGAAAATGAAAAGAAAATATGATGGCTAGAAAGCTTAGTGGGAAAGTTTTCTTAGATTATTGCATATAGCAACATTGAGCTTATCTTTAACATAACCAAAACATTTAGTGTTAGGCAAAATCAAATGACAGTTTTAAAACAATGCTTTCCACTTTGAGAAAACAAGAAACCACAGCTATGAAACTTCAAAATCATTCTAACCTTGTTGCAAGTAATTCAATTGCCAACTTCTCAGTATCTTGTTTACTTTTACTAACTTGTGATACATCCAATTCAGGATAATCCTTCTCCTGATAGATTCTGAATTCCTTGACTACATCCTCTAGCTCTTGCATGAACTCAAAGGCTACAACCCTAACATCACAATCAATTGCTTCTTCCGATTCTACAAATACGAAAATGTCTGGAAAAATGTTGATGACTTCTATGTATAGACCAAAAAATAAGCAATACTGAAAGATAAAAATGTGATAACATAGAGATAAATATATAGAAAAAGAAAAGGTAAACATGAAAGATAAAAAAATGATAAAATTGAGCTACAATTTAAATGTTCATACCTATTTCTTTGCTTTATTAACTTCTAAAGACCATGTTTTCAACGGCCCACCTTTTTTTTTCCTCCCTGAATGACATCATAACAGATACAATGAGCAGCATGTTTTAAACAACTAACAAGGGACTTAGAAAGCCCATTGAGTCATACACCACCATCATCCTTCTTAAACTACAATTTAACCAAAATCTAAGTGATTCAGGTAATGTTTGTTTGGTCAGCATTTTAAATATACTTATATGGATTTGTTTCAATTAAGCCGTGGTTTTGAACAGAATTATACTTGATTCAACATCAAATGTCAAACTGTTCATAGGCCTTTTATCCTGAATTTTATTCTTCTCATCCCAAGCAAAAGTTGTCTGATAACTTCGCCCACTGTCTGAAGCCCGAATTCGAACACAATCCTGAATTTTTTCTTCCTCATAACTTTTCAAAGATTTTGAATCCTCAACCTTATAAGACTTCTTAGGAATGTACCTAATCGGAATAGAGTCGTAAGCTCTGTTCTTCATACAGCAAAGGGCATTGTTCTTTTTCATCCTAAAAGTGGGAAAAAAAAAAAAAAAAAAAAAAGAAATTTATTATGAGAAACACCATAAACTAAATTTCAGACAAATTTCAGCAAAAATCTAGTCACAAAATAAAATTTTGTTCAAAGCTATTTGGTTGATGAGAAATCCAGGCAGAAGGTTAAAAATATAAAATTTTCCCTTTACTGTTTGAGAAACGGGAAAAAGAGAGATCATCCACCTTATCACACCTAAATAAATTTTCTTCTTCGGCAGCCAGTTGAGTAGGATTTTACATTTTGAGATTATTTTTTTCTAAGAAAAAAATAATAATTTTCTTTCATTTTCCTTACTTTTATTGGGAGCCAAATAGAGGGTAGACAAAATCTTCTTACCAAGCAACGAAAAAAGGTAGATACTGAAACAGGAATGAAAATTTGCAGCCGAAATTTCCAAGAAACGTCGACATATTCAGTGTCAATTTCAAAGTCGAAGCAAAAAAACCCAGATGTAAACCCAAGGTAAGGGCTCGTTGATTCAAACGGAGTGTCCTCCACAGTCCACACCACTCGTTTAGGTGCGTGGCGAAAATATATGAAACCTTGCTGCGTTGCTATTTAGAAAAGGGAAACTTGTCTGTGGAGGAGGTGAAGAAGTTTGGGAGGAGTTATGGTCATCTACTGGAAGTGATGCTGGAGCACGCTCAGATAGAAGAAGGCCCTGTTATTCAGTTGTTCTTTTTATTTTTGGTTTTTGTTTTTGTTTTTATTTTTTATTTTTTTCATATATTGGACATTAAAAAATACCTCAGACCAAAGTGCATGAAGCCTATATTATTTTTGGGATTAAAATAGTTATATTAAAAAATCAAAAGTTGGATTTCCGATCTCATAATATTTTAATATTATCAACCTCAAACACAAGTTTCACTAAATTCCGGGACAGAACCAGATCTCGGGATCCTTTTCTTTTTCTTTTATAAAAAGGATAAAACCTAAGGAGACAGAATGGTTGACGGAATAAGGAAAAGATAAAGTAAGAGTTGGGACTTGTGGGTCGGAATGGTTTGACGTTGAATAAGGAGACAGAATAAATTACTTTTTCACGTGTGTTTCTGGACGTTTACCATTTCTATCAGACGGAAAAAATAGTGGGAACTCCCCTTTGAAAAATAAAGCATCTTCTGACTGGCTGGTAGAATGACAAGTAAACTGATGGCACTGTTAAAAAAGTTCACTGTACTTACTGTGGTTGCAGCATCTTGGTATAAGCATGATGTGATGGAAATGATGATCAAAACTCTCAGCTCTGGTGTTGGACTGGCAAATGTATCAGACGCTTTCACCATCAATGGCCAACCTGGAGATCCACATCCCTGCTCCAAAGGAAAGATCACGGCGACTATTTTGTTGTCTATGCTGATTTAGTTTCATTTGTATTTGTAATTTCTTTTGGCAAGGTTTTATGTTTTCCGAAACCAAAAATCAAGCAAATATGTTTAGGAGCCAAAAAAATTATCTGTCATTTTCTATTCTTAAAAAAAAAAAAAATTGTTTTTTAAAAATATCTTTTAATTACTTTCGATTATTTTCATTTATTTTTTGAGAACTATTTTAAAAAATAATTATATAAACATATTGAATAATTAAAAATTAAAATACTGTACATTAAATTATTTTTAAAACATATTTTTAAATATTAAAAAATAAAAATAAAAAAATTTGAAATTTCTAAATAGAGTTTTATTTTACAAAACATTCAAGAATAGATTTAAAAAACTGCTTTCAAAAACTATTTTTTAGAACTATTTTTTAAAATAGTTATAAAATAGCTAGGACCTAAAATTCCAAAATAAAATATATAGTAACATGTTTGAGAGTGAATTGAGAAGAACCAAAAGCATTTATTAGTATTTGAAAACCTTTTTCTCATAAAAATTGTCTTGAAAGATTAATATAAGTACCTTTTTTAAGAAAAAAAATTTAGTTATATGATATATTGTTAAAATCACCTTCTAGTTTATGTCCAAATAGAAATGGGTAGTAATAGGAATATTATTGACAAAAGGCATCATAAATATTTAAAACTGTTTAATTTTATCATAGTTGCTCCCGTTCTAAGATAATTAATACGACTTGCAAAGCAATAGAGGTTTATCTCTGAAAAGAAGAAGAATTGGCTGAATTGAATTTCATTGATGTCAATTGATGTATCTATACAGCAAGTAAACTTTGGTTACACATTAGTCTCTCCTCTAATTAAGCTATCACCTATCAATCTAACTACAATTTAGGAATACAAAGGGGAAAACAAAGGGGACCTATTATATATAGAATATATCTTCTTTATATAGAAGATTTGCTAGATTAATTTCCTAACACTCCCTCTCAAGTTGGAGAGTGGATATCTTGTACTCCCAACTTGCGAATCATAGGAGTAAAGACTTCTTTTCCTAGAGCTTTAGTCAAGACATCTGCCAATTGATGTGCAGAGTTCACGGACCCTGTAGCAACGGATCCATCTTGAATCTTATCTCGGATGTAATGACAATCCATTTCAATGTGTCTAGTCCGCTCATGAAAGACTGGGTTTGCTGCAATATGCAATGCAGCTTTGTTGTCGCAGTATAACAATGCAGGCTCTCGATGCATTACTCCCAAATCTTTGAGAAGGTATCTCAGCCAAGTTAACTCACAACAAGCACCTGTCATAGCACAATATTCTGCTTCAAGTGAAGAAAGCGACACTGTTTTCCGACGTTTAGATCTCCATGAGACTAATGAGGGGCCAAAGAAGACACAGTAACCTGTGGTAGACCTTCTAGTGATTGGACATCCTGCCTAATCTGAATCACAATAGGCTCGCAACTTGAAATCACTGTTTGAGGAGAAGAACAATCCTTTCCCAGGTGCGTTCTTGAGATAGCGCACAACACGAAGTGTTGCCTCCATATGAAGCTTACGAGGCTGATGCATGAACCTGCTTAATACATGCATAGAATATGTAATATCCGACCTTGAGACAGCAAGATATATCAATCTACCAACCAACCTCCTATAGTGATCCGGATCCTTGAGTAAATCACTTTTATCAGACAATTTCAAGCCTCGCTCCATAGGAGTATCAATAGGTGCCGCACCTAACAATCCCACATTCTTAATGATTTCTAAAGCATACTTACATTGGGAAATAAAAATCCCATTCTTAGAAGAAGATACTTCAATGCCAAGGAAATACTTCAAATCACCAAGGTCCTTAAGACGAAATTGACTATGTAGGAATTTCTTAATTGCAATAATACTCACAGAATCATTTCCAGTAATCAAAATATCATCAACATATATCAAGAGGGCAGTGAAGGACTTGCCTTGTATTCTGGTGAATAAAGAGTGGTCAGCTCGAGATTGAACATACCCTACAGCTCAAATAACTTCCGAGAATTTTGAGAACAACTGCTGAGATGCTTGCTTCAAGCCATACAGTGACTTATGTAATCGACACACCAAGTTTTCCTTCCCTTGTCTCCGAAGCCTTGGCGGCAGTGACATGTAAATCTCTTCATGAAGATCGTCGTGAAGGAAGGCGTTATTAACATCTAATTGGTGAAGTGACCACTTTCGAGCAATAGCCAAGGCAAAGAGACAACGAACTGTGATGATTTTAGTAGTGAGAGAGAAGGTATCCTGATAATTGACACCCTCCAATTGTGTAAATCCCTTGGCAACTAATCGTGCTTTGTATCGCTCAATTGATCCATTGGAATGGTGTTTAATCTTATAAACCCACCGACAACCTATCAGCATCTTCCTTGTCGGAAGAAATGTGAGAGTCCAAGTACCATTGGCCTGGAGAGCCTGCAATTCTGACTGCATCGCCTCCTGCCATTCAAGATGGACGACGGCTTCAGAATAATTTTTGGGCTCTATGACTTGACTAATCTGGGCAATAAAAGAGCAATGTGCAGGCTTGTAGCGGTGATATGAAACATAATTGGCCAAAGGATAACATGTACCTTTAGTCAAACCTGGAAGCAAAGAAGGAGATTGGTCGAAGCAAACGTGCCTGATGTGAGAGCATACATAATCCTGTAGTTTCACCGGTGGATTATAGGAGCGGCTGGAGCGACAAAGGGTCTCGGTTGGAGCTGGTTGTGGTGGGCTAGGGAGAGCTGGGGATGGGTCAGAGGGATTGGATGAAGGAAGGGATAATGTAGTTGGCAAGAGTGTCTCGACAGACGGGGAAGGAGAAAAAGGCATTGGGATTTCCAGTAGAGGTGAAGGAGCATTCTTGGGGCGGCGAGTGTATGTTTTGAGGAGAGTTGGAGTTGGATTCGCAGTAGGCTACTCATTATGGAGGGAAGGGAGATCAGAAATTGTAGGTGAAGAGATAGGTGCAACAGAATTGAGTATGTCTGAATTGGGTGCAACAAAAGGATTAGTGACGTGAGAGGGAGTTGGGTCATGAATTGGAACAGGAATTGGGCCCGAAGAGTAGCCCAAATTAGAAATAGGAAGGGCAGACTCGAAGGAAGCATAAGGAAAGTGATTTTCGTGAAAACGTACATCCCTGCTGGTGAATGTTTTCTGGTGGAGAGATTGAACAATTTGTATGCTTTTTGTCCAATGAGATAACCAATGAAGATACAGGCGATGGCACGGTGATCTAATTTGTTAGATATATGGACATTGGTAGCATAAGCAAGACAACCAAACACATAAAGGTGAGAGTAAGTTGGTGGTTTCAAGTAAAGGCGTTTGAATGGTGTTTCGAAGGAGAGAACGGGTGAAGGTAAGCGGTTGATGATATGGACGGCGATGAGTGCACATTCTCCCCAAAATTGAGTAGGAGGTTGAGCTTGAAATTTCAAGGCTCGTGCAACTTGTAAAATTTGGCGGTGTTTGTGTTCCACCACCCCATTTTGTTGGGGTGTGTAAACATAAGAGTGCTGGAAAAGAACACCATTATCTTTGAAAAATGATTGTAGTGTAAAGAATTCTCCACCATTGTTACTTCGAAAAATTTTGATATTAGATGTAAATTGAGTGGAAACATAATTAAAGAAACGTTTTATAAGAGATTGTGCTTCATCTTTGTGTTTCATCAGAAAAATCCAAGTGAAGTGCATGTAATCATCAACAATAGTAAGGAAATAATGTGCAGCAGAAAGTGAAGAATACTTATAATGACCCCAAATGTCGCAATGAATAAGATCAAATGGTTTTTTGGATGAAATTTCACTAGTACCAAAAGGTAAACGATGTTGCTTTGCCAAATGACAAATAGGGCAATCATTATTAGACTAAATTGAAAAATTTTAAAAGTTCTTACACTGAAACTCAAACGAGAATGGGAAACATGTCCTAAACGACTATGCTAGAGATTAGTAGATGAAGTGGTGAAGTTGAAGGTTGATTGACGGTTTGGTGATGAATGAGAATTAGTCTCGGTTTTCTTTGTTATTAACGCCGCTAGGTAATACAATCCATCACGCTGCTTACCCAAACCAATCATCCTCCTCGTAGCCAGATCCTGCAAAACACACCAATGAGGGGAAAATGTCACTAAACAATTCAGGCCTCTTGTTAGATGACTAACTAACATTAAATCGACTTTGAATGTAAGTACACATGATACATCACGCAGATAATAAATGGAGTTTAGCAGCAAGGACCCCTTGGCGACAATGTTAGCCTTTTCTCCACTAGGTAACAATATTAGAGGCAATGAAATATTTTTATCTTTATGCAAGAACAACTTTGGAGATGAAGATATATGGTCTGTTGCGCCGCTGTCGATGATCCAACGGTGTGAAGAAATTTTAAACAAACCTGGTTTTGCTATAGCTGCATTTGCCTGAGAACTTGTACCTCCATCTTTGTCATTCAGAAGGGAGAAAAGTTGTTGAAGTTGTGCTTCTGAGATTCCAGTCAACACCAACTTCCTATCATCTTTGTTTGCACCATCAGAAACTTGATTAGCCACAGAAGTATTCTTGTGGCGATTAAAATTGGAACCTGTTCTTGCCTTTGGGTGTCTTGGAGAATATTCGTGCAGCTGATAACACTTCCCGACAAAGTGTCTCATTTCCCCACAATAGGTGCACTGAGGTCACCCTCTAGAAGATCCTGAATGACGTTTGTTTTGATCAACCGTTGTGAATCTTGTGAACCGCTGTAGAAGCGGTCTAAATGATCTGACCTTGCATTTCTAATAGAGTTGTTCTTCATTTGATTGCTCCTTACGACCATGGCAGTGCTGGAGTTAGACTCTACAACTGTGTGTGTTGCACTAAGAAGCCTCTGTTTTTCTTCTTGGCGCACAAAGGAATATGCTTGATGAATAGAGGGAAGAGGATTCATGAGAAGTATCTGCCCACGGATTGCATTGTAGGATTCATTCAACCCTATTAGAAATTACATCAATCTTTGTTGATCTTGCTATGCTCCACTTGACGCATCATTGTACTAGGCCAGTTCATCCCATAAGCTCTTGAGTTTTGTGTAATAAACCGAGATAGAAAGCTACTTTTATCGATGGTAGACAATTTCTCACTGGATCTCAAATATGCGAGGTGCATTGCTTTGAGAAAATCACTCACGAAGATCTTCCCAAACCTCATGAGCGGTTACATAATAGATCACAGAGTTTGAAAATTGTTGACGATCCAGGAATGCACCATATCATTGCAACGTGACCAAGTTGCATAGTCATCAAGATGAGTTTCTTCCGAAGGCGCCTTGATGGTGCCATTGACAAAACCCAATTTGTTCTTGGCATTTAAAACCAAGGTCATGGCTCTGCCCCAAGCTGAGTAGTTATCTCCATTCAGAGGTTTGGAAATCAAAAACCAACCTGGATGATCTGAGTGATGAGTGAAATAAGGATTTGAGATATCAGACTTTGATGCATCTGATGGAGGGACAAAGGAATTGACTTGTTTTTCTGTCTTTGATGAGTCTGGTTTTGATGTTCCAGAAGAGGTAGGATTTCTTTCATCAACCATGGTGGCCAAAGGGTGAGAGATTGCTGCACGAGAAAGTAGAGTGCTGCTTATAATAGAGTCAGGATTTTAGTCTCTGCTCTGATACCATGAAAAGAATAAGAATTGGCTGAATTGAATTTCATTGATGTCAATTGATGTATTTATACAGCAAGTAAACTTTGGTTACACGTTAGTCTCTCCTCTAATTAAACTATCACCAATCAATCTAACTACAATCTAGGAATACAAAAGGGAACTGCTATATACAGAATATATCTTCTTTATATGGAAGATTTTCTAGATTAATTTCCTAACAATCTCTAATTATAATGATTTGTTCTCATGTTACATAAACAACATACAGATTGATGGTTGATTATGGGAAGACCTATCTTCTCCACATAGTGAATGCTGCACTGAACCAAGATTTATTCTTCATGATTTCTGAACACCACGTCACAGTGGTTGGAGGGGATGCATCCTACTTCAAACCCTTAACCACCCCATATATACTGCTCAGTCCAGGCCAAACAATGGATGTGTTGGTCATAGCAGACCAACTTCTTGGAGAGTATTACATCGTAGATACTTCATACTTCGATGGTGAAGTAGATGTCTATGATCATAGCACTGCTATTGCAATTTGGGAGTACAAAGGGAACTACACTCACTCATCAACTCCTTCGTTTCCGTACGACATTCCTGCTTACAATGATACAGCTATTGCTTCATTGTTTACGAGCCAGATAAGAAGCTTGGCAAGCCCAGAGCACCTCGTAGATGTCCCACTAGATGTAACTACCCAAATGTATTTAGTAATCACCATGAACATATTGCATTGTCCAAACGACTCCTGCACGGGGTCGGATGGCTATAGGATGGCTGCAGCCTTGAACAACAAGACTTTTAAGAACCCACAAGTGGACATCCTTCAAGCCTACAACCGGTATATATTCTGTTCTTATATTGAATTTTTTTTTCTGCATCTGCACTTCACTTTATGAATTAGCATTTGCGAATAGCTTAAGTTTCTCATTTCCTTGCATTAGGAACCTGAGTGGGATCTATGATTCGGACTTCCCGGACTAGCCACTTCATTATATTAACTTCACAACTGTTGATTTGATGAGCAAGAATGTTACCATATCCAACCCTGGGGCTAGGGTGAAGGTGTTGAACTACAATGAGATAGTCGAGATAGTGTTCCAAGGGACTAATGTAATGAATTCAGCAGAGACTCATCCAATTCATCTCCATGGATACAAATTTTATGTGGTTTGAAGGGGTCAAGGAATATTTAACAATGAGACCGACCCCAAAAATTATAATCTTTGTGATCCACCAGAGCTTAATACCATTCCAAATCCTAAGGATAGATGGACCACCATCAGATTCAAAGCTAGTAATCCAGGTATGTATTTTCTTCACATTATTATTTTTATAGTTTTCATTTGTTCATTGATCAAACATGCTAATATGGATGGTTTTGCTCTAGGTGTGTGGTTTATGCACTGTCACCTTGACAAACATATGAGCTGGGGAATGGACACTGCTTTTATAGTAAAGAGTGGTGGTACAACTGAGACGAGTATGAAGAGTCTTCCTACTTACATGCCTCCTTGCAATCTTGCATCCTTTCTTGGCTCCATGGACTCAATGTTACTTAGAGAAGATATATAAATTAAAACTCCTACTATGATGAGGTACTTGTGTACTAGAAATATCAAGAATGACATGTGTTTCTACCTTTGGATCAATATTATCCTATGTAATCTAGGATTAAGTTCAATTGTTTTTGTTTTGGATCATTAAAACTCCTACCATTTTTATCTTTTATTTCTCTTTTTGTTCTTCTTGGTTTGTTGTGGTTTTTCTTGGCTTGTTTTGTAGGCTTTCTATTGCATGCTACATTGAGAATAAAATTTGAGGGAGAGATTTCAAAGGATTATATTTCTAATCATCTTTGGTTTGTGATTCAATTGTTGAGGAAATGGAAAATCAAGGGGAAGATCAACAAAGTCAACATGGACCAAACAATGACAATTTTCACATGTTTAGATCAATGAGAGAATATATGAATCCTCAAAGGATAGGTGTGGGGTCATGTATAGTTCTTCCTAAATAGCCTATTGTGATAAAAACTCACTTGGTGCCACTTCTACCTCAATTCCATGGAATAGAAAATGAAGATCAATACACTCATATCAAGGATAATGAAGAGGTCTGTCATACATTTCATGAGGGAAGCACATCCATAGAGCTTATGAGATTGAAGTTTTCTCCATTCACATTGAAGGATAAGGCTAAGTTGTGGTTCAAATTATTGAGGCCCCAAAGCATAAGACCATGGTTAGAGCTACAAACAACCTTCTTGAAGAAATTTTTTCCCACACACCACACAAGTGGCTTGAAAAGGCAAATTACCAATTTTGTGACTTTGGAGAATGAAAAATTTTATGCTTGTTGGGAAAGATATATGGAAGTAGTCAATGCTTGTCCTCATCATGGTTTTGACATATGGATGTTGGTAAGCTATTTTTATGAAGGCATGTCGTCAACTATGAAACAATTGCTAGAAACCATGTGTGGAGGTAACTTTATGAGCAAAAGTCCCGATGAAGCCTTTGAATTTTTAAATCATGTGGCTAAAATATCAAGGTCATAGGATGAGCCATATGGAAGGGATTCACACAAATCCAAGTCTCAAAGCAATTCAAATGGTGAATGAAGATGTTGATCTACAAGCTAAAGTGGCAGCTTTGATGAAAAGGCTAGAGGAACTTGAAGCTAAGGGATTTCATGAGGTGAATGCAATATATGATAATCCAATTTACATGGAGCCATGTTCTAGTAGCCAATCTATAGAACATGAAGTGAGTGATTGTCCTACAATACCAACTATGAGAGAAACGGATGTTGAGAATCATCCGAACACGTCATGGAATTGTGGACAAGAGCAATTTTCTTCAAGCCAGTACTCACAAAGCCAATAATTCATGCAAGACTCTCCACAACAAGTTTCTTTGGTTGAGCAAGCTATTGTAAACTTGAGTAAAATTTTGGGAGATTTTATTAGTGATCAAAAGAATATTAATACTTAACTAAACCAAATGATAGACCATGTGGAGACATCTTTCAATCAGAAATTTGATAGCTTGCAAACTAATCTCACACAAAAAATTGATAATATGCAGCTTGCTATTTCTAAACTCACAAGCATGTATATAGTGCAAGAAAAAGGAAAATTCTCTTCACAACCCCAACAAAATCCAAAGAGAGTCCATGAGATTGGAGAGGCAAGTGAAAGTTCTACTAAGGAAGATGAAGTCAAAGCAACCATCACCTTAAGAGGTGGTAAGCAAGTTGATCAACCTATGTCAAAACCAAAAGAGAAGAAAAAGAAAAATGAAGATGATGATAAGAGTGAAAGAAAAAAAGTTGAAAGTTTTGAAAAAGAAAATAAGGAGAAGAGTGAAGCTAAAATGAATGAGGATAAGCTCTCATCTCCACCTTTTCCCATGGCTCTTCAATCTAGGAAGGTGGTAAACAATGCTCCAGAAATTTTTATAGTTTTGAAGCAACTAAAATTCAATATACCACTCCTTGACATGATTAGACAAGTTCCGAACCATGCCAAGTTTCTTAAGGATTTGTGTACCATGAAGAAAGGGATGCATTTGAAAAAGAAAGCTTTCTTGACTGAACAAGTTAGTGAAATCATTCAATGGAAGAACCCAATCGAGTTTAAGGATCTGGGATGTTCAACTATCTTGGTGAATATTGGCAGCACTTTTGTGAAAATAGCACTTATAGAATTGGTGGCAAGTGTGAATCTTCTTCCCTACTTGGTATATAAGCAATTAGGGCTTGGAGAACTAAAGTCTACTTCCATTACACTTTCATTGGCAGATAGATTGGTTAAGTTTCCAAGAGGGATTATTGAAGATGTGTTGATCCAAATCGATAACTTTTATTATTCGATTGATTTTGTGGTGCTTGATATGGAATAAGGAACCAGTGGACTCAACCATGTTCCTATTATACTTGGCCGACCTTTCCTTGCTACAGCAACTACATTGATTAATTGTCTAAGTGGGGTGATGCAACTTACCTTTGGTAACATGACAATTGAGCTAAACATTTTCCACTCATGTAAGAAGTATGATACCAAAGAGGAGGAGGAACTTATGAAGGCTTATTTTATTGAATTGCCTATGGAAGAGCTAGTGAAAGAAAAGATTGAAGAAAATTTTGCAAAACTTGGTGAAGAAATTTCCAATGAACGTATTGAAGTTTGGAGGATCAATGAAGAAATTCAACCTTTGAAATTAATAAAATGGTCTTTTGGCTTGAAGAAAGTGAAAACCATGAAGCATGGTATGCACAATAATCCAAAGACCATGAAAAAGAAGCTCAAGGAATGGCATGACCAACTTATTCAAAAGAACAAGTTCAAGGAAGGCTATTTCAAGCCACATCTTTTTTCGGGAAAGCTTAAGTGCCAAGGAGTTGATTCATTCATTGTTTGCAAGCCATAGCCAAATCGAGTATTGATGCAAGGGTTAATGGGCTTAGTCATGTCAATGGATAGCTAGCCCAATGGTTTCTTATTTCTCTACTTTCCTTTAAATCTTGATTTTTTTTATTTTTTTTATTTTTAGTTTCCATTGAATAAATCCATCTCATCTATGAAGGAAGGCTAAAGGACATTCTAATGGTGTATCACCATTTCACATAACCATGCAAAAACAGGGGAAGTCATGCCAAAACAAGGGAGTGTTCATATCAGTGAAAATTTAGAAGTTTTAAGCATCTATCTCATTTTGCATGATTATGCGAAATTTTCACATGACTGTGCGAAATTGATGTGGATGACTACAACAATTTTAAGCCTCTAGACCAATTCGCACGATCATGCGAATTTTCGTATGATTGTGCGAAAATTATGCTGAAGGCTACGATAAAAATTAAAAATAAAAAATAAATAAAAAAACTCTCTAGACCAATTCACATGTACATGCAAATTTTCGCATGATTGTGCCAATTTTTTTTTTTTTTTGTAAAAAGAGCAGTTGCAGTACACTTCATCTTCTTGTTTAGTTTGCACACTTATGTGAAACTTTAAAAACTCCATGTGAATCATTGACTCATCACTGAAATCATGTTCTCTTTGGAGATTGTCATCATCTATACCTTGATTTTACTCCACACATTGTGTCTCTAACATAGTTTTTGTTTTTAGCATTTTTTTTTCATATTTTCTTCACTTATATCATTCATATTCAACAATGCTAATGTTTGATACTATTTTTGTTTCAACTTTTGAAGCTGAAACTCATGAGAGATTGAGGTATCTTCCCTTTCTTTCTTTGTATATATTTCATTATACAATGAGGACAATGTACAAGTTAGGTTGGGGGGGGGGGGGGGGGGGGGTTAGAAAGGAAGAGGAGGAAATGTGTTGTTCGTTTTGTTAGTTTTTCTAGAATTTTTTTTTTCCACATAAATCACATTTGTGACTTATTTGGTGAAATTTTTTGAGATGACTATAACATTTACGATTGATGAAAGAGCATACCTAACTTGAAAGAAGTTGATTTAGAATACTAGCTTATTTGCTTGATGTTAGAAGACTCGTTATGTGAATTAAAGTTGATATGACTTTGAAATTTTCATTTTCCCGATGGTCATTTCTATTTGAGTCTTAACACACACTGTGCACTCTAGACGTCGAATATAAGATGAAAAACTAGTCTAACCTTGATACTTGGTCTTAATTGTCTTGGTAACATGGATTACTTTTGAATTGAGTTGAGACACCTTAAAAAAAGGCCAGTGCGCCTAATTTGAAAAAGGAAAATGAAAAAAAAAGGTTGATTTATGCATATCTTGAAACTTATTTTTAAAAATTGTTTTTAAATTTTTTTTTTTTTAATTTCAAAACGGTTTTTTAAAACAAATTTTAGAAAATATGAAAAAATGGATCTTATGTTTTTCTTTTGTTTTTAAAAATTGGTGAAAATAACTCCTTTTTATTTTCTAAAAATTATTCTCTATTTTATTTTGTTTTTAAAAATTATTTTTAGAGAACAACGACTAAATAATGTTAAAATTTTTTAAAAACAGTTCTTTTGTTTTTCAAAATGAAAAATTGTTTTTAAATCACATGACCAAAAACAATTCTTTGCTTTTTAAAGTAGAAAATTGTTTTTAAATCACACGACCAAATAAGCTCTAAGTTTTGTAGATGTTTTATATTTAATGAAGACTTAAAATTATTTCCTTAGTAAAATATAAGTGTTTTTTTTTTTTTTTTTCATCAAGATAAATGTCAACTGATTCGATATTTTACTTTAAATCTAAACTCTATCCTAATCTAGTGAAGGTTTGTAATTTCCTTGGAGAGTAATGTCTTTCTGAAATAACTACTTTTCTGTATTGTGATCTCTTAAAAAGGAAAAGTTTATGCTTGTACGTAGTATACATCCCATACGGTGGTCTTAATTTTATTTAATCAAATAATCTGTCATGCACATTAACTACCTTCATTAGAGATCATCATATATACTTCAATACTTACAATCTTTCAAAAATGTAAAATCCTTGACGACTTTCAGATAATGCTACCTTGTGTCCTTGTACATTCGAACTTCAGCGTTCAAATAAGGATAGAAATAGATGGTACCTTTGCCAAATGTTTCAAAGACCTAGTTAAGGTGCCTAAAGCCTTCGTTTGTAGGCTAAAAGAGAGCATATGCCATATGAAATGTTGGGCCAAAAATTAGGTGAAGTAATACCCAACTTTCGAGCTGCGAAGAAGAGGCTCACAGCAAACATGTTTTCAAATTTAATCAAAAGGGTACTGAGTACCTCATCACAACATTATTAACACCAGAAAAAGTAAAGAGTACGAATCAGTCACAAACGTGGCAATAATAGATCAAGTTGACACAGGTCGAACTTGGGACAAGTTGCCTTCATCCCAAGCCGATCTTATTTATTCATAATAACTCTCATCCCTGTCCTGTTTATTTAAAATAATTTCAATCATCATCTCATTTTTTTTTAAAATGGGCCAGGACCAATATGCAAATTTCTCATACCTAACCTACCTTCGTTATTTATTTATATATATATATATATTTTAATTTTTTAATTACATTAAAACGGATATATTTTTATAAATAATTAAAATATTATAATTTTCATAATTTATTTTATTAAAAAATATTATATATATAAAAAATAGGGAAATAAAAATAAATTAAATTATTTTTTAAAATTAAGTTTATATATAATTGGGGTGGGGTGGGACAAGGTAATATCCAAATCCACTTCGAATCTGTATCGAGTTTGAAAAAAAATTTAAATCCATTTTAAACTTATTTAAATTTCAAATAAATCCCATTATGAATAGGATGAGACAGGTAGTTGCCGTCTTATTTTCATTAAATAATAAATATTAAGTTTTACCACACCCGAATGTGTTATTAATTCTGGCTAGCACACGTCCGCTAGACAAGGACCATCCTTTTTTTAACTGAACAGAAACCCAAGTCCACATGGCCCCCAGGTCTTCATATTGTTTGTCCACAGGCCACAGGTGGAATCAAAATTACCCAAATTCAAATAGGATATCCGTGTAGTCCCCTCCTACGAGCTTTTTACTTCACAGGCTACTGGCTGCTTAATTTTTGGCTTGAAATGTGAAAACCATGATGGATGGAAACTAGTTTTTCATTATTAAAATTAATCTAAAAAAAGCTTACATAAAGGCTAAAAGAGAGCATATGCCATATGAAATGTTGGGCCAAAAGTTAGGTGAAGTAATACCCAACTTTCGAGCTGCTAAGAAGAGACTCACAACAAACATGTTTTCAAATTTAAACAAAAGAGTACCGATTACCTAATCACAACATTATTAACATCAGAAAAAGCAAAGAATACGAATCAGAACTAGTATGATTGACTACTGTTAGCTTAGATGTGCATACGTCACTTTTAAAAATTGGAGTATTAAAACAACAGTTAAGTTACATTAATCCCTCTCGAGGTTTGGACTTGTTACTTAGTCATTAACGATATATATTTTTGTAAAATTAATTAAAAATTGATGCATATTTTAATTATTTAATTTATAAATAAAAATAAAAAATAAATTTATATTATTAATATAAGTAGAAATTTTTTTTTTCCATCAAGTGTTTTTTCAAAAAACATTATAAGTAATTTTTTAATATTATAATTAAAAGTTTTCAGATTTTTAAAAGCGTTTTATAAATTTTGTCAAACATTTAATTTTTTGTTTTTAAAAATATTTTTTTTAGATTAAAAACACTTCTTAAATTTATTTTCAATTATTTTGTGGATCATTTTATTTGTTTCTGAAAGAAATAGGTTGCTTGCCCTTCAATAAAGTGAACCCAGCAAAATTTGGTGAGGCGCATTGAAAAGTAGCTGGATTTGATTGGCTCTTTCCGATTTCACTAGCCAAATGTCTTGTGGCTAGAAAATTATGAAATTTGAAAAAGAAAAATCACAAAAAGAGAGAGAGAGAGAGAGAGAGAGAGAGAGAGAGAGAGAGAGTGACAACTCCCAATTGTGTAGAGGGCCCGCTTGGGTTAATGGTGTCTCCCATCTAACTTTGTGACCACTTTTCATTATAAATACTGTGTTCAGCTTCAGATGGAAAACAAGCTCAGAAGATGAAGAGTAAAGAAATGATGGGGCTGAAGAAGATGAGGTTTTTGTTAGAGGTGCTAGTGCCTGCGCTTTTGACTGGAATGTTAGCTTCCATGGCTGAAGGGCGCACCCATTACTATGATTTTGTTGTGAGTTCTATTTGAGCACCTTCTTCAGTTAACCCACGTACCCATGCAGAATATAAGGTTCCTTTTTTTTCGTTTTTTTACTGGGTATTCTAATGTTTTGCAGCTGAAAGAGACCAATTTCACGAGGCTGTGCAAATCAAAGAGCATGATGACTGTAAATGACAGCTTTCCAGGGCCGGTGATTCGTATTCACAGAGGCGACCTGGTGTATGTCAACGTTCACAATCAAGACGATTTTGGTGTCACCATCCATTGGTACGGATCGATACTTCTCCTTCTCATACACTCTGTGAGCGGAAGATTAATTATGAAACTGTTGTGATGCAGGCATGGAGTGAAGCAAACAAGGAATCCATGGTCAGATGGCCCAGATCACATAACTCAATGCAGGATTCAGCCAGGAACAAACTTCACATACAAGGTGATATTTGGTGAAGATCAGGAAGGAACTCTTTGGTGGCATGCCCATAGTGACTGGACAAGGGCCAGTGTTCATGGTGCCATTGTTATCTTGCCAGCTGAAGGAACCACCTACCCATTTCCCAAGCCTGATGGTGAACATCTCGTGGTAATAGGTACATATAATCAAACTTCCATATACAAATTAATGTTTTCATAATTGCACCGATCATTGAACATGAAAAGTTTTCAGTTCATAGTTCAACGGTCGATAGTTGAACCGTGGTTGAACCAGTAATGTCATAAATATAAAATTTATATTTTATAAATTTTAAAATTAATTTTATTAATGTTTTTAATAATATTTTATTTTTAAAATTTGATATACCAAATTAAATTATAAAGATAAATATGAATATATTAATATATTGTAAATATTTAAATATGAAGATATATTTCAGATGAAAAAAATTAGAATATTTAATTTTTCTATGTATTTTATTATTTTAAAATTTTAAAATTATTATATTAATTAATTATAGTATTTTCATACTTATTATAAAAATAAAATTGATTATAAATAACTAAATATTTATATTTATTTAAGTATTTTATATGATAAAATTTTAAAAAGAGAGTTAATATATATGAAAAGGGTTACAAGCTATAGAGGCTTGTTGCCCTTTTTGTGAATGGCAAGTCTTTGGTTCGAGCCCCTCCAAGGACTTTGTTTATTTTCATTGTTTAAGAGAATCCCACATCGGAGACTTATGGTTTATAGCTGCAGTACTGGTACGTGTAGTCTTCAATTAAGCCAAATGGTGGTAATGGGCCTAGGCAGTCAAGCCAACTTTGGGCTTAGGAAAGCAGTTAAGCCCCACTCTGTTTTGCCCAGAATGATAGTTGTGATGCGGTCCAGACAAGGCCAATTGCCTCAACCGGACTGAAAAGGCCTCCGGTTGGACCGGCCGATCCTTTGTTTTACAATTTTATGGTTTGTTTCCCCTTTTTTTTTAAACTTATTTTTATAAAGGTTATTTATTAAAAATCTAATTTTGGACATTCATTCCTCCATAATTTTTTGGCCACATTTTGACTAAAATGCCCTTATTCTTTTACCGTAAAAATAACAATTTTTTTTTTAAAACTTATATGTAAATTTTTAAAATAGTCAAAGACATTTATGTAAAAAAAAATTGGGTAACTCTTAAAAAATGATTATTTTATCCCTTTTAACCAATTAATTCTTTTTATAAACTGTTTTTAAAAACAAGTTTAAGAAAATATGGTCAAATGAGTTCATATTTTAATTTTTTTTTTAAAAAACTGGTTAAAACAATTTCTACTTGTTCTTTATAAATTGTTCTTTATTTTACTTTATTTTTAAAAATTGTTTCAAGAGAACCACAACCAAACAGTCTTAAATCACATGGCCAAACAGATTCTTAATTTAGAAAAAATATTATATTTTAACTTTTATTTTTTATAATTATTTGAGATTGATTCTAGTTAATACTTAGATGTGTGTCAATTATATTTTAAAGTTAAAATTAAAATTTATTTTTTAAAAAAGGTAAATAGATTTTAAATAGATTCTTTAAATAAATCTCTAAAAAAATAAGTTATGTATATGAAATATACTTATAGAAATATATTAACCAATGAAGTTGCTAAATCCTACTCAGATGTGATTGAAATCAACACCAAAATGAAACACTAAGAAAAGACATTAAAACAAGTTGAAAAACAAAGTAAGGGTTTGCTGCATTTTATTTTTATTGTACTTGCAGGATCTTGGTTTTCGGGAGACTTGAACAAGGAATTTGAGGAGTTCTTTTCAAATCAAACTTTTGAATCACTACTGGATGATAATGCTTTCACCATCAACGGCGAACCAGGAGATCTTGTCCCATGCGGTCGTGGTATGTAAACATATATGCACCTAGCCAAAAGGCTAAAGGTTTGAGGAAATATTAAATCATATATTTAGAGCTTATTTGATAGTGATTTTATTAAGCGTTTTTAACTTTAAACTTAAAATTTTTTATTAAAAAAAGTTATTTTTAAGAGTTAGAAAGACTCAAAAACATTTCCTAGAATCATAAACCAAAAAGGTCTTAATTATGACTTACATAGATAACCATAATTCCTGTGTTGCATGCAGAGACGACAGACCGTTATCTGGTGGACTATGGCAAGACGTATCTTCTTCGCATAGTGAATGCAGTGGTTAATGTAGAACTCTTCTTTGCCATATCTGAGCATAACCTCACTATCGTTGGCACGGACGGAACCTACACTAAGCCAAAAGTGATCAGTTATATCATGATAGCCCCAGGCCAAACTATGGATGTTTTGATCACAACAAACCAGAGTTTAGGTCATTACTACATGGGTGCAAGACGATTCACAACCTTTAGCGAAAATGTTTCCTTCGATAATATGACGGCTACCGCTATTCTTCAGTATAGAGGGAACTATACTCCCCCAGTTGTGCCTTCCTTTCCCACTAACCTTCCCACGTTCCATGACTCGGAGTCTGGATTGGGCTTTCTTCCCCTCTTGAGGAGCTTAGCAACCCCAGAGCACCCAGTCAATGTCCCACTCAATATAACTACCAGGATGTTCATTACAGCTTCCATAAATTTGATTAATTATACACATGAGGGGACAGAGATCAGCCATCTTGGTGGCAGCTTGAACAACATCACTTTTATGGACCCATCTTCAAGTGTTCTGCTTGCCTATTACAGGTACTGGTATCCCTTTGTTTATTCTTTAATTTTCTCTATCTTTATTTTGTTTCTTTGATTAGATTTGAGTGATCCTTCCTTTTTCTCTTAATTTCTTTCTGTCCTCCCTCTCACGGCTGTCAATATTTGGTTCCATTTGCATTTTCCCTCAAAATTTTCAGGAACCAAACATATTCTATAGTACATGTTGATGGCCATTGTGGTGGTCTTCATTATTTAGCTAGGTTCTTTTTAAGTGACCCAAGGAGCACCGAGGAAATCCTAAGGGCAAGGGAACATAGGGAAAAAAATTTCTCCACTCCATGTATGGCGCCTGAAATTACAAATTAGAGAAATTAGGGAGAAATGTTCCTATCGTTCCTAGTATCTTGGTGATGAACTTAAGCTCTGTAACATCTTCTGTTTCTTTGCCCCAAAATGGGTCTCTGATCTGTCTCTTACCTCTACAAATGATTGGTGTAATTATCACTAGATGCAGATGTTCTCTCCGAAGTTTCTCCCTTCATGACATAAAATATCTATAAACATATTCCCAGCACATTTTCTTATTCAACAAGGAAATCGATGTCTACAAGGAAACATCAAGCTAAAAAAATCTTCTTCACAATAGTCTGATATTAGTATATGCATTCTTGGAAATGATATTATGAAAACTTTATTGCAGGCACATCAGCGGGGTTTACACTACAGATTTTCCAGACTACCCACCTTCTTTCTATAACTTCACTGGGGATATGCATACTCGTCCCATGTCTGTAGTGGGAACAAAAGTGAGGGTGTTCAATTATAATGAATCAGTGGAGATAGTATTCCAGGGGACTAACCTGCAAGGCCAAGCTTCAGATCATCCAATGCATTTGCATGGATACACCTTTTATGTGGTTGGGATGGGTTACGGAGTTTTCAACAATGAGACTGATCCAAAATCGTTCAATTTGGTCGATCCATCTGAACGTAACACCATTACAATTCCAAAGAATGGATGGGTTGCCCTCAGATTTTTAGCAAATAATCCTGGTACGTATGTTTCTTAAGAGATCACTTTCAGGGTTGCAGAAATCTTTTTGTTTACCATTCTCAGTTTTTCTTTACAGGTGTATGGCTATGGCATTGTCATATTGATAGACATCTCATATGGGGAATGGACACTACTTTCATAGTGAAGAATGGTGAAACCCCGGAGACTAGTATGCTGCCACCCCCTGCTTACATGCCTTCTTGTGCAGTTCAATCCCCCATTAGGATTGAAGATTTCCGGGATTCAGTTGAGCTAGTTGATGAGATAAATGTAAACTGATTTGGTAATTTACTTCAAATCTAAAGGTTTCGTAATTTCTTGAGAGTTGTCTTTCTGAAATAACAACTTTTCTGTACTGTGATCTCTTAAAATGGAAAAGATTATGCTTGTAGTTTACATCCCATACGGAGGTCATAATTTTTTTGTTAATCAAATAATCTGTCATCCACATTAACTACCTTCATTAGAGATCATAATATATACTTCAATACTTACAATCTTGACAAATGTAAAATCCTTGCCAACTTACAGATAATGCTACCTTGTATCCTTGGGGTGCGGGGGATCCTTGAAGCCCATCTCAAACTTGTTTCAGGTTTTAAAAAAAATCTCAAACCCATTCCAAACTCATTTATTTAAATTTTAAACCTATCCCATTAGGGGTAGGGTGGGATGAGTACCCAAAAAAACCCACCCCATTGCCATACTTAGTAATAGAGCATGAAAGTAAATTATTTATTGTGTTTGTTTGGATATACTTGTTGTATTCTATTTAAGTTTAAAAATGAATAATAATGGTAACTTAAATTTATATAAAATTTTTATAATAACTCTTATATAAAAAGCATTGACTTATTTTATTTTCTTAAAAAATTATTTTAAAATTTTTAAAATTTTGAAATAGTAAAAAAATTTCAATAACGCAATTTTTTAAAATCACTCTTAAGGTTTTACAATCGCATAGATTATTTAATTAACATATTGACTCATCTATCATAGATTTTACGATGACAATCATGTCTAATAGCAAATTACAACTTTATATATATATATATATATATATATATATATATATATAAGTAAATAATTATTGATGAGTTAATTTTATATGGTTTTATGACATGTTAGTTTTTTCTTCAACTATTATCCCACATAAACTAATATGGCTGACTACTGTTAGCTTATATGTGGGTCACTTTTAACCGTTGGAGTATTAAAACAACAGTTAAGTTACATTAATCCCTCTTGAGGTTTGGACTTATTACTTACTAATGATATATATTTTTGTAAAATTAACTAAAAACTTATGCATTTAATTATTTAATTTATATATAAAAGTGAAAAATAAATGAAATAAGATTGAACAAAAATAAAAAAATAATTTATTAACTTTAAATCAATTTTTTTATTTTACTTCATTTTTTCTTCTTATTTTTCTTTCCCTCATGGTTGCTCTCAAATTTTTTAAAAATCAAATATTAGGGTTAAGAAAAAAGGGAAGAGGAAATAAAAAAATAAAAAATCTCCAATCCTCCTAGTTATTCAAAGTATATGAATTACTATGATTGGACCACTTCCATGATTTCTTTTCAAGAAATCAATGATAGTTACTTTGACATTATGTGTGGAGTACCTAACTTTTGAGTTCCTCAATCAATAAAAATTACTTTGGCTAGTTGAAAACTTTTCTAGAGTGGTCACTCTCAACCACCAACATTATTCACATGATAAAAAACAAAGAGTATGAATAGGTCACAAAGGTGACAGTGACAAACTATGGACAATTTATCATTAAAGTGTTTGTATTATTAAAGTGTTAATAATTAACAAAGAGTATAAATAGGTCACAAGCATATTAGCAACAAATCATGGAAATAACCAATAAGTCTTTGGTGAGATGAAAAGCAAAGTGGACTAGCTTTTCAACAATCAAAAGTTAACCATGACCAAGGAAATCCAACCAACTAGGTACTGATCATGTCGGTCTTGAATGGTAAAAAATGGGTATTGCTTAAATACCACTTGAATAATAATCGAAAGTCCAATAGGGAACACTCAAAGAGGTTGAATTGGTGATTTCAAAATTGAAATCAATATTTATAAATTATAGCCAACTTTTTCTTAATCTAATAGATATTAGGGATATCTCAATAACTAAATGGATTATACCTAAAATCTTTAGGTGTACAAAAATATGATTTTTAACTTTTAGGATATCTAGTTAGGTAGGAATAAAGATAATAAGTTGTTGATATCTAAAATATAAGTATTGAGATTTGTTATATATAATAATAACCACTAGAATAACCAATCGAACAAACTCAATAACAACCTAACAAATCAATCAAAAGATATCGTGAGAGAAGTTAGTGATAACAATAATTGTTTATAGGTTTAAAAACCATAACCTCCAAGATAACCAACCTAACAACATTAAAAGTAATCCCAACAAATCAATTAAACTATTCAAATAAAATATCTACAAGAATAAATAGATATATATCTTTTAAGAAAACCTTACAAGATGTTAGAGATAATCAATTTGACCTATTCTAGGCAATTCAAACAAAATATTGAATATAAAAGATATAGACATCGAGAAACAAGATTTTTCCTAGAAACTGTGGAGATAAAAAACCACGAGGTCTAAGACTTACCAATCTAAATCCAATATTTGAAATCAAGTTATAGAGATTTACCTGGCCATTTTACCCTAAAGACTTACTTTACAGCACCTACAACTTGATCCATGTTCGCAATGCTGCCTAATAGATCCTTCAACCACTTCGAAGGGATTAAGGTTTTCAACCAACAATTCAAAAATCCAAATCCTTGAATGAGAGAACGAGAATCGTGTGGCAATTAAGCTTTCTCACAAGAAGTCCCTTTAAAGAATAAAAGGTCTCTCAACAATCTCCAAGATCTCTATGATTTTTCTAATCTCTGATCTCTCACCCTCAAAAGGTTACAAGGAAGGTATTTATAAGCAAAAGTCATAAGGATTTTGGTATCTTAAGTTTCCAAATTTGAGTTTGAGTGAAATCCATTCAAAATATGTTTCTAAACTCGATAGGACCTTCATGATTGCTTGAGCGGACTTGGATTGCTTAAGCACTTCTCTTGAGCAATTCCTACTACTTGAGCGGTTCCTACCGCTTGAGTGGGTTGATCACTTGAATAGGATTAACCGCTTGAGCAGCCCTTAATTCTTGAAAAATCATTTTAAAAACATTTGAAGTCCAAAAATGATATCGAACCTTTTTATACCTCAAATAAGCCTTATATACCACAAGCCAAACCTTTTTAGAAATACTTGTGACTTCTCGGTTGGATGAACAACACTTGATCTTCAATGAAGAACAAGTCACTATTTAAAAAGACTTCTTTGGTCAAACATTAATTGGAACAAAATTACCAACTAATAAACAAGAATCAATGTCCTAACAATTAGTATAAAAGAACGAAGAACCTCAAATTAATAAATAACATTATGAAGCAAAGTGGACCATATCCAACTTAGCAGACAAGAATATGGAGAGGGAAGATATGATTGGGTTGAAGACGATGTTGTTTCACCTAGAGTTGCTAGTGCTTACCTTATTTGGTGGAAGGCTTGTTTGTAGGGTTGATGAAGACACCCATTGCTATGACTTTGTTGTGAGAGATACAAAATTTAAATATATGTATATATATATATAGAGTACATGTTTTGGTTACCAACTAGTCGTTTTGCAAGTTGGTTTTTTTGTTTAATGGTCCCTTAATGCAACTTGTCTACCATCTTGACCATGTCTTATAGGTAAAGGAGAACAATTTCATGAGACTGTGTAGCTCTAAGTCCATGATGATAGTAAATGATAGCTTTCCAGGTCCAATGATTCATGTCCATAGAGGGGATACAACATATGTCAATGTTCACAATGAAGACGATTATGGCTTCACTCTTCATTGGAGTTTGACACTTCTCTCACTCTTTCATTGACAATAAAGATGAGGATGAATGAATTAATTAATAAATGTTAAGTAAAAAGGTTGATAAGAATTGATGATATGCATAGGCATGGATTGAAGCAACCAAGGAATCCATGGTCAAATGGTCTAGATCACATCACTTAGTGCTAGATTGAACCAAGAACTAACTTCAAATACGAAGTCATATTTGGTAAGGATTAGGAAGGAACCTTTTGGTGGCATACCCATACTGATTGGACATAGGCTAATATCCATGGTGTCATTGCTGTTTTGCCTATTGAAGGAACCACGATTGTTGGGCTACGTTTGTCTAGCCTATGAGCCCATGTATTAGTCTACTTTATATTTGGGTATTCTCTAAGCCCAAATATAAGTATCATTAAGGCTTTGGTATGATAGGAGAAGAGGTGATTGAGAAAAGAAAAGAATTAGGGTTGTTTTCTGGGTACTATTCTAAGGCTCAAGGGCAAAGTTACAAGTTCTTTCATCAACCTTTTGGGGAAGTCTCTATGGTGTGATTTATTCCTAATCTCTTTCTGTTCATTGTTTCTGAGGTGATGGATTCCCACCTCAAGTATTAAAATATATTTATATAAGTTTTCAAAGTGAGGAAACTAGTGAGGACTTGATTATTTGTAGCCCCATTTTATTGAAGTGGAAGAAATTTTCTTTGTAGTTTTTTTACCTCCATTTGGAGGGTTTTTCCATGTTATATTTGGTCTTTTTTTTTCTTTTTTTTTTTTGTTGAATGTTCTTAGATTATTATAGTTCATTCTTGTTAGGTTGTTATTATTGCTAAGTGGTGGTTATTATTGTGGAGGAATCTTTTAACCTTGGTAGGTGAATACTCTAAGGTGGTGTTTGTTTTTTTACTTAATTCTAAATAGAACCTTAATGCTTAATAGTGTTAAATATTAGGTTATTTGTTTTTGTAGTATTTTATTTCTATTAAGTATTAAAAAGTAAAAAAAAAAAAATCAATATGTTATTTTTTCTATTTAGAAAAAGCTACATATTTTGGCTTTTTCTATTTACTAAAAAGTTTATAATAAGTCATGAAAAAGTAGAAAAACAAACCACTTAAATTCTGAAAACAAATTGCTTTCAGGAAAAAGCTAAAAAAATAAACACCGCCTAAATCTCTCTCTTTAATTTCCCAACAAGTGGTATTAGAGCTTGGTTGTGGGAATTTTTATTCTTGAAAGGGGTGGAAATAGAAGGGAACTCAACCTCCAGGGTAAAACTTAACAATTCAAATTGGGTAACATGGAAGTTCATGATGGAGGATTTTCTTACCATCAAATATTTGCCAAATACTCATGAGAGTGAAGAAGCCAACCCCAAAGATATTTCTAATTTAGAATGGAATAAGATGAACAAAAAGACAATTGCTTACATTAGGTAATGGATTTATACATCTTCACGTCATCATGTAGCAAACGAAACAAATACATATAATCTCTAGAAGAAATTGGAATTGGTATTTGAACAAAAAATTACTGGAAATAAAATTTTCTCGTTAAAGTTAGTGAACATGAAGTTAAAGGAAGGAACACTAATGATAGATCACTTGAATGCTTTTCAAAGCATTGTTAATTAGTTGAATGCTATGAAAATGGTTATGAATGATGAGATGCAAGCATTCTCGTTGCTTTGTTCATTGTTCGACAATTGAGAAACTTTTGTTGTGACTATTAGTAACTCTGTTTCGAATGGTGCATTATTTATGGAGCTTGTGAAGGGAAATTTGTTCAATGAAGAGACAAGAAGGAAAGATTGTAACACAGAAAATGCACAGGCTCTCATCATAGAAAGTAGAGAAAGAAACAAGAATAGAGGACTAAAAGACCATGATAAGTCCAAGGGAAGGTCCTAGTTTACAAATAAAATAAAATGTTTCCATTATGGAAAAGATAGGCATATGAAAGGAATTGTTGCATTTGGAAAAAGGAACAAAATAAGAAGAATAAAAAAAAATAAAAATAAATAAAAAGATGACAAGAATACTATAACCTTTATATCCAATAGTGATGAAGTTTTAGTGCTCTCAGATGAGTATTTGCATGCAGATGAGCAAGGAGTTAAGTGCATTGTAGAAGCCTTTTACCATGCTAGTCCTCACTTGGAGTTGTTTTATGATGATAGAGTTCGAGACTTTGGCACAGTCAAGATGAGAAATTTTAGTCACTCTAAGATTGTAAGGATGGGTGATATTTACTTTGAAACCAATATGGGGTGTAAATTGACATTGAAAGATGTAAGGCATGTTCTAGATTTATTCCTTAATTTGATGTCAAGTTTTGCCTTGAATAAGTAAGGTTATGAAAGCCACTTTGGCAAAAAAAAAATGAAAGCTCAATAAGGGCTCATTGGTTGTTGTAAAATGAGAAGCATGTTGCACTTTATACAAGACCCAATGAAAAGTTTGTACTGATGAGTTATATGTTATGAAGGGTACTTCCTTAGAGTTGTGGCATAAAAGGTTGGGGCATATGAGTGAGTAGATGAATGTGAAGACAACTTTTCTTCATGGTGATTTAAATGAAGAAATCTACATGGAGCAACCGGAGGGTATCGCAGTAAAAGGGAAAAAACACTTGGTTTGCAAATTTAAGAAAAGTCTTTATAGGTTGAAGCAAGTTCCAAGATAGTGGTACAAAAAGTTTGACTCATTTATGATGAGCCATGACTTTCTAATAACCAAAGTAGATCCTAGTGTCTACTTTAAGAAATGTTCCGATGACAGTTTTGTGATGTTATTATTATATGTTGATGACAATCTTATTACAAGACAATATGCTAAATTGATTTGCAAGTTGAAAGAGTTGTCAAGTTTTTTATATGAAGGATCTAGGAGGTGCTAAACAGATCTTAGGGATGCAAATCACATGGGACCTGAATTCTAAAAAGTTATTGTCTCAACATAAATATATGGAGAGGTTGCTTGAGAGGTATAATATGAAAGAAACTAAGCAAGTTAGCTCTTCCCTTGGTAGTCACTTCAAGTTTAGCAAGAAATGTTGTTCTACTTCAGATGAAGAGAAAAGGAAAATAGAATGTATTCCATACTCCTTAGCCGTGGGGAGTTTAATGTGTGTTATGGTATACACAAGGCCAAATATGGCTCATGTAGTTGGAGTTGTGAGTAGGTTTTTGTCTAATCTAGAAAAAGAGTAATGAGAGACAGTAAAATGGATCTTCAAGTACTTAAAGGGTAGATTAAGCATGTGTTTGTGTTTTGGGGGATCTCAAATGGTCTTAGAAGGGATTATAGATGCAGATATGGCTAGTGACATTGATAATAAGAGATCTACGTTTGGGTATTTTATCACTTTTGCAATGGGAGCTGTGTCATGGCAGTCTAAATTGTAGAAGTGTGTTGCTCTATCCACAATAAAAATTGAGTATATAGCAGCCATTAAATCAATAAAAGAGATGTTGTGGCTAAAGAGCTTTCTCCAAGAACTGAATCTAGAACAAAATAAGTATGTGGTTTATTATGATAGCCAAATTGCCATGGATCTAAGCAAGAACACCATGTATCATTCCCAAACCAAGCAGATTGATGTAATCATTGGTTAAGGAATATAGTTGAAGAAAATGCAGCTAAGTTGAAGAAGATTCATACCAACAATAATGCCTTAGACATGTTGATAAAGGTTGTTCCTAAGCAGAAACTTTAGTTGTGCACTGGTATATAAATAGCATTAGGGCTTTGGTATGATAGAGGAAAAGGTGATTGAGAAAATGAAAGAAATTATGGTTGTTTTCTAGGCACTATTCTAAGACTCAAGGGTGAAGTTATAGGTTCTTTCATTAACCTTTTGGGGAAGTTCATGTGGTATGATTTTTTCCTAATTTCTTTCTATTCATTATTTTTTAGGGCGATGGATTCCCACCTCGAGTATTGAGATATATTTATAAAAGTTTCCAAAGTAAAGAAACTTATGAGGACTTGATTATTTGTATCCTTATTTTATTGAAGTGGAAGAAATTTTTTTTTTTTTATGGTTTTTACTTCCCTTTGGAGGGTTTTTCCATGTAATATTTGTTATCCTTTTTTTTGGTTAAATGCTCTTAGATTATTATTGTTCATTCTTTTTAGGTTGTTATTATTGTTGAATGGGGTTATCATGGAGGAATATTTTAACCTTGGCAAGTGAATACTATGGATCTCTTCCTTAACTTTCGAACACTGCCCATATCCCAAGCTTGATGCTGAAAAGATTACTGTAGTTGGTATGCCAATATTGACATCCAAATTTGTGGGTTTTTAATACATATATGATATAACTGCCATATGATTTAAAAAATGATTTGCAAACATAGTTAAGGAGTTGAAAAATGATGTATTTTGCTTTACATAAAGAAGATTGCCATATTCACATGTAAACCAATTTGGTAGTGGATTATGGGAAGACTTATCTTCTCTGAATAGTGAATGTAGTGATGAATGCAAAACTCTTTTTCATTATATATGAACATAATAATCTCACTGTTGTTGGCACCAATGCAACTTACACTAAACCATTAGTCACCGATTACATAATGATCACCCTAGGACAAACCATGGATGTGTTGGCCACAATAAACCAGACTCCAAGCTCTTACTACATGGCTGCAAGACAATTTGTTAGCGTAGATCCATCAGTGGCTTCGTATCTCAAAATGAATGCTACTATAATTCTTGAGTATAGTGACAACTACACTCTCCCGTCTTCATAGTTCTTTCCAACCATCCTTCCCTTCTACCACCAAATATACAACGCATATGGTTTTGTGGAGCAGCTAAGAAGCTTAGCAAACACAGAGCACCTAGTGAATGTGCCTTTAAATATAACTATAAGAATGTTCATTACAACTTTGGTTAATTTTGTGTGTGTATATATATACTTTTTTTTTCTTTATGCAAGTCTTCAAAGATTTTTTTTTTTTTCCTCAGAGGCCTAGAATTTTTAAGAGCCAAATTGAATTGAATGTGAAGATAAGCTTAAAAATAAGAAGTTGTACAACAACTTACAATGTTAAGATCAACCTTGTATCCAATTAAGTATTTCCATATTAATGAAACGTAATTTCAAAATCCTTGATATAGGCACATTAATTATTGGAGTTTACTACCCATATTTTCTAGACTACCCACCTTCCTATTATAATTTCACTACTGTCAAGGAAGATTTACCATTTAGCATAACAAGGCCAGCAACCAAGGTGAATATGAGGAATTATAATGAATCAATGAAGATTATTTTCCGATGACTAATATGTTATTGTCAATTGAAGATCATCCAATACATCTACATGGATATACTTGTTATGTGATTGGGATGGTCATGGAAATTTCAACTCAAAGTTTAATCCCAAAGATTTTAATTTGGTTGATCTTCCTGAACAAAATACCATTGTAGTTCTAAAGAACGAATGGGTTGTTCTCAGATTCATGGCAAATAATCTCGGTATGTTAAATATATTACTTTTGAAGTTGGTTTTGTTTGGATGAGTCAATGTCTTTAAAAATGGACTAGTCATTAAACCAAAAAAGTTATTGGTTCACAGTTTACTGATTGGATCAACAGTTGAATCGGTGATGTCACACACAAACACACACACACACACACACACACACACACACACACACACACACACACACACACACACATATATATATATATATATATATATATATATATATATTATTATTAAAATTATAAAAAAAAATTAATAAATTCTACCTAAATTTTGACAACATCTACTTGTTGAGTTTTTTCACAAATTTTTTTACCTGTAAAAGTCATCGTATATCATATCTGTAACACAAAATAAGATGTTATACATTTATAATTCAATCAACCCAATATTTATCAAACCATTGCTATCCTACATCTATATATGAGCAATAAACCAATAATAATCAAATTATCAAAGAGTTGTTAACACATTATTCAGAATACAAATGTCAACCACAACATTTAAATAGTTACTCAAAATATAACATGTCAATATTTGAGTATTCGTGAAGAGTTTTTCATATTAATAAATATAAAATTCATGTCTTCATTCATTTTTGAAAAGTGGGATATGGAGATTCAAAATGAACATTTGGAAAACTAAAGTTCTCTAAATCAACCCTTTCTAGAGCTACACCACCACCATCCTTGCTATCTATAAAAATATTGAATATGTATCCACAAGAAATCATTTTTGAAGAAAAAATAGTAATTATTGAACTTTTATAAGTTTACATATTCTACTAACTAATGTAAGCAATTGGACTTAAATCTTCTACTTCGTTTATTGGAATTGACTCTTCATATACAAGATTTTCCAATTCTTCAACATCTAGCTCTTCTAGCTCATCCTTATCAAGTATCCAAAATTTGGTTTCATCAATGCATGAATAATCAATGGGACCAAAGGTCCTTTTCCTATTGTACAACTTAAAAAAGAAAAACATATAATTATTCATAATTGTCGATGGAAAAATTTAAATTCAAAACAACTAAGAAAGTATTTTATATCAATTTTTTAGCCTCAAATTGTAATGAACATATACAAGATCATTAAGCCTTTGATGTTCCAATCTCTTCATTTTTTTGGTATGTATATATTCAAACACACTCTAATTCCTCTCACATCCCAAAGACGATGAAGTTTGGCTCTATATTTGAATCACCAACTTTTGCAAATGTGGTGCACTATATCCATGTAGCCTCCACCATTCATCTATTTACCATTTTCGCATTAAAAATAAGGAAAAAAAAGCATTAGGAATTTTAAAAATATAATAATCTATATTTAAACTTAAAGCACACTAGCAAATATTAAATAGTAAGTAAAAAACTAATAAAAAATAGCAAACACACTAATAAATTATCTTTTACCAAGTTGAAGTACTTCACATGAAGAGTAAGCAAGATTTCTTCCAAAATTTTCCAATCGATCACAAAACAACTTCAATTCATTTATCATTTCATGCTTGCCTTTCATAACTTTCTGATCAATAACACCCATGACACCTCCAAGAACTTTTGGTTTGTTACAAAAAATTTCCTAATCATATTGGAAACATGGATTCAACCAATAAGCTGCTAAATGAATGTTTTTCTTTAGTTGTTCATCCCAACGTTGCTTTATGATTTGTGTACAAGGCTTGTATATTCTTTTTTTGTAGTTAAATAATTTCTTGATGCCCAAATGAGCCTTATACATGCCTTCATACACATATCCCATCGAAGTCCTTTCATTATAATCAACAATACATAATAAGAGCACAAGTGGAGCCATGAGATTCACAACTATCAAACAATCATTCAAAAATCCGATATCCAAGGTGATAAAAACTATAACTCTGCTTTATTATGCCTCAAATATCTAGAGTCCACAAAAAAAAAAATGCTAGTCACCAAAGCTTGCAAGTCATGTAATACCTAGTACTAATGAATTAAATAGGCAATACTGATTATCTTAGTACTTAGCTTTAAACGTGCTTAATTAGATGTTAAAACTAGTTTACTGCTAATCTTATTTAATTATGAATTAAACTTTAATGAAGATTAAGTGGGATTAGTTAATGACTTAAGCATGCTTATTAAGTTTTTAGGGGCTAATTAGAGTTATGAAAACCTAAAAGACTAATGGGCAATTGTAAGTTTAATATTAGTTAATTTGGAGGACTAAAGTGCAATTATGGAAAGTTGGGGTTAGTGGCAACCATGTGGCTTGCCATCTCGTACTTGGCTACATGGAGACCCTTTATAAGGGCCTATAGCTCGTTTTGCACCATTTTACCTGTAGCAGCTTCGGTTAGAGAGAGGATCTAGAGAGAAAAAGTGAAGATTTAAGGTAAGCAAGTTGTTTAATTTAGTCATTTTGGTTTATTTTGGTCCTTAATGGTATGTTGAAACAAATTAACGGTAAAATTTGTGAAAAAGTTGAGTATAATTAGCTATAAACATGTTTTAGTTAAAAATCACAATTAATTAAGAATTAAAGTATTTTAACTTAAGTATTTTATTAATGGTAAGATCAGCATAAATATTTGTTTAATTTGGTTTGATTGAAAAATAGATTAGTAAACATGTGATTAATTAGGTTATTTGGACAATTGGAACTTGTTAATGGGTTAGGCTTTAGGAAAAATCAAAATAATTAGTGTTTGGTAATTAATTGGAGAATATGAGAATTAAAAATTAATAACAGTAAGTTGTTAAAAATTAGTAAGAAAGGAAAATTTCATAGGTTTTAATTTAATAAATTTTCATGGTTAGGAAACCTAAATTATGTTGTTTCATTTCAATTCCTTGTAATAGGTAAAGATCACCTACATAGAAGAAACATAAAAAGGAAGTTGGTGTAAATTAGGGAATTTTATGTTGTTTTATGGTGTATCAGATTTCTTTCCTTGAAACATTTATTGGAATTTCATGTTATTTCTATGATTTCATAAAATGTTTTAATGTGTCATTGCATCTCGGTTTATTGTATTGAAATGTTACAACGATATTGGAATGTATATTGGTATGAAGATTCATGGTTCTGTGTTGTGGAAATAGTTCATGGTGTGGTCGCATTACAAGAAGGATATGGAATAATCATAGATGATATTCAAAGAATTGATTGGTGGGAAGTGTTTGTGTGATGCTACAGAAATTATCCTTTGATATATTGTTTATGTGGGACCGTGGGTCCTTGAGTGAAAGTCCCTAAATCCCTCGAGGAAGACACTCCGATGTGGATGTATGGGGTTGGTCCTGCCCTTGGGTATGTGTCCCAGAAGACACGATGTATGACTTGCCCTTTAGTGATGTCCTAGAATAGTCATTATTATATCGATCGAGTATCTTGTGGAGAATTGATATCTGATGTGTAGATTGATGAGGGTTAGCAGTTTATCAGCTGTGAAATGATGGATGAGGAAAAACAAAGATGAAACCAGCAAACACATGCATACATGTTTGACATGATTACATATTTGTTAATGGTTATAAAATGTTTATCATGCATGCTATTAAACGTTTAATTCAAGGTTTTTAAGGGTATGCTTAGGATGGTTATAAAATTTCCTACTGAGTTGTGAACTCACCTTATCCCTTCCACCTTTAGATGCAGGTCAGAAAACCTATGCAGGAAATAATACTTGAGCAATGCTTTACTGTGATTGGATGCTATTTGCTCGCATTGAAAGTGTTTTGAGGCTTTGCCTTTGTATTAAAGACTAAATCTTTTTGTAGGAATGATGTAATATATATATATATATATTTGTCAGGTACACTTGTAGTATGGGCTACCTATAGTGAACCATGGGGTTTTGGTATATGTAAATTAATGTAGTACAAGTTTCTTTTGTGAAACGAAACATAATTTGTTAACTAATAGTTACAAAGTTTAATACATGATATACTCTTTATAACAGCTTTTGCATATTCTCTTTTTGCACAAAACTTAGCATTTAAATTTTTGTATCCCCATATTTTTTTGAGAACTTATACTATATTTGAGTATCAATTGTTAAGTTTGAAAAAAAAAATTGGGGTGTGACATCTTGGTATCATAGCATAAGGGATTAGATGCCTAAGGTGGATAATAGGTGGGAAGCCCAATAAGTGCATTGCAGTTAGTATTATCATTACACTCTTTTATTGTGCATGATATATTAATATTAAGGTGAAAGGTTAAATGATGAATGTTACGTTTGTGTTTTAGTTGTGTTGATGACATTCTTGGTTGTATTGGTGTTAGTATGCCTAGCTATGATAATTATGATCATGTTGCTTGTTTGAATTCCTGATCATTGAGAATCCATTACTATGGTATTGTTGGTATTATGTTTGTTTTCAAAATGTTTGTATGTAACATAAGTGGTTTAATTGTATTGTTTAAGGATGCTTGATTTAATGAATAGCCCTTATAATGTGATGTATTGATAATCTAATCCTTGTATACCTTTCTAAGACAAAATGCTTAGAGTAAGGAACCGATTACCAATAAGGTCTAGATGAACAACTAGATCATCTCCACTATCTCATGGTAATGTAATTGAGGGAAGAGCTACAATATATCCAACTATTGGTTCAGAATGCCAGAATATGAGCTTAATTCAAGAATTTAAAGCACTGACTTCTCCAATCTTTCGAGGTGGCCTTAATTTTCTTGAAGTTGAGAATTAAATGAAAGACATAAAGAAAATACTTGATATAATGGCAGTGCCTAAGGAAATGAGAGTTTCTTTAGCTTCCTTCATGTTAAGAGACGAAGTAGACAACTAGTTGGATATGATCAAGACTCCTGAAGATGTAACTCGGATGGTTTGGTTGCAATTTGAGGAACTACTTTTGTCTAGTTACTTTCTAGAGGCTGTTAAAAGACAAAAAAGAGCTGAATTTATACACTTGGTTGAAAGAAACATGACAGTAACTGAATATGCTGCAAAGTTTACACAACTATCTAGATATGCTCTAAATGTGGTGGCAAATGAACAAATGTGAGCTGTACAATTCCAAGAAGGGTTGAGATTGAACATTAGAGCACAGGTTGCTCCCTTCATGCTCCGTACTTATAGTGAGGTTGTGGCAAGGGCTCTTGTTATAGAAAGGGAAATGGAGGAAGCTCAAAGATTAAGAAGCAAAAATTCTAGGTTTGGTGGTTCGAAAAAAAGAGAATGGGATTTCCAACGCCAAAAAGTGACTCATCCCCAACAGCAACCCAGAAAACAAGAGCAGTATAGTGGGATTATAGATATGACCAAGGGACCAAGGAGATGTTATGAATGTGGTGAGGTGGGACATCTTAGGAGGGAGTGCCCAAAATTTCAACGACTTGAATACTAGCCATCTCAACGGCAGTTTTAGCAGATGAACTCATGAATCCAAGGAAGACAACCTCAAAGGGAAGGAAACTTTAGATAAGGAAAGCCAGAGCAAGGACAACAAGGGGGATTTTATGCATTGGGGTCACAAAATGCATAATCAAATGCCTTAGTGGAAGGTATGATCTTATGTTTTAGCACTTGGGAACATGTTTTATTTGATCCAAGAGCTACCCACTCTTTTATTTTTGCATCATTTGCCTTTTTGCTAGACATAGAATTTATTTCCCTTCATTGTTCATTATGTGTTGAGACTCCTATGGGTGGTAAGGTGGAAACCAAGTGGGCGTGTCATGCTCGTGTACTTTATATCGGAGGTCTTAAAGTTACAATGGATCTGGTTCTTCTTGATATTTCATCCTTTGATGTAAGTGTGAGGATGGATTGGTTGACACGACATCATGTTGTATTAGATTGTTATTTGAAGAAAGTAACATTCCAAACCTCTTCTGGTTCATATTTGAGTTTCTATGATCATAGAAGGGTTACATTTATTCCACTAATTCAAAACCTAGATGACAAATGGTCAAGAACGATGGAAAATAATATTTTATTTTTAATACACAGGGAGAAGGAAAAAAGAAGACAACTATAGATTGTATTCCAATGGTTTGTGAATTTGCTGATGTTTTTCCTAAAGAATTGCCATGTTTACCTCATCACAAAGAGATGAATTTTTTTGTAGAATTGTATCTAGGTACAGATCCAATATCAATAGCTCCATATAGGATGGCTCCAATTGAACTTAAAGAATTGAACATTCAGTTGCAAGAGTTGCAAAGTAAAGGGTTTATTAGGCCTAGTACCTCACCTTGGGGTGCTTTAGTATTGTTTGTGAAGAAGAAGGATGGATCCTTGCGATTATGTGTGGATTATAGAAAATTGAACAAAGTAATAGTGAAAAACAAATATCCATTACCTCGGATTGATGACTTATTTAACCAGTTATGTGGGGCTTGCTATTTTTCAAAGATTGATTTAAGATTTGGTTATCATCAGTTGAGGATACGAGAATTATATATTCCAAAGAATGCATTTCGTACAAGGTATGGGCATTATGAATTTGTGGTCATGTCATTTGGGTTAACCAATGCTCCAATTGCATTCATGGACATGACGAATCATATTTATCGGCCTTACTTGGATCATTTTGTGGTAGTATTTGTGGATGATATTTTTATATATTCTAAGAGTAGAGAAGAGCATAGTCATCATTTGCATTTGCCACTTCGAACACTTATAGAATACCAGTTATATGCCAAATTGGAGAAATGTGACTTTTGGTTGCAGGAAATTCAATTTTTGGGGCACATGGTTCCTCGAGAGGGTGTCTTAGTGGATCCAACAAAAGCAAAAGCTGTGACAAAGTGGGAAAGACCTAAGAATGTTTTTGAAGTACATAGTTCTCTTGGATTAGCAGGGCATTACAGAAGGTTTGTTGAAAACTTTTCTTGAATTCCATGCCCAATGACTAGACTAACACACAAGGGAGTGAACTTTGATTGGAATGACAAGTGTGAAGAATCCTTTCAAGAGCTAAAAAGGAGACTAACGCCAATGCTAACTACTCGTATTAGTGGCGAAAGATATACAGTTTATTATGATGCTTCAAGAAATGGCTTGGGATGTGTTTTGATGCAAAGAGGAAGAGTGGTTACTTATGCTTCTAGGCAATTGAAGAACCATGAGCAGAACTATCCTACAGAAGATCTCGAACTCGCAGCCATAGTCTTTACTTTAAAGTTATGGAGACATTACTTATATGGTGAAAATTTTGAGTTGTTTTCTGATCACAAAGTTTGAAGTACATTTTCTCTCAAAAATATCTGAATACAAGGCAAAGGAGATGGATGGAAACCCTTGAAGATTTTAACTGTACATTGTAGTATCATCCAGTAAAAGCCAATGTGGTTATTGATGCCCTAAGCAGAAAAACTCAATGTGTGTTATTTGAGTTGGTGGTTTTTTAGTGGAAAATGTATGATTACATCAGTGAGTTCAATCCTTGTTTTGATGTACGTGATTCTGGTGCATGTTTTTGTACTTTGGTAGCTCAGCCAACAATATTGCATAAGGTTATTGAATCTCAAAGGAAAGACACAAAGTTAGAGGGCATATGCTCTTGAATTATGGTGGGTGACGTAGTTGAAGGTTGGAGCATCCATTCTAATGGTGGGATTTATTTCTTGAATAAACTTTGTGTTCCTAATGATGCTCAAGTAAAGGAGGAGGTAATGAAAGAAGCTCATCATTCTCGGTTCACAGTACACCTTGGAGAAACTAAAATGTACCATGATTTGAGGCGTCAATATTGGTGGCAAGGTATGAAGTGGGATATAGCTCAATTCATTTCCAAGTGTTTAACATGTCAACAAGTGAAAATTGAACATCAGAAACTAGCAAGGTTGTTACAACCACTACCTATAGCAAAATGGAAGTGGGATCATGTGACGATGGACTTTATGACAGGGTTGCCAAGAACTCCCCAAAGTAAGGATAGTGTATGGCTAATAGTTGATAGACTAACAAAATCAGCACATTTCTTAGCAATGGGGATCACTAATTCAGTTCTTACCTTGAGTAAATTGTATGTGAAGGAAATTGTGAGGTTGCACAGGGTACCACTCTATATTGTTTCAAATAGAGATCCTAGATTTATATCTCAGTTTTGGCAGTCCTTACAAAAAGCCTTGGGAACTGAAATCAGGTTAAATTTGGCATTTCATCCTCAAACTGATGGGCAATCAGAGAAAGTTATTTAGATTTTGGAAGATATGTTACGAGCATGTGTGATGGATTTTAAAGGAAATTCGGTGAAACAATTACCTTTGATCGAATTTGCGTACAATAACAACTTCCAAAGCAGTATTGGAATGGTACTGTATGAAGCACTATATGGGAGGCCTTGTAGATCCCCTATGTGTTGGATGGAATCTAGTGAAGCTAGTTTGATTAGGCCAAAATTGGTGCAAGAGACTAATGACAAGATTCGAGTAATACGTGACAAGTTATTGGTAGCACAAAGTAGACAGAAAAGTTATGCTAATCACAGAATGAGACCCCTAGAATTCCAGATAGGAGATCACGTGTTTTTACATGAAACACCTCGAAAAGGCGTATTTTGATTTGATAAAAGGGGAAAGCTTGCTCCAAGATATATTGGGCCCTTTGAAATCTTTCAAAAGATTGGAGAGGTAGCATACAAATTAGCCTTACCACCACAGCTATCAGGCATACATGATATGTTCCATGTCTCCATGTTGCGGAAGTATGAGCCTAATATCAATCATGTACTAGATTGGCATGATTTGAATTTGCAAGAAGGTGTAACGCCTGAGGAAGGGATGAGAGAGATTTTAGATAAGAAAGAGTAGATACTATGAACCAAATCCATGCCTCTAATGAAAGTGTTATGGGATCATCATGGAATGGAAGGAACTACATGGGAGTTGGAATCAGATATGAGAAATAACTACCCGGAACTCTTTATAGGTTTGCTTCTTTAAATTTCGAGGACGAAATTTTTGTTAGAGGGAGAGGATGCAATACCTAGTACTAATGAATTAAATAGGCAATATTGATTATTTTAGTACTTAACTTTAAACGTGCTTAATTAGATGTTAAAACTAGTTTAGTGCTAATCTTGTTTAATTATGAATTAAACTATGATTAAGGTTAAGTGGAATTAGTTAATGACTTAAGCATGCTTATTAAGTTCTTGGGGGCTAATTAGAGTTATGAAAACCTAAAGGACTAATGGGCAATTGTAAGTTTAATATTAGTTAATTTGGAAGACTAAAGGGCAATTATGGAAAGTTGGGGTTGGTGGTAGCCATGTGGCTTGCCACCTTGTACTAGGCTGCATGGAGACCCTTTATAAGGGCCTGCAGCTCATTTTGCACCATTTTACCTACAACAGCTTGAGTTAGAGAGAGTATCTAGAGAGAGAAAGTGAAGATTTGAGGTAAGTAAGTTGTTTAGTTTAGTAATTTTGGTTTATTTTGGTTTCTAATGGTATGTTGCAACAAATTAAGGGTAAAATTTGTGTAAAAGTTTAGTGTAATTAGCTATAAACACGTTTTAGTTAAAAATCACAATTAATTAAGAATTAAAGCATTTTAGCTTAAGCATTTTATTAATGGTAAGATCAACATAAATATTTGTTTAATTTGGTTTGATTGAAAAATAGATTAGTAAACAAGATATTAATTAGGTTATTTGGACAATTAGAACTTGTTAATGGGTTATGCTTTAGGAAAAATCAAAATAATTAGTGTTTGGTAATTAATTGGAGAATATGAGAATTAAAAATTAATAACAGTAAGTTGTTAAAAATTAGTAAGAAAGGAAAATTTCATAGGTTTTAATTTAATAAATTTTCATAGTTACGAAACCTAAATTATGTTGTTTCATTTCAGTTCCTTATAATAGGTAAAGATCACCTACATAGAAGAAACACAAAAAGGAAGTCGATGTAAGATAGGGAATTTTGTGTTGTTTTATGGTGTATCTGATTTCTTTCCTTGAAACATCTATTGGAATTTCATGTTATTTCTATGATTTCGTAAAATATTTTAATGTGTCATTATATCTCGATTTATTGCATTGAAATGTTACAACGATATTGGAACGTATATTGGTATGAAGATTCATGGTTCTGTGTTGTGGAAATGGTTCATGGTGTGATTGCATTGCAAGAAGGATATCGAATAATCGCAGATGATATTCAGAGAATTGATTGGTGGAAAGTGTTTATGTGATGCTATTTGATATATTGTTTATGTGGGACCGTGGGTCCTTGGGTGAAAGTCCCTAAAGCCCTCGAGGAAAACACTCCGATGTGGATGTATGGGGTTGGTCATGCCCTTGGGTATGAGTCCTAGAAGACATGGGGTATGACTTGCCCTTAAGTGATGTCCCAGAATAGTCATTATTATATTGACCGAGTATCTTGTGGAGCATTGATATTTGATGTGTAGATTGGTGGGCATTCGCAGTTTATCAATTGTGAAATGATGGATGAGGAAGAGCAAAGATGAAACCAACAAACACATGCATACATGTTTGATATGATTACATATTTGTTAATAGTTATTAATGTTTATCATGCATGTTATTAAATGTTTAATTCAAGGTTTTTAAGGGTATGCTTAGGATGGTTATAAACTTTCCTACTGAGTTGTGAACTCACCCTATCCCTTCCACCTTTAGATGCAGGTTAGAAGACCTATGCAGGAAATAATGCTTGAGCAATGCTTTACTGTGATAGGATGTTGTTTGCTCGAATTGAAAGTGTTTTGAGGTTTTGCCTTTGTATTTAAAAATTGAATCTTTTTGTAGAAATGATGTAATATATATATTTGTCAGGTACACTTGTAGTATGGGCTACCCGTAGTGAACCATGGAGTTTTGGTATATGTAAATTAATGTAGTACAAGTTTCTTTTGTGAAACAAAACATATTTTATTAACTAATAGTTACAAAGTTTAATACAAGATGTACTCTTTATAACAAGTTTTACATATTCTCTTTTTGCACAAAAATCAAGCAGGAACTCAGCATTTAAATTTTTGTATCCCCATATTTTTTGAGCACTTATACTGTATTTGAGTATCAATTGTTAAGTTTGAAAAAAAAAATCGGGGTGTGACAAGTCATGTTAATGATCATGAAGACTCTTTAGTGTAATGAATGTAGTAACAAAGCAAGTTGCACTAAGTCAGAGAATCTCTATCCATTCTTCTCTTTTTCTTAATCAACTTAATAAAGCAACATGATTATACACAAAAATTGTCACTTTTGATGCACATCTTACAAGTTCGCCAACATGGTTGATCTTATCAATATCCTTAAAGATCAAATTAAGATAATGAGTTGCACAAGGTGACTAATTGATGTGTTTATACTTCTGAGAAATCAATCTCCTTGTAGCCACATAATTTGTTGCATTATCAGTCCTACATGAACTACATTAAGTGGATCAACCCATTCAATTACCCCATCCAATAGCCGAAACAAATTAGTTGCATCTTTCACAATATCTGTAACATCAACAAATTTAACAAATGATATTTCTAAAAGATAACAAAAAGGAAGTTAATAAGTGTTCTTTGTCTATTGTTTGTCCAACCATCACCTATTATTGTGTACCTAACTTTTGCCCAAATTTCACGATAAGAGTTCACAATTAACTGAACTTTCTTCTTAGCATCTTTTAAAAGATTAACATGCAATTGATTGTAAGTTGGATCCTTATATCCAAGACCAATTGCAGATATAGCATCCAACATTAGCTTGAAGTAGAAGCAATTCACAGCATTAGTATGAATGCATGCATCATAAAAGAATCTCCCAACGACCATATTGGTTCTCCAAGCAACTCTTTCCTAACTAATACACTCCTAATGGAAGGTTGAGCTCCTTGAGTAGTTCTTGGTGCAAAATACTTATCCATTATTGATTTTTCTCTTTTTCCACTACTAGTTGGTATAGGATTTTGTATTTCTTAAACCTCTTCTTCACATTCTAGCATATCCCCTTCAAATTGTGACACACTAGGACCATAATAACCTTTTTGGGTTACTTTCTTGGATTTCACAAACTCCTACAAAGAGTTTTACATTCAAAATCTAACATAAGGAGAAAATTGATTTGCATGGTCTAATATCTTCTTTTATTCCAGCAAGGTGTTGTTTCATTCTATGAATTATCTCACATTTTGCAATTTTTTTACAATACAAACAAATGAGAGTTTTCCTTCTATTTGCATATTGTTCTTAATAAATATGTTCCCATATAGGGTTGGTCTTGCCTCTACTTGTTTGTGAATTTGCAATTGATTCTTGACTAGAGGATGAGGTCAAGTTTGATTTCATTTTTTATTTTTCCTATTAAATTGCAAACAAAAATAACAATTTTAATCATTATTCATTAATAAAAAAAATGTCATCAACCACCATAGTAATTTAAAGAATCAAGTCATCAACAATTTTAAAAATTAAAGAATTAAAGAATATGAAATTTATTCTAGAAATTTCTTTCAAAATAAAAAATTTACTTTCAAATAAAAATTTTATTTAAAATTTGAAAACAAGAATTTCATTTAAAAATAGAAAACTTTAAATTTATTTAAAATTATTTAAAAACAGGAACACAATGTTTGGTTCATTGATTGTTTCCAAAAATTTATTTTAATTCCTAATGTTTTTAATGATTTTATTAATTTATTTAAACTCAAATCAGAAATTTAAAAATCAATATAAAATTAAAATAAATAAAATAAAATAAAAGTAAAAAAAATATAAAATATAAGCAAATGATTCAAGTGAAATTTCAATGAATATTCAATAAATCAATTTGCAATAAAATATTCAATATTAAAAAAAAAATTGCAAGATTCCAAACTATGCAACTCACAATAGGAGATTTGGAAGACTATTGGTGTCCTTGTCGATATTCAACAGCGGTAACTCTGACGTGGTGTAGTTGGTGATGTGTAGTGTGGAAAGGGAGTAGGGGTAGTGGTTGTTTGGGTTAGGGTTGTTGGGAAGAAAGGAGGAAGGTAAAAGGGAGCTTATATACAAACCAAAAGGGTGTTGTACCAAAATGACATCGTTTTGATGGCAAAATAATAATAATAATAATAATAATAATAATAATAATTGTGAACTGTTTGGTTGGGGGGAAACCAACTAATTCATCGGTTTGACTATCAGTTTCGGTGGTTCAAGGCCGATCTAACCCTTAGCGGTTCAAATTACTAAACGCAATTGAAATGGTGTCTGGCTAATAGTCGGATTGGCCGGTTCAATCCGATTTTTAAGACCATGGGATAAAGTGAAATGAGTAGAAACAATCCTCATTACATGACTCATAGATAGCACTACTCTTAAGGATAAAGTTCCTTCCCCATTCCTATAATGATAATGCTACCAATGTGGTGTCACGAAGTGTATTTCTTGAATGAGCCTGAGATAGGATATCCTATGAGGTGTAGGTCACATCTACCCTTAGAGGAGTCACCTAAATAATAGTTGTCGTAAGCGGCTATAAGAATAAGGTTGTTTCGTAGTAACTCTCATGAGAATCAAGATGTCACACCCTAAGACCCACTCTAAGGGCATGATGGTCATTTCATACTTCAAGCCTAAAAGCTCAAAGTATAAATTGACTCAAACATTTATTTTATAATTGGAAGTTATCAATTACCAAATTCTTGTTCAGAATAATAGAACCAAAATTATGATATCTTCAAATCTCAACCTTAAAACTAACACATTAACTAAGATACTTTTGTCCAAACAACTTTAAACTTGAACAATTTAAACGAGAATTAAATTTTAACATCTAAACAATGTCCAAAATAAAGTTTGAACCAAAATCCTAATAAAGAAAATTCCCCACCCTAGTCATTACTCATTGCCAGAACTAAGAGTACTTAAAATATTGTCAATGAAGGGGAACAAGCTTAAAGTTCAATAAAAAAATATTAATATGATTTTATGGATTAAAATTTTTAATTATAATTACAAATAGGCATATAATGTATAATCTTTTCATAAAAATTTTGAGTTTAAACATGCCTATACATTCAAAACTTTTCCAACTAAACATTCTCATATCTATTTCAAAATGATTTCATATCAAATTCAAATAAAATACATTCAAAATATTTTTACTTTGGTTATTAAATAACAAATGATGTCTGATTAGGTGGCACTTTACAAATGAGTGGTTAGCCTTAATTTTGTTCCTGTTAAGATAGACGAAACTAAATGTCAACAATTATAACCCGTTGACTAGGGCCGAAAATGTCAACAATTATAACATGTTGACTAGGGTCATATAAACCAAAGACAAACACTTTATTCCATTAATTTAAACTTACAAAGCAAAACATCATATCTCCACAATTTTCATTTTTTATAAATAAAGAAAATAATCAAACATATTTTTCATGCAAAATATATATTTGATTCATACGGAGAAATAAAAATAAAATTTTTCATAACTCAAAATAACATATAAAAAGAAATATTTTGTTTTACAAAATCTGTATTAATTTCTTTTACCTTGAAGAAGTACTCAAAATCTTGAAGAATTTGCTTTTCACCTAACATAATATCATATAAAACTATTACGATTAATTATTTATCTAAAAACATAAAGTTGATAATCCTAAAAATATTTTATTTAGTATTAGTAATCCTAATTAATTTCTTATGTTAATATTATTATCACTAATATTATTTTCAACTTCCTAAATGGTAATAATTTAAATTAGTAAATTTCCAAATATTTATAAAACTCATATTCCTACCAAATTCTATCATAATAATTTATTTCTCTTTTAGCTTATTTAATTAAACTAGATTCCTCAAAAATGTTTTATTCATATTATACCCTTTTTTTATCACTTTTTTTTCCCTATCAAGAATAGTTCATACTATTCTTTTTTATTTACAGTCCCACATAAAAATACCTTAAAAATAAATTTTTATTTTTATTTTTATTTACTATGTGCATTACCATGGGAATTGGCATCTCTTCTCCAAAACCATTCTTTAGTTTTCTTTATTATTATCTTATTCTCCTTCTTTTCTTTTTTTCAACAAGTCCACACAAACTCCACCCATTATTGTTAATTATTTTCCATGCACTACCATACCTCTACCAATTTCTCCACGAAGCCATTATTATAAAAATTGGAATAAAAGTATTATATATATATATATTAATTAGTTTGATAAGTCGTAATTGACAATCTTTTAAATATTTTTAGGTTAGCATTGATGGGCCTTGATAGAATTATGAGAGTATAACATTTCCATGTCTGTCTATGATAACAAAATCTTACATATGTTTTGAATTTTGCCAACTTCACTCAAAGTTAAATATTTTTTATTTTCTTCTTTTGTTGGGTATTAAGATATGTACAATTCAACTGTCGCCACCTATACTTAGAAAGGTGATTAGGATAATGTGTCTACACGTGTCTTTCTAGAAAAATGTTAGTTAATTTATTTATTGCAGAATTGATTTATTATTTCATTTATGTGTTTAAATTTATGAGTTTTATGTGAATGTAGACTGATTTCATATACAGGACTTGTTTAGAAACTATTTTTTATAATAATTTTTTATTTTTTAAAATATAAAATATAAAAAAAAATGTTTAATAATTAAAAATCGTTTTTTGTTTTTTGATCTTAAGAAATGAAAATATGGTACTTTTAAGAGAACATTTATTAATTATTTTATATTATTTTTACTTATTTTCTTAGAATTGTTTTAAGAAATAATTATAGAAATATGTAAAATAATTAAAAATAAAATATTAAATATAAAAAAGTAATTTTAAAATATATTAAAAAAATTAAAAATATTTTAAATTTCAAAAAAAAAAATATTCTAAGAAAATTAAAAAATAATTATAAAAAATATTTTTTAAAAATATTTTTCAAATTTGTTCCCGAAAGAGTATCGGGGTAGTGTTTTTATCATTTTTTGGATTATTTAATTTGTTTCTACTCGGAAAATTCGGTTGCTTGCCATTCAAAAAAGTGGACCTCGCAAAATTTGCTGAGACGCCCACTGAAAAGCGGCTGGATTTGATTAGCTCTTTTTTGTTTGACATGACTAACCAGATGTCGTATAGCTAGGAAATTATGAAATTTTAATAAAATATTATAAAATAAAAAATCACAAAGATTATGTTTGATTAAAAAAAATTTGAGGGAAAATAGGAGGGAAAGAAAATAGAGAGAAAAAGTGAAAAAAAAAAAAAAAAAAAATTCGAAATTAATAATTTATTTTTATATATTTTTTCAAACTCATTTTACTTCATTTTCTCTATTATATAAAGATTAAATAATTTTAAAATAAATAAATTTATAACTAATTTTAATTATATTTAATTTTTTTTTAAAAAATTTATAGTAAAATCAAATATGAAAAAATTATTTTTTTTTTTCTTGGTACTTTCTGACATAACCAAAGAGAGAGGACCACCGACAACTTGCAATTGTGTAGGGGACCCGCTCGATTGTACACTTGGTTGGGGTCTTGCATGCTTGGGTTGATGGAGTCTCCCATCCAACTTTGTAATAACTAGAAGTCAGCACAAAAAGATTAATGGATATAATCCTTGGAAAATATAAATAAATAATAATTGATTGGTGAAACTTTCCCATACCAGGGTTAATTTGGGGACTTCAACTAATTCACTTTAAAACAGTAAGTCAGGGCGGTCCCCATCCCCATCTGATATGACCATGTCCATGACCCATTAGTAGGACTACTTCTCTTAAATATTATGTTCAGCTTCGAAGGGAAAACAAGGTCAAAAATAAAAGGATCAAGAACCAAAGAGTTTAATGTTTATTATAAATTTATATATATATATATATATATTAAATTTTTTAATAAAATAATTTTAAAATATCTATTATATTTCTAATTACATTTTTATGAGATTTTTTTTAAATTAAAATATTAATATATTTATAATTATCGATATTTTTATCCTTAATTAATACAATATCACTACATGTATTTCTCTTAAAAATGTTTTTAACCATTGATTTATTATTTCATTAATGTGTTTAAATTTCTGAGCTTTATGTGACTAATTGCATACTTAGCTTGGCTATCTAATGAGATCCCAATTATCAAGTCAAAGACGAGGCACTATTGAAGTAAGGAATAAATGAATAAGGCTCTATTTGTCATATTTTTTTGAAACTTATTTTTAAAAATTATTATTTTTTTATTAATTTAAAAATAGTTTTTAAAAATATATTTTAGAAAAATATGAAAAAATGGATTTTTTTCTTTGGTTTTTAAAAATAGGTAAAGATAACTTCTTCTTTTTTTAAAAAAATTATTTTCTATTTTATTTTGTTTTTAAATATTAATTTTAGAGAACAACAACTAAACAGTGTTAAAATTTTTTAAAAATAGTACTTTGCTTTTAAAAATAAAAATTTATTTTTAAATCATATAACCAAATAAGTTCTAAGATGCTTTATATTTAATAAAGACTTAAAACTATTTCCTTAATAAAATATAAATAATATTTGTTTTTCTATCCAGTATTTTAAAAAAAATATAATATAAGTGATTTTTCAATATTACAATTAAAAATTTTCAGATTTTTAAAAGTATTTTATGAACTTTGCCAAATATTTATTTTTTATTTAAAATTTAGATTAAAAACGCTTCTTAAATTTATTTTCAATTATTTTGTGGATTATTTTGTTTGTTTCTACTCGGAAAGAAATTGGAATTGGGTTGCTTGCCCTTCAACACAGGGGACCAGGCAAAATTTGGTAAAACGCGCATTGAAAAGTAGCTGGATTTTTATTTGATTGGCAATTTCTGATTTCGCTAGCCAGATGTGGTGTAAAAAATTATGCAATTTTAATAGGTCAGAACCTTTGAGCTAATAGTGCTAATTCGTGGGATGAAATAACTAGAAATTTAATAAGAGAAGAGAGATGAGATCGTAGGGTAGATTCAGTCCCTCCCAGTAGATTGCTTTTGTACGTCTCTTTATTCATTGAGATTGGGTTTGTGTTTATTGTACTTTCATAGAGTACAAGATCGAAAATCAAAGAATCTGGTTCACTGTCTTTCTTCATTGAAGTAAAATTATAAAATAAGAAACTAACATCAATGCCTCATTTGATAAGTATCAGAATCATCACAAATTTATTGACAAATCGCAAGAAAAAAAAAAAAAAAAAAGTCTTTTTTATACTATTATTAACAATTTTTTTTTAAATAAAAATAAATGCTAAATTATATCCCTTTCTCATTCAATCCAAATCCAAGTCACATCATGTAAGGAAAATCTCTGAAAAGCAATTCAATTGCCTGCCAGACAACAAATTGATCTCTTGTCAACCATTCCAATTATTTGATTTGTCACGGTTAGCAAAATTTGTTGGGACACTCATTGAAAAGTAGCTGGATTTGACTAACCAGATGTCTTGTAGCTAGAAAATTATGAAATTTTAATAAAATATTAGAAAGAGAGAGAGAGAGAGAGAGAGAGAGAGGACCACTTGATTGAATATCATGGTTGGGGTCTTGCATGCTTGGGTTAATGGAGTCTCCCATCTAACTTTGTAACAACTAGAAATCAGCACAAAAAGATTAATGGATATAATCCTTGGAAAATAAAAATAAATAACTAGGAGAAACACTTGGGATTCTTCTTAGGGGTTATTTCTGACCTTCTCGGCCTATCACTGTGTAACACAAAGAGCACGATGACTGTAAATGACAGCTTTCCAGGGCCGATGACTAGTATTCACAGAGGCGACCTGGTGTATGTTAACGTTCACAATCAAGACGATTTTGGTGTCACTATCCATTGGTACACATTGTCACTATACACTCTGTGAGCGGAAAATTAATTATTAGACTGTTGTGATGCAGGCATGGAGTGAAGCAAACAAGGAATCCATGGTCAGATGGTCCAGACCACATAACTCAATGCAGGATTCAGCCAGGAACAAACTTCACATACAAGGTGATATTTGGTGAAGGTCAGGAAGGAACCCTTTGGTGGCATGCCCATAGTGACTGGACAAGGGCCACTGTTCATGGCGCCATTGTTATCTTGCCAACTCAAGGAACAACCTACCCATTTCCCAAGCCTGATGGTGAACATCTCCTGGTATTAGGTATATATTGTCAAACTTCCATAAATAAATATTCCATAAATTAATAATCTCATTTCAATAATACAATCTTGTTTACAATTTTAGGGCCCATTGACCTAAACCTTTTTTTTTTTTTTTAAAAAAAAAAAAAAAAAACTATTTTTCATTCTTTTAACTTAAACCATTTTTAAAAATAAGTTTTAGAAATTAAAAGGGTTCATATTTCCTTTTATTTTTAAAAACTGACAAAAACAACTCCCTACTTATTCTTTATAAATTGTTTTCTATTTCACTTTATTTTTGTAAATTATTTTTAGAGAACAAATGTCAAACAGTGTTAAAAATGTTTTAAAATAATTTTTTATTTTTAAAAATAGAAAACTGTTTTAAATTGCACGAGCAAACTGACTCCTAATTTGAAAAAAAAAATTGTATTGCACTACTACAAAAAATTAAATTAATAACGCTTTATTTTTTGACGCTAGTAAAAAAGTGTCATTATTTATCTCTAAAATTATTAATTATTGACGCTCGTACATCCTCGGCGCTTTACAAGGAGAAGCAATGGCGTTTTTAAATAATGGCACTTTGGTAAGCACCATCGTACCTTGAATTTGAAATAATGGCGCTTTTTAAGCGTCATTGTTGAACAACTTAATCTTGACACTCTTTAAAAGCGCCATCTTCAATTTATTAAATAAATGCCCTTATTTTCCTATTAAAAAAGACCAACAATACCACTGTCAGACCCCACATACCCCCACATTCACTGCCCGATACCCACACTCAAACTCCAATACCTCAATGGCTGACACTCTCCAAAACCCTAACTCTAAAATTTCAGCTTACTACCAGACCAGAGCTACTCATCATGACATCGTCGCTAACAACTGGCTTACCCAAGCTCAGGCTACCATCGATCGCCACCCCGACGTCAACGACTTCCAACCCTCCAGGATCAAAGATTGCAAAAGCCTTTTAACTTCATCTGAGTTCGATAGCTGGTAGAGCCGCCTAATTTGGCCGAGGCAATGGTGTTAATCCGCATTTTGGTGTTGCTGATTCGGTCCAGCTAGGCTCCCACAAAAATATTGGAAATAAGAAACGAGTAAGGAGGGTTGAAGAAGAGCAAACTGAAAAAAGAAACGGAAATAAGAAAGAGGGGAGACCTTGTTGGAGGCGAAATCGACAAGGAGCTCAGCATTAGCGTTGAGGGGCTTTGGATTGGAGGAGATGTGGTTCCAGAAGTCTCTGAGAGTGGAAGGAGTATGAGCAGCCTGAGAGTCAGCAGCAGCGGGGTCTACGGATCTGGCGAAACACCACTTTCTTCCTTTGATCGGGAAGACCACCAATCGAGCTTTCATTCTTGAAAACCTACCCTATGTTAATTCAATTTCCTTCCTCTTATTTTACATTGGAAGCAAATGGAAGCCCAGAGAATTCAAGTTAGAAAAATTAACTTTGAATCGCACAGAGAAAGTATTTGGGGAGGGGGATGAAATTGATTTGATGAAAACAAAATGCGAAAACGAGGTGAATCGCCGCGCATTTAAAGGTAAGACGGTTTTTTCTTTCTTTTTATTTTTTATTTTTTATTTTATTTTTTCGAGTTGTATAAAAATGGTAATAGCTGTCAGGTCACGAAGCCGATGGACTGTGAGTCAGTTCCCACGTGCCCTTCTTTTGGTGAATATTTTTTTTTTTTTCATTCATTAGGAAAATTCTATTCCACTCTACCGTACTTACCGAAATCAATCGAATCTCCAACATCCAACGACAGTATAAATGAGATCAATAAGAGCTCTTATGAAACTGAAATAAGAAAAACTGAAATGAGGGAATTGGAGATTAAGTTCACAAAGGCTTCCGACTCTCTCAAACTCTCTCAAAGTGAGTGTCTTCTACTGATGAAATGCAGGGGAATTTATTTATTGTGTTTGTAGTTGGGCGTAAATTTTGTGTTTTCAATTATTTTGTGTTTATAATTGAAAGAAACTCTTATTTCATATGAATACATGATAAGAGGGTTTGTCTAAATGTTTTGTACATTATAGAGGGTCTGTCTAGATGTTTTGATTCTGGATCTGCTAGTATTTGTTGTGAGTATGTGGACTAGAATCCGGGAAAGAGCCACCAGCACCGCTAGTATTATTGGAAATGAGTTTTCATAGTTGGCCTGCTGGTTTTGAAACTTAAAAACTAGATAATGTCTCTTTTGAAAATAGATGCTACAGAACACAACAGAGGTAATGAAAATTTTCCCATGTCATCTAGCACTTTTTATTTATTCTCTCATTTCTGTACTTTAGGTTTAGGTATCTTATTTCCTGTTACAATGCTTATACTCTGAGGATTGAAATCTGGTTGTGTTACCTAGGCTGGTGAGACTGTAGTGACTACACCTAGTGAGAAGATAATTACTATTCATGAATATCTTGTCTATCTTCTTTTTTGGAATACCTCAATCTCTCACCCAGTGAAAAGATAATCTTTAGAACATATTTTATATAAATTAATGAAAGAATAACTAAAACATCTTCTGCAAAAAAGAAAAAAAGAAAAGAAAAGAGAAGATATAAATTTAGTTAAATTATGAAGGAAAAAAAACCAATGACATAAAACCAAGTTACATAATGAATATATAGTGTTTGCACATTCTGTGCATTTTCTTTTATAGGAATAACTCAGTCTCATAACCAGTGATAAGATGACCTTTAGAAAATATTTTATGGAAATCAGCTAAGAGCTTCCTTCTCCTTTCTATGCAGAATAATAGGATTCATGGTTCAAAAGTGAATAATAGGATCACCATAAAAGGACAAAAAGTTTTATGAGAGGCACCTTTCCTATGGAGAGTTTCCTCAAATACTCTCTACTATCCCATGCAAAAGGTTCATAAATACCACCTCTACAAGCCTACAGTCAATAGATATTCAAAGAAATCAGGTCAAGGTACAGAATAAGAGTGGAATATAGAAAATTCAATTAACAAATGTGGTATTAATAAAGCCAAAGATAGTGATATATGTAATTGTCTATAAACACTTAAAACATGAATTATGGAAAGCTTATGATCAAAATTGAATACCAACTTATAAGAAAGAAATCATCGAAGTTATATGGTCATATCGTAAATTCAAAATGATAATATATTTGACTTATTTAAGGGCATTCAAAATCATTTTCATTCCAAGTACCATAATTTGTTAAATCTCTAGTTCTTCTAAATTTAGAATTCTTTTTTTATATATCAATGTTAGTTTAGGACCTTTAGGTACAACTTACAAGGTTAGTGAGTTTGGTCAACTTAATTATGAATATTTTTTTTTAGCAAACTTGGTTATGAATAACTTACAGTCAAGTGAGACACCTCAACCCATCAAATTTTCTAGAGTAGATTTTATTTTGATATTTTTCAAAAGTACCACCTAAAATATATGAACCAATTTAATTATTTATTTATTTATTTTATAATCTAGGAACCTTCGATGGCTAAGCCCTTAGGACTCTCCATGGGGATCCAAACCTCGAGGAGTTGATCATGCCTACAACAACCAAAACTGATGTTAATTGATTTATACTTTAAAAAATATATATTTAAGCTAAATAATATATTAAATAGTTAAAACATTTTTTAAATGATTAATAATTTCTCAAAACTACTTGAATTAGAATTTGATGGTTAGCAAGAATTCCCGAGGACTTGGCTCGTTTATAATTAGGTTAGATTCATTTCTCTCAAAAATCACACATTTTAGAACCAAATGACTCTAGTTTTCAGGAAGTGGCAGGTTCAAGTTAGATACTAGCATATCTTTATTAATAATTTCAGCTTTTTGACATCTCTTAAGCTTATTATTCAAGTTGGGACAAAGTATTAAGCTATTACACCAATCCAACCAATAACTGAACCTGAAATTGTTATGAACCATAATAGCATGAGGAATCAATCAAGTGGACCAGCCACAATGTACCATAGAAGAAATGTTTAACATGAGACTCATTGCTCTATATATATATATATATTGTTAGAAGTTTTGTTATTTTCATAAATAGATTTTGAGTCTTAATATATTGGTATATAAGGTTGAATAAGTTTATTTAAGATGTTTCATTCTAGAAAACTGAATGACCATACCAACATTATTCATCTCATATTATGAATACATTTTGATAATGGTTATCTTACATGAAACCATAGAGCTTCTTGGAATAGGCCCTAGACCAAACACTTTTACTTATGTGGAGTTGAGAACTGCAACAAAAGACTTCAGTCCTACATTGAAGTAGGAGGATTGAATAATTTCAATATTTAGATTTGGTAGAGATATAACGCAAAAATTTAGTTACTAAACTGTGTTACTCTGTAGGGCAACTTTTAGTAGCATCTCACCGCCATGGAAAGAGTCAGTTTGTTACAGAGATTGCTACCATATCTACAGTGCAATATCATAACCTAGTGAAGTTGTATGGATGCTGCATTGAAGAAGACAGATGGATTCTGGTTTATGAATATCTCAAAAATAAGAGCCTTGATCAAACTCTTTTTGGTGGGAATGCTTAAAATATTTTGCATCTTGCACTTCATGTTTTTTTTTTTTAATTATTAATTTTTTTTTATTTACCACACCTATATTGTGTTTTGATAAAGAATTCAAACTATATTTCCATTAAAATTAACAAATTGATGTTTCTCTCTATTTCTTAATTTGGGGGTTGCTACAATTATTTGGCATGTTTTAATGATGTAGGAGATGAATGGGCCTTAAATATTCAAAATTCTAACTTAAACTGTACCAACAGTCATTTTGGCTTGGGAATTTGACAATGTCAATGATTGATTTTCCATGTTTTCTTTCTAACTATCTAGAATTTTTATTTTAGTTGAATGTTAATAGAAATATTAGACACCATCACATCTTATCTTTCTTCTTCATGTTTTCATTTATTAATTATAATTTATAATTTTTCTTTTTTAATATATTTATCTATCTATTTATAGATCACTCTTCTCTTCCCAACTTCGAAGAGAGAGAGAGAGAGAAATAGTGAAGGATAGCAAGGGATAGAATGTTCTACTCCACCATCTAAGTATATGATGAAAAGTGAGTACAATTAAACTCTCATTACTATTTTTATTATTTTTGAAATTTCTATGGCTATTCTCTTGTGATTGATCTAGTTCCACTACTCCTAGTTTACCATTCCTCAAGGCTGAATCACAAAGGCTAAATCACATTTTTTTTTAATTTCTCCTTAAATCTAGCATAAATGTATTAAAATTGCATAATTGTTCTATCATTTATTTCAAAAAAACATTCAACTACTTCTTGAACTTTTAGGTTGAATATATATTTGGTTAATATTTAGTTTTGTGATTGGGTTAATTATTTTCATTCTGCAAGTTGTATTTTCCTTATTGATTATTATATTACATGGTGTAGTTGGCTTATTAAAATTTAAATGAGTCTAAATCTCCTAAGCTGTTATAACATCATAATAGCAGTTGTTAGCAAATTATTGAAGCTCCTACTTGTAGTACATATGTTCAGGTTCTCGAGTCGATTGATAAGAGTTACTTGGTCAGCCCTCAACATTAGCAGAACTTGCAAAAAATTTCTTCCTAGTTTCATAATGCTTTAAGATTAAGCCCTCTTGAACATAATAGTGAGAAGGTTTGTCATTATCAATTATTTTGTTTATTTTGGGACATGCTAAAATCTATTTGTTTAATTGGTTGATACTGTGAGTTGAACCTATGAATTTTTTAAATTAGATATAAAATGTAATAGAAACTAAATTGTACAGATACTAAGGTTGGTGTGGGATCCTCAGTGGACAAAGCTTTTGCTCCTCCATTACTATCCCTTGTTCTTGTTTTGTTTTAAGTATTAAATATTAATCAAATTATTGCCAAAAGTTACTCTAGATGTCTTATTGACCGCAACTAATACTAGTGGGGAAATACAAAAGTTTGACTATTCTATATATGGGTTCATAAATTTGTGTTCTCAACATATTTGGATTTTTCTATCTTTTCTAAAATATTTGTTTATAATATTAATAAACAAGAGATCCAAATTTCAATATTTGTCAATAATCTATCTTCATATTGTTCAATGCAATGAGTTGCACTAATTAGACAAAGTGGTCTTCTATTACGGATGTAGGAAAAAAAGAAAAAAACAAGGCTATCATTCTATATGAGAACAAGGAGTAAGAGGTAATGATTGTTACAACTAGGAGTAAGGGGTTAAGTGCTAATAAGATAGAATTCTATTTGTACAATAACTTTATAATTTAATTATTTACTTTTATAATTACATAAGATTTTTATGATACCTTAAATAAAGCAATGTCATGTTTCTTGGTTTTGTTAAAATAAAATATAAAAATTAGTCTATACTTCCTATCTTAGGATTTTTATCATACCTCATCTAGTAAAAAAATCATGTTTTTTTATAATCAAAGGAACTAGTAAAAAATAAAAACTAGTCAAATAAATAAAAATTAAAAATAAATTTTAATAATAACATAGTGATAATGTGATGGTTTTCATCATGTTTGGACCTTGGTATTTATTTTATTGTGCATTATAGGACTTATTCTTGTATTCAATAATGCTTTAAGAGTTCACCATTAAATGTCCATATAGAGCAACCCTAACTCATATATAAACTTTATAATAAGCGTTTGATGCATATTTATTCACTTAGAGTCTATGAGTTTATTAAAGATTTAATTTAACTATTAACTTATACTAAAAATACAATATTTTATCCCATAAAAATAGAATTTATTTCTTCTATGTTGTTGAATAAAAAATTAATCAAACTTTTTAAAAAAATTTAAGTACATTTTTTTCCTTATTTTGGGGAAATCATAATATGTTAGTTGAAATTGTAGTTTAGGGCCTTTTGTTGATAGAGTATGAATTTATTTATTTAGTTTCGACTCATTGGCATCCTTAATGAAATGTTTTGTATGTTTAGTTTTACTTTGATGAATTCTTTTATGAGGTCTTTTTTGAAGTAATGCTCTAAAGGTGCAACATAGAGATGACAATGGAGAGCTTTTTATCTATATTAGAATAATCTATTATATCTTATTTCGAAAACACTTCTTAATATAATTTTTTTTTCGTATAATAAATTGAAAGGAGCACAATCCATGTACATAAGAGGCTAAGGGGATTCATGTTAGCAGACTAGATAGCCTAAATTAATTTTGTGAAGGTTATAATTTCATTTATGCTTATTATTTATTGTATGTATATATAATTTAGATGTTTTCTACTCTTCCTTATTTTTATTTACAGGTTGCAAAGGAAACTTGTTTGCTAAAAGAAGGGAAATCATTGTGTTAAAAAAGACGAAGTCAAAAACCATGAAGATTATATCAATGAACTCATTAGGAGGTTGAACTATGCTTTTAAAGATTATGGTTTATTTTAGTAGTCTTGGTACCAACGTTTATTCTTATGTTCAAAGTAGAAATTCTTATTGAAATATTTTGATATAATTAACAAGTTTATGTGTAATTAATATATATAGGTGGTTACATTAATTGTTTAAACTAGGTTCATGTATATCAATATTTGTATATATTTTAATTAATAAAATTCAATTTTATTTTATTAGTTGTAATTGTTTTTTTAATTTAATTATATAAGAAATCAATTATTTTAATAACGAAATCAAAAAATTTATTTCAATAGAAATTGTTCAAAGATGATGCTTTCATAAGTGTCATTGTTAACATAAAACAAAGAAGACATTTTTAAAAGTATCATTAATAAGATTAAATCAAAGATGGCGTTCGCATAAGTGTCAAGAGTGGTAATTTTATAAAATTTATTTCAATAAAAAATGTTGAAAGATGACTTTCACAAGTGTCATTGTTGACATTATTCAATGACGCTTTTTGAAAGTGTCATTGTTAATTGTAATATTTAATGACAGGGGCGGAGATGACGCTTCGGGGAAGCGTCATCTTTCACCTTTCTTGACGCTTAAAAAACGTCATTATTTCACTTTTTTCTTGTAGTGTTGTGGCTTTTTTTTTAATTAATTATTTATTAATTATATTAATTCTTTTTGTCATTTATCAATTTTTTTTTTTGTTAATGATCACTTTGTTAGTTTATGATAAATTTCTTTCTCATCCAAATTAAACAAAATTGGGATAGTTTGGCCTAAAACTTTTAAAAGTGAATTTGATTTTACGTTATATGAAAATTAGGTTTAAGAAATCTAGAAACGGACTAAAAGTTTAAAAAAAAAATTGTTTTTTCGAAGATAAAGGTAAAATGTTTTAAAATATTTTTTTAATAAAATAAAAGAGTTAATTTTACTCACATGCCCTCCCTCTAGACTTGGAGTAAATACTCTAAACCATTGTTAGTTTCAAATTTCATAGATTTGGAAAATTTGAAACAAACAGTGATACAATGTGTTTACGCCAAACACTTGGATGTGAATGAAATCAACACCAAAATGAAACACAAGGAAATATATTATTAAGAGAAAAGTGGGTTTTGATTCACTAATATAAAAATATATAGAAAAAAGAACTTCACATTTTTTTTACAATCAATATTATCTTCATCTATTTAAAAATAATTTGAAACATATGCATTTTTTAACGAATCATATAATTATTCCCTAAAATACCCCTTTTACTCGTCATGTTATCAACATCAATTCACAACTAGACTACTCCATATAAATGTTTCTATTCTTTTTAAATTTATTGTTATTATTTTATTATTTGAATTTTTTTTTTTCAATGTTGATGACATAACAAGTAAAAAGGCATTTTAGGGAATAATTAGATAACACATTAAAAAGTACATGTATTTCATATTATATTTAAATAGATAAAGATAATACTAATTTAAAAAATTTGAGATTCATTTTTTTATATATTTTTATATTAGTGAATAAAAAATTATTAAAACAAGTTCAAAAACAAACTAAGGGTCTAGCGTGTTTTATTTTTATTGTACTTGCAACATCTTGGTTTGCAGGATACTTGAATGAGAAACATAAAGAGTACCTATCAAATCAAACTGGAACTACTCTCAATGACATTGTTTTCGCCATCAATGGCAAACCTAGAGATCTTGTTGCATGTGGTGGTGGTATGTAAACATATATGTTACCAAGGCAAGAGATATTTAGAGTTTGTTTGATAATAATTTTAGGAGACATTTATAACTTTTTCTGTACTTAATATTTTTTTTATAGAAAGAATTGTTTTCAAGAGTTAGAAAGACTCGAAACTGTTTGCTCAAATCACTATCAAACAAACTCTTAATTATGTCTTATATATATTACCATAATTCATGGGTTGCATGCAGAAACGACACACTGTTGGCTAGTGGACTATGGCAAGACCTATCTTCTTCACATAGTGAATGCAGTAATTAATTTAGAACTCTTCTTTGCCATATCTGAGCGTAACCTCACTATCGTTGGCATGGACATAACCTACACTAAGCACATACAAGGCCTCACATATGCAATTGTGTAAACCAAAAGAAAGGAAATGATCAAAACTAGACAATCAAAACTAGAGGTAAGGGGATAGATGTGTGACCCACATAGACATGTGATAGACAATCAAACAAAGCACAGGTATAGCATCCATATCTACACACAAGCTAAGCAAAAATATGATAAGCAAGATGAACAACAACAAGGATAGCATACAACAATGTGAACATACATGTTAAAGTGAGCAAGAGAATCATGGCAAGAGAATTAATCGATATAATCAACATATGAATATTTCAAATGATCATAACAATCAATTGTAGACAATAATCATATCAAAAGCTCTCAAAGTGCTATGAACACTCGAGCATAAAAAGCACAAAGAGGAGGTATCCATCAATCAACTAATCAGATGCCATATTAACCTTAACTTAAGTTTGAGCTTGACCTTTCTAATTATCCTCAATGGTGTCGCCATTTTGTGGGCTTACATTTTTCTCTTGCAATCCCACTCAATGGTGAGATTTGCTTTTTATTTGTGAAAATTTGATTTTTAGAAAGATTTTGAGTCGCCACTTATTTTTATTTTATTTTTTAAGGAGAAAACAAAATAAAAAAGAAAAACCCTAAGTGGGACTCCTAAAAGGAAAAACGAGTTTGTGAAAACCAAGTCGGATCCAAGGGTTAGGTTTCCTATTGGGAAGGTACGGTGGCAAACCTTTATCCCAAAAAGCCAGGTCTCTACTAATGAGGCTAAGGCAGTTATGATAATTAATTAGGAAATCAATGAATATCGAGGAATAGTTAAGATATACTATGGCTAAAGCATGTATCAAAAGATTATGAAATGAATAAAGGAGGAAATGAGTGTACCTGAGCAACAAGTTGAAATGTGCTTCCATGGAAAACAAAGCTAGTGAATAGTACAAGTATAGAATATCTCATGCCAATCATGAAGCAAGACAATCAATTAATATTAATCAAGCAAAGCAATTAGAGTCTATAGTGTCATGGATGTTGGGCTCTCACAAAGGTCCAATTATTTATTTATTTATTTATTTTTATGAATTAATTCTTTAAATTTCATTATTTTTGGAATCATAAAACTTATTCATGCTTATTCAAAATTGAGAAAATCAAGAAAAACTATGAAAGTGCCAGAGGAACTATGGCAGCAATGTTTATTAAAATCAGGATTTTAGTGCCTAAAATAGTCTAAAGATGAACTTTTAAAACTGGGTTTATTTTAGCTTAAAACAATTTTGAAAATTCAATTTAAAAGCCTGTAAATTCTCATCAAGATAGGAAAAGTACACCAAGAGGAAGGAAAGATCACTCAGACTTAAGAATGGTGCACCAAAGGTGACAATGATGGAGTGGGGCTCATGGGTAGGCAGGCATGTGCATTTCTAGATCAGAATCCTTGTGCTGCTGCTCATTCTCCAAGAGTCTGGAAGTCCCTTCACCCATATTCCCATGCAGCAAATGAGTGCTTCAATTGTCTAATTTTGCAGCTCTCACCCTTGTCTTTACTCCAATTCAAGATTGTCCTCCTGCATCCCAATCTCTGTCTATGCTGACTCAAGCTGAGCTTGCAGAATCCCAGTAGCAGAATCATTCCTTTTGAGCTCACAAAATTCACTTGGTAATCTCTTCTTCCGAGAAGTCAAGTTTTTTATTTTTATTTTTATTTTATCGTACTCAGTGGTCTTTTTAAGCAATTCCTCATTGCTAGCATCAGTTCCCACTTTTGGGATACAATCTGCGTTTGCGTCCTCAGTCACCAGGAGCTTCTTCTCTATGCTTGGAAGCGTATCATTTTTATGGCACCAGTAGTTTCTCCACTCGCAACCACAGGGTTGTCTATGCAATCTTCATTGATGCTTGTAGTAGACGGGAGATCTTTGAACAAATTTTTGTTGGGTCATTGGTGGTGGAGGAAACTCAAATGAGGCTTCAAGAAACATATCTTCATTCGAGGTTTGTCACAATGCTGAAGTCTTTGCAAGTGGGGTCCAGTAGCAGTTTCGTTATGGTCATCAAACTCAGAGAGAAGATCAAAAGCATGTAGCTTACAGTCTAGATTTTTGAGTGACAACAGCAAGCTTTAGCTTTCTGGTGCAGTTCCTTTGCATAATATCAATGTTTTAAAAACCGGACCAGTCATTGAACCGAAAAGTTACCGGTTCACGGTTCACTGATCGGGCCGGCGATCGAACCACTATCGAACCGGTGACGTCATAAATATATATTTTATTATTTTATATATTATAAAAAATTAATAAATTAATAAATTCTATGTAAATTCATTTGAAAATGGAAATAGATTCAAAGCAAGTTTAGAGGTAAGAATTTGAAACAATTTTATTTTTCTCTTCACACAAACTCTCTTAAGAATTTGAAAAGAAATGGGTTTTTAACATAGAGCAGTGATAAAGGTTGCAGTTATGAAAATATCCAAATCTAAATTGCCATAAAAAACATCCTAATTGGTAAGAGCATCATCAGAAGTCAATCCTCATTCACAAAGGAGGATCAAGGGTGTTATTGCACCTTTTAGACCCATTTTTTTACAGACTTCCCCCATTTTTACTTCAAATTCAATGGACATTTTTACTCACATGAATCCACCTCTAATCCGTTTTTTTTGAGTAAAAACACCTTTCGAAAGGGTAGATCATGTCTTTCAAAAGTAGCAAAAAAAAAAAAAAAATTAACTCCATTTTTCTATTCCTTTAATAGAATTCATGCCCAAGTTAAGGCATCCAACCAAGTGCAGTTCAAAAATAAAATAGAATGAAATAAAAGAACCCACAATCGACTAAGATAGATTAAAACTAGGATGTCAGAAGCTTCAATGCTAGGGCGGGCTACCAGTCGGGAGAGGGGGGGAGCTTTTCAACGCTGGTGGGACCTGTATGGGAGTCGCGAGCTGCCGGCGAGACCTGTGTGGGTGTCGCAGCCTGCCGGCAAGACCTGTACAGTTGTCGTAGGCTGCCAACGAGATCTGTCTTGGTGTTGTGGCTGCGACGTGTCGACGGCGGCTAGAGGCTGAAGGGTTGGACTTTGGAGTTGGAGGTTGCAGGTTTTCAGAATGTAATTTGGTTATATAAGACTCCAAAATGACGTCATTTTGATACTGTTTTAAAAAAAAAATTAAAATCATTTGAACCGGCCAGTTCCCTCAGAACCGATTGGTTTGTCCTGTTCAAGCGATCCAACCCTGGTTCGATTTCTATTCGGTCCATGACCGAACCGAACCGGAACGGTGACCGGCCGGCAGTCCAACCGGTCAGACCGGCCGATCCGGTCCGGTTTTTAAAACCATGCATAATATTCATCCGAACTAGCAGATTTGGAAGATTCCTCTGACTCCCTTGTAAAAAAGTATCCTTCGTGGTTACTTTACCGGTGCCCTTACGCTTCTCATCATCAATAGCAAGGATTTTAGCGTCACTAGCATGGACCATTGGTATATTTGTGGCATCTTTGGATCACTTTGTAGACTCATTTCTCCTATGATTGCCATACCCAATACATTAGAAAATGAGAACTCAATAGTGTCATCCATGTTAATTCTATATTTGATTTTGACAATGAGAATTTAGATTCTTCAAGGTTTTCAGAGTTGTAACTCTCTTCACCAGCAGCTTATTGCTAAAAAATGTTGAGCTTTTTCGGAATTGAAGAAGACTTGTGGCTAATTGAGCTATGTCCCAATTCTAAACAAACTAGAGTTGTTCCGAGTGATTTTAGGGGTACACACCAGAGTTCATTATAGTCATTTTTTGGAAATTGTGCAGAATTAATTCTCAGTCGTGGGCTTTCTATATTGGGAACTTACTGCTAGTTCCTACTGTATGTTAGTAGGCTTGCTCCTCTTTGAAGAGGTAGGTTAATCTCCCAAGATTTGGATACATTTAGCATGAGATGCGACTTCTTTCTCTCATGAACTTCAATCAAAAGCTTGCACTACGAAATGGAAATTGCCACCATATCTTTTTTCCCCATATAACGACCTGAATTCCTTTGAAGAAGGATATAACATCAAACTGGGAAAGCTTATTTTCTGTGCTTCCACAATATATCTCAACCATTGAGTTCTGATTTCCTGTCCATGAGGAATTGACTTCTTCAGTGAGCTTTGTGTTCATCTTTTGCCATTTGTTCATCGCTTCCATCCCCTGTAATCTAACCTTCTCTCTTCATATTTAAATGTGATTGAGAATACCACTTGCTGGAACAGAACGTGCAAGCTCTGAATTTACATGGGACAAAGCCAAAGCTTCTAGAATTTGAAGTTCTTTTTTTTTTGAGGTACAGAACATGCCTAGGATCTACTTCTGAGGAGGAATATTTTCATGACCTGCACAGGATTGTGCTCCATTGCTTATAGAAGCATCATCAATTCTCACCCTCTTGTAGAAAAGCGCATAAGCAGTAGCAGATTTGGTATCCCCCTCATTTAATTGATACGTGACTATCATGAAAGTTGTACCACTTGTCCTCATTTGGAAGCTTTATATGTACAGTGCAGTATCCACTTTCCATGCCACCAGGAATAGCATTTGGTGTTGCCCATGCTGCTATCACCATACTGAAATGTGTAAATTCGCTGATTGCCCTTCTGCGGATATGGGTAATTACCAATCTATCGACCTGCTACCCAAGGCGTATATATGGGACAAAGGCTCCACAACTTTGATTCTTGAGTAGGTGTAGAACAACAAAGTGAATCTTTAACAAAATAGGAGATGGGGCTTGTACAGTATGATGTTTTGAAGAAAAGCTCACTGGAGGTTTAAGTGGGAAGTCATTTTAGAGAAAGGGGACAGAGATCGCCTTTTTGAGTATTCAGGCAAGTATCCCCATAAAGGCTGGTGTTGCAAAGTAGAAATCGAAATGATTGGATTGGTTTGTGGGATCGATCTTTTCATTGTTCCACCTAAAATTGCAGAAAATCAAATGATTAGATGAAGGCTTGGTTAATTAGGTTTTGTTATGAAGAAACTGAGTGCACTCTCACACTGATGCAACTGACTCGCTAGGCTTTCAGAGAAAATAGAAGAGATCTTGGACCCTAAATCACCAAGGGCATTGGCGCCAAATTGGGTGGGCTTCCAGTTTCAGTTTCTAAGTCAGCTCCATAAGAGAAGAATGAAGATGGGAGAAAACAGTTTTGTAGATGTGAGTCTTGATTGGTTGGCTCATTTTGTCCCAAAACTTGGTTGAATATCAGCAAGGTATTTGAATATCGCCTTCACATAATCTCTAGTTTCATTGAGTGAAATAGAAAGTGTACGTGTGATCTCCAAATCATCTCCTGGCAATTTTATGACGAATTCAACACTCTCTTCAAAATATGTGACTACTGAACCAGTATCTCCAATTGCTTGACAACAGTCTTCCAAGCATACTTAAAACTACTCCTAGTCGTTCTTCATTCGGCAGCCCCAGTTGGTTACTTGATACAGGTTTCAGTAGATAATCACAAGCCTCATGGATAATTCCTATCATCACAAGCTTCATGTCGTCATTTGTTGATAACATTATTATAGTTGCTGCTAATAATAGTTTTTGTCCCATTAAAGCTGTTTGGATTCTGTCACGACCTAAATTCTAGACAACCCAGAACTTGACCCATGATCTCAGGTCAAAGGTTTGATCCTAAGGATTTCACTTATCCAAGTTGATAGTCAATCCTGATAGCTTGATTTTTTATTTTTTATTTTTGTTTCTCAATAAAACAACATCTAATCCCAAATCAATTTATTAAACTAAGATTTACCATATCATTTCTCTTTTCTTTTCATTGTTGCCTTCTTCGGGGTCTTTTCATTCTCATTTTTATTCACACAACCATTTCTTCAATTTTTCTTTTTCTTCATACAACCATGATGCTTATGAAGTGCAATCAAATCATATTTTAACATCCACAATTTTTCAAGACATAATTCTATTTACTCCCATTATGTTTCATGATTTCCAACATTCCACACAATGATTTCTTCTTCACTTTAATCACCACAAACATCAAAGAAAATTCACCAATAGTTTGTATATCATCAAAACATAGTTTAAACCTTAACCACATAAATTTTATTTATTCCCAACATGCTTAATAATTTCTAACCACCAATTTTTTCTTTAACAATATCATCCCAGTTATTAAAGAAAATTCTCAATAATCCAAATATCAACAAAACATAATTTGTACTCTAATTTTATTTATTCCCAACAATCTCAATAATTTTTTTAACACCCAATACAATTATTTTTCCACATTTAAATTACCAAAAACATTCAAGAAAATTTCTAATAATTCAAATATCAACAAAGCCACAATTTATCCCATAATTTTACTTATCTCTAACAATCTCAATAATTCCTAACACTCAATACAACTATTTCTCTATATTTAAATCATCCCAAACATTACCAAAATTCCAAAACAATTCATAAATAACAAAATAAAATTATCAATAACCATAATCACACTTCAAATAATACAAATAACACTTATTATCTCCCAAAAACATAATATATAATTTTTTTTCCAAAGAAAAATATTAAATCAAAGTTTTAGGGTTATACCACCTTACCTCATATATGAAAATCTAACCATTGAAACAAAAATTGGACTCTGTAAGAATTTTCCTTATGTTGAATAGAGTATCCTCCTAAAATCTCACGCAAAATGGAGGTTATTTGGTGGGTCAATCAGTTGACTGAAGGCGAGCGACACCTTCCTCTCCACAATGTCCATGTTTTGTTCTCCCTCATTTCTTTCTTCATTTTCATTTTCTTTTTAACTTTCCCAATTCAGCCATCCTTTTTTCAATAAATTAAAATCATTATTCTTTAATTCACATTACACAATTATAAATTATACTCAACTTATGATTTTCTACCTTATGAAAAATACCACCGTTGTCTTAATTAAATTTACTACAAACCCGCTCTTCAAAAAAATATAATTTGATTGTAATTGCCTAAAATATTTTTACTATGAAATTCATTTAGGACATAAGTTACTTAACAATTAAAGAAAAATTCAATATCATAAAATGTTTGAAACATAAAATAATTTTTTCAGCATCCAAGAAGTTGAAATTCATAATAACCTTTAACTAGTTAATTTTACCAATATTTATTTACCAACAAAAATTTAAGCAAAATTCTAAAATTTAATTCCATCAATTATTTAGTCATTCAATTTATAATACTCAAATTCTCAACCCTTAGTATAGCTTTTATTTAATTTACTTTATTTGTCAAATTCCTCAATTGCATCAAACATTCAAAATTAATTAATTTACCTTTTTGTATATCTTTCTAAATTCACATATCATAATTTACTCTTAATTTAATTTCAATTCAATTTTGTTGATGTTTTGTATTTCTACAAGGTTTAATTCCAATTATAAAAATTAAATTGATTCGTTATGAAATTAAATTCAATTTCTTTTTAATTATCAATTATAACAATTTAATATAATATAAATTTTTATCAAGTTTTTCTCACTATGATTCTCTGATAATTATCCAATAATAATTTAATTGATGCTCATAATATACTTAATATTCAAGTTTTCAAAATATAATCTCAATTATTTGATGGTTAAATTTTTCTCCAAATTTAAATTTAATTTATGAAATTTCTACTCTTTGCATCTGACGTGACAAGATTTTCAAACTATTGAATTTTGACTAACTTTTCCAAAATCTCTCCCAATTAAATATTAACACATGGGTTTTCACCATTCTTTTTGACCATTTGACTAACAATTTTATGAAATATTTTCTAATCCCTGAACTGACTTGTCATTAAAAACCTGGGTGTTACAAATTCACACCCTGGAAATCCCTTATTACGGGAAGCCCCTAGTTGATGAGCCAAGTGTGCTATGCCTTTTAGAAGGCCCAGCTTCAGAAGAATCTGTTTCCTTGGAATGTGATTTCAAGAAACTATGATGCTGGAATCGACAGACAAAAGAATAACCAATAGTTGGAGGCTATGATATTGCCCTTAGAGATACTAGAACAAAAGCATAACTAATCCTACTCATGTCTATCTCTATAATTGAAGCCAGAAGAACACTAACAGTAGCAAAACCAAAAATCAAACCAGAGGTACCCTCTGCAATGACTTGACTTACAAATAATCGGCTACCCATCACCCTAAAAATCTTTTCTGAAGGAAATGAACCAAAGGTATCGTTGAATGACACGTGCATAGGTAGTAAGCTTCATGAATTACTAAGCTTCAGGAGCTTTATCTTCAGGGATTGCATTTATGTTCCACAAACAAATTTGAGCATCACCAAGACCAACAGTTGGAAGATTAACAGATCAATTATAGGCCTGAACCCTGCCTTAGGGTCCCTAGAAAAGCTCCATCCCTCACATAAGATGCCAAACCAGGCTTAAGCTGCTCAAAATGCTCCTTGGGAACTCCTTGGAGGCTAGGACTTTGTAACCACAACTTTCACTCCCTAGGCTTGCACTCTCAGGTGGAGAAACACAAACCAAAAAATTCCACCTCTAGGTACACAAAAGCAGAAAAGTATGAGAAGAAAATTGATAAAAATATAGCAAAAATAGGTGAATCGAAAGTTTATTAAGTGAAGCCTCATTCCATGAGTGTTTGATAAAATGGAATGACAAAAAAGATTAGAATGGGAGAGAAAGAGAAATGGACAGACTAATGCTTTTGTTCTTATTTCTTAGAAGAAAAATTACATTACACTTCTATAGATTATATATGTGTTTAAGTAGTTGTTGATGCCTATAACTAACTTGAGGGATTGGTTTTAACAGAAGTGATAAGTTGAAACTAACTGAAACTGGAAACTAACTCAACTAAGTTCAGTAACAGCCTCCCTCAAACTTAGGGTGGACTTTGGTTGACATTGAGTTTGGAACACAAGGTGAGGAATCTAGAGCTGGAACTGCCTTGGTGAAGACATTTGCTAGCTTATTAGAGAAAGGAACATGATGGATGTGGATTTTTTTTGAAGAACTTTTTCTCAAACAAAATAAAGATCAATTTTGATATGCTTAGTTCGAGCATGAAAAACGGGATTAGCTAAGAGGTACACTGTGCTAAGGTTGTCACATCCGATGACCGAAGTTATGGAGGAAGATATGTTTAATTCTTTGAGAAGAGATTGTAACCAAGAAATTTCAGCAACTAAGGCAGCTACACTTCGATATTTTGCCTCGGTGGAAAATTTAGAGATTGTATGTTGCTTTTAAGAGTGCTAGGAAACCAAGTTTGGACCAAGAAAGAGACAATATCTTGATGTGGAGTGGCAATCATTAACATATGAAGCCTAATCAGCCTCACAAAACATGATGGATGTGGATTTGTTTCTGAAGAACTTTTTGTTGAACAAAATAAAGATCAATTTCGATATGCTTTGTCCAAACATGAAGAACAGGATTAGTTGAGAGGTACACTGTGCTGAGGTTGTCACACTTGATGACCAGAGTAATGGAAGAAGATATGTTTAATTCTTTGAGAAGAAACTACAGCCAAGAAATTTCAACAACTAAGGTAGCTACACACTCATATTCTGCCTTGATGGAAGATTTAGGGATTGTATATTGCTTTCGGGAATGCTAGAAAACCAAGTTTGGACCAAGAAAAAGGTAGTATCCTGATGTACATTGACAATCATCAACATCTGAAGCCTAATCAGCATCACAGAACCTTATTAAGTTGAGGTGTGAGCTGGAGCAGCTGGAACAACACTAGAGATTGAGTCTATGGTGAAAAGTACCAACTAGGTAGCGTAGGATTCTTTTGACAGCCTTCCAATGAGTAGTAAGGGGAGCTTGCATGAATTGGCAAACTCGGTTCACAGTATAGATGATATCTGGACATGTGATGGTGGTATATTGGAGGGCACCAACAGTACTTCTATAGAGTTGAGTATTGTTGAATGGAGCACTTCCAAAGTTGGATAGGGATTGGTTAGATACCATAGGTGTAACGCCCAAGTATTTTTTAAGGGTAATATAAGAAATTCATAATAATTATATTAAATTAATTAATTAATTAATTTAATAAAATGGAAGAGGGGTGAAAAAGTAATTTTACGAATTACCCTAGGTATAAATAGGAAATTCTCTTCTTCCTATTCGTTTCTGAATCGTATTCCTGTTCGCAGAGAGTTTCCAGAGAACGTGAAATTGAGGTCAGATTTCAAGGTTTGAAGAACAAACCTCTATAGGTAAGATTCTAACCCCTAGATTATTATTTTAGATTCATTAGTTAATTTCAAGCATTAGATATATTTTTTTTGGAAAACCCCAAATCTAGATTAGGGTTAGATTTTTTTTTTTTTTTTAATTCGTTTGAATGTCAAATAGTAAAAAAATTAAGATTTTGATTTTATTGTTGGAATTTGGGAGACCTTAAGTTTTATTAGATGAGAAGAAACAAAAAAAAAAAAAAAAAAAACAAAATTTCTTGGAAGGTTTCGATTTTAGGCTAGGGTTAATTTTATAAAAAAAAAAAAAGTAAATAAATATATTTTTATATGTGGTTGAAGAGATTAGAAAATGTTAAAAAAAAAAAAAAAAAAAAAAAAAAGGAGAACGCGTGTGCACAACACTGGAAGGAAGAAGGAAGGAAAAAAAAAAAAAAAAAAAAAAAAAAAGAGAAGGGGCATGTGCGGAAGCCTTTTATATATATATAAAAAGAATCATGATGATGGCAATGGAAAAAAAAAAAAAAAAAACTTGCTTTTTGGTTTGGTGTACCCGAGACAACTAGGTAATGGTTGAGTGGCTTTTGAATTGGTTAATTAAATAATAATAATAATAATAATAATATTTAGTTTTAGATTAATAAAAAAGATAATAGTAATAATGGTTTGTAATAAATAGAATGAGAGATTTAGTAAAATATATATATATATATAGAATTTTATAATGAAATAAAATTGTAATTTAATTAAATTAGTAATGTGTTATTAGAAACAAATTGGGAATTTATTAATTATAATTAAATAAGGAATAGAGTAATTAAATTATTACTTTATTAATCAGAAATATTAATCTTAACATTTAGAAATTTTAGGATTATCAGATTTATATTTTGAGGTAAATAGTAATAGTTGTCTTCTTATTGTGTTGGGTGAGGAGTAGACTTTTCAGGGTTATTTTTCCTTCAAGGTCTTTGCATATTTTGAGGTAAGGGAAGTTAATGCAATATTTATAAAATTAACTTACCTTATATGTTATTTTGAATTGTGGAAAAGAAAATAATATTTTGTTACCATGCATGGATCAAACTGTTTTGCACTAAATATTATGTTGGAATATTTTGTTTTATTTATGACACAAAATATGGAGATATTATGTTGTGTAAATTTGAATACTTGAACAAAAACATCACTCTGGTTTATTTGGCCCTTGTCAACGGGATATAATAGTTGACTATTCGGCCCTGTCAACGGGATATAATAGTTGACCTTTACATTTCATGGTGGGAATGTAATTGATTTGGACCCCAGCCTCTAGGGGTTTGGTTAGAGGTTACTAGTACTAGTAGTGTTTGGTTCCTTCCACCAAGAACAATTTGAGGCTAGCCACCCATTTGAAAAGTCCCACCTAATTGGGCATTTGATATTTGATAACCAGAGTAATGAAAATTGAATGGATTTGATTGAATCTTATGTGAAAGTGTTTGAATTTGATATGAAAATGGTTGGTTGAATTTGAATATATTAGTATTTTTGAAACTCTGATATTTGATGAGAAAAAAAATGATATCTCCTATTTGAAATGAAAATATTTGATCCATGAATTGCATTAATATTCCTTATTGGGCTGTGAGCTCATTCCCAATTGTTGAAAATTTTTCAGGTACTCTTAGTTCGGGTGAGGAGTGATGGCTAGGCTGAGGAATGGTCATCATTAGGATTTGACTTAGGATTTTATGTTGGATTTTGTTTAACTGTTAGTTATGTTCATTTGGATCCTTTGGTATTTGGAAGTTATTTGAATATTGATCCTTCAAATTTTATGTTAGATCAAAGTTGAGTTTTGGAGATTTTGAAATTTGTTCTAGTACTTGAATTGTTTAAGTTTGCAAATATTTGGACAATGGATTTTGGATAGTGGATGTTTTAGTTTTGAAATTAAATTTTGAGGATTTTAGATTTTGTTCCGCTACTCTGAACAGGTATTTGGTAGTTGGTAACTTCCAATTACAAGATAATTGTTTGGGTCAGGTTACACTGTAAGCCTTAGGGTTTAAAGTGTGAAATGACCGTCATGCCCTTGGAGTGGGTCTTGGGGCGTGACAGAGTGGTATCAGAGCACTAGGTTTTGATCTTGATGGGAATTTGAATTGATTTAGATTGAGGATAGATGAGTGACGCATTTGTTTAAGTTTTAGTTTCATTTAGTATAAATTCCAATTCTTTCTTTATTTGGAAATTTTCTAATTGGTTCTTTTGTGACTAATTTAGTTATGCTTTATTATTTTAGGACATCATGCCGCCAAGAAGAGCAGCTTCTTCACAAAACAGTCAGGCTAATGATGATGTACCTTCAGTTGAGGGTTTGCCTCCTGTGAGTGCAGAAGGGATCTATAGGTATCTTGGGACACTAGCTGGTTTAGTTGAACGCCAAGCTCGAGCTGCTGAGACTAATATTCAGGGACAGTCTTCATCTTCTAGGGGTAGCCCTTTTGATGACTTCAAGAAATTGGGTCCTCCTTACTTTTCTGGTGCTACAGATCCCACAGAGGCAGAGGCTTGGATCCTTAAGATAGAGAAATTCTTTGGTGTAATAGATTGCTCTGAGGAGCAAAAAGCCTCTTATGCAGCTTTTATGTTGGATAAAGAGGCAGATCATTGGTGGCGTATGACTAGGAGACTTTTGGAGGATCAGGGACCCATAAAATGGAGACAATTTAGGGAGGCTTTCTACAAGAAGTATTTCCCTGACAGTGTTAGGCGGCAGAAGGTGGGAGAGTTTATTCGTTTGGAACAGGGGGATATGACTGTGGCTCAGTATGAGGCCAAATTTACAGAGTTATCACGTTTTTCCCCACAATTGATTGCTACAGAGAAGGAAAAGGCATTAAAGTTTCAGGATGGATTGAAGCCTTATTTGAAGAACAAGATATCTATTCTGAAGCTTGGTGTCTATTAAGAGGTTGTTGATAAAGCCCTTATAGCAAAAAAAGATAATGAGGAGCTTCATCAGTATAGGGAACAACAAAGGAAGCGAAATAGAAGTGATGATGCTCATGGTAATCAAGCACAACAAAGGTCTACATCAGGAAGAAATCAAAATAAAGGGAAGGCAGCGCAGAATTTAGATGGGGCTTGTCCTACTTGTGGTAAGAAGCATGGGGGTAGGCCATGCTATAGAGAGATTGGAGCTTGCTTTGGTTGTGGGAAGCAAGGACATTTGATCAGAGATTGTCCAGAGAATAAGAAGTTCATCACTGGGAAGCCTAAAGAGGAAAATAAGGAGGATAAATAGAAACCCAAAGCCCAAGGGCGGGTGTTTGCTATGACTCATCGAGATGCTCAGGCCACTTCTGATGTGGTGACAGGTACTCTCCGAATCCACACCTTATTTGCTAGAGTCTTGATTGATCCTGGATCAACACACTCTTTTGTTTCAGTATCTTTTGCTGGTTTGTTGGGTTTGCCTATTGCTAGCATGGACTTTGATTTGATTGTTACTACTCCTGTGGGAGATTCTGTTGTGGCCAGTAGAATGCTTAGAAATTGTATTGTGATGATTGGTTATAGGGAAATGCCAGTTGACTTAGTACTCCTTGACCTTCAAGATTTTGATGTGATTTTGGGGATGGATTGGTTAGCTTCCTACCATGCCTCTGTTGACTGTTTTGAGAAAAGGGTGACGTTTAGTATTCCTGGTCAGCCTAAGTTTAGCTTTGAAGGGAAGCATGTGGACAGACCACTGCGTATGATCTCAGCCTTGCGAGCTAATAGCTTGCTCAAGAAGGGTTGCCAAGGATTTTTGGCTAGTGTGATGAGTAATGAAAGTGATTTGAAGTTGGAAGACATACCCATAGTAAGGGAATATCCTGATGTCTTTCCAAAGGATTTGCCTGGCTTGCCACTAGAGAGAGAGGTGGAGTTCACCATCGATCTGGTACCAGGAACAGGTCCTATGTCTAAGGCCCCATACAGGATGGCACCTGTGGAGCTTAAGGAGTTGAAAGTTCAGCTTCAGGAGTTATTAGACAAGGGTTTTATCAGGCCCAGTGTTTCACCTTGGGGAGCTCCTGTTCTATTTGTGAAAAAGAAGGATGGCTCAATGAGACTTTGCATTGACTATAGGGAGTTGAATAAGGTGACAGTGAGGAACAAGTATCCCCTTCCTCGGATTGATGATTTGTTTGATCAGCTACAAGGTGCTTGTGTATTCTCTAAGATTGATCTTCGGTCTGGTTATCATCAGTTAAGGGTTAGAAGTGAAGATGTACCCAAGACTGCTTTTCGAACTAGATACGGGCATTATGAGTTTTTGGTTATGCCTTTTGGTTTGACTAATGCACCTGCTGCTTTCATGGACTTAATGAATAGGGTATTCAAGCCCTATCTAGATCAGTTTGTGGTGGTTTTTATAGATGACATCTTGGTATACTCAAGAAGTAGAGAGGAGCATGAGGGCCATTTGAGTATTGTATTACAGACCCTCAGAGATAAGCAATTGTATGCTAAACTGAAGAAGTGTGAGTTTTGGTTAGACCGAATTTCTTTCCTTGGGCATGTGGTAAGCAATGATGGCATCTCAGTTGACCCTGGAAAGGTAGATGCTATAGCTAATTGGAGAAGACCTAGTACTGTGACTGAGATTCGAAGTTTCTTGGGACTTGCTGGTTACTATAGGCGGTTTATAGAAGGGTTCTCTAAGATTGCCCTACCTTTAACTAAGTTGACACAGAAGGGAGTTAAGTTTGAGTGGTCTGATGATTGTGAATGTAGCTTCCAAGAGTTGAAGAATAGATTAGTGTCAGCTCCTATTTTGACTATTCCTTCAGCTTTAGAAGGATTTGTGGTGTATAGTGATGCCTCTCATCAGGGTTTGGGTTGTGTTCTTATGCAGCATGGGAGAGTTGTAGCTTATGCTTCTAGACAGTTGAAGCCTTATGAAAGGAACTACCCTACTCATGATTTGGAGTTAGCTGCTGTGGTTTCTGCACTTAAGATTTGGAGACATTTTCTTTTTGGTGAAACTTGTGAGATATTCACAGATCATAAGAGTTTGAAGTATCTATTTTCCCAAAAGGAGTTGAACATGAGACAGAGAAGATGGATAGAACTACTTAAGGACTATGATTGTATTATTCAGTATCATCCTGGGAAGGCGAATGTTGTAGCTGATGCCTTGAGTAGGAAGTCAGTTGGTTCTCTAGCAGCTATTAGAGGCTGTCAAAGGCAGTTACTTGAAGAGTTGAGGAGTTTACAAGTCCACTTTCGAGTTATGGGCTCAGGAGCACTTGTAGCAAATTTCAGAGTACAACCAGACTTAGTTGGGAGAATTAAGACCCTACAAAAGAATGATTCCCAATTAGTGCAAGTTATAGAGGAAGTTAAGAGGGGCAGTAAGCCTGATTTTGTTTTGTCAGATGATGAGATCTTGAGATTTGGGACTAGACTTTGTGTCCCAAATGATGAAGACCTAAGGAGGGAGCTTTTAGAGGAAGCTCATTGTTCCAAGTTTGCAATCCACCCGGGAGGGACAAAGATGTACAAGGATTTGAGGGAAAACTATTGGTGGTCAAGTATGAAGCGTGATATTGCACAATTTGTGGCTCAATGTTTAGTGTGTCAACAGGTGAAGGCTGAGCATCAGCGACCAGCAGGGTCTTTGCAGCCACTTGCTATTCCCGAGTGGAAGTGGGAGCATATTACCATGGATTTTGTGATAGGATTGCCAAGAACCTCAGGGGGTAATAATGCTATTTGGGTGATTGTTGATCGGTTGACAAAGTCTGCTCACTTTTTGCCTATGAAAGTCAACTTTTCTTTACATCGTTTAGCTTCTCTTTATGTGAAGGAGATTGTGAGAATGCATGGAGTACCAGTTTCTATAGTGTCTGACAGAGATCCTCGTTTCACTTCCAGATTTTGGCATAGTTTACAGAAAGCATTAGGTACTAAGTTGAGTTTTAGTACTGCTTTTCATCCGCAGACTGATGGTCAATCAGAGAGGGTAATTCAGGTCTTGGAAGATTTGTTGAGAGCTTGTGCTTTGGACTTAAAAGGTAATTGGGATGATTATTTGCCCCTAGTGGAGTTTGCCTATAATAATAGTTTTCAAGCTAGCATTGGGATGGCACCTTTTGAGGCATTGTATGGTAGAAGATGTCGATCTCCTGTTTGTTGGGATGATGTTGGAGAGAAGAAACTTTTGGGGCCTGAACTTGTGCAGTTGACTGTTGAAAAGGTCTCTTTAATTAAGGAAAGATTAAAAGCAGCTCAAAGTAGACATAAAAGTTATGCTGATAATCGTAGGCGAGATTTGGAGTTTGAGGTGGGTGATCATGTGTTCTTGAAAGTTTCACCTATGAAGTTTGTGATGAGATTTGGGAGAAAAGGAAAACTTAGTCCTCGTTTTGTGGGTCCGTTTGAAATATTAGAAAGAGTAGGCACCTTGGCATATAAAGTAGCCTTGCCCCCAAGTCTATCTAAGATTCATAATGTCTTCCATGTTTCAACCTTGAGGAAGTATATTTATGATCCCTCTCATGTTGTGGAGTTGGAGCCTATTCAAATTTCTGAGGACTTGACTTATGAAGAGGTACCCGTTCAAATTGTGGATGTGATGGATAAGGTACTGCGACATGCTGTTGTCAAGTTGGTAAAGGTCCAGTGGAGAAATCATAGTATCCAAGAGGCCACTTGGGAGTTAGAAGAAGAGATGAGAGAAAAGCATCCTCAATTATTTCAAGACTCAAGTATGTCAAGTTTAGAGGACTAAACTTTTGTTAAGGAGGGGAGGATGTAACGCCCAAGTATTTTTTAAGGGTAATATAGGAAATTCATAATAATTATATTAAATTAATTAATTAATTAATTTAATAAAATGGAAGAGGGGTGAAAAAGTAATTTTACGAATTACCCTAGGTATAAATAGGAAATTCTCTTCTTCCTAGTCGTTTCTGAATCGTATTCCTGTTCGCAGAGAGTTTCCAGAGAACGTGAAATTGAGGTCAGATTTCAAGGTTTGAAGAACAAACCTCTATAGGTAAGATTCTAACCCCTAGATTATTATTTTAGATTCATTAGTTAATTTCAAGCATTAGATATATTTTTTTTGGAAAACCCTAAATCTAGATTAGGGTTAGATTTTTTTTTTTTTTAATTCGTTTGAATGTCAAATAGTAAAAAAATTAAGATTTTGATTTTATTGTTGGAATTTGGGAGACCTTAAGTTTTATTAGATGAGAAGAAAAAAAAAAAAAAAAAAAAAACAAAATTTCTTGGAAGGTTTCGATTTTAGGCTAGGGTTAATTTTATAAAAAAAAAAGTAAATAAATATATTTTTATTTGTGGTTGAAGAGATTAGAAAATGTTAAAAAAAAAAAAAAAAAAAAAAAAAGGGAGAATGCGTGTGCACAACACTGGAAGGAAGAAGGAAGGAAAAAAAAAAAAAAAAAAAAGAGAAGGGGCATGTGCGGAAGCCTTTTATATATATATAAAAAGAATCATGATGATGGCAATGGAAAAAAAAAAAAAAAAAACTTGCTTTTTGGTTTGGTGTACCCGAGACAACTAGGTAATGGTTGAGTGGCTTTTGAATTGGTTAATTAAAATAATAATAATAATAATAATAATATTTAGTTTTAGATTAATAAATAAGATAATAGTAATAATGGTTTTTTTTGTAATAAATAGAATGAGAGATTTAGTAAAATATATATATATATATATAGAATTTTATAATGAAATAAAATTGTAATTTAATTAAATTAGTAATGTGTTATTAGAAACAAATTGGGAATTTATTAATTATAATTAAATAAGGAATAGAGTAATTAAATTATTACTTTATTAATCAGAAATATTAATCTTAACATTTAGAAATTTTAGGATTATCAGATTTATATTTTGAGGTAAATAGTAATAGTTGTCTTCTTATTGTGTTGGGTGAGGAGTAGACTTTTCAGGGTTATTTTTCCTTCAAGGTCTTTGCATATTTTGAGGTAAGGGAAGTTAATGCAATATTTATAAAATTAACTTACCTTATATGTTATTTTGAATTGTGGAAAAGAAAATAATATTTTGTTACCATGCATGGATCAAACTGTTTTGCACTAAATATTATGTTGGAATATTTTGTTTTATTTATGACACAAAATATGGAGATATTATGTTGTGTAAATTTGAATACTTGAACAAAAACATCACTCTGGTTTATTTGGCCCTTGTCAACGGGATATAATAGTTGACTATTCGGCCCTGTCAACGGGATATAATAGTTGACCTTTACATTTCATGGTGGGAATGTAATTGATTTGGACCCCAGCCTCTAGGGGTTTGGTTAGAGGTTACTAGTACTAGTAGTGTTTGGTTCCTTCCACCAGGAACAATTTGAGGCTAGCCACCCATTTGAAAAGTCCCACCTAATTGGGCATTTGATATTTGATAACCAGAGTAATGAAAATTGAATGGATTTGATTGAATCTTATGTGAAAGTGTTTGAATTTGATATGAAAATGGTTGGTTGAATTTGAATATATTAGTATTTTTGAAACTCTGATATTTGATGAGAAAAAAAATGATATCTCCTATTTGAAATGAAAATATTTGATCCATGAATTGCATTAATATTCCTTATTGGGCTGTGAGCTCATTCCCAATTGTTGAAAATTTTTCAGGTACTCTTAGTTCGGGTGAGGAGTGATGGCTAGGCTGAGGAATGGTCATCATTAGGATTTGACTTAGGATTTTATGTTGGATTTTGTTTAACTGTTAGTTATGTTCATTTGGATCCTTTGGTATTTGGAAGTTATTTGAATATTGATCCTTCAAATTTTATGTTAGATCAAAGTTGAGTTTTGGAGATTTTGAAATTTGTTCTAGTACTTGAATTGTTTAAGTTTGCAAATATTTGGACAATGGATTTTGGATAGTGGATGTTTTAGTTTTGAAATTAAATTTTGAGGATTTTAGATTTTGTTCCGCTACTCTGAACAGGTATTTGGTAGTTGGTAACTTCCAATTACAAGATAATTGTTTGGGTCAGGTTACACTGTAAGCCTTAGGGTTTAAAGTGTGAAATGACCGTCACGCCCTTGGAGTGGGTCTTGGGGCGTGACAATAGGTATGGGAACCAACTTGACATGAAGCATATTGGTTTTTTGAAGTAGATTGGAGATATACTTGGCCTGTGACAAGTGCATTCTAGTAGATGTATGCTTGACTTGGATACCCAAAAAGTAATCAATATATCCAAGATCTTTGAAGGCAAATTGATTGTTGAGCTGAGTGATCACATGTTGAACAAACTGATCATTTCTACTTGTGATAAGAATATCATCCACATATACAAGAATGTAAGTGGAGTGAGTAGGTGTGATGTTGATAAATAAAGATTAATTGAATTTAGTTGATGAGAAACCAAGAGTGCCAAGGGCTTGATATAGCGTAGAGAGATTTATTTAGCTTGTAGACATAGTTCAGGTTGAGAGGATCGATAAAGCCTTTAGGTTGATGCATGAATATTTCTTTATGAAGGTTACCATTGAGAAAGGCGTTATTGACATCTAGTTGTCAAACTTTCCATTGTAGATTTAAGGCAATAGTGAGAACAATACGAATGGTAGTCGGTTTGACAATCGGACTAAAGGTTTCATTAAAGTCAAATCCAGCAATTTAATGAAAGTCCTTAGCAACTAAATGGGCTTTGTATTTGTTTATAGTTCCATCAAGATTCTCCTTGACTTTGAACACTCATTTGCAATCGATCAATTTACGATCAGTGGGAAGAGGGACAAGATTCCAAGTATTGTTTCAGAGGAGAGCGAGATATTCATCAGTCATGGCCTGTTTCCAATGTCTAAGTTGGAGGGCTTTAGGGACTGAAGTGGGAATGGTAGAAGTGAGATAGGCCTTTGGTTTAAAAATGTCATTCTTAGATCAAGTGATCATAGTATGGGTGGGAAGAGGAGAAGAAGAAGAGGGCAGAAGAAGTTATGCTACATTTTGGTTAGAAGTGGTAGGAAGTATTGGTGGGTTGGTTGGAAAAGAGGTTAAAGAAGGGAGAATCATTAGTGGGAAAAATGTTTGGCAAGTAAGGGAAGTGGATGAAAAGCTGAAAAAAGAAGTTACCCGATTTTGGGACTGCAGCTGGGCAAATGGGAAGGTATGTTCATCAAGCATAACATCACTGGAAATCAATATGTTACCATTAGGGATGAGACATTTATAGCCTTGAGGTTGAGGTTGAGGTTATATCCAAGAAATATGCAGGGAATGGACCTGAATTGCAACTTGTGGTTGTTGGAGGGCTGGAGGTTGGTGTAGCACATGTAGCCAAAGACTTTGAGTTAAGAATATGATGGATTTTTGTGGAAGAGAACTTCTAAGGGAGATTTGTTTTTCAGGACTAGAGTAGGCAGTCAATTAATGAGATAAACACTGGTCCGAAATGCTTCATAATAGTATTTAAAGGAAAGAGAGGCTTTAGCAAGAAGGGCAAGACCATGTTCGACAATGTGATGGTGTTTACATTCAGCAAGTCCATTTTGTTCATGAGTATAGGGACATGAAATACAGTGGATAATGCCATTGGAGGTGAGGTACTGAGTAAATGAACGATATTCACCACCCCAATCAAATTGTACAACTTTGATCTTGTGGCCTAGTTGAAGTTCAACTTGAGACTTGAAGTAAAGAAAGACTTGAAATGCTTTAGACTTACGTTTAAGCATATAAATCCAAGTGAATCGGGAGTAGGCATCAATGAAGTGAATGTAGTATTGATGTCCATGTGAGGAGGGTGTTGAGGTTGGCCCCCACAGCTCAGTATGTACAAGTTATAAGGGTTTGGTGTAGGAGGATATTGAATGCAAGAATGGGGACTTATGGATTTTTCCCATGCAATAAGCAGAACTAATAAGAGAAGGAATTTTATTAAGATAAGGGAGATTGCATTTATTAAGTATAAGAGAAACAAAATGTGAAGAAGGGTGACCAAGTCTATTATGCCGCAATACAAAGGGAGATATTGATGAAGCAGGTACTATTGGTTTCTTGGATGGGAGAGCTGTAGAAACAAAGCATGAGGAGTTGAAAGTTTTTGTTCTATGAAGGTAGGGAGTTGGATGTTGAGGTAGGAGTTTCAGTTGTGTATTATCTAACACATAATTCTCTCTTAAGCTAGTCGTGCATGATAATTATTTGGGTGGAAAGATCCTTGACAAAACAAGAGGTAAGATGAAATTAAAAAAAATACATGATTATCAACAACAAACTTAGAAACACTAAGAAGATTTTTTATAATTTCTAGGACATGGAAAAGTTGTTTTAAGGCAAGTATTTTGGAGGGAATGAATGATTATGAAAACGAGATGTGACTAATGTGATGAATAGGGAGACCCTTACCATTTCCCACAAAGACTTTGTTGGATGAAGGAAACTATGATTTGGTTATGAGATTGTTAAGGTTCGGTGTAAGGTGATGAGTGGCTCCAGAGTCTGGGTACTAGTTGTTGTCTTGGATCATTTTTGGTGTTATCAGTTTTTCTAATGGAGATGAGGTTCCTAGGAAAAAATTTCTCGATAGTTGTTGGTGAAGATGAGCCATGTTTCCCTGTAGACAATTTCCTTGAAGTTGTGAGGGCTCTATAAAAGACTAATCAAATTGGTAATAGCACTGCATGGTGACATGACCAATTCTTCCATAAAGTTGACATTAAGGTTTGTTGTTGCCCTTCCAAGAGCCTTGACCATGGCATCTTCTTCCTCATTGAGTCAAGTTCTCACGGAAGTGTTGCATTCCATTTCCAGAATGTGCAGGCGGATGGAAATTTGAGTTTCTAGTACTAGTTCTGTAGTAGAAATGTGAAAAACCATTTTGAGTAAAGTATGGAGAGCTATTGGTTCAGACGAGATGGGCTAAGCTAGGAGTGGAAAGATCTGCAATCTTGATATTTTTCTTAATACGACTTTCTTGAGTAAGAAAAAGAGCTTCAATTTCCTCAACTGTGTATGGATCAAGTCTGGAATTGACAAAGATGATGAAAGTTTCATAATCTTGAGGAAGACCTTCAAAAATTGTATCTATGTGATCTTTGATAGAAATCTTGTGGCCAACCAGGGCAAGAAGATCAATTACATTTCTGATTTTAAGAAGGTAATCAGTTATAGACAAGTCTCCTTTCTTGGTGTTGTGCAGTCGAGTCTTGAATTGAGTTGCTTTGGCTCTCACTTGGGTAGCAAAGTATAGTTCAAGGGTTTTCTATACCTTGGCTAAAGTGTCACAATTCACCATACGAGTGAGAAGAGCATCAAATATAGATGTAAGAATCCAAGACATAGTGAGTTGATCTAGTTGTTCCTAATCCTGGAACTTGGGATTTACATGATTTTGGGTTTCACCTTTTGAGAAGAGAAACTTAGAGGGTAGAACTGAAGATTCAAAAATGAAATGTTGCAGCTTATGGCCTCTTAATGTAGTGAGTATCTATTTTTGTCAAACCAGAAAGTTATGATTGTCTAGTTTGGATGAGATTGGGTGGGGGAAGGAAACTGGGAGAAAACTGGTGGTTCTTAAGGTTTCTTCCATGGCGGACACAGAGGAGGTTTCCATAACTAAGCTGAAACCTGCTCTAATACCATGTTTGATAAAATGGAATGACATAAAAGATTAGAATGGGAGAGAAAGAGAAATGGATAGACTAACGCTTTAGTTCTTATTTCTTATAAGAAAAATTACATTACACTTTTATAGCTTATATATGTGTTTAAGTGGTTGTTGATGCCTATAACTAACTTGAGCGATTGGTTTTAACAGAAGTGATAAGTTGAAACTAACTGAAACTGGAAACTAACTCAACTGAGTTCACTAACAATGAGTTATCAATGGGCTTATAAGCTAGTGGGAGAGAGAATGAATTTAAGACGAAGTGATAGGAGAGTGACCTTCAGACATCAAACAACAAAGTTGGACTTGATTCATATTATTTTCTCCAAACAAAAACAAAGAAGCAACAGATGGATATGTAGTCATAGCAAATCTAGTAGAAGCTTAGAAATCAGCTAGTGTAGCCATATGATATCCACACGCAAGTAGCTAAATAATACCCAACAATAAACAGAGGATAATGAATAGCAAGAGAATAATGAAGATAGATAAGAAACATGCCTAGAAATGCTCCTCTCCAAGAAAATAGACTGGTTTTCTAGCTTACTGCTCTTTCTCCCTTCCTCTGGTTCGCCTAAAGTTGAGGAATCTCCTTAAAAACAATGTTTTCTACACTTCCTAGTTTACATTTTTTTTTCCTCCAAAACTAGAGAACCCCATGAGAAAATCCCTTGCTCATAGCTTTATCTTACCAAAAATATTTTCTCTAGCGTTGTTTTTCTCTCTCTCACAAAACCTCTCTCATCCTCCCAAAAGTTCTCTCAAACTTTCCGATCTATAACCTTAAAAACTCACTAGAAAATCAGAATGCCCCTGCTAATTCTCCTCTTTCATTTTTCTGTTCTTTTTTTGCTCTTCAGTTCCTCTCTTACTCTAACTTTCTCTCCATGTTTCTTTCCAGCGAGCCAGAGAATCCTCTCCCTGCTATCCCTCTCTCTCACTGTTCTAAAACCTCCTCAAACAAGAAGAATTCCCCATACTTCCTATCTCATTGTTCTAAAACCTCCTCAAACAAAGAAGAATTCCCCATACTTCCTACCTCATTGTACTCCAACTAACCTCCCAACAACTCCTCATTTTTCCAACTCTTTTCTCCACCATCTTGTAGAAAACAAAAAAACCAAGTGACCAGAAAGTGGTCACCAAAAGTGAGGAAAGAGTCTTTCACATAAAAGGCCAAAAAAAAACACATCCCTTTAAAAGAAAAGAATGATTAGGATGAGGACACGTGTCCTCATCCTAGCGAGGTTGCTGAAAGTTGTAAAGTCCTAACAAACGAATTAAAAAAAAAAACTAATCCTAAGGGGACCTCTAATAATCATGCTCTGACCCGAAATAATCCTAAAATAATCCCTTAATGGTCTCCAAAATGTAGCTCAAAAATCAATAATGAACTTAGTAGACATGAACCACAAAGGGACGATGAAAAACTAAGCAAAAAGGATCCGAAACACACGTTAAAAATGTGTGTGCTAGGGGACAAAATGGAGAGTCTACAACCTTTCTTTTTCCACTATGGTTGGAAGTAATTGCTCTTTGAGTGAGACCTAAACTTGATATATTGTTTCAATAGTGAAGATCATCCTAAGGACTTATTCTTTTATAGTTCCAAGAAGTCATGAAGTAAGCAACTCATTAGTATTCACCCAGGTTTGATAAAGCGGCCAAGTTTTATGATGCTTGTTATTTCAAAAAACAATCTGTGTAAATTGGGAGTTGTACAGAAATGTTTTTTTATAATTGTTTTAAAAAACTATTTTTAACTTAAAGAACAATAAATATTTTTCTTTTTGGTATTTTATAAAAAATAAGGATGTTTGGAAAATTGTTTTTAAAAACAATTTTGAAAAACAAAAAACTTATTATGATGAGTTGTTTTTAAAATTGATTTTTAAAAAACAACAAACTTGTTTTGATGGTTTGTTTTTAAAAATATATTTTTTTTATTAAATTAACATTGTAAATTCAATTTATATAACATTAATTAAATTTAATTCAAGTCTTATTTTTAAGAAAATAGATTTATAATTACAAATAAATTAAAAAAATAAATAATTTTCAGTAAAATATGAATAGTAATATAATAATATAACCATAATTTATATCTTTTTATAAAAAAATTTATTGTTTTAATATACAAAAGAAAAATATGGATATTAACACATTAATAAAAGTATAATTAATTTTTGCTTTGCTAAAAGGGAATAATAATAATTTAAAAATAATAATTGTTAATAATATTTTATTTAAATGAATAAAAAATAAAGTTTAACCTTTTTAAGATGTACATGAGTCAAGCTTTTTATTGTATGAACACATTTAGTACCTAATTACAAACATAGTATTTTGAAATGCTTTGATTTAATATGTAATTAATTGGATTAGTTTTTTGAATTTCAAATTATTTTTAAAAATTAAAAGATTCATCAAAGAATTTAAATTATTAATTATATATTACTTAATTTAAAATCTATTTACCTAATAATTTTTTTTTTTTAAAAAAAAAGTAGTTGTGTTTATAAGAGAAACAACAAAGTCATTACTCATAATATATCAATTTTGGTATAATATTTTATATTCTGTAGTGATTAAGTTTCAAATTATTTTTAAAAATTGTTAGACTCATTAATAAATTCAATACAAAGTGTGGCATGATTTGAAGTTTATTTCTTTAGTATTTTTTTTAATATAATTATGTGTAAAAAAGAAATAATAAAGTCATTGTAAATCAATTTTTATTCATAAATTTCTTGTATTAATGGGTTCACCATTTGAGTTCAAATTATTTTAAAAAAATTTTAAACTCGTTAATGAATCCAGTGCATTAAGTCTTATTTTATTTGAAATTTTTTTGTTTAGTGATTTTTTTTTTTTTTAAATATGATTTCTATATAGAAGAAAACAATAAAATCATTTTAAATAAATTTTTGTCCATAAATATATCGTATTAATTGGATCTTTATTTGAGTTTTGAAATTATTTTTCAAAATTACTAGACTCATTAATAAATCCAATGCATTAAGTCTTGCTTGGTTCGAAGTTTATTTGCCTAGTGAAAAAAATTGTAAAATATGATATGTGAAAGAAAGAAATTAACAAAGTCATTTAAAACAAATTTTGGTCTATCACTTTCTAACATTATTGAGTTCTATAACTTTCTAGTTCTAATTAAATCAATTTTTTATTTTTAAATTATTTTTAAAAATTAATAAATTCTATGTATCAAGTATAGTTAATTTGGAATTTATTTGCTTAGTGAAATTTTCAAAGAAATCAAAATAAAAATTGAAAAAGTACGTGTAATTTAAAGAAAAATCATATGTGAAGATTTTTTTGTATCAATATTAAATCGTGGAAAGATAAGAAGAATTATATCATATTCAATTTTATTTTTTTCCTATAATTTTTAAATTTTCTCCTTATTTTCCTTTTGTTTTTAAAATTTGGAAACAAAGAACAATGATCAAATAATATCATGAATTTTTACAAACAATTCTTTTGTTATTAAAAAAAGAAAGTTGTTTTTAATCACACGACCAAATAGACTCTTGATTTTTTTTAGGTGTAAATTCATTTTTTTTTTTTTAAATTATTATTCATAAAAATAGTTGTTTTCTTAAATATATATATATAAAGAAAAAATTTACACTTTACAACTTCCTATATGAAAAGTTATATGAAATGTGTCTTCTAAAATGATAACTTCTAACATGGAATGTAATTATATCTTTTTATGAAAAGTAATCACACTTTAGGTAGAAAGCGTTTTTTCATAGGATACTTTTAGTATAAATTCAATTTTTGTAATTTAATGTATGATTGTTATGAAAATTGTGGAAGTTATGTCTTGAAGAAACAACTTCTAACTTCACTAAAGCTACCTTACATCCCTCAATACTTTTACTATGTCCCTTTTTGAGAAGTTTTTTTCCAATTTGATGCACATGTCAAAAAAAAAAAAAAAAAAACCTAGAGGACACCCCCTTGAAAAGTAGTTGGATCTAACCTATCCTCTTTAACGTTCAAGCAAAGCAAAATATCTTGATATCAAATGAGAAAAAGCTTAGATTAAGTTACTTTGTATTTGGTTATGGGAAAATTGAAGGGAATATGCAAGAAAAAATTGAAAAAAGAAAAAAGGTGAAGAAAAATAAAAAAAATATTTTTATCTGTTTTTTAAAATCATTTCTCTTATGTTTTCCTCTTACAAATAATTTAATAATTTGGTGAGATGAATACCAAGGTAGCCTGTCATGCAGACTGACCTGTCAACAACCAGAAGTCAGCCATGGACCAAGGAAATCAGCCTGCCAGGTACTAATCATGTCGACCCTGATTGGTATAAAAGACTAAGGAAGCTCAAATTAATAAAAAAACTTTATGAGGCAAGTGGATATTGTTAGGAAGTGTCCCAAATTCCTAATTAGTATAGATTCCTTTTTTGTAAAGAATATTATATAGGGATATTTCCAACACCCTTCCTCATTCTATAAGAAAGTCGAACATTACAATAATATATCGACCTAGAAATATTCTATATAATATTCTTTACAAAAAAGGAATCTATACTAATTAGGAATTTGGGACACTTCCTAACAATCTCCACCTTGGACCAAATTCCATGGAGCTCCATGACACAAACCTTTTGTATCATATCACCATGAAAGAGCGATCAAGTCTACCTTTAGTGAAAGTTCCTTTTGTTTTCATCTTGTGTGCTCTGTGATCTTTTACTCTTCAAGAAATCTTCAACTCAAGCTCTGATAACAGTTGAAGTGCCAGCGAAAGCTCTGATACCAATTGTCATGTTGTGACAGCGAAGCTTTGATGCCAACAATGTTAGTTCAAGAACACAAAGATAAAACAATCACACATACGGTACACGAGGTTTTAACGTGGTTCGGCTAACCATGCCTACGTCCACGGATAGAGAGAATGATTCCACTATACAATAAAGAATATTACAGAGGACAGAACCAGATACAACTATTGGGTTCCCGAAACATCCCATGTTTCCCCACTCCTTGTATCCATACCCTACAAGCCCTCTCGCTCCACCGGGTACCTTCCGTTCTTCCTCACATCTCTATCCACCTCGTATAGTCTTTACAAGCCCATCTCCATCTCATAACTTTTTCCCCTCATGACCTAGTTAGATGAATTGGGTAAGAAGCAAGAGATGGGCATTCTACACATTGATAGTCAGAGTGCAATTTTTCTTGCCAAAAATTCGGCTTTTCATTCAAAGTCGAAGCATATATAAACAAGATACCACTTTATCCATTACCTTGTTGAAGATAAACTAGTAATACTTGAGAAAATTTCTGGATCTAAGAACCCGGCAGACATGTTGACTAAGGGTGTCACTACTGAGAAGTTGAAGCTGTGCACAACTTCAACTGGTCTTCTAGCTTGAGGACAGGAGGATGAGTTGCAGGGATGAGGGATTGTTTTCTTGGGGATAGCGGTTTGATATTGGTAATTGAACTAGTCTCCAAGTGGGAGATTTGTTTGGCTTTGTGGAGCCTAGTTTAATTAGGAAGTATCCCAAATTAAACTAGGCTCCACAAAGCCCAATAGATATATACTGTATCCATCCTAGTAGATAAGAACACAGAGAGGGAAAATATGACTGGGTTGAAGACGATGTTGTTTCACCTGGAGTTGCTAGTGCTTACATTATTGAGTGGAATGCTTTCTTTGCCGGGTTGAAGGAGACACCCATTATGAGTTTGTTGTGAGAGATAGAAAATTTAAATATATATGTACACGTTTGGTTTTGTTGTTTAATTGTCCTTTAAGCCATGGACCAAGGAAATCAGCCTGCCAGGTACTGATCATGTCGACCCTTATTGGTATAAAAGACTAAGGAAGCTCAAATTAATAATATAACTTTATGAAGCAAGTGGATATATACCGCATCCATCCTAGTAGATAAGAACACAGAGAGGGAAAATATGACTGGGTTGAAGACAATGTTGTTTCACCTGGAGTTGCTAGTGCTTACATTATTGAGTGGACTGCTTTCTTTGCCGGGTTGAAGGAGACACCCATTACTATGAGTTTGTTGTGAGAGATAGAAAATTTAAATATATATGTACACGTTTGGTTTTGTTGTTTAATTGTTCTTTAATGCAACTTGTCTGTCATCTTGGCCATGTCTTGTAAGTGAAGGAGAACAATTTCACGAGACTGTGTAGCTCACAGTGCATGATGGCTGTAAATGACAGCTTTCCGGGACCAGTGATTCATGTTCACAGAGGGGATACAGCATATGTCAATGTTCACAATGAAGGCGATTATGGCTTCACTCTTCACTGGTGTTTGACACTTCTCTACTACCTCTTTCATTGACAAAAAAGATGATGATGATGAATGAATGAATTAGTTAATTAGTATTATGCTAAAAAGCTGAAGAACTAAGCATATATATAGGCATGGAGTGAAGCAACCAAGGAATCCATGGTCAGATGGTCCAGATCACATCACCCAGTGCCAGATTGAACCAGGAACTAACTTCACATATGAAGTCATATTTGGTAAGGATCAAGAAGGAACCCTTTAGTGGCATGCCCATAGTGACTGGACACGGGCCAGCATCCACGGTGCCATTGTTGTTTTGCCTACTGAAGGCACCACCTACCCATATCCCAAGCCTGATGCTGAAGAGATCATTGTACTTGGTATGCCAATATTTACATCCAAATTTGTGGGTCTTTAATACATATATGATACAACAGCCATATGATTCCAAATGATCTGCAAATGTAGCTAAGGAGTTGAAGAAGGATTTTGCTTTACACATAGGGAAGATTTCCATATTCATATGTGAACCAATGGCAGTGCATGCATCTTACTACTATCTTAGTTTTACCCGCAGGATCTTGGTATTTAGGAGACGTGAAGAAGGAGCTCGATTACGACCTCATAAATACTGCTGCTGGTTCTCCGGAAGAAGCTGCGTACACCATCAATAGCCTACCAGGAGAACTTGTCACATGCTCTAGTGGTATATGAGCTCTATGTATATAATCTATAACTATATAGCTAGAATAAAGGGAAAAGTGGGTTTGCACTCACTAATTTGAAAATATATATATATGTATAAAACTTCAATTTTAAAACATATGCACTTTTTCATTAGTCAAATTATTATTTCCTAAAATGATCTTTTACTTATCATGTCCATAACACCAATAAGTAGACTCCATCACATGGATGCTTAATTATAAAGAAATCTTCCTTTTAGTTTTCATTTTTTCTCTTTCTAAAAACAAATATCTTTAGGATTATTGAATAACAATAAAATAAGAAATTTAAAAAATTTAAAATACAATTAAAACTAAAATACTTTAAAATTAAATACAATTAAAACTAAAAAAAACTTAAAAATTGAAAAAAAAATGAACTCTCATTGTATTTCTAACTCTTTCTTGATAACCATATTTTCTATTTTGTGTACTTTACAAGCTAGTGAAAGTCAATATTTTATTTTTATATTTTTAGTTTTAATTGTATTTTAAATTTTTTAAATTTCTTATTTTATTGTTAATGTCAAGTAACAAAATTTTTATTCAATTTTATTATAACAGATAAAAAGATGATAAAATTTATATAATATAAGATATAAAATCATTATTAATTAGAGGATTACAAAGAATTTTATTTATTATTTGAGAATTGTGTAGAACTTTTCCACAGTGATTTATACCTTATATTGTATAAATAAAAAATTTATAATACATTTATTTGTAAAATACTTTTATTAACTTAAAATGATAAAATATTTTTTTTATAATTTTATTTAATATTATTAAGTAAAAAGGTAATTTTATGAAATAATTATTTAATTTATGAAAAGGTGCATATATTTTAAAATATTTTTAAATGGATAAAGATTAAATTAATTTATAAAATTTGGAGTTTTTTTCTATATATTTTCAAATTAGCAATTCAAAACCCACTTTTTCCATTAATAAATGCTAGAGAAGTATGGTTTGAAACACAATTTTTTTTTTCCAAAAAAAAAAAAAAAAATCATGTTAATGCATGCTTAAACTGCCTTTTAATTAATTAAGCTTATGTCTGACTAAATTACCTTGGTTCATGCATTGCAGACCCACCATATAGTTTGTCAGTGGATTATGGCAAGACCTATCTTCTCCGAATAGTGAATGTAGTGGTGCATGCAGAACTATTCTTCGCTATATCTCAACACAACCTCACTGCTGTTGGCACAGATGCAACTTACACTAAAACATTGGTCACCGATTACATTATGATCGCCCCGGGACAAACCATGGATGTGCTGGTCACAGCAAACCAGACTCCAAGCTCCTACTACATGGCTGCCAAACAATTTGTCACTGTTGATCCAACACAGGCTGGATATGTCGATATGAATGTTACTGCAATTCTTGAGTATAGTGGCAACTACACTCCCCCGGCTTCACCTTCCTTTCCAGCCAATTTTCCCTCCTACCACCAATTAGACAAAGCATATGGTTTTGTGGAGCAGCTAAGAAGCTTAGCAAACACAGAGCATCCGGTGAATGTGCCTCTAAATATAACTACAAGAATGTTCATTACAGCTTCGCTTAATGTTGTTAGCTACAAGTTTGAGGGAGCTAAGGAATCGCACATTGCTACGTCCCTAAACAACATAAGTTTTATGGACCCCTCTTCAAGTATGCTCAATGCCTACTACAAGTATTCCTTTGTTGTCTTCTGTTTCTTGCTTTTTTTCCCCTTGTTGATTGTTGATCTCTTTTTAAATTATTATTATTATTATTATTATTATTATAAAAAATACTTATTACCATTATTATTGTTATTATTATTTTCTTTCTATTGTGGTGGGGATGGAAAGAAAATGAGATTGTAGTGATGGGAAAAAGATGAGGCAAAGAAAACAAAAAGGTGAAACAATAGTGGGATTTTTAGGGCACATGCCTTTTTGTATTGAAAAATGTAAACGTGGGTCTAAAGTAATGTCTTAAATTAACTTTGAGGGGTAAAAATCATAAATCATAAATAAAAATAAATTAAATAAATTAAAAGAGAGTAGAAAAATCTTCTCATTTTTAAAAGCTCCAGGTATAAATTAGAGTTTTTGACTCCTCAAGGTAGAAATATTTTTTCACATAGATAAAAAAGATCAAATACCACAGGGTTGAAGATTTGGAAGCTTAGAATTTGAAAATCTGTCTTTTTATGTATGATTTTAACGCTTAGATTAGTACTTTAGATTTGTTAAATAGTTTTAAATACTTTAAATATTTTTTGAAAGATTTCAATCTAAATTAGGGTTTGCTTATTTAGTTTTAGATAAAAAAGATTGGAAGCATATGAGCATAGGTTGATTTATTGATGAAAATAAGAAAATTCTGAATATTCAAATTAAATGAGTAGATCTAAACAAGAAAAAAAATCAAAATAAATAGAAGAACATAATTCATAGATCTTGGATGAGGAAAAAAAAATGGTTACAAGAAAAATGTATAGCTATGAATCTAGATATAAAAAGTGTTTTGACTTTGAAAAAAAAAAAAGTTTAAGTACAAGAGATTAAGTGGTGTTAGAGAAGGAGGTGTAAAGGATGACTTGCATAGGGTGATTGCACTTGTGAAAAAAAAGAAGTTATTTGAGCAAGTAGATTTATAAAATAAAATAAAATAAAAACATAGATATAAGGAATAAGAATTAAATAAATTGAGAAGAAAACAAACACATTAAGTTTGTTTGTGTACCTTAGTCAAGGGAAAAAGAGTAAGATCAAGGGAAGAAAAAGTAAAAGAAGTTGCACTATGTGTATGTGATGGATGACTGTATGTATTGGAAAAAATAAAATAAAATAAAACTGTACATGTGTGTACGTGTGATGGAGATGAAATGCTTAGATGGTAAAGAATCGAAGAAATAATAATAAAAAGAGAGAATGGCTAGAATGGAGATAAAATATTATGCTGGAGTGGGATTACTGTTTGCATATATGGCTATTGGTTTAGGTTTAAATGAGAAGAAAAATAAAATTATAATAAAAACTAATTTAGTTCAAATAAATAAAAGGAAGCAGTTCTGTGAAAATTTAATTTAAACTAATAATAAAAAAATGATTGATTCTTGGGATTGGATTTAGCAGGAAGAGTTTTGAATAAATGTTGGTAATTAGGATTATTAATATTAATGGAAAATATTGATAAGTATTAAGTATTTTGAATTAATGCAAAATAATAAGTATTAAATTTTACTAAACACCCTAAATTATTGGCTTAACTAAGTATCTGATGTGTGTAGTTGAAATTGAACATTCAAATAAAAATCAAATATAATGTAAAGGGTTGAAATTATTATCAAAGAATAAAGAAATCAAACTTTTTTTAACCCCTATTATTTACGAGCTATTACTTTTTAATATCGTCATCTGACAAAATTTTATTGAGGTAGTTGTTGCTTGCCATTCAAAGATGCTGACTTCTCAAAACTATGGTCTCAGGTGTACATTTCTATACCACATCTTTTTCCCTTGGTTTATTCTCTTTCTCTCTCTCTCCCTCTCTATACCAGACCTTTTTCCCTTGGTTGCTGACTTCTCAAAACTATGGTCTCAGGTGTACATTTCTATACCACATCTTTTTCCCTTGATTTATTCTCTTTCTCTGTCTCTCCCTCTCTATACCACACCTTTTTCCCTTGGTTCATTCCCTTTCTCTCTCTCTCTGTGCGAGATGGGGTCTTTGCAAATCTAAATATTGATTGGCCTTGGATGAATTGGTTGAACAAAAGTAGGGAAAGGTTGACTGGGGAGTAGATGAATTGTTGAAGACAAAAGGGAAAGATTGCATTTTATATATAATTGTATGGTTGGATTCTTTGAAGAAGGAAAAAAATATGCTATTAATAATAGTGGTAACATTCTGGTCTACAAGATTCCTTCCATTTAAATGCGATTAAATTTAATTCAAGCCTTATTAAAAATGAAAATAGATTTTTAATTACAAATAAAATAAAAATAAATATTTTATAGTAAAATATAATAGTAATATTATAATAAAATCATAAATTATAAATTTTTTTATAAAAATATATTCTTTTAGTGTATGTTATAAAAATATGGATATTATCATCTACAAACCTAATTATTTTTTTTCTATTAAAAATGAATGATACTAATTTAAAAATAATAATTGCTAATAATTTTTTATTTAAAATAAATAAAGTTTAATATATTTAGTACTCAATTACGGATAGAGTATCTTGGAATATTTTAGTGTAATTTGTATTTAATTAGATCAATTTTTTAATTATAAATTATAATCTCTTCAACATCAAGCTCGGGATGCAGACATTGTTAGGAAGTTAAAGGAAGAGATCTAGAGTATTCATCTGCCAAGGTTAAAAGATTGCTCCACAATAATAACCACCACTCAACAATAATAACAGCCTAATAAGAATAAACAATAATAATCTAAGAGCATTCAACCAAAAAAAAGGATACCAAATATAACGTAGAAAAACCCTCTAAATGAAAGTAAAAAACCATGGAAAAAATTTCTTCCGCTTCAATAAAATGAGGATACAAATAATCAAGTCCACACTAGTTTCTTCATTTTGCAAACTTATATAAATATATCTCAATACTTGAGGTGGGAATCCATAACCCCATAAAATAATGAATAGAAAGAGATTAGGAAGAAATCATACCACAGACTTCCCCAAAGTCATAATGCTATTTATATTTGGGCTTAGGGAATACCCAAATATAAAGTAGACTAATACATGGGCTTATGGGTTGGAAAACTTAGCCTAACGATTTCCCCATCTAGTACAAGAGAGAGGAATGCGATTCTATGAGCCCATCACATGGAGTTCAAACCCAATATACCAATGCATAACTGAAGCTTCTGCTTAGGAACAACCTTTATTAACATGTCTAATGCATTATTATTTGTGTGAATCTTCTTCAACTTGGATGCATTTTCTTCAATTATATTCCTCAACCAATGATAGCTTACAACAATATGCTTGGTTTGGGAATGATACATAGTGTTCTTGCTTAGATCCATGGAACCTTGGGTATCACAATAAACCACATACTCATCTTGTTTTAGATTCAATTCTTAGAGAAAGCTCTTTAACCACAACATCTCCTTCATTGCTTTAGTGGTTGTTATATACTCAGTTTTTATTGTGGATAAAGCAACACAATTTTGCAATTTAGACTACCATGACATGGCTTTCCCTATAAAAGTGATCAAATACTGAGATGTAGATCTCCTATTATTAATGTCACAACCATATTTGCATTTGTAAACCCTTCTAAGACCATCTAAGCTCCCCTAAAACACAAGCACAGGCTTAAGCTACTTTTGAAGTTCCTGAAGATCCATGTTATTGTCTCTTAATGCTTTTTTCCTATATTAGACAAAAACCTACTCACAACTCCAACTGCATGAGCCATATCTAGTCGTGTACATACCATAACATACATTAAACTCCCCATAGTTGAGGAGTAAGGAATACATTCCATCTTTTTTTTTTTCTTTTCATGTGAAGTAGAACAACATTTTTTACTAAGCTTGAAGTGACCACCAAGGGGAGAGCTAACCTACTTAGCTTCTTTCATATTATACCTTGAGAAAATAAAGTTAATCTTAATTAAAAAAACACCCAAGAGAGATGGTGAATTGGGTTTTTAATTTTTTTTTTCAAACACAACAAATTCAAGCAAAAGGAGCACAAATATAGAGAGATAGAGTTAGAGAAAGCAAACACATATTTTATAGTGGTTTGACACCCCTTGTCCACATCCACTATCCTCAAGCTCCTAATCGAGTGAGGGTTTTATTATATTTGAAGCTTCTACCAAGCTTCCAACATCTTTACACTTGGATTTTAACTCGAATGGGCTCTTACACAATCCTTCAAGTAACCACCAACTTGAAGTTTTCTATTCACACAATCTCAGTTAGTTACAATGAAGGAAACTCTTAACCTAGCTTAATAAAAGCTCAAATATAAGAAAAATGTTAGGATGAATGAGGAGGTGCACTAAAGGTATGCAAGTGAAAAGTTAATGCACCAAATGAAAGGAATAAGAGCTTTGAATGAAGAACCGATAGGTAGGCTATTGATTTCAAGTGTTCTCTTGCTCATAAATGAAGTAGAGCTCTTAATTTATAAGTTTATAGCCTCGAAAACCAAAACTTCCAAAAAGTAGCCTTGACTAGTCGAGTTAAGGGTTAACTAGTTGACCAATCGTTGAACAATAAATGCATGACAAGTGATCATTAGGTCTCGATCAGGCCTCAATCAGACCTTGATTATGAGAACCTACCCATTAATCGGGAATGTATAGCTACTAGAAGAGAGAGAACATTTTTTGCATCCCTCGACTGGTACTCGACTGGGAAGGCTTAACTGATCGATCGATACCCTAACCAATTGAGCCGATTGACCAATCCCTTGACCAATTCACTTATTTTGGCCCAAAAACCAATCTTTTTCTATTCCTTTCATTTCTAACACTTAGGAAAGGTCTTTAGGAGTATTGATAAGTCAAATTTAAAACGATGTGCCTAAGGTTCGTATAAGAAAACTCAGGTTTTATTGGAAATTTAACTTTAAAGTATAAATCAAGTTTTTTAAAGATACATGAATTGATATGAGAAACCTAAGTACATCCATGCATTCACTTTACATGTACTTCCTAAGATTGAAAGGTCTTTCATATGCCTCAATCTTGCATCTAATTAGACCTTTGTTTATTTTCTTGAATTTCCTTTTGAATTTTTAAATCAAAACCTAAAACTCTTCTTAATTAAAAAACATTAGTACTTTAACCATGATTTGTTATCATCAAAACTTCACTTAAAGGTACCCTTGGCTTAACATACTTCTCAAGCAAGATCTCAAACTTCTTGGAATTTAGGTTGCATGTGAGTTGCATCCTTAAGATCTGTTTAGCACTTTCCTGATCCTTCATGTCAAAAACACTTAACAACTCCTTCTTCAACTTGCAAATCAATTTAGCATTTTGTCCTGCAATAAGAATGTCATCAACATATAATAACAACATCAAAAAAATTTCACCATAATATTTCTTGAAGTAGACACAAGGATCTGCTTTGGTTCTTAGAAAGTCATGACTCATCATAAACGAGTCAAACTTTTTATACCACTGTCTTAAGGCTTGCTTCAACCCATAAAGACTTTTCTTCAATTTGTAGACCATCTGTTCTTTCTCTCTAGTTGCTCCATGTAGATTTCTTTCTCTAAATCACCATGAAGAAAATTTGTCTTCACATCTATTTGCTCAAGCTCAAGATTCAAACTAGCTACTAACCCCAAAGCAACTCTGATAGAAATCATCTTCACTATTGGGGAGAAAATTTCATCAAAATCCACACTTTTTTTTTTTTTGCCCACAACCCTTAAGAACCAACTGAACCTTATATTTCACTAGCTTTCCACTCTTATCCCTTTTAAACTTGTACACTCATTTTTTTTCAATGTTTTGCTTCCTTTAGGAAGTTGTACCAACTCATAGGTTTCATTTTGCTACAAGAAATCCATCTCATCTTGCATAACACTCAACCAATTGGTACTATCTTCATGAGCTTAGCTTCCCAAAAACTTTGTGGCTTCCTTTCATCAATTACTAACATGTACTTAGAGGTCTAATATCTAGTAGAGGGGTGATGCTCTCTAGTAGATCTCTTAGCTTTGGGTACCAAATCCTTCTGATGAAGTGACTACTCCTCCTGCTCAAATGGCTCCTGTGTAGGTATGTCACTAGTACTATCATCTTCTAGTAGCTCATCAATTTCCTCTTCTTCATTTCTAGGCCGCTGTAATGATGGAGGAATAGGTACTAATGCAATGAAGTCATTACTTGTACCTTTGGATTACTTAGCTTTGTCAAAATCTCCTAAGGTTTGATCTTCTTGGAAGACCACATCTCTATTTCTCACCAATTTCTTCTTGGTTAGATCCCATAATTTGAATCTAAACTCTTCATCACCATACCTAACAAAGACATGTTGAACTGCCTTATCATCAAGTTTGGATCTTTGTTCTTTAGGAACATGCACAAAAGTTTTATACCCAAAGACCCTCAAGTGGGAATAAGAAGCATATTTTCTTATTCATGCCTTCTCTAGAACCTTAAAGTTCAATGGACCTAATGGAGATCTATTTATCAAATAGCAGGTGGTTTGAGCAACTTCACCCCAAAACACCTTAGACAACTTTGTAGTTTTAGTATACACCTGACCCTCTCAATCATGGTACGATTCATTCTTTCAACCACACCATTATGTTATAGAGTGTGAGAGACTTTTCTCATGCCTTATACTATTCTTAGTGTAGTAAACTTCAAACTCCCTTGAGGTGTCCTCACCTCTATTATCAAACCTGAGACACTTCAATTTTCTTATAGTCTTTCTCTCAACCATAACATGAAACTATAGAAAATACTAAAAGACTTAATCTTTTGATCTAAGAAAATAAATTCTTACCTTTCTGGTGGCATCATCAATAAAAGTGACAAAGTATCTATTTACTTCAAGAGTTTCCACATCCATAAGGCCACAAACATCATAATGTACCAGCTTCAATTTCTCTAACTTTTTCTTAGATTTGCTATTAAATGAAACCCTATGTTGTTTTCAAACCAAACAATGATCACAAGAAGGTAGGATTCATTTTTTGTCAAGGGAATTAAGTACTTCCTTGCCAAAACTTGCAATCCTTTCCTACTCATATGCCCTAACCTTTTATGCCACAACTCCAAAGAAGTACCCTTTATAACATATAACTCATTAGTACAAACTTTCCATTGGGTCTTGTACAAAGTGCAACATGTTTCTCCTTTTGCAACAACCAATGAGCCCTTAGTGAACTTCCATTTGCCTTTGCCAAAGTGGCTTTCATAACCTTGCTTATCCAAGGCAAAACTTGACATCAGATTAAGGCATAAATCTAGAACATGCCTTACATCTTTCAATGTCAACTTACACCTCATATTGGTTTCAAAGCAAACATCACCCATCCTTACAATCTTGGAGTGACTAAAGTTTCTCATCTTGATTGTGCCAAAGTCTCCAACTCTAGAATCAAAAAACAACTCCAAGTGAGGAGTAGCATGGTTAGAGGCTACAGTGTCTACAATCCACTCAATTCTTTATTCATCTACATGCAAATACTCATCTATGAGCACTAAAACTTCATCACTATTAGATATAGAGGTTGTGGCATTCTTGTTATTATTATTTTTTTTATTCTACTTATTTTGTTCCTTTTTCCAAATGCAACAATTCCTTTCATATGCCCATTTTTTCCACAATGGAAATGTTTTATTTTTATCTCTAGACTAGGACCTTCCCTTGGACTTTTCATGGTTTTTCAATCCTCTATTCTTTTTTCTTCCTCTACTTTCGATGATGAGGGCCTGTGCATTTTCTATGTTATAAGCCTTCCTTCTTGTCTCTTCATTGAACAAATTTCCCTTCATAAGCTTCATAAATAATGCACCATTCAGAATAGAGTTACCAATAGTCACAACAGTAGTTTCCCAACTGTTTGATAGTGAACAAAACAACAAGGATGCTTACATCTCATCATCCCTAACCATTTTCATAGCAGTCAAATGATTAACAATGCTATGAAAAGCATTCAAGTGATCTGTCTTTAGTGTTCCTTCTTTTAACTTCATGTTCACTAACTTTTTTAATAAGAAAATTTTATTCCCAACTATTTTTTGTTCAAACACCGATTCCAATTTCTTCTAGAAATTATATGCATTTGTTTCATTTGTCACATGATGACATGAAGATATATCAATCCATTGTCTAATGTAAACAATTGTCTTTTTGTTCATCTTATTTCATTCTAAATTAGAAATATCTTTGGGTTTGGCTTCTTCACCCTTAAGAGTACTTGGCAAATCTTCGATGGTGGGAAAATCTTCCACCATGGACTTCCACAACCTAATTTGAATTGTTAAGTTTTACCATGGAGGTTGAGTTCCCTTCTATTTTCTTCCATTTCAAGAATAAAATTCCCACAACTAGGCTCTGATACCACTTGTTGGGAAGTTAAAGAAAGAGATTTAGAGTATTCACCTACCAAAGTTAAAAGATTCCTCTACAATAATAGCCACCACTCAGAAATAATAACAACTAACAAGAATGAATAATAATAATCCAAGAACATTCAACAAAAAAAAATTAAATATACCAAATATAGCGTGGAAAAACCCTCCAAATGGAGGTAAAAAACTATGAAGAAAATTTCTTCCACTTCAATAAATGACAATACAAATAATTAAGTCCTCACTAGTTTCTGTCACTTTGAAGATTTATATAAATATATCTTAATACTTGAGGTGGGAATCCATCGCCCCAGAAATAATGAATAGAAAGAGATAAAAAAGAAATCATACCATAGGGACTTTTTCAAAAGGTTGATGAAAGAACCTGTAATTTCACCCTTGAGCCCTAAAACAGTGCCTAGAAAACAACCCTAATTTTATTTTTTTTCTCAATCACTCTTTCTCTCATCATACCAAAGTCCTAATGCTATTTATATTTGGGCTTAGAGAATACCCAAATATAAAGTAGACTAATACATGGGCTCATGGGCTGGACTAACTTAGCCTAACAATTGTGGTTCCTTCAATAGGCAAAACAATAATGGCACCATGGATGTTGGCTCAAGTCTAATCAGTATGGGCATGCCACCAAAGGATTCCTTCCTAATCCTTACCAAATATGACTTCATATGTGAAGTTAGTTATTGGTTCAATCTAGCACTAGGTGATGTGATCTAGACTATCTGACCATGGATTCCTTGGTTGCTTCACTCCATGCCTATGCATATCATCAGTTCTTATCGACCTTTTTAAATAACATTAATTAATTAATTCATCATCATCTTTATTTTTAATGAAAGAGCTAGAAAAGTGTTAAACTCTAGCGAAGAGTGAAGCCATAATCACCTTCAGTGTGAATATTGACATATGTTGTATCCCCTTTGTAGACATGAATCAATGGCCCTAGGAAGTTGTCATTTACTATCATCATGGACTTAGAGCTACACAGTCTCATGAAATTGTTCTTCTTTATCTATAAAACAAGGTCAAAAAGGTAGATAAGTTGCATTAAGGGACCATGAAACAAAAAACCAACTTGTAAAACAACTAGTTGGTAACCAAAGCATGTACATATATATTTAAATTTTGTATCTCTCACAACAAATCTAGTCATAAAAATGGGTGTCTTTGTCAACCCCACAAACAAGCATTCTACCCAATAAGGTAAGCACTAGAAACTCTAGTTGAAACAACATCATTTTCAACCCAATCATATCTTTCCTCTCCATATTCTTTTCTGCTAAGATGGATATGGCCAACTTTGCTTCATAATGTTGTTTATTAATTTGAGATTTTTTGTTCTTTTATACCAATTGTTAGGACATTAAGTCTTTTTTATTTGTTGACAATTTTGTTATAATTAATGTTTGGTCATAGAAGTCTTTTTAGATAGTGACTTGCTCTCATTGAAGATCAAGGGTTGTTGTTCATCTAATTGAGAAGTCACTAGAACATTTAAAAAGGTTTGGTATCATTTTTGGACTTAAACTATTTTTAAAATGATTTTTCAAGAAGCAGGGACCGCTTAAGTGGTTAATCTCGCTCACATGGTAAGAACCACTCAAGTGATCAAAGTTCGCTCAAGCGGTCATGATGGTCCTATCGAGTTTAAAAACGTATTTTGAATGAGTTTCACTCAAATTCAAAATTGGAAACTTAAGATATTGAAATCTTTATGACTTTTGCCTATAAATACCTTTCTTGTAACCCTTTAAGGGTGGGAGATCGAAGATCGAAGATTAGAAAGATCATAGAGATCTTGGAGATTGTTGAGAGACTTCTTATTCTTTAAGGAGACTTCTTGTCAGAAAGCTTAATTGTCACACCATTCCCGTTCTCTAATTCAAAGATTTGGATCTTTCAATTGTTGGTTGAAAACCTTAATCCCTTCGGAGTGGCTGAAGGATCTACTAGGGAGCAACATGGAGTTATTGAATTGCGGATGTGGATCAAGCTGTAGGTGCTAAAGAGTAAGTCTTTAAGGTAAAGTGGTTAGGTAAATCTATGTAACTTGATTTTGAATAGTGGATTTAAATTAGTAGGTCTTAGACCTCGTGATTTTTTATCTCCATAGTTTGTGGAGGTTTTCTCATGAAAAATCTTATGTCTCATTGTCTATAACCTTTTATATTTGATATTTTGTTTGAATTGCCTATAATAAGTCAAATTGATTGTCCCTAACATCTTGTAGGGTTTTCCTAAAAGATGCATATCTATTTATTCCTATAGACATTTTATTTGAATAGTTTAATTGATTTGTTAGGATTACTTTTGATATTGTTGATTGATTATATTGGAGGTTATGGTTGTTATACCTTTAACTAATTATTATTATCCCTAACTTTTCTCAAGATATCTTTTGATTGATTTTTTGGGTTGTTATTAAGTTTGTTAGGTTGGTTATTTGATCATTATTATCCTTAACATATCTCTATACTTATATTTCATATATCAACAACTTTACTATCTTTATCCCTTACCAATTACAAGATATCCCTAAAAGTTAAAAATCATTTTTTTTTATACCTAAAGATTTTAGGTATAATCCATTTAGTTATTGGGATATCCCTCATATCTATGGGATCAAGAAAAAGTTAGTTATAATTTATAAATATTTAAATCACCCATATGGTGTTTCCTATTGGACTTTCGGTTATTATTCAAGTGGTATTTAAGCAATACCCATTTTTCACCAATCAAAACTGACATGATCACTACTTGGTTGGTTGGATTTCCTTGGTCCATGGTTGACTTCCGATTGTTGAAAGGCTAGTTTGCTTTGCTTTTCATCTCACCAAAGACTTACTAGTTATTTCCATGGTCTATTGCTATTTCGCTTGTGACCAATTCATACTCTTTGTTAATTATTTACAATGCAATAACACAAACACTTTAATAATAAATTGTCCATAGTTTGTTATTGTCACCTTTGTGACCTATTCGTACTATTTGTTTTTTATCACGTGAATAATGTTGGTGGTTTAGAGTGACCACTCTAGAAAAGTTTTTGAATAGCCAAAGTAATTTTCATTGATTTAGCAACTTGAAAGTTAGGTAATCCACACAGAATGTCAAAGTAATTTTCATTGATTTCTTGAAAAGAAGTTGTGGAAGTGGTTCAATCATAGTAATTCATATACTTCGAATAACTAGGATTAGAGAATGTTTTTTTTTTTTTCCCCTCTTCCCTTTATTCTTAACCCTATGGTTGATTTTTTTAAAGTTTGAGAGAAGCCATGAGGGAAAGAAAAATAAGAAGAAAAACTAAAATAAAATAAAAAATAGATTTAAAGTTAATAAATTATTTTTTTATTTTTGTTATTTTTAACTTTTATGTATAAATTAAATAATTAAAAAATGCATAAGTTTTTAATTAATTTCATAAAAATATATTCTAACATTGATCAAAATCTCAGTTCTTTTTCTTTTCTGTCTTCTTGTTCAACAAAAAGAATATTATGATTTTGCTAATTCTCTTACAACAGTTTCCAATTGGGCATATTCTGTTTCTTTATCTATAGATGCATGGAAAAGCAGAGGAAAGAGGCATCATGCCTCCAAGTTGTGAATAAGAATATGACAACCATGGATGAGCTATTAATGGAGGAGAATGATAGGTTGTAGAAGCATGTGTCATGCTTGTGTATGAGAACAATTATTTCTATTAGCAAACTTAAAATGTAAGGACTTAATCTCTTTCTATTCATTATTATTTTTTAAACTATATGGCTTGCTTTCTAAATGATAAATACTTGTTCTGAATTAAGCATATGAAATTTGTCCAATTGAGGGAAAGTTGTAGTTTGCTCAGTTCCCAAGTGATAAAAAAAGGTCTTATCTTCAAAATTTCAATTTGCTTTCTTGGCAGCCATGGACAACAAATTACATAAACCCTACCATTCTTTTGATTTCATATTATCTTAAATATGGGATTTGAGCCTGTTTCATATTATCAATTCTAGTTATTGATTTTCTTATAAATTCTTAATTTTTTATTTGAAACTCTACTAATAGATTTCGTTGGAACTGTTGTATTTTAAATTCTATAAGCTCATAAACCATTTTCTTTTATAGTTATTCTCTATTTTCTCATATTAAATAGGAAAGTAATTTTACAAAGCAAAGATCACAACATTTTGTTGTCTATCCAAAATGCAAATAATATTTTTATTTAAATGTGTTCATGATCTTTCCCATCCAAAAATAAGTTGTTTACATGCTTGAGGAAAAATTTAAAATGCGAAGATTTCTTTTTTATTTTTATATATGCTTTTCTCCATATCTCTTGTTATCTTTTTAGGATTTTGTGATAGATTTATTTTTACATGTATGCTGATTATTGAGGTTGGTTAGCATGTGTCTGTAGTGCTTTTTTATGCCTAAAAGCCAAACTTTGGTTTATATCAAAGAAGATGAATTTGGATTTTTCACACACAAAAAGAAGAGAAATTTAAAGAAAAAAAATTAAAAACTTGCTTTCACAAGTGGAGCTAGTGGTCATAAGCAAATAGCATGTCTGCAAATGAAATCAAATAATTAAGAAAGTGCACACCCCCTTCCTTTGTTATTAATTGTTAGCTGGTAGAATTTTTATTCCCTTTTTAGTAAGAGGTTTCATTAATTAAAATTATTTGCTACCATTTGAGAAAGTCTTTTCGCATTGAAAAAGTCAAATTCTACCATTCAGTTGTTACTAAGTCACTTTTGAATTAAGCTATAGGTGCAATATTGGTTTTGTTTTGAAATGTTGTTGCATAAATAACAAAAAGGCTTCTTGTCATCCGTGACTAATTATTGTATGTGGTAGTGAAAATTTTTTGGCACCTATTTATAAGAATAAAAAAGATAATACTTACTAGTTCATCTCAATGAATTTTTTGGCACCAATTTTGGTTTTTTCTTTTTTCCTCTTTGTTCTATTTTTTTTTAATTCTAATTTAGATATAGATGGATTGCTGCTTGTACTCTCAAATTAATTTTCTTGTTCATAAAATTTATTTGTACTAATAATTAATTATCTTTTACATATTGTGTAAACAGTTATCCTGTTTTTTCTATTTACAATTGCACCAAAAAGGAAGGCAATTGAACTTATTAAAAGCAAAATTATAAAATTTTTGCTATTAGTTAAGTAAATGAATATTTTCTTTTCATCTCTCAGTTTTTTATAATAATTTCTAACTCATCTTTATATTAAATTTATTAGGATTAAAATATTAAATTTCTTCACTATATATATATATACAAACAAACTTTTATGTTTAGATTTAGTTCACAGAAAATTTGAACCAAGTATAAGGAGAAAAAAAAAAACATGAAAATGAAAATAAAGAAGGGAAGAAAAATATAAATAAAAATATAAATTAAATTCTTATTTTTCTATCACAATCCTCCAATTTTCTTACTCTAAAATTGTTTAAATTCTAAAATTTTTTATTCTATTTCATTTTTCTTTATATCTTTGAATCCAACTGAACAGAAAATTAAATTGCCTTTGTATTATTTATTTTCTTTTTCTTGCTATTTCTCAAGTTTCATATAAAATTTCACAAAAACTATTTATTTATTTTATTTAAAATTAAATTTCTCCTAAATAACCAAGTAATTACCCAACTAGAAGTCATACTTTTCATTCTTCAAACTTGTATTCTTATGAGGTTTTGTAAGAGTTGTTGAGAATAATTTGCTCCTTGTTTCAACTCGTCTAATTTCTAACACCATTTTTTCTCATTCCAAATATTAAGGTTGGAAAAATCTATTTCCAAATAAAAAGAAAGTTCTATTTCCTTGGTTATACTAATTTCATAGTTATAATATTAAGTATGATTAAACTCAACTTAATGTTCATAGCTAATTGCTTTTCTTTCAAATTTTAAAGTCAAAACTTGAGATGCTTTTTCTGAACATCATCATGCTTGTGAAGAAGTTGACTCATTGTTGCTTTCATAATATAATAAAGGGTCACCATTCTCAACCCAGCTACCTTCCCCTTCTTCGTCCTTGCTAATTTTGCTCAAGTAAATTCTCATCTTGCTAAATATTTATTTTAGGTTAGTTAATGTTTATGTCATGTTTCATTTATCCTCTTATTACTTTGGAGTACTATGATTTGTCACTTTTAACTTTTGATGTTATATCATATTTGGAAATAAATCACTCATAAAGAAATTTTTTTGTTTTTTTTTTTTTTTTACTAATGAACATTATTTTATTACAAAGTTTCTCTACTCAATAAGTGAAAAACATCTTATCCTCAATTGGTAAGGCCTAACTATTTTTCTCTAACTCCTATTTATTTTTCTCAAATTTTTCTATTTTTCGTTTTATATTAGTTTTAGTGTTTTTTTTTTTTCAATTTTTTTTAAGAGTTATAGTTTCAATTGTACTTATTGGTTGTTGAATGTATAATTTAGAGATTTTTTATTCTTCTTATATTTGTTTATAGGTTGCAAAGGAAATTTGTTTGTCAAAAGATGAGAAATTATTATGTTAAAGAAGGTGATGTCGAAAACCATGAAGATTACATCAATAAAGTCATTTGGAGGTTGAACTTATTTTTTGTTGAATATCTTAATAGTTGTTGCACTAATATTTGTTCTTTTGTTGAAAGAATTAGAAATTGTTATTGAAATTTTTTTATGTAATTGACAATTTGTATGTAATTATTGTATATAAATGGTCATACTAATGGTTTGAACTAGGTTTTTTGAATATCAATATTTGAAGATATTTCTACTAGTAAAATTCAATTTAATTTTGGGGTGCTTGTCTTTTTTTTCCTTTTTATTTAATTATATAGGAAATCATTATTTTAATAACAAAATATAAATATTATTTTTAATATGAAATGTTTAAAGATGACACTTCTAAAAGCGTCATTATTAACATTAATCAAAGATGATACTTATGAACATGTCATTGAAAAAATATATTAAAGATGATGCCCCTACACATGTCAAGGTTGCCAATTTTGTAAAAATTATTTTACTAGAAAATGTTCAAAGACGACGCTTTTACAAATGTCGTTGTTAACATTATTTAAAGATGACACTTATTTAAGCGTCATGGAAAGAATTTATAAAATATGACACTTTCTAAAAACAATATTATTAGCTAATACATATAATGAAAGGGTAGAAGTCTTGATGCGTAAAAAGCCAATGTTTTCAGAATCGGACCGAATATTGAATCGAAAAAGTTATCGGTTCACGATTCACTGATCGAACCGGTGGTTGAACCACAGTTGAACTGGTGACGTCATAAATATATATTTTATATTTTTATTAAAATTAAAAATAATTATAAAATATCTAAAATATATAATTAAAAATTAAATAATATTTATAATATTATTTATTCATTTTTATATAAATGTATTAATGGTTTAAATTTATTAAACAAAATATATACAATATTTAAATATGAAAATATATTCAAAATGGTAAAAAAAAAAAAAAAAAAAAAAGACGTATATAAATATGAAAACAAATTGAAAATGAAAAAAAAAATATGTGATTTATATATATATAATTTTTTAACATAAAAAGATGCAGCACAGCGGAGGGGTTATGCTTCTTGTGAGCTTGTAGTCCATGGTTCAAACCCTCTTGATGCAGCGCACATCGGAAGTACGAGGAAAAATAGATTGCTTTATAAGCCTCTTCCCATCTTACTAAAGTGTGGCCCGCTTAGGCAAAAAGGCTGTTTGAAGAAGGAATCCATTAACTACCTTTGCAGTATCATAATATTAGCAGTCAATTGGCATCAAACTTAGAGTGCAATGTTTGAAGTGTTAAAAATATTATTAGTGTTTCTAAAAATTACTGCCCAATAAGCTCTTACAAATCAAGGAATTTAGTTGGTTGGAAAGCACAATAAGAGATTGGATTCATTGGCACATACCAAAAAGCCAAAAGTCGTTATTGTATACCCAATTGTTATTCTCCGGCAAGCACACCTAATTGTTTACCCCTCATGGGCCCGTTCCTCTATGCTGTTGGGTTTGTGGTTTTTAATCTTTGGAAGTGCTACCTTACAGACTCTTACAAACCAAGGAATTTAGTTGGTTGGAAAGCACATGCAGTAAGAGAATGGATTCATCGGCACATACCAAAAAGGCAGAAGTCATTATCTTATACCCAACTGTTATTCTCCGGAAAGCATTGTCTTATACCCAACTGTTATTCTCTGAAAAGCACGCCTAATTGCTTACCCCACACGTAGTAACTCTAGAAAGAGGGTCAAGGTCGACACAGATAGGAAGAAAAATGAAGTTGATGAACATGGGCCTGTTCCTCTATGCTGTTGGGTTTGTGGTTTTTAATCATGATAAAATGTTTAAAGTGTTTCTTAAAATTATTATCAAACGGGCTCTCACAAACCAAGGAATTTAGTTGGTTGGAAAGCACATGCAGTAAGAGAATGGATTCATCGGCACATACCAAAAAGGCAGAAGTCATTATCTTATACCCAACTGTTATTCTCCGGAAAGCATTATCTTATACCCAACTGTTATTCTCTGAAAAGCACGCCTAATTGCTTACCCCACACGTAGTAACTCTAGAAAGAGGGTCAAGGTCGACACAGATAGGAAGAAAAATGAAGTTGATGAACATGGGCCTGTTCCTCTATGCTGTTGGGTTTGTGGTTTTTAATCATGATAAAATGTTTAAAGTGTTTCTTAAAATTATTATCAAACGGGCTCTCACAAACCAAGGAATTTAGTTGGTTGGAAACCCAACCGTTATTCTCCGGAAAGCAATATTGTATACCCAACTGTTATTCTCCGGAAAGCACGCCTAATTGTTTACCGCACACGTGACTTTTCCAGATTATTTGACTGGCTATATATTAAATGCGTAGTAGCTCTAGAAAGAGGGTCAAGGACACAGATAGGAAGAAAAATGAAGTTGAGGAACATGGGCCTGTTCCTCTATGCTGCTGGGTTTGTGGTTTGCTGTGGGATGATCCTCCATTGCGCTGCTGAGAGCAAAGTCCATTACTTTGAGTTTTATGTAAGTGGTAATAAGCAGTATTTCTTCATTCCAACCCTATGTTTTTGGTTGCCATAGAGCAAACTCGATTGACCAGGACTTACCAATTTTCTTCATTTCTTTTTTATTTTTTATATTTATTAGCTGACGGAGAGCAACTTCACAAGGCTGTGCAGTACGAAGACGATGTTGACTGTGAATGGCAGTTTTCCGGGGCCGGTGATTCGTGTTCGCAAGGGAGATACTATTTACGTTAATGTTCATAACCAAGGATCCTATGGTGTCACCATGCACTGGTACTCTTTCTCTCTCGTCTGTGTCTACTTTAAAAATGGTTTCCAGTAGAGAAATTTTGGTTATACCGATAGTATATTTCAATGGAAATATCTAATTTGCTGTTTTTAGTTCACTTTGACAGATATTTATACTTAGGAATGTTTAGCGATATTTCAGGTTTTTCAATAGACACTATTCTAAGATTTAGTTTCCCCAAAATATACTATCCATGAACATGCACTTTTTATGATTCTTTTTTCATCCATATTTTGTAAACATGACTTAAAATCTTTTAAAAAATTAATTAATTAAATATCTTAAATTTTATAAACAGTTATATATTAAAAAGAAAAAAATTTCACTAAAATACTAAGATTCGTGTGCCATTTTTCCGTAAAACTTATAAACACTTCAACAAAAAATTTTATTCTAGATTTCTTTTATTTACTTTCCTTCTTACCCTTCCCCAAAAGTTTAACAAACCCAACTTGCATGTTAATGAGATTAAATTGTTGTACCAAAAACAGTATTCGAAATGTTAACGATTTTATCATCTAATATAAATTTATGGTTTCAGGCATGGAGTGAAGAACCCAAGAAATCCATGGTCAGATGGGCCTGAGTACGTCACACAATGCCCCATACCACCGGGAACAAATTTCACTCAAGAGGTGATATTTAGCACTGAGGAAGGGACAGTGTGGTGGCATGCCCACAGTGACTGGACCAGAGTCAGTGTGCATGGTGCCATTGTCGCTTTGCCTGCTCTTGGAACTACATATCCCTTTCCACAGCCTGATGCAGAAGAAATTATTGTATTGGGTAACTAAATCCTAAACCTTATTTCTTTATGCATGTTTTTTCTTTTCAGGATAAATTCCGGGTCAGAACCAGATCTCGTGATCCTTTTTTTCCTTTTATAAAAAGGACAAAACCTAAGAAAGTGAGTTGGGACTTGTGGGTCGGAATGGTTTGACGTTGAATAAGGAGACAATAAATTACTTTTTCACGTGTGTTTCTGGACGTTTTCCATTTCTATCAGACGGAAAAAATAGTGGGAACTCCCCTTTGAAAAATAAAGCATCTTCTGACTGGCTGGTAGAATGACGAGTAAACTGATAGCATTGTTAAAAAAGTTCACTGTACCTACTGTGGTTGCAGCATCTTGGTATAAGCATGATGTGATGGAAATGATGAAGAAAACTCTCGACTCTGGTATTGGACTGGCAAATGTATCAGACGCTTACACCATCAATGGCCAACCTGGAGATCTATATCCCTGCTCCAAAGGTAAGATCACGGCGACTATTTTGTTGTCTATGCTGATTTAGTTTCATTTGTATTTGTAATTTCTTTTGGCAACGTTTTATGTTTTCCAAAACCAAAAATCAAGCAAATATGTTTAGGAGCCAAAAAAATTATTGGCATTTTCTATTCTTCTTCTTCAAAAAAAAAAAAAGTGTTTTTTTTAAAATATATTTTAATTACTTTTGGTTATTTTCATTTATTTTTTTAGAATTGTTTTAAAAAATAATTATATAAACATATTAAATAATTAAAATTAAAATACTATATATTAAATTATTTTTTAAATATATTTGTAAATATTAAAAAATAAAAAATAAAAATATTTAAAGTTTTTCAATGGAATTTTATACTACAAAACATTAGAAAATAGATTTCAAAAACTGTTTTCAAAAATTATTATTTAGAACTACTTTTTAAAATGGTTATAAAATAGGACCTAAAATTCCAAAATAAAATATATAGTAACATGTTTGAGAGTGAATTGAGAAGAACCAAAAGCATTTATTCGTATTTGAAAACCTTTTTCTCATAAAAATTATCTTGAAAGATTAATATAAATACTTGTTTTAAGAAAAAAAAAAAAAGTTATATGATATATTGTTAACAATATTGTTAAAATCACCCCCTAGTTTATGTCCAAATAGAAACGGGTTGTAATAGAAATATAATTGACAAAAGGCATCATAAATATTTAAAATTGTTTAATTTTATCATAGTTGCTCCGGTTCTAAGATAATCAATCCGACTTGCAAAGCAACAGAGGTTTATCTCTAATTATAATGATTTGTTCTCATGTTACAGAAACAACATACAGATTGATGGTTGATTATGGGAAGACCTATCTTCTCCGCATAGTGAATGCTGCACTGAACCAAGATTTGTTCTTCATGATTTCTGAACACCACGTCACAGTGGTTGGAGGGGATGGATCCTACTTCAAACCCTTAACCACCCCTTATATACTGCTCAGTCCAGGCCAAACAATGGATGTGTTGGTCACAGCAGACAAACCTCTAGGAGAGTATTACATCGTAGCTACGCCATACTTCGATGGTGAAGCAGATATCTATGATCATAGCACTGCTACTGCAATTTTGGAGTACAGAGGGAACTACAATCACTCATTAACTCCTTCGTTTCCGTACCACATGCCTAATTACAATGATACAGCTGTTGCTTCATTGTTTACGAGCCAGATAAGAAGCTTGGCAACCCCAGAGCACCCTGTAGATGTCCCACTAGATGTCACTACCCGAATGTATTTTGTAATCAGCATGAACATGTTGCCTTGTCAAAACGACTCCTGCGCGGGGCCGGATGGCTATAGGATGGCTGCAGCCTTGAACAACAAGACTTTTAAGAACCCACAAGTGGATATCCTTCAAGCCTACTACTGGTATATATTCTGTTATATTGAATTTTTTTTCTGCATTTGCACTTCACTTTATGAATTAGCATTTGCGAATAGCTTAAGTTTCTCATTTCCTTGCATCAGGAACCTGAGTGGGATCTATGAGTCGGACTTCCCGGACCAGCCACTTCATTATTTTAACTTCACAGCTCTTGATTTGATGAGCGAGAATGTTACCATATCCGACCCTGGGGCTAGGGTGAAGGTGCTGAACTACAATGAGACAGTCGAGATAGTGTTCCAAGGGACTAATATAATGAATTCAGCAGAGACTCATCCAATTCATCTCCATGGATACAAATTTTATGTGGTTGGAAGGGGTCACGGAATATTTGACAATGAGACCGACCCCAAAAATTTTAATCTTTATGATCCACCAGAGCTTAATACCATTCCAAATCCTAAGGATGGATGGACAGCCATCAGATTCAAAGCCAGTAATCCAGGTATGTATTTTCTTCACATTATTATTTTTATAGTTTTCATTTGTTCATTGATCATACATGCTAATATGGATGGTTTTGCTCTAGGTGTGTGGTTTATGCACTGTCACCTTGACAAACATATGAGCTGGGGAATGGACACTGCTTTCATAGTAAAGAGTGGTGGTACAGCTGAGACGAGTATGAAGGGTCCTCCTGCTTACATGCCTCCTTGCAATCTTGGATCCTTTCTTGGCTCCAAGGACTCAATGTTACTTAGAGAAGATTAGATAAATTAAAACTCCTACTATGATGAGGTTCTTGTGTACTAGAAATATCAAGAATGACATGTGCTTCTACCTCTAGATCAATATTATCCTATGTAATCTGGAACTAAGTTCTATTGCTTTTGTTTTGGATCATTAAAACTCCTACCATTTTTATCTTTTATTTCTCTTTTTGTTCTTCTTGGTTTGTTTTGATTTTTCTTGGCTTGTTTTGTAGGCTCTCTATTGCATGCTACATTGAGAATAAAATTTGAGGGAGAGATTTCAAAGGATTATATTGCTAATCATCTTTGGTTTGTGATCCAATTGTTGAGGAAATGGAAAATCAAGGGGAAGACCAACAAAATCAACATGGACCAAACAATGACAATTTTCACATGTCTAGATCAATGAGAGAATATATGAATCCTCAAAGGATAGGTGTGGGATCATGTATAATTCTTCCTAATGAGCCTATTGTGATAAAACTCACTTGGTACCACTTCTACCTCAATTCCATGGAATGGAAAATGAAAATCCATACACTCATATCAAGGATTTTGAAGAGGTTTGTCATACATTTCATGAGGGAAACACATCCATAGAGCTTATGAGATTGAAGTTTTTTCCATTCACATTGAAGGATAAGGCTAAGTTGTGGTTCAAATTATTGAGGCCCCAAAGCATAAGGTCATGGTTGGAGCTACAAAAAACCTTCTTGAAGAAATTTTTTCCCACACACCACACAAGTGGCTTGAAAAGGCAAATTACCAATTTTGTGACTTTGGAGAATGAAAAATTTTATGCTTGTTGGGAAAGATATATGGAAGTAGTCAATGCTTGTCCTCATCATGGTTTTGACATATGGATGTTGGTAAGCTACTTTTATGAAGGCATGTCGCCAACTATGAAACAATTGCTAGAAACCATGTGTGGAGGTAACTTTATGAGCAAAAGTCCCAATGAAGCCTTTGAATTTTTTAATTATGTGGCTAAAATATCAAGTTCATGGGATGGGCCACATGGAAGGGATTCACACAAGTCCAAGTCTCAAAGCAATTCAAATGGAGGAATGCATATGGTGAATGAAGATGTTGATCTACAAGCTAAAATGGCAGCTTTGATGAAAAGGCTAGAGGAACTTGAAGCTAAGGGATTTCAGGAGGTGAATGAAATATATGATAATCTAATTTACATAGAGCCATGTTCTAGTTGCCAATCTATAGAACATGAAGTGAGTGATTATCCTACAATACCAACTATGAGAGAAATGAATCTTGAGAATCATCCGAACATGTCATGGAATTGTGGACAAGAGCAATTTTCTTCAAGCCAATACTCACAAAGCCAACAATTCATGCAAGACTCTCCACAACAAATTTCTTTGGTTGAGCAAGCTATTGTAAACTTGAGTAAAATTTTGGGAGATTTTATTGATGACCAAAAGAATATCAATACTCAACTAAACCAAAGGATAGACCATGTGGAGACATCTTTCAATTAGAAATTTGATAGCTTGCAAACCAATCTCACACAAAAAATTGATAATATGTAGCTTGCTATTTCTAAACTCACAAGCATGCATATGGTGCAAGAAAAAGGAAAATTCTCTTCACAACCCCAACAAAATCCAAGGGGAGTCCATGAAATTGGAGAGGCAAGTGAAAGTTATACTAAGGAGGATGAAGTCAAAGCAACCATCACCTTAAGAGGTGGTAAGCAAGTTGATCAACCTATGCCAAAACCAAAAGAGAAGAAAAGGAAGAATGAAGATGATGATAAGAGTGAAAGAAAAAAAATTGAAAGTTTTGAAAAAGAAAAAAGGAGAAGAGTGAAGCTAAAATGAACGAGAATAAGCTCTTATCTCCACCTTTTCCCATGGCTCTTCAATCTACGAAGGTGGTAAACAATGCTCTAAATTTTTTTGAAGTTTTGAAGCAACTAAAAGTCAATATACCACTCCTTGACATGATTAGACAAATTCCAACCTATGCCAAGTTTCTTAAGGATTTGTGTACCATAAAGAGAGGGATGCATTTGAAAAAGAAAGCTTTCTTGACCAAACAAGTTAGTGCAATCATTCAATGGAAGAACACAATCAAGTTTAAGGATTCAGGATGTCCATCTATCTCTGTGAATATTGGAAGCACTTTTGTGAAAAGAGCACTTTTAGACTTGAGGGCAAGTGTGAATCTTCTACCTACTTAGTATATAAGAAATTAGGGTTTGGAGAACTAAAGTCTACTTCCATCACACTTTCATTGGAGGATAGATTGGTTAAGTTTCCAAGAGGAATTATTGAAGATGTGTTGATCCAAATCGATAACTTCTATCATTCGATTGATTTTGTGGTGCTTGATACGAAACAAGGAACTAGTGGACTCAACCGTGTTCCTATTATACTTGGCCGACCTTTCCTTGCTACAGAAAATGCATTGATTAATTGTCGAAGTGGGGTAATGCAACTTACCTTTGGTAACATGACAATTGAGCTAAACATTTTCCACTCATGTAAGAAGTATGATACCAAAGAGAAGGAGGAACTTATGAAGGCTTTTTTTTATTGAATTGCCTATGGAAGAGCTAGTGAAAGAAAATGTTGAAGAAAATTTTGCAAAACTTGGTGAATCAATTTCCAATGAACATATTGAAGTTTGGAAGATCAATGAAGAAATTCAACCTTTGAAATTAATGAAATGGTCTTTCAGCTTGAAGAAAGTGAAAACCATGAAGCTTGGTATGCACAATAATCCAAAGACCATGAAAAAGAAGCTCAAGGAATGGCATGATCAACTTATTCAAAAGAACAAGTCCAAGGAAGGCTATTTCAAGCCACATTTTTTTTTTCAGGAAAGCTTAAGTATCGAGGAGTTGGTCCATTCATTGTTTGCAAGCCATATCCAAATTGAGTATTGATGCAAGGGTTAATGGGCTCAGCCATGTAAATGGCTAGCTAGCCCAATGGTTTCTTGTTTCTTTACTTTCCTTTAAATCTTAATTTTTATTTTTATTTTTTTTAGTTTCCATTGAATAAATCCATCTCAACTCCTTAATTTGTGTTTTGAGGGCTTATAAAGAAGACTGAGTCTTTGAAGGAATGCTAAAGGACATTCTAATGGTGTATCACCATTTCACACAATTATGCAAAAATAGGGGAAGTCATGCCAAAACAGGGAAGTGTTCATATCAGTGAAAATTTAGAAGTTTTAAGCCTTTATCTCATTTTTCATGATTATGTGAAATTTTCACATGATTGTGCAAAACTGATGTGGATGACTACAACAATTTCAAGCCTCTTGACTAATTTGCATGATCATGCGAATTTTCGCATGATTGTGCGAAAATTATGCTAAAGGCTATAATAAAAATAACAATAAATCTTATTTCAAGCCACATTTTTTTTCAGGAAAGCTTAAGTACCGAGGAGTTGATTCATTGATTGTTTGCAAGCCATATCCAAATCAAGTATTGATGCAAGGGTTAATGGGCTTAGTCATGTTAATGGATAGCTAGCCCAATGGTTTCTTGTTTCTCTACTTTCCTTTAAATCTTGATTTTTTATTTTTAGTTTCCATTGAATAAATCCATCTCATCTATGAAGGAATGCTAAAGGACATTCTAATGGTGTATCACCATTTCACACAACCATGCAAAAACAGGGGAAGTCATGCCAAAACAGGGGAGTGCTCATATCAGTGAAAATTTAGAAGTTTTAAGCATCTATCTTATTTTGCATGATTATGCAAAATTTTCACAGGACTATGCGAGACTGATGTGGATGACTACAACAATTTTAAGCCTCTGGACCAATTCGCATGACTGTGTGAAAATTATGCTGAATACTATAATAAAAAAAAATAATTTATAAATAAAAAAACTCTCTAGACCAATTCACATGTACATGCAAATTTTTGGAGATTGTGCCAATTTTTTTTTTAAAAAAAAGAGAGTAGTTGCAGTACACTTCATCTTCTTGTCTAGTTTGCACACTTATGTGAAGCTTTAAAAACTCCATGTGAATCATTGATTCATCACTAAAATCATGTTCTCTTTGGAGATTGTCATCATCTATACCTTGATTTTACTTCACACATTGTGTCTCTAACATAGTTTTTGTTTTTTTTTTTTTTTCATAGTTTCTTTGCTTATATCATTCATATTCAACAATGCTTGATATTATTTTTGTTTCAACTTTTGAAGCTGAAACTCATAAGAGATTGAGGTATCTTCCCTTTCTTTCTTTGTATATTTTCATTATATAGTGAGGACAATGTACAAGTTAGGTTGGGGGGAGGGTTAGAAAGGAAGAGGAGGAAAAATGTTGTTAGTTTTGTTAGTTTTTCTACAATTTTTTTTTCTTCATAAATCACATTTATGACTTATTTGGTGAAATTTTTTTGAGATGACTATAACATTTGTGATTGATGAAAGAGCATACCTAACTTGAAAGAAGTTGATTTAGAATACTAGTTTATTTGCTTGATCATAGAAGACTCGTTATGTGAATTAAAGTTGATATGACTTTGAAATTTTCATTTTCCTGAGGGTCATTTCTGTTTAAGTCTTAACACACACTAGGCACTCTAGACCTCGAATATAAGATGAAAAACTAGTCTAACATTGAGACTTGGTCTTAATTGTCTTGGTAACATGGATTACTTTTCAATTGAGTTAAGACACTTTAAAAAGAGGCCAGTGTGCCCAATTTGAAAAAAAAAAAAAGAAAAAAAAATGGTTGAGTTATGCTTGCTATAAGTCATAAGTCATGTTGGTTGGGAGTCACTGACCTCAATGCCCGCTACATGGGTGGAGTATGAGCTCAATTGTAGGTGCTAAGGCATTAGATCCTAATTTGAGAAGTTTGAGGTGAAGTCCAAGGAGCTAGTGGCTGGTTAAATGGTCATATAAACTTGGTACCCTATGCCTTATGGTTGGGAGTCATCGATGAATCCCTGCTACATGGACCATATACTTGGAGATACCTTTAGCATTGCACTCCTACAATTAGTCTTTTGAAAAAATAAATAAATAAATAAAGATAGGTGTGTTCTTAACTTATAAGGGAGTGATTTTTGTTGCTTGAGATTAATTAAGTTAGGTTTGTAGATTAGTTTAGAGTAATATATTCAGGGGCTAACTTAATTGCACTCAAGAGTTATTTGGAAAGATTGTTTGGGGATTGTACATGGATATGTCTTTGATATTTTGATTTGCATAACATTCTTTCTATTAGAGATAGTAAATAAGTTGAGATTTTGATGATACCTATGGATAGTAAAGAGATGTGCTTGCTTATCAACCATTTATGTTATTGAAATTTCAAAGATATTCTCCAAATGATTTGCTTATGTGACTCATGATTTTTTTTTAGGTGTTCTTTTTCTTTCTTTTTGTCATACCATTGTTAAGGGACTAGCAATGTGTTGGTTAGGGGAAATGATTACTACTCAAAAAGAGCATATTTTATATAGTAATTCTCATGAATTTCACATCTTTTGAGTAGTAATTATGCCTAAAATACTCAATTAACATGTTGCGCTTGCAAGAGTTACTAACAAGTTTTGTGAAGTTTTGGAGTCATTTCAAAGTATGATTTTAATAAATTGGTGATAAAAGAGATGAATCGAATTGAAGAGAATAAATAATGTTGATGATGATCCAAATGCATAATGGAAGAAGTAATGCAATTGGTTTGGACCGGGATTTGAACTAATTGGAACTAGTTAAGGTGGAATCAAAAGAATGAAATAAAAGAAATAACAAAGGGAAGCTCAAAAATCAAATGTTGTGGATTCGCATGATTGCGAAATAGACCAGGAGAGGAATTTGTACTACACTATAAGGAGGGTGCCTAAATTGATTTCTCATTATCATGCGAAATGATCCAAACGGTGTTTCAACATGTTGTAGCCACTCACTTTAGAATTTTGCGTGGTCATGCGAAATATGAATATCTTATGCAAAATGTCTAGATTTCATGCGAAATGTTACACTTCCAAACTTCTTTGAATTTGGAAGGTTCTAGAAGACCAATGAGAGGTTGTTAAGTGTCCACTTCACCTTGGCCTATAAATAGAAACTTGAATTTCTCATGTAAAGAGCTTTTAGATACTTTTGATTGTAGAATTTTCTAGAATCTCTCTCTTAACAAAATTCTCTATTTTCTTTCTTTTTCTCTCATTTTCTCACTAGCCAAACATGCCTTGTGAGACCAAATCTCTAAGCATGAGTGGCTAAATCTTGTTTTTCTCGAAGGAAAGAGGATTTAGAGGCAAGATCTATGGTGAATTAGAGAAATGAGTTTGAATTACAAAGGTAATTTTATCCAATTGATTGATTACTTAAATTTGGGGATTTTTCTCTTCAAATTATCTAGAATGACTATTTCATTGCAACTAGATAGATTCATTAAATTCTTAAAGTTACATTTAATGAGATCGAATAGTTGCATTGTATGATTCATTGGAAGATGATTTAAGATGAATTGAATTTATAGTTTAAATTAATCTCTTGGATTAAATAACCTAATTTGAAGAGAAATTAAATTTAGAGCTAAAGCTAAATCAAAAATTGATTTAGATGAGAATTTAGATTTTCAATTTAACTTGATGAAAAATAGATCTCAACATCTATTCACCATGGAAATTGTTTTCTAGAAAATCCTAACTCTGAGAATTCCTTTTCCTTATTATTTTTTATTTATTTTACATTCTATTATTCTTCTCAATTAGAAATCATTGTTACAAAAAGACATCAATACTTTATGGCACAAATCATTGTTACTTGAAGATAAGTCAACTAGATGCCATGTTGCCTTACAAAGTCCTTACAAATTTGTCATGGTTGGTATTCAGGAGTAGATCGAATGACATCATCAATGACCAAAGAGGCACGAGTGGATCTCATTAAAAGTTGAGTTAAGGTAACATATTCCAAACAATGGTTGTGCACATTTCGAAATGTGTGAACTTGAACAATGTTGGAATCCCTTATTGCACGAGCTGTGATTTTCCAAGGACAATCTTGAATTGTGCATACTACAGTCATGTGTTTTGAACTATTCCTTTTGTAAGAATATCGGAATATGCTAGCCAAAGACATTAAATAGATTGCATCCCAAAACTCCGCCGTATATGGAAGGTATGTCCACTACCCATAATTGAATATTTGAACCAACTTGGCTAAAGTTGAAGAATATTTGTTTCAGCACATCTTTGGGAAAACCCAAGTGACTTAATTGTAGGTGAGTCATTAAACATGTGCATATGTGGCTCACCATTGGAGGAAACATGTGTCGAATTGGAAGCAACAATAGGTGTTTGGGCACTATGAAAAAAACACAGAAACAAATTGCTCATCCATCTACGTATGTGTGAAAAGTGATTATACAAAGGGAATATGATGGTGGGAAGGCAATATGTACCTAGTAAGGGTAATTAAGTCATCACCAACTTCAGTACATTGGGAGACATAGGCATGACAAAATATGTCATTGAATTTGAACATCTTGAGTATGTCCGTGTCATCATGCAACGAGAGTAGACATGATAGGTCAAACTTCACTTTGAATTCCAATTTAATTGAATTAGGCTCCAAGTTCAGTTCACTATAGAGTTTTGAAACAAATTTAGAATGTGAGATATTCTTGCTAAAGACAAAACAGTTGGTTCAACCACGCTTATATTCGATGGACCCAACAACACTTTTAGCAAGCTCACTGCCTTCATGAATGTAACAAAACATGTCCTCTTCCATTTCCTTCATCACATAAAGATTTGTTACAAACAATACAACAACGAAATATTGAGGAATTATGTATATTGATTGCACTTTCTTGTACGTAGGAAATATATTAGCTTGACATACGGACTACCGAAGCTCCCAACAAGGAACTACCTAATTAAGGTTCAAACATGAACATTGGATGCTGCACTCAAGTAGTGTGCAACTACGGTATTACCTAAGGAGCACTAAGGTAGTACCTAAGGATTACTAAGGTTGTACCTAAGGTTACTTAAGGTAGTTACTATGGTATAGTCCCTAGTATATGAAAGGGAAACCAACTGACCACACTAATTAAACACATGATGTCATGATCAGTTGTATGTGAAACCGAAGACGCTCTAAGTTATGCATAGATTAAAAGCAGTTTGTGGGTCCTAAACTTGACAAACCGACTCATTTGGGTTGAAAAATAAGAGAACTAATATTCACAAATGAAGTATCTTAATGTTCATAAATACAGTTTCAAGTCGTCACACAAGTAGTACCCAAGGTGTGCTAAGGTAATACCTAATGTTTAGTCGATTAAGGTAGTACCGAAGGTAGATTCATGTAGTACATAAGGTTCACTTAGCAATAGAAAAAAGGTTAACCAACTAATCACCGAAATAAAACACGATGTGCTAATGTAGTACCTAATAGCTTGCTTAGTTATATGCGCAATTGAGTATGTTTTATGGACGTACCCCATGCAATGCCACTTATTGGCGATATCCTTGCTAAATGGATTGTGTAACGTTGAGAAAGGAATTACCTAATGTTAAGGAATGAAGTAACTAAGGCTCACTTATGTTCTAATATTATGATGGACATGTGAAACTTACAGTATCAAGAACATTGAGTATCCAAATAATATAGGAAAGTGGTACGTATGAGTATAATATGTAAACATGGGGATGACAAATAAATGTTTAGGTTCCCATGTATTTATAACAACATCCATGTCTAAAGCATGCCAAAGTCGGTTTCATAATGCGTATGACTCAATAATGTTTGTTAAAGAAGAAGTACCATTCGAGGAATGCCAATGAACCACATAGTATATGCTGAAATGCCTTGGGTTCACAACTTAAAATGGAATTGGAACAATATCACTTGCATAAAGGAAGAAAGGAAGAGGTCGATTGGTATTTTTGTATATGAAGATGCACAAAAATCTGGTTTGCTTGTAATTGTATACAGATTTGGAAATTGAACATAGAAAGGTAAATCATATTGCAAAGTAGATGTCCATAATTGAATTTTTGTGCCATTACTAATTGAGAACCAATTGAAAATGGTGAAATAAAAAAATACCTATGTAAGGACCTTCTAAGGGCACTAATATGACTACTTAACAATAGTATCAGAGTGTAGGCCATAAATAATAAAGATGATATTGTGCCATAAAGTATTGATGTCCTTTAGGAGCCTCCATAATAACTTTTGTAATATGGCTCTATTCCTTAAGGAGCCTCCATAAATACTAAAGATGAAATTGTGTCATAATTTTGTTGTGCTTATTCATTTTTTTTATTCATAAATCCTTAACCCAAAAACCATATTCAATGACAGCAACACGGAATACCACTTCAAAGCTTTCCATTTCTGGAACTTAAAGTTTGTGGAACCTTATCTCATGCACCCAAATGATATTGAACAGTGAATCATGAAGACACTATGAATTCCAATGTTTCATATTCAAGAATTCCTAATCCCAATTTCAATATACCTAATTAAAATCAGTATGAATACACATTAGTTACATAATTTATAAATGACACAGTCAATCGTCGCAAACTCATTTTGCTGTTTAGTTTTCACTCTATAATTTAAGTGATATGAAAATATGTAATAAAATTTTTTAAGCGAAATAAGGATGATAAATGGATGAAATGTATTATTATGAGCAATAGCAAGTTCTATTACACAAAGACTGGTTGTGAGTAAATACATACTTGTTACTACCCTAATTGTCCCATACAAAATGTTTTGAAGAAAAAACTTTCAATTTTATAATTTTTCATGACCTGTAAACATTTTTAAAATGAAAAGTTCACTATACATGTAATTTCTAATAAAATAAACAACATTTATACAAAAAGTACAAACTAGCATTACATCAAACTAAATACAGAAATCCTTTAAAACAACTTTTTCATTTCTTAAAAAACAACAATAACGAAATGAATAAATCCTAAGCCTCAACTTTTGCCTTTTTCATATCAACCACATAGCATTGACTAAAGTCTACTATTTAAAATTCAATTCGATCATTGAAATTCTCAACAAACCCTCTCATAGATCCAAAACCTAATTCAACATTTAATTCCAATTTCCTAATGTAGAAGCAAAGAATTTATCATGTAAGTATCTTACCACTTATTGAAGCTTTCTTTGTGCAAGCTTCAAACCCAATGTTTTATTTTTGGTAGGTGTTGTGGGTTTTACCAAAGGTCCCGAAGGATGAGGTTATCCTATGAAATTTAATAATAATTTGTTTCTTTTTCTAGGTAGGGTTTGACGAATTTGAGGGAAAGAGAGCTAAGATGAATGTGGCAAGAGTTGTGTGTTTGGCCATTGGAGAGTAGAAAATAAAGGGGAAGAATAAATACGATAGGTCATGGAAAAAAATACACAATACAAAAGAAATGGGCTATGCAATAAGAATCAATAAAACACATACATCCACTTCCTCCATTTTGATTGTCTATATTCTACTCACTGTCATTATATTTTTTTTCCACTTTCTTTGCCTTGTTTTGCCTCTTCATGATTTTCTTCATTTGCCTATTTTGGTGACAGCTTATTCTCTTAATATCATTCCTTTCATTCACTTCAATCCCTTTTATTGCGGTATTTCAGCTTGTTATGTGTTGTGTTGTGTATGTGGTTTTCTACAATTGCAAAGTTTCAACTTTAAATTGCCTTTCAAGAGATGTGGAAAGAAAATACTCAAATGCGGCGTATAGAAATCTTCACAAGTCGCTAACTCACCTTTTCTAAGTGGAGAAATTGCATCTTGAAAAAGGCCTTCGAGCTCTCTATGCTCTCTGATGCTGATGTTGCCCTCATCATTTTCTCTCGAAGAGAGAAGCTCTATGAATTTTCCAATTTTGGGTATGTTTTCTTATTAAAAACATTAATGTCGAATCCATCATTACAATCTGCAAACTACTTTCTCTTACTATTTTGTTTTCAATTCACAAATACGACTACTATTAACGAATGGTAAGCAGACTTATGTCTATATGAGTCTCATATTAGGGAAGTACTCTTCCTTGTTCACTCAATTTCAATCAGATCTCATATGCAATTTTTACAGCTAATTCAATTGTCTACATGTTTCTTTCCTTCTCTAGTCAAATTCCTTTATAAGTATTTTTTTTCTTCCTTGCCTCTATTCACCTAAAAATAAATAATTAATTACCAAAACAAAACTCAACCATTTAATCTAATGCATGTGTTTTCAAAGAGATGGAGTACTACCACTCAATCCAAAACAACTTTCAAAAAAGCATTACCACAATTCCTTAATGTGCCTTATGGGGTTTTCCCTAATTGCTTCTTTATCTTCTCCAATTTTTTGCACATCATGTTCTGCTACATCAAGTCTTAACAATACCAGCACCACAATTCTTAACACATACATGACTAATTCATTTTCTTCTAAACCACTTATACAACAAGGTTTTCCACTCTTAATAGTAGAAATATAAAATTGTACTGACCTTGGTTTGATTGATTAATATGCTTAATGTATACAAGTGGGTAGTAGTTGGAACTTGGATAGAGGTCGTCCTTTGTGTTATATTCAGTAATCAGTGGTCACTCTCATCTCATCCCACCAAAAGAAAAAGAAACAGTCTTGTTGCATTACACCATTCATAATGCTTATGTTTACATCTGTTATGTAGTTTGAAAAACACAATAGCATTTGATAAAAGCTAAAATAAAATAACTCTTGTCCCAAATATAAAGACTTACAAATGTAACTTATAAGAATGAATACCAATTCTCAGCTCAACAAGCCATTCATTATTGCACCAAAGAAAAATTGAAATATCAATAAGAATAACAAATAAAAGTCAAGTCTCAAATCAAGTCAAACTTAGTTCACAATCTTGTTACTTAAATTTCATCCCAAAGTTGTTATCAAGTTTCATCTCTTATGTGAACGTTGCCATCATTTTAGCAGGTCTCGAATCAAATTCAAAATGAACAAATTATTCAATAATAATAATAACAAATGAACATCATCATTTTTGTTGGAAGCAAACACTTACATCCATGTTACAAATAAATTATCAAACAAACATAGATTTAAAAACTCATTATGAACTCCTAAACACACAAATTTTATAAACATAGAAATATATACCAAAGCCTTATCATGAAACACTATAACATGACTTATATGTCATTCAATATAATTTTAAAATTAATAACATAATTAATAAATATTATATATTTTAATTTTATATGTATACTTTTTGGTTTAACTTTCGATACTATTTTTTTTTTCAAATAAAAAATCCAGCATCAAAGCCGCTTATTTTGATTGTATGTCTAGAACATCAAAATCATTAAACAACATTTAAAATTACTGTTAGGATCCGGTAGTGATATCTATCAAACAAAAACTTCGAATTGTTAAAATATAAACCATTGACCAAGAGTACAATCAAATAAGCCTAAAGCAATTACGATACCATCAATAAATCTTAAAAATAGATACTTAATTGATCATTTTTTTTGTTAATCAAATGGTTATTATCAATCATTTTATCAAATCTCAAATCAAATTACAAAAACATTCTAAAAAGAATGTCACCCATCTTGAAATTTTTTTTCCTCAATTCATACATTCAACTCTCTCAACCAAAGACCAAGAACACAACAATAAAAACATACACACAATCAAATTGGCATTCAAAAGAATCAACATAACACATTAAGTGATGATGAAGGTCCAGATACCTAGACAGGATGGCCACAAATACATACACAAACTGAAACTAAGCAAAATCTACATATTTGACAAGCTGACAAAAAGGGAAAAAATAATACACCATTTTTCTGAGACTTACAACATCCAACTACAAAGGGATTGAGGCAAATAAAGGAAATCCATCATCTAAATCTAAAACGCAGAAAATAAGATAAAGGTATGAACTTTTTAAATTTTCATGCTTCTAAGATCCATGTAATCCCGATTAAACACATGTACATCTCAAAACAACGACACCAACTTCCTAAAATTAAACAAGAAACTATGAAAGACACCTATAAATCTTCAAAATTTAGGGCATTATAGACCTAGAGAAGCCCTAAAACATAGATAAGGTTTCACAACAAGAGGTCGACCTCTCAATTAAAAAGAATAAAACAAAAATTCCAGGATGATTCACATCTGAAAATTTGGTTGCCTTGAAATTCTGAAATAGTCTCCTAGATTCAACTTCTGTCATCAAATCAACCAACCCACTTCCTCAAAACCAGTGACATACATAGAAACAAATTCAAATTTTGAGCAACCCAAATTTATGAGTTTGCTTTACCATATGAAAGGGAAAAAAAACTCAAATCGATAAACATACTCATTAAAAATAGAAATCCAATTAAATAAACACTTCAAATTGCGAAAAACTTTGCTCCATAAACATTCTTGTCTCGTTGTAAAAACCAAGACACCAAAATTTGAGACACAACTAGTTGAGAAAAAAGGCAGACAAACAAGAGATTTGAGTGAATGTGAATGCGAATACAAGAAAAAAAAGGAATGGGTTACCTCGAGAAAGAAAATTTGAGCCTTCAGCCCCACAAAAGTGAGTCCCTCTGTCACTCACTCCTCTCAATGTCTAGCAAAAATATGCCTTTCTCACCCCAAAACACTCACTATATGTGTACACAAATCTTAGAGAAAAAATGGTGCTATTTTTGACAACAAAAGAAAGCAGTGTAAGAAAAAAATACATAGGACCCAAAGAATGGAACTAACGAGGATGTGGTTGGCTGGAAACACAGTGGGGTTAGGCCAAAATGAAAGCATGAAGATTTGGGAAAATTGGTATGATCAGGTTTGAATGGTCAGGACTTTGAGAGGAGTAGGGGCTAAAGAAATAAAAATATAGATTGGAGTTTGGGATTAAAGGCTTCTAAACTGAAATGAGAGAAATTTTTAAAAAACATATAAGGTTCTCTAGTTCAGCTGGGTGAGGGAGTGAAGAAAGGTGAAAGAAATGGGTGTCAAATAATAGAGAGGGAAAGTCCCAGATGTAGGAAATTAAAGGTGCTGTCGAGTGGGGTTTTTTTTGGGAAGTTGAGATTTTGATTTTTGTGCTTTTCAGCTGTTCAATTTCGATTGGTGCTAACATGGAGGCTTGGATGCTACTGACCTGAAGATACAGAAGGGCAATCTTGGCACAAAAAATGGAGTTGGCTCAGAGTGCATGAAAACTATAATGCCTCCCATATTAAAAGTTGATTTTCATATTTCATAAAGTTGGGTTCCAAAAACCATATATTTCCCAAATGGCACCCTCAAAACACAAGTTTCACTTTTTATTTTGGGTTTTGTGTGTGCACTGAAGTTTATGCATTGAATTTGAAAATTAAAAAATAATAACAATTATTTTTAATAAAAGTTTTAATTTAGTTTAAATATGTAAAAGAAATAAATTGTTAGAATAAGATTAGAAAGAAATATGGGTTTTCTAAACATTTGAGAACTTATTAATTTAAATTATTAATGTTTAGGAAGTTGGATATAATAATAAGGTTAATAATATTGACATAGGAAATTAGTTAAGATTTCTAATACTAAAGAAAATATTTTTAAAATTATCAATTTTATACTTTTAGATAAATAAACAATAGTAATAGTTGTGTTTAATATTATGTTAGATGAGGAGTAGACTTTTAGGATTATTTCTCCAAGATTTTTTAGTACTTCTTTGAGGTAAGGGAAATTAATGCAAATTTTGTAAAAGGAAATAATTTTCTTTTTATATTGTATTTTGAAATGTGTAAAAATATTATTTTATTTCTATGCATGGATCAAATATATGTTTTATATGAAAAATACGTTTGAACATTTTCTTTGTTTATGAAAAATAAAAATTGTGGAGATATGATATTTTGTTTTGTAAGTTTGAATTAATGAAATGAAATGTTTAACCCTGATTTTTATGGTCCTAGTCAATAAGTTATAATTGTTGACATATCTATGACCCTTGTCAATGGGTTATAATTGTTGACATATCCGACCCTAATCAACGGGTTATAATTGTTGACATATCCAACTCTAATCAACGGGTTATAATAGTTGATATTATATGACCCTAATCAACGGGTTATAATAGTTGACCTTATGGTCCTAGTCAATGAGTTATAATTGTTAACCTTTGGTTTTGTTCACCTTAAATGAAACAAATTTGAAACTAGTTACTCATTTGTGAAGTTCCACCTAATTGGGCACCATTTGTTATATGACTACTAGGGCAAAGATATTTTGAAATGTATTTACATTTTGAACTCAACAGTTTTTATGAAAATGATTATACAATATATCTCTTGTTTGAAATTATAATTGAAAATATGTGATCCATGAAACTGTATTAATCTACCTTATTGAGCTTTGAGTTCATTCCATTTGGTTGATAATTTTTCAAGTACTCTCAGTTCAGGCGAGGAGTGATGGCTAGGTTGGGAAATTTTATTTTTCTTTGTTAGGATTTTGGTTCAAACTTTATTTTGGACATTGTTTAGATTTTAAAATTTAATTCCTATTTGAATTATTTGAGTTTGGAGTTATTTGGACAACTACACTTTGGTTGATGTGTTAGTTTTTAAAGTTGAGAATTGGAGATTATAGAATTTATTTATTTTACTACTTTGAACAAGAATTTGGTCATTGGTAATTTTTAGTTACAAGATGAATATTTATATAGTTTTCACTTTGACCTTTTGGGTTTAAGGTGTGAGACCGTTATGCCGTTAGAATAGGTTTTGGGGTGTGATAGAGACACTATTTTCTGTGGAAATTTGACGTGAATTCATTTTATTGTTGTCTATTGTTTGGTCTAGCCTCTCTCGAGAACAAGCTTGCAACCCAAAGTGGATACTAATTATAAATGGCAATGGGAAAAGGAACATAATAAAATGATAACAGTGCACCCCGAAGGGTGCAGTACTGATTGTGACCGGTGACCCAACTTCCCAAAGGAGCTCAAGCCTCAGGCCATCTGGCTTTGTGGACAACATGGGATGTGTCTATACTTACAACCCAATAAAAACTAGAGACTTTCTGGCTGGCAATGCAGCGTATGAGCACATTCAATAGCAGAAACACCAAGCTCTTCTTCTTTAACTCCATTTTCTTGGGGTGTAGGTAAAGAATGAGCCTTCCTTGCCTTCGCTAAACCGGGATATGCTTAGTTTTCCAGGAGGAGGCCCTTTATATAAGCTTTTGAGACTGATTTTAAATGATGAAAAATTAGTTCCCCTCCACCATTCTTTTCACATTTCAATCTCTAGTCACCTGGTTGCCTTTGGATTAGGATACAGGTAGGACGGGCCTACTGGGGCATCCTATTTGAATTTGGCAAATTTTAAATAGACACGTATACGAACAATATGAAGATCTGGCCATGTAGGAGCTGGTAAGACAATTCATCTTGTTAAATACTGTTATCTTTTTTCTTTGAATTTTCTCATTGCTTCGTTTTAGCTATAGTTTGTACATAAAATCATCCAGTTTGGTGTTGTGTTTTTCCTTTCAATTTTCAGGACATCGCTTTGTTTTAGTTGTAGTACTTTGATTGAGTTCATTGTTTTCATGAGCACATAATTCGCCTTCTCCCATGTGAAGTGTTACTTAGATCCAATCCGATTTTTAAATGAAAGAATTCCTTCTATTATTCCTAATGCATGCATGGTTGAAAAAGACGTACATAGTGATAAGTTCAGAATAAATAATCATTTTTTTAAGATACTGAAAATTGTCAAAAATAACCTTCTCATATATATATATATATATATATCAACAAATTTAGACACGTAAAAGATTGGTGTCGAACCTGTTGTCTCATCTGAGTTGTCCGTTAGATAAAATTAATGTTAGTACTTCAAATGTTTCAAACTCAATTACTCAATTTGTATACTTCTTCAACAACTTCACAAGAATTAATTGGCTTGTAATTCTTCATCCCCTTTATATTAGTGAAAAATCGGCTTAATTTATTGTTGCATTGATCTTTCTATTCCATCTTTGATTTTTGTCCGACTATTGATTAATTAAACACCGTACGTACACGCAAATTGACTTTGCCCGTCAGCATCAAACCATATTCATGCATGAAACACGGAAGGTGATTAGGAATATTTAAATGCCCACGGAGTATATTATAAAACATATGATAGTATAATACATGCAGTAACATCTTTAGGGTATGATCTCCCCTGATTGGAAGTTAGGCATGATTGTGGTGAAGACCATGCATATCAATATGCTTATTGGCATTACAAAATAAATAATTCATGCTATTAATTACTGAAATTGACAGGATTCATCGTCGCGTAGGCTCATGCTTAATTTGTAAAATTACAAAATAAACAAAAACCATCCTACGAATTACTAAAATGGACGGGATTCGCATTATTAAGATATTTATTTAATTAGTTATCAACAATGGAAAAGAATAGGGGTTTAATTGGAAAAAAAATGAATAAATAGAAAGAAAAGATAAGAAATCATTATGAATTAATAAGCTTTTTATTCATCCATCTATTTGTAATGCTTTTCTTGATATAAAAGCATGGAAAACAAAAACTTATGGTTTTGTTTGGCAATTGTTTTCGATAACGGTTTTCTATTATCTAAAAAAAAAAAAAAAAAAAAAAACAGGAAAACATTTTTTATTACAAAAAAAATTACTTTCTTTGTTTTCACTTGTTTTTTAAAGATCATTTCAAAAAATAATTATGAAAGCATGTATAATAATTAAAAATAAAATATTAGACATAAAAATTATTTTTAAAACATATTTAAAAAAATTAAAAACAAGTTTAAAATATTTTAAATTTTCAAAAATACTTTATTTTACAAAACATCAAAAAATAGTTTTTAAAAATTGTTCTTAAAAAACTATTTTTTAAAACAGTTGCCAAACTGGCTCACATTCTATTTGGATACATTTTCTGTTTTTTATTTTTAAATTAAAAACCTTTTAGAAAAAATTAAAATATTTTATACAAAAAAAAATAGAGATTTATTTTATATTTTTAAAAATTAACTTCAGAAATTTTTAAATTTAAGACAACAAAAAAAAAAATTTCATTTCTTAATTTCTTTTTTTTTTTAAGTAGTTTTTGAAACTACTACTTATTTATTTATTTTAACATAAGCCTCTCCAAGTTTTTGTGTTATATAAACAACTAATACATCCAAAAGACACTAAATTATTAGTTTCCTTTTCAAATAATAATAATAATAATAATAATAATCGATCAATCATTCTATAAATAACCAGAATAAAGACCGCAAAAAAAAAAAAAAAAAAGATTAGGGAGTGATTTAAAGAAGGGCAAATAAGAGAAGAACCACCCGGGTGCAGAGAATCCATCCATAATTTTCTCCTCAATCTTCCATAATCTCTTTCAATTTCGCCATGTGGTAGTGTAGACCGCAAAATTTGTCTCAAATTTATTTTTACATTAATTTTTAGCCCAATTTTACTCTTAAAATTAAATCTCGATTACATTTGATATTTTTGGCTCACTCACTATTTAATTATTAGTTTTTATTATTTTGTATATTATTATTGTAGACCCTCCATTTTGTCATCTTAGCAAATGTGACACTAGGTGTCTTTCTGTGTTTCTCTCTTAACTCGTAGTCAACCCTTCGTGGCCTATTGACATTCATACAGTTTACTCTTTCTGTGCCACTTTTTTAGGACCCTCACTGTGACCCGAGTTACATTTAAGTTTTTTTTTTTTTTTTTTTCCTTTTCGGATAGCTCATTTAGGTACGCCTAGTCCTTTAGGGCTTGCTCCAACACCCCTAAGTCATTTGCATGGCTTACAGGGCTTATGTAGCTTGCATGACTTACATGGCTTACGTGGCTTGCATGAATATGCCTCACGTACTTATATCTATTTATCTTTTTATTTATTTATTTATTTATTGATTCATTTCTTATTCACCTTTTATATATGGTCATTGTATATTTTTGTTATCATTATTTTTATTATTATCTTTATTATTCTTACCATTATATTTTATTTATTATTATTATTATTATTATTATTATTATTATTATTATTATTATTATTTATTTTATGTTTTTATTTTATTTTATTTTATTTACTTAAAAAAAAAAAAAAAAAAAAAAACCAATGGACTGAATGGGAAAGATGGGTTTTTTTGGAAAAAATGAGTGGGGTTTTGAAAAGAGGGGAGGTGAAGTTTTCTAGGGGTTTCTCTATATGGGGAAGAGATGGAAACTATTTCAAGGTGAGGAGTCTAGAGAGAGAAGGCAAGAAATCGGTAGAGTAGAGAAGGTTTTCAACAGTGGGGAGTCTTGAGAGAAAAGCAAAGAAGAGGGTTGTTGGAAAAAGAGAAGTGGGTTGTTGAAGAGAAGAAGAACAGAGCGAAGGTTTGGAAAAAAAAAAAAAAAAAGTATTCAGATAGGTAGAGGGAGGTTTCAGTAGAAAGAGGAAAAGGAAAAATAGGGGAAAATAGTTGGGAAGGAAATAATACAGATCACCCAATCTCAGCATAAGCTTTTCGTCTCCAAATTAGTTCTTTTAGTTGTGATCTTTCTCCTTCGATTTCAAGCGTTGCGGTACTGTGGCACCGTGACGACAATTCTGGCCGAATAATCGAGGAATGTTGCTGTGTGATTCGTTGTAGAGGGAAGGAATCAGAATTTTGAGGTTCAGGATTGGAGCAGATTGCCTAAGGTTCATGGATTCTTTGCTCTATTTGTGGGATGATTTTTTTTTTGTCAATGAGCTGATATCAGATTGAGTGTTTTTCGTTATCTTATATGATTGTGGATAAATGGGGATTTTCATTATTTCCAAGAGAGAATTGTGTCCAAGTTTTGCCAATGTTGCTACCATTTCTATCCGGGTTTCTTGGATGTTATGAGTGAGTTTCGACGAACTGGGGGACTATCAGGCAATTGGGCAGAAAACGGGTGTGATTGATTTATTTGTTTTTCACTACAATTATTATTTTTCGTTCTTGCTGTTGTTAGCATTCTCATGTTTGAAGCAAGGGTGATGAGTTTTCTATTACAAGTTTGGGTTGGCCATTTGCAAATACTGTTTTATTTAGAGTGCTTTTGATTGAAAATTACAGTAATGAGAAGTTAGTAAGCTCTAGAGATTTTTAGAGTGAATTTTTTGTCACTTTTTTTTTGGAGTTGTTCTATTTTCCCGAGCTTTCCCTTTTGGGATTATTGCTCTGTGGTTTATTACTTTATATATCCGTTAGGGAATTGGATCATGTTCATTCCAACTCTCTTGAACTAGGTATGGATTCCTCAGAGTCATTTACTGATCCAATTGTGAATCTTATTCGCCATATTTTGAGTGAGAAGAAGTCCCGTAAAATTGCACTCTATCTTTTAATCAACACGGGCTACATGATGGTAGAATTTGTTTCTAGGTTCATGAGCAATAGTCTTGGGTTGATATCAAATGCATGTCATATGATGTTTGATTATGTTGCTCTTGTGATTGGACTATATGCCTCTTACATTTCATGCTTGCCTACTAATAGTCAGTTTAATTATGGTCGTGGAAGATTTGAGGTTCTTTCTGGATATATGAATGCAGTCTTCCTGGTTCTAGTTGGTACACTAATTGTGCTAGAGTCATTTGAGAGGATTTTGGAGTCTTAGGAGATTTCAACTAATAGTATGTTTACTATTTCGATTGGAGCGCTTGTTGTAAATGTGGTGGGCTTGATTTTCTTTCACGAGGAGCATCATCATGCCCATAGTGGATCATGTTCCCATTCTCATTCCCAGCTCCTATGCAATCCGCAACCCCCATAACCTCCACACCTCCACTATGCAACTGTATCTCTCTCACCGCTCACCCACACAACCCACACCTCCACCATGCAGCTGCACCTTACCTCACAGCTCACCCATGCAGCCAACGGTTCACCTATGGCCACACATGCTCACCCACGGCTCACTCACAGCCTACACCTCACCACATGCTCACCTACAACCCACACCTCACTTCACAGCTCACCAATGCAGCCCACAATTCACCCATGGCTACACATGCTCACCCATGGCTCACTCACAGCCCACACCTCACCACAAAGCCCTCCATGACCCCCACACCACCATCTACAGCCCACATCTCACCCTCACAGCTCACTCACAACCCACACCTCACCACACGACTCACCCATGGCCACCATGTGGCCATTCTCCAGTTCTCATGCAGTCCACACTCCTCTCACACGTCCACACCTTACATAAGCAGCCCATAACTTTCAAGTTCAACCCATATGCCTCTCATGTTCAACCCATACCTCCCTTGTGCAACCCACATCTTCCATAAGCAGCCTATACTTTTCATGTTCAGCCCATATGCCTCCCATATTCAGCCCATACTTCTCAAGTTCAGCTCATATGCCTCTCAAGTTCAGCCCATATGTCTCTCATGTTCAGCCCATACCTCCCTTGTGCAGCCCACATCTTCCATAGGCAGCCTATACTTCTCAAGTTCAACCCATATGTCTCCCATGTTCAGCCCATACCTCTCAAGTTCAGCCCATATGCCTCCATGTTCAACCCATACCTCCTTTATACAGCCCACATATTCCATAGGCAACCCATACCTCTCATGTTCATCCCATATGCCTCTCATGTTCAGTCCATACCTCCCTTATGTAGCCCATGTGGTCACCACACAGCCCACATGCATTCTCATTTTAAAATTCGTCTTTTAAAAATTTATTTTTTTTAAGCAATCCCATTTTCAAATAATTATTTAAATTAAAATTTTTAAATTCCAAACTTAATTTTTTAAAATTCTATTTCCGAAATTTCCAAATTCTCCAAAATTCCAAACTTAATTTTAAAATTCCATTTCCGAAATTTCCAAATTTCCAAACTTAATTTTTTAAAATTCTATTTCCAAAACTTCCAAAATTTCCAGATTTTCAAATTTAATTTCAAAATTTCCATTTTCAAAATTTTTAAATATAAAAGTGAATAAGTTTTCATAATTCCAAAATAATGGAATTTATGAGAATTAATTCATAACAAAATAAATTGGGCTTTGGTGGGGGCCTAACATTCATAACATTTCTTTCAAAAATAATTCAAGTAAACTGTACAATCGATTTTGTTTGATTTTGATTTAGTTTTGTGTGAGATTTTTTGCACTTGTCATTGTACATTAACCTTGTTTTCATGATAGCACTTTATTACTTGCTACCAAGGTACGCTCTCATCCTCCCTTTGTTTATTATTTCACTATCATGATTTTTTTTTTAATTATGATCATTTTAATATCCATTGATCTCCTAGTTAATTGTCATGTTTGCTTCACCTTATTTAGTAGAAACCCATTTTTAGGGGCTTAAAGGAGTGCTACGGTCTTTACCGTACCTTCCTAATAAATAACCTGATCCCCAAACCTAGTTTTGGTTTTTCACAGATTGTCTTTTCCAAATAAGGAGTCACACTTAGGGTTTTCTTTCTTATTTTATTTTCCCTTAAAAAAATAAAGCAAAAATAAGTGGCGACTCCAAATAAGTGACTTACATGGCTTACGTGGCTTGCATGAATATGCATCACGTACTTATATCTTTTTATTTATTTATTTATTTATTCATGTCTTATTCACCTTTTATATATGGTCATTGTATATTTTTGTTATCATTATTTTTATTATTATCTTTATTATTCTTACCATTATATTTTATTTTTGATTATTTTATCATTATTTTTATTATTACTATCATCATCATCATCATCATTATTATTATTATTATTATTATTATTATTATTATTATCATCATCATCATCATTATTATTATTATTATTATTATTATTATTATTATTATTATTATTATTTATTTTTATTTTATTTTTATTTCTTTTTTAAAATGTTTATTTTATTTTATTTACTTAAAAAAAAAAAAAAAAAAAAAGTCGATGGACTACATGAGAAATATGGGTTTTTTGGAAAAAATGAGTGGTGGTAAAATTAAGGTTTTGAAAAAAAGGGAGACGGAGTTTTTGAGGGGTTTCTCTACATGGGAAAGAGATGGAAGCTATTTCAGGATGAGGAACCTGGAAAGAGATGGCAAGAAATTGGTAGAGTAGAGAAGGTTTTCAATAGTGGGGAGTCTTGAGAGAAAAGCAAAGAAGAGGGGGTTTTTGGAAAAAGAGATATGAGTTGTTGAAGAGAGGTTTCAATAGAAGAACATGTACAGCACAGGTTTGGAAAAAAAAAAAAAAGTATTCAAATAGGTAGAGAGAGGTTTCAATAGAAGGAGGAAAATGAAAAAGGAAAAACAGGGGAAATGAGTTGGGAAAGAAAGAGTACAGAAAACTTAGCATAAGCTTCTCGTCTCCAAATTGGTTCTTCTAGCTGTGATCTTTTTCCTCCGATTTCAAGTGTTGTGGTATTGTGGCACCGCGACAACAATTCTGGCTAAATTATTGGGGAATGTTGCTGCGTGATTCGTTATCGAGGGAAGGAATCAAAATTATAGGGTTTGGGATTGGAGCGGATTACCTAATGTTCATGGATTCTTTGTTCTGTTTGTGGGATTTTTATTTGTTGTCAATGAGTTGATATTGGATTGAGTGTTTTCCGTTATCTTCTATGATTGTGGATAAATGGGGATTTTCATTATTTCTAAGAGAGAATTGTGCGCGAGTTTTGCTAATGGTGCTACCATTTCTATCCAGGTTTCTTGGATGTTATGAGCGAGTTTCGATGAATTGGGGGAATATTAGGCAATTGGGTAGAAAACGAGTGTGATGGATTTATTTGTTTTTCACTACAGTTATTCTTTTCGTTCCTGCTATTGTTAGCATTCTCATGTTTGACGCAGGGGGTGATGAGTTTTCTATTGCAAGTTTGGGTTTTTGGAGTGCTTTTGACTGAAAATTACAGTGATGAGAAGTTAGTAAGCTTTAGAGATTTTCAGAGAGAATTTTTTGTAACCTTTTTTTGAAGCTGTTCTTCTTTCTCGAGCTTTCCCTTTGGGGATTATTGCTCTATGGTTTATTACTTTATATATCTGTTAAGGAATTGGATCTTGTTCATTTCAACTCTCTTGAACTAGGTATGGATTCCTTAAAGTCATTTACTAATTCAATTGTGAAGCCTATTCGCCATATTTTGAGTGAGAGGAAGTCCCGTAAAATTGCACTCTTCATTTTGATCAACACGAGCTACATGGTGGTGGAATTTGTTTTTGGGTTCATGAGCAATAGTCTTGGGTTGATATCAGATGCATGTCATATATTGTTTGATTGTTCTGCTCTTGCGATCGAACTATATGCCTCTTACATTTCACGTTTGCCTGCTAATAGTCAGTTTAATTATGGTCATGGAAGATTTGAGGTTTTTTTTAGATATATGAATGCAGTCTTCCTGGTTCTGGCTGGTGCACTGATTGTGCTGGAGTCATTTGAGAGGATTTTGGAGCCTTATGAGATTTCAACTAATAGTCTGTTGACTATTTCAACTAGAGGGCTTGTTGTAAATGTGGTGGGCTTGATTTTCTTTCACGAGGAGCATCATCATGCCCATGGTGGATGATGTTCTCATTCTCATTCCTAGCTCCCATGCAGTCTGCAACCCCCATGACCTCCACACCTCAACCATGCAGTTGCATCTCCCTCACAGCTCACCCATTTAGCCCACACCTCCACCATGCAGCTGCACCTCACCTCACAGCTCACCTATACAGCCAACGGTTCAATTATGGCCACATATGCTCACCCATGGCTCACCCACAACCCACACCTCACCACATGCTCACCTACAGCCCACACCTCACCTTATAGTTCACCCATGCAGCCCACGGTTCACCCATGGCCACACATGCTCACCCACGGCTCACCCACAACCCACACCTCACCACGAAGCCCCCCATGACCTCTAAACCATCACCTACAGCCCACACCTCACCCTCACAGCTCTCCCACGACACACCCACAACCCACACCTCACCACACGGCTCACCTATGGCCACCATGTGGCCATCCCCTAGCTCTCATGCAATCCACACTCCTCTCACACGTCTACACCTTACATAGGTAGCCCATACCTCTCAAGTTCAACCCATATGTCTCTCATGTTCAACCCATATGCCTATCATGTTCAACCCTTACCTCTCAAGTTCAGCCCATATGCCTCTCATGTTCAGCTCATACCTTCCTTGTACAACCCATATCTTTCATAAGCAGCCCATACCTCTCATGTTTAGCCCATATGCCTCCCATTTTCAATCCATACCTCTCTTATGCAGCCCATGTGGTCACCACACAGCCCACATGCATTCTCATTTTAAAATTCTTCTTTTAATTTTTTTTTTTAAGCAATCTCATTTTCAAATAATTATTCAAATTAAAATTTCAAAAATTCTAAACTTAATTTTTTTAAATTCCATTTCTAAAATTTCCAATTCTTCCAAAATTCCAAACTTAATTTTTAAAATTTCATTTCCGAAATTTTAAAATTCCATTTCCAAATTCTCCAAAATTCCAAACTTAATTTTTAAAATTCTATTTCTAAAATTTCCAAATTCTCCAAAATTCCAAACTTAATTTTTTAAAATTCATTTCCAAAATTTCCAAAATTTCAAATTTAATTTTCAAAACTCTCATTTTCAAAATTTTTAAATATAAAAATGAATAAGTTTTCATAATTCCAAAATAATGTAATTTATGAGAATTAATTCATAACAAAATAAATTGGGCTTTGATGGGAGCCCAATATTTATAACATTTCTTTCAAAAATAATTCAAGTAAATTGTGCAATCGATTTTGTTTTATTTTGATTTGGTTTTGTGTGAGTTTTTTTACACTTGTCATTGTACACTAACCTTGTTTTCATGATAGCGCTTTATTACCTGCTACCAAGGTACTCTCTTACCCTCCCTTTGTTTATTATTTCGCTATCATGATTTGTTTTTTAAATATGATCATTTTGTAACATCGGTTCCACTACTATTTCATCCCCTTCCTATTCTCTTACTTTAAAAAAAAAACCCTGCATGTGCCTCTTATTCTCAAAAATTTGATCTTTGTTCATAAGTTTACTCATGATAACAATGTTATTGTTGAATTTCACCCTTCTTTTTACCTTGTGAAGGATAAGATGACTAGAGCGGTGCTCATGCGCGGTAGGTGTGAAGGTGGTGTTTTTCCTGTGAAACTATGTTCTTCCTCACCTCAAGCTCATGCTGTCACTTTGGTTGGAACCTATGCTTCGTTTGATCGTTGGCATCATAAGTTGGGTCACCTGCTCCAAAACTTTTATCATTTCTTCTTCGTAATTATAACTTACATGTGTCCTTCTCTAAGTCCTTATTGTCATGTATTTCGTGTCATTGCAATAAGTCACATAAATTATCTTTTAGTGTCACTTCCCTTACGAGCCATACTCCTCTTGAATATTTGTATGCCGATGTTTGGGGACCATCCCCGGTTCCTTCTATTGATGGCTACTGATATTATGTACTTCTTATTGATCATTTCACAAAGTACTGATGGTTCTATCTTATGCGTAATAAATTGAATGTGTCTTATATTTTTGTTCAATTTACCACTATGGTTGAAAATCAATTCTTTAGAAAAATTAAAAATTTTATTCTGACAATGGTGGTGAATTTATCAAACTTAGACCTCTTTTGGCTACACGTGGCCTTAGCCATTTTACCACTGCCCCGCATACTCCTTAGCAAAATGGCACTGTCGAATGTCACCATCGACATATCGTCAAAAGGGGTATGACCCTTTTACATCATGCCTCAACTCCTTCTACTTATTGGACATATGCTTTGTCCACGACAGTTTATCTTATTAATCGTCTTCCTACTCTCTTACACTCGCGTCAAAGTCTCTTTGAAGTGTTGTTTGGAAGGGTTCTCAACTAGTTCCCTATTGTGCCAATAAATTTCAACCCAAGTCCCAACCTAGTGTTTTTCTCAATTATTCCCCGACTCAACATGCTTTTCAATGTTGGGACCTTCACACAGGTAAACTTTATCTCTCTCGTCATGTCACTTTTGATGAAAATATTTTTCCCTTCACAAAGGCAACTAATTTTGCTCCTACGACTGCTGCTACATCGTGTCTTGCTCATTCCCCTCCTTCTCTTGTTCCTCCGGTTTGCATAGTTCCATCAAATGATATCTTCGTCACACCTATAGCACCTGATGCTATGACAACCTTGACTCCATCTCCTACATCGGGTATGACTTCCTCTTCTCCCACTAGTAATCCATTATTCTCTAAGTTGCCTCTGCCCATAGCACTCGCACTCATCCCATGGTCACTCAGGCTCAGAATAATATTTTCTATCCTAAATAGCTCTCGATTACTACCAAGCACCCTCTTGCACCACCATTGGAACCAACCTGTGTCTCTCAGGCCTTTAAGGACCCTCGGTGCTGTAAGGCAATGGCAAATGAATTTATTGCCTTAGTTTCACATGGCACTTGGAACCTAGTTCCTAAGTTCTCTACTTACAATTTAATTGGCTATAAATGGGTGTTTCGGATTAAGCGTCATCTAGATGGTACAGTGGATCGATTTAAGGCACGTCTTGTCTCTAAAGGGTTCAATCAACGCCTAGGTGTCGATTATATTGAGACCTTTAGTCCCATTATAAAACTGACCACCATTTGACTTATCTTCTCGCCGGTCTTGTCAAACAATTGGCCTCTCAAGCAAATCGATGTAAATAATGCATTTCTTCATGGTCAGTTAACTGAGCAAGTGTTTATGCAACAACCTGTGAGCTTTATTAATCAGTCCCATCCTCATCATGTTTGTTTTCTTCAAAAATCCATTTATAGTCTTAAGTAGATGCCTAGAGCCTGGTACAATGCATTGCGCTCAGGCCTTTTTGAGTCGGGTTTCTTTAATTCAAAGTCTGATAGCTCCTTATTCATTTTCAATCGGGATAGAATTTTACTACATGTGTTGGTGTACGTTGATGATTTAATCCTCATCGGCAATAACAGTAAGTTTTTGTAGCATGTTGTCAAGTCCTTAGGTGAAAGATTTTCCCTAAAGGAACTCAGTGATCTGCATTTTCTCGGGGTGGAAGTTATTCCAGTTTAGCAAGGTTTGTTTCTTTCTTAAAACTGTTACGTTCATGATCTCCTTACTAGGTTGAAGATGGTTGGTGTTAAGGAAGTTCAAACACCCATGTCTATGTTTGCTAAGCTCATGCTTGATGATGGTTCAGCTAGCTATGATGCTACTGAATACAAACGCACCATTGGCTCTTTCCAATACCTCTTGCTCACTCGCCCAGGCCTCAGTTTCGCAATCAATCATCTTGCTCAGTTCATGCACAAACTGATGGTCACACATTGGCAACATGTTAAACGACTCTATGTCAAATAGACCATTCACTTCAGTCTCTTACTGCGTCGTCAATCAAACCCAATACTTAGGAGCTTCTCTGATGCTGACTGGGGTGGTAATCTTGATGATCGAAAGTCTACCACGGCTTATATAATTTTTGTAGGCAATAATCCTATTAGTTAGCACACTATGAAGCAAAAGGTCGTGGCTCGCTCCTCTACGGAAGTAGAATATCGGGCATTGGGCACTGCAACTTCAGATATTGCTTGGATAAAGTCTCTTCTTGATGAACTTGGTCTCACGTTATGTGAACCGCCGCTCCTCCTCTGTGATAATGTTGGTGCAACCCAACTCAGTCTCAATCCTATTATGCATTCTAGGATGAAACATATCACCATCGAGTGTGTGACTTTGTTCATCATGGCAAATTGCTTGTTGCTCATGTTCACATGGATGACTAGCTCGTTGATTTATTGACAAAGCCTCTCGCTCGGTTTCACTTCAACTTGTTATGTGGCAAAATCAGTGTTGCTGATGGAACATCCATTTTGAGAGGTCGTATAAGGGAATCCACATAAATCACGCTCATCCGTGATTTGGAATCCACATAAATCATGTTCATCCGTGATTTCCTTTCTGTCAATATCTCTGTATAACAATTTTTTTTTGTTATATATTTCTTAAATAGTTGTAGCCCTGTTTATGGTTGTATATTCCTTAAATAGTCGTAGTCTTGTATTATACAAAGAGGTGTTGTAATGCAAAACGTTATTGTAGATTTTTACCAAATTACTTGCGTAATCTTTATATATAGTTGCTGCCAGCCTATGATCACCTTCAGAATTTCTTTCATCAACCTTCTTAGATTTGGTGATGAGAAACTCAACTCAACAAGGATTTAATTGATGAGATGGTGGTCGTATACTACTTAATCCGATCCTTCCATTCTTCATAATTAGAACAGTGTCCATGCCCTAACAAGAATGTCTTTCCAAATGACAATGCCTGTACCATACCCTATAATTAACATAATAAAATGCCATAATGGTTAGTGCTACATCTACAGAATGAATTAGCAATAGTAATGCATTCAGAATATGTCTATATATACTTAGATTATCAGCTCTGAATCTGATGGCAGCCCACCAATTGATGGGTACTCCATTGGTATTGACCTTTGGCGGATCAACTAAATTGAATTTTTTCATATCAGTGTTATTGTTAAAGTTCCCCAAACCATCTCCCATTATATAAAAGTTGTATCCATGCAAATGCATTGGATGACTCTCAGCTCCCTTCTGCACATTAGTCCGTTGGAACACTATCTCCACAGTGGAATTATAATCCAAAACTTTTGCTTTAGTCCATTGGTCTGGTGTCAATAAAGTATCCGACAAATTGTCCCCCATGAAGTTGAAATAGTAAGGGGGCTCATTCAGGAAATCGGATTTGTAAACATGCTTAATTCTCTTGTAGTAGGCTTATAACACATCAATTGATGGCTCCACGAAACTTATGTTGTTCAAGCTCGCAGAAACCCTTGAGCCATTGGGTCCCCATCACATGAATTGTCCTCGCATGGCAAAGTATTCATAGAAATTGTGATATACATTCGAGTATCAACATGTTGTGAAACATCTACTGGGTAGTCTTTGGTGGCTAGGGCCTTAAGGCACCTAGTAAAATTTGTTACTGCGTTGATGTTAGTGTAATTGAGAAGATCGGGAAATGAAGGTGTTGATGAGGCAATGTAGTTTCCACTATATGCCCTGGATGCTATATAGTAGTGACTAGGAGCCTGATTTGCTGTGATAAGGACATCCATTGTCTGTCCGGGGTTATCATGATATAGCTAGTTTTTATGGGTTTAATATAAGCCCCATTGGTACCAACAATAGTCAAACTATGCTTAGCAACCATGAAGAACATTTCCTCGTTCATAATAGAATTGATGATGCGAAGAAGATAAGTTTTCCCATAATTAACCACTAGTTTGAACATCCCTGCAACACATGAATTATGTTAGTCCATTTCACATACATGCATATGCCATCTTTTTGCTCAGAAACATCATGAATAATTACCTTGTTTTGAACAATTGTATAGATCTCCTAGTTGACCATTAATGGTGAAAGCGTCCAATTTATTGGGTTCCCCACTATTTTCAAGAGCAGTTTCAATGATCTCCATCACGTCCCCCTTGAACCATGATGCTTTACAAAGAAAATCCATTATCATCATCAATAATAATAATATTGAGTGAACTCATAATACTTATGTTTTACAGGGAGCCTAGGGGCTTGTGATGACAGTGTAGGATTTGGAATAAGCAAATTATGTTTTTCCATATATTCTTCAATTAATTTTTATTACCAAAAATGTCTTTTTCATTACAAATAACGAGGGACCAATTATTTTTGTGAAGAAAATAATTACACAACTATTGATCTAGTAGGATTGTCTTCTTATTTTATATCGTATATTCTCAAAAGTATAATTCTAAATGGCGATGACTCTCTTTCCACCGACATTTAATAATGGATAACCCTGTAGGAAGAGTGTAAATAATTTTTTATTTTAATTTATTCTATCAGTCTTATATTTTTGGGAATAATCCTATTGGGAATTATTTTTATTTTATTTTATTCTTTTAGTTTTATATTTATTGGAAGAGTCCTATTGGGATTGTGCTAGTGGAGTCCCATTCCATTTATAAGTAGAATTCCCTTCCACTTTGAGTCATATTCTAATTACAAGTAGAGTCCCATTGGGACTGTGTCAGTGGCCTATAAAAGCAGGTCACCCCTCATTCTCTATATAAGAATAACAATTTTTTAGAGAATTCTCAGAGAGTATTTTTATACAGCTATCTAGAGGAATTTTTTAAAAACCCAAGTTGTACACATCTCGTTTACAGAATGCACCCAAGGCGAGATCTGGCTGTTGAATCCTGGAGGTAGACCACTGGTACCCTAGTGTATCGAGTTCATCTTCGAGAAAGGTGGATCTATTTCAAGGACAGTGTTTGTCATGCCTCAGCCGATAAGTTTTTCTTCTTATTAATTATGTTCTTTGTTTGTGTCTTTTGAGCTAGTCATTTGTTTCCATACCCTTAAATCCAACAATCTTGAAATATATCCAAATGGAAGCTTCTCTAGTCCATACCCGTCCTGACACCTCTAAAATTGATCCCTTCAATGGGACATTCTTTAAGAGATGGCAGGAAAGGGTTTTCTCTACAATTGATGTAGTGAACTGAGGACACATTTTGACTGACCCAAAACTAGAAAATGGTTTTCATCTGTTACCAACTTGAGAAACTGGAAATAAACAAGTTAGACATGCTATTTTGAGTACCCTTTCTAATGAACTTTTTGATATTTATTGTTAATTTAAAGTTGCAAAAGAAATTTGGGATGCAATGAATAAAAAATATATTTTGGAAGACACAGGAACTAAAAAATATGCCATAGGGAATTTTAGAAATTTTCAAATGACCGACGATAGAGATGTATCATCTCAAATCCATCACTACCACTTGTTGATTAATGACTTAGCTATTGAAGACATTAAATTACCCGAACTTTTTGTGGCTGATTATTTAGTAGACTCTTCCAAAGTCTTGGAAAGATTACAAAAATAACATGAAACATAAAAGGAAACAGATGTCCTTAAAGGATGTCATAATCCATATTAGGATTGAGGAACAAAACTAAAATAGGGACAATGTTGAGAAAGCTAAGGAATTGTTTTCTAAGGCTAATGTAGTAGAAGAAAAATCTAAGCCCAAAAACAATAGGTCTAGGAAACAAAACTCTAGGACCAAGCCCAATGCATCAAACAAAGTCCAGAACTCAACTATTAAAAAATGGGGTAATTGTTTTGTCTGTGGCAAGTTTGGACACCATACAGCTCAATGTCGCCACAGGAAGAGAACTAAGAAGTCCAATTCAATGGAAAATCTAGCAGAGGCAGAGGTGATTACAGCAGTAATCTCCTCTAAGGTGAGCATGGCCACTAATATGAAGGACTGGGTGGTAGACTTTGTGGCTACCAGGCACATCTGTGGAAACAAAAGTGCATTTACTTCCTATACCACTGTAAATGAAGGAGAGGAACAAGTGTTCATGGGTAATTCTAGATCTACTCTAGTGATTGGCAAAGGGAAAGTTCTCCTTAAGCTAACCTCTGGAAAAGTGCCTACCCTTAGTGATGTTCTTCATGTGCCAAATATTCGTTGGAACTTGGTGTCAATATCTCTGCTTGGGAAAGCAGAAGTGAGGATCTTGTTTGACTCTGATAAAATAGTTTTAACCAAGAATGATGCATTTGTGGGAAAAGGCTATTGTAATCGGGGTTTATTTATGTTGAATGTTTCTAATATTATCAATAATAATGCATCTTCTTCTTCTGCTTACATAGTTGATTCTTGTGATATTTGGCATGGTAGACTAGGACATGTGAACTTTTCATATATGAAGAAAATGGTTGAATTGAGTTTAATCCCTAAACTATCATTAGAAAACCATGGAAAATGTGAATCTTGTGTAGAATCTAAAACCACAAAGAAATCTTGCAAACCAGTTGAAAGAGAATCAAATCTATTAAGTTAATACACAATGACTTAAGAGACCTAAAAAATACAATGACTAAAGGTGGTAAATGATTCTACATAACTTTCATAGATGACTACTCAAGGTATACAAGGTTATATCTTTTGAGAAACAAAGATGAAGGAAGAGATACTTTCATCAAGTACAAAAATGAAGTGGAAAATCAACTAGGTAAGAAAATTAAGAGGCTTAGAACTGATAGGGGAGAAGAGGATGAGTCCAACCCCTTTAATTCTTTTTATGAAGATCATGGGACCATTCACGAAACTACTCCTCCTTATTCCCCTGAGTTTAATGGAGTAGCAGAAAGGAAAAATAAGACGTTAAAAGAAATGATGAATGCAATGTTGGTAATTTTAGGAGCACCCTTGAACTTGTGGGGAGAAGCTATCCTATCCACATGTCATATTCAAAATAGAATACCTTACAAGAAAACTGGTAAAACTCCTTATGAGTTGTGGAAGGGTTATGCACCTAATATAGCATACCTGAAAGTGTGGGGGTGTTATCTAAAGTTCTTCTCCCTGAACCTAAAAAATGAAAACTAGGTCCTAAAACCTTTGATGTAATGTTCATTGGCTATGTTGAGAATAGTGTGACATATAGGTTTGTTGTTACTAAGTCAGAAAATAGTCTTGTAGATGTCAATACTATAATAGAAACAAAGAATGTAGATTTCTTTGAAAACATCTTTCCTATGAAACTAAATGGTGAACAACAAGTTTAGAAAACAAGTAGAGACAAGTCTATTGAACCTTTTGAATTTGAACCTAAAAGGAGTAAAAGAGATAGGAAAGAAACAAACCTTGGAGATGGTTTATACACCTTCATAATAGATGAAAACCCTAGATCCTACAAAGAAGCTATAACTTTTTCTGATGCACTATTCTGGAAGGAGGCCATTAATAGTGAAATCGAATCAATCATGTATAACCATACATGAGAGTTAGTAGATTTACCTCCTGGTGCAAAGACTATTGGTTGTAAGTGGATCTTTAAAATAAAGTTAAAACAAGATGGGTCCATAGAGAAGTATAAAGCTCGTTTAGTTGCCAAAGGCTTTAAACAAAGGAAGGATGTAGATTACTTTGACACCTTTGCCCATGTGACTAGAATAACATCACTTAGAGTATTGATCGCTCTAGCTTCCATTCATAATTTGGTGATACACCAAATGAATGTCAAGATTGCATTCTTGAATGGGGATTTGGAAGAGGAAATTTATATGGAACAACCTGAGGGTTGTGTAGTTCCAAGGAAGGAGAAAAAGGTGTGTAAGTTGGTTAAATCACTATATGGGTTAAAACGAGCTCCCAAACAGTGGCACAACAAGTTTGATCATGTGTTAGTAACTAATGGATATTCCATTAATGATGTTGATAAGTGTATCTACAGCAAGTATGAGGATAACACATGTGTAGTCATCTGCCTTTATGTTGACGACATGCTGATCTTTGGAACTAGCCTAGAGGTTGTGTGTGAGACCAAGAAATTTCTAGGTTCTAAGTTTGATATAAAAGACCTAGGAGAGGTAGAGATGATTCTAGGAATTAAAATAACTAGAACACTTAATGGGCTTAAACTTTCTCAAGAGCACTATGTTGAAAAGATCCTAAGGAAGTTTGAACACTTTGATTGTAAACCAGTGTCAACTCCTTATGATCCTAGCTCACATTTGAAGAAAAATAGAGGACATAGTGTTGCCCAAATAAAGTATGCTTAGATCATAGGGAGCCTAATGTACTTAATGATTTGTACCAAACCTAACATTGCTTATGTAGTAGGTAGATTGAGTCGATACACCCAAAGTCCTAATCAAGACCATTGGACTGTTGTTCGTAGAGTCCTTAAGTATTTGAGAGGCACCATTAACTATGGTTTGTGCTTTAATGGATTTCCAAGTGTCCTTGAAGGATTTAGTGATGTAAATTGGATTTCGAATTCAGATGAGATGAAATCAACTAGTGGTTATGTTTTCATTCTTGGTGGAAGTGCGGTTTCTTGGAAGTTTGCCAGGCAAACTTGCATTACTCGATCTACTATGGAGGCTGAGTTTATTTCCTTAGAAAAGGCAAGTTCTAAGGCTGAGTGGCTTAGAAACCTCTTAGCAGATATCATTTTATGGATGAGACCAACCCTGTTTGTGTCTATGCATTGTGATAGCCAAGCTACAATTGCTAAGGCTAGGAGTAAAATATTTAATGGGAAGAACATGCATATACGCCTAAGGCACAATATTGTGCGGTAGCAGCTTGAAATAGGGGTTATATCCCTAGAATGTGTGAAATTAGAGTTGAATTTGGCCAAGCCTTTGACCAAACCACTAAATAAGAAACTAGTAGAAGAAACATTGAGGGAAATGGGGCTTATGCCTATTACAGAAGTCAATAGTGGTAGTAACCCAACCTATTAGAATGGAAATTCCATGAAGTAGGTTCATATGGGTAATAACAAATCACTTGTTGACTTGAGGTGCTCTATTAACTCTAATTATATGAGAGTCTATCCCTATGGTGTAGATAGAGCGTATTCTGCATTGATTAAGGCTAAGTGTTTACTCTTAATGAATACCATATTCCTTATGGATGGTACGTTTAAATGAAAAACATACTTGATGGATTCACCTATATGAGAGTGGAGGTGGGGCCGCTTCCTATGAGAACTTAGGCAGGCTCTCTAGAGCTCTCATGAATATCTAGGCAGGGCGCATGGCCTATTTGTGCCAACCCGTTTGTACAGCTTGTAGTGTAGTTGATAAAACCAATGTGAATAAAATTTCCTTAAGTTACATCAAGAAGCACTAGTTTATAGAAATTTATTTTCACTATGTTTTGTGATTCAATACTTATTTGTCCTAAGACTGGTTCATAGCCTTTGGGTACCAGTACTGATGTATTGGATTCTTTTTTTCTCAAAAAAAAAAAAAAAAAAAATCACGTTTACACTCTGTGGGAGATTGTAGAAAGGGTGTAAATAAATTTTTATTTTATTTTTTTCTATTAGTCTTATATTTTTAGGAATAATCCTATTGGAAATTGTTTTTATTTTATTTTATTCTATTAGTCTTATATTTTTGGGAAGAGTCCTATTGGGATTGTGCTAGTGAAGTCTCATTCCATTTATAAGTAGAATCCCCTTTCACTTTGAGTCATATTCTAATTACAAGTAGAGTCTCATTGAGATTGTGTTAGTGGCCTATAAAAGCAGGTCACCCCTCACTCTCTATATACGAATAACAATTTTTTAGAGAATTTTTCAAAGAGTTTTTTAGAAAGTATTTTCATACATCTATTTGGAGGAATTTTTTAAAAACCCGAGTTGTACACATCTCGATTATAGAGTGCACCCAAAACGAAATCTAGCTGTTGAATCTTAGAGGTAGACCACTAGTACCCTAGTGCATCGAGTTCGTCTTTGAGGAGAGTGGATCTATTTCCAGGACAGTGTTTGTCACGCCTCAGCCGATAAATTTTTCTTTTTATTAATTTTGTTATTTATTTGTATCTTTTGGGCTAATCATTTGTTTCCATACCCTTAAATCCAACAAGTCCATCTCTTCTGTTTTTCAAATTGTGCTAGTTATTCAAACAATTCCCATTAATTATTGTTAATAGGATAATTAGTTAGCTATGTATCCTTTGCTTTTCTCTTTCTCCTTTCCTTTGTTATATGATGGATGACAACATAATTCTTCCCTAAGTGGAGTATCTCAGGGTTTGAGTGCAGGACATGACCAAGTCTTCACTAGAGCTAATTAACAACTATGACAAGTGAATTTGTTTTTTCAATACCCTCGCTTCTAAAATCACTGGATTCAATATTAGGGACAAAAATCAATCATCCATATCACGACGAACTGAATAAAGTTAAAAACTCTTTCAAGTTAAATCAAGTTATTTTAATATTTTACGTGCGTAGTCAATTATCTGTGTGTAGTCAGTTTAGTTTTATATATATATATATATATATTTATGCGTATGTGGTCAATTATTTATGTGTAGTCGGTTCAATTTTATATATACATACATACATATGTGGCAACTACTATTACTTACTAAAATTGGTTTCATTCTCATTCTTGGACTGGTTTAAAACAACATAAAGCCAATGGTGCCTATCCATTAATGACAGTGTCATTGTCATTTAGAAGGTGTTTGATATATGGATGACTTAATTTAAGTTATTATACATATTAAATATTTTTTTTGTAAAATAACTTAATATTGTAACTTAAAATTAAAATGAATTTAATAAATTAAGACTTAATACAACTTAATAATTTATATACTTTAATCTAAATTATTTTAAATTGTTAATTTAAATTATTAATTAAGATTAAGTATTAAATGTTACTTAACACTCTTTAATGTTATTATTTATGCTAAGAAGAAGCCTACAAGACAAAATGGTCACATGTGAAAGTTTGCATGCAGCTGCTTACCCACCTTGTTCATGTTTTAAGTGATTGTCTTCACTTCTTATAAATACATACCATTTGTATTAAACATGATACAGAAAATTTTTACTGTTGATGAATGCCGTATCGTATCTGAAAAAAATAATTATTATAATAATGGTGAGGTAGATGGATGCTTACCTAAAACAATGGGAACTTCTTTATGTGGCTTGGCAAATGAATAACTTTTTCCAAGTTGAGGGAGAACAGTGAGTGGGCCATGGACAGTGGCGCGGGACCAGTCGCTGTGGGCATGCCACCAGAGGGTTCTTTCCTCGTTTGACAAAACGATTTCATAAGAAAGATTTGCCCCTGGTTTGTTTGGGCACTGTGTCACGTAGTTTGGTCCATCCGACCATGGATTCGATCCTTGGTTGCTTCACTCCATGCCTGTCATTTCTCAAATACACAATTATGGTTCAGGCACCTATATTTTCAGTGGAAATGATGACTTCATTTAATTATACGTATAGTGTTTGGCATAGCACATCTCTCAAGAACAACCTTGCAAGTTGCAACTCATGGTGGATAGTTAAAGTGTTAAACTAAGTAGAGAATCACAATTATGGCAATGGGGACACGAGTAAAATGAGAGTGACCCGAGAGTTCCTCAAGGAGCTTAGGCGATCTGATTTTGTCGAGTGTATATACTTACAATCCAATCAACGGTAGCGATATGCTTGTAAGCCATGCAGAATGTGAGCACATTCAATATCAGAAACCCTAGAAGCTCTAACAGCAAGCTCTTCTTCTTTATTAACTCCATTTTCCCAAGGTAAAGAATTAGTCTTCTTTGCCTTCTGCTTTCTGATGTGCTATGCTTAGTTCTCCGGAGGAGGCCTTTATATAAGCATAAGCTTTTTTGAGATTAATTTTAATAATGAAAAACTAGTTTCCCTCCATCATGGTTTTCACATTTCAGGCCATAAATTAAGCAGCCGGTAGCCTGTGAAGTAAAAAGCTCGTAGGAGGGGCGTACACGGATATCCTATTTGAATTTGGGTAATTTTGATTCCACCTGTGGCCTGTGGACAAACGACATGAAGACCTGGGGGCCACGTGGACTTGGGTTTCTCTTCAGTTAAAAAAAGGATGGTCCTTGTCTAGCGGACGTGTGCTAGCCAGAATTAATAGCACATCGAGGTGTGTGGTAAAATTTAATATTTATTATTCAATAATAATGAGACGACCCGCTACCTTTCCCATCCTATTCTTAATAAAATATGTTTGAAATTTAAATAAATAAATTTGAAATGGGTTTGAATTTTTTTGTCAAACCCAAGACAGATTTGAGGTAGGTTCGGATATTACCTTGTCCTACCCCATCCTAATTATATATAAACTTAATTTTAAAAATTAATTTAATTTAATTTTTATTTCCCTATTTTTAATATATATAAAATATTTTTTTAATAAAATAAGTTATAAAAATTATAATATTTTAATTATTTATAAAATATATTCATTTTAATGTAATTAAAAAATTCAAAAAAATAAATAAATAAATGGGGGAAGACGGGGTAGGTATGGAAAATTTGCATACTTATCCCGCCCCATTTAAAAAAAATGGAATGATGATTGAAATTATTTTAAATAAATGAGATAGGAATGAGAGTTATTTTGAATAAATGGGATCGGATTGGGATGTCAGAGAAACCTATCCCAAACCCATGTCAATATGATCTATTAACATGATCTATTGTTGCCACGTTTGTGACTGATTCGTACTCTTTGCTTTTTCTGATGTTAATAATGTTGTAGTCGGTACCCTTTTTGTTTAAATTTGAAAACATGCTCCTCTCAAGGAAATAATGTTGTGATGAGCTGTCATTTCAGAAAGACGTTACTCTCAAGGAAATTACAAACCTTCACTAGATTAGGATAGAGTTTAGATTTGAAGTAAAATATCAAATCAGCTGACATTTATCTTATTAACTAGCTCAATCGAATCCTGGAAATCTTCAAGCCTGATAGAGGATTGAACTGCACAAGAAGGCATGTAAGCAGGGGGTGGCAGGATACTAGTCTCTGGGGTTTCACCATTCTTCACTATGAAAGCAGAGTCCATTCCCCATGTGAGATGCCTATCAAAATGACAATGCCATAGCCATACACCTGTAAAGAAAAACTGAGAATGGTTAAGAAAAAGATTTCTGCAACCCTGAAAGTGATCTCTTTAGAAACATACGTACCAGGATTATTTGCTAAAAATCTGAGGGCAACCCATCCATTCTTTGGAACTGTAATGGTGTTACGTTCAGATGGATCAACCAGATTGTACCGTTTTGGATCAGTCTCATTGTTGAAATTTCCACGACCCATCCCAACCACATAAAAGGTGTATCCATGCAAATGCAATGGATGATCTTCACCCTGGCCTAGAAGGTTAGTCCCCTGGACGATTATCTCCACTGATTCATTGTAATTCAACACCTTTACTTTTGTTGCCAGTGCGGACATGGGAGGAGGATAAGTGTCCCCAGTGAAGTTATAGTAAGAAGGTGGGTAGTCTGGAAAATCTGTAGTGTAAACCCCGCTAGTGTGCCTGCAATAAAGTGTTCATAATGTCATTTCCAAGCATGCATATGCTAATATCAGAGACTATTGTGATGGAGATTTTTTTAGCTTGATGTTTCCTTGTAGATATCGATTTCCTTGTTGAATAAGAAATTTTGGGAACACGCCTAAAAGCTGCTTTTGGGGCACACTAGAGGTCATTAATTATGGGGGCCACAATATTTAAGGGAAGGATCACTCAACTCTAGTATTCAAACACAACAAGATTAATTAGTTTATAGAGAAAATGATCAAAGAAACAAAGAAACAAAGAAACAATGTAATACCAGTACCTGTAATAGGCAAGCAGAATACTTGAAGTTGGGTCCATAAAAGTGATGTTGTTCAAGCTGGCAGCAAGATGGCTGACCTCCGTCCCCTCAAATGTATAATTAACCATATTTATAGAAGCTGTAATGAACATCCTGGTAGTTATATTGAGTGGGACATTGACTGGGTGCTCTGGGGTTGCTAAGCTCCTCAAGAGGGGAAGAAAGCCTAATCCAGAGTCCAAGTCATGGAACAAGGGAAGGTTAGTGGGAAAGGAAGGTACATCTGGGGGAGCATAGTTCCCCCTGTACTGAAGAATAGCGGTAGCCGTCATATTATTGAATTCGGTAATATTGGGGTCAAAGGTCGCGAATTGTCTCGCAGCCATGTAGTAATGGCTTAAACCCTGGTTTGTTGTGATCAAAACATCCATAGTTTGGCCTGGGGCTATCATGATATAACTGGTCACTCTTGGCTTAGTGTAGGCTCCGTCCGTGCCAACGATAGTGAGGTTATGCTCAGATATGGCAAAGAAGAGTTCTGAATTAACCACTGCATTCACTATACGAAGAAGATAGGTCTTGCCATAGTCCACTAGCCAACGGTGTGTTGTTTCTGCATGAATTATGGTAATTATTTGATAGTGATTTTAAAAAACGTTTCAAGCATTTTTAACTCTGAAAAATAATTCTTTAGATAAAAACTTTTAAACACTAAAATTATTATCAAACAAACTTTAAATATCCTATGCCATATATGTTTACATACCACCATCGCATGCGACAAGGTCTCCTGGTTCGCCGTTGATAGTGAAAGCAATATCATCGAGCACTGTTGTTTCAGTTTGATTTGACAAGAACTCCTCGTATTCGTCGTTCAAATCTCCCTTAAACCAAGATGCTGCGAGGACAATAAAAATAAAATGCAATTTGCTTTTCAACTTGTTTTAATATCTTTTCATTTTGGTGTTAATTTCGTTCACATCTGATAGGATTTAGCGCAAATACGTTACAGCAACTTCATTGGTTAAAATCTATTTACCTTTTTTTTAAAAGTAAATTTTAACCAGAAGTTTAAAATATAATTGACACACATCTAAGTATTAACAGAATCAATCTCAAATAATTATAAAAACTAGAAGTTATAATACAATTTTTTTTTCCAAATTAAGAATTTGTTTTACTGTGTGATTTGAAAATAGTTTTCTATTTTTAAAAATAGAAAATTGTTTTTAAAATTAATAATATTGTTTGATCATTATTTTCGAAAAATAATTTTTTAAAATAAAATAAAATAAAGAATAATTTTGAGAGGACAAATAAGAGTCGTTGAATATTTATTTATGAAAGTTTGACTATATATACCTAATACCAGGAGATGTTCACCATCAGGCTTGGGAAATGGGTAGGTGGTTCCTTCAGTTGGCAAGATAACAATGGCACCATGAACACTGGCCCTTGTCCAGTCACTATGGGCATGCCACCAAAGGGTTCCTTCCTGATCTTCACCAAATATAACATTGTATGTGAAGTTTGATCCTGGCTGAATCCTGCATTGAGTTATGTGGTCTGGACCATCTGACCATGGATTCCTTGTTTGCTTCACTCCATGCCTACATCACCATATTCTCATAATTAATCTTCCGCTCACGGAGTGTATGAGAAGGAGGAGTATCGATCACTACCAATGGATAGTGGCACCAAAATCGTCTTGATTGTGAACGTTGACATACACCATGTCGCCTCTGTGAATACGAATCACCGGCCCTGGAAAGCTACCATGTACAGTCATCATGCTCTTTGTGCTGCACAGCCTCGTGAACTTGCTTTCTTTCAGCTGCACAACATCAGAATACCCAGGAAAAAAAAAAAAAAGGAATCTTATGTTCTGCATTGATGCGTGGGTTAACTGAAGAAGGTGCTCAAATAGAACTCACAACAAAATCATAGTAATGGGTGCGCCCTTCTGCCATGGAAGCTAACATTCCAGTCAAAAGCGCAGGCACTAGCATCTCTAATAAGAACCTCATCTTCGTCAGCCCCATCATTTCTTTACTCTTCCTCTTCCTTTAAACTCAAATATAAAACTCTTTGCTTCTTGATCGTGAAGCTGAACATAGGATTTATAATGAAAAGTACTGATCATTATATTTGGTCATGCACATGACCCATATCAGTTGGACTTTTGTTTGCACTGGGGGCTGACTTATTGTTTTAAAATCGATTAGTTGAAGTCAGCCCCTCAAATATAAGTTTAAGCAATCAATTATATTATTTATTTATATTTTCCAAGGATTATATGCCACTCAAATTTTAGCCAATATAAGTATGATGAAACTCCACCATTGAACATTAATGGCAAATGTAAGTTAAATACTAATGAATGGAGACTACTGATTATAACTTTTGCTTTGGCTTGTGCTGACTTCTAGTTGTTGCAAAGTTGGATGGGCGACTCCGTTAACCCAAGCATGCAAGACCCCAACCAGATATACAATCAAGCGGGTCCCCTACACAATTGGAAGTTGTCAGTGGTCCAGCTACTTTTCAACGAGCGTCTCAGCAAAATTTGCGAGGTTCACTTTGTTGAATGCCAAGCAACGGAATTTCTTTCCGAGTGGAAACGAATAAAATAATCCAGAAAATAATTAAAAGGCTAAGAGTACGTAAAAATAATTTAGGAAATGTTTATATTTTAAAGTACTAATTAAAAAGATATAAACATGTATCCAAATACATAAAAAAAAATAAAAAAAAAAATAAAAAAATCTAGCAATGAACTTTTAGAGAAAAAAATATAGATTAGATATATACCTAAAAATATCTAATAAAAGAAAAAACTAATTGCGACTTTATATACATGATAGCAAGAACCTATGCTGACGTTGCATTCTTAAAATTGAAACGACTGCAAATGTTATTCAACCTCTTTCAAGTAGATAAAAAAACTACATTACTTTAAGTCTATACTTGAAATTTTACTAAAATGATATTAACATGTACCAAAATTTATGCAAAAAGAATCCAATAGACATACATAATAAAAAAATAAAAAATAAAAAACATGAATTTATTATCAAATGTATCTTTTAAAAGATATAGGTATGTACCCAAAAGTATCCAAAACTTCAGCATCTATACATGACAATAAGATCTTACGTATGATCTTGTAATCTCAAAATTGCAACAATTGCAAATGTCACCTTATACCTTGCAAAGAGGAAAGATGCAACATTAATTGAAATTCTATTAAAAAATTATAAAATTCACATGCCCACTATACTTGGTCTAAGATAAGAATGCTAAAAAATGAGGCTCATTCAAATCTCACTTCATCTAACTCAGCTCGTGACTAGGTTTTTTTCCCTTCAAACTAAAATATATGACAAGAGAAAATATGTTAATGTGAAACATTAAATATATGTATAAGTTCTCATGTACTAATGAAAATACATAGGTAAATAAACCTGAGATGTTAGGAGACTTCTATTTGCAATTATGTCCTGCATGTATCGCATGACAAAATATCCGCACATGACACCATCCAACTATTTGGGCCCCTATGAGCAAAATTATATCAACAAAATTTCACGACCAAATATGACATCATATAAATTTGGTCAATTTTTTCATCCTTCACATTTTAGATTTATAAAAACAATGAATGACATAATATTAGTTTCAAGTAAAATTTGCACCTAAATTAAGTCAATACATGTCTAGCATAATACCCTAAGCTCCCATGTTTAAAACTTGGAGGGTTAAATTGGGTAAAATATAAGAATGTCAAATAACATGTATATGTGAAATATGGACAAAAAAAAGAATAAATAAAGGTAATGATTAATTATATTTATTAAGAATAGTAATTAACTTTAGAAAAGGAGAATAGTTAACTTTTGTCTGTGTGAGAATATCCCTTAGAAAAGATCATAACTTTTAAGACTTCATTAAGGTAAATCAATTAAGCTTCAAAAGCAATTATCAATAATATATTTGGAAATATGTAGTACTAGCCTCCTTTTACATCTCATAGATTAACATTATAGAAGAGAATGCAATTGGTAATTATAAGGAATAAATGTTTTACATATGAACAATTTGATTGAAGATGGATAAAAGAGTAAAGAGTAAAGATTAAAGAGAGAGAGAGAGAGAGAGAGAGAGAGAGAGAGAGAGAGAGGTTGTGCCTTACAAAAAATGTCTAAACTAAATATAGGATGTATATAAAACATACTAAGGCTAAAAGAAAGATATAAAGAACAACTCACACCTAAGTAACATGATCAAAGCTATCTAAAGGATCCCCATTGCTTCCTTACCCACACACACATCTAAATGGTTCTAAAGGATTGTAAATGCTATGGATATATTGATCAAAATTTAATAATTGTTCTTCCTATGACCAACATTTCAAATTGACTAATTATGTATATATATATTTTTTTTTATGCTTGAATTTTCTAAGGTTTGATCTTCCACATCAGAATACAATTGAAAAAAGTCTTGTACTCATGCATTTTTAACAAAAATTTTCCTATTCTTCTTCTTGTTTCTATTACTATTTCTTGAAATATTAATTGTAGAAGGTGAAAATGGATCATAAATCTTTCAATCACATGACAAAATGGGTTTGTTCCTTTTTAGTACTACTTCATTACTAGTGGAATAATGGACATATGAGTACATTGTATTCATAGCAATTTAGATTATGTTTTCATAAGGTGGTGAAACAAACATATATAGTATCCTTCTCAACTGAAGTTAGGAATAGGAAATAATAACAAAAAAAATTATAAGCTAAGAAAATTCATATATATATTCATGTGAGAGAAAGCCATATAGAATCTTTACATTTCAAAAATCAAGTAAACTTTAATTCAAGAAAGCAACTTAAATGTAGGTAAGTCTTCAAAAAGTTAGGAAATGAACAAAAATTTTAGGAGAAGAAAAAAATGTAACCTCAATAACTATCCACTTTAGCTCTTTTATATATATATATTCATGTGAGAGAAGGCCATATAGAATCTTTACATTTCAAAAATCAAGTAAACTTTAATTCAAGAAAGCAACTTAAATGTAGGTAAGTCTTCAAAAAGTTAGGAAATGAACAAAAAGTTTAGGAGAAGAAAAAAATGTAACCTCAATAACTATCCACTTTAGCTCTTTTTTAGATCCTTTCTTCTTTTGAGATATAAAAATTCGAAACCCTATACAAAAAATAGATTACATTAATGTTCATTTTGAGACATGAAAACTAAAATTATGGTAGACTTACATGTTCACAATATCTTTTATATCTTAATAAGGTTGTTGTAATAGCGAGTCTAAATAATAGATTGTTTGTGATTTGAGGTCAATTACAGCCAAAATCCAATGAAACTTACAATATATTATCATACAATTTAGATAAATAGCATTTATAAGGCTAAGAAATTAAAAACAATTATGATTAACAACTTACTTTGGGTTACATGGAAGAAAAATCAAGTCTGCCAATTTGAAGTCAATTAGGCGCAATGAACCTTGCTCTTTTTTCAATTTGTGGAGCTATTAATCCAGCCTTGGACACCATTCTTGGATGAACAAATATAATTTTCTCATGTAGTGTATCATCCAGATGTTCATGCAACCACCTAATGAAATGTTACCCAATTTAGAATTACTTTTAAAAAAAAAAAAAAAAAAAAAAAAAAAAAAAAACCAACTTCTATTTATTTATATTGAATGTAATATAAAGATTTACAACAAGATCTCACCAAATATAGAAACATATACAATTAATAGTCAATTTTTTTACAAAAATTACATCCTTCATTTCAGTTGTCAAGAGGAAGGTTTGAAATTTCATCCCAAAAACATTGATTGGAAAGTCAACTTTGGGTGTCAGTTTACCCTCCAACATTGTTGAAACTGTTTTAGAAAAAAATTGTATATCTCTAGGATTTTCACATGCAATTTTTTTTGGGGATGCTTGTATCTTATTCATTTTATTTTTCCTCTTTCCAACGTCGTAAACACATATAAATAGATGCATGACATTAAAATAAATAAATAAACCAAGAGTGTAGGAAAATATAACTCAACTTCAAAAGTTTGGGTATAACGTTATTTACCTCATAATTTTCATCATCTATCACAAATGCAACAGGCCACAAAACCTCATATCCAACACCCTTCCTTATTGTACTAATGTTTTCAAAAAGTGGGAATGGAAGAAGTGCATTAGGTTGAAGAAGGTAAAGGATGACCACTAATATATCAGTACCATCAATGGAAATCTTTGAATCTCGTAAATAAGTTCCATATGCAACAATGTTTTCTTCAGTTTTAAGAGCTAATTTGCATTTATAAACCTATAAAAACATATTTTGTAATCCTTAGTCTTTCATTTTAGTTATTTTATATATTGTTTTTATAAATTTAATTTAGGAAAAGCCATATATACCTGAGTTAGTGGAGAAGATTTTCAAGTCCCTTGTGCTAATAGGTTCTCCACATGAGCACTATTATAAGTCTTCCCTCGTATTTCTTCATGTTGCAACAATTTTTTCCTTACGTTTGTGTTGCTCACTTCAGAGTGGGGTGTGAGGGGTTCTTTTTCTTTTTTCAGCTTTCAAAGCAATAATCTCCTCTTCCAAGCTCTTTACTTTCTCTCTTAACATCTTTTAACATTCCTCTTCTTTAAGAGTTTTTGTGGGTTTTGGTGTGTTGAAGAATTGTTTGGCCTTTTTTTTCCCACCTTTTCCTTTAACCTGTCAAGGATGCTTCAATGTACCCAATGCTAAAGTGAGGATATCCTTTTGGCCAACACATGTAATCTTCCCTTCCTCAACAGCCTTTGTCAATTCATCCTCCAAAAAAATATAAGATGCTTCAAGGGACTAAAATTGACTAAAATTTATTATGACTTTGTCGTGATGTTTTCCCTAACTAGCTAAGTTAGAAGGGAGGCTTAATATTAAATATGTTTGCAAGTTTTACACATTATTGTCAAACATCACAAATTTAATCATACATATATTGTTTTCTTCAATATATAAAAACAACTTTAATATACTTAATATTATTTGTTTTATCATTTTTTTATTTTTTAAAATACTTTTTACGAGTTTTAATCAACTATCGTGATACCCATATTTTTAAAAACTATTTCCACAATTTTTGATATTTTAATGTTGATTTTGTCTAAAAATTTGAAACAAATATATATGGAGCACATTATCTCTTATAATGGTGCCATCTTTCACACTGACAACAAATTTAATTTATTCTTTGCACTCCCAATCCAAACGGTGAACTGAAAATTCCACCACTAACAAAAGATATATATATAGCTGCTGCCAGCCTGTGATCACCTTCAGAATTTCTTTTATCAACCTCCTTAGATTTGGTGATAAGAAACTCAACTCAACAAGGATTTAATTGACGAGGTGGTGGTCGCATACTACTTAATCTGGTCCTTCCATTCTTCACAATTAGAACGGTGTCCATGCCCCAGCTGGAATGTCTTTCCAAATGACAATGCCTGAACCATACCCCCTAATTAACATAATAAAATTCCATAATGGTTAGTGCTGCATCTATAGAATGAATTAGCAATAGCAATGCATTCAGAATATGTCTATATATACCTGGATTATCAGCTTTGAATCTGATGGCAGCCCACCCATTAATGGGTACTCCAATGGTATTGACCTCCGGCGGAGCAACCAAATTGAATTTTTTCGGATCAGTCTTGTTGTTAAAGTTCCCAAAACCATCTCCCACTATATAAAAGTTGTACCCATGCAAATGCATTGGATGATTCTCGGCTCCATTCTGCACATCAGTCCCTTGCCATTATCTTCACAGTGGAATTATAATCGAAAACTTTTGCCTTAGTCCCCTGGTCTGGTGTCAATAAAGTGTCCGACAAATTGTCCCCGGTGAAGTTGAAATAGTGAGGGGGCTCATTTGGGAAATCGGATTCGTAAACATGCTTAATTCTCTTGTAGTAGGCTTGTAACACATCAATTGATGGCTCCACGAAACTTATGTTGTTCAAGCTCGCAGAAACCCTTGAGCCATTAGGTCCATCACATGAATTGTCATCGCATGGCAAAGTATTCACAGAAATTGTGATATACATTCTGGTATCAACATGTTGTGGAACATCTACTAGGTAGTCTTTGGTGGCTAGGGCCCTAAGGCGCCTAGTAAAATTTGTTACTGCGTTGATGTCAGTGTAATTGGGAAGATTGGGAAATGAAGGTGTTGATGAGGCAGTGTAGTTTCCACTATATTGCACTATTGCAGTTGTGGTAGTATTATCATATACTACCCCAGCATATGCCCTGGATGATATATGAGAGTGACTAGGAGCCTGATTTGCTGTGATAAGGGCATCCATTGTCTGTCCGGGGGTTATCATGATATAGCTGGTTTTTATGGGTTTAATATAACCCCCATCAGTACCAACAACAGTCAGGCCATGCTTAGCAACCATGAAGAATGTTGATGCTAAGCCAACTAGAGTCAAGTCCGTCTAGCTTCATTGAAGTTAGGCAGGTTTCTCCCCTACTTCGTGCTTCCTGAAGGACTCGTCTAGCTATACCAGAGTTAGACGATCTTCTTCCCTACATAAAAGGATGTCCGGACGGGTGGTCTAGGCACGCCCCTCGGAAGCCTAAGTCAGACAAAGATAACTCTAGCTACTTTGTGAGAGAGAATAAGCACATGTGTGTGCGCGTACTTGGTTTGTGCTTTTTGGAGGGTTTATATAGAGTTTATGACACCGCCACTGTAGTGCTGACCAGACACTCTAACCTTCTTCTATAATCATGACTATCCTGAGGGCTATAGGGTAATCATCACAATTAAGGGCGGCTAGCAGGTGCCATCTACTAACATGTCACGATCTTGGACCATATAGTTGTATGTCTGTCCCCTCAATCTTGGGATGTAACAATTAATTGACATGGACTTGTAGGAGAAATGGAGTCTCATTGGCCACTCAAATGTCAAGCATGAATGATCACGCATACTAGAGGTCTTTAAGACTTAACTGGACAGTCCCTCCTGCTTGGGAGTCTGGATTCCCAATGCCCTCTAACCTTATGGGGAAAAGGAACCCTCTTACTTCTGGTGACAAACGGATCTTATCTTGGCCTGGGCGGAACGATCCAGATGGGTTTCATACTCGTCCTAGACGGGGAAAGTGTCTGAGCGAGGAAGGGACAAGTGGAGGGGAACCCCCCACAAAGAACATTTCCTCGTTCATAATAGAATTGATCATGCGAAGAAGATAAGTTTTCCCATAATCAACCACCAGTTTGAACGTCCCTGCAACACATGAATTATGTTAGTCCATTTCACATACATGCATATGCCATCTCTTCGCTCATAAACATCATGAATAATTACCTTGTTTTGAACAATTGTATAGATCTCCTGGTTGACCATTCATGGTGAAAGCGTCCGATTTATTGGGTTCCCCACCATTTTCAAGAGCAGTTTCAATGATCTCCATCACGCCCCCCTTGAACCATGATGCTTTACAAAGAAAATCCATCATCATCATCAATAATAATAATAGTAAGTGAACTCATAATACTTATGTTTTACAGGGAGCCTAGGGGTTTGTGATGACATATAGGATTTAGAATAAGCAAATTATGTTTTTCCATATATTCTTCAATTAATTTTCATTACCAAAAATGTCTTTTTTTCATTACAAATAACGAGGGACCAATTATTTTTGTGAAGAAAATAATTGCACAACTATTGATCTAGTAGGATTTTGTTCTTATTCTATATCGTATATTCTCAAAGTATAATTCTGAATGACGACGACTCTCCTTCCACCGGCATTCAATAATGGATAGCCCATCTCTTCTGCTTTTCAAATTGTGCTAGCTATTCAAACAATTCCCATTAATTATTGCCATTAGGATAATTAGTCAGCTATGTATCCTTTGCTTCTCTCTTTCTCCTTTCCTCTGTTCTATGATGGATGACAGAATAATTCTTCCCTAAGTGGAGTATCTCAGGGTTTGAGTGCAGGACATGACCAAGTCTTCACCATAGCTAATTAACAACTAAGGCAAGTGAATTTGTTGTTTCAATACCCTAGCTTCTAAAATCATTGGGACAAAAATCAATCATCCATATCACGAAGAACTTAATAAAGTTAAAAACTCCATCAAGTTAAATCAAGTTATTTTAATATTTTACGTGTGTAGTCAATTATTTGTGTAGTCAGTTTAGTTTTATATATATATATATATGTGTATGTGGTCAATTATTTATGTGTAGTCAGTTCAATTTTATATATATATATACATACATATGTGGCAACTACTATTACTTACTAAAATTGGTTTCATTCTCATTCTTGGACTGGTTTAAAACAACATAAAGCCAATGGTGCCTATCCATTAGTGACAGTGTCATTGTCATTTAGAAGGTGTTTGATATATGGATGACTTAATTTAAGTTATTACACATATTAAATATTTTTTCTGTAAAATAATTTAATATCGTAACTTAAAATTAAAATGAGTTTAATAAATGAAGACTTAATACAACTTAATAATTTATATAGTTTAATCTAAACTATTTTAAATCATTAATTTAAGTTATTAATTAAGATTAAGTATTAAATGTTATTAAACACTCTTTAATGTTATATTATTTATGCTAAGAAGAAGCCTACAAGACAAAATGGTCATATGTGAAAGTTTGCATGCAGCTGCTTACCCACCTTGTTCATGTCTTAAGTGATTGTCTTCCCTTCTTATAAATACATACCATTTATATTAAACATGATACAGAAAATTTTTACTGTTGATGAATGCCGTATCGTATCTGAAAAAAATAATTATTATAATAATGGTGAGGTAGATGGATGCTTACCCCAAACAATGGGAACTTCTTTATGAGGCTTCGCAAATGGATAACTTTTTCCAAGTTGAGGGAGAACAATGAGTGGGCCATGGACAGTGGCGCGGGACCAGTCGCTCTGGGCATGCCACCAGAGGGTTCCTTCCTTATTTGACAAAACGATTTCATAAGTTAAATTTGCCCCTGGTTTGCACTGTTTCACGTAGTTTGGTCCATCCGACCATGGATTCCTTGGTTGCTTCACTCCATGCCTGTCATTTCTCAAATACACAAACATTACTCTCTATGTAATCAAAAGTGAGTTGGACAACTTTAGTATTGAGAGAATTGGGGAGACGATTCATACTAGTGAATGCTGACATTGTACTTTCCTTCATTTCGAACATTTATGTTGAGCCTATCTCCTCTGCGCATGTATATAGGTGGCCTAGGAAATAGTCCATTTACAGTCAAGATCTTCTTGGTGCTGCACAGCCGAGTGTATGAAGTTTCCTTGACCTACAAAAAGCTTCCAAATCAAAATAATACAATAATTCAAATTAAGAAAAGGTTCAGGCACCTATATTTTCAGTGGAAATGATGACTTCATTTAATTATACGTATGGTGTTTGGGATAGCACATCTCTCAAGAACAACCTTACAAGTTGCAACTCATGGTGGATAGTTAAAGTGTTAAAGTAAGTAGGCAATCACAATTATGGCAATGGGGACACGAGTAAAATGAGAGTGACCCGAGAGTTCCTCAAGGAGCTCAGGCAATCTGATTTTGTGGAGTGTATATCCTTACAATCCAATCAACAGTATGTTGGAATTTTTATGTGGGGACTTACATAATCAATTTGATAATGTCATAAATCAGTGTTAATTTATTTTTTCATTGTGGTCCATAATGGGACTGGACACATATAGTTGTTTGATTTTTCATGGGCTCACCCTAATTCACTTGACTGGTCCATTAAGTCAAGTGGTCCAAACAATGTGTGTAGTGTGAAATATATATGTGAATTTATTTACATATATATATATATATATATATATGTGCATTTGGAAGGTAGCCTCTTTTTCTTCTTGGAGAGCACTGCACGCACACACACTTGGACTGAATTTTGGAAAGGAAAGGGAAGAGCTCATTGATCCCTAATTCTGCCACCATCACGGACTGAGCAGCTTCTTGGATTCTAGTGGAGCACGGATATGGCCTTCGATGGTATAAATCAAGGTGAGCATTTTTTTCCTAAAAAATGATGTATGCTTAAATGTTTACATGCGATCCTATGTTGTTTAAATTGTCATCAATTGGTATCAGAGCAGGCATGGATGACATTTGAGCTGCAATTTTGGGTTATTTTTGGGTTTCCCGTTTTCTGGGTTATGGAAGCCATTTTTTTTGGATTTTATTTCTCGTTTGATGTTGATTCTCTGTTTTCAAGCCCGATTGTTGTTGGAAACTTGTAGAGAATATTGTTTGGAGCAAAACCCATCATTTTATTTGAATTTTGGAGCTTGTTTGATGGGATTTTGAGAATTAGGGTTTACTTTGGTTCTTCCTATTATGTGATTTTTGTGCAAATTTTGGGATTAGATTGATGGATTGATGTTTGAGGATGGAAATCTAAGTGTTTTTGTCCGAAAATGCTCAAAATTTTGGCCGAAAAAGGAAATTTTTTTTTTCTCCAAAACCAGGTCGGTTCAGCTGGAGAAGAAGGTGAACAGCACCTTGCTGACGTCAACATGACGTCATAAAAAAAAAAAAAAAAAAAACCATTTGTTATTAAATTTGATTGTCTTGGTATTCTTGGATTGATTATGCATATATGTTAGAATTATTATGCATTTGTTATTAAATTTGATTTTATTGGGACAATTATTATTATTATTGTTTTTTATGGTATAATTTTTCTTATATCAATAATGTTGTCCTAAGTCAATTTTTGTTAAATATTTCAATTTATTGTGGCAATGAAGCACACTTGTGTGATTGCCTATCGCAATTTCAAGTGTGTCAAGTTGTGAAAATTGAGATATTTTGAATTTATCATGACAATAATGAACATATATGTGGTTGCCTATCATGATCCTATATGTGTCAAATTATCTTTGTTGAGATATTTTATCTCCCACTGTTGGTTGTTCTATTATTGTGATAACTAAGGTCCATACGGGTATTGTGATTGTCCTATCGATGATCATAATACTTGGTAGGATGCTTGGATTGGTGAAGGAAATTAATTATATATTATGAACCGTACTAATTTTCTTTGCCCTTTCGGTAATAAAATTAGTGCATCTTGGTTGTGATATTTAATTGGTTGTCCTTACCGCTGTGGAATTTCTAAATTCCAAGCTGTTGGTAAATTGAGAAATTCTGGAAACTAGCAAATGCATGATATTGTAATAACATGCATATTGTTGAATTTTGCTATTTTCCAGCTACTAGCAATCCTGGTATTACTCTGCAATTGTCTGCCATCAAACCTCTAACTGGAAACAATTTTGAGGAATGGTTTGAGTCTTTCAACATGCATATGACTTTGCACAATCTGGACTTGGCTTTGAGGGTTGATGAGCCAAGTAGGCCCACTGATGTGAGTTCAACAGATGAGAGATCATTTTATGAAAAATGGGAACACTCCAATAGGAGTTGTTTGATGGTGATAAAATACACAATGGACAAGTCTATCAAAGAATGTGTGCCAAAGATAGAGAGGGCCAAAGATTTTCTGGAATATGTGAAGGCCAATTATACCAAGACTGATAAGTCAGAAATGGCAACTTACTTGAAGCTTCTCACAAGCACTGTTTATGATGGAGTAGGTGGGGTTAGAGACCACATCATCAAGCTGAAGCACTACTTCAACAAAGCAAATGAGATGAAAGTGGAGTTGGGTGAGAAATTCCTGAAGTGGTTGATACTTGAGTCTCTTCCTATTTCCTTTGATGCAGTAAAGTTGACTTACAATGCTTTAAAGGAAGAATGGACTTTGGAGGAGTTGATGTCCCTTGTGGTGCAACATGAAGTCTCACTGAAGAAAAATGAGACTCATTCTCTTGCTCTTGTCACTGGTGAAGTGAGCAATGTGAAGAAAAGACCTCCACACAAGAATTTTGGGGACTCTGGGAAATTCAAGAAGAAAGGGAATTCAAATCAAGGAACCTCCAATGCTTCTGTTTCTTCTAATGCTGGAAAGAATGAAAGATTTAAGGGGAAGTGCAATTTTTGCCACAAGGTTGACCACAAGCAGGTTGATTGCTTCAAATTCAAAAATTGGCTAGAAAAGAAGAAGAAAGGTGAAATTGTGGTTGTGGTTAATTTGAATGCAAACATGATTGAGACTAATATTGTTGATGTGCATGCCAATTCTTGGTGGTTAGATATTGGGGCCACTATTCATGTCACTAATTCTTTGCAGGAGTTGATAAACAAAAGAAAGTCATCAAAGCATAAAGAATTGGTGTATATGGGTGATGGAAGCAAAGTGAAAGTGGAATTTTTTGGCATGATAAAGCTTAGGTTGACCACAGAAAGTTTTTTGTTGTTACAAAATGTTGCTTACATACCCTTACTTAGGAGGAATCTAATTTCTGTATCTATTTTGGATAGACAACGTTACACTTTCCACTTTGGAGGAGGAAAAGTGGATATATTTTGCAACTCAATTCTAATTGGCAATGCTATTTTGTTTGGTAATCTTTATAGTCTCAGTTTGCATCATGGTCCTTTATGTGATTCATCTTCTGTTAATTTTGTTGTTGGTTGCAAGCGTGCTAGATTGAATTTGAGTTCTTCCATGTTGTGGCACAAACGCCTGGGTCATATTTCTAGGCAAAGATTAGAGAGATTGGTTAGAGATGGTGTGCTTTCTAATCTTGATTTCTCAAACTTCGAGACTTGTGTTGTTTGCTTAAAGGGAAGATGACAGCTAAGACCAAAAAAGAGAAGGTTGATAGGTGTGGAAGCACTCTAGACTTGATCCACACAGATATATGTGGTCCTTTGACACCAACTACTTTAGGGGGTTATAAATATTTCATTACTTTTATTGATGATTTCTCTAGATATGGTTATGTTGAACTAATCCATGAGAAATCTGACTCCCTAAATGTGTTTAAGGCCTTTAAGGCTAAGGTGGAGTTGCAGTTGGGAAAGCCCATTAAAGCTGTGAAGTCTGATAGAGGTGGTGAGTACTATGGGAGATATGATGAGACTGGACGAAATCCTGGACCATTCGCTAAGTTTCTGTTGGAATGCGGCATTGATGCTAGATATACAATGTCAGGCACTCCTCAACAGAATGGGGTTGCAGAAAGGAGGAATCGCACATTGTTGGATATGGTGAGGTGCATGTTGTCTAATTCCTCCTTACTAGAATTTCTATGGGGTGAAGCCTTAAGGACTGCGGCATATATTTTGAATCAAGTGCCCAGTAAGTCTGTGCCTAAGACACCTTATGAGCTATGGTCAGGGAAGAAACCAAGCCTTTATCATTTCCATGTTTGGGGATGTAAGGCTGAGGTTAGGCCATATAACCCACAGTCAAAGAAACTTGACCCTAAAACCATCAGTGGTTTCTTTGTTGGTTATTGCATTGGATCAAGGGGTTCCAAATTTTATTGTCCATCTCATACCACCAGGATCATTGAGTCAGACAGGGCTGTATACTTTGAGGATGAAGTTAATGTTGATCTCAATTTTGTGCCTCGTGAGATACCTTTTGGAGAAGAGCATGTTGTGATTCCTTTTCCTACATCTCATGTTCCAAATGTAGATGTTCCTATTGTCCAACCGCTAGCCACTAATCAAGGAGAGCATGGTGATCAAGTGGAACCTGACATTCTTGTTGATGGTACTGTTATTGAAGGGAGTCCTTTGAGAAGATCACAAAGGGTTCATAGGCCGGCTATTTTAGATGATTACATGATCTATTTGCAGGAGCATGAGTATGATGGTTATGATGCTTCTGATCCAGTCACTTATCAAGAAGCAATTCATTGTCCTCAGTTCACTTCTTGGAAAGAAGCCATGGATGATGAAATGAACTCTATGTATATGAATGGTGTTTGGGATTTGATCGAATTGCCACATGGTTGTAAACCAGTTGGATGCAAGTGGGTTTTTAAGACCAAACGTGATTCTAGCGGGCAAATAGAGAGATACAAAGCTAGACTTGTGGTTAAAGGTTATAGTCAAAGAGAAGGAATTGATTTTAAAGAAACTTTCTCACCTGTGTCGACCAAAGACTCTTTTAGAGTGATTATGGCCATAGTAGCTCATTTCAATTTGGAGTTACATCAGATGGATGTCAAGACAGCTTTCTTGAATGGTGATCTGGATGAGGACGTGTATATGGAGCAGCCCATTGGTTTTGCAGAAGCTGGAAAGGAAGATTTAGTTTGCAAGCTCAATAAATTAATTTATGGTCTTAAACAGGCTTCGAGGCAGTGGTATCTGAAGTTTGATAGTATTATCACCCAAAATGGTTTTAAAGATAATACAGTTGACAGATGCATATATTTGAGGGTCAGTGAGAGTAGTTACATATTTCTTGTTTAATATGTTGATGATATACTACTCGCATCAAATGATTATGACTTGTTGTTTGAGACAAAGCACATGTTGTCAACCCATTTTGACATGAAGGATCTTGGTGAGGCCTCTTATGTTTTGGGCATAAAGATTCTTCATGATAGGGCTAATGAAGTGCTTAAATTGTCTCAAAGAACCTATATTGAGAAGATATTGAAGAGGTTCAATATGCGCAACTGTAGTTCTACTAGAACGCCAATTGTGAAGGGTGATAAGTTTTCAAAGGCTCAGTGTCCTCAAAATGATGATGAGAGAGAGGAAATGAGAACCATTCCTTATTCATCTTTGGTTGGCAGCCTTATGTATGCTCAAGTATGTACACGCCTTGATATTGCTTTGTTGTGGGCATGTTGGGTAGGTACTTGAGCAATCCTGGGAGTCAACATTGGAAAGCTGCTAAGAAAGTCCTTAGGTATTTGCAAGGAACTAAGGACTTAATGTTGACCTATCGGCGAACCAACATACTGGATATAGTTGGGTTTTGTGATGCTGATTTTGCTGGCTACATAGATGATAAGAAGTCCACTATGGGCTATATTTTTGTGATGGCAGAAGGAGTTGTATCTTGGAAAAGTGTCAAGTAGACACTTACAGCATCCTCAACTATGGAGGCAGAGTATGTGGCTTGTTATGAGGCTTGTTGTCATGCTATATGGATGCGAAATTTTATTTCAGCTTTGGGAGTTGTTGACTCCATTTTTAGACCGCTGAAATTATTTTGTGATAATTCCGCAACTGTTGCTTTCTCTAAGAACACTAGGAGTACTTCTCGCTCCAAGCATATTGATGTAAAGTTCTATTTTGTTAAGGAGAAAGTGGCAGAGTCTCTTATTGATATTGAGTACATGTCAACAAAAGGCTTACCCATAGTTGTGTTTCATGAACATGTATCTCAAATGGGGTTGTTGGAAGCCTAGGTTGTATTAAGTTAGTGGGAGCCAATTTTGGTATTGTAATATTATGGTATTGTTGGAAGGATTGCTACTATTGTATATTTCCCTGTGAATCAAGCAATGAAGCATGTATAATTGCTTTTGATTATTTGTTTTGATGAGATTTTATGGGACATTGATTTATGATTATGTGTATGTTGTAATGTTTGATTATGTAGTCCAAGTGGGAGATTGTTGGAATTTTTATGTGTGGACTTACATAATCAATTTGATAATGTCATAAATCAGTGTTAATTTATTTTTTCATTGTGGTCCATAATGGGACTGGACACATATAGTTGCTTGATTTTTTATGGGTTCACCCTAATTCACTTGACTGGCCCATTAAGTCAAGTGGTCCAAACAATGTGTGTAGTGTGAAATATATATGTGAAATATATATGTGAATTTATTTACATATATATATATATATATATATGTGCATTTGGAAGGTAGCCTCTTTTTCTTCTTGGAGAACATTACACGCACACACACTTGGACTGAATTTTGGGGAGGAAAGGGAAGAGCTCATTGATCCCTAATTCTGCCACCATCACGGACTGAGCAGCTTCTTGGATTCTAGTGGAGAGCGGATATGGCCTTCCATGGTATAAATCAAGGTGAGCGTTTTTTTCCTGAAAATTGATGTATGCTTAAATGTTTACATGCGATCCTATGTTGTTTAAATTGTCATCACAGTAGCGATATGCTTGGTAGCCATGCAAAATGTGAGCACATTCAATATCAGAAACCCTAGAAGCTCTAACAGCAAGCTCTTCTTCTTTATTAACTCCATTTTCCCAAGGTAAAGAATTAGTCTTCTTTGCCTTCTGCTTTCTGATGTGCTATGCTTAGTTCTCCGGAGGAAGCCTTTATATAAGCTTTTTTGAGATTAATTTTCATGGTTTTAAAAATCGGACCAGACCGACCGGTTGGACTGCCGACCGATCACCATTCCAGTTCGGTTCGGTCATTGGATCGGATGGGGATCGAACCGGGGTTGGACTGCTTGAATCGGCAGTCCAATCGGTGAACCGAACAAACCGGTCGGTTCTGAGGGAACAGGCCGGTTCAAATGATTTTTTTTTTTTAAAAAAAAAAAAACAACATCAAAACGACGTCATTTTGGAGTCTTATATAACCAAATTACATTCTGAAAACTTGGAACCTCCAACTCCAAAGTCCAACCCTTCCGCCTCCGGCCGCCGTCGATGCATCGCAGCCATAACACCAAGGCAGATCTCGCCGGCAACCCGCGACACCCGCACAGGTCCCGCCGGCAAGCCGCGACACCCACATAGGTCCCATCGGCAGCTTGCGACTCCCACACAGGTCCCGCTGACTTTGGAAAGCTCCCCCCTCTCCCGACTGGTAGCCCGCCCCAGCATTGGAGCTTCTGACATCTTGGTTCTAATCTATCTTCGTCGATTGTGGGTTCTTTTATTTCATTATATTTTATTTTTGAACTGCACTTGGTTGGATGCCTTAACTTGGGCATGAATTCTATTAGAGGAACAGAAAAATGGAGTTAATGTTTTTTTTGTTTTTTTTGTTTGCTGCTTTTGAAAGACATGATCTACCCTTTCGAAAGGTGTTTTTACTCGAACAAAACGAATTAGAGGTGGATTCATGTGAGTAAAAATGTCCATTGAATTTGAAGTAAAAATGGGGGAAGTCTATAAAAAATGAGTCTAAAAGGTGCAATAACCTCTCAATTAGGATGTCTTTTATGGCAATTTAGATTTGGATATTTTCATAACTGCAACCTTTATCACTACTCTATGTTAAAAACCCATTTCTTTTCGAATTCTTAAGAGAGTTTATGTAAAGAGAAAAATAAAATTGTTTCAAATTCTGACCTCTAAACTTGCTTTGAATCTATTTCTATTTTCAAACGAATTTACATAGAATTTATTAATTTTTAAATTTTTTATAATATATATTTATGACATTATCGGTTCGACCACCGGTTCGACCAATGAACCGTGAACCAGTAACTTTTCCAGTTCAATGACCGGTCCGATTTTTAAAACATTGTTAATTTTAATAATGAAAAACTAGCTTCCCTCCATCATGGTTTTCACATTTCAAGCCATAAATTAAGCAGCCGGTAGCCTGTGAAGTAAAAAGCTCATAGGAGGGGCCTACACAGATATCCTATTTGACTTTGGGTAATTTTGATTCTACTTATGGCCCGTGGACAATGACATGAAGACCTGGGGGCCATGTGGACTTGGGTTTCTCTTCAGTTAAAAAAAGGATCGTCCTTGTCTAGCGGACTTGTGCTAGCTAGAATTAATAGCACATCCGAGTGTGTGGTAAAATTTATTACTTATTATTTAATGATAATGGGACGGGTTTTTTTTAGGTACCTGTCCCATCTTGCTCCTAATGGGATATGTTTGAAATTTAAATAAATGAGTTTGAGATTTTTTTTAAAACCCGAGACAGGTTTGAAGTGGGTTCGGATATTACCTTGTCCCACCCCACCCCAATTATATATAAACTTAATTTTAAAAATTAATTTAATTTAATTTTTATTTCCCTATATATATATATATATATAATATATTTTTAATAAAACAAGTTATAAAAATTATAATATTTTAATAATTTATAAAATATATTCATTTTAATGTAATTAAAAAACTAAAAATAAATAAATTAATTAAATGGGGTAAGATAGGGTAGGTATGGGAAATTCACATACTTGTCCCGTCTCGTTTTAAAAAAATGGAATAATGATTAAAATTATTTTAAATAAAAAGGATAGAGAGGAAAGTTATTTTGAATAAATGGGATCGGATTAGGATGTGGGCAACCTGTCCCAAGTCCAACCCATGTCAACCTTATGTATTATGCTATATTTGTGACTGATTTGTACTCTTTGCTATTTCTGATGTTAATAATGTTGTGATGAGGTAATCGGTACTCTTTTGTTTAAATTTGAAAACATGTTAGTTGTGAGTCTCTTCTTAGCAGCTCGAAAGTTGGATATTACTTCACCTAACTTTTGGCCCAACATTTCATATGGCATATGCTCTCTTTTAGCCTATGAACGAAGGCATTAGGCACCTTAACTAGGTCTTTGAAACATATGGCAAAGGTACCATCTATTTCTATCATTGTTTGAACGCTGAAGTTTGAATGTACAAGGATTTTACATTTGTGAAAGATTGTAAGTACTGAAGTGTATATTATGATCTCTAATGAAGGTAGTTAATGTGGATGACAGATTATTTGATTAAAAAAAAATTATGACCACCGTATGGGATGTATACTACAAGCATAAACTTTTCCATTCTAAGAGATCACAGTACAGAAGAGATGTTATTTCAGAAAGACATTACTCTCAAGGAAATTACAAACCTTTACTAGATTAGGATAGAGTTTAGATTAATTAGAAGTAAAATATCAAATCAGTTGACATTTATCTTATTAACTAGCTCAATCGAATCCTGGAAATCTTCAAGCCTGATAGGGGATTGAACTGCACAAGAAGGCATGTAAGCAGGGGATGGCAGGATACTAGTCTCTGGGGTTTCACCATTCTTCACTATGAAAGCAGAGTCCATTCCCCATGTGAGATGCCTATCAAAATGACAATGCCATAGCCATACACCTGTAAAGAAAAACTGAGAATGGTTAAGAAAAAGATTTCTGCAACCCTGAAAGTGATCTCTTAAGAAACATACGTACCAGGATTATTTGCTAAAAATCTGAGGGCAACCCATCCATTCTTTGGAACTGTAATGGTGTTACGTTCAGATGGATCGACCAAATTGTACCATTTTGGATCAGTCTCACTGTTGAAATTTCCACGACCCATCCCAACCACATAAAAGGTGTATCCATGCAAATGCAATGGATGATCTGCACCTTGGCCTAGAAGGTTAGTCCCCTGGACGATTATCTCCACTGATTCATTATAATTCAACACCTTTACTTTTGTTGCCAGTACGGACAGGGGAGGAGGATAAGTATCCCCAGTGAAGTTATAGTAAGAAGGTGGGTAGTCTGGAAAATCTGTAGTGTAAACCCCGCTAGTGTGCCTGCAATAAAGTGTTCATAATGTCATTTCCAAGCATGCATATGCTAATATCAGAGACTATTGTGATGGAGATTTTTTTAGCTTGATGTTTCCTTGTAGATATCGATTTCCTTGTTGAATAAGAAAATTTGGGAACACGCCTACAAGCTCCTTTTTGGGGCACACTAGAGGTCATTAATTATGGGGGCCACAATATTTAAGGCAAGGATCACTCAACTCTAGTATTCAAACACAACAAGATTAATTAGTTTATAGAGAAAATAATCAAAGAAACAAAGAAACAAAGTAATACCAGTACCTGTAATAGGCAAGCAGAATACTTGAAGTTGGGTCCATAAAAGTGATGTTGTTCAAGCTGGCAGCAAGATGGGTGACCTCCGTCCCCTCAAATGTATAATCAACGATATTTATGGAAGCTGTAATGAACATCCTGGTAGTTATATTGAGTGGGACATTGACTGGGTGCTCTGGGGTTGCTAAGCTCCTCAAGAGGGGAAGAAAGCCTAATCCAGAGTCCAAGTCATGGAACAAGGGAAGGTTAGTGGGAAAGGAAGGTACATCTGGGGGAGTATAGTTCCCCCTGTACTGAAGAATAGCGGTAGCCGTCATATTATTGAATTCGGTAATACTGGGGTCAAAGGTCACGAATTGTCTTGCAGCCATGTAGTAATGACTTAAACCCTGGTTTGTTGTGATCAAAACATCCATAGTTTGGCCTGGGGCTATCATGATATAACTGGTCACTCTTGGCTTAGTGTAGGCTCCGTCCGTGCCAACGATAGTGAGGTTATGCTCAGATATGGCAAAGAAGAGTTCTGAATTAACCACTGCATTCACTATGCGAAGAAGATAGGTCTTGCCATAGTCCACTAGCCAACGGTGTGTTGTTTCTGCTTGCAACCCATGAATTATGGTAATTGTTTGATAATGATTTTGAAAAACGTTTCAACCATTTTCAACTCCCAAAAATAATTCTTTACATAAAAACTTTTAAGCACTAAAATTATTATCAAAGAAACTCTAAATATCCTATACCATACATGTTTACATACCACCACCGCATGCGACAAGATCTCCTGGTTCGCCGTTGATAGTGAAAGCAATATCATCGAGTGCAGATGTTAAGGTTTGATTTGACAAGAACTCCTTGTATTCCTCGTTCAAATCTCCCTTAAACCAAGATGCTGCAAGGACAATAAAAATAAAATGCAGTTTGTTTTTTCAACTTGTTTTAATATCTTTTCATTTTGGTGTTAATTTTGTTCACATCTGATAGGATTTAGCGTAAATACGTTTTCATTGGTTAATATATTTCTATAGAGATTTATTTAAAGCATCTATTTAAAATCTATTTACCTTTTTTTAAAAAATAAATTTTAATCAGAAGTTTAAAATATAATTGACACACATCTAAGTATTAACAGAATCAATCTCAGATAATTATAAAAACTAGAAGTCATAATATAATATTTTTTTTCCAAATTAAGAATTTGTTTTACTGTGTAATTTGAAAATAGTTTTCTATTTTTAAAAATAGAAAATTATTTTTAAAATTACTAATATTGTTTGATCATTATTTTCGAAAAATAATTTTTTAAAATAAAATAAAATAAAGAATAATTTTGAGAGGACAAATAAGAGTCGTTTTGATCAATTTTTGAAAACAGGTTTCAGAAAACATGACCAAAGCGGTCCTAAAATTGTAAAGGAGATTTTATTATTGAAGCAAGATGATTAATTTGTTGAATATTTATTTATGAAAGTTTGACTATATATACCTAATACCAGGAGATGTTCACCATCAGGCTTGGGAAATGGGTAGGTGGTTCCTTCAGTTGGCAAGATAACAATGGCACCATGAACACTGGCCCTTGTCCAGTCACTATGGGCATGCCACCAAAGGGTTCCTTCCTGATCTTCACCAAATATAACCTTGTATGTGAAGTTTGTTCCTGGCTGAATCCTGCATTGAGTTATGTGGTCTGGACCATCTGACTATGGATTCCTTGTTTGCTTCACTCCATGCCTACATCACCATATTCTCATAATTAATCTTCCGCTCACGGAGTGTACGAGAAGGAGGAGTATCGATCCCTACCAATGGATAGTGGCACCAAAATCGTCTTGATTGTGAACGTTGACATACACCATGTCGCCTCTGTGAATACGAATCACCGGCCCTGGAAAGCTACCATTTACAGTCATCATGCTCTTTGTGCTGCACAGCCTCGTGAAATTGCTTTCTTTCAGCTGCACAACATCAGAATACCCAGGAAAAAAAAAAAAAAAAAAAAAAGGAATCTTATATTCTGCATTGATGCGTGGGTTAACTGAAGAAGGTGCTCAAATAGAACTCACAACAAAATCGTAGTAATGGGTGCCCCCTTCAGCCATGGAAGCTAACATTCCAGTCAAAAGCGCAGGCACTAGCGTCTCTAATAAGAACCTCATCTTCGTCAGCCCCATCATTTCTTTACTCTTCATCTTCCTTTAAACTCAAATATAAAACTCTTTGCTTCTTGATCGTGAAGCTGAACATAGGATTTATAATGAAAAGTACTGATCATTATATTTGGTCATGCACATGACCCATATCAGTTGGACTTTTGTTTGCACTGGGAGCTGACTTATTGTTTTAAAATCGATTAGTTGAAGTCAGCCCCTCAAATATAAGTTTAAGCAATCAATTATATTATTTATTTATATTTTCCAAGGATTATATGCCACTCAAATTTTAGCCAATATAAGTATGATGAAACTCCACCATTGAACATTAATGGCAAATGTAAGTTAAATACTAATGAATGGAGACTACTGATTATAACTTTTGCTTTGGCTTGTGCTGACTTCTAGTTGTTGCAAAGTTAGATGGGCGACTCCGTTAACCCAAGCATGCAAGACCCCAACCAGATATACAATAAAGCGGGTCCCCTACACAGTTGGAAGTTGTCAGTGGTCCTCTCTCTCTCTCTCTCTTTGTGATTTTTCATTTTATAATATTTCATTAAAATTTCATAATTTTCTACCCATACGACATCTGGTTAGTCAAAGAATCAAATCCAGCTACTTTTCAATGAGCGTCTCAGCAAATTTTGCGAGGTCCACTTTGTTGAATGGCAAACAACCGAATTTCTTCCGAGTAGAAACAAATAAAATAATCCAGAAAATAATTAAAAGGCTAAGAGTACGTAAAAATAATTTAGGAAATGTTTTTAATTTAAAGAGTATTTTTTTAAAAGAAAATTAAGTGTTCCATAAAATTCAAAAAATTCTTGTAAAAATCATTTATAGAATTAAAAAATCACTTATAAAAACACTTTCAAAAAAGCATTCATTAAAAATATTTTAAATAAAAATATTGTCAAATGTACTCTAGATTTACATATATATATTTTACCAAAAAAAATAATTTTAAGTCTTCAGTAAAATAGAGGGGAGAAGTGTGTTTCCATATAATTATATGAAAAAAAAAATCATAAAATAGAAACTCAAATTTATAAAAATACAAAGTGATTATCTAAAAATATTACTTTTAATAATTTAGGTACTATCTTTTAATAATATAAATACTATATTTGACCATCTTAAATACTACCTTTATCAATGAAAGTATGAAACTTTAAAAGGTTTCTAATTTGTAATTATTTTTATATGAGAGTGGAGAAACACTTTTTTTAAAATATAGCATCCACAAAACTTGCTCATCTGCAAAATTCTTGAGGTCACTTCAAAAGGTAAGTTAGATTTTGTTATCATAGACAAATATGGAAATGTTATATACTCATAATTCTATCAAGGCCCATAAGTCCTAACGTAAAAATATTTAAAGATTATCAATTACATAATAATTGATAGTGACTTATCAAACTAATTAATATATATATATATATATTCCATTTTTATAATAATGGAAGTTTTTAAAACCTTCTTTTAAATATCAAATTTCCAACAATCCCCCAAAAAGTTTAAAACTTTTGAAGTAGCAATAAATTAACGAGATAAATAAATGTTGAATTTGGAAAAAAGATAAAAATGATAACTTTATATCATACTATAGGTATAAGTGCCTTCTCAACTTGAACCTACATTTAGTGCTAACAAATTCAACTTGAGGATCCATAGTGAACTAGGTCTTTAAGTCAAACTTTAACATGTCACACACATTGTACTAATACGAGACTTGGTTTTAAGTGGGTTAATGTTATTAACGGTTGTGTGTTGGTATCTTATATAATGCCCCAAACCTAATTTAGGGGTAAAACTATAATTTAGAAAAATATAAACAAATTAAATTAATTTAATAAGGGTAGAAATGTCTTTTCACATTTAAAAGTCTTGGGTATAAATTAGATTTTTCTTATCTTTTCTATTCGTAAAACCCTATTACATGAAAATTAGAAAGATTTTAAACGTAGGACAACGTAGGACTAAAGATTTGGAAGTTTTAGGTTTAAAAATCAATTTTCTAGCTAAGATTTTAACCCTTAAATTATTATTTTAGATTTATAATTAGTTTTGAACTATTTAAAAATTCTTTGGAAGATTTTAATTTAGATTAAGATTATTTTATTTAATATTTAGAGCACAATATTAAAAAGTTATGAATATAGGTTGTCTTATTGATGGAAATAGGAGATTTTTGAATATTCAAATAAATAAAAGAAATTAGAAGAAAGGAAAAATAAATCATAGATTGTTGGATTTTTTAAAAAAGAAAACATATGGATTTTTTGAAAAATAAATCATCTTGTAGGAAGGGTGGTTAGAGCAATGATGGGTTCGAGAAGAAATTGGTTAAGGTAAGGTGATAATAATAATAACTAATGAACCCTATAACGATCTCAAAACTAACTACCAAACTGCACCAGAATACTTCTCATCTGCACCAAATAACAGTCCCGTTTGTTATTCTATTATAGCTTAACTAATGTACTTGTAAACTGTTACTTAGTTATCTTCGCTTTAAGAAATATATAAATAGGTTGTAATAGTGAAGAAAGTGATAGAAGAATGAAAAGAAAACTTACTGCAAATACAATTTCTTATATGGTATTAGAGTTATCGTCCATCCTCATCACCCAAATTTTTGTTTTAGCTAAATCCATGGCCAATTCCATGCAAAGTTCCAATCTGCAGTAATTCCATGGTCTAGAAATCACCTTATCACAACAGCCTAACATGATTCAATTACTGCACATACTAAATCATCCTTTCCCTATTAAGTTGAATTGAAACAACTACGTTCTTTGGAAAACTCAAATGGAGAATGTCATATATGCAAATGGATTTGAAGAACACATTGAAGGACTCAAACCTTGTCCTTCCCAAATGACTGCAACAAGTGAAGTTAACCCAGATTTTCTCACCTGGCGATGCTTTGATCGCATGATCCTGAGTTGGATTTTTTCTTCTCTTACTCCCGAGATTATGAGACAAATAATTGGATACCAAACATCCAATATAGCTTGGGCAACCCTTGAGAAAATCTTCTCAGCTACATCCAAAGCCAGAATAATGCAACCTAGACTTGCATTTCAAACAACCCAAAAAGGATCTCTACCCATAATGGAATATATCCTAAAAATGAAGACAATCACATATAGTCTTGCTGCCATTGGAAAACTAGTGGTCGAATGTGATCAAATCATGCAACTTCTTACTGGTCTCAAAGCTGATTATAATCCTATTATAGCTTCTTTAACAGCTCGTGAAGATGATCTTACACTACATTCAATACACAGCATTCTGCTCTTATATGAACAAAGACTTCATTTCCAAAATTCTATAGAAGAAGATGAAGTCATTTCAACACATATAACTACTCAAAATCATCCTCATCAATCAAGAAAATACCATATTGGGAAATCTAGCTCTTCTTTTAATAGTCATAATTCATTCTATCACCAGCAAAATAGAAGACATCCAAATGCTCATGGACAAAATCAGCGCACACATCAATCTGGTAGTAGACCCCAGTGCCAACTTTGTGGCAAATATGGCCATACAGTAATCTCTTGTTATCATAGATTTGCCATTAATTTCCAAGGACCGGATATCTTACCTACAAACCCTACCAAAGCTTCATCAAATGTACCAACCAACACTAACACAATGCAAGCAATGGTAGCTTCACCTTCTTCAGCTTTCAATGATTCCTAGTTTCTTGACACCGGCACCACTCATCATCCATCCCACAATGAGAGTCAACTCTCTAGCATACAACCCGATCAAGCAAGGATCAGGTCATGGTTGGAAATAGTAAGCAACTGGCCATCTCCAGTATTGGTTCCAAATACTTTCATACCTCTCATAAATCTTTTCAACTTCAAGATGTCTTCCATGTTCCTCAACTCACCACAAACCTTATCAGTGTGTCTAAGTTTTGTACTAACAGCAACTCCTTTTTTGAATTTCATCCCAATGTCTATCTCATTAAGGACAAAACTACAAAGCAAATTCTCCACCAAGGCACAACTAAACAAGGTCTATACAAGTTTCCTAGCACTCCTTTTTGTCACAATTTAGTATCATCTTCATACAATCACTCACTATTTACTGCTCAACCAGAAAATGAATTCTCCAAGTGGCCTAATAGACTTGGACATCCAACTCCACTAATCTTGCAACAAATTCTTGTTTCTTGTAATATTCCTTGTAAAACAAATACCAAAAAAAATTGTTGTGGATGTCAATTGGCTAAAAGCCATAACCTATCTTTCTTTTCATCTACCTCTAGGGTTTCTCATCCACTTGCACTGGTTCACTCGGATTTATGAGGTCCTGCTCCCATCATTTCCACAACAGGTGCTCATTATTTTCTTCTATCTATAGATGATTTTTCTAAATTTACTTAGATATAAGTTGTTCATTCTAAAGATCAAGTATCTTCTACATTTCTTAAATTTAAAGCTTTTGTTGAAACTCAATTCAACCCATCCATTAAAAGCCTTCAATTTGACAATGGAGGAGAATTCAAAGCTTTTGCTCCTCATCTTGCTAAACATGGGATTCATCATCAATTCTCATGCCCATACACTCCGGAGCAAAATGGACGGGCTGAAAGAAAAATAAGACACATTGCTGAGATCAGTCTAGCTCTTCTCAACACTGCTTCCCTACCTTTAAAATTCTAGACTTATGCATTTCAAACAACAATCCATCTCATCAATTGTATGCTCACTCCAATCCTTTAACATATGTCTCCATTTCAAATTTTCATCCATAAACTTCCAAACTACAAGTTTTTCAAAACTTTTGGTTGCCTTTGTTACCCATATTTACAACGATATTCCTCTAATAAACTCCTTCACCGCTCAGCTCTATGTATCTTTCTTGGTTACAATTTGTCCCACGAAGGTTATTTATGCCTCCATCATTCCACCAATAGAATTTACATCACTAGGCATGTAATATTTAATGAGTCCAACTTCCATTTCCATTCATCTACTCCTCTTCCATCGTCATCAAAATCTTTCAAACCGGTTATTATCCCAATAACTTCAACTCCTCTTTATTTCTCACAACTAATTCTCTCACCATCCTCAATTTCCTCTCCACCAACATCCCATAATTTTACATCTCATATCTCCATTTCTCCTATAATTCAAGTCCCATTTTGTAATTCATTCACCTCCTGATTACTACTCAAAAATGCTATTTTGTAAGCTTGTAATTAACTCTTTTAAACACTTTTGAGTAGTAGTTATTACCTTTTAACCCAATTAACATATTAAGGACCCTTGCAATCAATTCTAATCAAAATGTGTAAGTTTTGGTGTTTTTGTTAGTAATTTGCTCACCAAAGCAATCCAAGATTGAGGAGAGTCCTTTGGAATCCATGGCAAAGCTTTTGGAAAGCTTAGAAACATGAAGAACCAAAGCTTTGAAGCTTTAAAGTCCTTTGCCATAAGCAAATCCGGAATGCAAGGAGGGAAGCAAAGGGAAATCTGCCATGAAGCAAAACAGAGGACAGCAGTTGCAGTCTTCTTGGGCACTTTTGGAGCACTTCCCGGAGTCCATTTCCTACATACTATATACCATTTCAAAGCTCAGGAAGTCAAGAATCCAATGCTTCAAATGGTGCATGATTCGGAGTTGAAATGAAGGAGTTACCGCCATTGGAAGCCGATCACTCCAAGCTGAAGGAAAATTTCGCAGGGCTGCGAAATTTTGTCCTTTTGCTGCGAATTTTCGCAGCCATTTTGCACAGTGCCGCGGTGTCCTCCTGAAGCTACCCGATAGTTGCAACCGACATCTTGAGATTTTTTTGCTTTAGATATTTGATGTCTAAATTCCCAAACTCTCCTTGTAACCCACCTATCATATGATTCCTTAGTCTCTAAGCAAGAACAAAAGGGTGAATAACCCCTTATATATATATTGTAATTTTTCCTTTTGGAACATCTCTGGGGGGAGCTTGTTCTCAGAGACCGAACTTTGTATAGTTTTGGAAGGAAGTAAAATACAGAGCCTTGCTCTGCTTTTTCTTAGCATCTTTGTTTTCTCTTTTATTTTCTTTCTAGCCAAACATCCTCTGAGGATGTTTCCTCAGAGGATGAGTGGCTAGGCTCTTTGTCTCTTGGGTGAAGGAAGCTAGGTAAGGTGCCAGCATGCATAAGTGGAGTTTTTGTTGTTTCTATTTTTAATGAAAAGAAAGTGTGACCCGTTAATGATTTCTATGTTTTTAGTTAACTTAAAACACCTTGCAATTCACCTGAACCAACACTTGGTAAGGCAAGTGATCTCCATCCGTGGAGATGCACTAGTTTACCTCTTACGAGCTTTTGGGAGGTGACTTGAAGGTGGGATTTTCTTGAATTGCCAACACTTGGTAAGCTTTTGGACTCCAAGAAGACATCCATTAGTTATCTCTTGCGAGCTTGAGAAGGGAAGTCCAAGGTTAAAAATCCCCTTGAATGGCAAATGCTAGGTGAGAGGCACGAGCCATTGCAAGGTGGATCAGTGAGAGGGATTTAGTGTTTGGAACCATTAATGGTAAGTATTTGTACCACACCGGTTCGGGAAATAACTATATGTTAAATCCCCAATGCGAGGAAAAGAAACAAGTGACCGGAATCTCCTCTTTTGTAGATGGCACCTGATCCTAGTAACCTGAGATCCCAAGAAACACCTTTCTTCCTAGTTAATTTCAGTTACTTTTAGTTATTTTCAGTTTGGTTAGCTTAAAACCATCCGTTTCAATTCAAATATGGTGAAATAGGTTTATAAATTTTGTTGATAACTCTCGTCTGAGGATTGAATCAAAGGTACATCAGTTGATTGATCTGAATCAAGTAGAACACCAATTGGGGACGAATCACCTCCAATTCTATTTCCACTTTCCACAAGACCAACTGTCATCTAATGCTAACTCGATTCAAAACTGGAACACTCAAGAAAAAGGCATTCACTATCTCTACACCAGCCGAACCACGTATAGTCAAGCAAGCCTTACAAGACCCTAATTAGTGCCAAGTAATGGAGACTGAGTACACAGCCCTACTAAAAATAAATACCTAGACTTTGGTTCCACCTCCCTCAAATGGAAATATTATCAACTACAAATGGGTTTTTAAACTTAAATACAAACCAGATGGAAGCATTGACCGCTACAAGGCTCGACTTGTTGCCAAAGGCTTCAATCAAGCTTCAGGAGTTGATTACTTTGAAACCTTTAGCCCGGTGCGGGCTAAACCTTCAACCATTCGCATTGTTCTCTCTCTTGCACTATCTTTTCAGTGCCAATAAGACAACTAGACATTCAAAATGCCTTTCTCAATGGAGATCTTCAAGAGCAAGTATACATGCATCAGCCTCTTGGTTTTGTGAACACCCAAAACCGTCTCATGTTTGTTGTCTCCACAAGGTGCTTTATTGACTCAAACAAGCTCCTCAAGTGTGGTTCACTAAGCTCAACTCCTATCTACTCACATTTGGTTTTCAAAACTCCTGAGTTGAGACCTTGCACTTTTTCCATCACATAGCTATAGATTTACTCGTTATACTCATGTGTTGATGACATTCTCATCAATGGGAGCAACATAGCTCAGTTTTTCTCCTTCATCAAGCACCTCAACAACACATTTGTTCTTCGTGATCTCAGCAATCTCAACTATTTTTTGGGAGTTGAAGTCACTTCTTAGTCAGATTCTCTTCATTGTAGTCAGCAAAAATATATACAGGACTTGTTACATAGAACTGATATGGTTGATGCCAAACTAGTATGCACACCTAGAGGTCTTGGGCAACAACTTTCTCTTGCTAATGGAGATCCTATTCTAGATGCCTCCTTATATAGAAGCACTGTTGGAGCACTTCAATACATTACCATCACTCGTCCAGAGCTTGCATTTGTTGTGAATAAAGCATGCCAATTCATGGCACACCTAACCACAACCCATTAGAATGCAATAAAACGAATTCTTCACTATTTCAAAAACACCTCCTCTCATGGTCTGTCATTACACACCTCGTCATCCTTTGAACTCCAAGGCTACATTGATGCCGACTAGGCATCATCCCCAGATGATCGTCACAATACCAAAGGATACTGCATATTTCTGGAACCAAATCTCATCTCTTAGTCTTCCACTAAACAAAAAGAAGTCTCCTGTAGTAGCGTTGAATCAGAGTATCGGGCTCTTATTTCCCTCATAATTGAAATTACATAGGTGTAAGCATTATTAAAAGAACTTTGTATCTCTCAAACAACTGTTCCTTTTCTCTAGTGTGATAATCAAAGTGCTACAGCATTAGCAGACAACCCTATTTCTCATGCACATTCCAAACATGTGGAATTAGATCTTCACTTCATTCGTGATAAGGTTCTACGTCAAGAAATCCAAATTCAATATATCTCCCCATAGATCAAGTAGCTGACATTTTCACCAAGCATTTACCAAGCTCACAATTTATTACTTTTCGTATAAAACTCTCTATGGTTCATCACCCTGTGAGTTTGCAAGGGGGTGATGAATCTCATAACAATCTCAAAACTAACTACCAAACTACACCAGAATATTCCTCATTTGCACCAGATAACAGTCTCGTTTGTTATTCTGTTATAGCTTAACTATTTACTTGTAAACTATTACTTAGTTATCTTCTCTTCGAGAAATATATAAATAGGTTGTAATAGTGCATAAGGTGATAGAAGCATGAAAAGGAAACTTAGTACAAATCCAATTTCTTATAATGATAAGAATAAGAATGTGTGGAGTTGGTGTGGAGTTGTTGAAAAAAAAATGAAGAATAATATAATAATAAAGAAAGCTAAAGAAGGGTTACGGTGTATAGAGAAGAAATGCCATTTACAATGGTAATGCACATAGTGAATAAAAAATGAAATAATAATTTATTTTTAAGGTATTTTTATGTTGGACTGTAAATAAAAAGAATAGTATGAATTATTCTTGATAGGGAAAAAAATGATAAAAAAAGGTATAATATAAATAAAATAATTTTGAGAAATTTAGTTTAATTAAATAAGGAAAGAGAAATAAATTCTTATGGTAGAATTTGGTAGGAATATGAGTTTTATAAAATTTTGGAAACTCACTAAGTTAAATTATTATTATTCGGGAAGTTAAAAATAATATTAGTGATAATAATATTAACATAGGAAATTAATTAGGATTACTAATGCTAAATAAAATATTTTTAAGATTATCAACTTTATACTTTTAAATAATTAATTAATAATAATAGTTGTATATGATGTTATGTTAGGTAAGGAGTAAATTCTTCAAGCTAAACTCTTCAAGATTTTGAGTACTTCTGCAAGGTAAGAAAAATTAATACAGATTTTGTAAAATAAAATATTTCTTTTTATAGGTTATTTTGAGTTATGAAAAAATTTATTTTTATTTCTATGCATAAATCAAATATGTATTTTACATGAAAAATATGTTTGAGCATTTTCTTTGTTTATAAAAAAATGAAAATTGTGGAGATAAGATGTTTTGTTTTGTAAGTTTAAATTAATGAAATAAAATATTTGACTTTGGCTTATATGATCCTATTCAACAAGTTACAATTGTCAACATTGTCGGCCCTAGTCAATGGGTTATAATAGTTGACCTTATGTCCTAGTCAATGGGTTTTAATTGTTAACTTTTGGTTTCGTCTATCTTAAAAGGAACAAAATTAAGACTAGTCACTCATTTATAAAGTCCCATCTAACTGGGCATCATTTGTTATTCAATAACCAAAATATTAACATTTTGAATGCATTTGATTTCAATTTGATATGAAATCGTTTTGAAATAGATATGAGAATGTTTAGTTGCAAAAGTTTTGAATGTATAGGCATATTTCAACTCAAAACTTTTATGAAAGAAATTATACATTATACGCCTATTTATAATTATAATTGAAAATATTTGATCTATAAAACTATATTAATATCCTTTATTGAGTTTTGAGCTCATTTCCCTTCATTGACAAATTTTCAAGTACTCTTAGTCTTGGCAAGGAGTGATGACTGGGTTGGGGAATTTTATTTATTAAGATTTTGGCTCAAACTTTATTTTGGACATTATTTAGATGTTAAAATTTAATTCCCACTTAAATTGTTTAAGTTTAAAGTTGTTTCAACAAAAGTATATTCGTTAATGTGTTAGTTTTAAAGTTGAGATTTGAAGATTTCAAAATTTTCTTTCTACTATTCTAAACAGGAATTTGATAATTAATTGGTAACTTCCAGTTACAAGATAAATGTTTGAGTCAATTTATACTTTAAGCTTTCAAGCTTGAAGTATGAAATGACTATCACACCCTTAGAGTGGGTCTTAGGGCGTGACATCTTGATTCTCATGAGAGTTACTACAAAACAACCCTATTCTCATAGCTGCTCACGACGACTCTTATTTAGGTGACTCATCTAAGGGTAGATGTGACCTGCACCTCATAGGATATCATGTCTCAGGCTCATTCAAGAAATACACTTCCTAACACCACATTAGTAGCATTATCATTACAGGAATGAGAAAAGAACTTTTTCCTTAAATGTAGTGCTACTTACGAGTCATGCAATGGGGATTGTTTCTACCCATTGCAACTTATCTCATGGTCTTAAAAACTAAATCAAATTGGCCGGTCTGATCATTAGTCAGTCATCGTTCCAATTCGATTTAGTAATTTGAATCGTCCAAGAGTTGGATCGCCTCGAACCGCCAAAATTGGTAGTCGAACTCCCCGAACTAAACAATTCACAATTATTATTATTATTATTATTTAACCATCAAAATGACGTTTTGGTACGACATTATTTTGGTTTGTATATAAGCTCTCTTTTACCATCTAAACCCCCCCCCCCCCCCCCCCCCCCCCTCCCCCTCTCCCCCATTTTTCTTTCCAACAACCCCAACCTAAACGGTTGTTGTCCCTACTCTTTCTCCACCCTGTACATTTTCAATTGCACCACGTCGAAATTGCCGCTACTGAACACTAACGAGATTCCTCTAAATCTCCTATTGTGAGTTGCAAAGTTTGGAATCTTGCAATTTTTTTTTTAATATTTAATATTTTATTGTATATTGATTTATTGAATATTCATTGAAATTTCATTTGAATCATTTGTTTAGATTTTATATTTTTTTTTTACCTTATTTTCATTTTATTTATTTTTATTTTATATTGATTTTTAAAATTTCTTATTTGAGTTTAAATAAATGAATAAAATCATTAAAAACATTAGGAATTAAAATGATTTTTTGGAAACAATCAATGAATCAAACATTGTATTCCCATTTTTAAATAAATTGAAATTTTCTAATTTTTAAATAAAATTCTTATTTTAAAATTTTAAATAATTTTTTATTTGAAAGTAAATTTCTAATTTTGAAAGAAACTTTTGTAATAAATCTTAGATTTCTTAATTCTTTAATTTTTTAAATTATGGATGATTTGATTATTTAAATTAATGTGGTGGTTGATGAAATTTTTTTTATTAATGAATAATGATTAAAATTGTTATTTTTATTTACAATTTAATAGGGAAAATAAAAAATGAAATCTAACTTGACCTCATCCTCTAGTCAAGATTCAACTACAAATTTACAAATAAGTAGAGGCAAGACCGACCCTATATGGGAGCATAATTCTGAAGAAAGATATGCAAATGGAAGGAAAAGTCTCATTTGTTTGTATTATAAAAAAAAATTGCAAAAGGTGAGAGAATTCATAACATGAACAACACCTTGCTGGAGTAAAAGAGGATATTAGACCATATAAATCAATTTCTCCTAATGTTAGATTTTGAATGGAAAATTCTTTGCAAGTGTTTTTTAAATCCAAGAAGCTTATGAATATGAACATTCGTATGGTCCTAATATGTCACAACTTGAAAAGGATATGCCAGAATGTGTAGAAAAGGTTCAAGAAATGCAAAATCCTATAGCAACTAGTAATGGAAAAAGAAAAAAAATCAATAGTGGATAAGTATTTTGCACTAAGAACCACTCAAGGATATCAATCTTCCATTAGAAGTATATTAGTTAGGAAAGAAGCTGTTTGGAGAGTAGATATGGCCTTTGGGAGATTCTTTTATGATGCATGCATTCCTACTAATGTTGTGAATTCCTTCTACTTCAAGCTAATGTTGGATACTATATCTGCAATTGGTCTTGGATATAAGGGTCCAACTTACCATCAACTGCAAGTTACTCTTTTAAAGGATGCTAAAATGCAAGTTCAGTTACTTGTGAACTCTTATCATGAAATTTGGCCAAAATTTGGATACACAATAATAAGTAATGGTTAGACAGATAACAGACAAAAAACACTTTTTAAATTCCTTGTTTATTGTCCTCAAGGAATATCGTTTGTTGAATTTGTTAATGCCATAGATATTAAAATGGATGCAACCAATTTGTTTCGACTATTTGATGAGGTAATTGAATGGGTTGATCCACTCAATGTAGTTCATGTAATGACTGATAATACAACAAATTATGTAGCCACAAGGAAATTGATTTCTCAAAAGTATAAACACATCAATTAGTCACCCTACATCCAATTGCTCACATTGGTTAATAGAATATGTAAACTTATAAAAGTTCAATAATTACTATTTTTTTCTTCAAAAATGATTTCTTATTAATATATATTCAATATTTTTATAGATAGTGAGGATGGTGGTGGTGTGGCTCTAGAAAGGTTGATTTTGAGAACTGTAGGTTTTCAAATGTTCATTTTGAATCTCCATATCCCAATTTTCAAAATGAATGAAGACATGAATTTTATATTTATTAGTATGAAAAACTCGTCATGAAT